>CAWUFW010000236.1:3352974-4732141 GCA_963921515.1 Calotriton arnoldi | reverse complement strand
TGATAATATATTTGTTGAATGCTGCCTGGCGTGGACACGCTGCTTATCTGTCGCTGTTCTCTTAGATATGACAGAGTAAGCAAGAAAGTGTCACCTTGAGACAGACGTTTTGCCTCAGATGCTCTCTCAAGAGTGTCTGAAGCTCCTCTCTTCTGGTGAGCTTGCTTGTGAACATTCTTTATATATCCTTCAACCTTATTTTAGGAAAAACTAACGCCATGATCTGTGATGCAAATTGAGAGTATAGGGGCATGACCGCCCCCCCCCACACACACATTCATCTAAAGCTACTGTGCTTTTCTCTAAAAGTCAAACTTCATGAATGCATAAGACATGAGCTTGAGAAACACTATCAAAGAACAATAAGAGATTGTCGGTAAAAGTCTGTTACACGATGAATGCAAACACATAAACACTGGCTTACGATTTCACACGGTGTTTTAGCTTTTATAGTACGCAACATTTTCTTTCATCACTATATTCCACTTCCTTCCATTGCTCCCACAATGCATCTGCTCAGTCTTAAGACTGATATTCCAATTGGAAGGAGGGGGACAAATTAATTTACCCAAGAGTTGTCAATCTAAGAATGTAGACGGCCGAGTGAAACAGAGCAAGAGACAAGTCATAGAGCAGAGCTCCAAATCACGCAGGGTCAGGGGTAAATGAGAGGAAATCATTCTTAATGCTATCAAAAGAGCGATCAATATCGCCACCAATCATGAAATAAAAGAGACAGAAGGAAGGAAAAAAACATCAGTAATAAATGACCAGAACTCAGCAAAAATCGCAATACTTTTGCCCTCAAACATAAGCACCGAAAACATACATTTTTTTGTATGAAACATACATTTAGTATGTGGAATAAATTAACTCGAATGTCCAAATTACAAAAACATGCCTTTGCATGAAAAAAACATTATTTTGTCTTGAAATACAGACTTTTTGAAGTAAATACACATCCGATAACCAAATGTCCGTGTCTCACGTGAGGAGAGACACAGCATTACATGCATAATATGACCATCAAATTAAAGGAATGTCTGTTAAATGCCAGTTAATTCTACCCACATAATGACCGGGGTTGACATTGTTATTCGATGGATGCCAACATTATGCCGTTGCTGAGACCAACATTCCTTTATAGAGAAAAACTCAGACTTCCTCTGCACTGGAACCTTCCTGATTGGTTTGTTGGGCTCAGCACACATGATGTCACCTGACCTGATCTAGATGTGATACATGTGACATATCAGGTCGAGTGGCCAAGTTCTAGAATTGGCACCACTTACACATCATGTACACGCATGATCCAACCACTGAGTCCAGTGCTCCAGTCCTGAGGAAACGTCAGGTTTCCTCTGGACTGGGCTGTCAAACTCTAGCGTTTGATATTGAGTGTATGCACCAGAGGTGGGACAGACGTGGACGAGATGGGACCTCTCCTTATGCGTCATGTGCAAGCACCAGAGGTGGCACAGGCGTGGCCGAGATGGGACCTCTCCTTATGCGTCATGTGCATGCACCAGAGGTGGGACAGATAAGGCCGAGATGGGACCTCTCCTTATGTGTCATGTGCATGCACCAGAGGTGGGACAGACGTGGCCGAGATGGGACCTCTCCTTATGCGTCATGTGCATGCACCAGAGGTGGGACAGACGTGGCCGAGATGGGACCTCTCCTTATGTGTCATGTGCATGCACCAGAGGTGGGACAGACGTGGACGAGATGGGACCTCTCCTTATGCGTCATGTGCAAGCACCAGAGGTGGCACAGGCGTGGCCGAGATGGGACCTCTCCTTATGCGTCATGTGCATGCAACAGAGGTGGACCAGTTAAGGCTGAGATGGGACCTCTCCTTATGCGTCATGTGCAAGCACCAGAGGTGGACCTGATGTGGCCGAGATGGGACCTCTCCTTATGCGTCATGTGCATGCACCAGAGGTGGACCTGATGTGGCCGAGATGGAACCTCTCCTTATGCATCATGTGCATGCACCAGAGGTGGACCAGACGTGGCCGAGATGGGACCTCTCCTTATGCATCATGTGCATGCACCAGAGGTGGACCAGACGTGGCCGAGATGGGGCCTCTCCTTATGCATCATGTGCATGCACCAGAGGTAGACCAGACGTGGCAGAGATGGGACCTCTCCTTATGCGTCATGTGCATGCACCAGAGGTGGACCTGATGTGGCCGAGATGGGACCTCTCCTTATGCGTCATGTGCATGCACCAGAGGTGGACCAGACGTGGCCGAGATGGGGCCTCTCTTTATGCATCATGTGCATGCACCAGATGTGGACCAGATAAGGCCGAGATGGGACCTCTCCTTATGCGTCATGTGCATGCACCAGAGGTGGACCTGATGTGGCCGAGATGGGACCTCTCCTTATGCATCATGTGCATGCACCAGAGGTGGACCAGTCGTGGCCAAGATGGGGCCTCTCCTTATGCATCATGTGCATGCACCAGAGGTGGACCAGATAAGGCCGAGATGGGGCCTCTCCTTATGTATCATGTGCATGCACCAGAGGTGGACCAGACGTGCCCGAGATGGGGCATCTCCTTATGCGTCATGTGCATGCACCAGTGGCGGACCAGACGTGGCCGAGATGGGACCTCTCCTTATGCGTCATGTGCATGCACCAGAGGCGGACCAGACGAGGCCGAGATGGGGCCTCTCCTTATGCGTCATGTGCATGCACCAGAGGTGGACCAGTCGTGGCCGAGATGGGACCACTGCTTATGCCTCATGTGCATGCACCAGAGGTGGACCAGACGTGGCCGAGATGGGACCTCTGCTTATGCCTCATGTGCATGCACCAGAGGTGGACCAGTCGTGGCCGAGATGGGACCACTGCTTATGCCTCATGTGCATGCACCAGAAGTGGACCAGACGTGGCCGAGATGGGACCTCTCCTTATGTGTCATGTGCATGCACCAGAGGTGGACCAGATGTGGCCGAGATGGGACCTCTCCTTATGTGTCATGTGCATGCACCAGAGGTGGACCAGATGTGGCCGAGATGGGACCTCTGCTTATGCCTCATGTGTGTGCTTGCCCAGGCTACTGCGTGTGGCAAAGTAGCCAAAGTCCTAATGAGATCCCCAAAAGCACTCACCAGGGGTCAAAAGGCGTCAACACTTTATAGAAGTGCGACAGAGCCTTAAAATGGACGTGGGACTTACAACACAAAGGCGAAAGAGAGAGGACCATCTCATCTGACTTCGCTGGGCTCGTCAGCCTCCTTCCACAGCATCCAAAGGATGAGAAGTGGTTTATTTTGAACTAATTATCGCCTCCCATTGTACACTCACCCAAGATGGACAGCAAATTACACTGCAAATGAGCATTTAGGTGAATGTTTTCAGATTTGTTTTATTTTATTGCCTTCCCTACCTCACTACGAGGCAGGGTATCTGCTGGAAGGTGAAGGTGACCTCAACACATCCATTCTGCTGGACATGGTGTGTGCTCTGTGGGGGGCTCTTCAGGTGGATGTGGTGGGCAAGACCTTCTGAACTAGGTATTGAATAAGTCACCCACATTGACTGAATATACTAATGACTGATGCAATGTGTTTATCTATTGCCTTGTTATATTTTTCACTTGATCAATGTTTACATAGCATGTTTTATATGTATAGTTTATGTATGTGCTTATGATTAGCATAAACCGTAACAATTCTTTACAGTATTAAATATACTGTTGTAGTAGGTATGTAAAAGAGTCTCTCTGGGATGGTCTCATTGTAATTACAGGTATCGGAATGTGCTTATTTGTCGCACTGCTCGACTGTAACGGGGTCTCAACAGGCACCAGGCTTCCTTTTCACTGTTGGAAGAATCTCTCACCCCTTAAGTGCTTCTAGAAAGATTGTGTAAGCTACATTTCTTAGGAGCAGAATTTAAAAGTGTTTATTTTCAACAGGTTTACATACACAAATTGCATGCAAAAATTCTCCAACTGGTTCCTTAAAATCTTGCATTAAAAATTGTAATTTTATCAAACTTTTGCTATTGTTACTTAGTTCCATACCCTCTTTTTAAGTGCACAACTGTTTCCCTTCTTCCTTCTGCCTGCCTCTTTTGTATACAAGTTTCTCTAAATCTCTCCTAATACCTCGTCATTACAGGCGCGACCAGCTGGTGTACACGTTCAGTCAGTAACTTACAGAGACCGGCTGCCCTTACACCTGGATAGAGCGAGGACTCGCATCAGCGATGGGCAAAGTTGACAGAACCCAACCGAAAATCACCTTTGACCAAAGGAAGTCTAAGGGGCACGAGGCCGAGGCAGGAGATGGTGAGAACACGCAGTACCCGCCTCAGGAGGAACCAGAAGGTGACATCCGCACTGTGCTCGCAACGATGGAGAAGGGCCTGCAGAGCAGCCTCTCTGTGCTGGGCTCTAAGATGGACTCTCTTTCCTACCATATGGATAGAATGTCCGAAAGACTGGACAAACATGCACAGCGTTTGGATATGGCAGAACGCCGTGTCACGGAGGTTGAGGAGGCACAGATGATGCTAGATGTGGGCCACAAGTAGTTGGGGAAAGTTATGCAGGTTCTACAGGACAAGACGGAGGACTTGGAAGCGCACTCGTGACGTAGCAACCTTAGAATCACAGGCCTTCCGGAATCCATCTCGACTGGCAACATGGAACAGTTTATTGAAAAATTGCTTGTTACGCTCCTTGGGCAGGAGACTTTCTCATCCATGTTCGTAGTCGAAAGGGCGCACCGCTACCTGGGCCTGCGTCCGGTGCCGGGAGCTCCCCCGAGGCCGATCATCGCGAAGCTTCTTAACTACCGCGACAGAGACTCTGCACTACGAGCGGCCAGAGACAAACAACCGCTCCAATTTGAAGGCTCCACTATATCGCTGTTCCCTGACTTTACTCTCAAGGTGCAAGAGGCGCGCCGGCAGTTTGCACCATTGAAGAAGCAACTTAGAGAGGGCAATATTGACTATGCTATGCTCTACCCCGCCAGACTCCGGATTAATCGCCAGGGGCAGTCGCTCATCTTCACAGACCCGAAGGCCTTACAGAGGGCTATGAAAGACTGGTCAGAGACATACGTCGCAGCCCTGAAAGATCCCCGCTGGGTGAAGCAGGAGGAAGCGTTCTTGAGGAACAGGACTGATTGTGGAACTCCGTATCATGCAGATAAGACGATTTTTGCTGGGGGATGTGTGTGATGTTGCACTGCCTTAGGGGAAGTATCACTCCAAGTGGTTGGGTTTAGTGCCTTATATCTGGTACTATGGCTGTAAAGGGTAGGCGCGTGCTGTTATAGGTTGCAGGGGGAAAAGGCCTACAAGATTTAACCTCTTTGTCGGTCATGATAGTTCAAAACCAAGATGTTGGGAGGGGGTTTAACTGTATAATGTCAACCTCAGAAGTTCTAAATCCTTAAGGTGATGTGCGGGGCAGAGACCAGGCGAGGTCTCCTTCAGTTTATGTATAGGAAGCGTGCTACCTCTGCCCGCGAGTGTAATGCATAGTTGGGGTATTGTTTCACGGGGGTGGGGGGA
Source organism: Calotriton arnoldi (assembly GCA_963921515.1). Lineage (NCBI taxonomy): Eukaryota > Metazoa > Chordata > Amphibia > Caudata > Salamandridae > Calotriton > Calotriton arnoldi. The sequence goes on along the minus strand of CAWUFW010000236.1, from coordinate 4,726,600 downwards.
TGGGGCCTCTTCGCGCTGTATTGAAGTATTTGCAAATGCTGTTTTCTTCTGGTGCGGCACAGGAGGTCTGTTCGCCAGTTTTTCGTCTAGGCCTTGTTGGGGCTGGCTTGGCATGGGTGGGGGGTGGGGTGGGGAGGGATGGGGTTTTGTGAGACGCAGAATTGATAAGGGACACAACACACTTTGCACAGTCACTATGCATGTAGCAGGATCTTATGGCTGACACCGGCGGGATAAGTTCGACAGAGTTCGATACAGCTGGTCGCTCTCCCCGCAGGGTAGTTACACAAGGTAATTTGCGTGCTCTCACATGGACTGTGCGGGGTCTCAACGACCATAGGAAACTACGCAAAGTGCTGGCATACCTGACAAGACATGACATTGATGTCGCACTTCTACAGGAAACACACCTACCTCTCTCTAGTCCACTGCTTCGAAGTAGAGGCTTACAGGGGAACACGCACGTTGCAGGCTTCACCACTCATGCCCGAGGGGTACTTACATGGGTTCGCCCTAAATCTACCTTCACACTTGAACCCCTACATACGGATGTTAACGGTAGTTATGTGATCTCTAGCTGTCGGGCAAGGGTCTGGACCTACTGGTTATTAATGTGTATGGGCCCAACTATGACAACCCTGACTTCTATACTGCCTTGTTTAGCAGGATGCAGACTTTCGAGGTGGGGCAGCAGCTGTGGGGCGGGGACTTCAATTTGGTTTTAAATCCGGAATGTGACCGCTCTGGAGGACCGGTCAGACGTGTCACTGCCTCGGCTAGAACACTCACAGATTCTATGGTACTAACAGACTTGTATGATGTATGGTGACAGCGGTTCCCTGATAAAGGGGGATATACACAATATTCGGCATACCATGACTTACACACACGTATTGATTACTGGTTGGTCTCTAGACAACTGTATAGTCATGTGCAAACTTGTGAGGTGCTGCCACGTACACTCTCGGACCATTCCCCGGTTCTGGTTGTAATAAATACCGCCTTAAAGAATATTCCCCCTTACACTTGGAGGTTCCCCCCATACTCCCTCTTGGACGCGGCGTTCAAGGCTGAACTGTCAGAGGCAATCGAAACGTATTTTGACAAAAATGTGGGCTTGGTAGAGAGCTTCCAGGTAGTGTGGGAGGCATTTAAAGTGTACATTCGTGGGGTCACGATGTCGAAGCACTCGGGAGTCCTTAAGGCGCTGCGCAGGAGGCTGTCTGACTTGGAGGTCACGCTGGCCGACTTAGAGACACGTCTGCAGCACGGTGTTGACAATGAGGTGATGGGAGAGTTCAAGGCCCGACTGGAGGAATTCCAGGACACGGCTGATGCCGAAATTAAACATCTCTGCAAATATGCCACTGCTCGTATCTACGGTGAAGGTGAAAGACCTAGTAGGGTCCTTGCTCAGTTGTTAAGGAACCGCCGAGATCGCACGGGGGTCACTGAACTGCAGTCAGCAGAGGGGGTCACGCTATCTGAAGACTCTGCCATAGCAGAGAGATTTAGGCAATTCTATTCGACATTATATTCTACGCGTAGTTCCGGCACTGAGGATGAAATCCTGGACTACTTAACACATATCAAGTTGCCTTGGCTGACTAATATGCATCGCGAATTTTTGATGCGACCGTTAGAGAAAGAGGAAATACTTTTAGCACTATCTAGTATGAGAGCTGGCAGCGCCCCGGGGATAGATGGCTTGACAGTGGCCTTCTATAAGGCGTTCTTGGACTTACTGCTGCCGCACTTAGCCACTTTATTTGATGACATGTGTTAGTCGGGCACGATGCCGCCCTCAATGAGAGAGGCTATTATTGTGGCCATTTTGAAGCCGGGAAAACCACATGAGGAATGTTCGTCATATCGTCCAATTTCATTGCTCAACGTTGACACCAAAATCTTCGCAAAGATCCTGGCTAATCGTCTGGTGCCTCTTGTCCCCACGCTGGTTGCGCAAGAGCAAGCAGGGTTTGTTCCGGGACGTAACATCACTTATAATTTACGCACAGTGTTTGGCGCTCTTCAGCATACCATACCGGACTCTCACGCAGTAGCGGTGTTTCTGGATATGGAGAAGGCATTCGATTCTGTTGAATGGCCCTTCATGAGGCTGGTTCTGTCGTGTATGGGACTAGGAGAGGTCTTCTTACAGTTGCTGGGGATACTCTATAGCTCGCCCACGGCCCGTATTAAAATTGGAGACCTGGTAACGGAACCAATACGTATTACGAGGGGTACGAGGCAGGGCTGTCCGCTCTCTCCGATCCTCTATGCATTAGTGGCCGAACCCTTAGCTTGCGCGCTACGTGAGTATCATAGATATAAGGGCATTCGCATCCCAGGGTATGAACTCATAGTTTCGACGTATGCCGATGACACGCTTCTCTATGTTTGTGACCCGGAACGGCATCTCTCATCTGTCTTGCGGGAAGTGGTGCTATTTGGGGGGGTCTCGGGTTTGCGAGTCAACTGGTCAAAATCCATTGTATTCCCCCTTACGCCATCTACAACTCAATTCGAACTGGACTACCCATTACAATGGACGACGGACTCAGTGAGATACCTTGGTATACAAGTGCACTCAGACTCGGAGGTGGTTTTTAGGGAAAATTATGGAGTATTAGTTAGTAGACTGGAAGATGAGGTGGACAGTTGGATTCGTTTGCCGTTGACGCTCCTGGGTAGAATTTCAATAATGAAAATGGTGATACTCCCTCGATTCCTGTTCCTTTTCACAAATATCCTGATGGTCCTCCCTGGCATATTTTTTAAGAAACTCACAACTCTGATGGTTAAATTGGCGTGGGCGGGCAAACAACCGAGAGTTAAATGGAAAATTCTCACGTTACCTTATCATATGGGGGGATTGGGGGCACCGGACTTCGATCTTTATTATAGAGCAGTGCAGAGTGCACATGCCCATCTTTGGATACACGGTTCGCCAGATATTCCTCACCTGCGCATCGAGCGCAAGGTGGGTACCCCGCGCCCGCTGCCCATGTTGCTCTTTTCCCCTCCAGACCGAAGAACTGGCATTCTAGACTCGATAAATGCGACCACGCACGCCTGGCATCACCTATTAAAGATGCAAGCTGGGGCTATTCTGTATTCACCCTTAGCTCCCCTGGAATGGTGTCATTGGCTGCCGCCATGTAGAGATGGGGGTGTGGTTCGCGCACTTAACTCCATCGGAGTCAACACTATAGTTGAATTATTTGAGGGAGGCACTGCGAAGGATTGGGACTCCGTGGTTGTGGAAGACACTACGCCCTCACTCCTCACCAAGTTCCAATATCACAGGACCCGGCATGCATTGCTACAGCTACTGAGGACTGACCTGACTGAACCGCCGGAAGTTACTGCCCTCTCCTTAGTTATAAAAACGCAAGCCCCGTCGGGAATAGTTTCTAAAATTTACAAACACGCTATGTCGTACAGGGAGAACCATTATACAAAAGCCCGCTTGGCCTGGCAGAGCGACCTGAATAAGGAAATTGATGATGATATGTGGTTATACTGCTGCCTTAATACGAAACGTGTCTCCCTTAATGGTAGACACCGCTTGATACACTTCAAATACCTCAATAGAGTCTACTATACCCCGGAAAGACTTTGCAGATATGGTTTGCGGGAACACTCGAGATGCGAGCGCTGCAGCGAGCAAGTGGCGGACTTTATACATTTAGCATGGTTTTGCCCTGGGGTGGCTAAGTTTTGGGAACGGGTGTTCTCGGAGCTGGCAGCGATAATAGGGCAGGCGCTTGCAACAGACCCGACCCTGGCGCTGTTGGGCTACTCGAAACCTCTACCTAAAGGGCTGCGCAGGTTAGTGGACATGGGGCTGCTGATGGCAAAGCGTAGGGTGGCGATTAGTTGGTCAAGGGGGCCGCTTCCTGTGATGGCTCAATGGGCTTCTGACATGTTATATTGCTCCACTCAAACGGAATGTTATAGTGACCTCCTGCCTCCCCGCAATAGGCCTAAGAATTTTTGGGCATTGTACAATGTATATGGGGCCAATAAAGACACCGAGGATGGGGAGACCGTGAGTGGGGGCCGGACGTGAACGTTCTCACCCCAGTAATGTAATGTCTTTGTTATATTATGTAGAGAGAAGGACGATCTATGAAAAAACCAGTGAGTGCGTGGGATGGTGTGGGGTATTGTAGATCTGCAGGTTACCTCATGGTCGGTGTGGTGCTGCTTTCTTGTCCTCTGCCTGCTGGTGGGAGCTACACGTGATGTTTATGATGTGTTGTACTCACTGTCGACGCCTCATCAGGGGTAGTAAGCACTGTATAAATGCAATTTAAACATTGCCGTTTTTCATGATATTGTGAAAATAATGTTCATGAAAGTGAGATTTCATAAAGATTTAGAATAAATATTTTGAATGTCAGTGCACACATTCACTGCTTGGCAATGCTGATCAGGCAAGGTGACTGTGTCTCTGATTCAATGTTCAATCAATCACCAAGGAGGGGTCTTAATTCATATAGTCATTGCATCGTGACGTCCATCCCCCCTTGGTTTATACAAGCCAAACTCCTTCCCAATACGTGAATTGTGAGTGCATTCAAGTGTAATCTGTAAGACTATGTACTTCCTGGACTTACAATTCATTACAGAATCATACTGACCAATCCAGCCCATGCAAAGGGTGGGTGAGTGGGTGAGTGGGTGGGTGAGTGGGTGAGTGGGCGAGTGTAGGTCCAACCTCTTCTCACATACTGACCTGTGCAGCACGTGAGTGCCAATCAAGTGTGATCTGTAATGCAGTGTAATTCCTGGACTTACAGGACTGTACAGAATCATACTGACCAATCCAGCCCATGCAAAGGGTGGGTGAGTGGGTGAGTGGGCGGGTGTAGGTCCAACCTCTTCTCACATACTGACCGGTTCAGCACGTGAGTGCAATCAAGTGTGATCTGTAATGCAATGTAATTCCTGGACTTACAGGACTGTACAGAATCATGCTTCCCAGAGCAACGGGTGGGTGGATGGGCCGCGCCCCTTCCGGTATACTAAAATGTGAATACAGCATGTGAGTGCAATCAAATGTGACCTGTAATGCAGTGTAATTACTGGACTTAAAATTTATTGTAGAATCGTGCAGCCTAGTAAGCAAAAGATGGGAGCACGGGTTCAACCCCTTTTCACATGCTGAACCGTGAAAACAGCACGTGAGTGACATCACATGTGATCTGTAATGCAGTGTAATTCCTGGACATTCAATGCATTGTAGAATCAGTCACTCTATATACTCTCACTCTCTCTATCGCTCATTCTCTCTCTCACTCTGTCTCTCCCCTCGCTCCCTCTTTCATCTGCCCCCCCCTAGTGTCTTTACTCCCATCACTCTATTGCACTGTCCTGTCGCTCCTTCACCCTGTGGACCCCTTGCTGAGGTGCACACTGTGCTGTGCTGAGGTGCACACTGCGCTGTGCTGAGGTGCACACTGTGCTGTGGTGCACACTGTGCTGTGCTGAGATGCACACTGCGCTGAGGTGCACACTGCGCTGTGCTGAGGTGCACACTGCGCTGTGGTGAGGTGCACACTGCGCTGTGCTGAGGTGCACACTGCGCTGTGCTGAGGTGTGCACTGCACTGTGCTGAGGTGCACACTGTGCTGTGGTGCACACTGTGCTGTGCTGAGGTGCACACTGCGCTGTGCTGAGGTGCACACTGTGCTGTGCTGAGGTGCACACTGCGCTGTGCTGAGGTGCACACTGCACTGTGCTGAGGTGCACACTGTGCTGTGCTGAGGTGCACACTTCGCTGTGCTGAGGTGCACACTGCGCTGTGGTGAGGTGCACACTGCGCTGTGCTGAGGTGCACACTGTGCTGTGGTGCACACTGCACTGTGCTGAGGTGCACACTGTGCTGTGCTGAGGTGCACACTGCACTGTGCTGAGGTGCACACTGTGCTGTGCTGAGGTGCACACTGCGCTGTGGTGAGGTGCACACTGCGCTGTGCTGAGGTGCACACTGTGCTGTGGTGCACACTGCACTGTGCTGAGGTGCACACTGTGCTGTGGTGCACACAGTGCTGTGCTGAGGTGCACACTGCGCTGTGCTGAGGTGCACACAGCGCTGTGCTGAGGTGCACACTGCGCTGTGCTGAGGTGCGCACTGCACTGTGCTGAGGTGCACACTGTGCTGTGGTGCACACTGTGCTATGCTGAGGTGCACACTGCACTGTGCTGAGGTGCACACTGCGCTGTGCTGAGGTGAACACTGCACTGTGGTGAGGTGCACACTGCGCTGTGCTGAGGTGCACACTGTGCTGTGGTGCACACTGCACTGTGCTGAGGTGCCCAATGTGCTGTGGTGCACACTGTGCTGTGCTGAGGTGCACACTGCGCTGTGCTGAGGTGCACACTGCGCTGTGCTGAGGTGCGCACTGCACTGTGCTGAGGTGCACACTGTGCTGTGGTGAACACTGTGCTGTGCTGAGGTGCACACTGCGGTGTGCTGAGGTGCACACTGCGGTGTGCTGAGGTGCACACTGCGCTGTGCTGAGGTGCACACTGCGGTGTGCTGAGGTGCACACTGCGCTGTGCTGAGGTGCGCACTGCACTGTGCTGAGGTGCACACTGTGCTGTGGTGCACACTGTGCTGTGCTGAGGTGCACACTGCGGTGTGCTGAGGTGCACACTGCGGTGTGCTGAGGTGCACACTGCGGTGTGCTGAGGTGCACAATGCACTGTGCTAAGGTGCACACTGCGGTGTGCTGAGGTGCACACTGCGCTGTGCTGAGGTGCACACTGCGGTGTGCTGAGGTGCACACTGCGCTGTGCTGAGGTGCACACTGAGGTGTGCTGAGGTGCACACTGCGTGGGCTGAGGTGCACACTGCGCTGTGCTGAGGTGCACACTGCGCTGTGGTGACCTGGTTCTTCCACCCCAAGAAAGGCCCTGCTACTCACTGTGGGCCTGGGTCACAAAGGGAAACTTACACTTACGATTGTTTGCTATTCACCAAGGGATTTACGTGTAGTATCTTTATGAGTGTGGTATCTATGCACATAAAAGATCTTGTGTCGTTTCCTGAATCACAGCTCCACTGCAGTGGGGTGGTGACAGGGTTGACGAGGGTGGAAAAGAAAGGTGGCAAACACTGGGGGTGTGGTACGGACTAAGAGTGTGATAGTGGCGGGAAGGGTGACGGAGGCGGGGAGAGGACCCAGTGTCTGAAAGTGACACAGTCAGGGAGAGTGGCAGATATTGAGAGTGTGACAGGACTGAGAGTGACAGAGATGGCGTGGTGTGAGAGAGATAGGGGGGGTGACAAAGACTGAGAATTTCACCGGACGTGTGACAGAGCTGGGCAGGGTGATAGGACCTGAGAGAGTCAGACCTGCCAACTTGAGAACAAAATCGTCCGTGTGAGGGGGCGTGGCCTTGGAGGGGGTGGGACTTTATGCCCAAACTTCCCAAGAGGGCCTTCTGCCCCCGTCCCCTGCCCCATCCACCTCTTCCTTCCACCGCAAACAATGAGATCAACAGGTTGTTGAGGCTGCTGGTGATGTCCTGGGGTGTTTTCACACACTTTAGTGGACATTGTCTGCTTGCAGCTGTCATAGGGTTTCTGCACATACAGAGCTATGCACAGGATAATAGGACCTCGGAATATAGAGGTGAGCCAACCATAAACCTTAGCACCCAAAACCCCAACCCAACTAGCCTTAGCGTCCCATTAGCACTAATGTACCAATGATTAGACAACCCAGAACACGGTATCTCTCTCAGGACTCGCAGAGGCAAGAACACTCTTTCGTCACTCTCGTACCTGTCCACAACATGCGTAAGAAGAGACACTGTGTAGTTCAAAATATTTAATTCAACTTACGTGCTCTAAGATACAGTACACGTGTCAGTACTAGTAGCATAATACATAAGAACAATATAATCAGCATAGTTACTACTCCATAGAATACGAACGGGGAAAGCATCTCATAAAGCAGTGGATATATGTCTAACTAACATTACCACCCTCCCCGTGCTGGAAGCCAGTTTATTATAATAATAGAAGACCTTTGGGCTTTGACTAGCGAACCCCCATACCTCAGTCTCTTGATGCAAAACTACATCAGCAAACAATCACAGCTCTTCTCTCTGGAAAGGTCGTCTCCAAGTGCTATCTTAGAACAAGCGCTCGCATTATTAAAAGCACACTATTTTCTCAATGGCAGCTGTACATGTGTTATGTCTAGGTGCGAGGGACGGGCCAAATCAGTAGGAACCAGGGAGTTGTTATTCGACCTTGTAACTGTTGTTCAGACTGAGCCCAAAAGGGAACAGGAGAAAAGGTGAGGAACAGAAAACGCAGACAGTTGTAGAATAACTTGGCAATAACAGAGGGCGACAGAACAACATCCATTAATAACGTGCGCAAGAGTCATCATGGCAGCCAGGCCTGCAGTAACGTAGCCAGACCGGCCAGGAGGCCATGAGCCACAAGACACCCTCCCCTGGACAGTCCATCGGCCAAGACGAAAAGGAAGACAGAGTTCCAAACACCTGAGCAGAATTGAGGCGGCCTACTGACAACCAACGGCAAGTCAATCAATCCAAAAATGTGGAAGAGCAGAAAAACGCTATACCGTCCAAAAGGACATCATTGGAATCGTCAAAAAACGTAGACGCCATCCAGTCCAACAGGTCAAAGCTACAGGAATGTTCTTCAGAGTATGGAGCATCCAAAAGCAATGCGGGACAGCTTGCGTGATATTCAATATAACTTTGTTGTAGGAGGTTCTGAGCAGCCGCCCAGATATCCCATTGTGCCAAAATCCCCAGTGCAGCCGCACGCATCATAAAGCCAGCAGCGGAACAGTCCCGTTCATGGGCCTCTAAGGGACCCACCAACCGAACAAAATCCGGGACCGACAATGACGAATTGGAGAGGCAATAATCCATGGTCCATGTAAATGGACAGCGGATGCAAGACATCACAGGTTGCACGCAAGTGAAATACGCAAAGCGAAAGGAAAGGGTGTAGGACACACTGATAGTTGCCAAGGGCAGAACATCGAAGCCAACCAGAAGTCGCTCACGGAGCAGCTGGAGGCGTTCGGGATCGAGAAGGGCCCAGTGGAGTGCAGCCATTGCGCAGAAAACAGACCAACAGCAAGACACCGGCCGCCAAAGCGAGGATTAATGGGAAACCACCAAAGACGCTAGAAAAAATAGAATGAATGAATGCCGGTATCACACCGAAAATAGTTTGAAAGGTGGACACGAGGCCAGACCCCACAACCTTAAAAAAGTGCACCAGACCCTCAGTGTTTGATGCGTTAAAAATACGATGAATTAACTCCCCAAAATGTTGGGGGAGGTCAGTGTTCAAAAGGGCCTGTATTTCACTGTGGGTGCTCGCCACCTGGAGAATGAATGTCTCCCGGGCGGATGTGAGCATAACCTCCTCATTCAATAATAGGGCCTTTATTCTGCTCAACTTATTGAAATCTGCCTCCATGGTAGGAATGGAAGGCCAAATAGAGCTATCAACGATGTCGTGAGGGGGAGGAAAAAGCACATTCTTGCAGCAGACAACTCTGTGTGAGACTGTAACAATATACGGAATGCCAGCCTGCAGGCCACAACAGTCTTCGTTATTTAAAAGCAAATAGCTACCGTTGGTAAGCAAAGTAAAAGTAGGAGAAATAGCAGGAGCAGGAATACCCTTCAGGACACATGCAAGATTTGGAACTGAAACGCTACAAGCCCCGTGCAATTTAATATGTTTACAAATAAGCGAATGACCCACAGTTGAATCACAAGACTCCCCGTGAGAAATACCTCCTTGCCGTCTCTAAGGCATTTATACATGAAAGGCAAGGACCAAAGTTCATGCAGGAAAGCACCACCCAAAGGCTGGAAACGGCCTACAGGATAATGTTTCATGCACGAACCGAACTCAAATAGGGAAAAAGGTAAAGCTATAACCCCATGAACTAGCCACACCGCAGAATCTAGTTCCGCTACAGAGAATGGTAAAGGATCCACTTTTTCAATATGTAACAAAGTGTAAGATGCATCTTTCATGGACATGAACTGCTGTTTGTCAGTCAAATTAAAAGGCAGAAAGAGGGCAGTGGTGTTTAACAAATTCCAAGGAACTTTACCCAACTTAAGGGTTTGCAAAGTCCATGCAAACTGCATCACTGAACGCAACTGATTCTGACCATGATACAACATAGAGACATCATCTTGTACAATATCAACAACAGAGGATACAATATTGTCTAATGTGTAAATGCGGGAAGACAGGGTATTTATACTATTGTCAACAACAGCAAGCACCTTTTCCAAATTTGCTTGGTCTATTTCCCTAAGACGGGAAGCAGCTTCCATTTGTGACAGCTTCCAGAGCTCATTATACGCTTCATAAATGAATCTCTTCGGTCGGGGACCACGAGGTCCCAAGATAAAGTCAGATAAGTCAATAGTGCCTGATAGGAGGGATAAATGGTTCTTAACAGAGTCTAAGGACGAATGTTGTAACCATTGTTTACATAATTTACCAACCGAATACGTGGTCACAGTACGAGTTTCAGTAAATCTTGGATCAGGCTTGTCCTGTATGTAACCAGGAACTGTGCCATGAAAACGAAGTTGGCATGTATTAGATGATATGGGCCATGCCAACCAGGGTGACTGTATCAGTGCAGAAACGTTAAAGGAATTGTTCTGAAACTGAGCCTGTAACGCCATAAGGGACATATTAAAATGCAAACTATCATTTGGAAGACTCGACAAGGATGGGATGGTTGGCGCATTTAGTTGTTTAACGGTAGCCAACCCCCAACATGTGGTCTGATAAATGGAAGCATTTAGAAATAGAATTTGGGCTGGGATAAGGCAAGCACGGTGCAGGGCCTCAGTGCCCTGCACCTGCCATGGCTTCGAACCCCAGATTGATTTTAAATCCACTGTGTCTTTCCAATACTCATAACCACCCACCGCCAAGGCGCTCAAAAAGGAACCAGAATATAGTAATTTAGTGTGGGTCAACATTATTTTTTGAGTCGATGGAGATTTTAATTTAAAATAATATGACCCAGGGTTCGATCGATTAAAATCAGTAAAATAGGTGAATTTATTTCGAAGAGTTTGGGAACTACCTGGTATGGGGTTTGGGCAGTGTTCCCATTGGGTGTAAGTAACAGGGCTGCGTAGTGCACTTGGTTTGTGGAGAAAATGATTGCCCCAATGCTGGTAGCAATACAAATCGGCATAATTCGCAGAGTTCATATACAAGTCTTCAGCATTAAAAGAGGCATAATATTTTAAATCAGCAAACAATGCTTCAACTGCATGCACATCCCAATCATCAGAATGAATATTACTTTTTACTACATCACCCATCGAGACTCGAAGGACATTTGGTACATTAATAATTTCTGTCGGGCCATGTATTTGAAAGTTTACCGCATCCCATACGATGCCATCAGCAACTGGAAACGCTGAAATGTTCACAAATGTGTGGTCACGCTTCATGATGTGTGACGAGGAATGTGGAGCCAAAGTTCCAGCAACACTGTTCACAGCAGAGCGTTCAGGTAAATAGTGACCATTGATGAGTAGAAAAAACACTGTGACAAAGCCAATGGACATGAACAAAAAAACCAAGAAAAGTACCATCCAAATATATGTCCAAGGTGGAATCAAAAAATTGTCTCTAAACCAGGATACAAAAAGACTAAACTTGGACGGGACTTGTGATGAGTTGGAATCCGAGTCAAAAGAATAACGTGTCGGGCTCAGTGGCGTTGTTGGTTGGTGTGCCACCGACTCTGTGGCGGGATAAGTATATTCGTCCTCGTCTATGCAGGGTGATGCAGGGGGTTCAAATATATTTTCAGGCAAATCAACCATCTCCATGGTAACATCAGTGATTGTTCGTGCAGGCGTGCCTCGAACGCTTGTCCGATAAATGGCAGGACAAGAGACCGCTGGTGTGACACTATTTAGGATCGGCCAGATGTTGTAGCTTGACATTTTCCACTGAGATGTATCTGTTTTCCTTGCGACCGGGAAGCGGTGGTAGGATGACTGTACGTGTTCCCTTCAGGCCCAGTACTGGAACCGGTGCACGAAAAGAGGGGCCGAATTATTTTTTGTTCTCCACCTTCTCTCGTACTAGGTCGCCAATCTTCGGAAGCCAGCCGGCAACCGGAATCTGCACAGCAGGTTCTGTGGCTGAAGGTAAATGTGCAATTGCTAGTTTGTCTCGGGCTTCTTGTAAGTCCTGTAACATAGTAGAATGATTATCTACATCGAACTTGGCGGATTGCGCCGCCATGTCTAGACCATCAAGGTCAGGCACAAACATTCGTATGCCAAAGAGCATTTCGTAAGGGGTCCGCCCACCCAGAGGCCTTCTAGGGAGATTATTAAGTGCACGCTGAACGGTATACAAGTGGGCCAGCCAGTTCCTGCCAGTACCTATAACTCTAGCTGTCAAGGATTGCTTTAAGTCACGGTTCATTCGTTCAACGATAGAGTTGCCCTCAGGCCTATACGGAGACGAAAATTTCACCCGCACCCCTAAGGAGCCCATTGCGTCCTTGTAAGCCTTAGAGGCAAACGCCGGACCTTGGTCAGAATGGAAGGTGCCGCATGCAAAAATTCCCACAAAGACACGCAAATCCCTAATGACATTTCGTGCGTCAGCACTCCGTTGTGGCCAGACCCAGATGAACCGTGTGCACGAGTCCACTGCCACTAAGATATATTTATAGGCAGTGTCTGAAGAAAATGGACCGCAGTGATCCAAGTAAACACACCCAAAGGGTCTGTTTGAAATTGCAAGCGAGGTCTGCGGTGGTCTTGTGACTGTTGAAGGCTTGATCTGTTGACAAACGTCACAGGAAAGCACATAAGTACGTGTGTCTTTATATAAACCACGCCACCAGTAACGCTGCTGCAAAATGGAAATTGTCGCAGACACACCAGCGTGCGCCGAAGCCATGCCTTCGTGTGCCGCTGCCATCAAGGAAAGTCTGCGGTCCGCGTTGGGGATCAGCCGAACCCCAACGTTAGGTATTGTTACATAAGGAGCCTGATCGGGACCTATCTGGTAAGAATATTTAGAAGGGAAACCTCTAGGGTAATTAATTCCTTCTTTTGTTGCAGCAATAGCTGCCAAGATATCAGTGTCTATTTTAGACATGGATCTAGTAACTGCTGCTACTGAACACGTGAGTACTGCTGATCTGGCAGCCTCATCTGCCAGACTGTTACCAACAGCGTGTGCGCCCACTCGCTGATGGCCTAGGGTGTGAACCACCTGTGTGAGTGGCAGACGTCTTTGTAATTCCGCCACCCTAACCCAAAGCATTTTATGCTTGATTGTGTTGCCTTTAGCGTCTCTATAGTCATTTTGTGACCAAAAGAACAGATTGTCATTGTATGATTGAACACAGTAGTAAGAATCGCACACGATTAAAGTGGTCACATCAGGATTTACGAACTCAAGCGCAAGCACCAAGGCACGCAACTCGGCCAATTGTGCGGTACTATCCCCGAGTGTCTGTGTATGCACCACAGTGGATTTGAACTTTCCGTTCACAAACGTACCTGCAACAATAGCACATGCGGCTGAATAAGCATGCTTGGACCCCGTGGCCGGTTGTGCCGAGCCATCGGTGTAGATCACACAGTCGTAATCCTCAAGCGGCAATAAGGACAAAGGAGGAGGATGAATGAATTCATACTGTAAAAACTCCTGAGTCTGAAGAGAAGAGTCGAAAATGAAAGTGACATCCGGAGACGTCAAAGATGTTGCCCATTGAATCCAACGGGGGTGCAAAGCTTTAGAGTTCGGAACACTTGCTTTTGTCACTGCCTCTAGGGCAGGATAGGGTGTTACCACCAGAATGCGTTTTCCCTGTGCCAGTGCGCGCTCCTTCAGGATCGCCATTTGCACTGCTGTTAGCACTTTCTCCACAGATGAGAATCGCATTTCTGCAGAGGTGTATAGATGTGACTTGTATGCAATGGGTACTGTATCACCTTCATTAAAGGTTAAGTACGTGAAACCCACTGCCCCTGGAATGATTCTAATCACCAAGTTTGTGTGGTTATCACGCGTCAAAAGGTATTTAGACTCAAGAAGGTCTGTCTGCAAAGATTGCAGAATGGAGGTATGCTCCGGAAGCCAGCAAGACTTCGAAAAAGTAGGTTGTATCAAAGCATACAATGGCTTGATACGCTGGGCGTATTCGGGAATATATGTACGTCCGAAGTTCAGAAAACCCAGTAAAGACTGAAGCTTCTTCAGATTAGTAGGAGGGCACAGAAGTGCACATTTCTCCAGAAAATGGGGGCTAAACCCTTACCTTCATTGTTGAGCTCATAGCCCAAGAACAAAACGGTAAATTCAGCAATATGGGATTTGGCAAAGTTAATTTTGTATCCCTGAACCGCAAATTCAAGAATAATGCGGTCCACCCGGGCCAGATGCGGAAACAATTCATCGTCGGTCAGATAAATGTCATCCACATACGAACAGGCGTCTGGATCGATGCCGTCTAACAAAGAGACAACACGAGCGGCAAACACGCCCGGACTATTTTTGTAGCCCATAGGAAGACGCCTGAATTTGAACATTTTACCACCGGAAGTAAAAGCGCACCATTGGCCACTTTCCGGGGCTAAGTTGTGCGTGTAGAATCCATTTGAAAGGTCAAGTGTCGTTTTATATTTTTTACGAACAAGACTGTCTACAAGCGCCGAACTATGGGTATTTTGCACCGCGAAGGTCCGGCAATGTGAGTTTAAATGCCGGTAATCCAAAACTAAGCGGTACGATCCATCGGGTTTAGAAACCGCGAAAAGGGGGTTGTTCATAGGTGATACACAAGGTCCAATTACTCCCTGATATTCCAACTGTGTCAGAATTTCGGAAACGGGGCCTTTGGCTTCACGTTTTATGGGATATTGGGGTTGTGGCTGTGGTAACGACCGCAAAGGTATTTCATGGGGGGGAGATTCTTCGTCCCAACCCACGTGATTGCGGAATAACGCTGGAGCCAGGGACACAGCCCACTCTGCTGCAAGAGCCTCTGCTTTGTCCTTTGGGACATGTCGAGAAAAGCTCGGAAGGATTACTTCCTCCCCTTTACGCGCAGCAAGTACGAATGGGGGTGGCCAATCCGCCTCTGCCAATAAAATATCATATGAAGAGGTCAGATTTTCCCAAAAAATACCTTTAATTACTCGCTGTATATCACCTTCAATTTGGAGGACGATATTAAATAGTCTGTCAGGGGGTGCCACTCTGGTGTCTGCTGTTTCCACAGTAATGAATGTTTCAGTTGCTGTCGCCTCCATATGAGGACGTAGCGCCTCCCGCACTATGGTTACTTCCGCGGCGCTGTCTAGGAGGGTTACTGCCCACGTCCAATTCAGGAGTCTCGTTCTCACCGTCTGTGGCATATTTCGCTGTTACAGCGGCAACTTTCTTCTTCTGAAATTGGGGTCGAAAACGTTGAGCGTCTTCTTCTTTTCCTCTGACCTGTTGTCGAGGCTGGTCTCGTCCCTGTGGGGCCTCACGGGCCCTTCCTCTATCCTGGCGGTCTCCTCCACCGGCCTGTGACGAAGTCTGTGCCTGTAAAGAACGAGGAGAACGCGTATCAGGGATCTGAAACCTATCCGGTGACTTAATTCTCGCTCTATCGCGTAAATCATAAGTACGTTCAGAAGAAACTGAAACCGGGGATGCGCCTCGCGATCCCGGCTTTGTCTGTTGCTTACCCTGTTTTTTCAGCCTCCAGCTCTTTTTAGTGAAGACTGGTTTCTCATCCTTCTCAGATTGAGATTTGGTTTGTTGCTGTTGTGGTTGCGATTGTGTTTGCAGTTTTGCAAAAGGCTTGTTACCCAGGCTGTTTCTACCAATAGTTTTGTAAGCCTGGGTAATAATTTTCGGTAATTCGCGAGGCTTGTCCAATTCTGGGACCAAAGCCAAAGCGTTAGCTACTTGAAAGTTCACTGCATCGCCCTTGACATTCGCAAGGATCAGTTCAGCTACTACTTCAAACACTCCCACTAGTCTCATCCCTAATTCCACAGCCGCTTCAGGGCCGTGTTCATCCTGTACTTTTTTAATTACAGAGGGGAGAACAGTCATGGAAGGAGTACCAAAACATTTAGAATATACTGCTGCGAATACCCTACCCCAGTTGTCACATGCTGTCAACTCGGGAATTAAGTCTTTTGGCAAACTAATCGTCAAAATACGATGTTTATCCACTGGGGTTGTGTGTGGAAAAACTGCCTCCAACTGGTCAAATTTTTCTGCAAGCCAATAAGGAAAGTCGTCCTTATGTTGTGGACGTTTGCCCATCACTGAGTTCACCATTACAGGACTTATGGCAACTCCGGCTGCACCAGCTGGATGGCCTGCAACTCCAGGAGGGGCTCCCTGGATGTTGCCTGTAACATATTGCACTAAGGCTCGATGCACTCGTACCAAAGCCGAATACATGTTGCGCAGTTCCGCGACTGGTATTGTCATATATCGCGGATGTGGGGTGTACCCGGCCAAAACAGGCCAAGTGGCCCCATCAATAGATAAGGGGCCTAAACGAACCGTGGTAGTCGGTTGTGGGAGGGCGCCATTAAACCAAACACGGTGTTGCCACGCCGTGAGCGGTACCTCAAGACAAGAATAAGGTATATAGTTATTAGGAACTGCGGTGGCTGTATATTCATGGAACAAATTGTCAGTCCCATCCACTGCAGGAAAAGTTATCCATGAGTAGAACACCTCAAAGTGGTAAGCCGGATCGGCTTGTACCACAAAGATCAGTTCGACTCCAGCATCTGGCACTCCATACACCCGTAAGTGTGTCCGGAGTGCTCCGCGGCTATGCGCCGCAATTTGAACAGCCATTTACGGCTAAAATACTTCGACAATCTAACAGGAGGCAGCACAAGTAGGGTTTTAATCAAGAAAAACCTTTTTTATAACTTCAAGCTTGAAAGAACCTACAATATCTGTAATATAGGAGGTATCACCATCACGTACGCTTCCGGAAGCGTACGTGAGGGGTTTGTGGACAAGCACAAGTACTACTCAAGCGTCTCGCAAGTAAGCTGCCCCACTCGTTGGTCGCGCCATGTCATAGGGTTTCTGCACATACAGAGCTATGCACAGGATAATAGGACCTCGGAATATAGTGGTGAGCCAACCATAAACCTTAGCACCCAAAACCCCAACCCAACTAGCCTTAGCGTCCCATTAGCACTAATGTACCAATGATTAGACAACCCAGAACACGGTATCTCTCTCAGGACTCGCAGAGGCAAGAACACTCTTTCGTCACTCTCGTACCTGTCCACAACATGCGTAAGAAGAGACACTGTGTAGTTCAAAATATTTATTTCAACTTACGTGCTCTAAGATACAGTACACGTGTCAGTACTAGTAGCATAATACATAAGAACAATATAATCAGCATAGTTACTACTCCATAGAATACGAACGGGGAAAGCATCTCATAAAGCAGTGGATATATGTCTAACTAACATTACCACCCTCCCCGTGCTAGAAGCCAGTTTATTATAATAATAGAAGACCTTTGGGCTTTGACTAGCGAACCCCCATACCTCAGTCTCTTGATGCAAAACTACATCAGCAAACAATCACAGCTCTTCTCTCTGGAAAGGTCGTCTCCAAGTGCTATCTTAGAACAAGCGATCGCATTATTAAAAGCACACTATTTTCTCAATGGCAGCTGTACATGTGTTATGTCTAGGTGCGAGGGACGGGCCAAATCAGTAGGAACCAGGGAGTTGTTATTCGACCTTGTAACTGTTGTTCAGACTGAGCCCAAAAGGGAACAGGAGAAAAGGTGAGAAACAGAATATGCAGACAGTTGTAGAATAACTTGGCAATAACAGAGGGCGACAGAACAACATCCATTAATAACGTGCGCAAGAGTCATCATGGCAGCCAGGCCTGCAGTAACGTAGCCAGACCGGCCAGGAGGCCATGAGCCACAAGACACAGCCTCAAAAGACCAGCTAGAAATCCACTCTTTGAAGTGGTTTCCAGCGTGCCTTGCATGCCGCTGTGTGATTTCGGCTCCTCACCGGGTGACTGCGGCTGTCCGCGGCCCCCGCAGGGGGCCATTCAAGCGGGCGGCCCTTTAGTGCCATTTGGGCACCAGCCCACCCCTCTCTAGTGGTTGGGCTCCTGTAGGAGTCCGCTTGCCAGGGTGCCATATGGGCGTCACATCCGGTGCGCCGAGGTGGGGGGAGGGTATATATGCCTCCCCAGCCCCCTCCTGGCGTCCTCTGTCGCACCAGCCACGCCGTCTTGGGAGGTCTTCTCTTGTTCCCCCCGC
Organism: Calotriton arnoldi; assembly: GCA_963921515.1. Lineage (NCBI taxonomy): Eukaryota > Metazoa > Chordata > Amphibia > Caudata > Salamandridae > Calotriton > Calotriton arnoldi. Next base: position 4,708,232 of record CAWUFW010000236.1, on the reverse strand, counting down.
TGGACACGATGTCAGCTGGCTGGCTCGCTGTCGCGCTCGAGCAGCTGATCGTCGTTGTTTGCGGTGAGTTTTGTGTGCCTCGGGGCCGGAGGTTGCTTGCTGGCCGCGGTCCTCCTATTGGGGTCCGGCTGCTTGACATCAATTTTGTGTCCGTGGGGGAACAATTGAAAGCGCGAGTCGTGGCCTGCAGTCTGTCGGGGGCGCAGGCTCCCATCGTGGTTTAGGGCACGGAGCGGTCAAAGGTTAGACATCACTTTTGGGAGATTGAACTCACTCTCACCTCTTAGCATTTTCTGCATCCTCAATTCAGAGGAGTGGTGTTTTGCAGTCTAGTCTTGACACAAAATTACTCCTGATGTGACCGGGTGATCCAAGGGCGGGCAGCTGTGCCAACCTATGCTGCCCCCGCCCGCCTGGTGAGCCAGCACTGTGGGACACGCCGTCAGTGCTACCTTTGATGATCCTCTTCCGGATCACGTGACACGTTGGTCTCTTCTACTCACGCCCTTTTCAGGGCGGAGCTTAGCAGGGCAAACCCCCGGTTGGTCAGGCCCCCAACCGCCCGAAGGACTAACGGGGCGCCGTCGCGGTTTTCCAGGAACCTGCCCTGAGGCTCCTGGTCTTTGGCTCTGACACCCCTACTGTGCCGCGCAGAGGTACCCTTACTGTACCGGTCTGCCGCAGAAGTACCCTTACTGTACCCGTCTGCTTCCAGATCGCCCTGTAACTCCGCCTGCAACACAAAAAGGAAAACATTAAAACATTCAGAGTACCCTGTCCACCAGCCAGGACGCCGGGTAAGAGGTGGGGTGGGAGACGGCGTGGCTGGCGAACAGAGACCGCCAGGAGGGGCGGGGAGGCTTATATGCCCTCCCCCACCTGGCGCACCGGAAGGACGCCACAGTGGCGACCTGGCTAGAGGGCTCCTACCGAACCCCCAACGACTAGAGCGGGTGGGCGGTGCCCAAAATGGCACTAAAGGGCCGCCCTGCTGAATTGGCCCCCTGCGGGGCCGCGGACAGCCGCATAGTGCCATTATCGGCAACTTCTCCCACCCCCAGTCTGAGCATGCAAGAATGAATAAATACACAAGACAACTTTTGTTATGGGAAAATATTGCTGCAGGTTTATTCCATACAAGAGTATGCAATATGTGGGTTATCTTATGGTCGATCCAAGGGCGGGCAGCTGTGCCAACCTATGCTGCCCCGCCCGCCTGGTGAGCCAGCACTGTGGGACACGCCGTCAGTGCTACCTTTGATGATCCTCTTCCGGATCACGTGACACGTTGGTCTCTTCTACTCACGCCCCTTTCAGGGCGGAGCGTAGCAGGGCAAACCCCCGGTTGGTCAGGCCCCCAACCCCCCAAAGGACTAACGGGGCGCCGTCGCGGTTTTCCAGGAACCTGCCCTGAGGCTCCTGGTCTTTGGCTCTGGCACCCCTACTGTGCCGCGCAGAGGTACCCTTACTGTACCGGTCTGCCGCAGAGGTACCCTTACTGTACCCGTCTGCTTCCAGATCGCCCTGTAACTCTGCCACAGCTCTGGAGGCAGCTCCCGTCGTCGCCAGAGCCCCCCCACATGCGAGCTATACTGTCACCTACAGCCTGCTATTTCCAGTGCCTCCTGCAGGTCAAGCAGGAACAGGTCCATCCCCACCGGAGATAAGTGGACCCCATCATTCTCAAAGTATCCCTCTACTCTGGACTGAATCAGCTCGTGCCTGATGAAACCCAGGCCCCTCTGGTCTGTGAACTTACGCATGGCACCATTGACCCTTTTACGCGAATGTTCCACCGCCCCGCTAGACCTGGCCCCGCGCCAGTTTCTGAGAGGGATGATTTCCGACCACCAGAGTTCGCATTGACCCATGCGTTTGCTGATTTCCCCCAAGTCATACTTCATGGTTTGTAATAGTGCCCTCCTCCCCATGGGAATAAGGTCGTTGCCCCCCAAGTGGATCACCAAGATGCTGGGGAGGTCGCCCCTTAGAGCCAACTGTTGCTCCAGTCTGTTCCTGATGCTGCTCCATCTCATTCCGGGGAAGCCCAATCCAGACAAACTGCGTTTGTGTAAACCCCTGCATCCAATTTCTGCGTACAGCCCACTGAGCCATCCTGGCCACGTATGAATGGCCGATCACCCACACTCGGGAACCTGGTGAATAAACGGACGCCACCTTTTACAAACTTGTTTCATATCTATTTAATCACACTTTATCAAGATCACTACAAACCACGGCACTCATATTATATTTACATGCTGAGCCTTCATGGGCGAATGTAACGCTCAAAACAGCGCGATTGCCAGCGCCCAACCCTCTTTATGCCTTCCGGCTCCATGCCCGCCTTGAATGCCGCTGTCGCCGCCCCAATTCTAAATGAGTGGCTGGAATACTTTTTGTCGGGGCGGGCAAGGCTCGTGCGAGCAAGGCAGGCGCACATGATCCGGTCGATCTGGAATTTAGTCAGGGGACCCAAGTCTGCATGTATCAGGAAGTACCCTTGTGCCGCAGGACGCACGGACATGTAATCCCTAACTATGGCCACTGGGCAATACCTGGGATCTCCCAGCGGTTCCAGAACTACATCCGCCCCACGCCCTGCCTGATCTGTTTTGGACCTCCTGATACGTATCACTAGCTTGTCCGTTAGTTTGACATCCTGGCTGCTCAAGGCGGCCCCAGACGCGTCTGTTTTAGACCTGGCTACCAATTCGCCCATCCTGAATGCCCCAAAGAATGCCAGGCTGAAGGCTGCCGAGAATAGCTTGGCCTCAAATTGCGAGTGGGTGACCTGGTGTACTACATCTAGCATCCCCTGTAGGGTGGGGAAGTCGATGGGGCCCCTAGAGTCCGGGCTCCTAACCTCATCCCTGGCCCATCCCTTGAGGGCCGCTCTGATCAAGAAGGACTTGGTTGGGTCCTGTCCCCCCTCAGCTTGGTATCGTGGCTCACCGCCGCCAGGTGGCCACAGACCCACGAGTGGCTCTTCCTCTGATCCTTGGCCCATAAAACAAATGCTTGAACCTGCTGGTCCAAAGCCAGCGAGCCTGTGCTCAGGGTCTCTGAAATGCTTAGGAATGTGTCAATCTGGGCCTTGTATTTCTTCCTGGTCCCTGGTGCCAAGGAGCGTTCCCCCAGCGATCTCAGCCGCTGCTCCACTGCAGGATGCGCCATAGGTGTGCTGGGAAGGGTGTCATCTCCGCTCTCGCTCGCGGCCAGGCCTCCCGGAAACGGAGCCACTGAAAACGAGAGAGAGCGTCAGCTGCCACATTTTTTACCCCCTCGATGTGCCTAGCCCTAAACTCGATGTTGCTGCGCAAGCCGGCCCTGACCAATTCTCTCAATAGACACAGCACTAGGGGGCAACTTGCTGTCTGGCCATTGATTGCCTGCACCACCGCCATGTTGTCGGACCAGAAAATTACCTTCCTGTCCGCCAACGGTTTGGGCCACAAGTGCAGGGCAATCACAATGGGGAACAGCTCAAGTACCGTTATGTTCAAGGTTATCTTACGCTGTCGCCATGCATTAGGCCACTTTTGTGCACACCATTCCTCCCCCATTATGGCACCGAAACCCTCTCTCCCTGAAGCATCTGTGAAAAGGAATAGTTCCGGGCTACCTGCCCAGGGTGCTCTCCATATGACTGTCCCATTGAAGTCAAGTAAGAACTCAAACCACATTGATAGGTCCTCCTTCAGTCCACCGCCTAACCTCACCAGGTGATGTTTCTTGTGAACCTTGGCCGTCGCCCTGGCTAGCCTTCTGGAAAAAACTCTCCCTGCTGGGATGACTCTCGCTGCGAAATTCAGTTTTCCTAGGAGACTCTGGACCGCGCCCAGGGTGGCCTTGTCCTTGCCCAGTAGTGCCTGGATATCCTGCCGCAGGTCCTCAACCTTCTCGGCAGGGATCCTGGACTCACCCTTGATGGTATCCAGCTCGATGCCCAAAAACGTGAGAACCTGGGCCGAACCCTCGGTTTTACCCGTTGCCAGGGGGACCCCCAAGTGCCCCGCTAAGTCCTGGAAACACCGCAATCCCTCACTACACTCCTGTGTCCCTAAGCCCCCTATGAACAGGAAGTCATCCAGGTAGTGTGTCACACCCTCTGTGCCATACGTCCAGGTGAGTGCCCACTGGAGGAAAGAGCTGAAGGCCTCAAAGTAAGCGCAGGACACCGCGCAGCCCATGGGCATGCAACGATCAAAGAACACTTCGCCCTGCAATTTGAACCCCAAGAGGTGCTGGCTGTCCGGGTGAACCGGTAGCAGGCGGAAGGCGGACTCAATGTCAGCCTTGGCCAGCCACGCCCCCTTGCCTGTTCTCCTAACCATGTCCACTGCCATGTCTAGGGAGCAGTAGGAGACCGAACAAGACCCCTCTTCCAACCAGTGGTTCACTGAATCACCCTCGGGGTAGGACAGGTGGTGGATCAATCGGTAAGCCCCGGGCTCCTTCTTGGGGACCACACCCAGCGGGGAGATTAGAAAGTGCTCCAGGGGCGGTGTTCGAAGGGACCCGCCACTCTGCCCAGGGCCACTTCTTTCTGGACCTTTTCCCTTACTACCCCTGGCAGATCCCTGGCTGACTTGAGATTCTCTGCATCCCTGCAACCCAGGGGGCCCTGGTATGGAATCTTAAACCCTTCGATGAAGCCGCTAGCTAAGAGCAATCTGTCTTTGGCATTGGGATAGGACTTGAGCAGGGGGAGGAGGTTATGTATGATGATGGGGGAGGGCCCTTTGACGTTGGAGGTTGGTAGGATGGCGCCCGCTGGCCTTGGGGGATGGGTGGGGTGAGCGGCCGCGTGCGGTTCTGTCTCCTCTGTGTTACTAGCTATCTTGTCTGCCCTTGTGAGGCGGTGAACCCTCTCGCTTGACATTGCATGACACGGCTGGGTGTGTGGCCCCACACTTGCTGCAGTTGTGTGTAAACTTGCAGGCCTTGCCCCAGGAACAGGACCCCGCATTGTACAGCCTGCAAGTTCCGGAATTGAATTTCCTGCTCCCTTGTTTCCGACCCCCTCCCTGGCTCCCTCGAAAAGGCTGTTTGAAGGGTCGCTTCCCTGTCTGCTTAGTCCCCTTCTGCTCATCCCACTCTTTCTGGTTCTTGCCAGCCCCTTCCTTGTGTTCAGCGGTGAATTTACACATGTGTTGCACCCAGAGCTGGATCTCTTTTGGTCCCACCCTAACTCCGGGCATATGGCCATACGCTTGCGGAAATCCTGATCGTAGTTGAACCACCCGACCCCTCCTGTCACTTTAGCCTCCTGCTGTATGGTGTGGGAATATTGCATTAACGCCTCCCCCTGCTCCGGATACTTCTCCATAATTACTGCCGACAGTATGGTGAACGCCTCAACCCAGTTCTCAATTGTTTTCTCGGGCCAGCATTGGTACCTCACCTTCTTCTCCTCCTCTTTTCCACCCATTTTCCTAGTATCTGCCCCTGCTGCCCCGTGCATGAGTAAGGTCAGGATATCAATGAATTCCCGTCTCCATATCCCCTCTTTGGCCGCCTGGGGCACTTGCCAAGACAGTGAGCAACGCCCCGAGGCCAAGGGTGCCACCGTGACGGGTGGCCGGGGTGCCGCCACCGCAGGTGATTTGGGGGGCTCGGGGATGGCGCTGGCCTGAGGTGGGGTGGTCGTGACAGCCCCCGGGCCGCTGGTCGGCGGGGAACTCGTTGCGGGCGCTTGGTTAGCATTTGCTGGTGGTGTCGCCAGTTGGCTGCCCCCTTGACCGGTGGCAGAAATGGCTGGTGCTGCGGGGTCGGGGACCACCGTTGTGTCGGACCCTGACCCTGTATTGGTCCCAGTCCCCACCACCCTGGCGGTTGTGTTCGTGCAACTAGCATGGCCCCCCCAAACCTGCAATACTGTGGGTGCCCCCGGGGCCGCGGGCACTGCAGCCAGCAACGGAGGCGTTGATGCCATGGCGTCTAGCCGCGCCTGAAATAGCCCCATCAGCATATTGTCCATCACCTTACCCATTTTCTCAAAGTTCTCGGCGCCTGCTGCGCTAGTGTTCGGTACGGCCGCCGGTACCCCTGTGGGTTCTGGTTCTCGCGGGGTGATCACCACCCTGGTCTTCGCTGGGGGCATGTCCACAGGAAAGTCCTTGTTGGTGGGCTTGCGCATGCGCTTGGATCTGGTTGGTCCCTGATCCACGAGCCCTGCCTGTGTCGCCTGTGGGATGTCGGCCACCACCCCGGAATCCTCCTGCCCTCGGGCGTCGAGGAATCCTTGTGCCCATTCCGGTCCTTTAGCCTTGGCCATGGCCATGAAGTTCTCCCACAATGCCTCCTGCGACGTGCTGGGCTGAGACTCGTCTACACAGCTGACTTGTGAGAACAGTGGGGCGGGAGTTCCCTGGCTGTCCATGGCTCCGGATTATCTAGCCGAATGCCTAGGCGTGCCCTGGGGGGAGAGAAAATTGTGAATACGTGCCCCGCCCTGCCTTGAGAGTGCCGCCACACTGTTGGGCCGCAGGGGTCCCAGTTTCCCAATCCCCGGCGCGTGTCCAACCCACTCGTTCCCCGGTACTTACTTCACTTCTCGGTTCCCGACAACCTAACTTCTTTCACGGTCGCGTAGGAGAACGGATCGATGCGGTGGGAGGTCGGCGCACTTGTGGGGGCGAAGCGTCACACAATGGAAACAGGGGTTATGTGGTAGCTGCAATTCAAATTGTAGAATAAGACACTTCACCACAATCCAAGTCCCTCCTTTCAGGTTCATCCGCCCCGCCGACCCCCCGCCCCAACGATGTTGCCCACGCTTTGTCAGATGCGGTGGTCGCCCTTTGGGGCGTAGGGTCGCCTTCCTGTTACAATAATCACTGCACCAGTACCTGCTTGTCCTTGCGACACGCCTCTCCTCATTGGTCCCGAGCGACCGGCTTCTATGAAGAGATCCCGGGATGTCCCTCACTGTGAAGACCCAAATTTCATAGTTAGCATACAAGCGTTGGCCTCACCCTACAGCGTGACCCCAGCACCGGCTTAAGACCGGTAGGCCCTGTGCTCCCATTGTGGACCCCCGCGGCCGCGGGCCTTGCCTGGTGGCCAGCGTACAGTAACATCGCTTACCCTGACTGCTCCCAAATAACCGGAGCCTCACGATGACCAATCCGCCTGTGGGACCCTGTAATACAAACAAACATTAGCGGACATGAGGAATGGCACCGCGGGGGCACCTGCCCTGCACCGGGTGCTTGTACTTCCAGGTTTTAGCTTTGGGGATAGCCACACCACGTCTGACGGTTCTGCTAGCTTCATTGTGTAATATGTACCTAGCAACCGCAAAACATTAGACAGTATACAGTTCACTGGCCAATGTGCCCTCGGTGACGTCAGGATCCCCCCACTGGCGTGCCTTCATAAGGGAGGTACTTTGGCCTACACCTACAACTCAATCTTGCTAAATATGGCCACCTGGCCCAAAGATGCGCGCATAAAAGACACAGACAAGCCCATATGCACAATAGCTGCGTGTAAAATTTTGATAGGCACTAATTCTGTGGCCATTTGTCATAATTTGCACAATGCTGATCATTTTACCATGTACCGTCATTTACATTCACAACCTGTAACAAAGTAGCACCCGTAACGGCGTCACGCATTGCGCCTAAAATGCGGACAATAGCAGGGCATGAACATCGCGACTATCGCTTCACAGTTCGTGGCAATGCATAGGCTGTACACGTGGAGCGCCGCCCGTCACCCGGGGAGGACGAACGCAGTCCGGACCTTACGCCTCCGAGCTGCGCCCCCCCACTGGCGCCCCCGGTGGCTTCCAGGCGATGCGCGCTATAAAATTATCGCTACCTCATTATAGCGATCATTAATAAAATTATCGCTACCTCCGCACGCGCTGAGGGCGTCCTGCTCCTTCCCACCTGCTGTATGCTCCCGATGGTGTGCACGCCTAGGACGCCCAGCTGATTTCTTCTCTGTGGTTAGGAGCCCAGCCTGTGCCCCGCGATCACCCGGAGATGGAGCGCCTCTGCCCTGCGCTGTATGAAGTATGGTCGGGGAAGGGGGCAGTGATCACGATTCGATTGCCCCGGTGCCCCCCCACGCTGCTCGTACCCCCTCCCTCGCCGAAAACCGGGGGGGTTTTGTGGGGGCAAAGGCCCAACGGGACCGCAAGCACGCGACGAGCACCTCCCCCGCCCGAACAGGGTGGGGGGGGGATGCAATAAGGCCCGACAGCACCGCTAATGGCACCTCCGGAGTCATCCACAAAGCCCGCCACCATACGGCCACAATGCGGCTGCCCACGCGGGCCCTGCAGGTTGGGAAATTCGACCCCCCCCCGCCCTGAGCCAAGTTGGCCGCGGCAATCATGGCACTGGGGACTGAAACCTACCGCCACCCAGCCGGAAAAAAGCCCGGGCGGCAGGCGAGTACTAAGGAGTAGAGTCGGGGAGGGGCGGGTGGCCTACCGCAGCACGGCCATCTCTCCCGGCTCGCGCCCGAGGTCACCCCCCACCACTGATATGACCACCAAGGGTAGTACGCGGGGAAGACATCCCGGCACTACCCCTGAGCCCCGTTTGCACCGGCACAACACATCGCCGCACTGCCCCCAAGGGGCATTCATTTGCCTTCTGCTGTGAGCCCCCTCCCCGGTCAGCACTACGCTGGCCCCGGTCAGGGAGGGGCGCCGCAGCCGTGCCCTCGCGGAGCTGCCCATCCCCCCCTCCCACTGGCGGGCTGACCAAGCCAGAGCCGGTCGAGCCTCTAACCAACGGGTAGTGGGATGAGCGGAGGGTGTTGGATGAACAAACTCACCGCAAATTAGTCGGCTCCCCGCAGTCCGAAGCGGAGACAGGGGCAGACCACAGGTAGCGTGTCCGATCAACGTCGTCAGCTCCTGGGCAGTCTGCAGCGGCGCCAAGGCGAGATCGCGACGATGACCCGGTCAGACGGCGTGGCTGGCGAACAGGGGGGCTTATATGCCCTCCCCCCACCTGGCGCACCGGAAGGACGCCACAGTGGCGACTTTATTACATACAACAGTATGCAATCTGGTGGGTTATCTTACGGGCGATCCAAGGGCATGCAGCCATCTGGGCCGCATGCCCGCCTGATGAGCCAAGCAGCACTGGGGCGAACCCCATCAGTGCCGCCCCTTCCAGTGATCCTCACGGGGATCACGTGACCCTTGGTCCAATCCTACTCACGCCCCTTTCAGGGCGGAGCGAAGCAAGGCAAGCCCCCGGTTGTTCAGGCCCACAACCGCCCGAAGGACTAACGGGGCGCCGACACGGTTTTCCAGGAACCTCCCATGAGGCTCCTGGCTTTGGCTCTGGCACCCCTATGTGCCGCGCAGAGGTACCCTTCTGTACCTATTTGCTTCCAGATCGCCCTGTAACTCCGCCTGCAACAAAAAAGAACAACATTACTACATTCTACGCCTCCTGCCTGCCACTTCCACGCCAGGTATGCGGTAGGGTGGGAGACGGCGTGTCCGGGGCGCAAAGAGGAAGTCCAGTAGGTGGGGGGAGGCTTATATCCCCTTCCACCGTTTCTGGCGCCCCGGAAGTGATGCGCCGCCTGCGTGCTGCAGCCCTGGCTGCAAAGGAGTGGGGGACTCCTCCCCGAGGGTCCCCGCCCCTAGGAAAGGAGGGGGTGGGGTGGTACCTCGCTGGTACTAGAGGCCCGCCCTCTTTAGTGGCCCCCTGCGGGCGCCTCGGGCAGCCGCATAGTACCACCAGTCGGCAACACTCCCCACCCCACCACATTTAGCATGCATGCTGTTATACATAAATAAAACACACCACACATTTTTGTTTTGGGTAAATATTGGTGCAGGTTTATTACATACAACGCTATGCAATTTGGTGGGTTATCTTACGGGCGATCCAAGGGCATGCAGCCATCTGGGCCGCATGCCAGCCTGATGAGCCAAGCAGCACTGGGGCGAACCCCATCGGTGCCGCCCCTTCCGGTGATCCTCACGGGGATCACGTGACCCTTGGTCCCATCCTACTCACGCCCCTTTCAGGGCGGAGCGAAGCAAGGCACAGTGCTGGCTCATCAGGCGGGCGGGGCAGCATAGGTTGGTACAGCTGCCTGCCCTTGGATCGCCCGTAAGATAACCCACCATATTGCATACTTTTGTATGGAATAAACCTGCAGCAATATTTTCCCATAACAAAAGTTGTCTTGTGTCTTTATTTATTCATGCATGCTCAGACTGTGGGTGGGAGGAGTTGCCGATAATGGCACTAAGTGTGATGGGAGCTGAAATCGTGACACACGGTGGTACCGTGTGAGTTGGCAGGTCTGGAGTGTGACAAGGTTGATGAACGTGACAGAGATTGAGAGGGAGACAAGAACAATGAGTTTGAAAGGGACGAGAAGGGTGGCAGGGATAGAGAGGGATTCAGGGACTTGGGAGGGTCGTGGGATGGGGAAGGAAGGGTGGCAGGGCCTGGGAGCGGTACAGGGATGGGCAGGAGACGGGAGGGTGGCAGAGTCTGGGAGCAGTACAGGGATGGGCCGGAGACAGGAGGGTGGCAGGGTCTGGGAGCAGTAGAGGGATGGGTGGGAGACAGGAGGGTGGCAGGGCCTGGGAGTGGTACAGGGATGGGCGGGAGACAGGAGGGTGGTAGGGCCTGGGAGTGGTACAGGGATGGGCCGGAGACAGGAGGGTGGCAGTGTCTGGGAGCAGTAGAGGGATGGGTGGGAGACAGGAGGGTGGCAGAGTCTGGGAGCAGTACAGGGATGGGCTGGAGACAGGAGGGTGGCAGTGTCTGGGAGCAGTAGAGGGATGGGTGGGAGACAGGAGGGTGGCAGAGTCTGGGAGCAGTACAGGGACGGGCTGGAGACAGGAGGGTGGCAGATTATGAGAATGTGACAGGAATGGGAAGGTCGGAGGGGCAGGAAGTATGAAAAGGCATTAGGAGGATGATGGGTACAATGATAGGGATGAGGAAGGACGCGGGGATTGGGATGGTGACAGGCCTGGGAGTGTGACAGGGATGGGGAAGGAGATAAGACCCGAGAATGTGATAGGGGTTGGGAGTTTGACAAAGTTGGGGAGGGTCTCCTGGGAGGGGTGGGCGGCACAGACTGGATTGGAGCAGAGATTGGGGAAGATTTGAGTGGGGTAGGGGCCATGAGAAACAAGAGGGGAAGCCTCGAGTGGGACGTGATGCCCCCCTCCTCTCATATCAATGGTAATAAACAGCTTTACACACTCTACACATCTGCATATATGGTTTATGCTATGTGTAGGAAAGTGCCTCTTTTGACATGGTTAGTCCCCACTTTTTGCCTGGTGCCTGATGTGATTTCGAACTGTAAGTGCACTGAGTCCATGCCAACCAGGTCCCCAGTGCCAGATCTCTTTCCCAAAAACTGCACCACGATTGGCACAACTTCAGTTACTCCTAGAAGTCCCTAGTAAGCGGTACCTCTGGTACCTAGGGCATGTGTACAGAAGAAGGTCCTCTGGGGCTGCAGCACTGGTTGTGCCACCCCAGGAACCCCTCACCAAGGCTATGCACTCTGCCACTGCAAGCTGCGTGTCTTGGTGCAGAGAAATCCGAAGAGTCAACATGGCACACAGCCCTGTGTGCCATGCCTCCCATGCACTGCATAAGGTATAGGTAAGTCACCCCGACTGCGGCCTTTAGCCCTAAGGCAGGGTGCACTATATCTCTTGTGTGGGCATATCAGCATGAGCAGATATGCCCCTACAATGTCCAGTCTATTCTGAGATGTTGTAAGTGAACAGGGAAGCCATAAGGAGTACATGGGCTGCATACTTGACAACACAGGTTTGCTAGGTCCATGAAGGCTTCACTGATTTCTAAAGTGTTTGATACCAAACATCTTGTATTAACCAATCCTCACTGATGCCAGTGGTGGATTTATTAATAAATTCACACAAGAGACCCTTTTAGAGGGTCCCCTGAAAACCTACCAAGCACTAGTGTGGTCCCTGACTTGTTTTCACAAGTCTGCCACCACCAGACATGTTTCTGACCTCATGGGTGAGAGCCAGCACTCTCAGAGGGCAGAGACAAATCCTGCTCCGGGCAGAGGTGCTTCACACCTCCTCCAGGGCAGGAGGGCCTTCCTGGGTGGGAAGCTTCAAAGGCGATGCTGCCTTTCAAGAGGTGACAATATAGTAGTGTCAACACCCTCATCTGAATTGGTGGCTAGCTTTCGCCTGCAATAGGAAGCAAAAACTTTACACATGTAAATATAATTCCAACAACAGGGATACATTGATTCCTGCTTTATCCTGATGTCTTTCTCGTTCTTCTATTATTACAAATGTGTGTTCACATCTCAGACAGGCTTCTCAAAGCTGCAGATAGAAGAACTGAGACGTTACAAGAATCACAAATATATTGCATCTCTCTTTAAGGTCCTATGTCTTGAATCCTAAAGTAACTGCTAATAGGACACGTATAAATATGAAAATCACTACATTGTTGTTCAAAACTATTTGTTAATGGACTATAACAATATAATTCGGCATCGATTGCCTTTCCTTGCCTCATAATTTGCTAACCCTGCTGCTTAATCCGGTCCCCCACTGTCACATAATTCCAGTGGCCTTGTGTGTAGATTCCTGAACTGCACTTTCCTACCTACAAATTTGCCCAAACTTGACAACAACTTCCAAATTTGAGGCTAGCTTCTCTGCCCAGCAAGTATTTAGGGGGCACCCCAAGACCTGAACATCAGATTCAATGGACAAGAAAAGACCAGGACAAAGAAGTCCCGCTGTTTGAGCGGCCAAATTGATATGTGGGTTCCTGCGGACTCAGTCAAGTGTGCTTGCCATGCCCTCGGATCAGTTATGAGAAAGAAAAGTTCATCCAGGCCTAGCACTGAGTATTCTGAGATGAGGGTACTCTAAGTCGATGCTAACAAGCATTGACAAAGCCTATAGATCTAATGTGTAAAGGCAACCTTTTCGTTTTACAGTGGTTGCTTTGTTTTGTCATGGTTTTTGTAAGACCGTCTTATTACTGGGGGAGTTGCTGTGCCCTTGAAAAAAAAAAACAACAATTAGGTAAGAGCAAAAATATTTTTTTGAGCCTCAAAAACACACATTGGCAATGTAGTCCCAAGCACTGAATGGAACTACATTGTGCTTGGAAGTGTTCCTTGTTGAAGAGCAGAATGAAGCTAGCCAACGGCAGAAGTGGGCGGACCCATTGGCCCATACAGCTTGCTGCTATAGGCGGAGGAAATATACAACAATAGACCAATGGATAACACGGTTAGCTGAAAGTCCCTCCCATAAATGTATTTTATATATAATTTTAGTAAAATCAAAAGGTCTTGGTTAATGCTAGACCTATAAATATGCTGATCTGGCACAATGGTCCTGGGCTGTGGATAATCAGCAAGAGAGGGGAAGTGAGAGAGGGACCCCATCCAGAGACCTGCTGAGCAGTGTGGGGGCAGCAAGACTCCGGGGGGGTGCTCAGAGGAAATGCAGAACTTCACCAAGCAAGAAAGGGCTACCAGGCTCTGGGTGCATATGAAATTCAAGAAAGCATGCTAGCACAACAGGAAACTCACTGCACACCAGAGGTCACACACTGAAATGTAATTATAAGCTCTTGGATAAGAAAGAAAAAAAACTAAAATGATAGCTGTGAGCCAGCAAATTACTCACCGCTGAGGTCACTGAAAACATAATCCCACACATGAATCACCAACCTTCCCACAACAACAAACAGGCTTTAATGAATACTTTCTATGCAGAGATCTGCAGCATGGGTTATGTATCTATAGGGGGATGATCTGGTCATACCTTGGGAACACACAGGGAGCCAGCCAGAGGTGAGCGCTGGGCGCTGCTGTTCTTAGACACGCCTTGTTCTTTAGGTTTGACATATATGAAGCTTATCCCATCCATGGTGATCATTTTATAATCTATACTTACTTTCAGGAGTTTGAGATAGCCTCTTTCAGCCATTGACTTCATTTGCACTAAGGCCTTCACTTTGGGCCAAATGTATAAGTATTTTAACGATTGTAAACACTCCAATGCGGCAGTTGCTACAGTTAAAATGTTTTTTCCTATTTACTAATCCCATTTTAGGGATCTAAAAAATGTTTCTGACTACTAATAGGGTATTTCAAATAGATTCCGATTCGGTATATGGAATGGACGTGTTGTAAGTGTCCCTTCCAAACAATGAATCGGTATCTAATGCATCAATGCTGTGCCACCAAAATCCGGGTGCAAATCATTGATCTTTTAATGCTACCTAAAATAAGGTAAAAACTAATTTAAAGAAAGGACGAACGTCTCCTTGGGACCTCTTCCCCTTTGTAAATGTAAAAAAAAAAAAAGCTATTTTAAGAGTAGGCAGCGGTCCTCTTAAACAAACTTTTAAAAAAAAACTTTTCTTTTCAAACACAGTACTGTTTCTTTTAAGGAAAATGTGCTGCATTTTACTTTATTAAAAAACAATCACAGACATGGTGGTCTGGTGCCCCCAGCGGGCCACCATCCTAGTGAGGTCCTCCAATCACAGTGAAACAAAATGTGTGACCTATCTCATTAATATGCATGAGGTACATCGGAATCCGACCCACTACTATTCAGAAGTTTAAGAATCGACCTATTAGTACAAATGAAATTATTTGATTATTTTGACATTATTTCCTATGGGGTGTTATTGTAAGTCCCTGACTCAATTATTTCCTATGGGAGTGTGTTACAGTACCTGTGAGTGTTCGTGTGTGCTGCTTGACTTACTTCAAGGCTGGGCTAAGGTACATTTACCACTACTTTGCCGCCTTTCGGGCTGTAGTAACTTTAGAAGTGTACTCTGAATATAAATGGGCTTACTCTTTTGTGGGTGGGTGTTTCTAGTAGTCTGTCCCTCTCTAAGCCCCTCCCTACTTTTTCTAAACCTCTCACATTTTCTAGCAAGGACTCCCCATTTTACAGCCGCTCACACTTTCCCCTCTGACATGTACTGCTAAAACGTAGGGCCTACGAGTGCGGCGATCTCTGCCTCTGTGGCGCAGAACTCTGTCCTGAAAACCTAGTAGGTTTGTGGTATGTCTGTAGTATCACTATAGTACTTCTTCACATACTTCAATAAGCATTCTGTGAATAGGCCCCTAAGAGTTTTGACTTTGAATAAATTTACTCAAGGCGCCAAACACCTGACAATCTGATTTGCCTGGTGAAGGCCATTGCTTTCCCTCTGAGCCCCCACGCGTCTTGCAGCCTCACACTTCTCATGATGACTCTGAACACCAGACAGCCAGGGCTAAAAATGTCCTTCTTTTATCAACCATTCCCCTTCGTGGGTGTTCCCAAGGTTTGATGAAATCATTATTCTATATACACTTAATGGCAGACCTGTGGGTTTTGCTGTTGAAAGTATTCATTAAAAAATGTTTGTTGCTGTTGGAACTTTGTAAATCATTTGTGGGATTATGTTTTGAGCGACCTAAGCAGTGATTATTTCGATGACTCTTCGTTAACATTTCAGTCCATGCCACTCCAATGCCCGACCTCTAGTTTGCGATGATTTGCCAGTTTTCCCTCCATAAATTCACCAGTGCTCAGTACTGAATCGTCTCCAGCCGCCATAAGATCATCCTTCCAAGTCTCTCCTCCTGTTGATTATCCACGGTCCAGGACCACAGATTAGCATCTGACCTGCACCACAGTCCAACTAGGGCCCTCACTAACATGCCTGGACCAATCCTTCTTCTGGATAACTGATCTGTAAACTTACGTGAGCTTTTTGGATGGATTCTGGGGCATTCACAGGAGCCCACCAGTTAATGTTCTACCTACTTTGAAGTAATTCCTTACTCTGGGAAAGTCTTCACCGTTACTATCTGTACTGGAACGGGAGAATCTGTCTTCTGTGGCGGGTACTCCGTTGCCATTAGTACCTATGTAGTCAAGAAAACAAACCTTGTCCTGTGCTGGGGGTGCAAAAGAAGGGCCGCCTGCCCCGATGATACCCTGTAATATTCCCAGGTTCTACTGGCAGGTCCAACTCAGCAACAATCCGGAAGGGATGATAGGATGGAAAGGATGTAACAAAGGAGGAAGGACTTGGAGTAAAAGAATTACTGGTAATCAGAGCATTACCTCGACTTCCAGTCATTAATCATGAGACACATCAAAGCAAAACTGCTTAGCCAGCCCAACTTCCCTACAATTGGCACCTAGAGAATGTACACCACATAGATGACCTATTGATGCCCCACCGGGATAGACTATTTGAGGTACTGAGGTGAATGCGACACTATCAAATCATATCTATGTCTGTTACATAGCTATAGAAAGAACATTAGCTTCAAAGAGTTCCATCTCCCCCTGCACGTTTGACTCAACAGATGCACAAAATGACAAGCTGATACCATGTAAGGAACATCAAGAGGACCTAGTCCAAAACCCTGTGTGTCACCGAATGCTCAGAGAAAGGGCGTCATACAAGGCAAAGGCACGCATCACTCCCCACCCTCTGGCTGATCACAATACCACTTGGAAAAAGAATACTGGACAGGAAAACCTACTCCCCAACAGCTCCGAAGGCTCGAAAGCAGCCTCCTGCAAAGTCCTCACACCAAGTAAAGGTCTGAGCTTTGGAACAACACCCAACAAAGAGTTGGAGACCTCAGAAACCCCTGCAGGGGAGACAGAACACAAGGCTAAAACTCAGGACCCAAGGGATCTCTAGATACTTTAATAGACAAAGAGTAGTGGCTGACAAGCCCAAAACCACATTTTCTTTAAGGATAACAAGATATCGAGCCTGTCACAGGAGCTAGGATCAAGACCCCCTGAAGCCCACTACATCTGAAATGCACCTCACCTCTGCGGATATGAGTGAAGGGTGAACTACTTTCTTAAAGCTGGGACTGTGATTGCAAGCCTCCTGGATAACTGTAAAGATGACAAATGCCAATGAAAGTTGTTCTTGTAATTTATTGACAACCTCGGGACAGCACAGGTGTTGAGGTGTGAGCACATCCACTGCTACACCGCGTCTGACTGTAATACATTCTATTATAACACTCACAGAATATAGAATAACATAAACGTTCTAAACTCTACGATCTATTAAAGGCACATTACTACACATCCCTCTTCTTTATTAAAAAACATACACCTATCCTCCCCATTTACAAAATGAACAAAAAAAAACAAATAAATAAAGCTTAAATCAAATATAGGTAACACAAACGTAGTCTTCAAGTTTCCTGGGTTTAACAATGTTCCTACCAAAACTAATAACTCTGTCAGTGCAAGTAGAAGAACTCTGATTTGCAGGCAAACTGGAAATTGCATTATCATTACACAAATCTGACCTATGATCAGACCCAATGTCAGTAGAGACAGGTACTTTTTAGGTCTCGCCTGAGCCAGCGCATGCGCTGCTCTGGCGAGACATTTAGTGAGTGGGCTTCAAAAAGCCGACCACAGCTTTTTGTGTGGCCTAGAGCATGCGGTTACGCACACAGTTACGAGCACAGGCGCCATCTGGCTTTCCTGTCTCGTCATGGCTCATTAAGTGCATCGCTCGCGGGCACCCTTACAGCCCGCGATCGCGATTACTTTCACTTTCGCGGCCGCGTTACTTTCACGGCCGCGCGGCCAATGCTTTTTTTTGTTTGTATTCTCCCACAGGGAAAGGTAACATTAGGTGTGTGCTTCGAAATTTCACTATCTCTTTCCTGCACCGTCTCCTGGCATCTCTTTTTAATCCCCCGTCCACATCTTTTCACATCATATTATTTCTCAGGTTTGCCTCACCCCTCCATCGTTTTCATTCGCCATTCTTTTCATTTCATTGTCCCCTCGATGATTCCTCAATATCTCCCATTATCCGCTTCTCTTCTTTTCACCCCTTTCTGTCTTTTTCATTCGCTCGTCTCTTTCTCCCACTCTTGCCTTCACACTCTATTGATCCCTCTTCACCACCAACTTGTTCCTTCCCTCCCAGTGACCGATTCTCTTTCTCTCTCTTCCCTTTACCCTCTCGCCATCTTTGTCACTACGTCTCGTCCATTTCGTCTTTTTCTCTTTCGGGCTCCTTCACTCCCTCTTTCTTTCTTTCTCATTTCCTGTGCCTACTATCTGACTCCTGCTTGTAGCTCCCTTTAGTGCAGTTTGTCCAATTTTCCCCTTCCGGCTCTCTAAGTTCCTTTCATCTTTTCTCTCATTTGTTATTCACAACCTCCCCCTGGTCTCCCTTTCACGTTGTACCAGCCTTTGCACCCCTCTCTCCTTCGCTTCCATTTCACACTCCCTTCCAGTAGTTCCTATCATATTATTTCCCTCCCTACTTCCTTTTCAACTTCTTTCCATCTCTTATTTCAGACGGCTGTGCCCCGTCCCCTTTTTCAGCGTCCATCATGCCCTCCTCACTCTTTGACGTGTGATCTTCGCCCACCCTGTTTCTCCCCAGTGTGCCCTCACTCCTCTCCCTGTTTCTGTATTGGTCCTCTCCTCTATGCTTCCAGTTCTCCCTTTTTGTCTCCCTCCCCACCAGCTGCACTCTTAATCCCTGTCTGCCTGACCCTATGACTCTGCATACTTTAGGGGAAGAGAGGGGTAAAGAACTGGCGAACGAGCGCCTTGACCTCATCGGACAGAGCCAGCTTTCATAGCAAAAAATATGCTTTCTAATCCTACGCATTTTTCCCACAATCCCTGACATGCGCGCAGGGCCCGCCACGCTAATGACAAAAGCGCAGCTTCTTCCCTCACACGAAAAATTGTCGCCACCAGCAATTTTCAAAATATGTTTTCCTTTTCTCCCCATATGCGGGTCTTTGATTATCAAGCGAGCCTTTCAGTGTACTTGCTTTTTCTGACGAACGAGTAAACCTGGCAGCTATTGCAGTTTCCATCCACAATTCATCCTCTCTCAAGATCTGGGTTCACTTTGACTCTAACCCCTTCATTCCACTCTCAGATCTAACGTGTGTACAATAACCTGCTGATTCCTGCGCACCACCCTGCCCCTCAACGCATCAAGAGTCACCCACAGCTTTGTTTCCGGCCACGCTTGATCCAGATCCCCATTCTGCACTTTCGACCCTGCCACTGAAAGCCGATACTTGTGATGTTTACTTCTTCAAATCAAGGCGCTCCTATGCTATGCGCACGTGCGTAAGAAAACTTATATATAAGTGAACATACGTGTTAACTGGAGGGTAAGTGTAGGGTAGTGTAGGGTGTTCAGTGTTGAGTAGTTGGGTGTAATTCTCAGAAAGGATATGCCTGCTTCTTTTTATACCCTCTTTGCTTAACCCATTCCGCGCTGTCAGGTGGGGCGTCTATGGTAATGTTGCAAATCGCAGTAAACCGTATAAGGAACATTTCTGTTGATTAATTTCCCTTGGAAATTTGATATTCTGACAATTGCCACCTTCAGCTGCAGGACTTTTTTCTTGAGCCTCTGCCTGGATTTTGGACCACGAAGGAATGTAATCAACTACTTTCAGTATATTGGGCATGAAGAAGGAGACACCTGTCAATGAAAGAAATAGCTTTCCAGGCGCTGCACTTCGAGAGGCTTACAAAATATCGAATCCGACAAGCTCTCTACTTTATTTATTTAATGCCTCCTCCCTCACCATCTCCATAAAGGAGGATTTTGTTTGCCTTGAAAAATACCTCGTCATCAGGGAATGAGTCTTTAAGGAATACTCCTGCCTATCTCGTATATTAAAGAATCAAGCATACAAGAATCGAGAGAGACCTTAGGATGAACAGAAAAATATGAAACATTCAGTCATTAGCCAAAGTGATTTCTGGATGTTATGCCATCCACTTCCACAGAACCCTAGAGCTCCTTGCAGAAAACATCAGTAGTTCATTAGTACCTTAGCTGCCCTTGTTGACGAGTAGCTCATTGACCAATTTCTCCTTGTAAAAAATTATGGTTTTCCCATTTCTTAGTCTCTTTTTGACCTCCTGTCCATCTTTCCATCATAAAAAAAGACTTTGTTGATGCCTAAGGGCAGGGGCATCATCAACCCTCCACTTTAGCAGTGGGGTCAGTGGCGACTGGCATCTATGGGGCAGGGGGCTGGGCACGCGTGAAAATACTATATAAAACAAGCATTGGCATAGCCAATAGGTCTCGCCTTTGGAACCTTATAAGTATTTAGTTATGCAGCACAATTTCCTTGGTGCAACAACATCAACTGTTGCATGGCTAAACACTTATAAGGTCCCAAAGGCGAGACCTATTGGCTATGCCAATGCTTGTTCATTGTTGGTATGGTCAATGGTAATCCACCAATACTTGTCTTCTTCTGAACCAATCTTAGTACTTGGAGTTTTTTCACAAACACTACTCATGTTAACTATAGCTAATTTGCTCAAATGGTAAATAGATCCATCTTCTAGCTGCACAGTATTTCTGTGTACTTTGACAATTTTCCTAGGTTCACTAAATCTGTTTTCCCCTTTCACAACCTTTCTACTGGATTTCACTCTTACCCATTGTCCTACATGAACATTAACTTTCTTGACCCCATATTTATTGTCAAAGTACACTTTGTTCTTCTGTTGAGATTTTGCCATGCACTCTTTTACGTCATTGACGTCCCAATCAATTTTGTTCCCTTTGTTCATCCAACCCGGATTGACCTTGGAATGGGGAACTCTACCTCTCATGATACCGAAAGGACTATTACTAATCGAATCATGTATGGTGACCCTGTAACTCCACACCATTTCTATCTCTAAATCCTTCTTATTATGCATAGCCAGCTGTAGAACACCTTTAATAACTCTGTTTACCCTCTCCACAACAGCATTTCCTCTAGGATGATACAGTGCTGTAAACTTTTGATTAATACCAGCATATTCCATAAACTTTTTCATTTCTAAGGACTTAAACTGAACACCATTGTCAGTAAGTAAGGATTTAGGGAAACCTTCTCTCAGGAAAATATTTTCGAGGAATCTGATAACAGAACGAGTGTCAACTTTTGTAACAATTTCAAGTTCAAGCCATTTTGAAAACAAATCCATTAATACAATAATATATTTTTGAGAACCATCAGTCCATAACACAGGCCCCATTATGTCTAAAGCCACATCTTCCCACGGAAAGTCGGGACAAACTAAGGAACTTAATGGAGGATTTAAGGTTTTCTGAGACTTGTCTGCCGACACACACTCCGTACACGATCTAACAAAACGTTCTGTTTCAATGTCAATCTTAGGCCACAAATACAGTGATTTGATATTGCGTTTAGTTCGAGCAATACCAGGATGACCTTCATGACATAGAGAAATTATTTTGTTTCTTAAAACAGACGGTGGAATAATTTTTTCTCCCCTTACCAAAAACATTCCTTCAATACGTAGCTCATCTCTTACTTCCCAAAATGCTTTGAGTTCACCAACAAGGTCAGGTTTGATGCATCCTTCCCAACCATGTTCAACAAAAAGTTTTACTTTTTCTAACATAGTATCATTCGATTGCGCCTTCATCCATTCTTTTTCTTGTAATCCCTGACAATTTTCATCAACAAAAATGCCAGCCACGCACACGTCATTCCAGGGACTGGTGTCAATTTCTGTAAGCGGTAAAGACATTCTGCTTAAAAAATCAGCAGTGACGTTCATTCTGCCAGGAACGTATTGTACCTTGTAAATAAAATCTTGCAATCGCATGGAGAGCCTGGCAATCCTAGCAGAAGCTCTTGATAATCCATCAGTTGTTAATACTTTAGTCAAAGGTTTATGATCCGTTCTCACTGTAAATTCTCTTCCCCAAATACATTTTCTAAAGTGCTCAAGGGCCCATACACACGCTTAAGTCTCCCTTTCTATAACCGAATATTTCTCTTCGGTGGGAGATAAAGATCTTGAAGCGAAAGCTATGACATCCTCACTCCCATTCTCATTGTTTTGGGTGAGAACTGCACCCAGACCTTTCCCACTAGCATCTGTAGTTATGAAGGTAGTAGCAGAAGGATTAAACCCTTTCAAAGTGGGAGCTTTAACAATAGCAGATTTAATTTCTAAAAAGGAAGACTGACATTTGTCTGACCAATCAAATTTACTTTTGTTCTTAAGTAAAGAACGCATTTCATGAGTTTTGTCCGAAAACTTTTCCACAAATTTAGAATAATATTCTGCTAGACCTAAAAATGAGCGAAGTTCATCTTTGTTTTGTGGTGGGGAGCTTTGAATATTGCTTCAATAAGTTTATCTTTAGGTTTAATACCATCACGACATATCACATGACCAAGATAAGTTACGTTGGATTCCGCAAATTTGCATTTGTTAATTTCACCAGTCAAACCCTTTTTATCAAGCACTTGCAAAACTTTTCTTAAAATGTCATCATGGTGTTTTTTGACTTACCCATGATTAATATGTCATCTTGAAAAATACAACGTCTTGGATGTTACCAAATAACTGTGTCATGAGTCTTTGAAACACAGCTGCCGCCGATGCCAACCCAAAGGGCATTCGGCGGAACTGGAAGCATCCAAAAGGTGTGCAAAAAGCAGTCAAGTGTTTACAATCAGGATCTAACATGATTTGGTGGTAAGCTGATGATAAATCTAATGTGGAAAACCACTTTGCATCCCTGGTTAAAGATAGCATTTCATCAATGCGAGGTAATGGGAATTGATCAACGAGAATATTGTTGTTCAATCCCCTTAAGTCAACACATAAGCGGACTTTGCCGTTGGCACGTCTCGCGACGACCAACGGAGATATCCATTCAGATGACTCTACTGGTTCAATGATATGTGCATCTAATAATTTGTCTAATTCTTGTTTTACTTCATCCCGCACAATAAATGGAATATTTCGTGTTTTATGAATTTTGGGGATAGCATTTTGTTTCAACCTAATGGAATGTGAAAATCCTTTCAACTTCCCAAGTTTTCCGTTGAAAACATTAGGAAATTCTTCCAAGACCCATTTCTTTGTATCCTCAGATTCACATGCTACTAAGACCTGTTCTGGACTATTAGGGTCCAATATAATGTTCAGTTTGCGTTGGTCTTTCCATCCAAGGACAGATGGTCCATCCTTGGCTATGTACAGTTTGCACAAAGCAGTTCTGCCCTTGAACCTGAAAATTAGCTGTCTAAAACCAATAATATCAATTTTCTCACCTGTGTAGCTTTCAGGATTAATGTCAGGTGATTCCAAATGGTTTCCAATGGTGGAACAGAAATGGTGTAACCACACGTTTTCAGCAATGATAGTATAAGGCGAGCCAGAATCTGCTGCCACCTGTAATGATACACCACCAAAGGAAACCCAACATAAAGGTTTACTGTCACCCACCTCACCAGAAACTTTCAGGACAACTTTCTTTTTTGTGTCACATTTAACTTTGACATCATCATCACCATCATCTGAGGAAGATTCCTCAATATCACTCTCTCTCACACAAGCAACTTTATTCTTTTTCTTATACATTTTACGTCTGCATGCTTTGGCAAAATGACCAATTAATCCACATTCTAAGCATTTGGCAGAACGTGCTGGGCATTTGTAATACTGCGCAGAGTGTGAGCTGCTACCACAACGATAACAGGAATAGTTCTGCTGCTTGTTTTTTTAAAGCACTATCACTTTTCTTGACATCATTCTTATCAAACTTTTTTTTGTATGTTTGAGAGGACTTGCCCTGACTTTCTGAAATTTTGTTAACAGAGTCGCTACTCTCTTTTTTATCAGTTGATAATGTAATTTTTGCACAACGCTCTGATAACTCCGCTTTTTTGACAATAGTAATAATTTCTTTCAGTCTGGAATCACCCTCTACCCACAATCTATCTTGGATAGCCTTATTTTTTGCATACATTACTATCTGGTCTCTTATGAGTTCATCATGAAAATTACCAAATTTACATGTTATGGAAAGTTTTCGTAAGGCTGATACATAATCCTCAATGGATTCATGTTTTTCCTGTTTCCTTTGAAAGAATGCGTGGCGCATAACAGCAACACACACCATGGGTGAGTAATGTTCATCTAAATCCAATAAGGCAGCTTTAAACACGTCTATATCACCAGCTCTATCTTTTTGTTGTAATTGTCCAAAAACACGAAGACCTTCTGGACCCAGACAGTACATTAAAATCCTTATCTTCCTTTCAGGAGAATAAGTTCCACTACAATCTTCAAGGTTAGCAATATAGTTTAAAAAATACTCCTTCCATTCATTCCACTGAATGATGGGTTCTCCCGGAGATGACAAAAATTCCTTGGGGGTACTTAGGTGAAATGCAGAGTCACTTCGTGGGTTTGCTTCTCCTTGAGGAGATGCTGTTGGAGTGGTCATTATGTATAGATACTTTTGTAAATAAAAGTATGGTAACAGTAAAAATAAAGGATGAAATGTACTTACTGTCCGGTTGATATTCTTTAAAAAAAAAAGAACCTCCGTTGCACTCCTGGTATAAATTAAAATGAAACTTTTCTCTTCGGCGAAGTTCCGTCCTTTATAAACACTGAAATCGACAAAAGAGTAAGATTTCCAAGATGGCGTCACATTAGGGTCATGACCAGCGTGGTGACGTTAGCGCACTTGACCACGTACAGCACACCCTAACGACGCAATGAACAGAACTTCGAAGAGAAAGCAGAATACTGCTCGAGCCCCAGCAACGTTGAACTCAAAGGTAAACAACGCACGTATGGACAGTTAACTGTCGAGTGTTCACGGATAGATGATGTGTTGAAAGAAATGTGTCAAAAAAAAAAAATGCTTTCAATCCCACGATCGTCCGCTTACCCGATAGTTTTAATAGGAGCACAAACTCGTCCAGTGATGATTAGCAGGAATCCAACTGCCTTAATTTTTTTAAACACCGTAGCTGACTTTGATCCACTGGAAACAATATGGTCCACAGGAAACGGATCAGCGTGAGTCCTTCGAGGTTGCCACTCCGCGTCGCCAAATATGTAAAGATGACAAATGCCAATGAAAGTTGTTCTTGTAATTTATTGACAACCTCGGGACAGCACAGGTGTTGAGGTGTGAGCACATCCACTGCTACACCGCGTCTGACTGTAATACATTCTATTATAACACTCACAGAATATAGAATAACATAAACGTTCTAAACTCAACGATCTATTAAAGGCACATTACTACAATAACCTTCTTCCTAACCTTGCAAACCTACCCTCTGAACCTCCGCATAGATAGGCAGAGGTAGCAGACAACCACTGAAGACAAAGCCGAATTCTATGGGGAGATGGAAGTCTTGGCGTTACTATTTCGAACAACTTGTCAACAAATGCTGAAAAGGAAGCCAAGTAGAGCCATGCTGAAACAATCAAAATGACTGAAGCTCCCTCCCTCCTCAACCTCATCTGTACTAGCCAGTTTAGGGAAGAATGCAGAAGGATGCAATATCACTATGGCTATAGCCATGGCAGGGCAGATTCCATAGGTACCTTCCTCCCAGGTATTGAAAATGAAATGAAAATGAAGACCTATCAGCCTGTCTGCAAAAAGATCCAAGATGGTGCGAGAGCTGATCTCCTTTTAACTAAATGCATCGCAAATTGGAGCTTACGCTAACTTAAGCTGTGTTTACAATGTATGTCATCCATCTTGTACCAACGTCACCAAGATCACATGCTGTCGTTATTTCGTTCCAAATAAAGAACTGTAAGACCCACACTAATAAACTGAGAACTGTTTCCTGAGACTCTTTGCTGTGCACCAAGGACACTACAACTGACCCAGGCTATGGGCTTACAATGCATCCATTGGAGTGCCGATCTAACTGCAAGAATGCCCTCACATTAATTGTAGTGCTACCATGAAAGAATCTTCAAATGTATTCTGTAGTAAAATGTTTCTTATTGCTTGTTCCCTATTGGTGCATGTCCTGAGAAATGCGCACACATATAGAATGTATGACTCTCTTTGTCTAAAGTCTTATAAAAGGATGTGTAGATTTCTACAGGGAGGATGTCCTTTTCCCCACTCTTAGAATGCACATCTATGCCGGATTTCACTTAGAAATGTACCGAGTTTTTGAACTTATGATTTAAATGCTTCCCAGCTAAATTCACTAATAGCACATATTCAGTAATTTGCATATCATTTTTTATATAAGGCTTTGAAGCTACAACCCTTGTCTCTCATTCTTACAAGAATGTTTATCACCTTCTACTAATTAAATTGATTTAACCCAAGTGACGGCTCCAGTCGGGGAGTATCAAAGTCCGTATCGGGACTATACAGCTCCCAGTCCTAGTGGTTGGCGTGTCCCATGAGTTGGATGTTAAGCTAGTATGCTCCGCGTTGACAACGGTGAGCCCTAACCTCCCACATTTTGCCTAAATCACTGCCTGATCCTGATGGCAGTACCAGGAAGACAGTAATGCTTAGCTGAACCTGACCTCTCCCCCGCTGTCCATTCCTCTAAGGTGTGCATCAATGAGTGACAGTAGATGGCCATTGGCGGATGGATGGACGGAGATGAATGAGAAACCCTGATGAATATGCAGTCCTCTACTGTACTAATGCCTGTCCGGACTACAACGCCTGAACTTCTGTGTTGTGTAAATGTAGAATTTGTACTTTTGTTGGCGAGTGACTGCAGAGCATGAACACCCACTGCAGGCCCCCATGTGGCCACGCACTAACAGGTAGGGTAGCGGTCATATCCCCTTCAACCTGTGATCATGACCTCAACTGGAGCCTCCTGGGGCCAAAGATAGGAAACATATATGTGGATCTTTGACTCTCGATGGCCTACAAAGGCTACCTCGCCATGACCAGAGTAGAATCTTATACCAGTTAACTCCACACCATGGGCAGGCACCATCTTGGTTTTTGCAATTTATAGGAATCCAGAGGTCCTGAGAACATCCACAACCTAGCCTCAGTTTTGGACGATTTGATCCAATGAAATGAAAGCAACTGCCAGGTGTCATGGAGGAGGGACGAAGCCTGGACTATGCATAAGACCAGGCAGAGGAGCCTTGATGAAGACCCTTGGAGTTGACTTGTGGCCAAGAGTGTTTTTGTGACTGGAACAGGCAGCGGATGCCTTCAAGACTACCAGCCATCACAAACTCTCCTTGTTCAACCATCAGTGTCCTCTGGCTACCACTTCCTGTGTTATTCCACAGCATGATCATATTCAGCAAGGGCCTCTGCCATCAACTGCAGACCTGAGCCTCACATAGGATCTTGTTTCTAGTTTAGAACAGAGACATGGCTAGACCAGCCAACCACAGGCATTCCAACAGATGTTAGCGATCTCAAAGAGAGATCTGAAGACAGGAAAAGAGATATTTTGGTGCTTGTAGGAGTTGCAAGAACTTTGTTCTTCAACATCTACATGGACCCCCTCGCCGCCATGGTCAGACAGCATGGGCTCAGCATCGTATCCTACGCCGACGACACCCAGCTCATCCTCTCGCTCACGAAGAATCCCGAAGACACCAGACTCTGTTTCCAGGAAGGTATGAAGAATGTGGCAGCCTGGATGAAGGACAGCTGCCTGAACCTAAACTCAGAGAAGACTGAGGTCCTCATCCTCGGTCCCTGCACCTCCGCCTGGGACAACACCTGGTGGCCCTCTGCCCTAGGGAGCCCACCCACCCCCACAGACCACGCTCGGAACCTCTGCATCCTCCTTGACTCCTCCCTCTCCATGAACCGCCAGATCAACGCCGTAGCCTCCACTAGTTTCACCTGCCTTCGCATCCTCCATAAGACCTTCAAATGGATCCCCCCCGACTGCAGAAGGACTGTCGCCCACGCACTCATTACCAGCAGACTGGACTACGGCAACGCCCTCTAAGCCGGAATCAACAAAACTCTTCTACACAAACTCCAAACCATCCAGAACGCCGCAGCCAGACTCGTCCTCGGGACACCACGCCATGAGCACATGACCCAACACCTACGAGGTCTCCACTGGCTCCCCGTCGGGAAAAGGGTCACCTTCAAACTCCTCACCCACGCCTACAAATCCCTCCACAACATCGGACCCAAATACCTCAAGGAGAAAGTATCCTTCCACGTACCCAAGAGGAACCTCCGCTCCACCGACCTCGCCCTGGCAGAGGTCCCCCGCATCCGCAGAAACAGAACCGGCGGGAGAGCTTTCTCCTACATCGCAGCCAAAACCTGGAACGAGCTCCCTGTGAACATCAGACGCTCCCCGACCCTGCACACGTTCAGTAAGGACCTCAAGACCTGGCTCTTCGACTGATCCGGAGCCGCTCCCCCCCCCCAGCACCTTGAGACCCTCACGGGTGAGTAGCGCGCTATATAAACCCCTGATTGATTGATTGATTGAAACTTTGTTAAACCGTGATACCATCATAAAAATAACTCAACCAAATTGCTGTGAGAAGCACAAGAGGATGAGGCAGCTCACAGCTGTGCAATGGGACAAAAGCTTTTTCTGAGAAGGAACCACAGTCTTCACCACATGAAGATATTACTTGGTGAGTATTTCTAGAGACGACTCTTCACTTGACAGCGGGACACCACCACCACCTAGATTGAAGCTCTTTTCGTAGGTTGGCTGCAGGTAAGAGGATCTGTCGGGGTTTGTGGTATCTAAACATGTATATTGCTTATCTAATATATATCTTCAGCTATAAGTTAATGCATCTTTCCTTACTTTGAAGGGCTCACAGTAGAGACAGCAGCTCCTGATCATCCTCTGCCCCTTTCCCCTTTACGATATTTGGACAAAACATTGAGTTGTCAATATTGGGAGATGGAAATATCAGGGAAAAAATGTAGTGCTACAAAAATATTGTGATGCACAAATATCGTTGTCAAGAATATCGTTTTTTCAGGTGAGTAATATCGCTGTTAAGAACATCATTGTTGTTAATATCGTTTTCAATAATGAATAGTAGAAAATATTGTTTTTTAATTATATTAATGTATTTTAGTTCATATATTAATTTTATGTATTATTATTGTTTATATAACTGTTAATATTATTTTTAATATCATTTGTAATTTTAAGTGGTATATACTTTTTTATTTAATTTCTAATAGTAATTTATGGTGTTGTAGCACTTTCCTAGGTTAAAAGGGGTGTAGGGTGGGAAGTTAATTAAGTATTAATTATTTAACTATTAATTACTAATTTATTATTAATGATTTAATGTATTATTAATTCTGTAAATTGTGTAATAATTATATATTTTTTGCTATGTTTTAGGTGCGGGCTGCAAGGTTGGTAGGGGTATAAGATGGGGATTTAATTAAGTAATAATAAATTAACAATTAATGATTAATTTATTTTTAATGATTTAATTAATTATTAATTATGTAAATTGTGTAATAATTATATTTCATAGTTATATTTTGAGTACAAGCTGCTGGGTTTGTAGGGGTATAGGGTGGGCAGTTAATTAAGTAATAATATGTAACAATTATTTTTAATGTATTATTAATTATTTAATTGATTATTAAATATGTAAATTGTGTAATAACTTTATAATTTAGGTGCAGGTTGTTGGGTTTGTGGGATATTGGGAGGGAAGTTAATTGAGAAATAATTAATTAACTATTATTTATTTATTTGTTAATATTTAATAAATAACCAATTATGTACATTATGTAATACTGATATATTTTATTTATATTTTAGTTAAGGGTTGCTAGGTCTTTAGGGGTATAGGAATGGGTGTCAATTAAGTAATAAAAAATCATTAACAAATAATTAATTGCTAATGAATTAATTAATTGATTATCAATTATGTAAGTTGTGTTATACTTATTTATTTTAGTCATATTTTAAGTATGGGATGCTAGGATTGTAGGGGTGTAATGTGGGAAGTTAAATAAGTAATACATAAATAGCATTTCTTAATTGATAATTAATTTTAAATTGTTTAATACTCATGTAAATTGTTTAATTGCTTATTTATATATATATATATATGTTTATATATATGTGTGTGTATATATATATATATATATATATATATATATATATATATCCAAACCAAGCGACCCTTCCAACTAGAAGGACGAGAGACCACACAGGTAAGCTAATCCAATCTCCTTTAATTGCAGTTAAAAACGAGCGGCATAATGCATTTCGGCACTCCGTGCCTTCCTCAGATGCCTTAGCTCATTGAAAGATTTACTGTCCACTTCAAGGAAACGAAGCGTCTCACTGGATTAGTGGAGACACTCCTTCCACCTTTTGTAGGGAAGATTTTCCCGGACTCGCTGCCCCGAGTCCACTTGCTGCAGAGACACATGTGGAAGTCCTTGCCCCAGTGGGCGGTGTCTGCAGCTCCCTCTGCATTGTGGATCCTGTAGTGTGAGGGGCTGGAATAGCTGACCTTCACCCAACCGACAATACCCCCAGCGCGCCGGAATGCTTTTGCCTAAGTAAGCAGAGGCATCTTTATGCAGTCATAACCCAGTTATTTACCGGCCCGGCAATGCGTTGAAAGTTGCGGTGTTTCGGCGTTTCCCATATTTTAAGTATGGGATGCTAGGATTGTAGGGGTGTAATGTGGGAAGTTAAATAAGTAATACATAAATAGCATTTCTTAATTGATAATTAATTTTAAATTGTTTAATACTCATGTAAATTGTTTAATTGTTTATTTATATATATATATATATATATGTTTATATATATGTGTGTGTATATATATATATATATCCATCCAAGTTCTCCGCTCGTTTTAACTCTCCATTCTGGTTGAAAGCAGGCATGGACCACAAAATAGGTGCAAAAGTTACTTCTTTTATTTGTCAGCCATAACGCGTTTCGGTCCAGCCGGACCTTGATCACATGACAACGCCGCCATAGTCTTTTCCCCTTTTAAAGTGATGTGTGCAAGAGTAAACAGTGACTCATCATAGATATAGAAGAAACACCACGGAATTGGTTATGTTGCTGGAGCATACATTCCTTGATTAACGATCAACAACATTTTGACATTGGATTTAGGTCATTTCATTGCGTTCAAATAATATCCATATATAAATATATAAATATATATAAATATGTCGGCACTCATAAAAAAATATTCAATCAATAAATCTATAGAAACAATAAATATTGTAAAACTAGTTTCCCTTGCTTATGTGTATGTCTAAAACGGGTGCATCTTTTTGAAATCCTTGCATAATGCATTATTGCACTCCTCTCGCTCGTGCCCTTCATGACCTAC
Source organism: Calotriton arnoldi (assembly GCA_963921515.1). Taxonomy (NCBI): domain Eukaryota; kingdom Metazoa; phylum Chordata; class Amphibia; order Caudata; family Salamandridae; genus Calotriton; species Calotriton arnoldi. The sequence continues at coordinate 4,677,073 of CAWUFW010000236.1, read as the reverse complement.
CCCTATCGGTACTTGTAATAAGTACGTCATCCCATCCTGGTTAATGTGTTTTAAACCTGTCTAGAGTCTTCAGATAAAGTGCTAGTGCAATGTTAATCAGTGCAACATATCTTATAAAGTGGTGATGACCCATGTAATTCTTAAAGTGCAAATGTGCTGAACTCGATTAAGAAACCTCTATATTCAAGGTTCAGGTCGGATTGGCAACTTCTTATTGTAAACCTGAGCATTAGAAGTGTGTCATCTCTGTATGAATTTCAGATTATGCGCTCTAGGTTTCAGTCAGTCTTCCCCAAATTTACATCACAATACCCCCTAATGGGCAAATTTCCTATGAGTGTTGATCAGATAAAGTTCCTTGTATCGGGCGATGTGTGTGATCTTTCTCAACGGATAATGGTACTAAGAGAATGGACTGGCTGCTAGTTATTGTTGATTACATATTATGTTCATAAAATGACTAGGATTGTGGACAGTAGGTTCTCATGCTCTGATTTAGTGGAGGCACGTAAACATATCCTCCTTTGTATTCAAGCCCCCCGGAAACTTACAATCAAAATTTAATATGTATCGGGTCTCCAATTTCCTGAGAGTTCCCTCTCTGTCCCCTCCCCGCCTATTTAACGGTACCGCGTCAATTAGGTAGTATATTAAATCATCCAGATTGCTCTTATGTATTTCTTTAAAATGGCGTGCCACTGGGTATGTTGGGTCCTGGTTAGTAAAGGCCTGTATGTGCTGCAATATTCTTTTATTGACCGGCAACTTAGTGCTTCCTACATATTTCAAGTTGCAGGAACATTCTAGCACGTATATGGCATGATCAGTTGTACAGTGTAGGGGTTTGGTGATTTTATGCTCCCTTTCACTGAATGGGGTTTTGTACGTTGTTTTATTGACTCCATAGTGGCACGCCTTACAGCTCCTACATTTAGTGAAGCCGTTGCGTTGTGTCAGCCACGTGTGTTGGTCTGTTGTTTCAGGACTGCTCTTAACCAAGCATGAGCTCATGGACGGGGCACGTCTGTAAGTAATTCCCAGATTGTGTGGTAATGTCGCCCCAATAATTGGGTCACTTAGTACAATCGTCCAGTTGTGTCTCACGATGTTTCTGATTATCTTGTCTTGTTTATTATAAGCCAAGATTAGCCTCAATTTCATTGGGTCCTCTTTTAGATTACTGTTTTTGCCTTTGGCTTTTAAAAGATTCGATCTATCCAAGCCCATAGTTTTCTTTATGGCAGTATCAATTGTCTTTGTGGAGTATCCTCAAGCTAAGGGGCTCATTACGATGGCGTAACGATCGCCACCGCCGGTCCGGCGGTGGTGATCGTTACGCCATCGTCATGAGAAATACCCCCCGCCATATTATGATGGCGTTGGGTATCGCGGCGGACGCAAAGTCCGTCCGCCGCTTTTCCGCCGGTCGGCAATCGTTACGATTGTCGGCCATAACACGTTTCGGTCCAGCCGGACCTTGATCACATGACAACGCCACCATAGTCTTTTCCCCTTTTAAAGTGAATTGTGCAAGAGTAGTATATATACATATATTACCTACTGGCGATCGCCAGTAGGTAGTTATAGTTAGGACCAAAGTTTCCATAGGAAAAGCGTTTTTTGATTTGCCAATATCTTTGGCGCCGTTTGACAAATCTTCGTGAAATTTTCAAAACTAATGGGGCCCTCCGGTCAGCTCCTGTCTTGAATGTTTCGGGTGATTCGTAAAGTGGGGGCTGAGAAAAAAGGGGGGGTCCTAAAACTCGTTTTCTCCATGTTAATTTCCATAGGAAAATTTGGCGCAGCTATAGCCGGAATTGCTGAACGGAATTACACCAAATTTGACAGAGAGGTAGCTCCTTGTCCAGAGTGCACTGTTTGCTTTAAATGGTGTAAATCCGTTCAGTAGTTCCTGAGAAATTCAAAAAATAAAGAAATATCTGGTGACCAGGGTGGATCCACGAACCCTCCCGAGCAGGAGGCGGGAGCCGGCCGGGACCGCTGGGGCCTTCAGGCTCCCCCCGCGGTCCCTTTAAAGATGGCCATGCCCAGGGGGAAAGGGTCCCCGGGGCAAAAATAGCCCGGGAGGGGGGCCACGCGGCCCCCTCCCTGAGAATTTAATTGTTTATTTTTTTTAAAAAGGCAAAGCCCCGGGGGATGCGGTCTCCGGGGATGCAATCGGCCATGGAGGGGTCCAAGCAGCCCCACTCCCTGACAATAAATGCATTTTTTTTTTTTAATGGCCTAGACCCCGGGGGATGGGGTCCCCGGGGCCAGAATCGGCCTCGGGAGGGGGGCCCGCGCCCCTCTCCCTTTGTATGTTTTAAAAAAAAATGGAAAGTGTGTCCGGCCCTGGGGGATGGGGTCCCGGGGCCCAAAGGGTCAGGGGAACGGGGGCCACACGGCTCCCCTTCCTAAAATTTAAAAAAAATAACGGAAGCCCTGCAACTCGTGGAAGCCCTGCCTCCTTTCACTACTACTCTGCAAACGCGTCTCCTGGCGCATTCTATGTTGGGGGATGAAGTCCCCTTCCCTACTGATGGTCCCTCACGAAGAACCCCGAAGACACTAGACTGAGCTTCCAGGAAGGAATGAAAGACGTTGCAGCCTGGATGAGCAGCAGCTGCCTAAAGCTCAACTCGGAGAAGACTGAGGTCCTCATCCTGGGACCCTCCCATACCGCTTGGGACAACACCTGGTGGCCCACCACCCTCAGAAACGCACCCACCCCTACTGACCATGCCCAGAACCTCGGCATCATTCTCAACTCCTCCCTCACCATGACTCGCCAGATCAACGCCATCACCTCCACCTGCTTCAACTCCCTCTGCATCCTCCGCAAGACCTTCAAGTGGATCCCACCCGAATCCAGAAAGACCGTCACCCACGCACTCATAACCAGCAGACTCGACTACGGAAACGCCCTATACGCTGGAATCAACAAAGCCCTGTTACACAAACTCCAGACCATCCAGAACAGCGCGGCCAACCTCGGCACCCCACGACATGAGCACATGACCCACACCTGCGAGACCTCCACTGGCTCCTGTCGAGAAGAGAGTAACCTTCAAGCTACTCACCCATGCCTACAAATCACTCCACAACCTCGGACCCAAATACCTGAACGAAAGAGTCCTTTTCCACGTACCCAGAAGAAACCTCCGCTCAGCCAACCTCGCCCTAGCAGAAACCCCGCACATCCGCAGAACCAGAGCAGGTGGAAAAGCCTTCTCCTACATCGCTGCCAAGGCCTGGAACGAGCTCCCAGTCAACATCAGATGCTCTCCTACTCTGCACACCTTCAGGAAGAGCCTCAAGACCTGGCTTTTCAGATAACCCGGAGCTGCACCCCCCCCCCCCCCAGCGCCTTGAGACCCTCACGGGTGAGTAGCACGCTTTAAAATTCCCTGATTGATTGATCAGTGATGTCATTTGAGATATCATCAGTGATGTCATCAGTGATATCACTGACCATGTCATGAGTGGTGTAATATGTAACGTCATCAGCAGTGCATTGTGGGGGCGAGAGTTATAGTTAGCTCAGCTAACTATAACGGCCGAATTTCTCTGGTTTTGTACGAGTGAAATGTCAGACCAACTATAACGTCCCTGAAACCTGTGGTTTTTTCAGTGACTATATATATATATATATATATGTATATACATTTTGGGGGTTAATTAATAATGTCCATATTAAGAAGTTTATATTTGTTCTAAATTAATAGGGTTATTCAAATATGTCATGTGTTTGGAGTGAAGTAATTTCCCTACTGTTTCTTAGATTCTTAGAGTGGAATGGAAATAGTAAATATAACCCCTCTGAAGACCAATGCTGCACAGACTGGCGTGGGAATAGTAAATTTAACCCCTCCAAAGTTTAACGCTTTCACTACTGTTACACAAACTTGTGTAGGAATAGTAAATTTAACCCCTTTGAAGTCAAACATTTTCCCTACTGTTGCACAGGCTTGAGCGGGAATAGTAAACCTTACCCCTCCGAAGTTTAACGCTTTCCCTTCTGTTGCACAGACTGGAGTGGGAATAGTAAATCTTACCCCTCCGAAGTTTAATGCTTTCCTGCTATTGCACAGACTGGAGTGGGAATAGTAAATTTAACACCTCTTTTTTTCCACAGCAATAAGAAGTGGATAGTTCCCCATACTCCAGGCTAGTAGGCCTGTTTTTAGCATGCTTCTATGTTTTATGCTCGTCTGTCTTTTGTCTACTTAGACATATCTAGGATTATAGAAAAACCGGGGCATGAGCCTGTCCTGATGACAGTTCAAGGACTTTGAGTGGACACTGACAACGAGCTGAAACATGTCAACAAGTGATTAGGGTTTTAGGGTCATTGTCCCCATTTTTTAGCCATTTTTTTTCCTGTGCAGATGGCGAACGATTAGGGAAGTCCAACATAGACAGTGGGTGAGGCTACCCTATGGTGTCTGTGTTTGATATAGTTGGGAGAATGTATCCTCTCCCCTTATAAAGTTCTCACACCCCTCCTGTGGGAGACGCAGTTTTGTATCCCCCTCTGTTGTATACATTTGTTTGGCACCAATATTGAGAATGTGTTTAAGGTGTATTGATGAATGTTGCAATTATTTTTAGTCCATCTGCTGAAGAAACTCAAAGTGTTGCTTTTCAGACTAACACTACGCTTAATTAATTTCAATGGAATACAATGCAGTTTCAAAGTGCTTTAATTAGAAGTGTTAAAAATGAACTAATGATATTTCAATTGAAAATGTTGATTTAACAAGATAGAACCCATCATTCAAGCAGTGACTGGAGTTTCTCAATCACTTCTTGGTGCAGCTCATTGAGAATATTTTTTTCACCTAATGCTATTGGCTACTTGAGTGTATCTTTCCAACGGGACTCCAGTGCTTGCATTGAACTGCATGGGGTTTTATTTAAAACTACTGCCATCTCTGTCTGCTCCCACTGGCTCCCTCAAATGTGCTATAGCTGTATGCATAAACACGCGTTACCATAGTAAACTCAAACCTATTGGCTTTGCCAATGCTTGTTTTGTAAGAGGAACTATGCTCCGCCTACCTTTCCTCATTGCAGGAAGTCCCACACTGGGACTTTTGGCAGCTGTGAAACAGATGCTGCAGCTGATCAGAAGCTTTTCTGTGCCCTGCAAGCCATTCAGATGAGACCAGAGAAACTCAATCCCTGCAGCCTTATGTCCTGTCCATGGTGGGCGGGACATCCGGTTGGTGCAATAGTCAGCAGCACCAGCCTCTGGCAAATTTGGAGAACTGCTTATATTTTCACAAACTCTGTAATGTCCTCAATTCGCCCACGTAGGTGTAGTTAAAAATGGACCCATACTAAGATGGTGGCCCTTTGACTATGACCTGGAGAAACCTGCATATCAGCAGGTTTTTCCAGTTCCTATTGCAGAATCTAGCGGGTTCAACACTTGTCTGTATTTTTCAAGGCGCTGTAACAGTCCCTTTGAGAGGTTCAGGCGCACATTCACTTTGCAAAGAAGGAACCATGTCATCAGCCGACACTTTGATACATGGAAGTAAAGCGAGGCAGGTGCCTGTCAAACATGGACATCACTTGGGGGGTCGCCAGGGATCGCACCTGCGACCCCTGGCAGCTCCCCTGCGACCCCTAGCAATGCCCTTGCGATCCCTGGTCTCTGATGGGTAAAGACAGCTCCTAGGAACAGGGACAATTTACTAAGTAAAATGATCCTGAGTTTAGAAAACAGGAGCTTCTTGTGGCAACAGCTCACTTGAGATTGTAACAGGTGCAAATTGTAACTACTACAATTCAGCCTGAAAAGCGGAGGTGTCATCTAGCAACAGACTCCTTAAACCTCCCGGGTCCCAGACTGCCCCAGGCATGAGTATGCTTCTCCTGGAGGCTTTTACTGTTGCTGTGCAACTCCACTGACAGATTGGTCTGCACCAGACAAGAAGTTCAGGCTTCAGGTGTTTAGAGTGGACCATTGATGTCCATTCAGGCTTCAGGTGTTTAGAGTGGACCATCGATGTCCATTCAGGCTTCAGGTGTTTAGAGTGGACCATCGATGTCCATTCAGGCTTCAGGTGTTTAGAGTGGACCATCGATGTCCATTCAGGTTTCAGGTGTTTAGAGTGGACCATCGATGTCCATTCATGCTTCAGGTGTTTAGAGTGGACCATCGATGTCCATTCAGGCTTCAGGTGTTTAGAGTGGACCCTCGATGTCCATTCAGGCTTCAGGTGTTCAGAGTGGACCATTGATGTCCATTTAGGCTTCAGGTGTTTAGAGTGCATTGATGTCCATTCAGGCTTCAGGTGTTTAGAGCAGACCATCGATGTTAATTCAGGCTTCAGGTGTTTAGAGTGGGCCATCGATGTCCACTCAGGCTTCAGGTGTTTAGAGTGGTCCATCGATGTCCATTCAGGCTTCAGGTGTTTAGAATGGGCCATCGAAGTCCACTCAGGCTTCAGGTGTTTAGAGTGAACCATTGATGTCCATGCAGGCTTCAGGTGTTTAGAGTGAACCATCGATGTCCATTCAGGCTTCAGGTGTTTAGAGCAGACCATCGATGTCCATTCAGGCTTCAGGTGTTTAGAGTGGTCCATCGATGTCCTTTCAGGCTTCAGGTGTTTAGAATGGGCCATCGAAGTCCACTCAGGCTTCAGGTGAATAGAGTGAACCATTGATGTCCATTCAGGCTTCAGGTGTTTAGAGTGGACCATCGATGTCCATTCAGGCTTCAGGTGTTTAGAGTGCATCGATGTCCATTCAGGCTTCAGGTGTTTAGAGTGGGCCATCGATGTCCACTCAGGCTTCAGGTGTTTAGAGTGGGCCATCGATGTCCACTCAGGCTTCAGGTGTTTAGAGTGAACCATCGATGTCCATTCAGGCTTCAGGTGTTTAGAGTGGGCCATCGATGTCCACTCAGGCTTCAGGTGTTTAGAATGGGCCATCGAAGTCCACTCAGGCTTCAGGTGTTTAGAGTGAACCATCGATGTCCATTCAGGCTTCAGGTGTTTAGAGTGAACCATCGATGTCCATTCAGGCTTCAGGTGTTTAGAGCAGACCATCGATGTCCATTCAGGCTTCAGGTGTTTAGAGTGGGCCATCAATGTCCACTCAGGCTTCAGGTGATTAGAGTGGTCCATCGATGTCCATTCAGGCTTCAGGTGTTTAGAATGGGCCATCGAAGTCCACTCAGGGTTCAGGTGTTTAGAGTGAACCATCGATGTCCATTCAGGCTTCAGGTGTTTAGAGTGGACCATCGATGTCCATTCAGGCTTCAGGTGTTTCGAGTGGACCATCGATGTCCGTGGTCAAACATTCTGACAAGCCAAAACTCCTGTAGACAGCCACAGTCAGTCCTTAATTTGAGCCGGTGGTTGCAGATGAGGTGCATCTGCACTCCTTTTTTGGGGAAGAGACGGGCAGATAAGGGGAAAAGAAAGAAGAGAAAGACAAAAAACTGTGAGGATGGGAGAAAAAAGGGAATAAAGCATGATGCAAGAGTGTGATCAAGTGGCAGGGAGTGTCTGGTGGTGGATGAAAGAGGCATGTGACGAAATCAAGACTACACAGCTTTGGTATTCCGCGAGCCAGACATTTTGCAGCACTTGCTGCATGCTTCCAAGGAATGCTTTGGGCATCGGCACTTATTATTTTACAAATGAAGCATGGCCACAGTCAGTGCTGCTTTCATTACTTTGTTCCTGTTTAGATCAGGGCATGTTCAGTTTGCTACTGTTGTAGCATTACATTTTTTAAAACACTATATTCAGAAGTGGTGACGCAAGTGTGCAAAGAACCCTAGAGAAGGCAAGTAAATAAAAACCCTCCAACTGCTGCTTGAGTGGTAAAGTACAGCAGTAATCAGGTTCATGAGGCCCCTCAGGGCTCTAGAACCTTGTGCCACTGCACCTGCTGCACCAGACATTTTTGTTCCCTTCTTCCCTCTCTCAGACTGAGAGAGTGGTGTTTATGACTCGCACCATCACAGAGTGGTGGTGCTTCCTTAAACTGCAGACTCTGTCCAGCTCACTTACAATGCCTCTGCCAGTCACACTTCTACAGGGCGTCAGGTAAGTCCGGTTCAATGAAGTGAATTCTAGCTTTCAAACCGACTCCTTTCGTCCTGCAAAGGACTGGTTCGGAAGTGAGTGGCTAACAGTTGTCAGCCTCCAAATTAAGGGTAGGCAACAAACTCCTCTCCGTCGTAAGAGTTTTCGAAATTTTGCCCACTCCGGGTTCCGCTTGGAATGCAAAGTTCTGACAAAACTCCGCCAACCGCTGCGTGGTGGATTTTTATCTCGTGCGTGGCTCGCCAACACTAAGTTGGTGAGCGCGACTGAGAATTTGTACCCCCTAGCGCAATCTCTGGGTGCTAGAACGCCTCCCGGCGAGATTTCTCAATGACGGCGGTCACGGCAGGTCGGAACTGTTCACGTTGAGAAAGCTGCCGCTCAAGTAGAAAACCCTGATCACAAATGTTTCCAGTACAATCATGCCAGAAAAACAAAATAGGTAAGCATTATTACGTAAGCACTTGAGAAGAATCAGAAGTGATGTAAGGCTATTTCTAGACCATTAGGTTGTAGAAATGGCGGCAATGTCATATTTATCTGATTACCTGGACATAACCGCTGTGTTCTACTCACAATAGTGTTAAATTGTCACACAAAGGGGATTGAAAAGACACACATAAGCCCTTTGAAAACATGGAAACGTCATACTTAGACAAACTGGAAAATTGACAAGTATTAGAGCTGCTTTTGTGTCCCAGCAGAGCAGTGGGTGGGGAGTGAGGTACATTATAGAGCTGGTGGGGCATCCTAGTATGGGTAGACACACTGATGATTGTTACTTACATGTAATGAGGTACATGGCAGACCTACATGTGTGTCCCAATTCTGGAAGAGCAGAGTTGGACAAAAATGGCAAGACTGAGATGTGTGGATGCACGTGGGTCCCTGTACTGAAAGAACAGTGCTGTGTGTTTGTAAGTTATGACTGAGGTGTATGGCAACATAACCCAGTACAGAAGTACAGAAGTATTAGCGTTGAATGATGCAGGTCAGATTTCAGGTGTCAGTACTGGAAGAATGGAGCTGGGTGCGTCACATGAGGCTTAAGCTGTAACAGCAGAGCTGTGTGTTGGTGCATGTATTGTTATGGAATGAGGTGAGTGTAAAGCTGCCTGTGAGTCCTGGTACTAAAAGATAAGTGCTTGTTGCTTCGGGTCAGGAGACAAACGGAAGAGCCGCACGTAGGTCCCAAAACTGGAATAGTAGTAGGCAGGGGAGTAACGGACACCCCTGCAGCCCTAGCGGTGCAGGGTGGGGGCCCTCAGCTTGTCAGCTCTAGTGTATGGGCATTACCAGGGGCCCCCTTACCATCCCTTGCATGGGGTCACATAAGGTTTCCGTACGCCACTGGCAGTAGGCGGGGGCTAAGGGTCAGGAGAGGCATGGCAAAGCTGCATGTGGGTTCCAGTACTGCAGGAGTGCCGGTGTGAGGGTATGTGTAAAGGTCAACCACACATTTATTTCACTTCAAGAAATCCATATCGATTAACACCTGTACCCAGCTCCGTTCCATTTTATTAATTCAAGTGTATCTGTCAGGAGAGTCTGAATGGGCATTAAATAAAGATGTTTGCATTCTGGATTGCTAGCTCTGAGACACAAGACGGTATCGCCCATTCTGCATCTGCCTCTGTTTCATCGGTGTAAACAGCCTGTACATTATATAGAACTCAACTGCTGCATGCGTACTGCACGGCGTCACTGCCACCACGTTAATAATAATAATAATAATAAGCAAGCTTATAAAGCGCCTGGTTACACTCACTAGTGTGTTCCCGCGCTGCGGCACAGCCTTGTCACAAGAGCATTGGTAGGAATCAGCGTCCCGAAGACCCTATATGCGGAAGAGACAGGTTTTCAGCCTCTTCCGAAAGAGTACCTCCGATGGTTCATTACGCAGAAAGAGAGGGAGTGCGTTCCAGTGCCTAGAGGCCAGATAGCTAAAGGAGCTAGCTCCCGTTCTCGCTCTTTTTGCCCTAGGAATCTTGACCCGACCAGTTCCAGATGATCTCAGATGTCGGGGCGGAATGTAAGGGGTAAGGAGATTGTGTAGGTATTTAGGCCCCTTCCCCTGCAGGATACGGTGACTAATACATAAGACTTTGAAAAGTATTCTCTCCCTGAGTGGTAGCCAATGGAAAGTGGAGAGGGCATTCCTAGAGGAGGATTACCAGCAGCAGCGACAAAGAGTCTCGGATTCTACTGCTGTGGTGATTCCCCTCAGACTAGCAACACACATGCTGCTGGAATGAATATATTACAAATTGGAGCAGTATTTATCAACTTCTTTGGATATTAATTTGGAGTTCTGTATGCACTTTTATCTTCTTATCCTAGCATTATTTGGTAACATTTTGATATGATTTGGGTTAATTGTAGTTACCTGTGTTTATTTTGGGGTGTGTGCAGCTGCTCCAATCAAATTTCAAAGTGTTTTAATTAATTCAGCAGAGTATTTGATCTACGATGTCACTTCCTGCAACGTCCCGTGTTTCAATTCAGCATCACGTCACTTCTTCTATCACAACATCAGAGTCAAAGTTCACGTGATGTCACTTCCTGAGCTGTCATTAAGATAAAGTGGTCACTTACTGTGATGTCACAGAGCGTCAAAGGACACATGATGTCACTTCCGCTTCCCCTGGCATTTTGGTGAATCGACGCCCATGTTGTCAAAGGAGTCTCCTATGTGTGACCTGCCGTTGGAGAAAGTTATCATCCTACAACCATCGAACATTTGTTTAGGTGAAGACGGTAAACCTTATACAGATGGGCCACCCAGGGACAACTGAGGAATTTGGGGGGCCCTCGGCTAAATGAATTTTGGGGGCACCTGTTCGGAACAGCTTTGAATTTATGATCCTGTTTCAGCTCTTTCATGCCCTCTTTGGCCAGGTCACTGGCAGTGCACAGACAGACTGGTCCAAATTCTAAATGTGTTTACATCTAATATTCAGGGATAGTGAAGTGTGTTTTCAATATTGTAACACAGCAACAGTCGCTCACTACTGTTACTGCAAATAATCTCTGTGATAACCCTCCCATTTTTCATATGCGAGGTCCTGTTTTGATTTAAAATATTTTTTTATGGATGTTGCATGAAACATAAACACACTTTCTCTGCAAAATGTCTGTAATAGACTCTCACGCATCACCCACGTAAATAATAAATGAAAGGAAAATGGTATTTAATTTATTTAAGAATTATTAAAGGTCATCAGTGCAAGACTTTGTGCAGAACAGAGCTGGCTCTATCAGGGGCCCCTGAAAGGCTGGGGCCTTGGGCCAGAGCCCACTTTGCCCATGCCTTAAGAAGTCTCTGGTGCCACCCGAGCTAGTCTCTAATACACCCTCCAGCTTTGCAGATTTTTTACATTAAAAATAACATATCGAAGCATTCCATAGCTTATGAGAAGAGGTTTTCTGCTGACAGTCTTCAGACAAGGCTGTTTATCCAGAATGCTCTTTACATTCCCGCCACTTGTGTTTTTGGCGGCCTCAGTGCACTCTCTGGAAAGTTTTCCCTTTGCCCTGACTGTGACCATTTTGAATTTCAGACTGCTGTTTACAGGATATTATCAGGGTCTGATCTGGACTCCTGCCATGTGTGTGCCACCTTTATCCAGCCTCCTCCTTGGCAGTGCTGCCCTTCTGACGTCACGGGTAAAACTCGGATTTCTTTCTGCCTGCAGGCCAGGACTCTTCTTTGAGTGTTGGTGTAAATTGAAAGTAATTATTATTGAACTTATAAAGTGTTTTTATCCAAGGCTCTAACTACAAAACGCCATAACAGTAAGAAGCAATTAAATGTCAGGACGGTGAACAATAAGCATTGGTAGAGCCCATAGGCCTGCCTTTGGGGCCTATTTGCTTTGCCACAGGTTGCAGTTATGCGGCGCAGCATCCCCGTTCATGTGCCGCATGGCTAAATAATTAAAAAAACAGAGGCTTATGACGCAGATTTTTTTACTTTTTACTTACTAACAATAAAAAAATGTGTACATGTACTTTTTTTTACGGGTGGGGGAGGGAAGTAACACAGAAGGCGCTGATAGGGGAGGAAACACCAGGACGCTCGTAGGGGATTAAACAGGTGAAACACAACTAGGTGGAGCTGGCTTGGAGAAAGTTCACGGGCAAGAAGAATGAGATGAACATGGAGAGCTGCAGAGGAGAGGAAGAGATGCACACGAGGGAGACAGCGGGAAAACACATGCACTCTCGAAGAGAGCTTAAACAAAAATGTGAAAGTCGCGCCTGAAAAAGCGTAGAGTGAAAGGGCACTGCAATGGGAACATGAAAGATTACAGAGACAACTCTGAAGTCATTTTTAAACACAAAAAGACACGGAGGCAGCAGAATAGTCGGAGGTCACTCATTCCATAATTTAGAGTGTAAAAAAGATCATTTCCTGCTCACATTGTATGTTTTCCAGTTTTGTGTCTCGTGTGCGCTGGGGATGTCTGCAAACGCTGCTGCAGTCCGGCTCCACTATTTTACTCCTAGCCTCATAACAGCTCTAGCTGTCTCTCTAGTCCGATGACATTAAAGAAAAAACCACAAGTACAAAATTCATATATAAACACAAACACAAAGGTATTGGCCTCTGGCTTCTTCATTCATTGGTCCGGTCAGCTGTCACTCACATTTTGTTCCTATTTGCCACAGTTTACAGCGTGGGCAGGGGGTCCGCCCACTTCAGCCATTGGTCCGCCCCCTCACTCTGTGAGTGACAGCATTTTCACTTAATCAGATTTGCACAGGTGCATGAAAAGTGCACTTTAGTGGCAGGGCTGGTAGGACAATACTTTGTCAATGCTTTTTTCTTTCCAATATTTATGCATTTGTTTTATTCCTTTAGTCATCCTTGGCTAAGCGTGTATATCCTAAAAATAAATGTTTTAATCATTTTGGGCGCAAATCGATATTATTGTGAAAATTAAAATCTTTGAGCTGGGGGATTCGGGATATTCATCCAAAACGAAAATGTTGTATCTTGTAGTGAAATGTGAGCATTTTCAGAAACTGGTTAGCTGGTATTTTGGACACAAATATTTTATTTTCTGAAATGAATTGAGTGCTGATATATATGTCAGAATCTGCACTGAGTCCTCAAGGTTTATTGCTTATCTTGGTTCCTTTGCATTGAAGGGCACTTGCTGCGCTAGATGTTGACTCATGACTCGTATCGAGGCATTTCTCAGCTATATAGGATAAGGAAATCTAAGTAATCTGCTGTTGTAATCTTATGAAAGGTAGACAGGACAGACTGTGTTATATTTCAAAGTTAATTGAATAGATGAATCTGTTTCTTTGATTTAATGCACAATAAAGGTATCAGAATGACATCTTCCTGTAAAATAAAGTAGAGAAAAGCAGTCCAAGTAAACAGTAATCCTGCAAAGTCAAAGATAGTCGAGGAACCTCCTTCTGAAATCCAATATACTGAAGTGTGATGGAGTAATCCCGTTTAATGTCGTGCAGGGAGGAGTAAACATTGTAACTTCCTCCTGCGACCTAATGCAGGGCAAAGTAATCAGAGTTATTACCGCCATTTATTCAATGCTGGGTAAAGTTATCAAAATATTCTTCTGTATTCCAGAAAAGGGTCCAGTAAACAGAGAAATGAGAGTCTGCAATCAAACTCAGTGAGTCACAAACAGAGAAATCTCACTTTTGAAAGTAATCAGAGTTATTACCGCCTTTTATTCAATGCTGGGTAAAGTTATCAAAATATTCTTCTGTATTCCAGAAAAGGGTCCAGTAAACAGAGAAATGAGAGTCTGCAATCAAACTCAGTGAGTCACAAACAGAGAAATCTCACTTTTGAAAGTAATCAGAGTTATTACCGCCTTTTATTCAATGCTGGGTAAAGTTATCAAAATATTCTTCTGTATTCCAGAAAAGGGTCCAGTAAACAGAGAAATGAGAGTCTGCAATCAAACTCAGTGAGTCACAAACAGAGAAATCTCACTTTTGAAAGTAATCAGAATAGACCCATCTTTAATCTGATTGAGACTAGAGCAGTCCCTGTGCGCCACTTATATAATATAAAACATAGTAACTAAAGAGCAACCATCTTCTGTCTGATGCAGGCTGAAGGAATTGGTGTATCCACCCGCTTAATTTGATGTAGTTTGTACTTCTGCTGCGTGCACTGCACCTGTTCTGTGTCTGCCTTAGGGACAGTGTCTGTGCTGTATCTGCTGTTCTCTGTGTGAGGGACACGTGCCCTGCTGCAGGGCCGTAGCTACAGGGGGCCCAGCGGGGCCAGGCCAGCCTATATTTTTCTGTGGCCCCCCCAAACATTATTTATGCTTCCTGTTTGTGTTGATGTGCCACAACAGCCACATTTATATTTATAATTTGGGCTTGGGTTGATGCAGTGAGGCACGCAGGTTTCTGAACTTTGCATTTAGGTCAGGACCCAGATGCCCCTAGAATGAAAGTTGTTAGACTTGGCATCTTTTGGCGTGTTTCCCCTGATTTTTTGCTTTCTGACCTCCCGGTTTTGACTCTGTTTTTGCTGGTGTAATGATTCTGCGCACTTTCCTCACTGCTGTCCAGTGGGAAAGTGCAAGTGCTCCTGTATAAAATGTGTATGGATTGGTATTTCCATGATTGGCCTATTTTGATCTATGTGTCAGTCCCTTGTAAAGTGCACTGCGAGTGCCAGGGCCGATAGACCAAATGCTGTTGGTGGGCTGCAGCACTGGATTGTGCCACCCACGCAAACAGCCCGTAAAGTGTAACTCTGGCCTGCCATTGCAGAGCCTGTGTGCAGCCTGGGGCTGCCATGTCGACTTGGCAAGTGCACACACTTGCAAGTCCCTAAACCTTCCCTTTTCTACATGTTAGTCACCCCTAAGGTAGGCCCAAGATACCCTGTGGGCAGGGTGCGTTGTATGCGAAAGGTAGGACATGCCCTGGTGTGTGTGGCATGTCCTGATAGTGAATTACAGCCTAGTTCGTTTTTCAATATTGCAAGGCTACCTGTTCCCCATAGGCCAGAACGGGCAGTTTTGATTATTACAGCTTATAATCCTAACTGACCCCGGGAACATGGTAGAAATTCGAGTTTAGTATGCCTGGACTCAGAATGATAAAATGCATCTTTTAGTGAAGTTGGTTTTAACATTCTGTGTTTGAAAATACCCCTTTTAGAAAGTGGGTATTTTCTTGTCTAAACCATCCAAGCCTGCCTCTGCGAGGTTGTGTATTCCTTGTCTGGAGTGTGAGTGACAGGGGCTGGGGGATGCCAGGAGACAGGGTGAGTCAGCACAGGGCTGAATAGCAAGATCTACATGTAGATGGGTGGGAGGAGTTGCACCTGGGCCCTGAATAGGACAGTGCCCTCCCTCCACAATGCTGGCTCCATCCCCTGTGGTGCGTCTGATGTCCCTGGCCTACTCTCTGAAAGAAGGGACGGAGACTTGTCAACAAAGTGCTCCAGAACTGGTTTGGACTAGGCAAAGGCCTCTCTGCCTTCAGAGAACAAAGGAATTTGGGATATAAATATTGGGGCCCTGACCCCATGAATTTAGATCTCGCTGGAATCAAGGAACCTGCCAAGACGAAGAGCTGGAAGAGCTGCCAGGAGGAGTACTGCCCCTTTGCTGTGTTGTTGCTTTGTTGGGTTGGCCTGCAGCTGCTGCTTCTGCCTTGGGCAGTGAAAGGACTGAACTTTCTACAAACTTGTGCTGAGTATCTCCAAGGGCCTGGAACCGAGCTGTCACTCCTGTTAAGAAGTCTCAGGGACTACAAAGACTTCACAAGCCTCTGGGTACCGCTTCTGGAACGCTGTTTCAGTTGCCACAGAGGAAGGGAACTGCAACCGACTCCGTCAACCGAATCCATCCCTGACCGGTGACCTGTTTGCACCGCAGACCGCATCGCCCCGCTTCGCATCGCAACCCTGGTCTCACCGTAGGCGACGTCCGACGCCGTCCACATCGAGCCGCTGCTTGCACCGTGACCTGTGGGCACCGCAGTTCGCATCGCATTGCTTCACTGAACCAGCCGGACCCGACCGACGCGGTCGCTGCAACTGGCTCAACAGTCGTGACCGCATCGCATTTGGGGCACCGCTCGCACGTTTGCGACGCACCGCTCCGACTCGCACCGCTGTCCGACGCCAGCTCCCGCACTCCGGCTTGGTCGCCTGCATCGCAACCTGTCAGCACCGCATCGAGCATCGTCTCACCCTGCATCGCACGCCTTGGACTCACCGACTCCGTCTGCACGACGCTCATCGAGCCGCTGCCTGCACCGCATCGAGGGCCACCGCACCTTGCATCGCTCCATCTTGCACCGCAACCGCGACGAACGCCGACCGGCTCGTACACTCCGTACCAGCCACAACGAGAAAGGTACTGTGACCGAGTCTGTTCACGACTCTGCTGGCCCGTATCGACGCGGTCGGCTGGAACTGTTAGACTCTGTGGTTTTCAGCATCGCGGTAGGCTCGGACGGAGCTACTGACTCGTACGAACTTTGTTTTTGAACTATTCCTGCAAAGAAGAAGTTACCTTATCAAGCATTCATTTTTAAAGTATCGTATTGTGGGTTTTTGTCGTAATTGGTCTTGTCTTGAGTATATAAAAATTGGTTATTTTTCTAAACTGGTGTGGTGTCCGTTTGTACTGCTTACACTGTATTACTGTTGGTTATGTGCAAATGCTTTACACACTGCCTCTGAATTAAGCCTGACTGCTCGTGCCAAGCTACCACGAGGGTGAGCAGGGGTTACTTCACGAGTGTAACACCCTTACCCTGACTAGGAAGAAGGGTCCCTACTTGGACAAAGGTGCAAGCCCTTGCCAACTAGAGATCCCATTTCTAACATTGGTTGTCAGCGGTGAGGATAGGACTTGTGTTTGCACTTGACTTACAGTGATTGGTGTGCACTACTACCATATCGCAGACCATTACGTACCACATACTGGTTCTTTTTCTTTTGGCCTATTTTTGATCTTGCCAGTTTTCAACTCACTACTTTTGTCATGCCTGACACAGCTGCATCATCCGTTGCATCTCTGGAAGTTATCTTTGAGGAGGATAGGTTGGAAACCTACGCAGTAAAGGAACTACGAGCAATTTGTAAAAACCTGAAAGTCCAAATTAAAGGCCTCACAAGGAAGGAGGAGCTACAGAAGGCGCTGAGGGCCTGGGTAGCAGCCAGACATGCCAGTGGGCAGCCTGGTAATCTCAGTGAGGAGGTGGAGGAGCCTATTTCCAGGGTGGATATGCTTTTGGGTAGGGGGAACCCGCCAGGTCAGGCAGCAGCAGTCTGTCCCCAGAGGAGCTGGAGGACAGGCGGGAGGCAAGGCAGTTTGAGCTGCAGAAGCTCAGGCTGGAGAGTGAGCGGGAGGAGAAGAGATTGGCCATGGAGGAGAAGAAGATGCTCTTAGAGCATGAGAGAGAACTGAAGGAGCTAGAACTTAGGAGTAAGTCAGGCTCAGATGGTGGCAGCAATTCGTCCAGAAAGGCAGACAGGATTGTGCACATTCCCAAGAATGTAGGCAAGGAGTTCAAGAAGGGGATGACATACAAAGGTGGTTTCAGGGTTATGAGGCAGCCATACACATGAATGGGGTCCCTGAGGAGAATTGGGGAGCAGGATTGTGGCCACTTTTCCCTGAAGAAGCAAGGGATGCTCTGATAGCTTTGGGTAAGGGGTATCACCTCACCTATGCTGACATGAAGGATGCCCTTCTCACTAAGTATGGTCTTACTCCTGAAAAGTACAGGGATCAGTTCAGGTCCAGTAAGAAGTCTGATGCCAACACTTGGTTGGAATGTGTGGATGTGTTCTGCAGGTCTCTGGATGGCTGGGTAAAGGGCAGTAGTGTAACAGATTTTCAGGGGCTCTACAACTTGATTGCATGGGAGCACTTGTCTAGTCTATGTTTTGCAGATCTGCGCCAGCACCTAGTGGATAGTAAGCTAACTGACCCCAGGAAGCTTGCTATGGAGGCGGACCGCTGGGTGAGTACCAGGGTCCACAAGAAAGCGTTTGGGGGAGACTCAGCCAAAGGTGGGCAGGGTCCCCAGCAGAAAAGTGGGGGGACAAGGGTAAAGCACAGGAGTTCTCTAAAGGGCCCCAAACTAGTACCCAGGGTAAAGGTTCCCAGCCCCCGGTGATAAGAAGAAAGGGGTCTCTACAGGGAAGCCTGTTGAGACCGGCCCCCGCAAGTGTTATGCATGTGACCAGGTAGGTCACTTTAAGGGGGACCCCAAGTGCCCAAAGGGGACACAGCCACCCACCGGTGGACAGTCCAAAGTGTTCGCTAGTGTAGCGCTTGGGGAGAAGGGGTGCCCACAGGAGGGTGGGGATCCCGCAGAAATGACCCTTGTCTCACTAGAGGACAGTGAGATGGTCCCAGGAAACCAGGTGCCCCTAACACAAAGAAATACAGCACCTGGGTGACCATCAATGGGAATAGGGTAGAGGCTCTCAGAGACACTGGAGCCAGTGTGACCTCAGTCCGGTGTCACCTGGTGTCTGAGAAGCAAGTAGTCCCAGGAGCATTCCACCAAGTAGTTGCTGTAGACAACTCTGAGCGCCAGTGTATGGTGGCGCAGGTTCCCTTTGAATGGGGGGGTCTCAGGTCCCTTGAGGGTGGTTGTGAGCCCTACCATGCCTGTAGATTGTCTGCTAGGTAACGACCTGGAGCAGTCCTTATGGAAGGATGTTGAGCTCAGGTCTCACTTGGAGATGCTTGGGTTGCCAGAGTGGGCATGCGTGTCTACTCGGTCAATGGCAGCCAGAAAGGGTGATCAAGAGGACTTGGAGCCTGGAACAGTGGCCCAAGTCCCTGCCAAGAGAAAGGGCAGGGGCGCGGGAAACCGGCCCCGAAGTTCCCACGGACCGGGAGGAGGCGGACCTCGAGGGGGACGCCCCGGTGCCTACAGGGGAGCAGGTAGCTGAACTGGGAGACATCTCTGAGCTGACCCATTGGCAGCAAGAAGGGGGTCCCACCAGGGAGGAGTTCTGCAGGGAGCAGAACGAGTGCCCTACTCTGAAAGGTCTGCGGCGGCAGGCTGCAGACCAGGCAGCTGGTAATCAGTCCGGGTCACATCTGATCTACTGGGAGAGTGGTCTCCTATACAGTGAGCCTAAGGTTGCTGAGCCTGGGTCTTCCCGTGTGCTGGTGGTACCCCAGCGCTTCAGGACCTTCCTACTGGGTCTGGCTCATGACATGCCTTTGGCAGGACATTTGGGGCAGGACAAGACCTTTGACAGGCTTGTCACCCACTTCTTTTGGCCCCAAATGCGAAGGCAGTCAGATGCACACTGTAGGTCTTGCCAAACTTGCCAGGCAAGTGGTAAGAGTGGGAGGAAGGTCAAAGCTCCTCTCCAACCTTTTCCTGTTGTTGGAACACCCTTTGAAAGGGTAGGGATGGATATTGTGGGGCCACTGGATCCCAAGACAGCCATGGGCAACAGGTACATCCTGGTCTTGGTGGACCATGCCACTCGGTACCCGGAGGCAATCCCTCTCAGGACAACGACGTCGCCAGTGGTGGGCCGGGCGTTAATGGGGATCTTTTCCCGTGTGGGATTCCCCAGAGAGGTGGTTTCTGATAGGGGGATCAATTTCATATCCAAGTATATGACATCCCTGTGGAAGGAGTGTGGTGTAACCTACAAGTTCACCACTCCTTACCACCCACAAGGAAACGGTCTGGTGGAGAGATTCAACCAGACCTTGAAAGGCATGATCAAGGGTCTAACAGAACCCATGAGGCGTAAGTGGGACTTCCTCTTGCCATGCCTACTCTTTGCATACAGGGAGGTGCCTCAGAAGTCTCTTGGGTACAGCCCCTTTGAGCTCCTGTATGGCCACCCTGTCAGAGGACCTCTGAGTTTGGTAAAGGAAGGCTGGGAGGCGGCTCCCAGGAAAACTCCCCAGGAGGTGTTTAGTTACATGCTGGCCTTTAGAAACCAAACTGCCCGCTTCAGGAAACTCGCTCAGGCGAACCTAGAAGCAAGCCAGGAAGAAATGAAGAGATGGTATGACCAGAATGCCACTCTGGTCGAATTTCAACCTGGGCAAAAAGTGTGGGTCATGGCCCCAGTGGCACCTTGTGCCTTGCAGGACAAGTGGACTGGGCCATATGAGGTGGTGGAGCGCAAAAGTGATGTCACCTACCTGGTGGATTTGCAAGCTCCAAGGAACCCTTTGAGGGTCCTTCACGTAAACCGCCTCAAGCCCCACTTCGAGAGGTCCGAAGTGAGTATGCTCTTGGCGACAGATGATGGGGTGGAAGAGGAGAGTGAGCCTCTCCCTGACCTCCTGTCTACCAAGGAGCATGATGGGTCAGTATGTTAAAAGCAAAACAATAATCATGAACATTACCTGCGCCATCTTGTCTGGTGGAATTCTATGTGCACATAAGTTGCAGTCATTTTAATCTATCACAGCCATTTTGTACTCTGTTGGTCACCTTTGTTTCACCCTGCCCTTACTAGCATCCCTCTGACCGACCTGGTACTGTGCTGAGGGCTATAAACTCTATTGCCACAACAAACCTCAGCGCCACTTGCTGCCACAAACTCGTTTTCCTCTCATCCCTGTTTTCAGACAAGCCTTTGGACGCTCTACCCTTCACTACACCTAGTTACACAAACAGGTTCCAAACACCAAAAAGACTCTTGCAAAATGATTTATTGCCCTGCAAACAGCAAGACTTGTTGTTACCAACAATGGGACCTGTTTTTATCAACAGAACGGACTCTTAGATCTGACCGGTCTCACATGTTTTAGACCCTGAAGCAAGGTCCAGCTGCAAGATAAGATTGTCTGTTTGACCTGGGTGGGAAGAGAATTACTGTTGGGCTTGTGTGACAACCTGCCCGGGCGGTGACCCCAAGCTTTTGTAACCATGTTGATCAAACAAATGCATTGTGTCAAACCTGTATAAAAGGAAGAGCCAAGGGAGTTGTCAGCAGAACACTTCCCTCAGACATCCCGGTGTCTCAGTTGACGTGATCTCCTCATGAGAAATAAACCATTTTCTTCTCTTCCAGTTTCCAGCGCTTGCCTCATTATTTTGATAGCGAACCCAAAGTGAATTAGAGGTGGAACCCTGCACCGGGCAGCATTGAGGGTCTTAGAAGACTCGCTGCCTTTCACAAATTGGCGCCCAAGCGTAGGGGCCCATCAGCGACGCGTGGGTCCGGTAGAGAGGTCCTAACGACGGAGTGAACGACTAAACGATTGGGGTATACCTGCCTGAGAAGACCCTTGTCTGGCTGCCGATCGACTGAACTTCACCGGTTCCGAACGGACCTCTCTCGAGTGACCTGCGGTCCTGACTGGGACCTTAGAGGAACGCCGCATTGATTGTTGGAGTGAGAGGACAACCAGGCACTGGAAGGGGAAGACGAAGTTCTGTCCATACGGTCCGGGTAAGGTCGTGAAAAAACGACTTAAATTGATTGATTGATTGAATAGTTTGATTGAAATACTAGTATTCCTTTTTTTTTATATTGAGTTATTTGCGACATTTCCCTGCTTGCAAACAACAAAGAATAGGAATATTCTCTCTCTTTGCAGGCAGCGAAGGACAGGTAGTGCAGACTTTTTGTCTAAATTGATTGATTGAGATATTCATTTTGACCGATAAATACGCCATGCCTGTTTTCTCTAGATTGTTTGATTGTAATTGTTTTGGACCAGACCGTTTGTTAGAGGTCAGTCAGCCGGCACCGCCGGAAGGCACCCTAACAAGGACATGTACGTAAAGTATGGATTAGCCAGCGTAGCTTATAGCAAACTATGGCATAAATACACTAGGAAGGACCGGGTAAATCAGTGGCCACTGACGGGATCTTTCGATCCCGCTAAAATAGAAACGTTAGAATTAGCTCTCCACAAAAAGAAAACTAGACCAGCCATGTTTGACAGTTTTGGCTTATGGCGAAAAGAGGCAGCTCAAAGAAAGAAAAGGGACGAAGCTAGACAAGATAAAGAAACGCGAAAATCAGCTTACCAAGCCTGTAAAAGATTAGAAGAAAAACTAAAAGAAAAGGAAATCGATAAAAAGGAACAGGAATCAAAAATATCAGATCAATGCCCTGTTAGAACGCCCTCAACTCTTTACCCCAAGTTACCAGCAAAACAAAGGGTAGATGATGATTTATTGTTAGGTCCCCCAATCATATACATGCCACCCCCTTACGCCCCTACTCATCCCGTAGTACAACGACAAGACCACCAAAGTATAGCCGGAGATGGCACGATCGCCTCAGTCTCCACCGCCTCTGCTCCCACCGAGTCACCCACACCAAAAGCCTCATCAAAGGATACAGTAGTAGAGGTAGGATCAAAAGAAAAAGGAGCGCCCAGGGTCCCGCGATTAAGTAAAAATGAGCGAGCAGGCATTGATAAAGTAGTTAAATCCCTCATAGATAGGAAGGAGACAGAAGAGTATGTAACTGACATATGCAACTCCTATGTTGAAAACCGCAAACAATACTTTATTGTACGTCTCTGTTACCACACTCTTACTGCATATGAAGAGAAGTACCAAGATGTAGGGCCCGAGCGACTAGTGGCTCTCTATAGGAAGGTAGACACCGGAGATGAAGGCGACAACGATGTTACAGAACTCTTTTCATCCACACTGGAGGTATTCTGTCACCTCGTGGAACAAGGACGGATAGATAAGGACAGGACATCTAAGATAGCAGGACCCCCGGTGGAAAAACCAGATAGCATGATGCCGATAAAAGAAGCTGCCCCTTATTGGGTACCTCCTAGAGGACAAGGGACTCATGACGATATGAACCATCAAGATGCTAGAGGAAGGGTGGTCTACAATTGGGTGTATCAACCATGGGACAGACAGGACATTTTGACGTTCCGTAAATCTTTACCGGATTTACGAAAGAACCCCATCGCCTTTTTCACCGAGCTAGGTACCGCTCTGGGATCAACAATAATGACACTTGCCGACATAGACTTGTTCTTCGGGTTATGTTTGCCAGCAGATGTGTGGAAACAGATTAGGAAAATAGACCATACCGAACTGCTTGGTCATACTCAACACACTAGATAAACAGCGGAACCCTGGTCAAAAACCGGTTAAAGCAATATTGGACCTCCCTGACAAAATAGTGCAGAAAGTGAAAACGCTGATCCCAGAGAAAAAGATAGACTGGTCCATGGTAACCGCGTGCCGCCAGAAACCACAAGAGGATGTCTCAGAGTATTTCTCCAGATTTGAAACGGTGTTCTCCGATTACAGTGGACAAGACATGTCCACCGCAACCGGACACCACTTATTTGTGCAGAACTATGTCAAAGGACTACTGCCAGATGTATCCCAGAAATTACAAGCCAGCGAAAGTAGTTGGGCAGCATCTAAACCGGCGGCCATTCTCCAAATGGCCCAGTACTATGAGCATCAGAAAAACGAAAATGACAGGGCTACAGAAAGGAAAAAGAAGGACTTGAAGGAAAGGGTAATGGTAGCACAACTCCAGGGGGCTAATACAGGAAGGGAGCAATATAGGGGAGGATACCAGCAGAATACCCCTAGAGTACAGCCACCTAGTAACAATTCATTGACATCATATGTAGGACGCCAAGACCTAGGACAAGATCAATGTACATTTTGCAAAGAATATGGACACTGGAAAACCCAATGCCCGGCTTTGTTAGGAGCTGGTGGGGCAGAGGGGCGAGGGAAATAGCAAGTGGACAGAGAGGAAGAGGACGTGGGAGAGAGGTACGCGAGTGAAGCAAGCGAGGAAAGGCCAGGAAGAGTGAACACATTTGACCATCCCAAACAGAAACAGTACCAACAGACAGATTATGACAATACGTACGACTTTGCATAGGACAGCCAGGGGCAAGGGAGGGATCCAGTCGAGCTCTATGTTGATCAGCAAGGCCCTTATGTTACTGCTGAGGTCCTGGGCACAAAGTCGCCATTTCTGGTAGACACGGGAGCAACACGTAGTGCACTATCCAAACGACTGATTTCAAGGGCACCCTTGTCAGGCTCACATGTGACCTCAATAGGATTTGACGGTACGCCCTCCACCAACCCTTTGTCCCGACCGATCTTAGCGACTGACACGACAGTTAACATATACACCGACAGCCAATATGCCTTCGGGGTGGTTCACCATTTTGGGATCTTATGGAAAGAAAGAGGGTTCCTGACTTCACACGGTACACCCATCCTGCATGGAGATTTAGTCTCCGCCTTGACGCAAGCAGTCCTCCTCCCCAAGAAGTTAGCAGTGATAAAATGCCAAGCACATAGGAAAGTGACTGATCTCATTGGACAGGGAAAATGCACTAGCAGACGTTACTGCTCGAGCCACGACAGGAGACAGAACTACGACACGAATGTATGTGACTAGGTCACAAGCTGAACGATGGACTGACGCTAGGACCACTGTAAGGGACATACAGACTACAGGCACACAAGACGAATTGACCGAGTGGGAATAGGTGGGACTAAAAGACAAGGAAGATTGCTGGAAAACTAAAGACGGAAATAAATGGCTGTTACCCAATGCCTACCTCATCCCCATATTGACCATGGCACATTTACCAGCACACATAGGCTCCACCCCCATGATTGAACTAATCACCAGAGTATGGCATAACGTCAAGATAGCAGAATCTGCAAAACGCCTAGTACAACAATGTATAGTCTGCCTACAACACAACCCAGGGAAGGGGACAGTAATACCACGGGGAGGGTTTGGAGTCCCTGACCACCCCTTTGAAATCCTTCAAATGGATTACATTCAACTAGAGAGATGCCTTGGTCTAAAATATGTCCTGGTGGTTGTGTGCGGTTTTAGCAAATGGGTGGAGGCCTATCCCACCCGCGACAATACCGCCTTAGCCACTGCAAAAGTATTGCTGAAAGAATTCTTCCCCCGATACGGCCTTTGCAGAATTTTATGGAGCAACGACGGCCCCCACTTCGTAGCCGAGGTGATACAGAACATACTGAGAGGGGTGGGGGTAAAACAAAAGTTCCATGCCGTCTTCCACCCCCAATCAGCGGGCCTGGTAGAGAGACAATGCAACGTTGAAACTAAAACTAGCCAAAATAGTTGCCACGACCGGGTTGAAATGGCCCGATGCCCTCCCATTGGCATTGTTATCGATGCGCTCCGCCCCAACCAAACACCGACTGACCCCGTATGAGGTGGTCTTCGGCAGGCCTATGAGCATTTGGGCGGCACCAAGACCCACCTCCATTAACGATGTCCCGAACATATTAATGTCGGATTACTTGCATAAATTGACAAACGAGCTAACAATTATCCACCAACAGGTGCAGCAAGCCTTGCCTGACGTATCCAGGGGCCCGGGACATGAAATAAAGCCAGGCGACCATATATTAATTCGCAACTTCCAAAGAACGAAGAATCTGGAGCCTAGGTGGACGGGCCCCTGGCAAGTCCTGATCACCACCCGAACTGCCCTCCGAGTGCAAGGAAAACGAAACTGGCTGCATGCCCATCACTGCAAACGAGTCCCTCCAACCCTGGCAACCTGTGAAGGGGTGGAGGTGCAAGAGGAAGTACTCGCGAGAGACCAACCAGCTCTGAGTTGCTACCCACAAGAAGACACCCTTGAACTATCAGAATTTCCCGACCCCACGGTGCCATCCAGGAAAGGGTACAACCTAAGATCGACGAAAGGAGGGAGCTCCAACGACCAGGCCACTAACTGAGTCAAGGTCTCAGATCGGTAGCACAGTCAAACAACGCTACCAGGAAAGCGCCAGACAAAAGTCTGTGGTCCTAACAGTTGTTGAGCTCCTCGAAGATGATGGAAGAAACTGAACACCTGCAAAACCACCGCAAAGACACCAAGACTGCTAACCTGCACAGCACAAAGACAATTGCACTTGTAGCCGCATTTCTCACCTGTCTCCTGCTAATGGTCGCACTCTGGATCATTGAAGAGAATGCACCTGCATACAGAACATTGTCACCCACCATGCAACCAACCACCAAGAAAGAACACTACCTGGTATCACTACCGCCACATCTCCGAGAACGACGCAAAGAATTCTGGAATAATTCTTTCGTGCAGATGTTGCACCAACACAATCTTGCCACCAATGCTACCAACTGTTGGGTCTGTGGGCTGTTACCACATGCCACTGAACATTCCATCCCTTTCATCCCTTCGCCCTTTTCTATTCACGGATCTTGCCTTGCCTGGATGATGCTCCTACAAGAAAGTTACAAAGACAATGCCACTTCCGTCGGAACAATCGCCCAGTTCTACAACGAGTTCTGGTGAAACAAAACAGGAACGACAGCCGCCCCTTCTGCCCTCACACCTTCAATGCGACATTCCAGATTGATGTCCCCGCCAAAGAACGAGTGGAAATGCAAGTGTTCAATAATCCTAACAGAGCCACATTTTCCTACCTGAAGAAAAGAACTGCTGCAACACTGACTGTGGCCCTATCTGTGGTGAACGTCTCTGGCCTTGTATGCATTGAAGGCCGTGGGACTAAGAATGTGGGTCACAGCACCTGTAGCATTGTAAGGACTTTGAACACTGCCAACCCCCAGCGCTTGTTGCATCACCCAATATGTACTTTGTTTGTGGAACCAAAGCCTACACCTGGCTCCCAAGAAACTGGGGGGCACATGCTACATCGCCTTTGTTTTGCCACCAACCTACACAGCCCCTGCAGAGCATCATCGAGAAAAGCGTTCTAAAGACATTGATCAAGCAGACTCTGCCTCATCACAGTTCCTCGACGCAGCAAAAGGGCTCGTCCCGCTATGGGGTCCGATGGCAAACAGCCGAGCCATCAGACATCTGTCCCAAGCGGTAGAGACCGCCCTGAACGTCACTGCTGGCATCCTCACCAACAACACTGCTGAGCTCCAAGCGGTCCGTCTGGTTACCCTGCAAAATCGCATGGTCCTGTACGTGGTACTAGCGGACCGTGGAGGAGCATGCCGCATCATCGGTGCCAGCTGCTGTGTATACATTCCTGATAATTCACCTTCTGTCTATGAAGCAATCGAACATCTCCATAGACTATCTTCAGAAATTCATCAAGGATCAGAGACTTGGACAGTTGGAAGTTTGCTTTGGGGCATCTTGAAGGAGTGGGGTTGGAAAATATCAATGATTCTCTTGGTCCCAGTATTGACAATATGTGGTTGTTGTTTGGGTATACACTGTATACCACCTTTGTGTTCTCTTTGCATAACTACCTTGCACCCTAAGACTATGGACACTCAGCTAACAAAAATGAGAGTAATGTATGATCAAGAGATACGGGACATTATGGAGATCGAAATAGACTGACAAGCTGGCTAGTTATGTTCAAAGGGGCCACTGTTAAAAGCAAAACAATAATCATGAACATTACCTGCGCCATCTTGTCTGGTGGAATTCTATGTGCACATAAGTTGCAGTCATTTTAATCTATCACAGCCATTTTGTACTCTGTTGGTCACCTTTGTTTCACCCTGCCCTTACTAGCATCCCTCTGACCCTCTGACCGACCTGGTATGAGTGCTGGGGGCTATAAACTCTATTGCCACAACAAACCTCAGCGCCACTTGCTGCCACAAACTCGTTTTTCCTCTCATCCCTGTTTTCAGACAAGCCTTTGGACGCTCTACCCTTCACTACACCTAGTTACACAAACAGGTTCCAAACACCAAAAAGACTCTTGCAAAATGATTTATTGCCCTGCAAACAGCAATACTTGTTGTTACCAACAATGGGACCTGTTTTTATCAACAGAACGGACTCTTAGATCTGACCGGTCTCACATGTTTTAGACCCTGAAGCAAGGTCCAGCTGCAAGATAAGATTGTCTGTTTGACCTGGGTGGGAAGAGAATTACTGTTGGGCTTGTGTGACAACCTGCCCGGGGCGGGGACCCCAAGCTTTTGTAACCATGTTGATCAAACAAATGCATTGTGTCAAACCTGTATAAAAGGAAGAGCCAAGGGAGTTGTCAGCAGAACACTTCCCTCAGACATCCCGGTGTCTCCGTTGACGTGATCTCCTCATGAGAAATAAACCATTTTCTTCTCTTCCAGTTTCCAGCGCTTGCCTCATTATTTTGATAGCGAACCCAAAGTGAATTAGAGGTGGAACCCTGCACCGGGCAGCATTGAGGGTCTTAGAAGACTCGCTGCCTTTCACAAGTAGAAGGTGTGATCCTCTCCCCTACTCTGACTCAGGAGCAGCAGGGGGACTGTCACCAGTTGTTGGGACAGTTCGCCCCACTGTTCTCTCTGACCCCCGGTGTTACTCACTGGTGTACCCATGACGTGGACACTGGTGACAGCCCTCCTGTGAAGCACAAGATTTACAGGTTGACTGACCGGGTCAGAGCCAGCATCAAGGAGGAGGTCTCTAAGATGTTGGCGTTAGGGGTGATTGAGCCCTCCCACAGTCCTTGGGCCAGCCCAGTGGTCTTGGTCCCAAAGGCTGCTGCGCCCGGTGCCACTCCAGAACTCCGCTTTGTGTGGACTACCGTGGGCTCAATGCCGTCACCAGGACTGACGCGCACCCCATCCCCAGAGCTGATGAGCTCATTGATCGGTTGGGAGCTGCCTGGTTCCTCAGCACGTTTGATTTGACGTCTGGGTACTGGCAGATTGCCTTAACCGATGGGGCCAGGAGAGATCAGCATTCTCAACCCCAGAAGGTCATTACCAATTCCGGGTGATGCCCTTTGGGTTGAAGAATGCCCCTGCCACCTTTCAGAGGTTGGTCAATCAGGTGTTGGCTGGGCTGGAGGATTTCAGTGCCGCCTACCTGGATGACATTGCTGTGTTCAGTTCCAGCTGGGAAGAACATTTACAGCACCTTGAGAAAGTGTTGAGGGCTCTGCAAGGTGCAGGCCTCACGATCAAGGCCAGTAAGTGCCAGATCGGGCAGGGTTCTGTGGTGTACTTGGGACACCACGTAGGAAGCGGCCAGGTGGCGCCCCTACAACCCAAGATTGACACCATTCTGGCTTGGGAGCCCCCAAGACCCAGACAGAGGTGAGAGCCTTCTTAGGTCTCACCGGCTACTATAGGAGATTTGTTAAGGGCTATGGCACCATCGTTGCCCCCTTAACAGAGCTGACTTCTAAGAAGCAGCCCAGGAAAGTGATCTGGACTGAGTCCTGCCAGAAAGCTTTTGATGCCCTGAAGGCAGCCATGTGCACGGCGCCCGTGCTCAAGGCACCTGACTTCTCCAAGGAATTCGTCATGCAGACTGACGCTTCAGAGCATGGTGTCGGAGCGGTGCTCTCACAACTTAACGAAGAGGGCCTGGATCAGCCTGTAGTCTTCCTTAGCAGGAGACTACTCCCCAGGGAACAGAGGTGGAGTGCCATAGAAAGGGAAGCTTTTGCTGTGGTCTGGGCGCTGAAGAAGTTGAGACCATACCTGTTTGGGACTCACTTCCGGGTTCAGACAGACCACAGGCCCCTCAGATGGTTGATGCAAATGAGGGGTGAGAATCCAAAACTGCTGAGGTGGTCCATCTCCCTACAGGGAATGGACTTTACGGTGGAACACCGTCCTGGTACAGAACACGCCAACGCAGATGGTCTGTCCAGGTTCTTCCGCCTTAGTGAACAGAACTCAAATGGGGTTGGGTAGTTCTCCCTACTTTCAGCTGGAGGGGACATGTGTTAGACTTGGCATCTTTTGGCGTGTTTCCCCTGACTTTTTGCTTTCTGACCTCCCGGTTTTGACTCTGTTTTTGCTGGTGTAATGATTCTGCGCACTTTCCTCACTGCTGTCCAGTGGGAAAGTGCAAGTGCTCCTGTATAAAATGTGTTACGGATTGGCGTTTCCATGATTGGCCTATTTGGTTTATGTGTCAGTCCCTTGTAAAGTGCACTGCGAGTGCCAGGGCCGATAGACCAAATGCTGTTGGTGGGCTGCAGCACTGGATTGTGCCACCCACGCTAACAGCCCGTAAAGAGTAACTCGGGCCTGCCATTGCAGAGCCTGTGCGCAGCCTGGGGCTGCCATGTCGACTTGGCAAGTGCGCACACTTGCAAGTCCCTAAACCTTCCCTTTTCTACATGTTAGTCACCCCTAAGGTAGGCCCAAGGTACCCCTGTGGGCAGGGTGCGTTGTATGCGAAAGGTAGGACATGCCCTGGTGTGTGTGGCATGTCCTGATAGTGAATTACAGCCTAGTTCGTTTTTCACTATTGCAAGGCTACCTGTTCCCCATAGGCCAGAACGGGCAGTTTTGATTATTACAGCTTATAATCCTAACTGACCCCTGGAACATGGTAGAAATTCGAGTTTAGTATGCCTGGACTCAGAATGATAAAATGCATCTTTTAGTGAAGTTGGTTTTAACATTCTGTGTTTGAAAATACCCCTTTTAGAAAGTGGGTATTTTCTTGTCTAAACCATCCAAGCCTGCCTCTGCGAGGTTGTGTATTCCTTGTCTGGAGTGTGAGTGACAGGGGATGGGGGATGCCAGGAGACAGGGTGAGTCAGCACAGGGCTGAATAGCAAGATCTACATGTAGATGGGTGGGAGGAGTTGCACCTGGGCCCTGAATAGGACAGTGCCCTCCCTCCACAATGCTGGCTCCATCCCCTGTGGTGCGTCTGATGTCCCTGGCCTACTCTCTGAAAGAAGGGACGGAGACTTGTCAACAAAGTGCTCCAGAACTGGTTTGGACTAGGCAAAGGCCTCTCTGCCTTCAGAGAACAAAGGAATTTGGGATATAAATATTGGGGCCCTGACCCCATGAATTTAGATCTCGCTGGAATCAAGGAACCTGCCAAGACGAAGAGCTGGAAGAGCTGCCAGGAGGAGTACTGCCCCTTTGCTGTGTTGTTGCTTTGTTGGGTTGGCCTGCAGCTGCTGCTTCTGCCTTGGGCAGTGAAAGGACTGAACTTTCTACAAACTTGTGCTGAGTATCTCCAAGGGCCTGGAACCGAGCTGGCCTCCTGTTAAGAAGTCTCAGGGACTACAAAGACTTCACAAGCCTCTGGGTACCGCTTCTGGAACGCTGTTTCAGTTGCCACAGAGGAAGGGAACTGCAACCGACTCCGTCAACCGAATCCATCCCTGACCGGTGACCTGTTTGCACCGCAGACCGCATCGCCCCGCTTCGCATCGCAACCCTGGTCTCACCGTAGGCGACGTCCAACGCCGTCCACATCGAGCCGCTGCTTGCACCGTGACCTGTGGGCACCGCAGTTCGCATCGCATCACTTCACTGAACCAGCCGGACCCGACCGATGCGGTCGCTGCAACTGGCTCAACAGTCGTGACCGCATCGCATTTGGGGCACCGCTCGCACGTTTGCGACGCACCGCTCCGACTCGCACCGCTGTCCGACGCCAGCTCCTGCACTCCGGCTTGGTCGCCTGCATCGCAACCTGTCAGCACTGCATCGAGCATCGTCTCACCCTGCATCGCACGCCTTGGACTCACCGACCCCTTCTGCACGACGCTCATCGAGCCGCTGCCTGCACCGCATCGAGGGACACCGCACCTTGCATCGCTCCGTCTTGCACCGCAACCGCGACGAACGCCGAAGGTACTGTGACCGAGTCTGTTCACGACTCTGCTGGCCCGTATCGACGCGGTCGGCTGGAACTGTTAGACTCTGTGGTTTTCAGCATCGCGGTAGGCTCGGACGGAGCTACCGACTCGTACGAACTTTGTTTTTGAACTATTCCTGCAAAGAAGAAGTTACCTTATCAAGCATTCCTTTTAAAGTATCGTATTGTGGGTTTTTGTCGTAATTGGTCTTGTCTTGAGTATATAAAAATTGGTTATTTTTCTAAACTGGTGTGGTGTCCGTTTGTAGTGCTTACACTGTATTACTGTTGGTTATGTGCAAATGCTTTACACACTGCCTCTGAATTAAGCCTGACTGCTCATGCCAAGCTACCACGAGGGTGAGCAGGGGTTACTTCACGAGTGTAACACCCTTACCCTGACTAGGAAGAAGGGTCCCTACTTGGACAAAGGTGCAAGCCCTTGCCAACTAGAGATCCCATTTCTAACAAAAGTCAATTAAGGAGGCAGTGGTGGGGCTCTGGGGCGTGCCCACCCTGACCTTTGCTTGACTCTGCCAGCCCAGCCCACAATGAAATCATCTGCAAACACATGTGTGACACGTGTCTTCAGCTCAGGAAGTTTCCATTCAGAGCAGCCACTTGAACAGGGGAGTGGGGACTCGAATCAACAGCCAGACTTGCTCATCAAGTAAGTAAATGAATAAAAGGAGAAAGGTAATTATTGAAGAGTCGAACTGCTCTGCTTTGATTTCTCCCTGATAGTTTTCTACCGGCCTGGTTTTCCACACAAAAGGAATGGCTAACAGACGATTCTGGGGGCAAGCTGAGCTGTGGTGTCAGTGATCTTTCTTGCAACTATATTGTGTTCTGGGACTGGGGGGGGGGGACGCAGTGTTTGCATTTTGCAAGTTTTTTTCTATGTTCTTAAAGCACCTGCTGGCCCTGTCCTTTCCTCCAACAATTCTCAAGCAACTGAAAAATGTCAAGATAAGGTTAACTCCTGTGAATAATGTTCTTCCTAATGAGAGGGAGTGTTGTCTAGTTTAGGTTTTGTCTCACTTTAAAGCGCAGAGTGTTAATAATAATATGCCTGTTGCAAAAAATGTGTGCTGGAGTTTGCACAGGTTAGCCTGGAGTTTGCACAGGTTAGCCTGGAGTTTGCACAGGTTAGCATGGAGTCTGCACAGGTGAGTCTAAAGTTTGCACAGATTATCCAAGAGTTTGCACAGGTTATCCAGGGGTTTGCACTGGTTAGTCTGCAGATTGCACAGGTTAACCAGGAGTTTGCACAGGTTAGCCTGGAGATTGCACAAGTTAGCCTGGGGCCTGGAGTTTGCACAGGTTAGTCTGGAGTTTGCACAGGTTATCCAGGAGCATGCACAAGTCAGCCTGGAGTTTGCACAGATTATCAAGGATTTTGCAGAGTTTATCTAGGAGCTTGCCTATATTAGCAAGGAGTTTGCACAGGTGATCCTCGAGTTTGTACAGGTCAACCTAGAGTGTGCACAGGTTAGCCTGGAGTTTGCACAGGTTATCCAGGAGTTTGCACAGGTTATCCTGGAGCTTGCACAGGTTATCCAGGAGTTTGCACATGTTATTCAGGAGATTGCACAGGTTATCCAGGAGTTTGCACAGGTTATCCAGGAGTTTGCACATGTTATCCTGGAGCTTGCACAGGTTAGCCTGGAGCTTGCACATGGTATCCTGGAGCTTGCACATGGTATCCAGGAGTTTGCACAGGTTATCCAGTAGTTTGCACAGGTTATCCAGTAGTTTGCACAGGTTATCCTGGAGTTTTGTACAGGTTATCCGGGAGTTTGCACAGGTTATCCGGAAGTTTGTAAATGTTATCCAGGAGTTTGCACAGGTTATCCTGGAGATCGCACACGTTAGCCTGGGTAGCCTGGAGCTTGCACAGGTTATCCAGGAGTTTGCACAGGTTATCCAGAAGTTTGCACAGGTTATCCAGGAGTTTGCACAGGTTACTCTGGAGTTTGTACAGGTTATCCAGGAGTTTGCACAGGTTGTCCTGGAGTTTGCACAGGTTATCCAGGAGTTTGCACAGGTTATCCTGAAGTTTGTACAGGTTATCCTGGAGTTTTCACAGGTTATCCTGGAAATCCCACACGTTAGCCTGGAGCTTGCACAGGTTAGCATGGAGTTTGCACAGGTTATCCAGGAGTTTGCACAGGTTATCCAGGAGTTTGCACATGTTATCCTGGAGACTGCACAGGTTATCCAGGAGTTTGCACAGGTTATCCTGGAGTTTGAACATGTTAGCCAGGGGTTTGCAAATGTTATCCTGGAGTTTGCACAGGTTATCCAGGAGTTTGCACAGGTGTTCAAAATGGGATTTTTGGTCGGCTAGGGCATGTGCCAAAGTCGGGCAGAAACCACCACTCTAGTCAGGATAAGGGAGTTACACTCTTAAAATAACCCCTGCTCACCCCCTTTGTAGCTTGGCACGAGCAGTCAGGCTTATCTTAAAGGCAGTGTGTAAAGCATTTGCACATAACCAACAGTAATACAGTGTAAGCACTACAAAAGGACACCACACCAGTTTAGAAAAATATCCAATATTTTTATATATTTAAGACAAGACCAAAAACGATAAAAATCCACAATACAGTGCTTAAAAAATCTTCAATTATCAAAATATGCTTGAAAAATAGTTCCTTGATGTCGATAGCTCCATCCGGGGCTATCACGGCGTCGTAAGCAAACAAATCCAAACAGTTCTGGCTGACCGCGGCGTCGCGGGCCAGCTACGGTGTCAGGAAGACCCGCAAACAGTACCTTTTAGAAATGCAGGGCGTCGGCGACCTCTCGTTGAAAGCACGGCGTCCGCAGGCGTCGGTTCCGGAGGTCAGTGCAGGAGTCGCCGGGGCCCTTGAAGTCACCCGCGTTGCAGGTCGAACTCCCCTCTGTTGAAGTCAGGAGTGCTGGCGTAGGCAGGCGTCGGGTGCTGCTGTGCGAAGTGCAGCGGCGCGGCATGCGGTGCCCTCAGGTCGCGGTGCGAGCAGCGGCTCGGTGGCGGCGTAAGATGGCGTCGTCGGTGAGACCAGGGCTGCGGTGCGAGGTGAAGGTGATGCTTGTCTCGGTGCTGGCAGGACACGGTGCAAGCAGCGGCGTCGTCGTGGCTGAAGCGCTGTCGTTGGCTGATGAACTGGAGTCGATGGTGCCGGCGTCGGTAGGCCAAGGCTGCGGTACGGGATGAGAGCGGTGCGTCGTGTAACTTTACGAGCGGTGCCCTCGAACCACGGTGCAAGCAGCGGCGTAGATTTTGGCGTGGAGCGGCGTTGTCGGGGATACCAAGGCGTCATCGTGAAGCGAGGCGGTGCGGAGTGCGGTGCCCACAGGTCACGGTGCGAGCAGCGGCTCGGTGGCAGCGTCAGCAGGTGGCGTCGGTGAGACCAGGTTCGCGGTGCCCTCTGCGGTGCCTTCAGGACGCGGAGTCAGGCGCGGCATCGTAGAAGGCGTCGGGTTGCTTTTTCCTGTGTTGCAGCACAAAACACACAGTCCCCAGTGCTGAGGGCAGAAGAGCTTGAAGTCTTTGCTCTTCCTGAGACTTCTTGAACAGGGGGCAAGCTCTACCTCAAGCCCTTGGAAAAACTCACAAAAGTAGATTGCAGAAAGTCCAATCCAGTCCTTTCACTGCCCAAGACAGAAGCAGCCACTGCAGGCCAACACAGCAAAGCACACAGCAAAGTGGTAGTTCCTCCTCACAGCTTCTCCAGCTCTTCTTCTTGGCAGTCTTCTTGGTCCAAAAGAGTTCTAAAAGTCAGGGGTCTGGGCCCCAATATTTATATCCCAAAATCCTTTGATCTCTTAGGCAGAGAGTGTCTGTGCCCAGCCAGAACCAGTTCTGCCTTCTCTGGTGTGACTTCCCGGCAGGAGGTGGCGACGGCATGGTCAGAGGCAGACCAGGCCCTTTGAGGTGCAAGGAAATCTCCTCCCCCTTCCCCAATTGCAGCCCAGGTCTATTCAGCCCTTTCCTGACCCACCTAGACTATCTGGAGCCACTCCTTCTCCCCAGCCTTCTGTCATCCAACCCCCAGACAGGCAATCCACATTCCAGCAGAGGCACACGGGATGACTGAGCAAGAAAATACCTACTTTCTAAAAGTGGTATTTTCAAACACAGAATGTAAAAATCACCTTCACTAAAAGATGCATCTTTAGATTCCTACCTAATTCCCCGGGCCAGTTAAGTTTATGAGGTTATAAACAAACTCCCCATTCTGTCCTATGGGGAACAGGTAGGCTTGCAATAGCGAAAAACGAAATTGGCCGTAGTTCACTATCAGCACATGCCACACACACCAGGGCATGTCCTACCTTTCACATACACTGCACCCGGCTCACAGGGGTACCTTGGGCCTACCTTTGTAGTGTAGCTCCTATTTCCCTAATAGGCTCTGCGCATTGGAATAATATATCCTATAGGTTTGACATAGGACTAAGGTCAGTATGTCCCTATCGAGTATATTAAACTTAATTACTTGTGCCAGCTAGCTCAGAGGCCACTAGAACCTCCTTGACAACAAGAAGGGAGTAGTTTCTGGCAGCCGCAAAACATGACCACTATGTTTCCCTTTAGAATCAGAACGTGTCCCAGAGTCGTGGAAACAATAGATAACTATTTCACTCAGCTCAATCGTGCATGCTTAGTTTTCTCCAAAGTTACACAGAAAGAAATAGACGGGCGTTTCAATAAAAGGTTTATTGAACAGTCTTGTTTCTGGTGTAAGTATAATGTGCGATTACGATCACAAGACAGTATGCGAGATAAGTAATGTACAGGGTGAGCAGTAGAAATAAATAATACTGCGATAGCATTATCTTTTAGTTCAGATGTTGTTACATAAATGACACAGACTAAAAAAGCGAGTACTCATACGATGCGTTGCTAAGCTAGATGTACCCCAATGTACCTAACCTAACCTAGGTGTAGGACGAGGTATGAAGTAGGTGAAGTATTCCTTACTATGGTATACTAGGAGTATGTTTAAGCCCAGTATGCCTAGTATGCCAAGAGTCCCTCTAGGTTCTTATCAGCTCCATACCTGAAGAATGAGAGATGTTGGAATCTCTTTGCCGAACTCGAACTCCAACACCCCACAAGGGAAGTCAGATCACTGGAAGCGGAACTCTCTGCGTGCAGGGATGACAGCGTCTTCTCAGTGCGTCAGGCCGGGATACGGGCTCCTCTGAAGTCGAGGTCTCCTCTGATTTACAGGGGCTAGGGAAGGTATATTTATACCTGAGAGTACCTTAGGAATGTTAGCATTGACGTGAATTGGGTAGCGAAAGACGTCATGGATGAACCCCTAAGGAATAATGGTTCATGCATAATATATGAGGCCTTGAAGAAATATATAGTCCTGGGCTAGGAAAACTCCCGCAGCCTAAGGGTCTGTTCTTCACGAACTCGTTGTGACGTTAGGGTGGACGGATGTCAGAGACCATGCCTGTATTTGGAGTGCACGGTTTAATGCCTAAATAAGGCCTGGGATTTTATGCCTATATAAGGGAAGGCGAATTGTGCCTATATAAGGACATGATATTGGAAAGCCCGTTATGGACACCCTAAGAGGAATACAACACCCACTCCACTTTCGTGTATACGATAATACATAAATGCTAAACATTTAAAATGCTAAACATAAAAATGGAGTACCGCATATTTCTAAAATATTTCATAAAACCATTTAAAAAAAAAAGGCATTTAAAAAAACATATCAGAATGCAAAAGGTGCTGTACATTCGAAGCATTGCTTATCATTTCAGGCATAAAGGTTTGAAAATAAATGCAATTGGAATGAAATAAGCAGTAGTATTTACATGTGACATAAAATGATCGATAAGTTTTTCAAAAATCAAAGTCATTTCATGTCATGAAAATTAATGAACTGTTTCTAGACACATAAGATGACTAAATGTCTGTGGAAGGACCACCAAGTCTGTACTATAAGGCTAGTTCTACTTTAAGCAGATTGTAGTGCCATTTTCGTTCGAAAAAATGGGGAAAAAAAGTTCAATTTTGGGAGAGTTCCAAGTTTTGTTCTTTTGTAAAAATGAAGGCCAAATTGTCACTGCATCTCTGGAACACTGTTTGCTGAATCAGAGTCAGTTCACGGGTCTGGTGTAAACATGAGATCATCTATTTCTATAGACAAAACATCATCCACTGTAGTCGGCGTCAGTTGGAACACCTCGTATAGCAGGTCAATTGCACAGAGATGGGAAGCATCGCTTTCAGCATAGGTTGCAGCAGCGATGGTCGCGTCCGTTGTTACCTGTGTGCCTGTAGATATTTCTCGTACCTCAGCAGCAGCCGGAAGCGTCTGTGAGATCTCAATGAATGCTGACATCAGGATAGGAAGCCTCTGGGGACAACACAGAGCATGGGCCGTTATCGGGTCCAGCAGAGTATCGACATCCTTTGGCGATGCTGATGGAAATGTTAGACAGGTGTCCAACACGCATTCTTCACCGCATAGCAGGCATCGTAGAACAGGTAAGATGCAATCTTGCCAGATTGGTCTGAATGACAGGAACCAAGTTGTATTAAGGTCCCGTAGACGAGTTATGCCCAAAAGTGCTACTATTTGCTCACGGCACTTTCATTCAAGGAGAGCTTTCTCCATTTCGCTCGGAGTGATGTCTGCGAATAGGCTGGCCATAGCGCAATAGCAGAAAGAGAAATAGAATTCCGGCAACAAGTGCTAGAATTAATGGTATGCCACCAAACACCGAATGTGCAAAGTTCGGGATGATTCCGAGTATTGCCTGGAAAGGTGCTAACAGACCAGAGCAGATGCCCTTAAATACATGTACAATTCCTGTTGTATCAGACATGTTTGAAGATACGTGATATCATTTCTACGAAATGTATAGGGCAGTTTGTACGTATTAAAGTCTGTATCTCAGCCGAATTCCTTGCAATTTGTAGATCATAGGTTTCTGTGGCCGAGGTCAAAGGCGCTGTTTGCTGTAAAAGCATGGCTTTCATTCTGCTTAAAGTATCAAATCTTATAAAAGAGACGTTCAGCGAAGGCCATAGAGGCGACTCCCTGACTGTGTCTATTGGGGCAAACAATACTTGCATACAGCAAGTGACCCTGGAGTTGACCGTTACTAGATATGGGATGCCTGGCAGCATGCCACAGCAACTCTGATCATTCAACATGAGGTAACTCCCATTAGAAAGTTGTCCAAACGTTGGATTAATCACAGCAGCTGGTGTACCCTGCTGATGGCAAGACAAGTTTGCCACAGAACCATTACAAGCCCCGTGCAAGGAAATGTCCTGACATACAAGTGAACCGCTTAGTGCAAGTTTACAGTTTTTACCGCTCAAAAACACTTCACGATCCTCGCTCCAACAACTATATGTATACGGCAAAGCCCAAGATGTCTTAATGTATTCCTTACCCAACCTTTCATATTTGCCTGCTTGCATTTGTCTGAGGCAATACTGAAACTGAAAAGTAGTCACAGGTAGTGTGATTTTGCCATGAATAAGCCATTCTGTAGCTGGTTTTTCAGCCACTGTGAATGGTAACTTTTCCAGTTTTTCAATGCTCAGCACTGTATACTTTGCTCCTCTTTGTGCCATTTCGATCTGTTTATCAGTTAGATTGTATTCTGCAAACAGAGCCGTTGTGTTGATGAAACGCCAAGGCACATAGCCAGCTCGCAAAGATTGCAGTGTCCAGCTTAATAACATAATAGAACGTAATTGATATTGGCCTTGCTGTAACATCGCCAAATCTTGTTCAAGTATGTCGATAGCAGAGGATACAATGCCATCCAATGAATATATTCTGGAGGACAAAGTTGTTAACCCATTGTCGACCACAGAGAGTGTTTTCTCTAAATTAATACGATCAAGTTCACGTATTCGTTCTGTGGCCTCTATCTGTGATACTTTCCATGCTTCATTGTAGGCAGCATAAATGCCGGCATATATGAAACGTTTTTGACGCGGTTTTCTTGGTCCAAGCAAGAAATCCCTACGGTCTGCGTCTTTTGTAAGTAAGGATAAGTGTTGTTTCACATCCTGTAGTGTAGATGTATGCAGCCAATCGAGGCATAGTTTCCCTACACTGTATGTTGTTACTACCCCCGGATGTTGTCTTTGGACGTATCTTGAGTCTGGCCTATGAATGCTAAAACCCTGAGTTTTATTCAGGAATCTTTCCTGACAGTTATTCGTGTCTGTGGGCCAGATCAACCATTTTTTCCAATCAGGATTAGATCTGTTGAGTTGTAGTACATTGTCAACTGTCACCACTGCCTGTGTTTCGTTACTTTTCGCAGGAGTTGGTACAGAAGGTGTGTTCATCTCTTTGATCTTGGCTAATCCAAGACAAGATGTTTGTTGGATGGTTTCATTCAAAAACATTATCTGGTCAGGGATGATGCAGGCTCTAAATAAAGCTTCTATCCCCTGTACTTGCCATTCTTTAGTACCCCACAAAGTTTTTGTGTCTATTGTGTCTTTCCAAAAGTCGAAACCCTGTCTAGACAGTTGGGCATTAAAAAATGCAGAATAAATCTGTTTTGTATTTGTTAACATAATTTTCAGTCCTGTCTTGTTTACATTTTTATAGTAAAACATTTCTGGATCAGATGTATTGTAACCTGAAAAATATGGAAATTTGTTAGCAAATGTTTTTGAACTACCGTATGGTGGTGTAGGACAATGTTCCCATTGGTTAAACATAAACACATTTCTTGGATATGCAGTTTTATGCAAATAATGATGACCATAGTGGTTATAACAATACAGTTGTTCGTAGTCTGATGAACCCTCTAAATATTCATTTTTAGAAAATGCAGCAGATTTTTCTAGGTCAAACATAATGTCAGTCACAGTCTCAAAGTCCCAATCATCAGAATAGGTACTGGACGAGATTAGATCACTTAGTGAAATTTTAAACAAATGTGGAATGTTCAATTCTTCCGTCGGACCGAATATATCAAAATCTGTTTTGTCCCACACTATACCATCGTGTATAGGAACAGCTGTGATGTTCACTGATGACAAGTCTCTTGCTTCACGATGAGAAGATTTGTGAGGTTTCAAAAGTACGTTTACGCTTTTTTCTTCAGTGTTCACATGGATGTATCTGCCACTTATAAGCACGCTCACAGTTGTAACCAAAGCTAGCCAGAGCAGGAAAACAAAAAGTCCAGATATAATCCAGAGTTCAATCCATGGAGAAACCAAATAAGTCTTTTTCAGAAATTGAAGAAAGTCTTGTATTTGCTGCTTGAATTTGAATGATGCTGGCGTCGTTTCAGGTTCACTCGGATCTTCTGAGAACGTATCAAAGTTTATGAAATAGCCAGAAGCAGTTCTATCAATTGTTTGAATTGCATCAGGATTTGTAGAAATCACTGGAACCAGTTCATCACGTGCCACATTGGTGTAGACAGGTGTATTTGTACCAACTGTTACTTGTTCTTCAAGAGGGATGATTTCCATAGCATTGTTGCTTAGTCCTTCATCTGTTTCTGCTGAATTCTCGATTGTTATCAGTCTTTCAGTATGAACCTCTTGGATAGTAGCGAGAGGAGTACGTTTGCTACTAGGTCGGAGTCCACGAGGCCTACAATTTAGTATTGGCCACATACTGTGGTTTGATGAGGTCGATGGACACAAATCTTTTCTCCTTTCTTCCAGCAAGGGGCGGCAGAAGTACTGTCCTTGTTCCTTGAACTGCTAGGACAGGTACTGGATGTCTGTAAGAAGGTCCAAATTCCTTCTTGTCCGCAATCTTTTCTCTGACTAGATCCCCAACTTTTGGAATCCAGACAGGCCTTGCTGGGATAGCCGGTTGTTCCCCAGTGGTGGTTGGCTGTAGGAACACGTTGCTTTGTTTCGTTCTTAATTTGTTTAAGTCCTGTAAAACAGCCAAACGATCTTTGATATCAAATGGTTTATTTTCCACCACTGTGCCTACGTTTTCTAAGTCTGGCACCCACATTCTTGTCCCAAATAGGACCTCATATGGAGTGACCCCCCCTAGAGAACTTCTTGGCAGGTTGTTCAAAGCACGTTGAACTCCACTAAGGTGTTTGACCCACCCGTCACCCGAGCCTAATACTCTAGCTGTTATAGACTGCTTTATGTCCCGGTTTTTCCTTTCCACAACCGAATTTCCCTCAGGATGGAATGGAGAGGAGTACCGCAATGCAACGCCAAGACTGGCCATGGCTTCTTTGTAAGCCCGAGAGCTAAACGCAGGACCCTGGTCAGAATGTAGCGTGCCTATTGCGTATATGCCGATAAAGACTCGCAAATCTTTTATAACAGTTCGAGCGTCAGCTGAGCGCTGAGGCCATAACCATAGGAACCTAGATTCAGTATTTGTTGGAATGCCTTTGTCCAGTAGGACGCAGGTGCGTAGATAGTCTAATGCTGTCTAACAATGGTGTCTGCACTGGGTTGCCGCATTCGCAGCATGGTGTCTGGTGGCTCTCTCGCTGTAATTTACAGTCTAAGCAGTTGTTGATGAATACGTGAATTTCTGTATTCATTCCAGGCCACCAGTACATCTCTTTTAATGTCAAAATTGTTTTAGAGATCCCTTGATGTGACAGACCTTCCCCCAAATGTGTTTCATAAATCAAGGCTGCTCTACGTTCCATGTTTGGAATTACCCTATCCCCCACTCCAGGGATTCGAGCAAAAGGAACGTTGTTCGCATCATTACATAAGAGTACTTGAGTGGAAACTTTTTTGGTAGCGCTGCACTGCTGCCTTTGCTTGAAGCTTTGACAGCCAACATTATCTCACCGTCTATTTTTGTTTTCGAACGAGTGATCGCAGCTACGGAAGCCGTTTGTACAGCCCCCTTCGCGGCTTCGTCAGCCAATGAATTCCCTGCAACGTGAACGCCATCATGTTGATGACTCAGTGTGTGGATCACGTGAGCCTTTGGTAGTTCGTTTTTCAACTGAACTACTTGTTCCCAAAGCAATTTGTGCTTGATTGTGCCACCTTTCGCATCTGTGAAACCATTTTCAAGCCAGTTTTGTATATATTAATTATACGACTGCACACAGTAAAAAGAATCGCACACGATTAGTGTGGGGAATTCGCGATCTGTAGTTTCAAGTGCCAGTTTGAATGCTTGTAGTTCAGCTCGCTGAGCTGTACAATCTCCTAGAG
Source organism: Calotriton arnoldi (assembly GCA_963921515.1). NCBI lineage: Eukaryota > Metazoa > Chordata > Amphibia > Caudata > Salamandridae > Calotriton > Calotriton arnoldi. Next base: position 4,634,288 of record CAWUFW010000236.1, on the reverse strand, counting down.
ACTGCGTTTTTGTGACCATAGGTCTGAAGATGCCATTTCGCATGCGACCTTTAACGATAGCACACGCTGCACTGTAAGCTTGCTTACTCCCTATTGCGGGTTGTGCGGATCCGTCAGTATAAATTATAAATTCGTACTGATCGAGAGGCAGAATTTCAGTAGGCAGGGGACATTCATGTTCATACTGCAGGAATGCTTGTGTTTGCAAATCGGGATCAAAAATATATTCAACATCTGTTGCAGCAAGAGAATTAACCCATTGTATCCATCTTGGATGTAATGCTTTAGCATTTGGAATGCTTGCTTTTGTGACCGCTTCTAAAGCTGGTACTGGGGTTACGACTGTAATGCGTTTCCCTTGGGCTAAGGCTCTTTCTTTTGCTACAGCGGTTTGAACTGCTGTCAGAATTTTTTCAGTTGAACTGAAGCGCATTTCTGCTTGTGTGTACAAGTGTGATTTGTATGCGATTGGTATTTTGTCACCTTCATTGAAAGTTAAGTATGTGAATCCACATTGACCCGAAATTATTCGGATCACCAAATTACGTTGACTTACACGTGTTTGTAAGTGATTTGTTGCTAACATGTTAGCTTGAAGTGAACGCAAGATTTCTGTGTGTTCTTGTGTCCAGTTTCTGATCGAAAAATCAGGTTTGATTAATGCGTAGAGAGGTTTAACCCTTTCTGCATAATTTAGAATGTAAGTTCTTCCAAAATTTAGGAAACCCAGGATGGATTGTAAGTTTTTTAGCGTCTTTGGAGGTTGGAGCAGCGCACACTTTTCTAAAAAGTTAGCTGCCAAGCTCTTGCCTTCACTTGAAAGCTCATATCCTAGAAATAGGACATTGAGATGGGAAATTCTGGACTTTTTAAAGTTGAATTTGTAGCCCTCAGAGGCGAAGCCCAATATAATGGTGCTTACCCTGTTCAAGTGTTTGTCCAGGTCATCGTCTGTCAGATATATGTCATCGACATAGGACAATGCCTCATTGTCATAAATTTGTAGTAACTCCATTACCCTCGCTGAGAATAAACCTGGGCTATTCTTGAACCCTTGTGGGAGTCGACAAAAGTGACGCTGGGTCCCCATTATGGAGAATGCTGTTAAGTACCTGCTTTCAGGTGCTATGTTTTGACAAAAGAAACCATTTGAGATATCTAATGTTGTTTTATATTTTTTACGCACAATGTTATTCATTAATGCTGTGCTATGTGCATTTTGTACTGCAAAAGTTTTAGAACAAGTGTTTAGGTGTCTGTAATCCAAAACTAGACGATATGTATTGTCTGGTTTGGAGACAGGAAACAAAGGATTGTTCATTGAGGAGGTGCATGTTTCAATCACCCCTTGATATTCAAGTTGATCTAAGATCTCCCTGACCTGTTTTTTAGCTTCTTGCTTTATAGGGTACTGCCTTTGTGCAGTTGGTTCATGTTTCATATGTATTTTATGGTGAGGTGAGTCCTCATCCCATCCTACATGATTTTTATATAATGCTGGGGCCTGGGCTACTGCCGATTTCCTGGAATATGTATATTGTAAGTGAATTGGAATATGGTTGGAGAAGGCAGGCATAATAATGTCCTCGCCATGTGGGCACTCCCTGACAAATTGTGGTGGCCAGTCTATTCTGCTAGAAGTATGTCATAGCCCTTTGATAGTCTTTCCCAAAAAAGTGCTTTCACCTGTCTAGGTTTGTCTCCCTCCATCCGGAGTGTTATTTCAAATAACCTTTGTGGAGTACTAACCCTGGTGTCTACAGTCTCTACTGTAATGTACTCATTCAAGTCCACTATCTCCAGAAGTTCCTTCACGTTCTGGCGAACTATTGTGACTTCTGCTGCACTGTCCAGCATGGTCTGAGCCCATTCTCCGTTCTTGAGTTGTGTTCTCAGTATTCTCGGCATGTCTAATCTTTAGACCTGCTACTTTCTTTTGGAGAATTGAGGTTTAGCCTTAGTTTTTGGAGCGTGTTTGTCGTCTTTCGATTTCACGCGTTCTTCTCTGTGTTCCGTCCGTCCTCTTCTTTCCGAAGTCTGTGATGAGATCTGAAAGGGACGAGAGGAACGTGTATCAGTATCTTGATACCTGTCAGGTTTTCTCAAATTATCCCTATTCCTGAGGTTATACCTCCTTTCAGAGGGCTCCTTTGAGGAGACCTACCTCGGGATTGAGAACGCTTCTCATTTGAAATTTGTTTATTAGTCTCCCACTTCTTTTTAGAAGATGTAGGAGTTTGTTTAATAGAGTCCTTCTCAGGACTTTCAGATAGCTTAGGCTTCACTGGTCTTCCACCCAAACTATCTCTGCCTAATTCAGCATAAGATTGTTCTATTATTCTGGGTAGCTCAGTTTGATGTTCTGTAACATCGAATTCCCTTAATTTTTGGCGGATCGCAACTGCTGCTGCCTCTCCTTTAATATTAGATAATATTATTGTTGAGACCTGGTCGAAATTTTTCAGTAATTTCATACCTAAATTTAGAGCAGGCTCTGCCCCGTATTCGTTTTGAATTTGTTTTAGGACATCAGGTATTACCGCAATTGACGGAATGCCATGTGTTTTCGTGTAGATGGCAGCAAAGACTGAACCCAAGTGGTGCAGTCTTCCAGTTGTGGTGTGATCCCCATTGGTAAACTGATGGTTAGGATTCTGTGTTTCTCATGCGGGCTAGTATTTGGAAATACTGCTTCGATTTGAGTAATTTTTTGAGCTATCTAAAACGGAATTTGCTCACGTTTTGTGGGCATTTTACCCATGACTGAGTTGAGAGTCTGTGGTGTAATTTTTAGTGTAGTCCCCTGATGAGGGGTCTGATTTTGAATAGTGAATGGTGGTTGGACTGTAAGAGTCCGCATGACATATTGGACCAATTGTCTGTAGATTTTTATTAACTCTTTTATTTGAGTATGTAGTTCCTCATCTGTCATTATGTCCAGTTCAGGATGAGGTGTGTAGCCGGCTAAAATCGGCCATGTTGCTCCTGGTCTCCTGAGGGGACCGAGCCTTGTAATGTTTTTGTGATGTTTTAGGGCGCCTTTAAACCTGGTATGTTAATGGAATTTCAATATCCTCGAAGGAATGTATTTCTCTGGTAGATCATCTTCTTTGTAGAAGTGAAATGTGTGTGATGTTGGATTGCATTCAGGAAGTATTACCCATGAATAGAATACCTCTGTCTGAAAGGATTCATGTGCCTCTATCACGAAAACTGCTCTACCTCCTCTTGGCGGTAGGCCATGTTTTATAAGTTTTAGAGTGATGGCTCTTCTTAAGTTTTGAGGGATGTCTATAACACCCTCCTCGGTTTCATTTAAACCTGTATTGTTAAAAACTGCTGCTTGGGCTTGATCAGCCGCAGCTCCACCGTTTTCGGTGACATTGTCCCCGTCAGGCATTTTTTTTTTTTTTTTTTTAAATGTAAAACAAGTTTCAAGGAAACAAAGATAAGGTGCACAATATTTTGGAACACTGTATCCTTCAACGTTGAGCAAACCAAACAGCTAATATATAGGGTACTGCCCTATGTAGCCTTGGTGGATACTAAACCCTGCCCACTCCAGACGTCTTTTGGAGTTTATGGATAGGGGTCTCTGAGAGAAAAAGCACGGCTGAGTTACTCAGTATCTAACGTTGAATTACCGCCTTACCAAACCGTTGGGCGCCATGTAGTGTAGCTCCTATTTCCCTAATAGGCTCTGCGCATTGGAATAATATACCCTATAGGTTTGACATAGGACTAAGGTCAGTATGTCCCTATCGAGTATATTAAACTTAATTACTTGTGCCAGCTAGCTCAGAGGCCACTAGAAACTCCTTGACAACAAGAAGGGAGTAGTTTCTGGCAGCCGCAAAACATGACCACTATGTTTCCCTTTAGAATCAGAACGTGTTCCAGAGTCGTGGAAACAATAGATAACTATTTCACTCAGCTCAATCGTGCATGCTTAGTTTTCTCCAAAGTTACACAGAAAGAAATAGACGGGCGTTTCAATAAAAGGTTTATTGAACAGTCTTGTTTCTGGTGTAAGTATAATGTGCGATTACGATCACAAGACAGTATGCGAGATAAATAATGTACAGGGTGAGCAGTAGAAATAAATAATACTGCGTTAGCATTATCTTTTAGTACATATGCTGTTACATAAATAACACAGACTAAAAATGCGAGTACTCATACGATGCGTTGCTAAGCTAGTTCTACCCCAATGTACCTAACCTAACCTAGGTGTAGAGAGGTAGAAGTAGGTGAAGTATTCCTTACTATGGTATACTAGGAGTATGTTTAAGCCCAGTATGCCTAGTATGCCAAGAGTCCCTCTAGGTTCTTATCAGCTCCATACCTGAAGAATGAGAGAGGTTGGAATCTCTTTGCCGAACTCGAACTCCAACACCCCGCAAGGGAAGTCAGATCACTGGAAGCGGGACTCTCTGCGTGCAGGTAGGACAGCGTCTTCTCAGTGCGTCAGGCCGGGATACGGGCTCCTCTGAAGTCGAGGTCTCCTCTGATTTACAGGGGCTAGGGAAGGTATATTTATACCTGAGAGTACCTTAGGAATGTTAGCATTGACGTGAATTGGGTAGCGAAAGACGTCATGGATGAACCCCTAAGGAATAATGGTTCATGCATAATATATGAGGCCTTGAAGAAATCAATAGTCCTGGGCTAGGGAAACTCCCGCAGCCTAAGGGTCTGTTCTTCACGAACTCGTTGTGACGTTAGGGTGGACGGATGTCAGAGACCATGCCTGTATTTGGAGTGCACGGTTTAATGCCTAAATAAGGCCTGGGATTTTATGCCTATATAAGGGCAGGGCGAATTGTGCCTATATAAGGACATGATATTGGAAAGCCCGTTATGGACACCCTAAGAGGAATACAACACCCACTCCACTTTTGTGTATACGATAATACATAAATGCTAAACATTTAAAATGCTAAACATAAAAATGGAGTACCGCATATTTCTAAAATATTTCATAAAACCATTTTTTTAAAAAAGGCATTTAAAAAACATATCAGAATGCAAAAGGTGCTGTACATTCGAAGCATTGCTTATCATTTCAGGCATAAAGGTTTGAAAATAAATGCAATTGGAATGAAATAAGCAGTAAGTATTTACATGTGACATAAAATGATCGATAAGTTTTTCAAAAATCAAAGTCATTTCATGTCATGAAAATTAATGAACTGTTTCTAGACACATAAGATGACTAAATGTCTGTGGAAGGACCACCAAGTCTGTACTATAAGGCTAGTTCTACTTTAAGCAGATTGTAGTGCCATTTTCGTTCGAAAAATGGGAAAAAAAGTTCAATTTTTGGGAGAGTTCCAAGTTTTTGTTCTTTTGTAAAAATGAAGGCCAAATTGTCACTGCATCTCTGGAACACTGTTTGCTGAATCAGAGTCAGTTCACGGGTCTGGTGTAAACATGAGATCATCTATTTCTATAGACAAAACATCATCCACTGTAGTCGGCGTCAGTTGGAACACCTCGTATAGCAGGTCAATTGCACAGAGATGGGAAGCATCGCTTTCAGCATAGGTTGCAGCAGCGATGGTCGCGTCCGTTGTTACCTGTGTGCCTGTAGATATTTCTCGTACCTCAGCAGCAGCCGGAAGCGTCTGTGAGATCTCAATGAATGCTGACATCAGGATAGGAAGCCTCTGGGGACAACACAGAGCATGGGCCGTTATCGGGTCCAGCAGAGTATCGACATCCTTTGGCGTTGCTGATGGAAATGTTAGACAGGTGTCCAACACGCATTCTTCACCGCATAGCAGGCATCGTAGAACAGGTAAGATGCAATCTTGGCAGATTGGTCTGAATGACAGGAACAAAGTTGTATTAAGGTCCCGTAGACGAGTTATGCCCAAAAGTGCTACTATTTGCTCACGGCACTTTCGTTCAAGGAGAGCTTTCTCCATTTCGCTCGGAGTGATGTCTGCGAATAGGCTGGCCATAGCGCAATAGCAGAAAGAGAAATAGAATTCCGGCAACAAGTGCTAGAATTAATGGTATGCCACCAAACACCGAATGTGCAAAGTTCGGGATGATTCCGAGTATTGCCTGGAAAGGTGCTAACAGACCAGAGCAGATGCCCTTAAATACATGTACAATTCCTGTTGTATCAGACATGTTTGAAGATACGTGATATCATTTCTACGAAATGTATAGGGCAGTTTGTACGTATTAAAGTCTGTATCTCAGCCGAATTCCTTGCAATTTGTAGATCATAGGTTTCTGTGGCCGAGGTCAAAGGCGCTGTTTGCTGTTAAAGCATGGCTTTCATTCTGCTTAAAGTATCAAATCTTATAAAAGAGACGTTCAGCGAAGGCCATAGAGGCGACTCCCTGACTGTGTCTATTGGGGCAAACAATACTTGCATACAGCAAGTGACCCTGTAGTTGACCGTTACTAGATATGGGATGCCTGGCAGCATGCCACAGCAACTCTGATCATTCAACATGAGGTAACTCCCATTAGAAAGTTGTCCAAACGTTGGATTAATCACAGCAGCTGGTGTACCCTGCTGATGGCAAGACAAGTTTGCCACAGAACCATTACAAGCCCCGTGCAAGGAAATGTCCTGACATACAAGTGAACCGCTTAGTGCAAGTTTACAGTTTTTACCGCTCAAAAACACTTCACGATCCTCGCTCCAACATCTATATGTATACGGCAAAGCCCAAGATGTCTTAATGTATTCCTTACCCAACCTTTCATATTTGCCTGCTTGCATTTGTCTGAGGCAATACTGAAACTGAAAAGTAGTCACAGGTAGTGTGATTTTGCCATGAATAAGCCATTCTGTAGCTGGTTTTTCAGCCACTGTGAATGGTAACTTTTCCAGTTTTTCAATGCTCAGCACTGTATACTTTGCTCCTCTTTGAGCCATTTCGATCTGTTTATCAGTTAGATTGTATTCTGCAAACAGAGCCGTTGTGTTGATGAAACGCCAAGGCACATAGCCCGCTCGCAATGATTGCAGCGTCCAGCTTAATAACATAATAGAACGTAATTGATATTGGCCTTGCTGTAACATCGCCAAATCTTGTTCAAGTATGTCGATAGCAGAGGATACAATGCCGTCCAGTGAATAAATTCTGGAGGACAAAGTTGTTAACCCATTGTCGACCACAGAGAGTGTTTTCTCTAAATTAATACGATCAAGTTCACGTATTCGTTCTGTGGCCTCTATCTGTGATACTTTCCATGCTTCATTGTAGGCAGCATAAATGCCGGCATATATGAAACGTTTTTGACGCGGTTTTCTTGGTCCAAGCAAGAAATCCCTACGGTCTGCGTCTTTTGTAAGTAAGGATAAGTGTTGTTTCACATCCTGTAGTGTAGATGTATGCAGCCAATCGAGGCATAGTTTCCCTACACTGTATGTTGTTACTATCCCCGGATGTTGTCTTTGGACGTATCTTGAGTCTGGCCTATGAATGCTAAAACCCTGAGTTTTATTCAGGAATCTTTCCTGACAGTTATTCGTGTCTGTGGGCCAGATCAACCATTTTTTCCAATCAGGATTAGATCTGTTGAGTTGTAGTATATTGTCAACTGTCACCACTGCCTGTGTTTCGTTACTTTTCGCAGGAGTTGGTACAGAAGGTGTGTTCATCTCTTTGATCTTGGCTAATCCAAGAAAAGATGTTTGTTGGATAGTTTCATTCAAAAACATTATCTGGTCAGGGATGATGCAGGCTCTAAATAAAGCTTCTATCCCCTGCACTTGCCAATCTTTTGTACCCCACACGGTTTTTGTGTCTATTGTGTCTTTCCAAAAGTTGAAACCCTGTCTAGACAGTTGGGCATTAAAAAATGCAGAATAAATCTGTTTTGTATTTGTTAACATAATTTTCAGTCCTGTCTTGTTTACATTTTTATAGTAAAACATTTCTGGATCAGATGTATTGTAACCTGAAAAATATGGAAATTTGTTAGCAAATGTTTTTGAACTACCGTATGGTGGTGTAGGACAATGTTCCCATTGGTTAAACATAAACACATTTCTTGGATATGCAGTTTTATGCAAATAATGATGACCATAGTGGTTATAACAATACAGTTGTTCGTAGTCTGATGAACCCTCTAAATATTCATTTTTAGAAAATGCAGCAGATTTTTCTAGGTCAAACATAATGTCAGTCACAGTCTCAAAGTCCCAATCATCAGAATAGGTACTGGACGAGATTAGATCACTTAGTGAAATTTTAAACAAATGTGGAATGTTCAATTCTTCCGTCGGACCGAATATATCAAAATCTGTTTTGTCCCACACTATACCATTGTGTATAGGAACAGCTGTGATGTTCACTGATGACAAGTCTCTTGCTTCACGATGAGAAGATTTGTGAGGTTTCAAATGTACTTTTACGCGTTTTTTCCTTCAGTGTTCACATGGATGTATCTGCAACTTATAAGCACGCTCACAGTTGTAACCAAAGCTAGCCAGAGCAGGAAAACAAAAAGTCCAGATATAATCCAGAGTTCAATCCATGGAGAAACCAAATAAGTCTTTTTCAGAAATTGAAGAAAGTCTTGTATTTGCTGCTTGAATTTGAATGATGCTGGCGTCGTTTCAGGTTCACTCGGATCTTCTGAGAACGTATCAGAGTTTATGAAATAGCCAGAAGCAGTTCTATCAATTGTTTGAATTGCATCAGGATTTGTAGAAATCACTGGAACCAGTTCATCACGTGCCACATTGGTTTAGACAGGTGTATTTGGACGAACTGTTACTTGTTCTTCAAGAGGGATGAGTTCCATAGCATTGTTGCTTAGTCCTTCATCTGTTTCTGCTGAATTCTCGATTGTTATCAGTCTTTCAGTATGAACCTCTTGGATAGTAGCGAGAGGAGTGCGTTTGCCACCCCTGGGAAGCCTTCCAAAATGACACCACAGGACTGCTACTGCAGCCTGAGTGAGGTGGTGCATGCACCCCTTACAGAGATATAGGTTCACTATATCTCACCTATCACTGCACATACAAACCTATCAGTCACCCCTATGGCAGGCCTTATCAATCCTGAAGGCAGGGTGCTTGGTTTTATGTGAGAGGGTGCCCATGCATGAGCAGAGCCCCTCTGCAGCCTTCGGAATATCCTCTCCGGGGTTGTCTGTGGTGCAGCTTGACCATATACTCTTAAGTGCATTATATCTAAACGGTAAATGCTAACTTTGGGATGGCTGCACGGACACATGTCGTGTTTGGTGTCAAACACCTTGGAATCATACCCCCACACCAGTAACTGGTGTGGGAGTATGATCCCGCCCTTCTAGAGGGAGAGACATGGCAGCACCGGTATACCCAGTACCACCTAACCAGAGCCTGGCATCACAAAATGGATGCTGCAGCCACAGACACGAGTCTGGCCTCCTGCTGCTGACCGAAACTCCGGCAGGGGAGGCCTGGACAATAGGTTTCCTGTCTCAGGGAGGTGTTACCACCTCCCAGACAGGCCTTAGTGGATTAGGGCTGGGTGGTGCACTCTCTGAGTGCTTTGAAGTCCTGCACTGGGGGCACATTTGGTGTCCTCGTGCATACCCCAGTTCAAACCGGTTACAGGGGCTGTCAGCCCCTGCTCTGGCGTGAAACTGGACAAAGGAAATGGGTGTAGCCACCCCTCTTTCCAAACCCTCCCATAGGTGGGTCCCCAGAGTTAGTCCAACCCCTTTTCTTAGTATAAGTAAGGGAACCCTGGCAACAGGACTTTAGAAATCCCTGGATGAAACTCTGAAGCTGAATCCTGGACCTTCGACGCTCTACATCAAGATTAGAGGACTGAAGAATCTCCCTTGGGGTCAAGGAGTGACTCCCCTGCTTGGCAGGCACCAATGAAGCATTTGTCCGGTCTGCATCGCTGAAGCTCCCGCCGGACGCTCGAAGTCTTTGCATCACCAGAGGTGGATTTCCAGACTTCCCGAGGCTGCCCTGAGTTCCCAGCAAAGCTGAGGCCCGTAGCTGTCGTGGGTTACGTGGAACCATGACCCCTGGACACCGAGCACATTTGCAAGTGCACCAACTTCCTGACATCTCTCGAAGCCGTGCTTTGGGTTCCAAGTAGCCCTAGCCCCGAGCACCAACTGCAGCAAAGATCACTGGCCTACACTCCACGAGTGTCCCGTGGGCCAGCTCCAAGTGCGACCACTCGAGGCTCCTTTGCGATGTCTAGTCCATTGGCTAGTGGGTCCCCACGAAGGCAACTATTCAACTGCTTGGGCTTTTCTGGTTGCTCCAGACGTGCCCTAATGTACCCTCACTGGGTGAGTCCCTCAGACCTTGCTGGTCTGCACCGCAGCCTTTTCTTCACTTCCCCGTGACTTGCCGTTGCCAAGGCTTGTTGGGTCCAATCCGTTCGCCGACACCGCAGCACTCGACAGACTTCGTAGCACAGCTCGAATCCAGCTCCTGGTCATCGTCAACGCCTCCTGGACCTTGTGGCTGAAGAGTCAAGGCACCCATCAACTCACCTGAAGCACCCGGCATCTGAGGGCATTCGACTATCGTGCCCCTGGTCACTGGCTAGTGACCCAAACTCTGTCCCTTCTGCTTTCAGGTCTTCCTCTTCCTCGATCCAGGCTTGGATCGCTCCGGACACTCTTCTTCTTCACGGCAGCAGCACTTTTCCAGAAGTCGCCATTGAAAACGACGACGATTCCCGACACCTTTTAACACGTATGCACCCGGCTTCCCTGGGTGAGGTAACTAGAGTATTTCGGTACTCACGTGGGTGTGGGCCCTAGAAACTCTTAAGTTTAAAGGGGTTAACTGGAAGTCCTCTCCAAAGTGTCCTTTTTCTTTAAAAATCTAACTGCGACTTTCCCCATAGAAATCAACGGTGGCTCGCTGCTGTGTTCTCACACTGCACGCGTCCCCCGTGGGTCCCCTGTGTCACTACCTTGGGTGGTTCCTTGGGGTCCAAGCACTTCTACAGGCTCTAGGCCTCGTGTCTAGCTCAGTCATGGTTCTTATACCACTATTTTAGTATATGGTTTGGTACGCCCCTAGGGCTCAAACGTGTATTGTGCTAATAACTGCTGATATTCGCCTTGTAACTTATGTACTTCGAACTCTAGCCTCATAAAGAGACTAGAGGGGTGTGTTTAAGACTAAATACATATATTTTTTATATATACCTGGTGTGGTCCTCTTTCATTTGGTCACTCAAGAGATTATAGACTGGTAAAACAAGCTGCTTTACATTCCTCCAAGACTTAGCCTGAAGGCTGCTCTCCATAGCTACCACTAGGATAGCTTTCACCAAAGGTTGTCTTTAACCTATCATCCAAAGGGGTTGTTTGGACTGGTGCAAGGTGCCCACTAGAACTAGTGGACAGCATATACCAGGCCAACTTCTCACAGCCAGCACAAACAGAGTCAGAACCGGGAGGTCAGAAAGCAAAAAAAACTCAGGGGAAACACGCCAAAAGATGCCAAGTCTAACACATGTCCCCTCCAGCTGAAAGTAGGGAGAACTACCCACCCTCTTGGGAGTTCTCTTCACTAAGGTGGAAGAACCTGGACAGACCATCTGCATTGGCGTGCTCTGTGCCAGGACGGTGTTCCACTTTAAAGTCCATTCCCTGTAGGGAGATGGACCACCTCAGCAGTTTTGGATTCTCACCCCTCATTTGCATTAACCATCTGAGGGGCCTGTGGTCTGTCTGAACCCGGAAGTGAGTCCCAAACAGGTAGGGCCTCAGCTTCTTCAGTGCCCAAACCACAGCGAAAGCCTCCCTTTCGATGGCACTCCACCTCTGTTCCCTGGGGAGTAGTCTCCTGCTAAGGAAGACTACAGGCTGGTCTAGGCCCTCTTCGTTCAGTTGTGAGAGCACCGCTCCCACACCATGCTCTGAAGCGTCAGTCTGCACGACGAATTCCTTGGAGAAGTCGGGTGCCTTGAGCACGGGTGCCGTGCACATGGCGGCCTTCAGGGCATCAAATGCCTTCTGGCAGGACTCAGTCCAGATCACCTTCTTGGGCTGCTTCCTAAAAGTCAGCTCTGTCAAGGGGGCAACTATGGTGCCATAGCCCTTAACAAACCTCCTGTAGTACCCGGCGAGACCTAAGAAGGCTCTCACCTCTGTCTGGGTCTTGGGGGGCTCCCAAGCCAGGATGGTGTCGATTCTGGGTTGTAGGGGCGCCACCTGGCCGCTTCCTTCCTGGTGTCCCAAGTACACCACAGAACCCTGCCCGATCTGGCACTTGCTGGCCTTGATCGTGAGGCCTGCCCTTTGCAGAGCTCTCAACACTTCACTGAGGTGTTGCAAGTGCTCTGCCCAGCTGGAACTGAACACTGCGATGTCATCCAGGTAGGCGGCACTGAAATCCTCCAGTCCAGCCAACACCTGGTTGACCAACCTCTGAAAGGTGGCAGGGGCATTCTTCAACCCAAAGGGCATCACCCGGAACTGGTAATGTCCTTCGGGGGTTGAGAATGCTGACCTCTCCTTGGCTCCCTCGGTTAGGGCAATCTGCCAGTACCCAGACGTTAAATCGAACTTGCTGAGGAACATGGCAGCTCCCAACCGATCAATGAGCTCATCAGCTCTGGGGATTGGGTGAGCATCAGTCCTGGTGACGGCATTGAGCCCCTGGTACTCCACACAAAACCGCAGTTCTGGAGTGGCACCGGGTTCAGCGGCCTTTGGAACCAAGACCACTGGGCTGGCCCAAGGATTGCTGGAAGGCTCGATCACCCCTAACGCCAACATCTTAGAGACCTCCTCTTTGATGCTAGCCTTGACCTGGTCAGTCAACCTGTAAATCTTGTGCTTCACAGGAGGGCTGTCACCGGTGTCCACGTCATGGGTACACCAGTGAATAACACCTGGGGTCAGAGAGAACAGTGGGGCAAACTAACCCAACACTTGGCGACAGTCGCTCTGCTGCTCGGGGGTCAGGGTAGGGGAGAGGAGAGGATCACACCTTCCACGGACCCATCGTGCTCCTTGGCAGACAGGAGGTCAGGGAGAGGTTCACTCTCCTCTTCCACCCCATCATCTGTCGCCAAGAGCATGCTCACTTCGGACCTCTTGAAGTGGGGCTTGAGGAGGTTCACATGGAGGACCCTCAAAGGGTTCCTTGGAGCCTGCAAACCCACCAGGTAGGTGACATCACTTTTGCGCTCCACCACCTCAAACGGCCCAGTCCACTTGTCCTGCAAGGCACAAGGTTCCACTGGGGCCATAACCCACTCTTTCTGCCCAGGTTGAAATTCGACCAGAGTGGCATTCTGGTCATACCACTTCTTCATTTCTTCCTGGCTGGCTTCTAGGTTCGCCTGAGCGAGTTTCCTGAAGCGGGCAGTTTGGTTTCTGAAGGCCAGCATGTAACTAAATACATCCTGGGGAGTTTTCATGGGAGCTGCCTCCCAGCCTTCCTTCACCAAACTCAGAGGTCCTCTCACAGGGTGACCATACAGAAGCTCAAAGGGACTGAACCCAAGAGACTTCTGTGGCACCTCCCTGTATGCAAAGAGAAGGCATGGCAAGAGGACATCCCACTTACGCCTCATGGGATTAGTTAGACCCTTAATCATGCCCTTCAAGGTCTGGTTGAATCTTTCCACCAGACCGTGGTAAGGGGTGGTGAACTTGTAGGTTACACCACACTCCTTCCAAAGGGATGTCATACACTTGGATATGAAATTGGTCCCTCTGTCAGAAACCACCTCTCTGGGGAACCCCACGTGGCAAAATATCCCCATTAACGCCCGGCCCACCACTGGCGCCATCATTGTTCTGAGAGGGATTGCCTCCGGGTACCGGGTGGAATGGTCCACCAAGACCAGGATGTACCTGTTACCCATGGCTGTTTTGGGATCCAGTGGCCCCACAATGTCCATCCCTACCCTTTCAAAGGGTGTTCCAATGACTGGAAAAGGCTGGAGAGGAGCTTTGACCTTCCTCCCGCTCTTACCACTTGCCTGGCAAGTTTGGCAAGACCTGCAATGTCCATCTGACTGCCTTCGCATTTGGGGCCAGAAGAAGTGGGTGACAAGCCTGTCAAAGGTCTTGTCCTGCCCCAAATGTCCTGCCAAAGGCATGTCATGAGCCAGACCCAGTAGGAAGGTCCTGAAACGCTGGGGTACCACCAGGACACGGGCTGACCCAGGCTCAGCGACCTTAGGCTCACTATACAGGAGATCATTCTCCAAGTAGATCCAATGTGATCCGGACTGATCACCAGCTGCCTGGTCTGCAGCCTGTCACCGCAGACCCTCCAGAGAAGGGCACTCTTTCTGCTCCTTGCAGAATTCCTCCCTGGTGGGACCCCCTTCTTACTGCCAATGGGTCAGCTCCGAGATGTCCCCCAGGTCAGCTACCTGCTCCCCTGTAGGCACCGGGGCGTCCCCCTCGAGGTCAGCCTCCTCCAGGTCCGTGGGAACGTCAGGGGCCAGTTTCCTGCGCCCCTTGCCCTTTCTCTTGGCCGGGATTTGGTCCACTGTTTCAGGCTCCAAGTCCTCTTGATCACCCTCTGTGGCCGCCATTGACCAAGTGGACACGCATGCCCACTCTGGCAACCCAAGCATCTCCAAGTGAGACCTGAGCTCAACATCCTTCCATAAGGACTGCTCCAGGTCGTTACCTAGCAGACAATCTACAGGCATGGAAGGGCTCACAACCACCCTCAAGGGACCTGAGTCCCCCCCCACCACTCGAAGGGAACCTGTGCCACCAGACACTGGCGCTCTGAATTGTCCACAGCAATTACTTGGTGGAATGCCCCGGGGACTACCTGCTTCTCAGAGACCAGGTGACACCGGACTGAGGTCACACTGGCTCCAGTATCTCTGAGAGCCTCTACCCTTTTTCCATTGATGGTCACCCACGTGCTGTATTTCTTTGTGTTAGGGGGCACCTGGTTTCCTGGGACCATCTCACTCTCCCCTAGTGAGACGAGGGTCATTTCTGCGGGATCCCCACCATTCTGTGGGTACTCTTCCTCCCCAAGCGCTACACTAGCCAACACCTTGGACTGCCCACTGGTGGGTGGCTGTGCCCCCTTAGGGCACTTGGGGTCCCCCTTCATGTGGCCCACCTGGTCACATGAAAAACACTTGCGGGGGCCGGTCTCAGCAGGCTTTCCTGAAGAGACCCCTTGCTTCTTATCTCCGGGGGGATGGGAACCTTTACCCTGGGTGTTAGTTTGGGGCCCTTTAGAGAACTCCTGTGTTTTACCCTTGTCCCCCCCACTTTTCTGCTGGGGACCCTGCCCACCTTTGGCTGAGTCTCCTCCAAACGCTTTCTTGTGGACCCGGGTACTCACCCAGCGGTCCGCCTCCATAGCAAGCTTCCTGGGATCAGTCAGCTTACTATCAACTAGGTGCTGGCGCACATTTGCAAAACATAGACTAGACAAGTGCTCCCATGCAATCAAATTGTAGAGCCCCTGAAAATCTGTCACATTACTGCCCTTCACCCAGCCATCCAGTGACCTGCAAAACATATCTACACATTCCAACCAAGTGTTGGCAACAGACTTCTTACTGGACCTGAACTGATCCCTGTATTTTTCAGGAGTGAGACCATACTTAGTGAGAAGGGCGTCCTTCATGTCTGGATAGGTGAGGTGATACCCCTTACCCAAAGCTATTAAAGTATCCCTTGCTTCTTCTGGGAAGAGAGGGCACAATCCTGCTCCCCAATTCTCCTCAGGGACCCCATTCATGTATATCACTGCCTCGTAACCCTGAAACCACCTTTGTATGTCGTCCCCCTTCTTGAATTCCTTGCCTACATTCTTAGGGATGTGCACAATTCTGTCTGCCTGTCTTGACGATTTGCTGCCACCATCTGAGCTGGCTCTATTCCTTAGCTCCAGCTCCTTAAGACTTCGCTCATGATCTAAGATCATCTCCCTTATCTCCATGGCTATTCTTTTTTCTTCCCTTTCACTTTCTATCCTGAGTTTCTCCAACTCAAACTTCCTTGCTTCCCGCCTGTCCTCCAGCTCCTCTGGGGACAGGCCACTGCTGCCTGGCCTGGAGGGTTCCCCCCCTCCCAAAAGCACATATACCCTAGGAGTAGGCTCCTCCGCCTCTCCACTGAGATCACCAGACTGCTTGCTGGCATGTCTGGCTGCTACCCAGGCCCTCAGCGCCTTTTGTAGCTCCTCCTTCCTAGTGAGGCCTCTGACTTGGACTTTTAGGTTTTTGCAAATTGATTTCAATTCCCTAACATTGTAGGAATCCAACCTATCCTCCTCAAAGGCAATTTCCAGGGATGCAACAGATGATGCTCTTGATTCAGGCATGATGAAGTACAAAAATAGGCCAAAAAGAAAAAGAACCAGTATGTGGTACGTAATGGTCTGCGATAAGGTAGTAGTGCACACCAATCACTGTAAGTCAAGTGCAAACGCAAGTCCTATCCTCACCGCTGACAACCAATGTTAGAAATGGGATTTTTGGTAGGCTAGGGCATGTGCCAAAGTCGGGCAGAAACCACCACTCTAGTCAGGATAAGGGAGTTACACTCTTAAAATAACCCCTGCTCACCCCCTTGGTGGCTTGGCACGAGCAGTCAGGCTTATCTTAAAGGCAGTGTTTAAAGCATTTGCACATAACCAACAGTAATACAGTGTAAGCACTACAAAAGGACACCACACCAGTTTAGAAAAATATCCAATATTTTTATATATTTAAGACAAGACCAAAAACGATAAAAATCCACAATACAGTACTTAAAAAATCTTCAATTATCAAAATATGCTTGAAAAATAGTTGTTCCTTGATGTCGATAGCTCCGTCCGGGGCTATCACGGCATCGTAAGCAAACGAATCCAAACAGTTCTGGCTGACCGCGGCGTCGCAGGCCAGGTACGGTGTCGGGAAGACCCGCAAACAGTACCTTTTCGAAATGCAGGACATCGGCGACCTCTCGTTGAGCTTCCCGAAAGCACGGCGTCCGCAGGCGTCGGTTCCGGAGGTTGGTGCAGGAGTCGCCGGGGCCCTTGAAGTCACCCGTGTTGCAGGTCGAACTCCCCTCTGTTGAAGTCAGGAGCGCTGGCGTTGGCAGGCGTCGGGTGCGGCGGTGCGAAGTGCAGCGGCGTGGCGTGCGGTGCCCTCAGGTCGCGGTGCGAGCAGCAGCTCGGTGGCGGCGTCAGATGGCATCGTCGGTGAGACCAGGGTCGCGGTGCGAGGTGAAGGCAGTGCTCATTGCGGTGCTGGCAGGTCACGGTGCAAGCAGTGGCGGCGTCGTGGCTGAAGCGCTGTCGTCGGCTGACGAACTGGAGTCGATGGTGCCGGCATCAGTAGGCCAAGGCTGCGGTGCAGGATGAGGGTGGTGCATCGTGTAACTTAACGAGCGGTGCCCTCGAACCACAGTGCAAGCAGCGGCGTAGATTTCGGCGTGGAGCAGCGTTGTCGGGGATACCAAGGCGTCGTCGTTAAGCGAGGCAGTGCAGAGTGCGGTGCCCACAGGTCGCGGTGCGAGCAGCGGCTCGGTGGCGGCATCAGCAGGCATCATCGGTGAGACCAGGGTCGCGGTGCGGCATTGCGGCGGTGCCCTCTGCGGTGCCTTCAGGACACGGAGTCAGCAGCGGCATCGTAGACGGCGTCGGGTTGCTTTTTCCTCTGTGGCAGCACAAAACACACAGTCACCAGTGCTGAGGGCAGAAGAGCTTGAAGTCTTTGCTGTTCCTGAGACTTCTTGAACAGGGGGCAAGCTCTACCTCAAGCCCTTGGAGAAACTCACAAAAGTAGATTGCAGAAAGTCCAGTCCAGTCCTTTCACTGCCCAAGACAGAAGCAGCCACTACAGGCCAACACAGCAAAGTGGTAGTTCCTCCTCACAGCTTCTCCAGCTCTTCTTCTTGGCAGTCTTCTTGGTCCAAAAGAGTTCTAAAAGTCAGGGGTCTGGGCCCCAATATTTATATCCCAAAATCCTTTGATCTCTTATGCAGAGAGTGTCTGTGCCCAGCCAGAACCAGTTCTGCCTTCTCTGGTGTGACTTACTGGCAGGAGGTGGAGACGGCATGGTCAGAGGCAGACCAGGCCCTTTGAGGTGCAAGGAAATCTCCACCCCTTCCCCAATTGCAGCCCAGGTCTATTCAGCCCTTTCCTGACCCACCTAGACTATCTGGAGCCACTACAGCTCCCCAGCCTTCTGTCATCCAAAACCCATACAGGCAATCGACATTCCAGCAGAGGCACAGGCAATCGACATTCCAGCAGATGACTGAGCAAGAAAATACCTACTTTCTAAAAGTGGTATTTTCAAACACAGAATGTAAAAATCACCTTCACTAAAAGATGCATCTTTAGATTCTGAGTTCAGGCATACTAAACTTTATTTTCCTACCGAATTCCCCGGGCCAGTTATGTTTATAAGAGGTTATAAACAAACTCCCCATTCTGTCCTATGGGGAACAGGTAGCCTTGCAATAGCAAAAAACGAAATTGGCCGTAGTTCACTATCAGGACATGTCACACACACCAGGGCATGTCCTACCTTTCACATACACTGCACCCGGCCCACAGGGGTACCTTGGGCCTACCTTAGGGGTGGCTGACATGTAAGAAAAGGGAAGGTGAGGGACTGGCAAGTGTGTGCACTGGCCAAGTCGACATGGCAGTTACAAACTGCGCGCAGACTCCGCAATGGCGGGTCTGAGTTACCTTTTACGGGCCGTTCGTGTGGGTGGCACAATCCTGTGCTGCAGCCCACCCACAACATTTGATTCACAGGCCCTGGCACACGCAGTGCACTTTACTAGGGACTGACACATAAATCAAACAGGCCAATCATGGAAACACCAATCCATAACACATTTTACCACAGGAGCACTTGCACTTTACCACTGATTAGCAGTGAGAAAAGTGCGCAGAAACACTAAGCCAGCACAAACAGAGTCAGCACCGGGAGGTCAGAAAGAAAAAAAAACTCAGGGGAAACACGCCAAAAAGATGCCAAGTCTAACAACAGGTTACCCTGGAGTTTGCACAGGTTATCCAGGAGTTTTGTACAGGTTGTCCTGGAGTTTGCACAGGCTATCCAGGAGTTTGCACAGGTTACCCTGGAGTTTGTACAGGTTATCCAGGTGTTTGCACAGGTTATCCTGGAGATCGCACACGCTAGCCTGGTTAGCCTGGAGCTTGCACAGGTTATCCAGGAGTTTGCACAGGTTATCCAGGAGTTTGCACAGGTTATCCTGGAGACTGCACAGGTTATCCAGGAGTTTGCACAGGTTATCCTGGAGTTTGAACATGTTAGCCAGGAGTTTGGAAATGTTATCCTGGAGTTTGCACAGGTTATCCAGGAGTTTGCACAGGTTACCCTGGAGTTTGCACAGGTTATCCAAGAGTTTGCACAGGTTATCCTGGAGTTTTGTACAGATTGTCCTGGAGTTTGCACAGGTTATCCAGGAGTTTGCACAGGTTATCCTGAAGTTTGTACAGGTTAACCAGGAGTTTGCACAGGTTATCCTGGAGATCACACACTTTAGCCTGGTTAGCCTGGAGCTTGCACAGGTTACATGGAGTTTGCACAGGTTATCCAGGAGTTTGCACAGGTTATCCAGGAGTTTGCACAGGTTACCCTGGAGTTTGTACAGGTTATCCAGGAGTTTGCAGAGGTTATCCTGGAGATCGCAGACATTAGCCTGGTTAGCCTGGAGCTTGCACAGATTATCCAGGAGCTTGCACAGGTATCCAGGAGTTTGCACAGGTTATCCAGGAGTCTGCACAGGTTACCCTGGAGTTTGTACAGGTTATGCAGGAGTTTGCACAGGTTATCCTATAGTTTGCACATGTTAGCCAGGAGTTTGCAAATGTTATCCTGGAGTTTACATAGGTTATCCAAGAGTTTGCACAGGTTATCCTGCAGTTTGCACAGGTTTTCCTGGAGATCGCACACGTTAGCCTGGAGTTTGCACAGGTTACCCAGTAGTTTGCGCAGGTTAGCATGGAGTCTGCACATGTGAGTCTAAAGTTTGCACGGATTATCCAAGAGTTTGCACATGTTATCCAGGGGTTTGCACTGTTTAGTCTGCAGTTTGTAGAGGTTAACCAGGAGTTTGCACAGGTTAGCCTGGAGATTGCACAAGTTAGCCTGGGGCCTGGAGTTTGCACAGGTTAGTCTGGAGTTTGCACAGGTTATCCAGGAGCATGCATAGGTCAGCCTGGAGTTTGCACAGATTATCAAGGACTTTGCAAAGTTTATCTAGGAGCTTGCCTGGATTATCTGGGAGTTTGCACAGGTTATCCTCGAGTTTGCACAGGTCAGCCTAGAGTGTGCACAGGTTAGCCTGGAGTTTGCACAGGTTATCCAGACGTTTGCACAGGTTATCATGGAGATTGCACAGGTTATCCAGGAGTTTGCACATGTTATCCAGGAGTTTGCACAGGTTATCCTGTAGCTTGCACATGTTATCCTGTAGTTTGCACAGGTTAGCCTGGAGCTTGCACACGGTATCCAGGAGTTTGCACAGGTGATCCAGAAGTTTGCACAGGTTATCCAGGAGTTTGCACAGGTTATCCAGGAGTTTGCACAGGTTATCCTGGAATTTTTTACAGGTTATCCAGGAGTTTGCACAGGTTACCCAGGAGTTGGCACAGGTTATCCAGGAGTTTGCACATGTTATCCTTGAGACTGCACACGTTATTCAGGAGTTTGCACAGGTTATCCTGGAGTTTGCACATGTTAGCCAGGAGTTTGCAAATGTTATCCTGGAGTTTACACAGGTTATTCAGGAGTTTGCACAGGTTACCCTGGAGTTTGCACAGGTTATCCAGGAGTTTGCACAGGTTATCCTGGAGTTTTGTACAGGTTGTCGTGGAGTTTGCACAGGTTATCCAGGAGTTTGCACAGGTTATCCTGAAGTTTGTACAGGTTATCCAGGAGTTTGCACAGGTTATCCTGGAGATCACACATGTTAGCCTGGTTAGCCTCGAGCTTGCACAGGTTAGCATGGAGTTTGCACAGGTTATCCAAGAGTTTGCACAGGTTATCCTGGAGCTTGCACATGTTATCCTGTATTTTGCAGAGGGTAACCTGGAGCTTGCACATAGTATTCTCGAGTTTTCACAGGTTATCCAGGAGTTTGCACAGGTTATTCAGGAGTTTGCACAGGTTATTCTGGGGTTTTGTACAGGTTGTCCTGGAGTTTGCACAGGTTATCCAGGAGTTTGCACAGGTTATCCTGAAATTTGTACAGGTTATCCTGGAGTTTGCACAGGTGCTCCTGGAGATCGCACACGTTAGCCTGGTTAGGCTGGAGCTTGCACAGGTTAGCATTGAGTTTGCACAGGTTATCCAGAAGTTTGCACAGGTTATTCAGGAGTTTGCACAGGTTACCCTGGAGTTTGTACAGGTTATCCTGGAGTTCTGTACAGGTTGTCCTGGAGTTTGCACAGGTTATCCAGGAGTTTGCACAGGTTATCCTGAAGTTTGTACAGGTTATCCAGGAGTTTGCACAGGTTATCCTGGAGATCGCACACGTTAGCCTAGTTAGCCTGGAGCTTGCACGGGTTAGCATGGAGTTTGCACAGGTTATACAGGAGTTTGCACATGTTATCCTGGAGACTGCACACGTTATCAATCGATCAATCAATCATTTGTAGAGCACACTACTCACCCATGAGGGTCTCAAGGCGCTGAGGGGGGAGGGGGGTGCTGCTACTGCTCGAACAGCCAGTTCTTGAGAAGTCTGCTGAAGGTCAGCATGTCCTGGGTCTGTTGCAGGTGGATGGGGAGGGTATTCCATGTCTTGACGGCGAGGTGGGAGAACGATCTGCCGCCGGAGGTCGTTCGGTGGATGCGTGGAACGGCGGCGAGGGCGAGGTCAGCGGAGCGAAGCTGGCGGTTCGGGGTGTAGAAGGTGAGTCGTTTGTTGAGGTATGTTGGTCCGGCGTTTGCACAGGTTATCCTGGAGTTTGCAGATGTTAGCCAGGAGTTTGCAAATGTCATCCTGGAGATCGCACACGTTAGCCTGGTTAGCCTGGAGCTTGCACAGGTTAGCATGGAGTTTGCACAGGTTATCCAGAAGTTTGCACAGGTTATTCAGGAGTTTACACAGGTTACCCTGGAGTTTGTACAGGTTATCCTGGAGTTCTGTACAGGTTGTCCTGGAGTTTGCACAGGGTATCCAGGAGTTTGCACAGGTTATCCTGAAGTTTGTACAGGTTATCCAGGAGTTTGCACAGGTTATCCTGGAGATCGCACACGTTAGCCTGGTTAGCCTGGAGCTTGCACGGGTTAGCATGGAGTTTGCACAGGTTATACAGGAGTTTGCACATGATATCCTGGAGACTGCACACGATATCCAGAAGTTTGCACAGGTTTATCCTGGAGTTTGCACATGTTAGCCAGGAGTTTGCAAATGTTATCCTGAAGTTTGTACAGGTTATCCTAGAGTTCTGTACAGGTTGTCCTGGAGTTTGCACAGGTTATCCAGGAGTTTGCACAGGTTATCCTGAAGTTTGTACAGGTTATCCAGGAGTTTGCACAGGTTATCCTGGAGATCTCACACGTTAGCCTGGTTAGCCTGGAGCTTGCACGGGTTAGCATGGAGTTTGCACAGGTTATACAGGAGTTTGCACATGTTATCCTGGAGACTGCACACGTTATCAATCAATCAATCATTTGTAGAGCGCACTACTCACCCGTGAGGGTCTCAAGGCGCTGAGGGGGGAGGGGGTGCTGCTACTGCTCGAACAGCCAGGTCTTGAGAAGTCTCCTGAAGGTCAGCAGGTCCTGGGTCTGTCGCAGGTGGATGGGGCGGGTGTTCCATGTCTTGGCGGCGAGGTGGGAGAACGATCTGCCGCCGGAGGCCGTTCGGTGGATGCGTGGAACGGCGGCGAGGGCGAGGTCAGCGGAGCGAAGCTGGCGGTTCGGGGTGTAGAAGGTGAGTCTTTTGTTGAGGTATGTTGGTCCGGCGTTTGCACAGGTTATCCTGGAGTTTGCAGATGTTAGCCAGGAGTTTGCAAATGTTATCCTGGAGATCGCACACGTTAGCCTGGTTAGCCTGGAGCTTGCACAGGTTAGCATGGAGTTTGCACAGGTTATCCAGAAGTTTGCACAGGTTATTCAGGAGTTTGCACAGGTTACCCTGGAGTTTGTACAAGTTATCCAGGAGTTCTGTACAGGTTGTCCTGGAGTTTGCACAGGGTTTCCAGGAGTTTGCACAGGTTATCCTGAAGTTTGTACAGGTTATCCAGGAGTTTGCACAGGTTATCCTGGAGATCGCACACGTTAGCCTGGTTAGCCTGGAGCTTGCATGGGTTAGCATGGAGTTTGCACAGGTTATACAGGAGTTTGCAAATGTTATCCTGGAGTTTGCACAGGTTATCCAGGAGTTTGCACAGGTTTATCCTGGAGTTTGCACATGTTAGCCAGGAGTTTGCAAATGTTATCCTGGAGTTTGCACAGGTTATCCAGGAGTTTGCACAGGTTTCCCTGGAGTTTGCACAGGTTATCCAGGAGTTTGCACAGGTTATCCTGGAGTTTTGTACAGGTTGTCCTGGAGTTTGCACAGGTTATCCAAGAGTTTGCACTGGTTATCCTGAAGTTTGTACAGGTTATCCAGGAGTTTGCATAGGTTATCCTGGAGATCGCACACGTTTGCCTGGTTAGCCTGGAGCTTGCACAGGTTACATGGAGTTTGCACAGGTTATCCAGGAGTTTGCACAGGTTACCCTGGAGTTTGTACAGGTTATCCAGGAGTTTGCACAGGTTATCCTGGAGTTTTATACAGGTTGTCCTGGAGTTTGCACAGGTTATCCAGGAGTTTGCACAGGTTATGCTGAAGTTTGTACAGGTTATCCAGGAGTTTGCACAGGTTATCCTGGAGATCACACATGTTAGCCTGGTTAGCCTGAAGTTTGCACAGGTTAGCATGGAGTTTGCACAGGTTATCCAGGAGTTTGCACAGGTTATCCTGGAACTTGCACGTTATCCTGTAGTTTGCACAGGTTAGCCTGGAGCTTGCACATAGTATCCTGGAGTTTGCACAGGTTATCCAGGAGTTTGCACAGGTTATTCTGGTGTTTTGTACAGGTTGTCCTGGAGTTTGCACAGGTTATCCTGGAGTTTGCACAGGTTATCCTGAAATTTGTACAGGTTATCCTGGAGTTTGCACTGGTTATCCTGGAGATCGCACACGTTAGCGTGGTTAGCCTGGAGCTTGCACAGGTTAGCATGGAGTTTGCACAGGTTATCCACAAGTTTGCACAGGTTATTCAGGACTTTGCACAGGTTACCCTGGAGTTTGTACAGGTTATCCTGGAGTTCTGTACATGTTATCCTGGAGTTCTGTACAGGTTGTCCTGGAGACTGCACACGTTATCCAGGAGTTTGCACAGGTTATCCTGGAGTTTGCACATGTTAGCCAGGAGTTTGCAAATGTTATCCTGGAGTTTGCACAGGTTATCCAGGAGTTTGCACAGGTTTCCCTGGAGTTTGCACAGGTTATCCAGGAGTTTGCACAGGTTATCCTGGAGTTTTGTACTGGTTGTCCTGGAATTTGCACAGGTTATCCAAGAGTTTGCACGGGTTATCCAGACGTTTGTACAGGTTATCCAGGCGTTTGCACAGGTTATCCTGAAGATCGCAAACGTTAGCCTGGTTAGCCTGGAACTTGCACAGGTTACATGGAGTTTCCACAGGTTATCCAGGAGTTTGCACAGGTTACCCTGGAGTTTGTACAGGTTATCCAGGAGTTTGCACAGGTTATCCTGGAGATCGCACACATTAGCCAGGTTAGCCTGGAGCTTGCACAGGTTAGCATGGAGTTTGCACAGGTTATCCAGGAGTTTGCACAGGTTGTCCAGGAGTTTGCACAGGTTATCCTGGAGTTTGCACATGTTATCCTGGTTAGCCTGCAGCTTGCATTGCTGCTGCAGTCTTTCACTGGCTCAGGTCACACTAGCTCTGCAGTGTGACGTCTTTCTCTCTGAGTCAAACGTGTAATTTGCAGTTCGCTGCCTGCCTCCCTTCACATATGCAACATGTGAACTGTGCTATGCAGATTACAAAGTGCATAACAGGGTGGCATTTCCAAAGTTGCCTTAAAACATTTTGACATGGGCAGCTAACCTTACAAATGTCAAATGTACACCACTGCACATTCATGTTCCCAAAAACTCTTGTGGAAAACCTGACCATCCTGCCTCACTCTGTAATATTGTAATATAAAAGTATCCTAATTCTTACTTAACATGCTTTAAAATACATAATTTGTTGAACATTTTCACCAAAAATCCTCAGGGAAGTGTATACTATAATCAACAAAATGCAATGAAAATACGTCATTTGCTTTGAAATCACATACGTATAGCAGATTTTTTTCTAAAACTTTAAAGCAATATAACCTGGCCGGAACTTGCTCATCATTTGGTCATTACAGGGGCCAGGCCCCACCAACCAAATATTCCTGGCTACGGGCCTGCCCTGCTGCCGTCGTGCTGGGCCTGTCCTGTATGTGAAGGACTCTTGCGCTGCTGCGTACACTACTAGTGTTCTGTCTGCCTTAGCGGACAGTGTCTGTGCTGCATCTGCTGTTCTCTGTGCAAGGGACGCGTGCCCTGCTACCGTCGTGCTGGGCCTGTCCTGCATGTGAAGGACTCTTGTACTGCTGCGTGCACTACAGGGCTTCTGTGTCTGTCTTGGCGGACAGTGTCTGTGCTTCATCTGCTGTTCTCTGTGTGAGGGACGCGTGCCCTGCTGCCGTCGTGCTGGGCCTGTCCTGCATGTGAAGGACTCTTGTGCTGCTGCGTGCACTGCACCTGTTCTGTGTCTGCCTTGGCGGACAGTGTCTGTGCTGCATCTGCTGTTCTCTGTGTGAGGGAAGCGTGCCTTGCTGCCGTCGTGCTGAGCCTGTCCTGCATGTGAATGACTCTTGCACTGCTGCGTGCACTACACGTGTTCTGTGTCTGCCTTGGCGGACAGTGTCTGTGTTGCATCTGCTGTTCTCTGTGCAAGGGACGCGTGCCCTGCTGCCGTCGTGCTGGGCCTGTCCTGCATGTGAAGGACTCTTGCGTTGCGCTGCTGCGTGCACTACACGTGTTGTGTGTCTGCCTTGGCGGACAGTGTCTGTTCTACATCTACTGTTATCTGTGTGAGGGACGCGTGCCCTGTTACCATCGTGCTGGGCCTGTCCTGCATGTGAATGACTCTTGCACTGCTGCGTGCACTACTCGTGTTCTGTGTCTGCCTTGGCGGACAGTGTCTGTGCTGCATCTACTGTTATCTGTGTGAGGGACGCGTGCCCTGCTGCCATCGTGCTGGGCCTGTCCTGCATGTGAAGGACTCTTGCACTGCTGCGTGCACTACAGGGCTTCTGTGTCTGCCTTGCTTGACAGTATCTGTGCTGCATCTGCTGTTCACTGTGCAAGGGACGCGTGCCCTGCTGCCATCGTGCTGGGCCTGTCCTGCATGTGAAGGACTCTTGCGCTGCTGCGTGCACTACACGTGTTCTGTGTCTGCCTTGGTGGAAAGTGTGTGTTCTGTAGCTGCTGTTCTCTGCGTGAGAGACGTGTGTCCTGCTGCCAACATGCTGGGCCTGCCCTGCATATGAAGGACTCTTGCACTGCTGCTGCGTGCACTGCACGTGTTCTGTGTCTGCCTTGGCGGACAGTGTCTGTGCTGCATCTACTGTTATCTGTGTGAGGGACGCATGCCCTGCTGCCACCGTGCTGGGTCTGTCCTGCATATGAAGGACTCTTGCACTGCTGCTGCGGCATGCACTGTATGTGTTCTGGCTGCCAATGGAAGCTTGCACTGCAGCAGCTGCCAATGTTGTGCCTGTTCCGTGAGAGTAGGCATTGTACACTTCTGCTGTGCTGTTCTTCTGAAGCATGGGAGTGATCTTGTTCTCTACATAATCTGTACTGCTTCTCTGTGAGTAGTTTGCACTTCTGCTGCTATACTGTTCCTCTGATGTGAGTGAGGCTTGCACTACGTCTGCCTGTGCTGTGCTAGTTGTGTATGTGAGTGAGACCTGTGCTGTGCCAGTTGTGTATGTGAGTGAATTTTGCACTGTCTGCCTGTGCTGTGCCAGTTCTGTATGTGAGTGAAGCTTACACTGTGCCTGCCTGTGCGTTCTGTATGTGAGTGAAGTTTGCACTGTGTGTGCCTGTGCTGTGCCAGTTCTGTATGTAAGTGAAGCTTGCACTGTGTCTGCCTGTGCTGTGCCGGTTCTGTATGTGAGTGAGACCTGTGCTGTGCCAGTTGTGTATGTGAGTGATGTTTGCACTGTGTCTGCCTGTGCTGTGCCAGTTCTGTATGTGAGTGAGACCTGTGCTGTGCCAGTTCTGTATGTGAGTGAGACCTGTGCTGTGCCAGTTGTGTATGTGAGTGAAGTTTGCACAGTGTCTGCCTGTGCTGTGCCAGTTGTATATGTGAGTGAAGCTTGCACTGTGTCTGCCTGTGCTATGCCAGTTGTGTATGTGAGTGAAGTTTGCAATGTGTCTGCCTGTGCTGTGCATGTTCTGTATGTGAGTGAGACCTGTGCTGTGCCAGTTGTTTATGTGAGTGAAGTTTGCACTGTGTCTGCCTGTGCTGTGCCGGTTGTGTATGTGAGTGAAGCTTGCACTGTGCCTGCCTGTGTGTTCTGTATGTGAGTGAAGTTTGCACTGTGCCTACCTGTGTGTTCTGTATGTGAGTGAAATTTGCACTGTGTCTGCCTGTGCTGTGCCAGTTGTGTATGTGAGTGAAGCTTGCACTGTGCCTGCCTGTGCGTTCCATATGTGAGTCAAGCTTGCACCTTGCCTGCCTGTGTGTTCTGTATGTGAGTGAATTTTGCAGTGTGTGCCTGTGCTGTGCCAGTTGTGTATGTGAGTGAAGCTTGCACTGTGCCTGCCTGTGTGTTCTGTATGTGAGTGAAGTTTGCACTGTGCCTGCCTGTGCATTCTGTATGTGAGTGAAGCTTGCACTGTGCCTGTCTGTGTGTTCTGTATGTGAGTGAGACTTGCACTGTGCCTGCCTGTGCGTTCTGTATGTGAGTGAGACCTGTGCTGTGCCAGTTGTGTATGTGAGTGAAGCTTGCACTGTGCCTGCCTGTGTGTTCTGTATGTGAGTGAAGTTTGCACTGTGTCTGCCTGTGCTGTGCCAGTTCTGTATGTTAGTGAAGCTTGCACTGTGCCTGCCTGTGCGTTCTGTATGTGAGTGAAGTTTGCACTGTGTCTGTCTGTGCTGTGGCAATTCTGTATGTGAGTGAGACCTGTGCTGTGCCAGTTGTGTATGTGAGTGAGACCTGTGCTGTGCCAGTTGTGTATGTGAGTGAGGTTTGCACTGTGTCTGCCTGTGCTGTGCCAGTTCTGTATGAGTGAAGCTTGCACTGTGTCTGCCTGTGCTGTGCCAGTTCTGTGTGTGAGTGAGACCTGTGCTGTGCCACTTGTGTATGTGAGTGAAGTTTGCACTGTCTTCCTGTGCTGTGCCAGTTCTGTAAGTGAGTGAAGTTTGCACTGTGTCTGCCTGTGCTGTGCCAGTTCTGTAAGTGAGTGAAGCTTGCACTATGCCTGCCTGTGCGTTCTGTTTGTGAGTGAAACTTGCACTGTGCCTGCCTGTGCGTTCTGTATGTGAGTGAAATTTGCACTGTGTCTGCCTGTGCTGTGGCAATTCTGTATGTGAGTGAGACCTGTGCTGTGCCAGTTGTGTATGTGAGTGAGACCTGTGCTGTGCCAGTTGTGTATGTGAGTGAAGTTTGCACTGTGCCTGCCTGTGCTGTGCCAGTTCTGTATGCGAGTGAAGCTTGCACTGTGTCTGCCTGTGCTGTGCCAGTTCTGTATGTGAGTGAAGCTTGCACTCTGTCTGCCTGTGCTGTGCCTGTTCTGTATGTGAGTGAGACCTGTGCTGTGCTAGTTGTGTATGTGAGTGAAGCTTGCACTGTGCCTGCCTGTGTGTTCTGTATGTGAGTGAAATTTGCACTGTGCGTGCCTGTGCATTCTGTATGTGAGTGAAGCTTGCACTGTGCCTGCCTGTGTGTTCTGTATGTGAGTGAAGTTTGCACTGTGTGTGCCTGTGCATTCTGTATGTGAGTGAAGCTTGCACTGTGCCTGCCTGTGTGTTCTGTATGTGAGTGAAGTTTGCACTGTGTCTGCCTGTGCTGTGCCAGTTATGTATGTTAGTGAAGCTTGCACTGTGCCTGCCTGTGCATTCTGTATGTGAGTGAAGCTTGCACTGTGCCTGCCTGTGTGTTCTGTATGTGAGTGAAGTTTGCACTGTGTCTGCCTGTGCTGTGCCAGTTATGTATGTTAGTGAAGCTTGCACTGTGCCTGCCTGTGCGTTCTGTATGTGAGTGAAGCTTGCACTGTGCCTGCCTGTGTGTTCTGTATGTGAGTGAAATTTGCACTGTGCCTGCCTGTGCTGTGCCTGGTGTGTATGTGAGTGAAGCTTGCACTGTGCGTGTCTGTGCGTTCCATATGTGAGTGAAGCTTGCACCTTGCCTGCCTGTGCGTTCTGTATGTGAGTGAGACTTGCACTGTGTCTGCCTGTGCTGTGCCAATTCTGTATGTGAGTGAGACCTGTGCTGTGCCAGTTGTGTATGTGAGTGAAGTTTGCACTGTGTCTGCCTGTGCTGTGCCAGTTCTGTATGTGAATGAGACTTGCGCTGTGCCTGCCTGTGCTGTGCCAGTTCTGTATGTGAGTGAGACCTGTGCTGTGCCAGTTGTGTATGTGAGTGAAGTTTGCACTGTGTCTGCCTGCGCTGTGCCAGTTCTGTAAGTGAGTGAAGTTTGCACTGTGTGTGCCTGTGCTGTGCCAGTTCTGTATGTGAGTGAAATGTTCACTGTGCCTGCCTGTGTGTTCTGTATGTGAGTGAAACTTGCACTGTGCCTGCCTGTGCTGTGCCAGTTCTGTATGTGAGTGAGACCTGTGCTGTGCCAGTTGTGTATGTGAGTGAAGTTTGCACTGTGTCTGCCTGTGCTGTGCCAGTTCTGTATGTAAGTGAAGCTTGCACTGTGCCTGCCTGTGCTGTGCCAATTCTGTATGTGAGTGAGACCTGTGCTGTGCCAGTTGTGTATGTGAGTGGAGCTTGCACTGTGCCTGCCTGTGCCAGTTCTGGATGTGAGTGAGACTTGCACTGAGTCTGCCTGCGCTGTGCCAGTTCTGTATGTAAGTGAAGCTTGCACTGTGTCTGACTGTGCTGAGCCAGTTCTGGATGTGAGTGAAGCTTGCAATGAGCCTGCCTGTGCTGTACGTATGCAATATGCGATCGAAGCTCAAACTTCCACTGCTTTCGACTCTCCGCCTTTCCCGTCATCTTAGTAAAGCTTGTGTTCCCACCATGTACCGTGATCCACAGAACCAACAGCGGAGGAAGCTATTTCTCGCATCTGGTGACCAAGACATAGAACAACTTTCACCTGCACCTCAGGAACGCCACACCGCTCCAGCAATTCAGGAAAGAGCTCAAGACCTGGCTATTCCAATGAACAAACCACCACGCAGCAGCCAACATCTCCAGCGCCTCGAGACACTCACAGGTGATTTGCCGCGCTTTATAAATGTTTGATTGATTGATTTATATTGAATTTACCAATATTATTGGCCGACCTGTGCCTTGGTTTACGCACAGACCTCTGCAGCAAGCACTGAGCCCACTGAGGTAGCTCACCAGTTCCACTCCTAGTCACCATTGTTTCTTTCACTTGTAAACAGCCTTGGATGTCGACCCAGCCTGCGCACAATTGTAGTGAAGCGGAGAGGTTCCTTTTTAAGCGCCTTGAGGCTGGTAGACAGCTCATCCTGCTGATTATAACGAACCCTCTGAATACCCCGCGAGACATGAGTCACTCACGGTTCTTGTGTTTTCTCGTGCCAGAGAACACCAGTTTGAACAAAGATTAGGGGTTGTGGTTACCTGTAGCCCCGCCCCTCAGCGCCCACAGTAAACATCAGGCGCATTCCACAGGTATGGGGTGGGTTCAGAGCAGTGTTTTCTGTTATAAAGGATGATTCATCGCAGCCCTATAAATAGATTAACAATTCTTAAATGTTCGGACTCTGAATTACGGTAAAATGTAATACACTGAAAAGTAATAGAGAGAAAAAAAGCTTACAAATCAAAAATTGATTAAAAAAATATCCCCTCAAAGGGCCTGATGCCCTAGGGCCAATATAGGCAACGCACCCAACATGAAGAGCATAGCATGCACATCAATAAATAAACACACAAGACAAGTTTGTTGAGAAACATTTTGCTGCAGGTTTATTTCATACAAGAAATATGCCAAACGTGGTTGGTTAACTTACGGGTGAAAAAACAACAATTGATGGACAGAATGCAGAACAATGTCATACATTCACCCCAGTACAAAGATCTGGGCCTAAATCCATCGTTGTTTTGCTCACCATGCCATTCCAGTTTGGACCCAGCCATATGCAAATCAGTCTTGACCCTGCACCCAATGGGAACAGTCCAGCCCGAACTGCCAGGCCAGGTCCTTCCTGGACTGGAAACAAGCATCCTAGGACCGGTTTCGGGCTTTCAGCCCTCATCAGCCAGGATAGCTTGACTCCAGTGGCATGGAGAGCACGGGACCCACGTCTGGGCATACCCGTCCCACTCGGGGTGACAAATGCAAAAACAACAATTGATGGACAGAATGCAGAACAATGTCATACATTCACCCCAGTACAAAGATCTGGGCCTAAATCCATCGTTTTTTTGCTCACCATGCCATTCCAGTTTGGACCCAGCCATATGCAAATCAGTCTTGACCCTGCGCCCAATGGGAACAGTCCAGCCCGAACTGCCAGGCCAGCTCCTCCTTGGACTGGAAACAAGCATCCTAGGACCGGTTTCGGGCTTTCAGCCCTCATCAGCCAGGATAGCTTGACTCCAGTGGCCCAGTGAGCCCGGGATCCACGTCTGGGCATACCCGTCCCACTCGGGGTGACAAATGCAAAAACAACAATTGATGGACAGAATGCAGAACAATGTCATACATTCACCCCAGTACAAAGATCTGGGCTCACTTTGCCACTGGATTCAAGCTAGCCTAGCTGATGAGGGCTGTTAGCCCGAAACCGGTCCCAGGATGCTTGTATCCGGTCCAGGGAAGTCATGCCTTGGCAGTTCAGGCTGGACTGTTCCCATGAGGCACAGGGTCAAGACTGATTTGCATATAGCTGTGTCTGAACTGGGGTGGCGAAGTGAGCTAAAGAACGATGATGGATTCAACCCAGATCTGTGACTGGGGGTGAGTGTCTGAAAAGTTTCAGCGCTCCGTCCATCATCTCCTTGTGTTTGCTAACTTACGGGTGATCCAAGGGCAGGCAGCGGTGACTAACCTAAGCTGCCCTGCCCCCCTGATGATCCAACTGCACTGTGGCCAACCCAATCGGTGCTACCATTTAGTAGGGATTATCCCCCTTAAATACCGTGGACCACCAGTCCATCCCTTTACTCACGCCTTTTTAGGGGCGGAGCGTGTCCAGGCAAGACCCCGGTTGCTCAGGCTTACAACCGCCCGAAGGACTAGCGGGGCACCGTCGTTTTCCTCCAGGGTCCTGCCGTAAAGACTCCTGGGGTTGTTTGGCATATGCACCCCTATTGTGCTCCTGAAGAGGGTGCCCCTATGTACCATTCAGCCTCCGGATCGCCCTGTAACTCCACCTGCAACACAAATTAACAAGTTAACATGTTCCTCCCATAGCTACACACCTCAGCCAACACGCCGGGTATGCGGTAGGGAGGGAGACGGCGTGACCAGAAGCCAGAAAAGGGAAGCCAGATGGGCGGGGGCAGGTATAAGTGCCCCCACCCTCTGATGCGCCGAAAGTGACGCGTGGCCCGTGCCGGACTTAGGGGACTCCCGGAGGGTCCCCACCACTAGAAATGATGCTGTGCCTAATGTGGCACTAGGGTGGCCGCCCTCTTGAGTGGGCACACTGCGTGTGCCGCGGGCATCCTCCGAAATCATTCGATGGTATTTTATACAAGACGGAAGCAGAAAAGTAGACTAAATTATTGTGAACAAGTTCCCGTGGATCGGTCTTTGTTTTGCAAATCCTTGCTCTTTCAGCATTTTCTATAGTTGGTTTTTTTACGCTGCACCCTCCCCATACTCTCCTCTCGCCTCTCAGACTCCCTCACCCCTCCCCTGACCCCAGGAAAAGCTGGCGGGGGTGAGGGGGAAACCAATTTGACTTTTCCTGTTTCTAAAGAAGGGTGTTCGGTGCACAGAGAGGGATCTACAGTAAATAACCGGGTACAATATGTTTTATTTGTGTTTTTGAAAAGGCCGGGCGTCCCACAAACTCAATTATCTCTCAGATCTGCACAGCCTGGAAACATTTCCTCCTCAGTGAGAATGTTTCTTCTTCACTGCACAGACAGAGCTCGCTGGCACGTGTTTTGTTGTTTTCGTTTAAAAGAAGTCCATGGGGTGGGAAGTCCCTGGGGTGGGTGGGACGGGCCCGTGTTATTATAATCGATAACGCAGCCTTCCTTCTCTTGGGACTTACTAGGCTGATAAGAACTGTCACCGCCAGGGGGCGCTCCGCGCTCGAGGTTTAAATAGGAGCGCAGAGGCTGTCTCTCCTCATTGCAAATCCGAGGGAAAGAGAGCGCAGTGCACCCCGCAAAGAGGACGAGAGCCTGACACGCTCAAAGAAGAAGTGGGCATTGCACCCCCAAAGGAAAAACGGGGACATTAAACCCCCAAACCAAGGAGAGGGAATTAAAACTCCATTAAACCCCTACTGGACTTGAACCTAGAGAGCGAGAAAAAGAAAGTTCAACTCACCAAAGCTGACAGGAGGCCAGTCCCACCTTGGACCATCTCGGAGGAGGGGGACCTCTTGTGTACCGGAGACTCACTGAAGACTCACCCCCCCCTCGCCCCCCACCAGCCACCCAGCGCCCCCTTACCTGAGCCCCCTGACCCCCTGTGCACCGGAGCCTCCAGAAGACACCCCCTCACCAGCCACCCACCGCCTCCCCCTTACCTGAGCCCCCTGACCCCCCCGTGCATCGGAGCCTCACTGAAGACTCACCCTCTCCCCAGCCACCCAGCTCCCCCTTACCTGAGGCCCCCGACCCCCTGTGCACCGGAGCCTCACGGAAGACCCTCTCACCAGCCACACAGCGCCCCTTACCTGAGCCGACCCCCTGTGCACCGGAGCCTCACTGAAGACCCTCTCACCAGCCACCCAGCGCCCCTTACCTGAGCCCCGACCCCCTGTGCACCGGAGCCTCACTGAAGACTCACCCTCTCACCAGCCACCCACCGCCTCCCCCTCACCTGAGCCCTCCCCCCCCCCACCCCCCCGACCTGTGCTGACCCCCGACCTCCCCAGACATGGCCAGCGCGGGGCTGCAGATGTTGGGGTTCGCCCTCGCCTTCATGGGCTGGGTGGGGTTCATCGTGAGCACGGCTCTGCCCCAGTGGAAGATGTCGTCGTACGCGGGGGACACTATCGTGACAGCGCAGGCCATCTACGAGGGGCTCTGGATGTCGTGCGTCATGCAGAGCACGGGGCAGATGCAGTGTAAGAGCTTCGACTCCCTGCTGGTGCTGAGCGGTAAGTATGGGCGGGCGGGGGGGGCAGAACTCATGATACTAGTGCTGAGCAGTAAATATGGGGGGAGGTAAAAATCATCATACTAGTGCTGGGCAGTAAGTACCTGTGGGAGGGTATGGGTAGAACTCTTGATACGTGTGCTGGGCAGTAAGTATGTGGGGGTGGGTAGAACTCATGATACTAGTGCTGTGCAGAAAGTATGGGGGTAGAACTCATGATACTAGGTTTGGGCAGTTAGTACCTGTGGGAGGGTCTGGGTAGAACTCATGATACTAGTTTTGGGCAGTAAGTACCTGAAGGGGAATGTCTGGGCAGAATTCATGGTAGTACTGTTGGGCAGTAAGTACCTGAAAGTGGAGGGTCTGGAAAGAAATTATGATACTAGTTGTGGGCAGCAAGTACCTGAAGAGGAGGGTCTGGGCAGAACTCATGATACTAGTTTTGGGCAGTAAGTACCCGAAGGGGAGGGTCTAAGTAGAACTCATGATACTAGTTTTGGGCAGTAGGTACCTGATGAGGAGGGTCTGGGTAGAACTCATGATTCTAGTTTTGGGCAGTAAATACCTGAAGGTAGAGGGTCTAAGTAGAACTCATGATACTAGTTTTGGGAAGTAAGTACCTGATGAGGACGGTCTGGGCAGAACTCATGATACTAGTTTTGTGCAGTAAGTACCTGAAGATGGAGGGTCTAAGTAGAACTCATGATACTAGTTTTGGGCAGTAGGTACCTGATGAGGACGGTCTGGGCAGAACTCAGGATGATAGTGTTAGGCGTTGCTGGGCAGTAGGTACCTGCAAGAAGGGGTCTGGTTAGGACTCACGAGACAAGTGCCCGGCAGGAAGTACCTGCCAGGGAGAGGAAGGGGGGGGGGGGGGGTGGATTGGGTGAAGCTCCCATCAGTAACTGTTGCAATACAAATGACAGTGTTACTCCACCCCCAACGTATTTGTTGGAGAGAATGTTTAGAGGCCATATGTTGATTATTACAAATACAACTACAGGATGCTGTTTTGGTTGTGGGGGTTGTATCATTTTGTAGGGCGTCATGTTGTGCAAGGTCATGTTCTGAAGCTTTTGCATCTTGTTGTATCATGTAATATTGTGCTATGTCATGTGTTATATCTTCTATGAAGTTTTGCATCGTTGTATTTTGGAGTGTTGTGTTATGCTGTGTTTTGTCATGTTAGCTTGGGTTATTTTACGTAATGTTTAATTATGTCATGTTGTGTTGTGGAATGGTGTGTCATATTGTGTTATGTCACGTCAAGCACTTTTACACCATGTTGTGTTATGTCACATGCTGTATTATGTCATGTGTGTTACGTCACATGCTGTACTATGTCGTGTGTGTTGTGTCACATGCTGTACTATGTCATGTGTAGTGTTTTGCCACGTTAAGCTGTGTTATGCGGTGTCATATCATGCACTGCTAGAACAGGGCGAAATTTGAGGTCACTTTTTTAGTTGTGCGATGTTTACTTATTTCGTACTTTGTGGATGTTGCAAAGTTTTAAAGTCTTCTCAAAACATCCCTTGCAGGGGAATGTTCTCACTATTTATTTTTCCAAATATTTTCGCTAGCCAAACTTGAGATTTAGGGAATATTTTCTTTTGTATGAAACCTACTTTTTTTGTAAATTGTTTTTGCAGTTTAAACTTTGCAAAGGTTCCAAAGATTTTGTAATTTTTAAGAAAATGTCATGGGGTTTGCAGCAGAAGAACTATTAAACTCTTATGCCTCGGAGTTGTGAATGCATGTATGCATAGGGACTGAATGGAACACACCTGTACCTTCTGGTGTAAATGTCCGAGTTTCATTGCTGTAACTGGAACCAGGGCCGGCTTGAGCGCTGGTGGCGTCTGGTGTGACAAAGTTTGTTGGCGCCCCCCCAATGACCACCCCTGCCACGGATTCCCTCACTACCACCCTTTAACAGTCTCCATAACCACTCTCTCTCAGATGCATTCAATTAGGTTTATAGCGCCATACCAGTGTAGGGTGTCAGAGCGCTTTACATCACACACACATTGAGCAGAGACAATCAATCATAGGTGTGTAAATCAGTGTATAGGGAATGTTTTAAAAAAAATATCTTTATTGGCATTTGAGACACAAATAAATGTTACAATATTTGGAATGCATTTCACAACTCAGTGTATAGGGAATGTTACCTAAGACAGGACCACAACTTGCAGGAGTCACATGTCATCCACACTGGTAGGTAGGATCGTTAAAGAGGGCTTGGTTTGGAGAAGCAGAAACTCAAAATTTCAAAAGTAACACCATGGTTGGGGGTTCACTTTAATAACAAAAATTGATTTCTACCCAAATGAACCCTTTCCCCAACATTAGGATAATGAAAGACTCATCACTATAATCTATACCCTGCAGTTTCCACGCAGTTCTTTGATGGCAGTTACTTGTTCGCTGTTGTATATCAGGATTTTAACTTATAAACTGTAAATATTAATAGGGTCTCTCTTACAGAAGCAGTAGCCCACTGACCTATTTACATTATGTGCACTTTGTGATCTGCATGATACACGTTCTTTGCAGCAGGCACATTAACCCTCTGCGCTACTTTATGATGTGTCAAAACTTCCACTAGACAAAACTCAGATTTCTCTCCAGGAAGAACATTAATCACCAGAGTTATCTTGAAATTTTTATTGTTGCCTGAAAATTTCTGGAGGTTAAGAGGGCAGCTGGAGGTGCTTTTAAAACCTTAATATACTTCGTCCCCACCCAAAGTCAGCACCCGGTGCGGCGGCACCAGCCGCATCGCCCTGGAGACGGCCCTGACTGGAACTCACTGTAATGTATCCTGCTACTGTTGTAAAGCGCTCTGAAGCCTTCGGGCCATGTCCGTGCTATATAAAATTGCAAACAATAAAATAAATAAACAAAATGAATGTCAACTGAGTGCTGGACAGGGGCGGCTAGCAACTGTGAAAATCGGTGTGGCGCGGTGCACCGTAAACTCACCGATATGTTGCCTTTCTCCTCTCCCCTTTCCCGACAAGGACGACGAGCAGGAAGGAAGGTGGTTTACTTCCTGCACACGAATCCAACCAGCAGCTCCAGGATTGGTTGGAGCAGGCTAACCCAGGGCTCATTTTGAGGCTGAGGGCCTGTGCCTGCAAATCCTCTGCTGTTTTACAGCACTGGGATTGCAGGCTCTGAAGTGCGCATAACAGATTGGCCGGCTGTAGACAGCCGGCCAATCTGTCATGTGCACTGAGCACTCATCCTGCAAAACGCAGGAATCTGTCTGCCCCGCCTCCACCATCACACTTGCACTAGCGCGGTCAGCGGGACACAGAATAATAAAATGGTAATGACCATTTTATTATTCTGTGTGTACCTGCTGTGCTCACAGCAGGGGAGGCAATGCTCCTCCACCTTAACGGAGGAGCCGCCACTGGTGCCGGACAGTCAAAGGGGGGTGGAGTACAAAGGGAAAGGGCGGATGTGGTAGAGACCAAGAGCTGGGGGGTGTGGGGGGAGGTGGCAATGCTGTGGCAGCAGTACAGCCAGTAGCGGCACGTGGTGGGAGTCCTGCCGGGCGGTGACGCGGGGCGGGGTAGTAAACTACGGAATACGGCCGCACAGAGGTTAGTAAACAAACAAATAAATAAAACTAATTTCGTTGCGCCAAATGCGATGCAGCGCGCGCAACGAAATTCGTTTTATTTATTTGTTTGTTTACTTACCTCTGTGTGGCCGTATTCCGTAGTTTACTACCCCCCCCCCCCGCCCCGCGTCTCCGCCCGGCAGCACTCCCACCACGGGCCGCTACTGAGTACAGCTCAGAGAGCGCCTGGGGGGGCTAGTTCGCTCTTCTTTTGCTTGCTTGGTCGCTTGTTACCTGGCAGGGAGGGGCTTGTTAAAGAGCAGGAGTTTCAGTTCCTTAAGTCTGGCATCTGGTTTTGTCTTTTTGCCTCACCAGGACACCATGGAGTAGAGTTGGCAATGCTGCCGCAGTTCCTGAATACTCTCTCCATGTTATTTAGTTTTTAGCACTCGCCTACAGACAGCTTATAGATGTCTGTTGTTGAAAGACATCTTGTGGACCAGCCCATTGCTTATCATTGGTTGACTTTCTTGCCTCTCTCATTTGCTTACTTCTGATTCAATGAATTACCTTTCACTTCCTGTTTGTCCCTCCCCTGGAGCATACACTCTTTACCATCCTTTTGATTGGAAGACTTGTATCCTTCTATTGTTTACAATCTAGTAACTATTTTTTCATTACATTTCAGCCCTTCATTTGAGTGCACGTGTTTTCGTGCTCTCTCTTCCCCTCAAATCCCCCTCCCCTCCGTTTTCAGTGTTGCTTGCACATCCCGAGCTCGTCAGTTGCCCCCCCCAATGCTCCCTGCCCCATTTTTGTTTTTCAAACACTCCTCACACTCCAGAGCTTCTCATTTGTCTCCGTTGGCCCCCAGCGTGCCTGCACCTGTTCCCCACTCCTGGCCCCCACGACTGCCACCGCTCAAAAGCATTCACTTTTTATACCCCTCCACCCGTTTCACAGTTGCTCCCTCACCCTCCCTATAGTGTTTTTTTTTTTTTTTAAACTGAACCTTGTGGTTCTGTTTTTTGGAGGACCAGGCAGCTGCACTCTTAAAACGGGCTTAACGCCCATTTGACCTTTCTCTTTTTATCCCCCCCCACCCCGAGTTTGGATAACATCCAGTAACTGACTACAGTGCTTAGAAGCGTCACGCCAGTGGCAAGAACCACTCTACTTACACGCTAAAATGAATTAATATGCCAAAGTTGGA
Organism: Calotriton arnoldi; assembly: GCA_963921515.1. Taxonomy (NCBI): domain Eukaryota; kingdom Metazoa; phylum Chordata; class Amphibia; order Caudata; family Salamandridae; genus Calotriton; species Calotriton arnoldi. The sequence continues at coordinate 4,595,018 of CAWUFW010000236.1, read as the reverse complement.
GCATACAGATAAACACATACAAAATGAAAAACAACAAATACAGAGCATTTTAGATCACATAATGCAATTTATTTAGGTAGCTTCGGAGTCGACACAATGATTTCAATAACATTATAATCTTGGAGTATTTTCAGAATTCCTGTGTTTTTCTTGATGCAAGAAAAAACAGAGGAAACTGATGATTAATAGACGCAAGGGGATTATTACATGTATTTTAATTGGCACTACTTATCCAGTAATTGGGGTCTCTCTGCAGGGCCTGTTTACTATTAATAAAAAGAGATGAAAGACTTCACATATTAATTAGGGGTCTCTCTGTAGGACCTGTCTACCATTAATAAAAAGAGGCGAAAGACTTCATATATTAATTAGGGGCCTCCCTGCAGGGCCTGTTTACTTATAATAAATAGAGATGAAAGACTTCACATATTGCTGGGCCCACTTAATGATCACTGAAAATCGACGTCTCTCTGCACAGGGGCGCCTTTGATGTCTGGAGTTCAACCCTCCCTCTGAAGAGGAGTCTATTGTTCAACTAGGCATGTGGCCACTTGCAGGGCTCTGCCAGGAACCTCTTTAAAACACAATAAAGTGGCCTTGTTAACCTCTACCGTGCTGGATAAAAGGGGCCAGGTCTGGAACAAGGCCCGTTTAGGTTCTTTACAAGGATGTGAATGGGACAGCTCAGTCCATATTTGGGCTTCTGGCTATTTCCTGCTGTGTCCCTGACTAGTGTGCCCTAGGAAGTGACTGTGAGAGCTTTGTGTGGGAGATGGATGCACATTGAAATTGTTAAACTGTGCCTTTCTGCAGGATGCCATTTTTTCCTTCCTGGGCTCTCTTTTTACAAATCATTTTATCAGGGGCATTACCACAAGCCCACAGATGTCCCCTGGCCCCACTTCATGAGAGTGACTTTCACCCAGCACTGGATTTTTCTCCAATAGAATGAAACAACTAAGCCTGCTGGGACTTGTCAGGCAATACTTCCATTGCTAGACGTGAAACTACGAGACCCAGCATGCTTAGCACTGTTGGCTATCACGTGCAGCATTCGACAGTAACTCCCAGAAGGTGTTAAATACCACCCCAGGACTGGAAGGAAACGCAGTGTCCTACTGATATGGAACCACCTCCTACCCTCGAAGAGCAAGGGTGAACGAGAGATGCTGACCAGCTTAGGGCGTCTCTTACCACCACATTACCAGAGAGAGTAATGCTGTGCTGAGAAGGAGTGGATGTGACAGTAGCGCTGGTGTCGGTATGAAGTAGTCCCAGAAGCGGCGCAAGATAGGGCAGGTTGCTGAATGGACTATGTTATGTTAACTTCACTTGCTATAGCGCTACGACTCACACCCGGCGCTTCGCTAGGCACAGAACGTACAGTTGATATACACCTAGGGAAGGGTTGTGTGACTGCTTGAGCCTAAAACAGGGTGGCGCATTGCCTCATGTTGGCTTGCGTAGGTCCTAGAGTGGGTAAAGTTGGACTTTGAGGCAGGGCAGCATAGGGGCTCATGGTGGCTGGTGTAGGTTCTTGAGAGGGAAACAGTGGGATATAGGACAGGGTCGGACTGAATGTTTTAGTGGCTGATGATGGATGGGATACGTTCTATGGGGCTAGAGTTGGGCTTCAGAGCAGGGTAGCATAGGGGTTCATGTTGGCTGGTGTAGCTTCTAGAGTGGGATACAGCTGGACCTAGGCTCAGGGTGGGGCTGGATGGTATAGTGGCTGATTCTGGATGGTATAAGTTCTTGAGTGACTAGAGCTAGCCTTCGGAGCAGGGTAGCAAAGGGGTTCATGGTGGCTGGTGTAGGTTCTAGAGAGGGAAACAGTGAGATGTAGGACAGGGTGGGACTGGATGGTATAGTGGCTGATGCTGGATGGAATACGGTCTAGAGTGGGGCACAGCTGGACCTAGGCTCAGGGTGGGACTGGATGGTATAGCGGCTGATGCTGGATGGAATACGGTCTAGAGTGGGGCACAGCTGGACCTAGGCTCAGGGTGGGACTGGATGGTATAGTGGCTGATGCTGGATGGAATACGTTCTAGAGTGGGGCACAGCTGGACCTAGGCTCAGGGTGGGACTGGATGGTATAGCGGCTGATGCTGGATGGAATACGGTCTAGAGTGGGGCACAGCTGGACCTAGGCTCAGAGTGGGACTGGATGGTATAGCGGCTGATGCTGGATGGAATACGGTCTAGAGTGGGGCACAGCTGGACCTAGGCTCAGGGTGGGACTGGATTGTATAGTGGCTGATGCTGGATGGAATACGGTCTAGAGTGGGGCACAGCTGGACCTAGGCTCAGGGTGGGACTGGATTGTATAGTGGCTGATGCTGGATGGAATACGGTCTAGAGTGGGGCACAGCTGGACCTAGGCTCAGGGTGGGACTGGATTGTATAGTGGCTGATGCTGGATGGAATACGTTCTAGAGGGGCTAGACTTGGGCTTCGGAGTAGGGTAGCATAGGGGTTCATGTCTGCTGGTGTAGCTTCTAGAGTGGGGCACAGCTGGACCTAGGCTCAGGGTGGGACTGGATGGTATAGTGGCTGATGCTGGATGGAATACGTTCTAGAGTGGGGCACAGCTGGACCTAGGCTCAGGGTGGGACTGGATGGTATAGTGACTGATGCTGGATGGAATACGTTCTAGAGTGGGGCACAGCTGGACCTAGGCTCAGGGTGGGGCTGGATGGTATAGTGACTGATGCTGGATGGAATACGTTCTAGAGTGGGGCACAGCTGGACCTAGGCTCAGGGTGGGACTGGATGGTATAGTGGCTGATGCTGGATGGAATACGTTCTAGAGTGGGGCACAGCTGGACCTAGGCTCAGGGTGGGACTGGATGGTATAGTGGATGATGCTGGATGGAATACGTTCTAGAGTGGGGCACAGCTGGACCTAGGCTCAGGGTGGGACTGGATGGTATAGTGGCTGATGCTGGATGGAATACGTTCTAGAGTGGGGCACAGCTGGACCTAGGCTCAGGGTGGGACTGGATGGTATAGTGGCTGATGCTGGATGGAATACGTTCTAGAGTGGGATACAGCTGGACCTAGGCTCAGGGTGGGACTGGATGGTAGAGTGGCTGATGCTGGATGGAATACGTTCTAGAGTGGGGCACAGCTGGACCTAGGCTCAGGGTGGGACTGGATGGTATAGTGGCTGATGCTGGATGGAATACGTTCTAGAGTGGGGTACAGCTGGACCTAGGCTCAGGGTGGGACTGGATGGTATAGTGCCTAATGCTGGATGGAATACGTTCTAGAGTGGGGCACAGCTGGACCTAGGCTCAGGGTGGGACTGGATGGTATAGTGGCTAATGCTGGATGGAATACGTTCTACAGTGGGGCACAGCTGGACCTAGGCTCAGGGTGGGACTGGATGGTATAGTGGCTAATGCTGGATGGAATACGTTCTAGAGTGGGGCACAGCTGGACCTAGGCTCAGGGTGGGACTGGATGGTATAGTGGCTGATGCTGGATGGAATACGTTCTGGAGTGGGGCACAGCTGGACCTAGGCTCAGGGTGGGACTGGATTGTATAGTGGCTGATGCTAGATGGAATACGTTCTAGAGTGGGGCACAGCTGGACCTAGGCTCAGGGTGGGACTGGATGGTATAGTGGCTGATGCTGGATGGAATACGTTCTAGAGTGGGGCACAGCTGGACCTAGGCTCAGGGTGGGACTGGATGGTATAGCGGCTGATGCTGGATGGTGCAGATCCTAGAGTGAAATATCATATGGCCTAAGGGTGGGATGGCACAGATGGCATAGGGGCTCTTGCTAGTCGGTAAAGGTTCTAGAGTGAATGCAGTGTTGATCTAGGCTCAGGATGGCATAGGGGCTCATGCTGCCTGGTGTGCGTTCTAGAGTGGAATAGTGCATGGGTCTAGGGAAGGACGGCGGCTAGTGTTGGTTCTAGGATGTGACTAACACAGAGATCACAAGTTCTTGCCAGTCAGGTCTAAGTGGATCCAAATCGGAAGTTGCCCCAGTGAAGGCTTGAGCAGCTCTGAGATCTTAAGATGTAAAGTGCAGTAACTCTGAGACCTCATCTTGTCTAGGTAAAGTGTAAGTAGCTCTGAGACCTCATCTTGTTTAGGTCAAGTGTGGGTATCACTGAGATCTCTGCTAGCTTGGGTAAAGTTTGAGTAGTTCTGAAAGCTCAAATTGTTTAGGGAAGGTGTGAGTACCTCTGAGATCTCAACTTTTTTAGGAAAAGTGTGAGTAGCTCTACGATCTCAGCTTGCTTAGGTAAAGTTTGGGTAGTTCTGAAATCTCAACTTGTTTAGGTAAAATGTGGGTAGTTTGAGATCTCAGCCTGTTTAGGAAAAGTGCAATTATCCCTGGGATATCAGCTTGTTTACTAAAGTGTGAGTAGCTCTGAGATCTCAACTTGTTTATTAAATTTGAAGTAGATCTTGGATCTCAACTTATTCAGATAAAGTGTAAGTAGTTCTAAGAGCTCTGCTCCTTTAGGTAAAGGGTGAGTAGCTTTGAGATTTCAGCTTGTTTTGGTAAAGGGTGAGTAGCTCTTAGATCTCAGCTTATTCATGCCAAGTGTTAGTAGTTCTGATATCTTAGCTTGTTTATGTGATGTGTGAGTAGCTCTGAGACCTTAAGTTGTTTACTTAAGTGTGTGTAGTTCTGAGATCTCAGCTTGTGTAGGTAAAGTGTAAGTAGTTCTAAGCTCTCTGCTCCTTCAGGTAAAGCGTGAGTAGCTCTGAGATCTCAACTTGTTTATTAAATTTAAAGTAGATCTTGGATCTCAACTTATTCAGATAAAGTGTAAGTAGTTCTAAGAGCTCTGCTCCTTTAGGTAAAGGGTGAGTAGTTCTAAGAGCTCTGCTCCTTTAGGTAAAGTGTGAGTAGCTCTGAGATCTCAGCTTGTTTTTGCAAAGGGTGACTAGCTCTGAGACCTTAAGCTGTTTACTTAAGTGTGAGTAGTTCTGAGATCTCAGCTAGGTTTGGTAAAGTGTGAGTAGCTCTGAGACCCTAAGTTGTTTACTACAGTGTGAGTAGTTATGAAATCTCAGCTTACTTAGGTAAAGTGTGAGTAGTTCTGAGACCTTAAGTTGTTAAGTGTGAGTAGCTCTGAGATCTCAGCTTGTTTTGGTAAAGGGTGAGTAGCTCATAAATCTCAGCTTATTCGTGTCAAGTGTTAGTAGTTCTGATATCTTAGCTTGTTTATGTAAAGTGTGAGTTGCTCTGAGACCTTAAGATGTTTACTTAAGTGTGAATAGCTCTGAGACCTTAAGTTGTTTACTTAAGTGTGAGTAGTTCTGAGATCTCAGCTAGGTTTGGTAAAGTGTGAGCAGCTCTGAGATCTCAGCTTGTTTTGGTAAAGGGTGAGTAGCTCTTAAATCTCAGCTTATTCATGCCAAGTGTTAGTAGTTCTGATATCTTAGCTTGTTTATGTAAAGTGTGAGTTGCTCTGAGACCTTAAGTTTTTTACTAAAGTGTGAGTAGTTCTGAGACCTCAGCTTGTTTAAGTAATGTGTGAGTAGCACTGAGACCGTAAGTTGTTTACTAAAGTGTGAGTAGTTCTGAAATCTCAGCTTACTTAGGTAAAGTGTGAGTAGTTCTGAGACCTTAAGTTGTTAAGTTTGAGCAGCTCTGAGATCTCAGCTTGCTTTGGTAAAGTGTGAGTAGCTCTGAGATCTCAACTTGTTTTGGTAAAGGGTGAGCAGCTCTGAGATCTCAACTTGTTTATTAAATTTAAAGTAGATCTTGGATCTCAACTTATTCAGATAAAGTGTAAGTAGTTCTAAGAGCTCTGCTCCTTTAGGTAAAGGGTGAGTAGCTCTGAGATCTCAGCTTGTTTTGGTAAAGGGTGAGTAGCTCTTAGATCTCAGCTTATTCGTGTCCAAGTGTTAGTAGTTCTGATATCTTAGCTTGTTTATGTGATGTGTGAGTAGCTCTGAGACCTTAAGATGATTACTTAAGTGTGAATAGCTCTGAGACCGTAAGTTGTTTACTTAAGTGTGTGTAGTTCTGAGATCTCAGCTTGTGTAGGTAAAGTGTTAGTCAGTCTGAGATCTCTGCTCCTTTAGGTAAAGTGTGAGTAGCTCTTAGATCTCAGCTTGTTTTTGCAAAGGGTGACTAGCTCTGAGACCTTAAGCTGTTTACTTAAGTGTGAGTAGTTCTGAGATCTCAGCCAGGTTTGGTAAAGTGTGAGTAGCTCTGAGACCCTAAGTTGTTTACTACAGTGTGAGTAGTTATGAAATCTCAGCTTACTTAGGTAAAATGTGAGTAGTTCTGAGACCTTAAGTTGTTAAGTGTGAGCAGCTCTGAGATCTCAGCTTGTTTTGGTAAAGGGTGAGTAGCTCTTAGATCTCAGCTTATTCGTGTCCAAGTGTTAGTAGTTCTGATATCTTAGCTTGTTTATGTAAGTGTGAGTAGCTCTGAGACCTTAAGATGATTACTTAAGTGTGAATAGCTCTGAGACCGTAAGTTGTTTACTTAAGTGTGTGTAGTTCTGAGATCTCAGCTTGTGTAGGTAAAGTGTTAGTCAGTCTGAGATCTCTGCTCCTTTAGGTAAAGTGTGAGTAGCTCTGAGATCTCAGCTTGTTTTTGTAAAGGGTGACTAACTCTGAGACCTTAAGCTGTTTACTTAAGTGTGAGTAGTTCTGAGATCTCAGCTAGGTTTGGTAAAGTGTGTGTAGCTCTGAGACCCTAAGTTGTTTACTACAGTGTGAGTAGTTATGAAATCTCAGCTTACTTAGGTAAAGTGTGAGTAGTTCTGAGACCTTAAGTTGTTAAGTGTGAGCAGCTCTGAGATCTCAGCTTGTTTTGGTAAAGGGCGAGTAGTTCTGAGACCTTAAGTTGTTAAGTTTGATCTCAGCTTGTTTTGGTAAAGGGCGAGTAGCTCTTAAATCTCATCTTATTCATTCCAAGTGTTAGTAGTTCTGGTATCTTAGCTTGTTTATGTAAAGTGTGTGTAGCTCTGAGACCTTAATTTGTTTACATAAGTGTGAGTAATTCTGAGATTTCTGATCCTTTAGGTAAAGTGTTAGTAGTTCTGATATCTTAGCTTGTTTATGTAAAGTGTGTGTAGCTCTGAGACCCTAAGTTGTTTACTACAGTGTGAGTAGTTATGAAATCTCAGCTTACTTAGGTAAAGTGTGAGTAGTTCTGAGACCTTAAGTTGTTAAGTTTGAGCAGCTCTGAGATCTCAGCTTGTTTTGGTAAAGGGTGAGTAGTTCTTAAATCTCAGCTTATTCATGCCAAGTGTTAGTAGTTCTGGTATCTTAGCTTGTTTATGTAAAGTGTGAGTTGCTCTGAGACCTTAAGATGTTTACTTAAGTGTGAATAGCTCTGAGACCTTAAGTTGTTTACTTAAGTGTGTGTAATTCTGAGATCTCAGCTTATTCATGCCAAGTGTAAGTAGTTCTGATATCTTAGCTTGTTTATGTTAAGTGTGAGTTACTCTGAGAGCTTAAGATGATTACTTAAGTGTGAATAGCTCTGAGACCTTAAGTTGTTTACTTAAGTGTGTGCAGTTCTGAGATCTTAGCTTGTGTAGGTAAAGTGTTAGTCAGTCTGAGATCGCTGCTCCTTTAGGTAAAGTGTGAGTAGCTCTGAGATCTCAGCTTGTTTTGGTAAAGTGTGAGTAGCTCTAAGATCTCAGCTTATTCATGCCAAGTGTTAGTAGTTCTGGTATCTTAGCTTGTTTAGGTAACGCGTGTGTAGCTCTGAGACCTTAATTTGTTTACTAAAGTGTGAGAAGTTCTGAGATCTCAGCTTGCTTAGGTAAAGTGTGAGAAGCTCTGAGGTATCAAGTTGCCCATGCCAGGTGTGAGTAGCTCAGCATGTCAAGTTGCCCCATGTTTACGTGTTGGCATGGTTGAAATCATGATGTAGAAAGGGAGGCAGAGAGCACAGTCCAGAGAACCTTCATGTACGCCATAGACCAGTACGATTCCTGAATGCCTTTTAATTCCTAGGTGAGTCTTAAACTGGAGCTAATGCCAGGTAGCATAAGAACTATTTCAAATTAAATACGGATAAGACCGAGGTCATGGAATTAGGAAATGGTCCTCCTATCTGGAACCAATCATGGTGGCCAGCAGTGGCAGGAGCAGGTCAGATGAATCAGGTGACATCAGCTTTCTATTTCCTTTTAAATATGCTACGTAAAATTCTTCCGTTTCTACCTATGGAGTTGAGCAAAACGGTTGTGCTGGCTCTAATTTTTTCCCGCCTAGACTATTGTAACACCCTGGATCTAGGTGTTGACAAACGCCAGCTGTCTAAACTGCAATCCCTACAGAATGCGGCAGCATGTACCCTGCTAAATATTCCAAAATAGATTCACATTTCTGGCGCCATTAGAAATATTTACTGGCTTCCAGTTAAGCAGCGAACTGAGTTTAAGGCACTATGCCTGGTTCATAAAGCCCTATATGGGGGAGGGGGGCTAATGACTACCATAATTTATTCCAATGTCATGCCCCCCGCCGGCTGTTAAGATCTGCCAATAAAGCTCTGGTCGATGTTCCAAGAGTTAAGAAGACCAAATGGGGAGGCAGATGTCTCTCATTTCTGGTATCTAAGCTCTGGAATGAGCTTCCACTCAACAATAGGCTTTTATCCTCTAGAGCCCAGTTTAGGAGCCAGGTTAAAACCTGGCTTTTCCCTCCCCAGTAGTGATCAAGCACCTCCTGACTTCTGTGCCTTCTTGCTTTCTCCAGCGCCAAGACGCCTCGGCATTTCTGCGCTTTATAAGCCCTTTACTTACTTACTTACTTACCTGCTCCTAATTTTAATTAGAGATTGCCAGCACTTCTCGGCATCAGTGCAGTCCTCAGGGGATGGTGGCACCCAGTATCTGTGGCGCGGCCCTTGTGGCTGTCCACAGGACAGTTAGAAAACATGGTGTGTGACCAGGCACAGGAAGGGCAGAACCAGCTCATGGGTGCGCATCTGTACAGATGCTGAGTGAGCTGACGAGGGTGCCCATGAATGCTGCTCTCTTATGGGGGAGTCTGCCTTGGATTGCAAACCTGTGTTCATGGGAGCTTGTTAGATTTACTCTGACTTTACTTACTGGACTATTCATGCTGAAAGATGTGCCCCACCCCCCCCAGCTTTAACACTTAAAGGGGGCATCAGAGCATGCTCCATTGGCAGGAATTGAGGGGCGGGGTTATTCTAATTAGGATGCTACTTAATATGCAAGGGACACTTTACACTTTTCTTTTGAACTGGAGGGCATAGTGCTACGAAACAAAACATGGTATTGACTGCAGGATTCCTCGGTTTTTAAAAAAAAGTTGTATTTATGAACACCTGATCCCCTTTCTAAGCACAAAAGTGTAGGTATGGTTTGGAAATCTTGTTCTTGTGTTCACAAGAAACATAACAAGTTGTCCTCGGATGAGTTTACTTAGTTTTGAGAACTGGACCCCAGGGGGAGCAGCAGAAGGCAGCCATGCCACTGAATGCCTTGCAGAATTCGTGCAATGAAATGGAATAAGAAATAGTTAAAGGCTTAGGAAAGCCACTCTGTTTTATGGAGCAGGCCCCTGCAGTGTAGGGGGGCCCAACCGTTCAGGGGGGGCCCCACTGAGCCCAAGACAAATGCATTTCTGTGCGATCTGAGACACTGGGGTCCCTCATTACATTACATTCTGCAAGGGGGGGGGGGGTCCATCATTTTGCGTTGCGTCACTGTGCACAATGATGCACGAATGCCCTACACCAGCATCAAAATCAGTGAAACTGGCAGGAAATGAGACCTTAAAATAGGGATAAACCATATGGCTGATAATAAAATAGTCTGGGAGAGGGTGTGTCAGCCACGGAGCTTCTCTCCTCCTATTCCAGAGAGGTTTGGGTGTGGCACGGCTCATCTTTGAGTCTTTAACCATAGAAACCCTGCCTGTGCTGACCCGCACAGACAACCACAGAAACCCTGCCTGTGCTGACGCGCACAGACATGCCGAGGATCACATGCCATGGTGCGTCTTTTCTCAAGGGTTTTGCCACTGCAGACCTGTTAATTTTTGCCCGGGTGTTTTGTGGTTCATCAAGAACCTGCAGCTGTCCTCTGTGAGCTGGAAGCTGCTCAGAACCGGTTTCATGACGTCACGGAGCGGCGGCACCATCTACAGAGAGACAAACTCATAAGCATGGTGGAAATTAATGAATTATTTAATGTGGCGGAGCAGGGGCGTCGACAAAGAAGACACGAGCTCCAGAGTAAATGAACAAATGAGGGTTTAGATTCCTCCACCTTTGATGAAAGGCGGAGCCCTGCTTTTCACACTCACTAAGTTCAATCACAAATGTGTCTGCAACGCCCTAGCCCGAAGGCGTGTTTTCCCGGTATAATTTAGACATGTTCAGCTCTGAATCTAAAAGAGCGGCCACACCCAAAACAGCCGGCTGCCATTTTGTTGAATTTTCTCTTGCCGGCTCCTGCAGAAGAAAGCAAAACAGATTGAAATATTTCGTTCAGTTGGCCCACCAGTCCCTCAAATCAGCTACCACCAACCACCCTTATAGCTTGTATTGTATGTGCTAAGTAAAATGTTTATCCAGTGTGTTCCAAATGTATGTTTTACGCAGGGGCTTAAGTGGAATGAAAACAAGCATTGGCATAGCCAATAGGTCTCGCCTTTGGGACCTTATAAGTGTTTAGCCATGCAACAGTTGATGTTGTTGCACCAAGGATATTCTGCTGCATAACTAAATACTTATAAGGTCCCAAAGGCGAGACCTATTGGCTATGCCAATGCTTGTTTAATCTAGTGTTGCAATGTGTGACCTGCAGCCTCGTGCTTCTGATCACCTGTAATGTGGAAAAGGTAACGAGTGGGCTGGAATGGAGTGCTGGTTCGCCCCCTAGGCCTGTGCATTGTGATATTAATTAGAGAGTCAATCGCCTCCAATAAGCATTGCATGGGATATAATTGTATTTTGCCCTGCTAACCATTTTTGTGCTTTGACAGCCTGGACAATGAAGAGATGAGCGTGCAACAAATCTTTCGAGACAGGAACCTGATCACTTCCGTTTTGCACACAATGCAGCCATTAGCGCAGTGTTAGTGTGCGTCATGACGCCTCTGATGGGTTCTCCACGTTCGTGAAAATGAATGAAAACGAGGTGTGAACCAGCAAGAGGCACTTCTGTGTGTGAGAATGGTCGGCACGTGGGCATGCTCAAAACATAGCGAAACTGTATTGTTTTGTGTTTTAAATGAAAAAAATTATGTTTCCTCGTCTGCACTGCAGTCAGAGTGCACGTGTCATTTTAAGTGTCACAGCCTTCTGTGGTGAAATGCAGAGCCACCTGCAACAGAGGAGAGGCCTGAGAGGAGGAGAAGAAAAGGAAGGGCCAGTGGTGGGGAGAAAACGATATATGTGGCAGAAAAGAGGCGGGGGCTGATGGGGGACGGGGGAGGTAGGGAGACAGTTAACGAAACAATAAAATTACCCGGTTGATAGGGAATCTGATTGTTGTATCTGAGCGAGAAAGAGACGGGCGTAGAGAGATGGGAAGACAGAAGAGTATGGCGGAGGAGAAGGAAAGTTATAGACCTAAACAAAGAGAAAAATGTGTGGAGAACATGAGTGAAAAGAAGGATGCTGAGGGAGAAAAGATAAAAATATGGAAAGGTGTAGAAACATAAGCTTACGATAAGTATAGGATAAGGAGAGGCGTGGAGTAGAAACATGATGGAAGGAGTGCGTGGAAATCAAGAAAAACAAGCAAATGGTGCGCGCGAAAGTGATCGCGAGCAAGACGTGCGGCCGCGACCGGGAGTTGTGTGTGTGCGCGCGCGCAAAAAGGAAATAAAAACAAGCCCGGGAGTTGTGTGCGCGCGCACGCGGAAAAAAAAAACCACGCGTGTGTGCACGTCGCACGCATTTGTGCGCGTAACAGCAAGCTGGTGGCCGGCTTGGTAGCACTTTGAAAACCCCCTTACTAAAAGTCGAGCAAGCAGCGCATGCGCTGCTCTAGGCTTGACCTAAAAACTGTGGGGGTCTCTCAAAGGGGCGTGGCCGATATAGTTAAGGGCGTGGCTTAAAACGCTTAGGCTAAAAATCTGTTTTTAGCATAGTGTGCCGCTGGCTTGTATGTTGCTGTTTCTGTCATTGCATCCAGATATATGATACAATAAGTAAGATTACCTACTACAAGCCTGGACTATTGGCTTTGTCAATGGTTGTTAGTTGCATAAGATACATAAGCAACAACTATGGCTTTGTTGCATATAATATTGACAATACTTCCATTCTGAAATTATGAGACTGTAAAAGAACTATAACGAGTCTCTTTGAAGTTACATCAAAGGCAGTGAAGGGTGGGACTGATGCAGAATTAAGATTTTTTTTTTCACCCCGAGGGTGAGGGCTAAAATGGAGAGCCCGAGAGGGACCCGTTTCGACACCTGCTTTTTAGAACTGCCGGTGAGCACTGGCAACACCCGGCCCACTTAAAGCCCTGGTTGTATGGTTGAAAGGTACAACAATGTTATATATTTCAAAAAAGGAAAATGTGAGTCTCCCTCTAAAATTGAGTGTCTGCTACGCGTCAACCAGCATTATTTCAGCTTTATTTTAGATATCTCCCGCCTTAAATTACCTCTACTTCAATATATGTCAGTGGGGAAAAATACATTCCCCCGATTTGTTTTTCAAAGTCTCCCACTTTCCAGTTTTAAATGTTGGCATCTATACAGCCCCACCCGCCACGCGGCTACAGATGGTTGAGAAGAATGCAACAGGTCACTGCAGACACCTGTATTTGAGTCAACAGGGTGGCGTCCCGACCAGCCATGTGTGCCCACCACTAAGGAGGCATTGCCTGGGGGGCTGACAGCATTTGATAAGGGGCTTTGGAGTACAGCCTCCCATGCACTGCAGCTGCTCCTGCCCCGGCACCACTGTCCCTCCTTATGTGGGGACAGCCCTGCATCCGGAGGAGAGCTCTGGCAGAATGCATGTCCCTAACTAAACAGTGGCGGCTGCCGCACAATGAAAGTGGGGGGAGGACGGGATGGGGAATGGAGGGTAAGAATAGTATTTTAAAAAATGTACCTCTCGCTGCCCCGACAGCCGCTTCGATGCTTCACTCCCGGCAGCCTCTGGGAAGGCACAGGCTTCCCAGCCAATCCAGACGCTGCTCTCATGCTCGGAGAATAGCACCAGGATTGGTGTGAGCGGCCTGGTCTGCTGCTCAGACACTGCCTGGGAACCGGCGGCTTTTCTCCAACCCAGCCATGAACAAAGCTGGGTTGGAGAAATAGAAGGGCGCGCGTCTGTTTGGCCGGCCTGAGACGGCTGGCCAAACTTACAAGCGCACTTCTCAGTGCCCACCACTCATGCCTGTCATTGCCCGGCCCCAACCCGCACGCACACACCGTCAGCCAGAGCCCGTCAAAGAAAAATAAAATTATAGAATTGTTTTAATATAAAAAAATTCTATGAGGGACTAGTGAAGACTGAGGGAAGGACCAGCAGAGGGATTAGTGGAGATGGAGGGAAGGACCAGGAGAGGCTAGTGGAAATGGAGGGAAGGACGAGCAGAGGGACTAGTGGAGGTGGAGGGAAGGACGAGTAGAGGGACTAGTGGAGATAGAGAGGATGACCAACAGAGGGACTAGTGGCAATGGAGGGAAGGGCCAGCAGAGGGACTAGTAGAGATGAGGGAAGGACCAGCAGAGGGACTAGTGGAGATGGAGGGAAGGACCAGCAGAGGGACTAGTGGAGACGGAGGGAAGGACCAGCAGATGGACAAATGACGACTGAGGGAAGTACCAGCGGAGGGACTAGTAGAGATGAGGGAAGGGCCAGCAGAGGGACTGGTGGAGATGGAAGGAAGGACCAGCAGAGGGACTAGTGGAGATGGAGAGAAGGACCAGCAGAGGGACTGGTGGAGATGGAAGGAAGGACCAGCAGAGGGACTAGTGGCGATAGAGAGGAGGACCAACAGAGGGACTAGTGGAGATGGAGGGAAGGACGAGCAGAGGGACTAGTGGAGATTGAGGGAAGGACAAGCAGAGGGATTAGTGGAGATGGAGAGAAGGACCAGCAGAGGGACTAGTGGAGATGGAGGGAAGGACGAGCAGAGGGACTAGCGGAGAAGGAGGGGAGGAACTAGTGGCAATGGAGGGAAGGGCCAGCAGAGGGACTAGTAGAGATGAGGGAAGGACCAGCAGAGGGACTAGTGAAGACTGAGGGAAGGACCAGCAGAGGGACTAGTGAAGACTGAGGGAAGGACCAGCAGAGGGACTAGTGAAGACTGAGGGAAGGACCAGCAGAGGGACTAGTGAAGACGGACTAGTGAAGACTGAGGGAAGGACCAGCAGAGGGGCTAGTGAAGACTGAGGGAAGGACCAGCAGAGGGACTAGTGGAGATGGAAGGAAGGACCAGCAGAGGGACTAGTGGAGATGGAGGGAAGGACGAGCAGAGGGACTAGTGGAGATTGAGGGAAGGACAAGCAGAGGGATTAGTGGAGATGGAGAGAAGGACCAGCAGAGGGACTAGTGGAGATGGAGGGAAGGACGAGCAGAGGGACTAGCGGAGAAGGAGGGGAGGACCAGCAGAGGGACTAGTGGCAATGGAGGGAAGGGCCAGCAGAGGGACTAGTAGAGATGAGGGAAGGACCAGCAGAGGGACTAGTGAAGACTGAGGGAAGGACCAGCAGAGGGACTAGTGAAGACTGAGGGAAGGACCAGCAGAGGGACTGGTGAAGACTGAGGGAAGGACCAGCAGAGGGACTAGTGAAGACTGAGGGAAGGACCAGCAGAGGGACTGGTGAAGATGGAGAGAAGGACCTGCAGAGGGACTGGTGAAGATGGAGAGGAGGACCAGCAGAGGGACTAGTGAAGACTGAGGGAAGGACCAGCAGAGGGACTAGTGGAGATTGAGGGAAGGACAAGCAGAGGGATTAGTGGAGATGGAGAGAAGGACCAGCAGAGGGACTAGTGGAGATGGAGGGAAGGACGAGCAGAGGGACTAGCGGAGAAGGAGGGGAGGACCAGCAGAGGGACTAGTGGCAATGGAGGGAAGGGCCAGCAGAGGGACTAGTAGAGATGAGGGAAGGACCAGCAGAGGGACTAGTGAAGACTGAGGGAAGGACCAGCAGAGGGACTAGTGAAGACTGAGGGAAGGACCAGCAGAGGGACTAGTGAAGACTGAGGGAAGGACCAGCAGAGGGACTAGTGAAGACTGAGGGAAGGACCAGCAGAGGGACTGGTGAAGATGGAGAGAAGGACCTGCAGAGGGACTGGTGAAGATGGAGAGGAGGACCAGCAGAGGGACTGGTGAAGACTAAGGGAAGGACCAGCAGAGGGACTGGTGAAGACTGAGGGAAGGACCAGCAGAGGGACTGGTGAAGACTGAGGGAAGGACCAGCAGAGGGACTGGTGAAGGCTGAGGGAAGGACCAGGAGGGGCTAGCGGAGACGGAGGGAAGGACCAGCAGAGGGGCTAGTGGAGACTGAATGCTGGACCAGCAGTAGGTCCAGTTGCACAGACTCTCCATATGGACCAAGAGAACGTTCATCCCTGAACCCCATGCTTTGCAGCTTTCTTTGCTCCTCCAGAGCTGTTATTGCATCTTCCTGGAAGTGCACACAGTGCCAGGCATCATGAGGTATTAACACACCCTGAGCAACACTGTAGGGTCAGAAGCACTGCTGTGGAATAATGACCACTGTTGGTTTATCGTCGGGCTCAGCTTCATTTCTCTTTACTTGTTTTTGGAGTATCAGTGCTTGTTAGTGATGTGACTGTCACTCCAAGAGGGAGGAGATTCATTCCATTTGTAAGTCCATTTAGGATGTGAACTGAGGGGAGTCAGTTCTGGGAGTGTGACTCAAGTTGAGTGGCACTAAAAGATATAATGTGACTCAAGCAGAATTATTTCTTCTGTTCATATAAACCTCTTTTAAAATGGCTCTTAATGTCTCGTGCTGTGTTGTAACCCAGATCAAATGCTAAATGTTGCGTAATGTGAATGACTGCAAGAAAATCCATTAGTAAATTTCTAAAAACGCCCAAATTATAATTTGAAAATATTATGCAGGTAATATTTACCCTCTGCACATGTGACACCATTGTTTGTGAAGGATGCTAGCAGTTGCTCTCTCCTCCCAGACCCAGATTCCCTCGCCACTGCTTGAAAGCTTATTAAGTTTTCTATTTTGCATATGTACTCGGTTCTACTCACAAGAAAAGTGTCACTCAAAGTGTCACACATAAGACAAAACATGTCACACATAAGCACACTGAAAACATTGAAATGTCACACATAAGCAATCCGAAGACATGACAGCTAGAGAAATGATCAGCGCAAGCGCTTGGAAGCAGTCTCCCTTAAAAGTATTGGTAATGGACTTTGCCACAAGCACTGAATGAGGAAACCCCGTTAATCAAGAGGATAAAAAGTTATTAAAACAAAACCATTTTGAATCAGAAATAACATTTACACCCAATGTCTTCGGAACAAGGGGAAGCAAACTTGAGTATATTCAGTTTGCAGAGCTGAGCTAAACCAAAGTATTTATTCATTTGTTCATTTCTCCATCCATTTTTCCTTCATCCGTTCATGAATTTGATTTAGTAATTAGTTTTCCATCTGTTCATTCATCCAGCCATCTATCCATTCATTATTTCAATCATCCAAGCATTAATTCTGCCATCTACTCACCCATCTATCCATCCATCCTTTCATTAGTTCAGAAGTGGCCTATCCCCAGACAGCTCTCTATTTGCATCATTTAATTGCAGGTCTTGTGGTACTGCTTCCCTCCATGCATGTACTCCCAGTGGCCTCCACCAGGGGTGTAATGCAATCTCCTGCGGTGCAGGGGACCCCACACTTCAGGCCCCCTGCCCTCTACTCAGCCCAATGCCTGTGAGTATCTGTGAGATGTGGGAGTGTCAGGGATCCCCCACAGATTCTGCAGTGGGCCCATCATTCTGTATTACACCACAACCCACCTCAGGCCCTGTCACTGTGAAGATCTTGTCCCTCTTCAGTGTTGGTGACTTTGTGTCTTCTCTTCCTCTTACAGGCATCTTGCAGGCCACCCGCGCCCTGATGATCTCAGGTATCATCGTGGGGCTCATTGCAATATTCATCGCCGCCATGGGCATGAAGTGCCTGAAAGCTTTCGAGGATGAGAAGGAGAAGAAGGCGAAGGTGGCCATCACCGGCGGGGCGCTCTTCCTCATCGCCGGTAAGTGAGGCGCGGTTGGAGCGTTGTGGTTTGAATATCATCTGACAAAAATATATTGTTTTCGTAAATATCGCACCATTGGAATTAATAATAGAAAGTCTACACCCAGTGAAGCAACATTTCTGTAAATGGTGTTTGGGGCAGGATATGTATCTGCTGATATGTCTATGAGTATTCCATCAGAAGGGTGGGCGGCTACCTGTGCATCATGCTCCCAAGAGGAGAGGTTTGAAGCTCTTGCCCAAAAGGTGATTTACCCCATCGTGTCAACTTCTCAAAATATGAAAATACAAAGAGTCAAGAAGGCTGGTGGGGGGAGCAAAGGCGGCCGCCACAACACGAAGGTGGGGGGGCGAAGGGGATGAGTGGACGGAGAAGGGAAAATAATAATTTTTTAAAACGTGACTTTTGCTGATGCCTCCGATGCCGACGGCCACCTCGGTGCTCTCCAAGCAGTCGCTGGGAAGGCAGAGGCTGCCCAGCCAATCCAGACGCTGCTCTCATGCTATGAGAGCAGCACCAGGATTGGTCTGAGCGGCTTGCTCTGCCGCTCAGACACTTTCGTGTAACCTGCAGCTTTTCTCCAATCCGTCTGTGAACACAGCTGGGTTGGAGAAATAGAAGTGTGCATGTCTGTTTGGCCGGCCTAGGACGGCCGGTCAAACTTACATGCGCACTTCTAAGTACCCAGCACTCCTCCCAGCCCCGCTCCACCCTACACGCATGCCTAAGGCAGTCACAGAAAAATAAAATGATGTTTTATTATCATTGTATTTTTCTGTGACTGATGAGTGGGGTGACGCTTCTCCGCTATTACGGAGGTGCCGCCTCTGGTGGGGAGTTGGTATTTATATAGCTCACACCTAGCTGAGACGAACAAAGCACTCCACATAGTGGAGGTGGACAAAGGCCCGGTCGTAGCTGTGGTGAAAGGAAGGTGTGGCAAACGAGGAGCAGGGGCTATGCTTCCAGTGGTGCAGCCAGTGCAGTGGCACCGGACCCAGAGGCCTGAGGGGCCCACTGAATCTTGATTTTTGCTGTATTTTATAATTCAAACAGTAGTTGGGGGGGGGCATTTTCTTGTTTGCAGCAGGGACCGTGGCACACTGGATACCCCAATGAGGAGGAGGCTAGAGTTTCTTATCAATGCCAGCGCAAGGGGAGCCCGGAGTTTCTTATCAATGCTTGTTGAGCTGTGCCTTGAAGACTGGTGTTTTAAGCTTCTTTCAGAAGGAGAGAAGAAGCGCCTCTGATGCTATTTAGGGGTGGGTGATAAATTCTACTCCACCGGCGGAATTGGCGGAGTTTTGGCCACTCTGCGTTACGCTTGCACCGCAAATTTCTAGCCAAACTCCGCCAACCACTACGTGGTGGAGTTTTTTCTTGTGCATGGCTCACCAATGGTAAGTTGGTGGGCACAAGCAAGAATTGGCATCCCCTAGTGCAATTTTCAGTCACTAGGAGGGCACACGGCGAGATTTTCCCAACGCGGGCGGTCACAACTGCTCGCGGCGAGAAAGCTGCTGCTTGAGTAGAAAGTTTACTCGAGCCGCAGCAAAATCCTCTGGTGTGCCACGTCGTGCAGTTCACACTGATCTTTCTGTGCAGAACGAGCTCCCAGCACTAAAAATCAGCAAGACGTGACAATTTCCGCCCGTTCACGGGACTCCGCGGAATCTCACTGAGTTTTCATGTAACTCCGCAGAATACCGGGGAGTGAAACTCGGCGAGTTCCGCCCACCCCTAAATTGCTATTACAGGTTCAGTGCACATAGTCCTCCAAGACTGGTCTTCTGGTATTTTAATTGTAGCACCTTTGGATTTCCAGTTTGGCGATATCAAATCTTTGAGTGAGACCATGATTATTCGGCCAGACATGTTAGTAAGATGTTAATCACTGCCTTACAGAATCACAGCAGGTACAGAAGATGATGGAAACCGTGGGGGCTGGCGGGCACCGCAGGCCTGTGTCTTATGGCTCCAGTAATATGTGAAATCCTATCTTGTACTGTCTAATACCGAATGTCCTACGTTGTCCTATTTTAGGTCTTGCCGTCTTGATTGGCACCGCCTGGTATGGAAGCCTCATTGCCAAGGAGTTCTACAACGTCCTCACCCCCACGAACACCAAGTGAGTACCCTGATCTGCTCTCATACGAGAGGTGAAGCTTTCGTGAACTCATGGAATGGCAGCCAGAAGAAACGTTGGCATGGATTGCTGTGAATGAGTTTGAAGAAGGGTTGTAGTCTGTAATGTAGAGTAGGGAATATCAAATAACCCGAGTATTGTAGTCAAAGTATCGAGGAGGTAAGTGTATATAGGTACGTAAAGGTTTACTATTTGTAACTTCACATATACGTAACTTGACGATATATATATATATATACATTGTGAAGGCACAAATATGTGTAGTTAAGTATAGTAAACCTGTACTTACCTATACATACAAACCCTCGATATTCCAGTAATTCGCTATTCGTTACCTGTTACATCATACCTACATCCATAAAAGGCTCGGGGCCCAATGGTTTGTGGAGAAAGAGCATCATGAGGGTGGTTTGCCCCAATGAATGTAAAATGTGGTAACTTTACTCCGTCCCCAGGGATACAAGCGGATAAAACCAAGGTTTCAAGACGTCACCATCTGACCTGTGGTCAGCTGATAGACTGCAGCGGAACTCGGGGCACAGATTGCTGAGTTTGAGATAATATCCCCTGTAAAGTTGTGGTTTGTGGTGGCCCAGCAGCGATGCAATTGTGGTTCAACAGAAACTCAATTATTTATATTTTTTTTGTACAGTAACGTGAACCCCTCAGATCTAGGAATCAGAAAGGTTTTTACAAATTCGCTGCCTAAACCCTAAAAGGTTTTCATTTTCGGGATCTTGTCAAAATAGGTAACATATAAAAAAAAAGCAAAATATGTAAATAAAATAAAGGTGCAACAGAATCGAAAAATACATTTAAATATGAGAAGAACGGGTCAGTGGTACCGGAAGTACACTTCCCAAAAAAAGAAAATGCATCGGTGGGTGGAATTAAAATGCCGCTTCACAATGCCAGAACTTCATGAAGTTGGAAAGTTTGCCAATGTCAAATGAGAGGGAAATTTGTTTGAAAAAATGTTTTTGTGGGGGAATTGACAGGCAAACCCGTTTTGAGGTGAACCTACCAGACAGCGCAAGCCATAGTGATAGAAAGGTCTTAGCAGACTTGCACAGTAACCGTTTCTGCACCACAGCGGACGGCGAACACAATAGTTCAGTATAGCAGCGATCTTGCACTTCAGCAGCGGGTGGACACAATGAAACAGGGTTCTAGATCACTATGGCAGTAACCATTGCAGAGCAGGGAGCAGACATGAAACATGGTCCTGGTACGCCAGCAGAGTGACGGTTCCACGCCACAGCAGGGATCCCATACGATAAAATGGGCCCTCGTACAGTGATGGTTCCTGGAACCAGGGTGTAGGGTGGACACATCAATATTGTGGAGTCGACATAAGTGTGGGTCAATATTAAAACTTTGATATGATCGCTCCCACATTTTAGTAGGTCTGTAGATCGATGGTTCTTCTGCCACAGCATGGGTTGAACTCAAGGGTAGTTCCTTTTAGTCCCACAACTGTTTAATTCTTCATATAAATTATGCACATTGGATGAGTGATCAACAATGATCAGTTTTTAATTGGAATTTTCTGCATCCAGTTCATGAAAATGACTAATAAACCAAGGTCATGGACCACTACCAATGATACGTGATTGCAGCAGCAAAAATAATATGAAAATAAATGTATTCAACCCACCATTGACAGCTGTGCATGGTTACATGTGAAATCTCCATAAAAAGCGTTTTGAAGTGGCCTTCCAAACTCTGTGCTTCTCTCTGTTGGGTGATCGCACCTCTTGACTCTCTTTATTCTCTTGGTGCCTCTAGGTTTGAATTTGGCTACGCTCTCTTCATTGGCTGGGCCTCCGCAGTTCTGGCTCTGATTGGAGGGGGTCTGCTCTGCTGCTCCTGCCCAAGGAAGGAGACCTCCTACCCGCCGACGAGGAGCTTCCCCAATGCACCACCTTCCGGTGGCAAGGACTATGTGTAAGGCAAGGCAACCCCAACATCTAGGACTTACCGGAAGCTTTGAAAGGCTCTTCCTGTCAGATGGGCTCCTACGTCCATCTCTTTCTTAAAGCAACTGCATGTTTGGTTAAAGAAAAAATATTTTTTTTTCAAGACTGAGGAAATAAAAAAAAAATCTCAATTTTGTACCTTGATTGAAAATTCTGAGCTTGGACTGGCACAATTTTTTGTTTCAGGATTCTTTGACTCAAGTACAGAACATGACAACTCTAATGTCCACGTCAACCTCTGTGCCTCGATTGAAAGAAGTTGGAGTCCTTCAAGCCACCGCCATGTTTTTTTTTTAACTAGAGAAACTTCTTTTCACTCATTACTTTGTGACCCTTCCGCAATCAATATGCCAGCTGGCAGAAATTTAAAAAAAACAACTTTTTTTCTAAGTTAAAATGTTGATATTTTAGGCTTTGGTAGACTTACGTCCCAGAAATACTGAGCTCGGCGTATTGGGAGATGAGGAAACAACAGACCAGGTGGAACAGGGGGCAGTGGAAGAGCGATTGGCACACCTCATAAGGATGCAACAGGAGAGCATATTTCAGTTTTTAGCAATATAATCAACGCTGTACCCCAAATATCAGATTTTCATATCAAAAGGAACATTTAGTACAGTCAGTACTGTGCATCTTCAACTTGAATCATACTACAGATTTACAACAATATGTTTACTAGGATTAATGTCCCTATAGGTGCATTGTGTTCTTTTTTATTCAAAACATTGAATATATGATTGTTTTGTACATTTCGTTATGTTTTTGCACAACTGTAGACATTGGAAGAAGTTGTTTTTTCCACTGCAACTGAATATAATTGCAACAGTCAGCTTGTGTCACTGCAGTGCATCAGTCATGTAATCATGCACATGTAATTGTTGTTTTTTTCTTACTTTGTAATAATACATTTGTACAATATTAAGATGATTGTTTAATAGTAAAAAATCCTCATCCCTTCCAGGCAAGAATTAAAGATGTTGTAATATCCTTTAAGAATCTGGGTCTATTGCTAAGGAGCTGTTTTACCTAACTTGATCATCTTTCTGGAATTAAAGATGTTGTAATATGCTTTAAGAATTTGGGTCTATCGCTGACGGGCTGTTTTACGTCACTTGAACATCTTTCTGGAATTGAAGATGTTGTAATATCCTATAAAAATCTGGGTCTATTGCTGACGGGCTGTTTTACCTAACTTGAACATCTTTCTGGCATTAAAGATGTTGTAATAAACTTTAAGAATCTGGGTCTTTCGCTGATGGGCTGTTTTACCTAACTTGAACATCTTTCTGGCATTAAAGATGTTGTAATAAACTTTAAGAATCTGGGTCTTTCGCTGATGGGCTGTTTTACCTAACTTGAATATCTTTCTGGGATTAAAGATGTTGTCATATACTTTAAGAATCTGGGTCTATCGCTGACGGGAGGTTTTACCTAATTTTAACATCTTTCTGGAACTAAAGATGTTGTAATATCCTTTAAGAATCTGGGTCTATCGTTGACAAGAGGTTTTACCTAACTTGAACATCTTTCTGGGATTAAAGATATTCTAATATCCTTTAAGAACCTGGGTCTATCGCTGACGAGAGGTTTTACCTAACTTGATCATCTTTCTGTAATTAAAGATGTTGTAATACACTTTAGGAATCTGGGTCTATCGCTGGTGGGCTGTTTTACCTAACTTGAACATCTCTCTGGGATTAAAGATGTTGTAATAAACTTTAAGAACCTGGGTCTATCGCTGATGGGCTGTTTTACCTAATTTGATAATCTTTTTGGGATTAAAGATGTAGTAATATCCTTTATTATCTGGGTCTATCGCTGACGGGCTGTTTTACCTAACTTGAACATCTTTCTGGGATTAAAGATGTTGTAATATCCATTATTAACTTAGTCTATCGCTGATGGGCTGTTTTACCTAACTTGAACATCTTTCTGGAATTAAAGATGTTGTAATATCCTTTATTATCTGGGTCTATCGCTGACGGGCTGTTTTACCTAATTTGAACATCTCTCTGGGATTAAAGAAGTTGTGATAAACTTTAAGAACCCGGGTCTATCGCTGACGGGCTGTTTTACCTAATTTGATCATCTTTCTGGGATTAAAGATGTTGTAATATACTTTAGGAATCTAGGTCTATCACTGGTGGGCTGTTTTACCTAACTTGAACATCTCTCTGGGATTAAAGATGTTTTAATAAACTTTAAGAACCTGAGTCTATCGCTGACGGGCTGTTTTACCTAATTTGATCATCTTTCTGGGATTAAAGATGTTGTATTATCCTTTTAATATCTGGGTCTATCGCTGACGGGCTCTTTTACCTAACTTGAACATCTTTCTGGTATTAAAGATGTTGTAATATTCTTTATTATCTGGGTCTATCGCTAACGGACTGTTTTACCTAACTTGAACATCTTTATGGGATTAAAGATGCTGTAATATCCTTTAAGAACCTGGGTCTATCGCTGACGTGTTGTTTTAACTAACTTGAACATCTTTCTGGAATTAAAGATGTTGTAATATCCTTTAAGAATCTGGGTATATCGCTGACGGGCTGTTTTACCTAATTTGAACATCTTTCTGGGATTAAAGATGGCATATCCTTTAAGAACCTTGGTGTATCACTGATGGGCTGTTTTACCTAAGCTGAACACCTTTCTGGAAAGCAACCTTACGTAACTGTATTGTTCGAGTGATCCATCTGGAAGTATGCTGAGATGAGAGTAATATTTCTCTACCGTGGAACTTTCATCATTAGTAATTGTCTCTGGTCTTAGGAAGGAGTGGTAGATGGATGCAGTAAATATTTGATGTGATGTACACAACGCTACAATGAGAAAGTTTAATAATGTAGCTGACAAATCCCTTGGTGAAAGAAGCAACCACACCTGCAGATGTTTTTAATAGCCCTAGTCCTAATTTTGCCACAACCAATTAATTATATAATATAAATATTAAAAGTACTCTTATTTTCACCCTAATACTCAGACCAACCCAATCTGTGAATTAAATAATACTAATTGTCATTATTATATTAAATAAAATTAAAACTAACTTTAACCCTACATTTAATTAAACTTAATTAAATTAGTTTATGCTAATTAAATTAATACTATCCCTAATCATGAATGATCTCTTTGATGGCCCTAGTGGCATATGTTTACTTCAGGAACAGGTGCTTTCTGTAAGGCCTACGAGTTATAAATACGTCACAGGCACGAGCCACAAACGTTAAGGAGTGTTCGAACAAGTAATTGGCACAGTGGCGCACAAACGCGCCACTACTCATAGGGTTGAACAAAACAGGCAATCATATTTGAACTCTAATGCCAATTTACTTATCTTAACAGTCAAAGCCTAGAGGCTTTGGTCAACGTATTGTTGTGTCTGAGTAATGGCTCTCAAAGTAAAGGTGTCGCCAAAGTGATGGCAGGAAGTAGTGGCCAGTGGGTTGAAACAATGGTAGGACACATGTAGGAACTATTCTAACCTGAAGTAGATGTCGCTATTTGACGCTCTTCTCACTTTTCCCACCTCCTTGAGTCTGGGAACTCACATCCCACTGCAAAGGGTTGTGTAAGGCAAGCGTGGATGTCCCAGTTAGTGGCGTTAATAGTGACTTGTACTGTGACTTCTCCGCAAGGCACCTTGCTGCACTGCCCTACGCCAAAGTGAAAGGGCAGGAATGCACCGTATTTATGCAATATGGTGCATTCCTGTCCTTTTTGCCTGTGCTGATGCTGTTTCGGCAGCCTAGCGCCAATGTAGGCACCCTTGCTCCAGGGTGCAAAGGTGCCTCCGTTGCACACAGGATTGTTTTTGGGCAGGAAGGGGCACCTTCCTGCACAGAAACAATCCCAAGAGGCGTTTTCCTCTTTCTATGTGTGCTGCAGAATGAAGGAGGAAAAAACAAGGAGGAAAAAGCAAGGAGAAATAAACCTATTTCTCCTCGTTATGCTTCACTTCGGAGGCGAACAGATTTGGCGCTTCCCCTGGTGTGCACTTTAATCAAGTAAGAAGTGCAGGGTTTGCCGAGCAGGTGTCTCTATCACCTAATCAAAACCAAAATCTTGACCACTTGAAGGAAGCCTTCCGCAGAGAAAGAAACAAAAGCTGAGCTCCAACGCAAGAAGCAGGCGAGCGCCACCAGGTGTGCCAGTGAACGGAATCAGGCAGGTAGGACAGGTCACGTCTTCATCTTCTGCCTCCCAAGATGTGTGGAAAAGGCCTGTTTAGCAGGACCGTGAAATGCGGACGTATACGTTTGCGTAAGAAGTTAGGGCCATTTTATGAAAATGTAACGCAGCGCAGCAAGTCACCTTGCTGCACTGCATTACGGGGAAAGGGCAGGATTCTGCCGTATTTATCACATTACGGCACGTTCCTGCCTTTTCCCAGCGCAGGTGCACAAGGGTTGCCTAGCACCAATGCAGGCACTCTTGCACCATGGTTCAAGGGTGCCTGTGGTGTCGGCAGGTTTTTTTTTTGTGCAGGAAAGGACACCTTCCTGCACAAAAACAATCCCCTGAGGCATTTCCCTCTATCTATGTGAGCTTCAGAATGCAACATACATAGAAAGAGAAAGAAACCAGATAAATAAACCTATTTATCCTCGTTACGCCTCCCCTGGGGAAGTGTAGCAGTTTTGGCGCATTCCCAAGTGTACCACGTATGGTAAATCTGGGAATGCGTCTAAATCCACAGGGTTTCCATGGAAACAACCGATGTTCAGCCATGCAACGACTCCCTGGGGCAGAGTGAGGCAACACAGCAATTTGCACTGTGTTGCATTACTCTAGATTTATCAAGCCACTCAGGGTCACGCAAGGTGGCCTTGCATGGCTTGATAAATCGCATCTCAGGGTTTGTGTCGCTTTTGCACCCTCTTGCAAGGTGCAAAAGTGACACAACCAAATATGGCCCTTAGTTGTTAAAAGGCCAGTTTCCTGATACCAACAAAATGTGGCAATATTTATGAAAAAGCTTATGAAAATCAAAGTGGCAACTTCATGGTGAAACATACAAGCATCAAGGTGTTCTAACTCGAGAAGGCAAGACTGCAATAGATGCCCAAAGAGTGAAAAACAGCAGACAGAGACCCAAGTGACGTCAGTTGGCTGGTCTTCCACCAAACATCTCCAGGGTGGCGACTCAAGGACTTGGAAAAGAGGATGGACCCGGCTCCAGAGCTCAAAGACAGAACTGAAGACATCACACTCATGTTGTGGAGGACTTTCGGCTTGCTTCCCTGCTCCCTGATATCCAATGATCACCACCCGCCACGTGTCTAAGCTCGCTTTGTCTCTGACTCCTTACCACCCAGCTCACCCCCTCTCACCATCCAGTGCCCTGAATGCAGACATGATTATTTGAAACCGGGTACCTCCCTGGGACGTAAGAGGCTGGTAATTCGTAACGTTGCTTGTGTAGGATAATGGTTATTGTAAATTTATCAGATCTCTTAAGCCTTCCTATTCTACTTCTCCTCTTCAGTGTTTTTATCTTCTGAGTTATCTTCTGAGTGCTTTGGGTGTAATAACAGATATTTCAGTTCAAAGGTGGGCCACTTGATCTGAGCTCGCCCCAAGTATTTTTCGGTGGCGCATGGCCATTGTTGGGTCCAATGGACAAGAACGGGGCAGTATTTTCTACCCCAACTTGGATGACTGGCTCATGAAGGCAAGCCCTTACGAGACAGCAGAGCCATCTCTCCTCCGAAGATTAATGCGTTTTTCAGCATCTAGTGCTTAATACTCTCCATCAAGCACATGCTGGTAGATTGCCGAGTGCGGTCCCATCACACCCCAGTGTTAAGACGGATACCCAAGTGCCACAGCTTGACATAGGATGCCTTAAAGAACGTGTTCAGATAATCAGCAGATCATGGGTACCCCTCCAGCCCTCCCTGGAAGGTCTTCTTGCCATACCACCATAAAAAACATGAATTATGATGACTATCCCACAGGTGAGAAGGTAAGTTTATTAATCCGTAATATCTGAAAGAGACACGTTAGTGATAGATTCCTTACCTTAGAATATCCCCAGGCGTCAGACTGGATCCGGAAAGTTTTTTCGTCAGCAGTACCCCTGCAAGTCGGTAGGTGGCGTCGTGCGGCTCCGCGTTCGTCGCTGGCGTCGTAGGCGCCGAGATGACGTCACGGAGACTACCTAGACGCCACCCATGCGCGCTGATGTCAGTTCTTTCTTTTTCCGCGCCAGCAAGCGCAGATCCGGTTAGAGCACGTACCTTAGTCACTTTTTGACTAGTTGTTTTTTGGGACTTTTGTCTCGAATTTCTATATTTTGACTCCTGGTGCCACGTAGGGATGCCTGGTTTTAAAACCTGCGGCGCCTGCCGCCGTACGATGTCGGTGGCCGACCCCCATGGCGTCTGTCTCTACTGTCTAGAGCGCGACCATGACTCCCGGTCATGTTCCGACTGTCTGGCCATGGCTCCGAAGGCTTTGCGGGAGCGGTCCCGAAAGCTGCTGGAGGCCCGACAGTTGTCTCCGCGCCGTTCCAGGTCCAGGGGTCGCTCGAGGGACTGACCGCGGAGTCGCCATCATCGCTCCTCGGGGTCCAAGTCTTCGCCCTCGGATTCGGGTAAGCGACGTCATAAAAAGAAGTCGAAGAAGCGCGTACGCTCTCCGACCTCCCCTTGTCGGTCTTCCGACGCGGACGAGGGGGCCCGGGGTCTTTCCCCTGCGGCTCCGTTGGAGCCTGTCAGTCCCGCGGCCTACCCGCCATACCCGGGTCCGTCGGCGACTCCGGCCCAGGTGCAAGAGTTTCTTGCTGCCATGGACCGCCTTTTCGGGCCTAGGGCTCCCGCCGGTGCGCCTTCGGGCCCCGCGGTCCCTTTTGGGGGCCCTTGGTTGCCGCCGTCGGCGCCGCCGGCGGCTCCGGCCCTGGCGCCCCAAGGTCCTCCACCAGCGGCTCCGGCCCCGGTGCCGCAAGGTCCTCAGCCGGCAGCTCCGGCCCCGGCGCCGCAGGGTCCTCCGCCGGCGGCTCCGGCCCCGGCGCCCCCTGCAGCTCCCTTCTCGGCACCGCCCTGGGTGCCGTTCGGCCCACCTCCGCCCTTGCCCGCGTTTCCAGCTTGGAACCCGGATTGGGCCTTGGAGCCAGAGCGGCGCCGGAGCGGCACCGTTCCCGGCGCCGGTGGAGCATTTCTTTTCCCCTGTGCCTCCCTCGCCGTTGCAGCCTGTGCCTCGGGCTGTTGGGGAAGAGGAGGACTGGGAGGGGTCGGAGGACCCTCTTGCATGGCAGTGTGAGTCCGAACAGGAGTGGGCAGAAGACTCAGAGGATGCCAGTGGCCTTGACCTCTCCTCTGAGCCTGGGTTTGTGTCTCCTCCCACTCTCATGGAGGAAGGCGCAACCTACACTGTGGTGCTCCGTAGAGCAGCTGAGGCTCTTGGCCTTGAATTGCCTACTGTTGCCCTCCAAACTAACCTCCTTACTGAGGTGCTTCAGCCTACAGCAAGTTCTGTGGAACCTCTGCTTCCGTTCAATGAGGCCTTGACGGATGTTTTGATGGGTACCTGGTCTAGGCCAGCCACATGGGTCCCTGTAGATAAAAATGTGGCCAGACGTCACCGTCCGGCACCGGGTGACCCTGCCTTTCTAACAACTCATCCGACACCGGAGAGCCTGGTCATTCAGGCTTCCACTTCCCAAACAGCATTCCCTACCGCTCCGCCGGATAAGGAATCCAAAAAGTTGGATCAGCTTGGCAAAAGGTTGTTTTCCTCTGCCAGCCTGGGGCTGCGGTCGGTCAACACCACATGCCTCTTGGGCCTCTATTCTCACGCTGTGTGGGACACGGTGGCGCAATCTCTGCCCCAGTGCCCCGAAGAGGTTCGGGCTGTGCTTTCCCAAGCTGTTGCAGAGGGGAAGGATGCCGCGAAGTTCGCTAATCGGTGTGGGTTGGACACCGCGGACTCTTTGGGAAGAGCCATCTCCACGACAGTGGCCTTGCGGCGACATGCCTGGCTGCGGTCCACGGGGTTTTCGGGGGATGTCCAGAGTTACCTCATGGACATGCCTTTTGATGGTACTCGCCTTTTTGGCGATAAGGCAGACAGTGCGCTGGAGCGTTTTATGGACTCTCGGGCTACAGCCAAGTCCTTGGGTCTCTCCACCTCCCGCCCAGCCACGTCTACTTTTCGTTCCTTTCATGGCCGCGGCAGGGGCGCCTCTACGCGTCCGTTCCAAAGGCCTGTGCAGAACCAGCCTCAGCGTGGCCGCGGGCACGGTGGCCGCCGTGGCGGCTCAGGGGGCCAGCGTGCGGGTCAGCTCACCTCCGCTCCCTCAGCATCCGCCTCAAAGTCTTCTTAGTCCGCGCTTTGGGGTGCACCCCACGCCGGTGGGCGGCAGGATTCAACATCACCTCCCCCACTGGCGCTCTGTCACTTCGGACAGCTGGGTGCTACAAATCATCCGAAGGGGCTATTCCCTCCCCTTCGAGTCTGCCCCCCCATCCATGCCACCTCAGTTCCAGCGCTTCTCCGACAGGAAGTCACGGCCCTCTTGGCCAAAGGGGCCATCGAGCGCGTTCCTGGGCCAGAAGTAGGACATGGATGTTCTTCCCACTACTTTCTGGTCCCCAAGAAGGACAAGGGGGGATTGCGCCCCATCTTGGACCTCCGGAACTTCAATCGCTTCCTCCGGAAGGAGAAGTTCAAGATGTTGACCCCGGCTCAGGTCTTGGCTGCCCTCGACGTTACCTGCGGTTCACGGTAGGCCAGGAGCATTTTCAGTTTACCGTGCTCCCCTTCGGCCTTACAAGCGCCCCTCGGGTGTTCACGAAAGTGATGGCGGTGGTCGCAGCTCATCTGCGCAGGTCAGGGGTGTCAGTCTTCCCCTACCTCGACGACTGGTTGCTGAAGGCGGGCTCGCCCCAGGCAGTCGTCACCCACCTTCAGACTACGGCCGACCTCCTGCAGTTGCTGGGGTTCTCCATCAACGTGCCAAAGTCGCACCTGAGTCCTTCTCAGAAGCTCCCCTTCATTGGAGCGGTTCTGGATTCGACGCAGTTTCGGGTTTATCCTCCCGAGCAGCGAGTCCGGGATATTCAGGCTATGATTCCCATCTTTCAGCCTCTATCCCGGGTTTCAGTCAGGATGTCCCTCCGGCTCCTGGGCCTGATGGCCTCCTGCATTCTGCTAGTGCAACATGCCAGGTGGCATATGCGGGCTCTGCAGTGGGACCTGAAGTTCCAGTGGGCGCAGCATCAGGGCAACCTGTCCGATCTTGTCAAGATCTCGGAGGGCACTGCACGACAATTGCAGTGGTGGCTCACGAATCGCGACTGGGTCAATGGCAGATCCCTCTCCCTTCCCCAACCGGAGCACACAGTGGTGACGGATGCGTCCCTCCTGGGATGGGGCGGCCACCTGGGAGAGGTGGAGATCAGAGGCCTCTGGTCTCCGGCGGAGTCCCGGCTCCATATCAATCTTTTGGAGCTGCGGGCGATCCGACTTGCACTGAAGGCATTCCTTCCCTCTGTCCTCGGAAGTGTAGTGCAGGTGTTCACGGACAACACCACCGCCATGTGGTATTGCAACAAACAGGGCGGGGTGGGGTCGTGGACCCTATGTCAGGAGGCTCTGCGCCTCTGGATATGGCTGGAACATCAAGGCATTACCTTGGTGGTTCAACACCTGGCAGGTTCTCTGAACGCCAGGGCCGACGAACTCAGCCGCCGGTGCTTGATGGATCACGAATGGCGTCTGAACTTGGACGTGGCGCAAGGTCTCTTTCTGCAGTGGGGAGAGCCTAGGTTAGATCTATTCGCCACCGTAGAGAACACACAATGTCATCAGTTCTGCGCGTTGGAATTTCCAAGGCGGCACTCGCTCGGCGACGCTGTTCGTCGCGAGTGGAGCTGCGGTCTGTTGTACGCCTTTCCGCCTATACCACTTCTTCCCAGAGTGCTGAAGAAGATTCGGCGCGACCGGGCCCAAGTCATCCTTGTGGCTCCAGATTGGGCACGAAGATACTGGTATCCCGAGCTACTCAACATGGTGATCGATCCCCGATCCGACTGCCTCTTCGGGAGGATCTTCTGTCGCAGCAGCAGGGGACGGTCCTCCACCCGAACCTGTCCAGCCTCCACCTCCATGCGTGGAGATTGAGCGGCGACAGTTGACAGCTTTTGATCTTCCTCCCGAAGTCTGTGATGTCATTCTGGCAGCCAGGCGTCCCTCCACTAAAACGGTATACGCCTGCAGGTGGAACAAGTTTGTGGCATGGTGCACAGCAAAGTCTGTGGATCCCCTTTCTGCCCCTCTTTCTGAGGTCCTTCTGTTCCTACTATCCTTGGCCCAGCAGGGCTCTGCTCTGGGCACTGTCAAAGGTTATCTTTCGGCCATCTCCGCCTTTCTCATGCTTCCAGATCAGCCTTCCCTCTTTAAGTCCCCGGTTTTTAACCGTTTCCTCAAAGGCATTACACACACGTTTCCTCCCGTGCCTTTCATAATGCCTCAATGGGACTTAAATCTTGTCTTGACCTATCTCATGTGCGCTCCCTTCGAGCCCCTTCATAACTGTCCTTTACGTCTTCTTACTCTGAAGACGGCTTTCTGGTAGCTATCACCTCTGCCAGAAGAGTGAGTGAGCTCCAGGCTCTTTCTTCTAAACCTCCTTTCCTTTCTGTTCATCCGGACAAGGTGGTTTTAAGGACCCGTCCTTCTTTCTTGCCAAAAGTTGTCACGCCCTTCCACATCGGGCAGACCATCACTTTGCCCACTTTCTTTCCGCCTCCGCATCCTTCAAAAGAGGAAGAGAGGCTCCATCGTCTAGACCCAAAACGTGCGCTCTCGTTCTATCTAAAGCGCACACAACAGTTCCGGGTGGATGACCAGCTCTTTGTTGGCTACATGGGCGCCAAAAAAGGTTGGGCCGTGCACAAACGCACCATCTCTCGGTGGGTCGTTTTGTGCATCAAAGCGTGTTACTCGTTGGCTAAAAAGGAGCCTCCTGTAGGGCTGCGTGCCCATTCTACCAGGGCAACGGCAGCCACTACTGCCTTGGGACGCGGCGTTCCCTTGCAGGATATTTGTCAGGCAGCCACGTGGGCCTCGCTGCACACATTTACCAAGCATTACTGCCTTGACAGTCAAGTCCGGAGAGACGGCTTCACTAACTAATGTCTCTTACAGATATATCGTTACACAAGTAGTAACTTGTGCAACAGTTCGTTTTTTCCAAAGGTATTGCTATCAAGTGGCACCTTACCATTAGTACTTGGTGTGATCGTCTAGATACAAGTTTTAGATCCAGCAACGTCAAACCAAGCCCCTTCTGAAAAACAGGGAGGAGGTTCTGGTGGGTGGTGGTCAAGGGCCTGCATTTCCAGCCCCCAGGTTGAAGTGAATGTGATCCCTGTCACTGCTCTGAGGGAGACAGGGCTAGCCAGACCATGGTAGTGGAAAGGCTGGTTTCCCCAGAGCAGTAGACCGGTCAGGTGTGTAGGGTAACGCAGGTCCAGTGGCAGGACTTTTCCCACTCCATGGCCCTGGTATCCTTGGAGTGGGGCTGTGAGGTGACCCTGAGGAGGGTCATAGTTAGTCCCCAGATACCCATAGATTGCATCCTGGGGAATGAATTGCCCCCGGTGGAAGGAGAACTGGGAGGGATGGTCGTCCAGGGCACCCTGATAGTTCAGTTCCCTGGGAGTCCCGCTCCCAAAGGGAGGATACAGAGGCCCAGATGGCGGGGCAGGAGGTGGAAACAGTCCACAATGGGAGGACCAGTGGATCAGGGGTTGCCAGCTCTCTGAACAGAACACTCCAAGTCTGACCCTAGTGAGGTCACTTCTGACCTGGGGTATTCCTGTGCTGTCTCAGATACAGAGGGCTGGAGACCTGCACCAGGCAGATCCCTGCTTGACACAGACAGGGTGTGTCACCATTGGGGGGGGGCGATCCCACCCTGGAAGTCCTTGCTCACCAGGCACCTGTTCAGCCTCTGAGTGCAGACCCTGGGCTGAGCTACCAGTCTCAAGATACCGCCCCTGGACTGGTGGGAAGGGGAGAGGAAGAAGTGTGCCTAACTCCCAGGGCAGTTGCCCCCAACTCTGAGAAACCTCAGAGGTCAGAAAACCCTGGACGGCCTGTGGCCTGGCTCTTGACACTGACAGCTGTCAGGGACCTCTGTTGGTTACTATGCTTTGCGTGTGGGCGTGTGCGGAGGATGGCCGGGGGCCGTCCGAACCCCGCCCACTCATTATTTCGCCAGCACCGCAGCGGAATTCGCGCCGCGGTCAACGGGTTAAACATGTCTGAGGACTGGCATTGCAGCCTGTGTGTGCTGTTTAAACTGCCATTTCGTCCGGGCAAAATAAACCTTTTGCCAGGACGAAACCTTCCTATTTAATACATATAAGTCACCCAAGGGAAGGCCCTAAACACCCTAGAGGCAGGATGCAGTGAATTGAAAAAGTTAGACATGTACTTTTAACTTTTACATGTCCAGGTAGTGAAAATCTCCTAAATAAGTTTTTCACTACTGCAATGCCTACCTCTCACATAGGCTAACATTTGGTTACCTTATTATATGTACTAAGTGATAACTTCCAATTAGGAGCAGGTAGACAGGTGAAATGTGGTGTCTAATAAAAAGTATTTTAAAACCCTCTTTAATGGTAAAGTCTCATTTTTTGTCACAATCCTGAAAATACCACCTTTGAAAAGTTACCATTTTCTTGTCCTAACCATTAGGTGCCTGCAGCCTGATCCTGGGTCACATGACGAGGTGTAGCTGGCAGTTGGTTTTGTGTATTGCTTCCAGACAGTGAGACAAAGGGAAGCTAGGTGTTGGCAGGAAGGACCACTCTGAGTTGATGAGAGGGAGGAACTGTCTCCTACCACACTTGCACATCACAAAGGCTCTGCCTGGGCACTCTTATAAAGGGTTTGACACTGGACAAGCTGGGGTCAGGACAGGGAGGAAGATGATGCCTAACACCACAGGGTTGGAATCCTCTAGGAGCTTCCTCTTCTTGTGGGCAGCAGGTATACATATTGGACCCTTAGACCCAACACTTCATTGCACTTCTGGACTTGTGGACTCTGCCAGGAAGAAGGATGCTGTGCTGCTGAAGGATTGCCACTCTGCTGGGCGGCTGCCCCACTGGGCTGACCGGCTGCCCTCTTGCCTGGGTGAGAAGGAATGAACCTGCAACTCTAAACCCAAGATGCGAGAGTGACTCCAAGGGTTAGTCGGCTGGCCTCCTGTTCAAAAGCCTCAGGGACAGAAAAGGCTTCCAACAACCTTGAAACCACCACCTCGACCCTGCTATCTAGGAATCCTGCCCTCCCAAATGGTGCCACCCCAGTCCTGGACCCATGGAAGTGGGCCTAAAGGCTCTGCCAGCCCTTCTGTGGATTCAGCAGAAACGATGCATTTCCTCTGTGGTGCGGTGCATCTCCCACAGATCCTAGGCATCTCCTTTGCTGCTCGACGCTTCGCCCTTGGAACTATCGCATCGTCACTGCTGTATGGACTTCTCCACAAAGAATTTTCATCGCCCATAACAGCTCAACTGAACCGCCTCTTTGCGATGCATCTCCAAGCAAGGACATCGCCTCGCCCAATGTAGCCCATCGGAACCATCGCTGTGCAATGCATCTCCACACAAGGACATCAGATCCCACTTAGCAGCTCTCTGGAACCGCTGATGCATGACCCATATCTTATCCCGGGCCTTGCATCGCCTCTGCTGCACGATGCATCCTCGACACGGCACACATCTCTTCGCAATCGGGATTAAGGTACTGTGTTCAGCGGACCTAAGTGAGACCCTGTAGCCAGCCTGTGCTCCATCGTGGTCAGCCAGAACTTGTGACTTGGTCCTGTTCTGCACCTCCAGATAACCACATTTGGCACTTCGCGCTTTTTGACGCTATTTTCTCTGAAATCTTCAAACTTGCATATCACTGGCTCTACTGATTGAATTGTTACCATTTTGGTCTTGATTTATTTATTAAAGTTTACTCTATTTTTCAAAATTGATGTGGAATTTTTCGAGTTGTGTTTTCACTTTACTCCTGTTTGATGTGCTGCATAAATACTTTACACATTAGCCCTAAGTTAAGCGTGACTGCTCTGTGTCTAGCTACCAGAGGGTTGAGCACAGGTTAATTTAAGGTTTGCATGTGCCTTATCCTGACAAGGATTGTGGTTGGTGCTTGAGCAGGGTTTCACCCCCTCAACCCGTAACCCAGTTTATCACAATAACATACCTAACTACAAGGAGAGCACTGTGGGTCTTCCACAAGATGTAGGAAGGCACTATAGAAATACCACAATACAATATACGGACACACCCTAATATTATTATTATAGCCATAACTGGTCTGCCCAAGATTACCTATTGTTGGAGCGGTGGGAGACATCTTCAGATGAAATCCAAGAACAATTAAGATGGCTGCTGTGATTCAGAGTCCATGCCCAAAGCTTCGAATTTTTGCATTTGCAATCCGAATGGAGGGCCTTATTTATGAGCCCTTTACTCCGCCTTTGTGTCACTTTTTGTGACGCTGCGACAGCGTAAAAAAAGCGCCACGTTGCACCATAATTACAAAGTGTCGCATCTAAGCAGATGCGTCACTTTGTAAAGCCCTGCGCTACAATATACCTGCGTCAGGTATAATGTATGCAAGGTGAGCGTTCCCCCATAAAAAAGGGTCATAGAAGTGGTGCAGTGAAATCTATGAGATTTCACTACGCCAATTCTATGACGTCACTTTCAAAATCTTTCGCCTGCTTCACAGCATGCGTAAGTCTGACGCAGGCACCTTTAACGTGGGACTTGCCCATGTGTAATGACCCATTGCTGGAGTAGTGTCACTTTTGCGACACACTCCAGCAATGTGTCATTACTGCGCCTACAGATACGTCAGAGATACTCATGTATCTGTAAATCCTTGCGACATGGAGCACCGTACAGTAAATACAGCGCATCCATGGTGCTGCAAGGAGGCCGCACTAAAAAGTGTTGCATCACAGTTTTCACGCAGTGATGAGACACTTCTCATAAATGAGGCCCGGAGTTTTTAACCAAAACTCAGCAATTTTTGCTCAGGGTAATAACCTTTAACATTTGCACTTGAAAGTCTCTTAAAAATGTGGTTTTCAACAAGACAAAAAAGCCAGCAAAATCCACGTTTAGCCAAAGAATTATCCCTGGGGGTAGTGTGCGTAGCGGGGCTACCCGGAGGGCCACGGAGTTGGAAACAAACTCCGTGAAGCTCCGCTACGCCGCCCGCCTCCACCCCCCTATTGAGATATCAGTTAAAAGTAATTTTAAAAAAGTAAAAAAAACACTTACCTGTTTACCGCGGCGTCCCCGGGCTGCCCTCCTCCTCTTCCTCGCCATACGGGTACTGCTTGATAGAACTGCGCATGCGCATGCCCAGTTCTATCAAGCGTTTTAATCAATGTGTGCAGTGAGCCGTGCTATTTTTGAAGGGCCCTTTAAGGCCTCTGCAACTAGATCAGGAACCATTGGAAAAATGTGACTGTGTGGCAGCAGCATTTGTCACATAAATTAATTTGTGGCACTCACCACATAATCCATCAGGTGCCGCATAATTTGCACATTTTATTAGAAAACCACTGTTTCCAGCTCAAAAGGATCAAAAGTTATTTAAACTGCTGCACACGGGGTGCAATGGTGCACCGGATACGTTATGAGGGTTGATGGTTACCTTCAGCTTTACATTGATGTGATTAGCAGGTTAAAGAGGTAACAGGGATGTCCTGATAGTGTAGAGTAGACATTCCTATTTGATAGACAGGGAGAAATGTTTTTGCAAAACGAAAACGAGGAAACAAAAACTTTAAATACGTAGAAGTAACCCAAAGAGGCCGAATAGAGTGATTCCTTGCCCATTAACTATCGTTCACTGTTAATAGAAATTCATATTAACGTCACAGACACTGTTCTAAAAACTATTGATATTTTTGTAGTTATTTCACCAGGATATTACAACTTTAGACACAAATTTGCTGTATCTCCTAAGTCCCATGTCTTGAAATCTAATACTTCATACTGAGATATCTGCATAATAAACACAAAATGAACCAATCTGTCCTGCAGAGACATTTTTTTAATGGAAAGAGATGACACATAAGTGGCATTTCCTTGCCATGTAATTTACTCACCAATGCTGTCTAATTCTGTTTCCACTGTTGCATAATTCCAAGTGCCTTGCCCTAGGCTGGGTCTTAGAAAGGGACCTGTTTGGCTGGAATGGCGGTGATGTGCCCACCAGATAACACAGGTGCCTGTTTATGTTTTTTGTGTGTTGTAGTGTGTGTATGTAGTGTATGTATGGATGCATGGATATGGTATTTCCACAGCGTGAACCTGCCCCAAAGGCAGTGGAGCACTGTGTATGGTCAAAGACATGCATAAAGTCAACGCGTAAGAGGAGAGGAAGCCGCGATGTGGATGGTTAAAGCACTGTGATGTTGTGTTCTTCAAAGAGGTGAGTCTTCAACTCTTCCCTAAATTGGAGCAGCGTTGTGACGGTCCGGATGGATATGGGGATGTTGTTCCAGATCTTGTCCGTAGATGAAAAAGGCAAGTTGTCCTGTTTCTTCTTTTTTACATGGTGTCCTTCCATTTCTACCACTTCCCATCCCTACACAGCCCCACAAGGAGTTTGCCCAACAGAGTCTACACTCCAGCCTGACCTCTGCTCTTGCCCCCCCAGCTTTCCTATCCTGTAGGGAGGGGGGCAGCAATGGAGAAGGATGGACTGGCACACAGCATGGAGGTGCCAGAGACCATGGTACCCGCAGGGCCAGAATGGAAACCAAAGTCAGCCCCGGCAAAAATGTTTGAAGCAGTCCCATGTCGGATGAAGCTGTGAGGACTGGTGCTTGAGAGCAGGTCTGGTTCATGGCAGACACCCAGCTCTGAGAGCAGCCCCCAGCCTACTGGTAGATTGGCTCTGGCTGTGTACCCACCTGTGCCCACCATTGATCAGAAGATGCTGGACCCACCTCCACACCCTGAGAACATACCTCATGCGGTTTATGATGACCGTACAGCAGAGGCCGGAGCTGCTGGACAGTATTTGTTACTAAGAGGAGTAAAGTTGGAAGAGCTCTCATCTGAGCACAGTGTAAAGAATCCTCCTTCCCACAATGCACCACAGAGAAAGGTTAACTCGTTGACAAGGAGGTGGACCCTCTGATGGGCAATGTTTTGGGCTCTCACTGTACCATGGTACCATTAATCAACTGCTCTTTGTATATATTGTTGCATTTCTTATTGGAGCTATTACTTCATTTTTGATGGAGCTAAGTGACGAACAATGTAAGCTGTGCCCTCCATGATTTTTCCAAAATGTATGTTACATTGTACCCTTGCACAAAACGCACTTGTGCTTCCTCCATTTCCCCAAGAGCTCCAACCCGTAAGAGCCTCCTCCCCAGCAATGTTCCCTCTAATTTTTTTCCTCTGTGTGCGGTAGTGTAAGGTCTTTGTGCGCTGCAACCAAGGCTATGTGCGCCAGTAACCAGACCGCGCGTGTGGGTGCAGCGCCAAATATCACTCCAAACTTTTGCTTAAAAAGTGAAAAGACGGTGCATTTCCTCACATACAGATCCACGTGAACGATGTTGAGGCAGGTTTGAAACCGTCCCACATAGCAATTAGAAACCTTGGCAGCTATGTTGCTGCATTTCTTTTCTTAATAGAGCTGGGCTGCGGGGTGATTGTGTGCATTTGTTCAAGTTTTCATGTTTATTTCAGCTCATGATGGGCGCTGCGATTAACATGAAAACTTTAACAAATGCAGGAAGAATAAAATTATAATAAAGTTGTTATTATAAGTTTACTTTTCGCAGTTTCAGGGCTGGGTTAGGGTAGGGCCGCATCAGGCTTTCGACTAACGCATTCTAATGCTAGTGTCCGCATTACCATATTAAAATGCATTAGTCACGTATTCTAGCGCCCCTCTGACAATACTGCAATTGAGGCACACTGCTAATGAGGCAGTACCAGCACGCTAAAATTGTCTAACATATATGAGCATGCAACTGCGCCTTCAAATTTGAAATGCTATGCGTCAGAGATAGAATATTCATGAACAGCGCTGAGCAGGCAGGCCAGAATTTAACAGATCAATTAGCCGTGCCCCAATCAGCCTTCCTGTGAGTCTACTCTGGGGGTACCTGCCATCACGTGGGTGATCCATGGAGCGGGTCAAGCATTGCACATGCAATCGGTCTCGCAATTGGTTGAGTTAAAGCTATTGGCGCTGTAAATGACAATGTGTTTTACCCATGTGTTATGGAGTGTATGTATGTATGTATGTAGTGTGTAGTAGGATTATGTGGGTTGGATTGGAATTGATAGTTGTGGAATTGTGTGGCGTGCAATTGTGGGGTGTAGAGTGGGCTTGTGTAGTGGAATTATGTGGCTAATAATTATGTGGTATTAAGTGTACTGAAATTATGTGGAGTGGGATTGTGTGTTACGGAGTGTATATATATGGATTTTTTTTTAGTGTTGTGGAGCGGCATGTAGTGGAGTTTAATTATGTGGTGTGCTGCGGAATTTTGTGTCATGATGTGGAATTTTGTGGTGGGGATTTGATGTATGTGCTGTGTTGTGTAATTGTGTTGAGTTGAATTATGTGATTTGGTGTTTTTGTCCATTGGTAAATGTATTGTTTTGCCAGTG
Source organism: Calotriton arnoldi (assembly GCA_963921515.1). Taxonomy (NCBI): domain Eukaryota; kingdom Metazoa; phylum Chordata; class Amphibia; order Caudata; family Salamandridae; genus Calotriton; species Calotriton arnoldi. The sequence continues at coordinate 4,554,990 of CAWUFW010000236.1, read as the reverse complement.
ATTAATACTTTTTTTGGTTGTAAATTTTAGTTTGTTGAGCAGTTGTTCCATATAAGTTGCTGACACTTTGTGTGCCAATAACCAAAGTAAATGAACATAAAATGCAGGATAGAGTTGGCGCAGGGAGATCTATAGTTTTGACTTCAATCAATCAAATGCTCTCTACCTCTTAGTATGTTGCCCACACAGGAGGCAATCAGAATGCATCCATCAGTCATTTCATTCCTATAGCTCATTTGCTGTGTCACCGGATGCCAACAGCATCCATTGATAATGTGTAACATGGCCCTTGTTATTGTCATTGCCTTCCCACATACTAGTAGTAACCAAATAACTAGCTTTAGGTACAAAGTCCCGATAATACGAAGCATGTAGATTTTAATGCCATAAGCATTAAAATCTCAAGTTGATCTCTACTACAGCGGAAAAAAAATGTCATTGGCGCTTTCCCAGGGTATCATTTTTAATCACTTGAAATAACCAGGGCCCCAGTACTGAGACACGTGAAATTGAGGCCTCGGTGGATGCTGGAGTTCATTTAAAATTTCTGCAAATACTTCTTGTGGAAAATGTGTTGCCATATAAAAATTGATCATGTTAGAGTTACAGTACAGATGCATAACAGCTGCTTGAAGATGCCGAGTGTGCTACTTTGGCAGCATTTTTTAATTTTTGAGAAATTAAATTACATGGTTGTAGTAGACGCCTACCTGATTATGACTCAGGATATGGCAAATGTCTTTGGGAATTCAATTGCAGATTAAGTTTTCAAGCTGTTAAAGTATGCGTTTTCATTTTTTATCTGAGAGGGACAATGAACGCAGTTGAATCGTGTAAAGCTGACTAATGGATTGTGTATGGGACATAATTTGGAATATATGTCTTCTACAAAGCTTTATTTTAGTTTGACATCACCCCTGACGAACCCATCCCTTTTAAACACGATTAGATAGCTCGAGGGTGAGCGGCTGCGTTAGACCTGATTAATAGTCGCCGGCCCCAGTCCAACTTTTATAAATGTTTAATCTGAGACGCACAGAATAAGCGAATAACAACAACTTTTATTTTAAAGCAAAGGCATCTTTCGATTTGTGGTCTGTGCAACAGACGCCAAGTAGAAGGCTTAGTGGGTCGAGCACCCACTGGCCAAATGGGTGTAGAACCTGAGGCTAACAGGTTCAACCCCAAGCAGGGCCTGCTCAGCCTTTCATCGTTGTGAGGTATAAAAAAACACACGAATGTCATCATTAATTGCGTAAGAACCCTAATTATACTCGGAGCAGTAGACAATTTAGTTTGTGGTGTGTACTTTATAAACGGTTAATTAGAACTATCTCTATTAATTTTGAAAATTCTACCCTTCCCTCCCACCCTCCCCCAGACGGGCAGTTTGATTTTTAGGGTGATATTCGGTGCATGCTTTTTCCCGTTGCTCTTTCAAGATATATGTAAGAGAAAAGGGGGAGAAGAAAAGTGCAGCGTAGTGAGGGTTTCGTCTGCGCCTGTGTGACAAGTTGCAACTTAGCCCTCAGAGTGGGGTCTTACTTGCATCATTTTCTGCTCTTCTACGTCATTTGAAATGTTCTCTGCAAGTCTGGAAATCTGTCAAAATGTGAAATCGCTTGAGACTTAATGTCGTCCCCAAACACACACAGACATACACTGGAAAAGATAAGGAAGAACCGGAGGAAACATGTCACAGGTGTGGCGGCATACAGCCTATGTGTGCTGAGACAGGGGCGGATGACATCAGAGGCTCCAAAAGGAAACAAGGATGGATTATCAATACCCCAAGTCTGCTCTGTTTCCCTCTCGATTGCTGGCGGTATTGGTGGTGGTATCGCAGATGCGCAGGAAGTCGTTGACTCTCATGGAGTGACATCCGGCTGGCAGCTCAGTATCTCATTGCTCCAGCCTCACCGCCCTATGCCCTCCTTGAGAAGAAGCCAATACTCCTTCAGAGTCGACGGCCTTCATAGCTCCTAAAAACAGGACCTGCTGCAGAATCCGCGCTTCAATATGTCAGAGCCTGGCCTGCAGGGAGAGGCGGTTGTCTCTCAGCATGTGGGGCGCGGGAGGAGGCATTCTTAAACGTAGGCACTGCTCCCGGGCCTGCTAAATATATACCACTTTGCACTGACAGAGATAACTCTGTCTGAACAGGACAGCACAAAAACACAGGAATAAATCTGTGCGAGCAGCTGAGGCCGCGACAACAGCTTACAAACCAAGATAAATGCACGCGCTAAAGGCACCTACAAATGCCGCGTTTGTAGGCTTGCTGCATTTCTTCTCTTAATAGAGCGCAGCTGCGGGCGATTGTGCGCCTTTGTTAACGTTTTCATGTTAATGGCAGCGCCCATCATGAGCTGCAATTAACATGAAAACTTTAAAAAGGCACACAATCACCCCGCAGTCCAGCTTCTATTAAGTAGAAGAAATGCAGCAAGTCTACAAACACAGCGTGTGCTTTTAGGTGATTCTAAAAGCACACGCTGTGTTTGGTGCTGCATTTCTTTCGTTTTCTAGAGTGTTGCTGCGGGCAGATTGTGTGCTTTTGTTTAAAGCATTCATGTTAATCGCAGCTCCTGACGGGCTCTGCAATTAACACCAATACTAAAACAAAAGCAAACAAACAATGAGCCCCACAGTCGCACTCTGGAAAGCAAAAGAAATTTAGCAAGCACTTGCTAAATTCCTCTGCAAGTTTGAAATGCCCGTTTTTCGCGCTGCAGCGGCGGCGCCAATGCTCTCGGGGATGTGTGTGCGCGCCACACACACAGCACTGCGCGCTCGGGGGCACTGATGTGCGCGCGCGCTCAGGCGCGCACGTTCGAGGGAACACTGCTCCCCAGTGCATTCCTGTTCAGGTTTTATTCCACCTGTACGAAGATTTTCATCAATGTATCGTTTTTACAAATTGCTGTTTTATCCGTCAGGCTTACTGTTTTAATGGATGGAGTTACTTAACTGGAGTAGGGACGTTGTACTTGTTTTGTAATAACACTACGCATCCAACAATGTATTTTTTGCACTAAACGCACTTGCACTTTTATGCAACCCCTTTAGGGTTCCAAGGCGCGTGAGTTTCTTTTCTGGCACACCCACCACCACCTTACTCTCCCAATTTAAATTGTTTTTATGAAGTTGATATTTATTTATTTATTTATTTAACCATTTCTAAAGCGCATGGTTACGCCAACCGGCGTGTCCCCGCGCTGAACGGACTCGCTAGCAAGAGACGGCCCTAGACACGTCACTTGAACTACCTACCGACACAATCCTGTCGCTATCATTCACTTTAGGATGCAGAGGAGAATAGCCATGTTTTTAGCTTTTTTCTAAATTTTGTTTCACATGGTTCCATTCTTAGGGTTTCCGGGAGCCCATTCCAAGATTTTGCCGCAAGATATCTGAAGGACCGTGCCCTTTTCGGGCACACCCACCACCTTACGTCCCAATTTAAATTGTTTTTATGAAGTTGATCTACTCTGATCCGTCAGTTAACTTTGTCCGTATAAAGAATTATGGCCATGTATGCGTTGGTGAATCCATTGTACTGTACTGCTTTGCACTTTGATGGTCGAAATGACCGAATAAAGTTTTGACTGACTCTCTGATGGACAATGTACATCCGGCATGTGCCAAAGCCATCTCCCACCTTGGGCTTGTAAGTCTTAAACATCCATCCAGAACTTATTTTGTTTCCAGGTGACACCCAGCCATGCTTTCCTTCTCTCAATCCTTCTCACCCTTCCTTGTTCTCTGCAGGCTGCCTCCCTCGCAACCCTGATGTTCTGAGAGATCAAAGGTCCTCGCTTAAGGGTAGCCAGGGCTAGTAGTTGGTACTCCTGGCTTGCCCTGTGGTACCCCTGCAACTGCCCTGGTTACCCTTAGGAAATAGAGCGCACAACTGCTGACTTAATTGTAAAATACAGCAACAATCCGAGATGAAAGGGGCCCACAGGCATCTAGGCCCCGGTGCACTGCACCTGCTGCACCAGTGGAAACAATGCCCCCGAGATCAAGCATACCTCCAAGCCTTCCAGGGCAGCTTGGAGGGTGAGCGCCAAGCCTCAGTGGCGTTGGTGACATCACCTGCCATGTGACACCGATGATGTCAGAGTAAGTTTCATCACATGACTTCTTATATTAGTAACATCACAGGAAGCGTCATTAGCACATGCTTAATTGTGTACACTACGAATCAAGCTGCTGACTATGACTAAATAATCATATTATTATACAGGGGATTCTGCAACCCTGTATTAAAAGCCTGTCTCTAAATTCTTTATAATCGGAGACTTGTGACGTAGTCAGATGCTGATTATAAAGAAATCACGTCAGAAGTCAACTGTAATAACTAATTACAGTCGAGTTCTGAACAGAACGTTGCTGTTCTTTCTTCTGCTCTGTTTTTCTAGTTGTACAGTGACAATCTGAAAGGGGAGATTTATGGCAACATATTTATTTATCACACTGCTGGGGTAGGTTTAGAAACGTTAGAATACTTCTCAATGTATCTACATTGCATTTTAAAGTGCTTGTTTTAAAGTGATTCTAATATCTTTTTGCAACAATTATCTAACAGCTTTTTGTGTGTTTGATTTTGCATTAGAGGTTATATTTTTATTATTTATGTTTACAAACATGCTCCCGCTTATATAAAAGAGCCCACATGAATGATTTAAGTAGCTTGTGGGAAAGGTGATGTTGTGACCATGTATTATTAGGAATAAAGTACCCCCTGCCATACAGATATTACAAGTCACCTCTGAGTCCCCTAACCTTATAAAGCATTTGGGCTTGTTCCTCTATATGGTCCTCGGACTCCTCAGTGACTTACAATATCCTTATAATGTACGTCAGGGGATACTTTATCCCATGTAGAATTATAAAAAAGGATAAAATAGCCAAACAGTCGTACTAAAGCAGGAAATAGTTACTATATATTCATACCTTAGGGAAGAGCGAGATTGTGAAAAATACATCATCAACATTTATTTTCCTCATTGATTTGAAATGGGGGCATCAGGTGGGAGAAAGCTAAAACGGGGTCATTTTTTGGCTTAAAAATTGGAACTCTCCAATCCTTATCGAGGGAGTAACCAGTTATGCCTCCCTAAAATAAAACATACAGGATGCCATGAATTCAAGCACCCTGCTGCCTACAACAGATGGACGTGCCTCATACTGGTGAAGGAAAGTAGAAACCAAACAAGCTGCTGCATGCATCTACCAGCAGCACACATCTACCAGCAGCTCAAAAGCATGCCAAAGTTTAGCTCAACAAAAACAGAACAGGAACCTCCTACTTATAACATTAGCAACACCCTGCTAAGGACTTCGGGCTCAGTTATGACAAGAGACTGGCGATACTGCCCCCATGTGCACACTTACAACAAGAGCAGCTCTATCAGAGGTGAAGGGCTCTGCTGTAAACAGGCATTGGCAAAGCCAATAGGTCTCACACATGCAAACTATCGCCTTTCTCAAAGTTTTAGCTATGAAGCGCTATGACGCAGCCAGCACAGGTCTGCCCATTTAATTAATATATTAATTGGTGTTTCAAAAATAAATCTTTCATTGTACATTTGGTTACAGGGTGTAGTTTAGGAGGTAGAGCAAGAGATCTGAAGGATACATGTCCCCATCATAGTGAGATAGCTCAGTGTGTTAATGTGTCTACTGAAGGAGCTAGCACGGACGGCTCCTCCGTTAAGGCGGAGGAGCATCGTCCCACTAATTAAAATGCCCCCGCGTCTGACTCCCGAGCCAAGTGTCAGGATGGGGGGGGGGGGGGGAGGGGGGCTGCTGCTGAGTGGCAGCAGCAGAGAAGAGTGGTGGCTGGGCACTTCGAGTTTAAAGTGCGCATGTCTCTGTGGCCCGCTGTCTTGCAATGGACAGCCAGACATGCGCACTTTAAACTTCTTAACCCAGCTGTCTTGGACAGCTGGGTGGAGAGCAAGCACTGGCCTCCTGTGCCCTTCGGAGCGCTAAGAGAGCCCACTCCATCCAATCCTGGCACTTCTCTCATGCTGGTTAGCAGCATAAGAGCAGTACCAGGATTGGTTAGGGGAGTTGGCTGGGCCCTCGCTGTAGGAGAGAACACCGGGACTGGAGCGAGGATGTGCAGAAAGTTAAGTGACTTTAATTTCCTTTTTTACAATGTATTTTATGTCTGTGTGTATACCCTAAATCGCCGACATGCATTTCATTACCATGTTAAAGTTAAACATTTTAACTTCAAAACAACAATGTAATGTATGTCAGCATGAATTTAGTTATTATAGTTTTGCGCCCACCACCAATTTGCCCACCCTACCACTCTCCATAGCCGGCAGCCACCTCTGAGAGCTAGTGTACTCTGCCCCTCTCAGCTTCCAATCCCTGCAGGGCATCCAGGCGAGATTAATGCCCCTGCCATGCAGATCTACTTCACAGACTGAAAGCAAGTTCCTGTCCTGGGGAAATACCTGCAAGGGCTAGCTTGTTACACAGATCTGTCTGTAACCTGTATGTCATAGGTTTGAATCCCTGCAGAAGGATCTCAGACTTCCACAATCTAAGGATGACAAGATAAGTACAGTTAAATACTGTGACACTGACAGCGGTTTCTTCAACTGGAGGCAAAAACTCGGGTGCCTGTGGCTGCTAAACCTGCTTCATGCTCACACCACTCTCCATCAACAGAAATGTACCTTTCAATAATACGTGAGAACATTAGCGGACCCCCAACCCAGGCACCGCTCCGTCACTCGTTGGCTTTATGCTCGTCTTTGACCCTCTACTGTGCTCCACTGCCTTCTGGCCAGGTTCATGCTATAGAAATAACACACACACTCACAAACACACACACACACACTCACCCACACACACACACACACTCACACACACACACACGAGAACACACACACACTCATACACACACCCTACCACACACACACACCTCGCCCTCTCACACACACACACACCCATACACTCGCTCAAAAGTACCTCAACACACTATGGGGACCGGTCCTCATAACGCACCGGTCCTCACAAAGATAGTGTTTGTCTGGTTCTGTCAAGGTTAACCCACGCAATGAGGACCGAACCGGCCGCCACAGTGTGGGTTATACATGCCCACACACACACACACATCCTACCACACACCCCTCACGCACACTCTCACACACACACACACACATCCTACCACGTACACTCACCCCTCACACACACACAGTACTCAGCAGGATGGGTTTTAAGAACACATATTTGCCACATCCTGGTCTGTAATTTAAAGTTCTATTGTTCTGCGCCGTGCCATGAACATATGTTTCAAGGGCTCTGAGCACATTCCCAACTCTCCCCAATAATAACCCCCCACCCCAAACCAGACCTTCTCCAAAGAAGTGATCACATAACGTATGATTTAAACTTCCCTCAGAAGAGAAGGGAAGAAAAAGGTTTCATCTCCGAGATTACTCTGCATTGCCCACCACTTAGCATCAGCCAGGTGATGATGTGTTTGTCTCCCTTGTTGCTTTCTTCAGCCCTAACTGAGCCATGAGTCAAAAGTGTGGGGTGGTTAGGTGGGTCAGACGAACACACTTGCAGTGTTTAAGGCGACAAAGGCCTGTAGAAATGCTGCTCTTTCTGGCTAGGACACAGCACCTGTAGGGCCACCGAGCAGAGTAGAGGAAGAGCTATCACTAGCTCACGAGCTGCTTGTGGGAGAAGCCTGTCCTAGGCAAATAATTTATCCCACAGACCTCCTTTTTATTTATGATCACATATGAGAGCATTTTTAAATACTTGGGACCTGATTCACAAAGGTAAAGTCAGACCAAATGTCTAACTTAGACCAAAAGTCTAACTTTACTACTTTTTGGTACTCACAAAGGAAAGTTACTACTAGTAACTTTACTACTAGTAAATGTACTACTAGTAAAGTTACTATTAGTAAAGTTACTACTAGTAACTTTACTACTAGTAAATGTACTACTAGTAAAGTTACTATTAGTAAAGTTACTACTAGTAACTTTACTACTAGTAAATGTACTACTAGTAAAGTTACTAGTAAATGTACTACTAGTAAAGTTACTATTAGTAAAGTTACTACTAGTAACTTTACTACTAGTAAATGTACTACTAGTAAAGTTACTATTAGTAAAGTTACTACTAGTTAAACTACTAGTAGTAAAGGTACTAGTAGTAAAGTTACTATTAGTAAAGTTACTACTAGTTAAATTACTAGTAGTAAAGGTACTAGTAGTAAAGTTACTATTAGTAAAGTTACTACTAGTTAAATTACTAGTAGTAAAGGTACTAGTAGTAACGTACCTTTGTGAGTACCGAAAAGTAGTAAAGTTAGACTTTTGATCTAACTTTACCTTGGTGAATCGGGCCCTTTATGTTCAGGATGTGCGCCGCACAAGCACCTCTTACACCTGATTTATTAGACCGTAATGTTGCGGTATCTAAATTAAGAATCTAGGCCACATCTAGGGTGTCTAAGATACTGCTGTGCCTCTTAGTTCACTAATGCAATTGTTGAAGGGCGGCGAGCCGTGAATGTTTCTAAAAAAAAAATCACTTTTAATAAATATTTGTATATGCAATTATGTAATCTAATGTACTAAGGTGAAACATTTTTGCATGTTAAAGAAATCTACTTTTTGGGATTTTAAAGAGATTGTATATTTTTACATTATGTTTGTTGCACGATATACATGTTTGTTGTACGATATGCATGCCAAAGGCTTTCATGGCTCAGCTTGTGCACAGACTCTTAGGGGCATATTCTCAAGGGCTTATCGCCGAGTTAGCGGCACTTTATCGCAGCCAAAGTGGCGATAGATTTATCGCCCTATTCACAAGCTGGTGCTAATAGCCGATATCGCCAGTTTTCCAGCGATAGCAGCCGCAAAAAACATCGCCACGTATGACACCGGCAACTAACGCTAATGAGATGCAGAGTAGGCGTTCCCGTTCAAAAAGCCGCGAAAACACCACTTCGCAATATTCTCTACGACTAGCCAGATCGGCGATAAGATCCCAAAACAGACAATAAGGCACGTTAGCAGCAGGGATTTAACACCTGCTCCTACCTGGTGTTAAGACAGACGACGACCTGCACCACAAAAGGGAGACCAGACCAGAGCCACACCTGAAGAACAACAGATGCCATGGAGCTACTGATCATGCAGCTCAGAGCCCCAAGAGGGCCACAACACCCACCGCCACTACACCCAGGCCCGCCACCCCCCCCCGGACCCCCCACCCCCCCGGACTACTACAGAGACAGCGCAGACAAAGACAGCGGACCTTCAGAAAACGCACCAGTCTCACAGACTTAACACCAGAGGATGTCATTGCCCACTACAGGCTCAAAAGGACAACCATCCTCCGCATCCTGACCATCATTGCCCACTGGCTGACGGTACCAACACAGCGGACAACCAACATCCCTCCGCAGACAAAGCTGCTGGCTGTGCTGCACCTGTTGGCCTCTGGTACCTTCCAACCAACAACTGCCAGAGTCGGAGGAGTCTCACAGCCAGCCCTATCAAAGTTCCTCACACCTGTCTTGTATGCCATTATCAGCTTGGTACCCCAGCACCTTCACTTCCCACACACTGCGCAGGAACAGCTGGAGACCAAGCAAGGCTTCCACGCCATAGCTGGATTCCCGCACGTGTTGGGGCAATCGACTGCACACATGTACTCCTCGTGCCCCCTGCGGCCACTGCACACAATTACCGCAACAGGAAGCACACACATTCCATCAATGTGCAGGCAATAGTGGACCACCTGGGACTCTTCACCAATGTTGTCGCCAACTCCCCAGGCAGTGTGTATGATTCATACATCTTCCGACAGTCCATCATCAACCAGCGCTTCCAGGATGGCACCCATGGGAATGCATTGCTCGTTGGTAAGTACCAAATGAACACACCACACACCTTAACTCCACAGTCATGCAACTCACGACTCTGGGAATGCACACGTTACAAACCCACATACAACATGCCAAGCAACATGCCCACATACCACACACGACAGCACAACTTACTGTGGTAACCTGGGCCAGCCATGTACACAAGCCATCAAAGGTATGGCACCTCAGCCACACAATAGCAGAATGTGGGGAGAGGTGGGAACCAGGCATGTGCGAAGGAGGCAAGTGACCCATGAATGAGATTGTACACAATGCCAAGTGTGGCGTGGATGTGCTGGCCAGACTGCAGTCAGCAGGCCACAGACATGTCCATGTCGACATATACTGCTGGTGTCTGGAGTGTTACCCCAGGCAGTGGGGAAGATCGCGGAAATGTAGCTCGTTACGTCCCCCCCTGTAAGTGTGAGCAGAGTGGGCTGGCCCGGCGTACGCCAGGCCAGCGTAGGGGTGTGAAGAAAAAGCACGTTGCGCCGGGCGTGGTTCTCTTCCGGAATGGCCAACATGTCTGCCAGGGCGGTGCCTCTCAGCCCGCCACGAGCCCGATGCCGTGAGCGGCGGTTCCTGCGATCCTGTGCGCCTGCTGCACCCCAGGCCACTGGTCCCCAGACCCGTCTTGGCCGCCCCTGCGCAACCAGGCCTCACTGCTCACCTGCTGACACCGGCGTCTGTCAAAGAGGGCCCACCATGTGACGGTGCAAGCTCCAAGCCCGAGGCCCGCGACCTTGACAGCCTCCTCAGACCATCACGGCCTCCGCGACACAGGCCCCCAGCACTCCTTTCTCGTTGACGTACTCCACCGCTGCCTCCGGCCTACACTGCGGTCCAGTAGGTCACACATTTGGAACTGAGTCTTGATTATTCAATGGCCGAGTTCATATCATTGTACGCAAGGAGAGGAGTAAGAGGAAGACGCGGTTCAGTCCGGAGGAAAAAAGGATCATCGTTATGGAGGTGATCGAACACTACCAACAACTGCTCTGGTGTCACTAACTCTGTGCATCACGGGCCAACGACACGTGGCTGTGGGCCCCTGCTGACCGCTGCCTCCGGCCTACACTGCGGTCAAGTAGGTCACACATTTGGAACTGAGTCTTGATTATTCAATGGCCGAGTTCATATCATTGCACGCAAGGAGAGGAGTAAGAGGAAGACGCGGTTCAGTCCGGAGGAAAAAAGGATCATCGTTATGGAGGTGATCGAACAGTACCAACAACTGCTCTGGTGCCACTAACTCTGTGCATCGCAAGCCAAGGACACGTGGCTGGGGGCCCCTGCTGACCGCTGCCTCCGGCCTACACTGCGGTCAAGTAGGTCACACATTTGGAACTGAGTCTTGATTTATTTATGGCAGAGTTTATACCATTGCACTGGCCTCATCGCAGACTGCATCCCCTTTCAGCTCTGGTGCCACTAACTCTGTGCCACGAAATTCATGGACACTCTCTGGTTGAACTTTGGTGGCGTCTGAGTCAATGGCCTGGGGGTTGTCTTCATCATCATGTGGCTGATACTGACTTTGTGTTAAAAATCAGTATGTAGCATTCATCTCCTCCATATTGCCTGTTTCTGCTTGGTTCTGCCCTCTGCATCATGCCCTGGAAGAACACCTTCCACTGTCCCCCGAAACACTCCGCGACATTCACCTTCGACATCGACGAGGACCCGCTCAGCTCTCGTGGCCCTACCTCAGTGCACCGCAAGTCACCGTCCCGTGGCGGTGTGCCTGTGCCGGCCGCACTGCATCCGAGGCCACTAACTCTGTGCAGCTCAAGTCATGGACCCTGTCTGATTTAATATTGGATGGCCTCTGAGTCGATGGCCTGGGGGTCATCAACGCCATGTGTCTGTGGCCCTGCGCTGACCGCTGCCTCCGGCCTCAACTGCGGTCCACCATGGCTCACACATCAAATCGAGTCCTGACCTGCCCGGACGACGCATCACCGCTGGCTGCACACGCCACCACCGCCAGGACCACCTGCAACCAACAACTGCCAGAGTCGGAAGAGTCTTACAGCCAGACTACCAGAGTTTCTCACACCTGTCTTGGATGCCATCATCAGCTTGATACCCTGCTCAGCTCTTCAGGTGCCACTAACTCAGTGCACCACAACTCATGGACCCTGTCTGATTGAGTTTTGTGCTGTGTACAGCGGATGCAACCATGTCACCACAGGCAGTGGGTAAGACCTTGGACATGTAGTTTTGTCGTCCCCCCCTTAATACGTAAGAGGGGTGGACTGGGCCGGCGTACGCAAGTACAGCGTAGGGGTGTGAATTATTATCCCTGGGCTCTGGGCGTGGTTCATTTCTGGGCTGGACAGGAAACCAACTGATGCGTGTGTCTCTGTTGCAGTGTCTACGCCACACGGCCCGCAATCGACAATGTTGCAATGTTGCATGCACCCGGAGGGCGGCCGCGCACGAAGGGATTGTACAAGGAATACAAGGCCGCTCGGGCTCTTGGCTCATGCATGCCAACTGTTGTGTGTGTATCGCCATTGGTGCACCATAAGCCTAGGGCCTAGCCTCAATTGCAGCGCGAAAGCCACATCACATTTCAAGAATGCAAGCAGTAGTCAGACTAACATTAGGGATGAAAGCTCTATTGTCTCAATACTTAAGGCGGAAGGACATCTGCTACTCCGACCTTGGTCTTGCATGCGGCAGGCACCCCCTGAGAGAGATACCATAGCAGATGATGACGTCTCCCACGCTACACACAGCGCTGATGAAAGACCAACGTATCCACACCCCACACACAGAAGTTCTTGCTCGAGGTACTCTTGCATGGAATGCCCTTGACACTTAAGTACACAACAACCCATACGTCCAAACGTTGCACACACATATGACTCATTGCTCCGAGCTGTGGCATATCATCCACATAACTGCTGCAGGTCAGAAGAGTGCCGGTTCTACGAGAGCCACCAACGCAATGGCAGAACATCCCGGGCGCATGCACAACGCCTGTCACGTGGAACTGTACCGTGACCGAATGCTGCCTGTTAGTGTCTGATGCATTGTTCTGCATGTTGTGGCCCTAGTCTTGCCCGTACTGACACGCACATGCTAATAAAGTCTACGCAACTCTACTAGTGTTCAACTGTGATGTGTGTTGATTAGAATGACAAATCGTGTGCCTCAATGAGCATTGTCCGTACACAGGGAGGGACTGACTGACGCATTTCACTTAGGGGTGAGTCCCTATTGCCAGCTCCACCTCTGTGAGCCAGACATAGTGGTTGGGATAGTTGCTGATAGACCTGTGCTCTTATGTGTCTTCAGCAATGTGAGTATGGTGTCCATATTCTTACCACGTGGATTAGTGTGATCCATCACTACAGGCTGTGTCCACCCAGTTGAGTGTGAGTAGGTATGCGAAGAGATGTTCTGTTGTCAAATGTGATGGTGGACACTACTTTAGGCCTGCCAACGACTTTGACATCTCATACCCAGCCCTATTTCTAACATTGCGTGGGGCAAAGCTGAGAAATTGCGCGATTGTTGTTTCAGAGCAATGAGGCCACAGCTAGTGCACACATTCCCAGTCATCTCACTTCCTATGTGTGTCACGGTCACACATGCGCATTGCTTTCATTTCCAAGGGTGTACCTTTTTGGGCAATCAATGTCCTTACATTCATCCATACTTTCATATTTGATCGATTATGGACATGACACATCTGTGTGAATTTGAATGATTTATTCACATTCGGTGGAGTGTCGGAGCTGGAGCAGTACATGGCCATGCAAACCCCACATTACATTGTAGCCCATGGAGGGCCAGCCAGAGTCATTTAGGGATTGACAAGTTCATCGGTAGAGGAAGAGTTCAGTCCGCAGTCTGATTACTGTGTCATTGGTAAGCAAACAGAATATGGCAGTCCATGTCGAGGTCCAAGGTGAGTGTCGCAGAGTGTTTCGGGGGACAGTGGGAGGTGTTGTTACAGGGCATGATGCAGAGGGCAGAACCAAGCTGAAACAGGGCATATGGCGGAGAAGAATGCTACTGGCTCCTTCTTACTACAAAGGTGGAATCACCCGCATCTTCGTACCCTATGTCATCTGTCTGACATGTGGGTGCTGATGTTTGGTCTGCAGCACTGTGTGCCACTGACACATCAGGGGCCGGAGATGTGTGTGTAGAAGTACCCAGCAGCATTCATCAGCGACTGCCTTAGTGGCAGCAATGCGATGATGAGGATCTGCAGGGCATGGAAGATCCCAACAACTTTTCGCCGGTGTGCATCCGTGGCAGCCATTCTTTCCGCATGCATCCGCTCCATGTTCTCCATTATCCTCAGCATCTGTGCCAACTCTCGGCTGACATCGCTGAGGCCACTCTGACTAGACAGTTGTTCTCCTCTCGGACTCCAGCGATGTCGGGCATGGATTGTTGGACATCATGGAGCGAACTGTGGGTGGCCGTTAGGGAGTGTAAGTGGTCCCTGATGGGACTTAGACACCCACTTATGCATCTAGTTTGGCTGCCATGAGGTCGAACCCCACCCGCACCTGTTCAGCCACCTCCTTCTGGCAGTCTAACACATGGCCTTGGAATGCGATGTGTTCTTCGGTGAGGTGCTGGGAGCCAGCCGTGGTGGTGGGTGCTTCCTGCTGCATGGTCTGTGCAGGGGGTGGGGTCTCCTCGATGCAGCTGGGCTGCCCTGCTCCTGGAGATGGGTTGCCGTAGCTGTCCATGAGCTGTTGTAGGGCATCGGTGTCGAAGGTGTGGAGGTCCTCTTCATCATCACTGATGAGTTGTCTGGTCTGCTCTGCAGGAGGTGTGGATTGTCCCTCTGCAATGTGAAGGGGAGATGCATTTTGACATTGTGTTGACATGTATGTTGACACATTGTTCAAGTTTACCTACAGACTGCATGGCAATGTACATTGTGACTGTTTGGGAGGAGCTGACTTTTTGATGCGGGACAGTGGACATTTGAACTACATCACGGATGTGAGGTTGTACACGTACATCATCACCTCACAGTTTCCTGCTATGCCAGATGTGATTGTCCAGTTTCTACGCACAAGCGGAACCAGTTGTGTCCTCTGTTCTGTAGTGAGAGTGTTGCACTTTGTACCACATTGTCGTCAATGATGATGTGCTGTTATTGCTATGTGTGTGTGCTGCATTGTGGGAGAGTCGCCCCTGCAGCTGTGATTTTGCTGCCCCTTATCCCTTTGAGGCGGTGTGCCTTTGACTTCTGTGCTTCTACAGTGCTGGGATGTTGCAGTCTTGGCTAATTTTGGCTCTAGTTCGGATTTTGGACTCCTGGGCATGGTTTATCCGCAGATGTGTTGTTGGCGTCAGGGGTTGTTTGTGCAGGTGGATGTGTCAGAGTGTGACTGTGAGAGGGATGGGCGGAAGAAGAAGCGAGGAGGCCGAACTACAGGCTCAATGTTGTTATTTATTGGAGGTTATAACACCAGAAAACAGTAAACAGTCAGTGCAGATGGGTTGTGGGTCTTTTCCTCTCCGGGCAATGGCTGAAGTGTCGGTCCAGGGTTTCCTAGGCGTTCCTTTGATGTGGAGGGGTGTCCCAGAAGGCTCGCAGGGGAGATGAAAACCAAAAGAAAGAGGAGAGAGGCGATTAGCAACCCTGTCTTGACACTATTTTGGCTAGACAGGTCCCTTCACCGTTTTAGAAGAGCCCCTTAAAGATGTATCTTCAAGTAAAGAGGAGGGTGATCCTCAGTGATGTAGGTAAGAAGGGTGTCAGGGCAATCTATGCAATCCTCCCTCATGCAAAGGAAGTAAAGCCGCCTAAGGCGTGCTGGACCGGTCGCACTTGGTCAGCACCCAGGCAATATTCACTCGTGAGGAGGCAATCGCACTCCTTCTTCTGATCAGGTAGGCAGAGACCGTGAGGGAGCGGGGTGGGTGTAGGAGACAGTGAGGGGCACACACACGCAAACTCACGCAGTGACAACACTAAGTGAACCCTTTTAAAACTCCCGAATACCCTCCCTCTTAGTCCCTCCCTGCACTCCCTCCCAATTCACGTACCGCCTCAGCCACAGCTCTCCTGAGCTGCGGCGGCTCTCCAGCGTCCTCCGGGGGTGTCCACCACTCCTCCGTCCACGAGTCAGGCTCTCCGTCTCCGTCGGGGTCTTGCGTGAAGGAGCTCTCCGCGACGTCCTTCCCGTCTTCCTCCAGGCTCTGCTTCCAATGCGGCTCTTCCTGTACGGCGTCCTCCGTCTCCTGCCTTTCCTCCCGGCACGATAGCAGCGCGCCTTCCTGTTCCTCCGGGCCTGCCTTTAGAGGGTGTGTCCCCGCCTCTCCGTGTCCGGATTGGTCAGCCAACCCCAGCTGTCCGTGGCGTCCCTGCGGGCGAGGAGAGGCAGGCGGGATTAACCCTTGGTTTCTCGGCTCTGGTGCGGCGCAGAGCGTGGTATTCCACTCGGCCCCTCACATCCCCCTTCCCTAACTTTCTTGCCGGCAAGAAAATGGTCGAGGGATGGCGTGATAAGTAATCAGCGTTACCCTGCTCCTTCCCCTTCCGGTGTAATGTGGTAAACCGGAATGGTTGGAGAGCCAGGAACCACCTCATAATTCTGTCATTATGCCCCTTGTGACGGGATAGCCACTCCAAAGGGGCATGGTCCGTGAAAAGGGTAAACTCCCTTCCTTCCAGGTAATAGTGGAGAGATTCAATCGCCCACTTGATAGCCAGGGCCTCTTTCTCTATTACCGAGTAGTTTTTCTCCCGAGGGAACAGCTTTCGGCTGATATATAATATGGGCCGTTCTTGTCCGTGGGAGTCGGTTTGGGACAGAACGGCGCCGAGCCCCAGCTCTGATGCATCCGTTTGAAGGATGAAGGGTTTTTGTAATCGGGGCTCAGGAGCACGGGCTTGGAGGTAAGGGCTTGTTTTAGAGTCCGAAACGCCTGCTGAAGGTGTGTAGAGGGACATTGTAACTCCTTTTCAGTGTTTTTCTGTTTTTGTAGGAGATCGGTCAGAGGGGTGGCGATGTGAGACAATTCGGGGATAAAGCGTCGATAATAACCCAGGATGCCTAGGAAGGCCCTTAGCTCTCTTTTGGTGCGGGGAAAGGGGAGGTCTGCTACGGCTGCTATCTTTTCTTTCTGGGGTTTGATGAGCCCCTCTCCCAAAAGGTACCCAAGGTATTTGACGGACCTAGAGGCCAATCGGCTTTTGGCGGGGTTGATAGTAAGGCCTCCCTCCCCTAGGGTCCGAATGACTGTGGACAGGTGGTCTAAATGTTGCTCCCATGTATTGCTATGAATCACAATGTCATCGATGTACGCCGCGGCATACCCAACACAGGGCCTGAGCAGGGTGTTCATTAATCTCTGGAACGTGGCAGGAGCCCCGTGCAACCCAAAGGGTAGCACGGTGAACTGATACAATCCTCCAGGGGTCGAGAAGGCGGTTTTCTCTCGGTCTGCTTTGGTGAGGGGACCTGCCAGTACCCTTTGCATAAGTCCAACGTGCTGATGTATTTTGCCTCGCCCAATCGTTCCACCATCTCATCTACCCGGGGTAGCGGATATGTGTCGAACTGTGAGATCTTATTCACCTCCCTGAAGTCTATACAAAATCTAATGGAGCCATCGGGTTTTGGAACCAACACTATGGGTGAATTCCAGTCACTTTTAGAAGGCTCTATAACACCCATACCAAGCATTTGTTGTACTTCCTGTTCCACAGCCTGTCTACGTGACTCGGGAAGGCGATAAGGGCGTAGCTTTACCCGCTTTCCGGGCTGCGTGGTAATGGCGTGTTCGATCAGGCTGGTTCTCCCTGGGGTGGTGGAAAACACCGCTTGAAGGGGTCTCAAACAGGCATCCAGAGTGTGTTGCTGTTCCGCGGTCAGCTCCGGATCCATGCTTTGGAGATATAAGAGTGGGGGACTTGAGATCAGTGCCACTGGGAGGGGTATGTCCCCGTTCCACAGCTTCAAGAGGTTTATATGGAAAATCTGTGTGTTATTCTTCTTTCTGGGGTCCATTTCGAGGCGATAGGTGACTGGTGTCACTACCTCAATAACTCGAAAGGGGCCCTGCCACTGACCCAGCAATTTGTGGTCGGAGGTAGGCATCATGAGAAGGACGTGGTCGTCTATGTTCAGGGCGCGTGCTTGGGTTGTTTTATCGTATTGTCGCCTTTGGCTCTCTTGTGCGTTTTCTAGGTGGGTTCTACAGATACTCCGTATCTCCTGAAGGTGTGTCTTCAGGGCCATGACGTATTCAGGGAGAGGTTTGGTACCTTCGGGCCTTTCTTCCCATTCCTCCCTAGCCATGTCGAGAAGGGTGCGGGGTTGCCGCCCATACAGTAACTCGAAAGGGGAATATCCGGTGCTTTTCTGGGATTTGCACCGGATAGCAAACAAGGCAAGGGGTAACATGTCCTCCCATCGACGGGTCTCCAAGTCTAACATCTTTTTCAGGGTGGTCTTTAGGGTGGCGTTGTACCGCTCTACCAGCCCGTCCGTTTGCGGATGGTATGCGGCCGTACGGATCTGTTTTATCTTCAGCTGGGAGCACACCTGTTTCATGAGCTGGGAGATAAAGGGTGTGCCCTGGTCGGTTATCACTTCCCTAGGGAACCCCACCCGGGAAAAAACGTTCACCATGGCCTTGGCTATCTGCTGGGCATTGGGATGACGAAGGGCCACCGCCTCGGGAAACCGGGTAGCGTAGTCCACTATCACTAACACGTACCTACATCCACTACGGGAGGGGAGCAAAGGACCGATGATATCCATCCCCACACGAGAGAATGGTTCATCAATGATAGGAAGGGGTCGTAAGGGGACATTAGGGGGTCGGTACCGGCTGTTCTTTTGGCAGATGGGACACTTTTTACAGTATTGACGTACCTGTTGGTATATACCTGGCCAATAAAACTTCCCTAGGATGTCTTTTCCTGTTTTGTCCTCCCCAAAGTGACCCCCCAATAGGTGACTATGCGCCAGGAACATCACTTTCTCCCTATATTGCTGGGGTACCAGTAACTGGAGGGGACCGTCCCTGTTCCCTTTTCGGTAGATCAATCCTCCCTTGATAAGAAACTGGGGACCTACTTGGGTGGGATCCTCGGTGTCTGTGGCATGATTCCAAGCACCCCTCAGTGTTGGGTCCTCCCTCTGGGCTGCAAAAAAACCCCTATCGTACTGCCAAAGGGGTTCTTCGTCGACTTGGGTCAAGGCAATCGTTGTCCAGTTTCGTTTCTCCTTCTTTTTCTGGTTTCGACTTTTCGGACTTTTCCCTGACGGGTGGTCTAGGAGAGGTACTTTGGAAAAAGGAGCGGAATGGCACCAGTCGTCCCTGTCTATATCCTGCTCTGGTATCACAGAGGACAGATGGGGATAATCGGAGCCCAGGACCAATGGTTCGGGTAAACGAGGTACCAACCCTACCCGCAGGGACACGGGTTGATAGGAGGGCCCATGCTGGATCCTCACGTCAGTGGTGGGATATCGTTTATTGTCCCCATGGACACATTGGATATTAACCTCTCCGGTGGTTCGGGTGACACCCCCAGGTATGGCAGTTGGTTGCATCACGCTCTGTAAGCAACCCGTGTCCATCAGGGCCCTTCTGTTTACCCCGTTCACCCTAACGGTTCTATGGTAACGGGGTTTCGTCCCCAGTGGATTGCAGTAGTACGACCGGGTGAGCCCGACCTCCATCGGTTCCTCCTTCTGAGGGCACATCCGGGCGATATGGCCATACACACCACAGGCAAAACACTGAGGACCGGGATGGAGGGGTGGGGGTCGGAGAGAAGGAGCTGGGAGATGTGGTATGACGGTCACCGTCTCCGGGCGACGGGGTGGAGGGGGTCTATTGGTTCGTAACAGACCCCCACCTGAGGGCTTCCAATGGGGCTCTTCCCTGTTGCGTTGTAACTCTTGTGCCCTGTGAAAGGCACCCGCTATCTCAACGGCCCTCTCAAATGTCAACTGGGTATGCTGTCGAACCCATTTTTGAGCGGCGGGATGCAAGGATGAGAGGAATTGTTCTAGGTATATCTTTTCCAATATGTTTTCCTTGGTGGAAGTCAGGGGTTTCAACCACCGATTTGTTAGGTCCCGGACACAATAGGAAAGAGCACGTGGTGTTTCTTGGGGTCCCTCCTTGATTTGGCGCAAGCGGATTCTATATGTCTCCTCATCCAACCCTAACCTTTCTAGTATGTCTCTTTTAACATCCAGGTACGGGGTGAGGCCCAAGGGGTTCGCTTCTTGGTAGGCGGCCTGCATGTCACCCGACAGGAGGGGTCCTAAGTACTGCCCCCACTTGTCCTCTGTCCATCCTGCGGTCCGGGCCATACGCTCAAAGTTGGCAAAGAAAAAGTCGGGGTCCTCTCCACTGACATATTTTTGTAGGACCATTGATGGCAAAGGGGAAACGCCTCTCTGTTGCCCCAGGGTATCAGCCAGCCGGCCGAATGTGGTTTCCTGGGCTTGGTTTTGCTCTGTCAGGGTTTTCTGCAATTTCTCCCTATCCTCCTCCGCAATGGCCAGGAACTTCTCCATGGCCCGGCCCAGTTTGTCCTGTCCCTCCGCCATTTTCTGCATTGCGGCCTCCATCTTCCTGGATCCCACTTCTGACACCAGGTGTGAGAGGGATGGGCGGAAGAAGAAGCGAGGAGGCCGAACTACAGGCTCAATGTTGTTATTTATTGGAGGTTATAACACCAGAAAACAGTAAACAGTCAGTGCAGATGGGTTGTGGGTCTTTTCCTCTCCGGGCAATGGCTGAAGTGTCGGTCCAGGGTTTCCTAGGCGTTCCTTTGATGTGGAGGGGTGTCCCAGAAGGCTCGCAGGGGAGATGAAAACCAAAAGAAAGAGGAGAGAGGCGATTAGCAACCCTGTCTTGACACTATTTTGGCTAGACAGGTCCCTTCACCGTTTTAGAAGAGCCCCTTAAAGATGTATCTTCAAGTAAAGAGGAGGGTGATCCTCAGTGATGTAGGTAAGAAGGGTGTCAGGGCAATCTATGCAATCCTCCCTCATGCAAAGGAAGTAAAGCCGCCTAAGGCGTGCTGGACCGGTCGCACTTGGTCAGCACCCAGGCAATATTCACTCGTGAGGAGGCAATCGCACTCCTTCTTCTGATCAGGTAGGCAGAGACCGTGAGGGAGCGAGGTGGGTGTAGGAGACAGTGAGGGCACACACACGCAAACTCACGCAGTGACAACACTAAGTGAACCCTTTTAAAACTCCCGAATACCCTCCCTCTTAGTCCCTCCCTGCACTCCCTCCCAATTCACGTACCGCCTCAGCCACAGCTCTCCTGAGCTGCGGCGGCTCTCCAGCGTCCTCCGGGGTGTCCACCACTCCTCCGTCCACGAGTCAGGCTCTCCGTCTCCGTCGGGGTCTTGCGTGAAGGAGCTCTCCGCGACGTCCTTCCCGTCTTCCTCCAGGCTCTGCTTCCAATGCGGCTCTTCCTGTGCGGCGTCCTCCGTCTCCTGCCTTTCCTCCCGGCACGATAGCAGCGCGCCTTCCTGTTCCTCCGGGCCTGCCTTTAGAGGGTGTGTCCCCGCCTCTCCGTGTCCGGATTGGTCAGCCAACCCCAGCTGTCCGTGACGTCCCTGCGGGCGAGGAGAGGCAGGCGGGATTAACCCTTGGTTTCTCGGCTCTGGTGCGGCGCAGAGCGTGGTATTCCACTCGGCCCCCTCACAGTGACCTGCTCCTTTTACGGATGTGTTCCACACTCAGCCACCTCAGTGTCATGGCGTGCACCATGTCATGATAATTGGACTGCAGCCATGCTGTTCGTCATGCAGTGTCACTTGCATTGTCAGTGTGGCTCACAGACACGCAGCTTTGCTGGTTTCGACACGTGTGCATGGGTTGGCTGTGAGATTGGTGCTGTGTGGGGAGGGACCCCTTTGTGCCCATAGTGGACGGGGGCCTACTTGCTGTTTGTATGTTTGCTGCAGTGTGCCAAGGGGATCAGGGACATGATCCAGAGTCATTGTGGGTGTGCAGTGTGCTCTACTTAATTGTGCATGTGTGCCATTGTGCCCATCTCCCCCGACCCCCAGTCCCTGTTCGGTACTCACCCTGGTGCTGTTGTGTCAGCTCATGTCGAGCAGTGTCCGGACCCCAACTCCTGCCACCGTCTCCCCACTGATGACTGTGGCCACCATTTCCTCCATCTCGTCCAGCTCCTGGTGTTCCGCTGGGCTGCCACCTCCAGTCTGCATTGCTGCCTGATGGTTGTCAGTGAGTTTCTTCTTGGTTTTGCGCTTCGCATCATTCCAGCGCCTCTTGACCTCTCCAATTGTCCTCCTCCTCACTCCTACTGCATTCACCTTGTCCAGGATGGACTGCCATATTGCATTTTTGTTTGCCAATGACAAGTTGGAGGTGACGTACAGTTGTTGGTGGTGTGCTATCACCTCCGTGATGATGATCCTGTTTTCCTGCGGACTGAACCTCATCTTCCTTGTCTTCTTCTCCTTGCCCTTCCGTGACCCCGAGGTCCCAGGCTGGTCCTCCTGGGGGCTTGTGGGGTTCTGGTCATCCTCTGTACTTGCTCCGGCTTCCTCCATGGTGCTACGCAGTTTTAATTAATTTGTTTGTGTTTTTCGGTGCTTTTATAGTGCATTTTCCCGCATGACGCATGGGAATTGCAGGCCTGTCGCTGGTTATCGCTGTTTTTTTTTATCACGGTTGGCCACATCGCAACTTTTTTCGCGTTCGTGTTTCGTGTTTTTTCAGCGTTGCGTTAATTTTAACGCGGTCATTTGGCGCGTTGTCGTGAGACTATCGCATGGTGCCGCCGGGTTGAGAATACAACGTTAACACAGCGTTATTTTCCCACAATAGACTGCGATGTGCAAAGTTGCGTTAAGCTAATTTTGCGATAATTATCACACGTTCTTGAGAATATCCCCCTTAGAGTCAAGCTAGACCCTGAGCTCTGGCTCACCCTGCCCTAATAATTTGCCTGCCTTCCCTCTATTTGAAAGTCAGGCTTAGTACATGGGGCCGACAATCACTTAATAAAATGATTGGTAAAAGGCGAGGACTAAAAAGATGGAACCCAGCCCACATGCACTGATTTGACCACTCTACCATCAAGTCTTCTTGTAGGAGAGATAAAAAGATTGAGTGCAGTCAAAAAACATTTAAAATAATTGAATCCAGGTCAAGGACTCCAGGCTGTTGTGTTGTTCATAACCGTAGTTCTTGGATTGGTTGTTATGTTTGGGGACCCTGAGTCGGGTCTGTTCTGTCTGTGACACTTTTTTCTCGTTCACAAACATTGGCATTAGTATTCTTGGAAAGCTGCGCCAGTCTCATGTTCCCGGGGTTACCACTGGCACTCAAACACCCCAAAGATGATGGGATGAATACTTGTAAATAGTCTAACCAGTGACAATCACTGAGGGCAGCATTCCAATTCATCATTTTTTGCCCACTGTGACACAGTAGACAGAGGCCCAATTATGCAAATCAGTACTGACCCTGTTCCTCATGGAAACAGCCCATCCTGAACCATCTTATCTTTCCACCCTGAAGCCCACTGCTTTTCTATTTGGGAAATTTGAGATTCGCACCGCCCGGATCTCACTGACTAAGCTATGCCCTTGCTGTCAATCACCCGTGGCTGCTGGTCCAAACGTTCACCAATCCATGCTGCCTGGAGACCCTTTTATCTTCTAGTCAGTGCAAGGGTGCACGCGCTGAAGGAGTCTCAGGTGCAGCTTGTTTCATGTGTTGAACTTTGGCTGCTCCCGCAGGGCCTGATATCAGTCTCTTTTCCTGCCAGGGTAGCATAGATGTGTCTGGCTTATGCAACAGTACACAGAGCCAACTTGGAACTTACTGCTCATTCTTGAGGTGCGGCTGAGAGTTTCTAGAAGCCTGTTATCATGGAATGTGGACTAGGCTCGGCTTCAGCACTGCGAGACCAGGAGGGCGGTGAGGAAGCATGGGTGGGGAAGACAGTGGAGGGGGAGCAGTAAAAAGCAAAATGCTGCTGGAGGTCAGCTGTGGAAGACACTTCCATCATCTGCCCAATGTTGACATGTCTAAGAATGGAAAGTTACACATCTTTAATAATGTTGCGTCCAATGGGAAGACCATTGCCATGCCCAAAGGCCGTTTTGTCTGCCAGCAGGGGTACTGGGACAGGGCACTGATGTTGGCCATGCTCAATGACCAGTGCCCTTGGGCAAAAATGCATGCCATGCCCAAGGGGTACTGGGTGCATGGCACCTGAGAGGAAGTGCCCACTACACCTCGCCGTGTCCAGGTACTACTGTACGCATGAGTGTTTGGCTACACAGCATGTCTGAAGTTCTTGCCATGTCCAATGGGTACTGGAAGGATGGCACCTGAGTGGAAGTGCCCACTACACCTAGCCATGCCCAGGTACTACCGTACACAGGATTGTTTGGCTACACAGCATGTCTGAAGCATGTGCCATGCCCAAGGGGTACTGGACGCATGGCACCTGAGCAGAAGTGCCCATTAAATCTAGCCATGTGCAGGTACTACCGAACACGGGGGTGTTGGGTACACCACATGTCTTTAGTGCATGAGCTTCGAACTGAAAATCAATGGGCCTGACTCACAAATGTGAACTTAGACCTGAAGTCTAAGTTTAGACCTGAAGTCTAACTTAACACCTGAAGTCTAAGTTTAGACCTGAAGTCTTATTTTAGACCTGAAGTCTAACTTTAGACCTGAAGTCTAAGTTTAGACCTGAAGTCTTATTTTAGACCTGTAGTCTTATTTTAGACCTGAAGTCTTATTTTAGACCTGAAGTCTAACTTTAGACCTGAAGTCTTATTTTAGACCTGAAGTCTAACTTTAGACCTGAAGTCCAACTTTAGACCTGAAGTCTTATTTTAGACCTGAAGTCTAACTTTAGACCTGAAGTCTAAGTTTAGACCTGAAGTCTTATTTATTTTAGACCTGAAGTCTTATTTTAGACCTGAAGTCTAACTTTAGACCTGAAGTCTTATTTTAGACTTGAAGTCTAAGTTTAGACCTGAAGTCTTATTTTAGACCTGAAATCTAACTTTAGACCTGAAGTCTAACTTTACACCTGAAGTCAAACTTTAGACCTGAAGTCTAACTTTAGACCTGAAGTTTAATTTTAGACTTCTGGTCTAAAGGTAGACTTCAGGTCTAAGCTTAGGGCCCGATTCACAAAGACCAAAATTCTAACTTAGACCAAAAGTGTAACTTTACTACTTTTCGGTATTCACAAAGGTAAGTTACTACTGGTTAAAATGCAAATCAGTCCCTGGCCAAATAACATACGTGAAATAGGGCAAGCTGGCTCTCTTGTACTTGGGGAGGTGCTGGCATGTGCCAGGGGTCTGCCTTGAAGTGGGGGGCTAGCCAAGCTCTTCTGGCCCTCGCCCCTTCCTAGAACCAGCCCATTGTGACAAGGTCACTTCACAGACAGCAGACATGGTACGCCATGACCCGAACATAACACTCCCTTTCTGTACAGTTTTAAACCAAAAAAGGCCTCTGCTTGTATGGCCAGGTACTGCCTACACCCCCTCCTCCCTTATCAAGACCCAGATAATAACATGAGAAGAGTTTTTTGGATGAGGGGGTCGGAAAGAACCCCCGGCCGTATTTATTAACATAAAATTTTTTAAACATAATTAATATATACAAAATATACAAAATACGCAGAAAACATTGCATTATATTGATTACATGGATAAGTACAGATGTCAGATGGCTAACCTTAACATATCTCTAATACAAGGTATTCCTATCCGAATCTAAAACATATCATCATCAATAATCATCATAGCAGTTACTTTTTCTGCGTATCCCTATTTGAGCCTACGGCAAGGTCAATAACTGGTGTCAGATCCTTATCAAATTATGCCCGCCCTCCGACCGGAGTGCGCATGCGCAGAGGGCCCGTTCACCGTGAGGGTACTTCCCCCCCCGGTTACCCCTGTACGCTCTGTATATTATCTCCATAAGGGGCCCTTGCAGTTCTGTGCATTGTGCACGTGCGGGGTGGCCAACCAGCCTAGGGAAAGCGTTACTCCCCACTCCCCGCACCCATCCAGCCAACCGGCTGTAACTGCCCCTGGAGTTCTAGGAGAGACCACTTGTCCCTCCCCTTGGGTGACCCCACTCAAGAATGGCGCCGCCCTCTAAGGACCTTAAATTTACTGCTCACCAATCATGACCTTACCGCCACAGGCCAGCATAGTTGACCGACTATCTGGCCCCCCTATGCTCACTAGAGGGTCATGTCCTACTCCTGAAGCCACCCAACCAAGCCAGCAGATTCTCTAGGAAGATTTCATTGCCTACCTTAGACAAGTGGACACCGTCTTTTAAGAAGCAAGGCTCCCCCCTGATGCACCCGTGGGCGATAGACTGGAGATGGGGAGCCCTGAACAGCCTCTCTATCTTACTGTTGATTCTTCTCACTGAGTGATTCAGTGCCCTCACAGACTCCCCCCCCTCCATTGGAATCTGGGTATCATCTGTGACCATACTATGGTATACTATGGTACCTTTTGAATGACCCTCACAAAAAATGTGTGATTATGTTGCTTTTCTTTGAATGTTTATTGTTTTCTTATTTTACATAGGCTGGAACATTTTAGCCGCGATACTGTGGTGCGTGATCTTGATCACCCCATTTAGTGGACACCTCACCAATATTGAATGGTAAGGTAGGAGCCCGTTGATGTATGATAGGTCCTGATGAATGCCGCGGACCCGGTTGGGCCATTAGGCAGAAACATGTTGACCAGTAGGGATACGGTGGGGGGACTATAATATCCCCGATACACCGGTCATTTCTTTTAATACCATACAGATGTCAGTCATATTAAAAAGAGGTTTGACATTCGTAATGGCTTTTTAAATTTCACTTTTTTGTTAAGGGCCCCCACTTAGTCTTAGAAGTGCATCCCTGTCTTCAGGTGTATGCCCGCCCTCTATCAAACCAAGTTTTTAGAGGGCGAGGACTGGCCGATGATGAAGCATGACACCAGGTGGTGTGTGAGACCAGTCTTTTACCTTTTGTGAGATGTCTACACTCATATAGAAGACATATTAGCAATTAGGTCAACAATTAGGAGAGGCTTTGTGTGTTAATCATACTATGGTACACCCCTGTAATGTCTTGGCTAACCAACCCACCTCTGTGATTATGGTTTCCACTAGCCCCCTTCTACCCAGATTCGCCAGATCGTTCCCTCCCAGGTGCAGGATAATAATACTGGGAAGAGCCCCGCCCCTGTTCACTAGTTCTCCCACAAAGCGTCTAAACTGACTCAAGCGAAGACCCCCCTGCCCATGAAATGCTACCTTAAAACCTGTCTGCTCTGCTCTGGACCTATAATTGCCTGAAAGAAAAAGGTTAGACAAACGCTTCACATAAGAATGGCCAATAATCCAGACGACCTGTGGTCTTTGCTTGCTCGGGTGTGACAGTCCTTGCGATGCTTGATGGTGCTGTCGTGCCTTCTCCAGTTTCCCCCCTGCGTGACAGGCTTGAGAAACTGTAACTGCGAGCAGAGAAGGAACATGCATCAGCACCTGGGAAATTGTTCCACTCACAACATATGCAGCCGCACATAGCGCTTATAACAGTTGGAGGACCACCTCCCAATTCTCTGTACGTTGCTGCTGGGGAAACCCCTTGCTGTTGCTTCAGTGGCAGCCCCTATTCTGAAAGAATTAGTTCCGAAACCACTAGGGTCCAAACCTGCTTTCTGAATTGCCATATCCATGACTCTTTTAAACTGAAACCTTGTGAGTGGAGTACCATCTGTATGGATTAACAATGTCCCCCCCTTACTATTGGGTCTACGCTCTAGGAATGCCTCTAAATGTGTGAGGGGGCAGCAAGGATTACCATATGTCCGATGCAGTATTATCCCTTCCCCACGCGCCTCCTGATCAGTCTTGGACTTCCTAATTGATATCAATAAAGCATCGCCTTGTACCTTCACACGGTCAAATTGCAAGCCACCGTGCACATCCTGCTTGTTTTGGGCCACCAATTCCCCAATCCTGAATGCACCATAAAAGGCCAATGAAAAGCGGCGTTAAACAAAGCGCCTCCTCGGTGGTGTTGCAAATGAGGGGAAGAACCCCAGTAATGATGCTAGCAGCTCAACCCCGATGGGCCGCCTCGTGTCCGGTGTTGACCCCTGGAGGCGCTGCCACCCCTTCAAGGCCTTTCTAACTATGAAGCTGTTGGTGGGATCTCCCCTGACTCCCGCTTGCGCAAAGAAAGAGATTGCCGCTACATGCCTCTTGGCTGCTGCCGCTGAGCTCCCCTCCCTTTTTAGCGCCCCCAGGTAGTGAAGGAGTGCTCCCGTGTCCTGCCACTTCTCTGCCCACTCCCTTCCCAAGAAAGTGCAATATGCCCAGAACGCCCCTTCATACGCCTTCCTGGTCCTGGGTGCTAGGCTAGCTGCCACGAGGTCCGGTAGTTGGGGGCACCAATCTGCCAAAGCAATTCTGGGAATGGTGTGGGATACACTGCTGTCCTGAAAACCTGCATCTTAAAGCGAGAGAGTGCATCAGAAGCATGATTCAATACCCCTGGAACATGTTTAGCTTTAAACTGCATATTCAATCTCATGCATAGCAGGACAATCTCCTTCAACAAGCGAAGAATCATTTTACACCGTGCTGCTTGATGATTGATGCATTCCACCACAGTCATGTTGTCAGACCAGAACACCACAGATTGATTACGCAATTGTTCAGGCCATACCGTCAATGCCACCCAGATGGGGAACAGTTCCAAAAACCCAATGTTACCTGTCAAACCCGTCGCAACCCACCAAGCCGGCCAGCGTTGTGCCACCCACTCAGTACCGAGTATGGCACCAAATCCCTCACTACCCGCGGCGTCAGTCATTAAACCTAACTCCGCGGAAGTAGTGGGTGGACCGGGCCACACTACCCTGCCGTTAAAGTCCTGCAGAAATGCCATCCAAATCCGCATGTCCTGCCTAACCTCAGCAGACAGCCTGGTGTGGTGATGCTTCTCCTGGAGACCAGCCATGGCTTGAGAGATGGACCTGGAAAATGGTCGTGCCATAGGGATAACTCTCAGAGCAAAATTCAACTGCCCCACAGTCTGTTGTAACTGGTGCAGGGTGACCTTCCCTTGACTCAAGCATTGCTGCAATGCTGTCTTGAACTTGATGATCTTGTCTGCAGGCAACCGAAAACACCCCTTGACAGAATCTAATTCAATCCCTAAGAATTCTATCGTTGTTGATGGTCCAACTGTCTTTCCCGGTGCCAAGGGAACCCCAAAAGCCTGCATGAGCGTGCAAAATTCTTGCAGTGCCCACACACACTCCCGTGAACCCGGTGACCCCAAGATAGTGCATGACAAACCGGTGCCCCGTCACCTGTCTAAAGGCCCATTCCAAAAATGAACTGAATTTTTCAAAATAAGCACTGGAGACAGAGCACCCCATTGGCATACACATATCCATGTAAAATCTACCCTGGAACTGAAAACCAAGGAGATGAAAGTCAGATGTGTGAACAGGCAACAAACGAAAGGCGGACTCTATGTCAGATTTAGCCAACAGTGCTCCAGGGCCTAGCCTCCTGAGCATCTCCACTGCCTGATCAAAGGAGGCATATTTTACACTACAGTACTCATCACTGATAGCGTCGTTCAATGAGTTGCCTTTGGGTGCCGACAGATTATGGATCAACCTGAATTCTCCACTTTCTTTTTTGGGGACCACTCCCAAAGGGGAGCAGACAAAATTCTCCACTGGGATGGAATCAAATGGGCCCGCTATTCTGCCTAAGCGCAGTTCCTTTTCAATTTTTGCTGCAGCTACACTTGGGTTTGCCCTAACAGAGAGTTGATTCTTGCACTCCAGAGTTCCCACATATTCAGATGCTGGAATCCTGAAGCCATACCTGAAACCGTCTAGCAAAATCTTAGCAGTAGAGTGACAAGGGTATCTGTTTAGCCAGGGTGTCAGAGCCGTGACATTGATAGGTGAACGTGCCATGTTGTGTGTCCTACCCTTACTCCTGCTTCTTCTTTCCTCTATCCTTTGACTTTCTGAAACATTTAGACTCAGGGTGCGATGGGTTGGCGCAGATAGAACACGCATGTTTGAATTTGCACGTGCCTTGTGGTCTCGTGCATGTGCGCCTGTTAAAGTCCCAGCATGTCCCTTTTCTTCCACCCCCGGTACCTGCACCATTGGAGGAGCCTGTGGAGAACTGTGGCCGAAAGGGCCGAAAGGACTGAAAGGACTGGCTTTTGGCGCCGTCCTGAGACCCCCCACCAAATTGGTCTAACCAGGCAATCGTGTCAATGCGGTCCCAAGAGAGGGATGGGTCAGATGCTTTGGCTCTCCTAAAATTCTTGTCGTATTCCTTCCATCCCATTCCCCCATACTTATCATGCGCCCCAGTGATCCTGCTCTGGTAACAAGCCATCTCAGCCTGCATATTGGGAAAACGTTCGGCCATCACTGCCATGAATATTGAGAAACCTCTGATCCAGTTGTTCAAATTCTCCTCAATCCTAAACTTTTGTAGTTCACTTGCCCATTCCCTAGGGAGCATCCAGTCTTTCTTTTTCCGCGCTTCTTCCCTTTCGTTTTCATCCAGAAGCAATGAGAACATACTAAGATAACCCCCAGACCAAATTTTTTCTTTCACTTCCTGAGTGACATGTCTCGCCAAGTGTTCCCTCCCGGTGCGGGATTCCCCCACACCTAACACAGGCAACTTTAGCTGCTTACCTACTGGATCTGACCCAGTTGGCTCCATCAGCTTCTCCTTTGTCAGGCTGCTCGCTGGTAGTCCTTTGCTGAGATCGGGTGGGGTGGCCCCACCGGCTGGAATGACAGGGGAAGGTGCACCCAGCCCATCTAGTGTCTTGTCCCCAGGTGTCCCATTAAACTGAGCAACTATCCGCCTTGCTTCCGCGAGCACATCTCCACCCATGTCTTTTGTCCCCACTGCAGGTGAAAGGAGCCCCGCCTTCCCCAACCAAGGAAGTATTGCCGTTAACTGTGATACTAAATCTTGCGGTACCGAATCCTCTCCCACCGGGACTACCGGGGATTGCGGGCCACCCCCTAAAGGGGCCGACCCTGAAGGCCCCGGCACCTCCCCGGGCTGGGGGACTGGCACAGGGATCACAGGTGGCACAGGGGCACCAGGTGTAACTGGTACAGGGGGCCCAGGCGTAACCGGCAGGACATCCCCTGAAGGCCCGAGCTCTTCCCTGGGCTGTGGGACCGTACCCTTCCTTGACCTAACCCCCTTGGGGAGGGGGGGAAATGCCGCCCTGGGGGGCACAATGCTACGCCTAGCCCTCTCCTCTGTCCCTTCTTGCCCATCCACCTTTTCTCTGAGGTCAGCGAGCCCCTGCCCCAACTCGTCCACCTTTTTCATCGTTGCTTCCATCAGTTTTTCCATACGTGAACGCTGGTCACCCCGTTTTGCCTTACCAGCCATTGCACCTATCCAAACTGCTGTAGTAAATCCTGGTAGTGTGCTGACTATTACCCAAGTACATACAATGCCCTCCCACTAAGAAAAGGCAACCGTGTAATAGCCTAACTTAAACACACCCCTCTCGCACCTTAATGACCTGGCACACCGTCCAAGCCCTTACCTTACAACGCAGCAGGTGCACAACCGGCCGTAAGCACCCACGCAACCAGAGCCACTCCACACCAGCTAGTCCAGTGGGTGAGGTGAGTAATCTCGAACCCGCGTGGCTCCCGGAAGCGCTGGAATGCCGGCCTGTCCGTGTCCCCTTAAGGTCCTCCTTTGATCAGCACCAGCTGTCCCTGTATCCTGCAAATTCACCGTGGATTTCCGTGCGACCGCGTGTACGCCGCTGGGATGCTCCTGCCTGAAACCTGGAAACACAGCAAAGACAGATCAAGCACAGCCTCCCCTGAGACTAACCTTGTAAGCTCCCACGCTCTTGCAAGTACCTGCTCAAAAACACGCGTGTTGCACAAACCTTGATAATTACTGCTGAAATCGTTTTCAAAATGTCCCAACCCGGAGCCTCCCCACAATTGTTCCTTAAAGATAAATGGCACTGCTTAGTTTGCACTAACAGCCAAAGTAAACACCAATGTGCAAATATCGGTAACTGATCACAACACCTGATGCTCCCAGGCCTAACATCTAAAATCAGGGTGGTGTGGCAGCAGCTGTTCAATTCACAGCTCGCGTTCCGCCCAGCAGTACAAACAACCAGAAGCTAGACAGCCCTCGCTAACCGCGCTCCCAATAGCCGACTCCCACGTGCACAGTGAGCGCTGCCCGGCACCCCTCCCGAGCGAGCGCGCGCTGATTATAATGACCAATGCTCCCCCCCCCACCCGCATGTACTATGGGGCACACGGAACAAATGCACCCAGCCGATGCGCAATACTCGCAGCCCCGAGCCTCAGAATCAGCTGTTTTTCCTTCCGCTCTCCGCCGCAACTTTCCCTTGCTTCCGCCGACCTGCAGCCAAAAAGAGAAGAAAAATGCTGTTGTGTCCGCAGCCCCAAGCCTCCGATCAGCTGTTTTCCGCCGCTCTCCACCGCCGCTGTCCCTTGCTGCCGCCGCGTGATGCTGTAGTCGACCTGTGGATGAGAGAGGGAAAAACAAGAAATCAGTTACAGCCTCCTAGCGAGGCTGGTGCAGGAAGCTGGGGGAGCAGGGAGCAAAGAGGCAAACTCCTACGCTCCCCAGCCTTTTATCGTAATTTCATGCCAGTCCGGTTCTAACCGGCCTGGCGTTCGCCCAACGCGTGACCCGGAAGTAATTACAATCACTTCCGGGTCACGCCCAGGACCCACGACCAATTACGGTCGAGGCACGCCCGTCGCGTCACCACTGTGCGCGACAGGCTTGCCTCTCTGTGATCGTCAGGGGCCGGCACCGCCTTTCTCTTTGTGTGATGCAAGCTTCCAAGCAGCAGAGGCCTCTCACCTGAACCCAGAGGTCTCTCACCTGAGCCCAGAGGCCTCTCACCTGAACCCAGAGGCCTCTCACCTGAACCCCAGAGGCCTCTCACCTGAACCCCAGAGGCCTCTCACCTGAACCCCAGAGGCCTCTCACCTGAACCCAGAGGCCTCTCACCTGAACCCCAGAGGCCTCTCCAGAGACCTCTCACTTGAACTCAGAGGCCTCTCACCTGAACCCAGAGGCCTCTCACCTGAACCCAGAGGCCTCTCACCTGAACCCCAGAGGCCTCTCCAGAGGCCTCTCACCTGAACTCAGAGGCCTCTCACCTGAACCCCAGAGGCCTCTCACCTGGACCCAGAGACATCTCACCTGAACCCCAGAGGCCTCTCCAGAGGCCTCTCACCTGAACTCAGAGGCCTCTCACCTGAACCCCAGAGGCCTCTCACCTGAACTCAGAGGCCTCTCCAGAGGCCTCTCACCTGAACCCAGAGGCCTCTCACCTGAACCCCAGAGGCTTCTCATCTGAACCCCAGAGGCCTCTCACCTGAACCCAAGAGGCTTCTCCCCTGAACCCAGAGGCCTCTCATCTGAGCCCAGAGGCCTCTCACCTGAACCCCAGTGGCCTTTCACCTGAACTCAGAGGCCTCTCACCTGAACCTCTGAGGCCTCTCACGTGAACCCAGAGGCCTCTCACCTGAACCCCAGAGGCCTCTCACCTTAACCCAGAGGCCTCTCACCAGAACCCCAGAGGCCTCTCCTCTCACCTGAACCCCGAGGCCTCTCACCTGAACCCCAGAGGCCTCTCACCTGAACCCAGAGGCCTCTCACCTGAACCCCAGAGGCCTCTCACCTGAACCCCAGAGGCCTCTCAACTGAACCCAGAGGTCTCTCACCTGAACCCAGAGGCCTCTCACCTGAACCCTAGTGACCTCTCACCTGAACCCCAGTGACCTCTCACCTGAACTCAGAGGCCTCTCACCTGAACCCCAGGGGCCTCTCGCCTGAACTCCAGAGGCCTCTCACCTGAACCCCAGAGGCCTCTCACCTGAACCCCACCTGAACCCAGAGGCCTCTCACCTGAACCCCAGAGGCCCCTTACCTGAACCCAGAGGCCTCTCACCTGAACCCCAGAGGCCTCTTACCTGAACCCCAGATCTCACCTGAACCCCAGAGGCCTCTTACCTGAACCCAGAGGCCTCTCTCCTGAACCCAGAGGCCTCTCACCTGAACCCCAGAGGCCTCTCACTGAACCCAGAGGCCTCTCACCTGAACCCCAGTGACCTCTCACCTGAACTCAGAGGACTCTCACCTGAACACAGAGGCCTCTCCAGAGGCCTCTCACCTGAACCCAGAGGCCTCTCACCTGAACCCAGAGGCCTCTCACCTGAACCCCAGTGACCTCTCACCTGAACTCAGAGGCCTCTCATCTGAACCCCAGAGGACTCTCACCTGAACACAGAGGCCTCTCACCTGAACCCAGAGGCCTCTCACCTGAACCCCAGTGACCTCTCACCTGAACTCAGAGGCCTCTCATCTGAACCCCAGAGGCCTCTCACCTGAACCCAGAGGCCTCTCACCTGAACCCAGAGGCCTCTCACCTGAACCCTAGTGACCTCTCACCTGAACTCAGAGGCCTCTCACCTGAACCCCAGGGGCCTCTCACCTGAACCCCGGAGGCCTCTCCAGAGGCCTCTCACCTGAACCCAGAGGCCTCTCACCTGAACCCCAGAGGCCTCTCACCTGAACCCAGAGGCCTCTCACCTGAACCCAGAGGCCTCTCATCTGAACCCCAGAGGACTCTCACCTGAACTCAGAGGCCTCTCATCTGAACCCCAGAGGCCTCTCACCTGAACCCCAGGGGCCTCTCACCTGAACCCCAGAGGCCTCTCCAGAGGCCTCTCACCTGAACCCAGAGGCCTCTCACCTGAACCCCAGAGGCCTCTCACCTGAACCCAGAGGCCTCTCACCTGAACCCAGAGGCCTCTCACCTGAACCCCAGTGACCTCTCACCTGAACTCAGAGGCCTCTCATCTGAACCCCAGAGGACTCTCACCTGAACACAGAGACCTCTCACCTGAACTCAGAGGCCTCTCATCTGAACCCCAGAGGACTCTCACCTGAACCACAGAGGCCTCTCACCTGAAGCCCAGATCTCACCTGAACCCCAGAGGCCTCTCACCTGAACCCCAGAGGCCTCTCCAGAGGCCTCTCACCTGAAACCAGAGGCCCCTCACCTGAACCCCAGAGGCCTCTCACCTGAACCCCAGAGGCCTCTCACATGGACCCAGAGGCCTCTCACCTCAACCCCAGACTGGGCCGGCTTTAGAGCTGGTGGCGCCCGGTGCAACAATGTTTGTTGTCGCCCCCCAATGACCACCTCCACCACGGATTCCCTCAGCACCACCCTTTAACAGTGCCCAAGTCTCCATAACCACTGTCTCTCAGATGCATATATAGCACACTCTCTCAGATACATATATAGCGCCACTCTTACCAGTGTAGGGTGTCAGAGCACTTTGCATCACACACACATTACACAAAGACAATCAATTATACTGTGTAACTCAGCGTATAGGAAATGTTTCATAAGACAGAGGACTACAAGGTGTAGGAGCCACATGTCATCCATACTGGTAGGCAGAATAGTTTAATAGTGCTTGGTCTGGAGAAGCACAAACTGAGAATTTAAAAAGGAACACCATAGTTGGGGGTTCTCTTTAATAATGAGAATAGATTTCTGCCTAAATTAATCCTTTTTGCAACATTAATCTTTGCTCAAATCTATACTTTGCAGGGTGCGTGCAGTTCTTTGATAAAAGTTGATAGTTCAGTACAATTACAAAGTGCATAGAATATAAATAGGTCAATGGGTTACTGCTTTTAAACGAGACATCATTTTGTTTCTTGCAATGCACAAGTTACTAACTTGTGTAACGATATATCTGTAAGAGACAGTAGTTAGTGACAGATTCCTTACCTTAGAATATCCCCAGGCGTCAGGCTGGATCCGGAAAGTTTTTGCGTAGCAGTACCTCTTGCGCGTCGGTAGGCGGCGTCGTGCGGCTCCGCGTCCGTCGTCGGCGTCGTGATCGCCGGGATGACGTCGCGGGCAGTACTTAGGCGCCGCCCCTGCGCGCTGACGTCAGTTCTGTACACGACTTTCCGCGCCAGGAACGCAGAGCCATGCAAGAAGCTGACACAGGTGTCTGAAAAATACTAGGGCCCTGAAAGGGATGTCCTTAACCCTAGAAATGAGTTCGCAGAACGGGGAGGATGGAGTGGGCGGTAAGGAATCTGTCACTAACTACTGTCTCTTACAGATATATCGTTACACAAGTTAGTAACTTGTGCATCTGAAAGAGACACGTTAGTGACAGATTCCTTACCTTAGAATAGATACCCCAGCAATACCAACCCCGGTGGTGGGTCTGCGAACAAAGATCAGACAAGGAAGTCCTGGAGGACAGAACGGCCAAAGAAGCCGTCCCTCCGGACCTGACTGTCAAGGCAGTAATGCTTTGTAAACGTGTGCAGCGAGGCCCACGTAGCTGCCTGACAGATAACCGGCAGCGGAACACCGCGGCCTAAGGCCGTGGTAGCAGCCGTTGCCCTGGTGGAATGGGCACGCAGCCCAACAGGAGGCTCCTTCTTAGCCAAAGAATA
Organism: Calotriton arnoldi; assembly: GCA_963921515.1. Classification (NCBI taxonomy): domain Eukaryota; kingdom Metazoa; phylum Chordata; class Amphibia; order Caudata; family Salamandridae; genus Calotriton; species Calotriton arnoldi. Next base: position 4,518,471 of record CAWUFW010000236.1, on the reverse strand, counting down.
GCAGGTCTTGATGCACAAGGTAACCCAGCGGGAGATGGTCCTCTTGTGCACCGCCCGACCTTTTTTGGCGCCCACGTAGCCAACAAAGAGCTGGTCATCCACCCGGAAGTGTTTTGTGCGGTCAATATAGAAGGAGAGCGCACGTTTTGGGTCCAGACGGTGGAGCCTCTCTTCCTCTCTGGAAGGATGCGGCGGCGGAAAGAAGGTGGGCAAAGTGATGGTCTGCCCAATGTGGAAAGCAGTAACCACCTTTGGCAAGAAGGACGGACGCGTCCGAAGAACAACCTTGTCTGGATGAACAGACAGAAAGGGAGGTTTGCAAGATAGAGCCTGGAGCTCACTCACCCGCCGAGCGGAGGTGATGGCCACCAGAAAGGCTGTCTTCAGAGTCAGAAGACGAAGAGGACAGTTATGTAGAGGCTCAAAGGGAGCGCATATTAAAAAGGTAAGAACCAAGTTCAAGTCCCACTGAGGCATCACAAACGGAACAGGTGGGAAGAGGTGTGTAATGCCTTTTAAGAACCTGTTAACAACAGGGGACTTGAAAAGGGAGGGCTGATCAGGGAGCCTGAGGAAGGCCGAGATAGCACAAAGATAACCCTTGATGGTACCCAGGGCAGAACCCTGTTGGGCGAGAGAGAGAAGGAACAGAAGGACCTCAGAAAGAGGGGCAGAAAGGGGATTCACAGCCTTTGCTGTGCACCATGCCACAAATTTGTTCCACCTGCAGGCGTATACCACCTTAGTGGAGGGACGCCTGGCTGCCAGAATCACATCACAAACTTCGGGAGGCAAGTCGAAAGGAATCAACTGCCGCCGCTCAATCTCCACGCAAGCAGGTGTAGACTGGACAGGTTCGGGTGGAGGACCGTCCCCTGCTGCTGCGACAGAAGATCCTCCCGAAGAGGCAGACGGATCGGGAGATCTACGCTCATATTGAGTAGCTCGGGATACCAAACTCTTCGAGCCCAGTCCGGAGCCACAAGAATGACTTGGGCCCGGTCGTGCCGAATCTTCTTCAACACTCTGGGTAGAAGTGGTATAGGCGGAAAGGCGTACAACAGACCGCAACTCCACTCGTGACGGAAAGCGTCGCCGAGCGAGTGCCGCCTTGGAAATTCCAACGCGCAGAACTGATGACATTGCGCGTTCTCTTCGGTGGCGAATAGATCTAACCAAGGCTCTCCCCACTGTAGAAAGAGTCCTTGCGCCACTTCCGAGTGAAGACGCCATTCGTGATCCATCATGCACCTGCGGCTGAGTTCGTCCGCCCTGGCGTTCAGCGAACCTGCCAGGTGTTGAACCATCAGGAACATGCCCTGATGTTCCAGCCATGTCCAGAGGCGCAGAGCCTCCTGACAAAGGGTCCACGACCCCACCCCGCCTTGTTTGTTGCAGTACCACATGGCGGTGGTGTTGTCTGTGAACACCTGCACTACCTTCCCTTTGACAGAGGGAAGGAATGCCTTGAGTGCAAGTCGGATCGCCCGGAGCTCCAGAATGTTGATATGGAGCCGGGACTCCGCCCGGAGACCAGAGGCCTCTGATCTCCGCCTCTCCCATGTGACCGCCCCATCCCAGAAGGGACGCGTCCGTCACAACTGTGTGCTCTGGCTGGGGAAGGGAGAGGGATCTGCCCATGACCCATTGCCGGTTCGAGAGCCACCACTGCAACTGTTTTGCAGTCCCCTCCGAGATCTGGACGTGATCGGACAGGTTGCCCTGGTGCTGCGCCCACTGGAACTTCAGGTCCCACTGCAGAGCCCGCATATGCCATCTGGCATGATTGACCAGCAGGATGCAGGAGGCCATGAGGCCCAGCAGCCTCAGGGTCATCCGCACCGAAACCCAGGATAAAGGCTGAAAGATCGGAATCATAGCCTGAATATCCCGGACTCGCCGTTCGGGAGGATAGGCCCGAAACTGCGTCGTGTCCAGAACTGCTCCGATGAAAAGGAGCTGTGGAGAAGGAATCAGATGCGACTTCGGCACATTGATGGAGAACCCCAGCGAGTGCAGGAGTTCGGCCGTAGTCTGGAGGTGGGAGACGACTGCCTGGGACGAGCCCGCCTTCAGCAGCCAGTCGTCGAGGTAGGGGAAGACTGAAACCCCTGCCCGGCGCAGATGAGCTGCGACCACCGCCAACACTTTCGTGAACACCCGAGGGGCACTGGTAAGGCCAAAGGGGAGCACGGTGAACTGAAAATGCTCGGGGCCTACCGTGAACCGAAGGTAACGCCGGTGGGCCGGCAGGACGGGGATGTGGAAATATGCGTCCTGCAAGTCCAACGCTACCAACCAGTCTCCAGGGTCGAGGGCAGTCAAGACCTGAGCTAGGGTGAGCATCTTGAACTTCTCCTTCCGGAGGAAGCGATTGACGTTCCGGAGGTCCAAGATAGGACGCATGTCCTCCTTGTCCTTTTGGGCACCAGGAAGTAGTGGGAGTAGCAACCACGCCCTACTTCTGGGGTCGGAACATGCTCGATGGCCCTCTTGGCCAAGAGGGCCGTGACTTCCTTCTGCAGAAGCACCAAGTGATCCCCTGACATGCGGTGGAATTGAGGTGGCATGGCTGGGGGTGGACTCGAAGGAGGGAGTAGCCCCTTCGGACAATGTCCAAGACCCACCTGTCCGAGGTGATGGTACGCCAGTGGGGAAGGTGATGGCGGACCCTGCCCCTACTGGCGTGCTGTGCACCTGAAAGGAGGGACTAGGAGGGTTTGGAGGCCGCGGACGGGTTGGAGGTGGTGGCCTGACCCGCACGCTGGTTGCCCGATCCGCCACGGCGGAATCCACGTCCTCGGCCACGCGAAGACGCCTGCTGCGCGGGCCGGTGGCTGGGCTGCTGACGTGAAGGGGCGCCCTACCGTGGCCACGATAGGGGCGAAAAGCAGAAGTCAGCGGAGGGCGTGTAGCAGAAAGGCCCAGGGACTTTGCAGTAGCCCGTGAGTCCTTAAAGCGCTCCAACGCATGGTCTGCTTTGGACCCAAAAGACCGACTCCATCAAAGGGCATGTCCATGAGAGTATTCTGGACATCCCCTGAAAAACCAGTGGTTCTCAGCCAGGCGTGGCGTCGTAGCGCCACCGTCGTTGCAATAGACCTGCCCAGCGAGTCGGCGGTATCAAGGCCACATCGAATTGTATATTTGGCCGCATCCCTTCCTTCCGCAATGGCGCGGGAAAGCAGTGTCTGGACCTCCTCAGAACACTGGGGCAAAACATCCGCCACCGAATCCCACAAGGAGTGGGTATATCGGCCCAAAAGGCAAACGGTGTTGATGGACCGCAAGCCAGCACTGGAGGAAGAAAACCCTTCTTCCCAAATTGATCCAGGCGTTTGGATTCCCTATCCGGAGGGGCGGTAGGGAAGGCGGTTTGGGAAGCGGAGGCTTGGACAACCAAGCTCTCAGGGGTGGGGTGGACAGAGAGAAACAGGGGGTCGCCCGGAGCTGGGCGATGGCGTCGGGACACGTTCCTATCCACAGGAGCCCCTGTGTTGGGCTTGGACCAGGCGCCCAAAAGAACGTCAGTGAGGGCGTCGTTAAACGGCAGCACAGTCTCCGAAGAGGAGGCTGCCGGCTGAAGCACCTCTGTCAAGAGATTAACCTTGACCGCCACAGCAGGGAGTTGGAGATGTAAGGCTCCAGCTGCCCTACGCAACACCATAGTAAAATTGGCTCCCTCCTCCGTAGCCACGGGAGGAGACAGCATGCCAGTGTCAGGGGAAGTATCTAGACCACTAGCATCCCCTAGACCCTCTGTCCAGTCCTCATCGTACTGACACTGTTGTGTCAGAGGGTCATCAGACCCCTCCCAGTCCTCCTGGTCCTCCTCAGGTTCAAAATAAGGGGGAGGAGGGACATTTGGGACCCAAGGTCTCATCGGCGCCGGAACCGGCGTCGAGCGACGTCGGTCCGGGTCCATGTCCGGAGCCGGAAGGAACTGGGGAACGACGCCGCTCGGAGCCCCAGGCGGCGTCGAGAACGGCACCGGAGACATCGGCGCCGGGCGTCGTTCAGGGTCGACCGGCGTCGAGTGGGGGTTGTGGAGCCGGGATCGAGGCCGGGGCCGAAGCCGGAGCCGGGATTGAGGCTGGAGGCACGGGCGACGCCGGGGCCGGAGCCGTCGGCGACGCCGGAGCAACCCCATCAGGCCCGCGGGGCCCGAAGGCGCACCGGAGGGGCCTGAAGGCCCGAAGAGGCGGGCCATGGCCGACAGGAATTCCTGCACTTTGGCCAGATCCGCCCCGAACCCGGGAAGGGCGGGTATGGTGGGGGCGACTCCACAGGCATGTCCGGGGCCGCGGGGGCGGGGACGGTGCCGGGAGGGGCCTCAGCCGAGTCGCGAGACCGGCGAGGCGAAGTCCTAGAGCGATGATGCTTTTGGACTTCTTGTGTTTTGACTTACCGGACGAAGAAGACTTCGATGCCGACGACCGGTGTGGACTCCGCGATCGACCCCTGGACCTCTCACGCGACCGGGGCTTCCCGCAGAGCCGAATGCCGGGCCTCGAGGAGCTTTCGAGACCGCCCTCGCAAAGCTTTCGGGTTGAGGGCCTGGCAGTCGGTACAAGACTCCGTGTCGTGGCCTCGGCCGAGGCAGAAGAAACACTCCCAATGCGGGTCGGTGACGGACATCATCCGAGCACAGGCGCCGCAACGTTTGAAACCGGGCATCCCTACGACACCTTGATAGAAAAACAGTGAAAAATTCACCAAAAGTATGGTCAAAAAATGACCAGGGCACTGCTTTTCCCGGATCTGCGCTTGCTGGCGCGGAAAAAGAAGAACTGACGTCAGCGCGCAGGGGCGGCGCCTAAGTACTGCCCGCGACGTCATCCCGGCGATCACGACGCCGACGACGGACGCGGAGCCGCACGACGCCGCCTACCGACGCGCAAGGGTACTGCTACGCAAAAAACTTTCCGGATCCAGCCTGACGCCTGGGGATATTCTAAGGTAAGGAATCTGTCACTAACGTGTCTCTTTCAGATTTATAAATTCAAATCCTATATTAGGATTTTAACCTATAAATTGCATGTAACAAAATGATGTCTCTTTTAAAACGAGTAACCCACTGATCTATTTACATTCTATGCACTTTTATAATCTGCTCGGTACTTGTTTTCTGCAACAGGCATATTAACCCTCTGCACTACTTTATAGTGGGTCAAAACCCCAATTAAACAAAACTCCGATCTCTCTTCAGGAAGAACATTAATCACAGGATTTATATTTTTGTTGCCCGGAAATTGCTGGAGGAAACGAGCAAGGCAGCAGCAGGTGCTTTAAAATAACAATAAACTTGCAAACACAGGCGCCCCCTGGAAGCCATCAACCAGTGCAGTGGCACGGGTCGCACCGCCCTAGAGCCGGCCCTGACCCCAGAGGCCTCTCACCTGAACCCAGAGGCCTCTCATCTGAAGCCAGAGGCCTCTCACCTGAACCCCAGAGGCCTCTCACCTGAACCCCAGAGGCCCTAGAGCCCTCTCACCTGAACCCAGAGGCCCTAGAGGCCTCTCACCTGAACCTAGAGGCCTCTCACCTGAACCCCAGAGGCCCTAGAGGCCTCTCACCTGAACCCTAGAGGCCTCTCACCTGAACCCAGAGGCCTCTCACCTGAACCCCAGAGGCCTCTCACCTGAACCCCAGAGGGCTCTCACCTGAACCCAGAGGCCTCTCACCTGAACCCCCGAGGGCTCTCACCTGAACCCTAGAGGCCTCTCACCTGAACCCTAGAGGCCTCTCACCTGAACCCAGAGACCTCTCACCTGAACCCAGAGTCCTCTTACCTGAACCCCAGAGGCCCAGAGCTGGGACTCCCCACAGAGGGGGAGTTTATGTCCCTCGGACAGGAGGGAGCTCTCATTTTAGTAGTTAGCTCTGTTCATTGGGACATAAAGACGGCGATGGCAGCCGGATGTTTTCGGAGGCTCTCAAGGGTTCAAGCTTAACAAAGAAATGCACTTGGCTCAGCAGGGCAACAAAACGAGCCTCGAAGCCCCCTCCAGCGTCCTCGGCGCTGCATGGTCTTACACGTGATGTTTTTCAGAAAGATGCAGGTGGCTGGAATACCAATGGCGGCATTTCCATCTGTCTAATTAAGGTTTTATGTGCCCTGGCCAGGGAGGTAAATGTAACTAATTGGGATATGCTAACGAGACACTTCAACGGACACAAAGCTGGCTACACAGACCAGGTCTGCCTGAAGGGGCTGTGGTGGGGGCTGAAATCCTTTGGAATTGACCGAAACTAGGACTTAGAAGATTCGTTTGTTTCCTTGTAGTGGAAAGGGAAGCGACCCCCATAGAATGGTACATTCCTTGGGGTACTCCATTCTGACATGGTGACACCTGAACAAAGCTCGCCTGGAGAGGTCATTCAGGGATGTTCCCCCTTCCCTTCAGACCAGGCAGAGGGGTCATGGAGAGATGGAGAAAAAGGATTCTGTTTTGTGGTTTCCTCCCCCTCCCAGAAGTTTGTTGAGGCTTCTTCAAGAAGATCTTCTACGCAGAAAATCACTAACCTTTCTCAAGCCTTTCTCAAGCCCCCTAGAAAGGAAGTCCGACGTTTGGAATAATAAAGCTCTTGGGCAAGCGATTGACCAATTAAAAACCAGTGCCGTTTTAAGATTCACCGAATGGAGTTCGCTGCCACCTGTCATGGAAGCCTAGTGTACACATAGAACCCCACCAGAACAGCCTGCTACTTCCATTCCTCTGCCATCTGGCAAGTGACACTGGTGAACCTAGGGACTGTGCCCACCTGTAGACTCACAAGTCCACCCGACCAGGATTCTATTCCTCCAAGAATCTGCCACTTACCATGGGACACTAGTGCACCACAGGAGTGCACATACATGTGCAGGATGAGTGCTGTTGTTTATCCTCGGTCCAGGATTACTTGAATGTCATTGTTGGCCACAAGGAGTGCTGTTTCAATGTCGTGTTTTTTTCTGAATCCTCATTGAGTGTTGTCTAGAAGATGGTGAAGTTCGAGGCGGGTTGTTGGTTGTTGATGTCCTCCTCAATCACCTTTTCTGGATATGGGAGCAAGGAGATGGGTCGGAAGTTGCTCTGTTGATTTGGGTCAGCTGTGGGCTTCATGAGGAGGGCGTTTAGTTCTGCAAGTTTCCATTCATCCGGGAAAGTGGCGCGACGTGATGGGGGTACTGATGATATGGGTCAGGGTGGTGCTGATTGGTGATGTTCCGAGGTTGTAGATGTGGTGGGGGAATGGGTCAGTTGGGGCTCCTGAGTAGAAGGTCCGCATGATTGCTGCTGTGTTGTTTCTGGTGAGGGTTGTCCATTCAGTTAGGGGGCTGTCTTGGTTGGTGGTGGGTAGGCTAGCGATGAGTTCTCTGGGGTTGGGTTGGTGTGCGAAGTTGCTATAGATATTTGCAATTTTACTGTGGAAGAAGTTGGGTACGTTGTTGCAGAGTTGTTGGGACGACTGATGGTGTTGACAGTGATTGAGGGTGAGGTGAGATCCTTGACGATTGAGAAGATCTCCTGGCAGCTGTTGGAGCTTCTTTCGATGCGGTCCACTAGTGCTTTTTTCTTGGTGTCTCTTATTTGCTGGTGATAGTGTCTGAGTGCAGCCTTGTAGGTAGTTCTGTCAGTTGTGTTGTGGCTTGATCTCCATTTCCTTTTTAGCTGTTTACAGTGTTGTTTGTTGTCTCAAAGTTCTTCTGTGTACCAGCTGGCCTGCTTGTTTGATCTACTATGCTTGTTACATTTTATGGGTGTGAGGGGGTCCGCACAGTTCTTGATCCAGTTGTTGATGTCCTTGTCGAGTTCATCTGTTGGATTAGGTTGATCTGTGCTGAGGGCGCTGAGCCAGCCTGCTTCTGTGATTTTGCCCCAGCTGCGGCCTGGAATGCTGAACCTGAAAGGAGTGTTGACTTGAGGTGTGTTGATTTTGAAGTGGATGTCAGTCCATATGAGTGGTGTGGTGGAGTTGTACATGATACTTTCACTTGTGGTGAAGGGGTACAGTGTGTGTCCTGTGATGTGTGTTGGTTCTGGGAAGAGCTGGGTGAGTCTGATTTTGCTCAAGCTTTCGAGGAGTGCTGTAGAGCAGGGGTTATTTTGGTCTTCCAGGTGAAAGTTGAGGTCACCCAGGAGAATGTAGACTCTGGAGTCGATGGTCAGCAGAGCGACGAAGTCCGTGATGAGGTTGGTAAGGTTGGCTCGTGGTTCGGGTGGTCAGTGGGTGAGGGTTCGGTTCAGGGTGAAGTTTTTGGAGCTGCAGCTTGAGGTGCAGGTGTTCCACCAAAGGGGTGCTGTTCTCTGCGGATGTTGTGCATTTGGTAGATTCCTTGTAGATGATAGCGAGTCCTCCTCCTGGCTTGTGAAGGCGGTCCTGTCAAGCGATCTTGTAGCCCGCTGGGATTGCCATGGTGATGTTAGGAGCCAATGAGGTGTTGAGCCAAGTCCAGGAAGGAATACAATCCCAAGTTTGAAACAGCAAGCCACAACAAATATACCTTTGTATAATTGTGACGCACCTTCCACACAAAATTCACCCAGACAGAGTCCCAAAATGTGAGCTATTTAGCTCAAGCGGTGTGCATGTCCACTGCTCCCGCTGTTTCCAAGGAGCAGTCTCCAAGACCAATGTTCAAGTTCACACAAATGTGGAATGCACCACCAACATCAAGAATAATAATGTCCATCCAATGTTGATTTTATATATACGGTTTCTTTATTCCTCCAATTTCAATAAAAAGATAGCCAAACAGCCGACGCGTTTCGTCCAACTGGTGTGGACTTCATCAGGGCTTTATAGGTCAATCTATTCTTCAATAGTATTCGTTAGTGTAGGACTAGTGGGGTCCTATGCGGAAACTGTTCCCTCCTGTGTCCAGGGACAGTTAAGAGTAAAAGGCTTCTGTGCTGAGTCTATCAAAGACAATAATATGACATCCAAGTAAGGCTTGGCAGTATCTACTAAACAATCTTATGTTTGGAGTTGAATATCTTAAATCCAGGTAAGGAGTATCTGCACAGGTTCCCGTGACTTGCTACCGAGTGAGTGTGCTACAGACTCGCGTTTGATTCCTTGTAGATGATAGTGAGTCCTCCTCCTGGCTTGTGAAGGCGGTCCTGTCGAGCGATCTTGTAGCCCGCTGGTATTGCCATGGTGATGTTAGGAGCCAATGAGGTGTTGAGCCAAGTCCAGGAAGGGAAGGGGTGTTAAGGGCATTGTTAGTATTTGTGTGGGCGTGCGGGTGGGAGGCTGCTGGAGAACTGTCATTGGGTGCAGGTGAAAGATCCTACTGTGGTGTGAAGCATGGGCCGGCAGGAGTTGGGGGATGAGCATCCAGATTCTAGCAACCTAAGCAGTGCTGCAGAGTATCACTGGGCCGTGATCAGAGCAGGGTTCCTGGCGCAGATGGGCACAGACAGGCTGAAGGCGCGCCAGCGGCGCACAGGCTGCGCAAGTCCAATGCACGTCCATTTTGCAGCCGCCATTAAGTAGGTCCTAGGGTGGTGTGTGCGCAGGGTGACGTGTTGTCATTTACTGTGCTGATGGGTGATGGGAAATGAAGTCCTCTTGCTTGGCTTCTTTTTTCAAAGACGGTTTTGGCGGGAAAACCAGTAATGTCACTACCTGTCCACATGGATGATGGGAAATTCAGTGATGTCGCTCCCTTTGCAGGTGGATTATGGGGGATCCAGTGATGTCACTTCCTGTGGTGATGGGGGTTGGGAAAAGAAGTCTTTTTGCCTGGCTTCTTCTTTTAAAGACGGTTTTGGTGGGAAAGTCAGTAATGTCACTTCCTGTCCAGAAGAAGATCGGAAATTCAGTGATGTCACTTCCTGGGCAGGTGGATGATGGGAGATCCAGTGATGTCACTTCCTGTGCTGATGGGTGATTGGAATAATAAAGATATGCTCCTATCAAAAGAAGAAAGGATTTATCAGGTATGCTTTTTAGACCCACCTTTCAATCTTAAATTTATCGAAATCAAAATGTATATTTAAGTACTGCCTTGAATGTTCACAAAAACATGTGAAAAACCACATGTACAACAGCATCTTTCTCCTTCTGCCATTTCTCACATCAGTCAGCCCATCTCATATTTTCCAGTTTTAAAATGACGCATCAGTCTGGGTTTTCCTTCATTCTTAAACATGCGACTCCCCCAGCAAAGTCATTCTTCTGTAACCAGTCTCACATGTACATTCACCAAATGTTTCTTCGAGCACAGCCATTGAAGGATAAAGTGTCAAATCCGCCATGATGCCGCATGATTGACAGCCCTGCACATATCCTTTCTTCTCATCTGTGGCCACAAGTCACTCTTTACAGTTGTTTTTTGTCATTTGTAATTCACAATAAACATTTGATTTCAAGTCTACCATTTATTCCATCCGGGTGTTTGTTCTGTAGAAATGTTATCTAATTGATTTCTCTCCAGGCTCATTGTAATCCTCTTGTTCCTCCTCATGCCACTTTCCCCTTTTTCTCCAAATACTAGACTTGTATCTAATTCAGATTGTATCTTTGGTCACGTGCGCCGCCACAGTAAATTTGGATTATTCCATCATACATTTGACTTATGCTCTGTCCATCTAATTCTTGATTTACATCTTGTTTTGCTCACAAATGCAAAGCCACAGAAGCTTCGTTCAAGAGTATGTGAAGCTATTGTCAGGTGCTTATTAATCTTTCAATTTAGTTCTGTTTCTTATTTGTATGTTCTACACATTCCTTTAAAAAAAATATATATATATTGATGTTTCTGGCATCATTAACATAAAACAAAACCTTTTGTCGGGGTAATCCTTATACATAATGTTGCATGGGTGTCGCCAGCATATTCTTACTCCCATCTGAATATCTTTGAGGCATGTATCAAGTAGTTTGGGCAATGATACATCTCAGCCTTATCTCATTTTAACAGGTAGACATCCGGCTACTTATGTACCTAGGGGGATCCACGCGAGCCATACCTGCCTGGCATCCACGGGTGTCTAGTTTTCAGAAATGTTTGGGTTTGGTAGGTTTCCCTAGATGGCCGCCGAGCCTGGGACAAAATACGCAGGTGACTCCTTTGCAAAACCAGGTCGTTTTGTGATTTAAAATTTTGGTGCCTCCATAATATGTTTTGGTCCCTTCCCCGTCATGGGCACTTGGCCCACCCACACAAGTGAGGTAGCATTTTTATCAGGAGACCTGGGGGAGCACTGGGTGGTAGGAAATTTGTGCCAGTGCAGTGATCTCACAATTTTCCCACACAAAAATGTGAGGAAAATTTGATTTTTTTAGCTAAATTTGAGGTTTTCAGGGGATTCTGGGTAAAATAAAATTGGGGGTCCATGCAAGCCACACCTCTCTGGACTCCCGCGGATGTCTAATTTTCAGAAATGTCTGAGTTTTGTAGCTTTCACTACATGGCCGCTGAGCCCGGGACCAAAAACACCCTTGCAAAACCAGGTTGTTTTGTAATAGCTAATTTTGATGTCACCACAGTATGTTTTGAGCCACTTTGTGTCGTGGGCACTAGGCCTACCCACACAAGTGAGGTACCATTTTTATCAGGAGACTTGGGGGAATGCTGGGTGTGTGGAAGTTTGTGGCTCCCCACAGATTCCAGAACTTTCCATCACAGAAATGCGAGGACAATGTGTTTTTTTTTTTAATAAAGTTTGAGGTATGCAAGCGATTCTGCGTAACAGAACCTGGTGAGAGCCACACAAGTCACCCCATCCTGGATTCCCCAGGTGTCTAGTTTTAAAATATGTACAGGTTTGCTGGGTTTCCCTAGATGCCGGCTGAGCTAGGGCCCAAAATCCACAGCTAGGCACGTTGCAAAAAAGGGTCTGTTTTCAGTGGAAATATGTGATGTGTCCATGTTGCGTTTTGGGACGTTTCCTGTCGCGGGCACTAGGCCTACCCACACAAATGAGGTACCATTTTTATCGGGAGACTTAGGCGAATACAGAATAGTAGAACAAGTGTTATAACCAGTTGTCTTTCTATGTATTTCTGCCTGCCAATTGTAAGACAGTGTGTAAAAAAGAAGTCATTTTGAAAAATACCTTCTAATTCACATGCTAATATGGGTACCACAAATTCAGAGATGCACAAATAACTATTGCTGCTAAATTCCATATCTTGGGCCAGATGTACAAGGAAAGGAGTCACTTTCAAAGCACAGGGATGCAACATATTTACAACAATATGTCGTATCTCTGTGCTTCCCCCTGCGCTGGCGCACAAACTGCTGCCATGCGCCGGCACAGGCACCCTTGCACCATGGTGCAAGGATGCTCATGTCGTGGAGAGAGTTGTTTATGTGCAGGAAGGCTTCCTTCCTGCACATAAACAATCAGAAATGGCGTTTCCAACTTCTATGTGTGCTGCATTAGCACACATAGAACTTGTAAAACGTCATTTATTTAAAGGATTGTTTATGTGCAGGAAGGGACATCTTCCTGTGCATAAACAATCATTAGAGGTTATTTCCTCGTTCTATGTGTGCTGCAGAATGCAGCACGCATAGAAAGAGGAAGAAAATGAGGAGAAATTAATTCATTTCTCCTCGTTGTGCCTCCCTACGCCTCCACTGGGGAGGCGTAACATTCATCTGCAGTTCCAGATTTACCATTCCTTGTAAATCTGGAAATGTGTCTGGTTCCATGGGTGTTGCGTGGGAACATCCACAGCAACACCCATGGAACGCCCCTTTCACGCAAAGTGCTGCGTGTAAAGGGCCGTATTTACAAGGACAGGAAAAGCCACGCAGGGTGGCTTTTCCTGTATATAGGGGTTGGTGAACCTACAACCCCTATATATTTCCGCAACCAGAAGGGATCCACAAACGTCAGGGTATATTGCTTTCAAAAATCTACCATAGTTAGAGGAAGTTACAGGTGAAAATGTGGGCACAAATAGCAGTTTTTTTCAACTCAATTTCAATATTGTTTTATTTCAACAGTTACTTTTATTAGGAAAACCCTGAAGGATCTACACAAATGACCCCTTACTATATTCAGAATTTTGTCCACTTTTCAGAGATGTATAGCCTTCCATGATGCATTATTGGTTTCACACCCATTTCTACCACTAACTGGAAGGAGGTTGAAAGCATAAAAAGTAGGAAAAATAGGCTATGTCACAGTAAAATCCCAAAACTGTGGAGAAAAGTTTGGTTTTCTGACTAAAGTCTGCCTGTTCCTGAAAGGTAGGAAGAGGGTGATTTTAACACCACAAGCCCTTTGCTGGTACCATTTGAAGGGAAAAAAACTGATGCTTTCTTCTGCAGCACTTTTTTCCCAAAAAACACAAATTGTAGCTGTATTTTGGCTAATTTCTCAGTCCCCTACATGAGAATCCACAAACTATGGGTATCATTACAATCCTTAAGATATTGGAAAAAAGGGGAGCAAATTTGGTGTGGATACCTTATGTGGACAAAAAGTTATGGGGCCTAAGCGTGAACTACTTCAAATAGCAAAAAAAAGGCATGGCACGGGGAGGCCTGGCAGCGAAGGGGTTAAAAGAATAGAAGAGGGGGGCGTGGCTTGGACGCCAAGCAGAATGGCGGCGTGATTGCGGAGCTCCGCGCTGAGCGTCCCAGCATGGCTCCGTTTTAAGTGGGGAACACCCTTCTTCCGGGACACAGATGTGAGCGTCTGACTCGGTTCTGTTGCGGGAAGCATCCAGACTCGTCCATCGTTGTTTTTCTCCCGTTTTCGGCAATTTTGGCGGTATGTGCTGTTCCTCACATTATAGCGGCCGCCATTTTGTGCGTTGAATCCCTCGCACCGCGTCGGAAACTTTCTTTCAAAATGCTTGGTTCTCGCCCTCTACTGACATCTGGTGGCTGATGGCTTCGTATGGGCAGCTGAATTCTTCTTTTTGTTGACTCCCTTGAGGTTTTTTCTGCTACTCCGGGAGACTTGAGGTGATTTGCTTACTGGTGGCCGCCATTTTGTGATTCCTTCTCACCGCATGTCATCTGAATGTTAATGAATATTAACTGACTTTTACTTCAAATTTCTCCCTGATTGTTTGACTTTTGGGTGTTTCTTATACTGCTGCTCTATTAATACTGCAGAGTCTTGGGCATTTTCAACTTTTTGCTGTATATACTTCAGTGGAAACACCCTCACTCAAGATGGTTTGAAGCCATTTTTCTACGTTTTGATTTCATATCTGCTTGCACACAACAGGCACATCATCTCTAATAAAAGCAAAAATGTTTTTGTGCCTTCACTATTCAATTTTTCTTGTTCTTCTGGATCGACTCTCCTCATGATTTTTGAAGAGCTTAGGGACCCACTTTTTGTCACTATCTTTTCACTGTGATTTAATTCACTAAGACGGTGGACCCTGCGATTTCTTTTGGACTGAAACTTCCATTACCTCACAATAAATTTGACTCTGCCTTACTGTTTCTGGAAATTCAGAATTAAGGTTTTGCTTACTAAATTTCCTTTGTCTTTTCTATGGGAAGACTAAGAAATCTTAATCTTACTACTCCCTCCAAACCTACTACGTAATCAGAGTCTGACTCTGCTCTCAACGAAATGGAAGACATTTCTCCTCAGAAACCTGATCACATGAAAGGCACCATTCAAAAATCACATCCTTCAAGTAAACTACCTGCAATTTCCACCAAGCGACCGAAAAAAGACCCTCCTTCACCAGTGAACTCCGCACCATCCTCCATGGATATAATCCTTGAGGAAATTCCGTGCTTTGAAACCATTTATTGAGGAAACCAATAAAACTTTGCAGTATCTGGACGATAAATGGTCTTCGTTGATTCGCGTTTGCTTGTTGTGGAACAGAAAACAGAGTCTCTTCAGGTCTCATGTTCTCGCATCTCCAGTCTGGAGTCTGAGATATCTCTGCTCAAGAGGCAATCAGAGGAATTAGAAAACCGGAATCGCAGATATAACCTTCGACTTTATGGTCTTCCCGAAAATACAGAGGGTTCCAATCCAACCGTCTTTTTTCAAACATTTTTGCCTAAGCTCTTGGATCTATCTACTACTTCTCCTCTTAACATTCAAAGGGCTCACAGACTTGGTCCCAAGATCTCCGCAAAGCCTCGTGGAGTCATCATGTTTTTCTTGCAATATACAGACCTTCTACAAGTTCTGTCTGCAGTCAAGTCCAAAAAACACATTTTTTGGGAGGGTCAACGCCTATTTTTCTCTCTAGATGTGGCTAAAGTTACAGCTGACCGTCGGAAAAAATTTCTTGATCTTCCCCCTCAACTACGTTCTATAAATGCCAGATTTGGCCTAATTCATCCCTGCCTTTTCAAGGTCACGTATAAGGAAAAGACTACTACATTCGATGATCCAGCCGGTTTGCAGGAAGTCCTTCGTCGACATGGAGCTGTCGCTATGGATACTTCAAAACCTACTTGATTTGTTATTTTGCTTCTCCCTGTCTGATTGTTTCCTGTATCTGTAATTTCTTGATCGTTGTTGTGTTTGTAATTCTGTATCTGTATCTGGTCACTGTATTAAGATGTTTTCCCTTTTCTCTCTTTTTCCCTTTCTTCGAATGTATTTTCTCACCTATATGTTTTATCTTTTTCTCATACAGGTGTAGTTCCTTTCCCGATATCACTTCCCTTATGATGTCCCCTGTTTGTTGAAGTTATCCATGGTCCCTCTGATGTTCGGTGGAGCTCTGATGATGTCGTCGTCGTCCTCTGGTGTAGCCATCCCTCATTTCGTCTTGTGTTGTAGGTATGTTTTTCAGTCGCCATCTGTATGACATGTACTGTCTTTTTGTTCTCTATTTCATCTTCTTTTCTTCTGTTTTCTTTCTTAAGGTTTCCTCTCTCCACTTTCTTATGTATTTTATCTTCTTTACTCCTCTCTCCCTTATGTCTTCTTTTTTAAAACACATGCTGTTAGACCTGGCACCATTGGCGTGGGTCTCCCTTCCATTTTTTTCACTGTTGCCTCCTTTGTTTTTGCTATGTTTTTGCTGGTCTACATGCTTTGGGCACTTTGCCACTACTGTTCAGTGCCAAAGTGCAAGTGCTCCCTATTGTAAATTGTTGTATTGGATTAGTGACTCCATGATTGGCTTATTTGATTTACTTGTTAGACCCTAGTACAGTGCACCATGAGTGCTCAGGGCCTGTAAATCAAATGCTGCTGGTGGGCTTGCAGCACTGATTGTGCCACCCACAGAAGCAGCTTGTAAAATATGGCTCAGGCCTGCCATTGCAGAGCCTGTGTGCAGTCTGGGACTGCCATGTCGACTTGGCAAGTGCACACACTTGCCAGTCACGAAACCTTCCCTTTTCTGCATGTTAGTCATCCCTAAGGTAGGCCCAAGGTACCCTTGTGGGCAGGGTGCATTGTATGTGAAAGGTAGGACATGCCCTGATGTGTGTGGCATGTCCTGATAGTGAATTACAGCCAATTTCGTTTTTCACTATTGCAAGGCTATCTGTTCCCATAGGCCAGAATGGGCAGTTTGATTATAACAACTTATAATCCTAACTGACCCTGGGAACTAGATAGGAAAAGAAAGTTTAGTATGCCTGAACTCAGAATGTTAAAATACATCTTTTAGTGTGGGTGATTTTTACATTCTGTGTTTGAAAATACCACTTTTAGAAAGTAGGTATTTTCTTGCCTAACCATCCAGCATGCCTCTGCTAGGTTTGTGTATTCCATGTCTGGTTTGTGAGTGACAGCAGTCTGATGAGTCAGGGCAGGGCTGAATAGGACCTGCATTGAATAGAGAGTAGGGGGAGGAGATTTCCTTTCAGCTACCTGGGCCAGGTCTGCTTTCAATAATGCTGTCTCCACCTCCTGCCAGGAAGCTGCACCAGGGAGGACAGAACTGGTTTGTGCTGGGTACAGACACTCTCTGCCTTCAGAGAACAAAGGATTTTGGAGTATAAATATTGGGGCCCAGACCCCAGAACTTTAGATCACTTCTGGGAATCAAGACGAACCTTTGCCAAGGAGAGAAACCAAGGAAGCTGAAGGAGGAGACTGCCCCTGCGCTGGTTACTGTTGGGCGTTGGCCTGCAGTGGTGACTTATTGCCAAGGAAAGGAGAAGAGGAACTTTGTGTGTACTTTATCATCTTGAGGAAGATCTCCAAGGGCTTGAAGCTGAGCTTGCCTCCTGTTCTGAAGTCTCAGGGACACAAAGACTTCACCCCTTCTGTCTCCTGGCATCTGGAACTGCTGTTTCAGCTGTTACAGAAGGAAATTGCAACACTGACGCCGGCGAGCGACGCCGTAACCTGCACCGAAGCCGTGGGCACCGCTCGTGAAGAGCACAACGCACCGCCCCGACTTGCACCGTAGGCCCGACGCCTGCTAACGCCGTGCCGCATCGACTCCGAAGCCGTCAACGAGGCCGCTGCCTGCACTGGAGCCGAGGACACCGCTCGTGACATCCACGACGCACCGTCCCGACTTGCCCCGCAGCCCCGACTTCACCGACGCAGTGCTTCATCAACGCGGAGCCGATCCTCGACGTGGGTGACTCCTGAATCCATCGACACCGCACCGTCATAAGGAACCGCCGCCTCGCCGCCATTCGTGACGTCACCTCCCCGACACAGTAAGGAACCGACGTCTCACCTCCCCTGCGCTGCAGTAAGGAACCGAGGCATCACCTCCCCTGGGGTCGTAAGGAACCGACGTCGCCGGCACCAACGAAGCATCACCTCCCCGACGCCGTGCACCGTCTTTGCTTTCATCGAATTCCAGGTACTGTTCTTTGTGGGTCTACTTGACTCCGGGCCCGACGCCGCGCACCTCGCGGTCGGCGCCGTACTTTGGGATTTTCATCTGTCACGACGTTGTAATAGCTCCAGGTGGAGTTATTTGTTGCTAGAGACTGCATTTAAGTGAATAACCTATTTTTAAGGACATGTTTGATACTGTATTGTGGATTTTTGTCGTTTGGTCTTGTTTTAAGTTTAGATAAAGAATACTTATTTTTCTAAACTGGTGTGGTGTCCATTTGTAGGGTTTTCACTGTGTTACTGTATGTGTTCACAAATGCTTTACACACTGCCTCTGAGATAAGCCTGTCTGCTCGTGCCAAGCTACCAAGGGGGTGAGCAGGGGTTATTTTAGGAGTGTACCCCCCTTTCCCTGACTAGAAGCAAGGGTCCCTATTTGGACAAAGGTGCAAACCATTGCCAACTAGAGACCCCCATTTCTAACACATGCTATACTTCTTCCACTTTACTTCCTCATATCTATCCTATTTTGAATCTGATTTCGCTCTTGCAAGCATACTACTTGTTCATGCTTTTATCATTAAGTTACATTTCGGGTTACTACATGGAACATTAAAGGATTAAGCAACCCTATCAGAAGGCAACGGGTGCTATCTCATCTAGCGAAATTAAAAACTGATGTTGCTCTACTTCAAGAATCCCACATTTCTGAGGATGAAGCGTCCAAGTTGAAACGATGTTGGGTGGGTCATGTATTTAACTCTCCAGCTTTGGGCAAGAAAAATGGAGTTGTGATTTTCTGTCATAAAAAATTACAGGGTCTCTTGTTCAACAGGAATCTGATACTGAAGGACGTTGGGTTATTGTTAAGCTCCTCATAGATAAGATCCCTTTAGTTATTTTTAATGTGTATGCCCCTACTTCGGTTGATAAGGTTTTCTGGACTAATGTATCTGACAAATTGCTTCTATATGATGATGATTATATTATTTTTGGGGGTGATAATAACCAAACTCTAGATCCCATATTAGATAGAAACTCCAGAGTTAAGTTCGTTCCCTCTAAAATGCACTCACAATTCTCATCCGCAATACGTCGAAAATCGTTGGTAGATATTTGGAGACTTTGTCACCCTGACCTTCGAGAATATAGTTTTTACTCAGCGCACATCACTCACAGTCCCGTATTGGCTACCCTTTCCTGAGTAAGTCCCTTGCCCAACATGCCATTCAGTCTGAAATTGGTTCTATTTTAATTTCAGACCACGCCACTGTACTTGTAGATATAGACCTTATCCCATTCTCTCCCCTCCCAGGAAGATGGCGTTTTAATAACCCTTTACTTCTTGATTCCAATTTCTGTCAACAATTTAATTCCTTTGCCTCTGAATTCTTTATTATTAACAAAAGCCCGGATTCTCCCTTTGTCATGGTTTGGGACTCCTTTAAAGCCGCTGACAGAGGCTTTATTATAAATTTCGTATCGCAAAAGAAAAAATCTCTAGAACAACAATCTATTCAATTACTTAATAAATAAAATTAAACAGTTAGAATATACGTATTATCAATCTAATAATGAATCTTCTTTAAAAATCTTATTGACGCCAAACTTGCCTTTAATAGAATATCTACCGATGCTGCTTCCAATTATTTACTGAAATGCAGATCTCGCTATTATGGGGGTCAAAACAGAATGGGGAAGTTATTGGCTAATTACTTAAAAATTAGAAAGGAAAGTACGAGAATAGAATCTTTGCAGAGTTCTACTGGTACTCCTATTTTTAAAGATAATGACATTCTAAATGAATTTCTTACATTCTACAAGAACTTATATACACCTGAATCCCTCCCAGAACAGTCTGATCTTTCTTCCTACTTCCAGTCCATCCCCTCTCCTTCTTCTAGCCACATTGATTTGGTTCCCTGGGAATTGATATTTCTTTAGCAGATATTTCTCATGCTGTTTCAGTTCTACGTCGTGGGAAAGCACCTGGGCCGGATGGTTTTACTATTGAGTTTTATGATCATTTTGCAAAAATTATTTTGCCTAATCTTTTACTCTTGTTTAAATCTTTCTCCGATAATGGCTCATCTCGAAGCACGTTTCAAGGCGCCTTGATCTGCTTAATTCCCAAGGAGGATAAGGATCCTTCTTTCTGTAAAAATTATCGGCCTATCTCCCTAGTTAATGCAGACTATAAGATTTTCGCTAAGATCTTGGCTCTCCGTATCGATCCCGTCTTACCTGACTTGATTAGCCCTGAACAATCCGGTTTTGTTAAGGGAAGACTAGCCTCTGACAAGTCTTGAGTCTTCTTTAATGTACTAAGTAAGGCCTCCTCCTTAAATCATCCTATGGATGCTATCGCTTTGGATGCAGAAAAGGCCTTTGATAGGATTGGGTGGGATTTTATGTTTCATGCTTTGCGATGGGCCGGTTTTCCTCCTAAACTGATTGCTTTAATTTCTTTGTTGTATTCAGGACCCAAAGCATCAATATTTGTCAACGGTGGAACTTCTGATTATTTCCCACTGCGTAGAGGAGTGCGACAGGGATGCCCCTTGTCACCACTGTTATTTATCATAGCTTTAGAACCTTTTCTAACCAGGATTAGACAAGATGATCGTATTTCAGGTTTTCATTTTGGTCCTCATCAGGTTAAAATGTCAGTTTACGCTGACTACATTCTTTTATATTGTTCCAATCCTGAAACCTCTCTTCCTCACTTTCTTCAACAGGTAACCTCCTTCTCCCAGCTTTCAGGATACCGTCTAAATACAGACAAAGGTGAAGTTTTGCCTTTAAATGTTTTATGCCAGAAACATCTCTTTGACCATTCTGGCTTTTCTTGGCAACCTTCTAAAATAAAATACTTAGGCTTATGGTTTGCTCCTTTAATTCCTGAAACTATAAGGTTAAACTTTGATTATGTCACCAAAAATTGAATGATACTATTATCCGCTGCCACCCTCTTTTTCCATCCCGGTGGGGTCGTTTAGACTCGATTAAAATGATGCTCTCTCCTCCCATTTTATATATTATTTCCATGATCCCTATACACATTCCTGGATACTATTTTAAGAAAATTGACTCTACCTTGACAAAATTTTCATGGAAAAATAAGCCCCCTCGTATAGCTTTATCCTTTTTAAAAAGGATAGACTTCATGGAGGTATTAGGTTTCCTGATTTTAAAGCTTATCATTCCGCTTTCTCCCTAAAACAAGCTTCTCGTTGGATCTCTATGAACCTTCCTCTATATCCTCCTATATGGATAAAAATAGAGAAATCTTTTATTGCCCCTTTCGATTTCCAAGAGATCCTTGCCTTCACCACCAATATTTTATCCTTACATTCCCCTGTCATCTCCCACTCCCGTAAACTTTTGGTCCCCCCTTTTAGCATCATCTTATCCTTCAATTAATTCCCATCATCAACAACCTATTTGGCATAATAAATTACTACAAATTCATAATCGTTCTATATACTGGAAAACTTGGCATTCCAAGGGTTTACATTGGATATCTCAGTTACTACATAACGATCAACCCCTTTCTTTTTCCGATCTCCAAAATAAATTCTCTTTACCATCGTCCTCTAGATCGCAATATGATCTTTTATGTTCTTCCCTAAATCAATATCTTCTAACTTTACCAACAGACACAAACTTTCCCGCACATTACAAAAACCTATCTTTAATACTTGACACTTCCCCCTCTGCCTCTAATATATATAAATTGCTACAATCTCCCCCAGACAGACACAAATCTAAGACTGAATTGGCTTGGGAGAAGGATCTCTCACAGGTTTGGCCAATCTCTTTATGGGGCAAAATATGGTTTAAACTCCATAAAACTTCTCTTGCTGCAAACACCACACAAACCCTCTATTTTATTTATCACCGAGTACTATTTTCTCCACTAGCATCTTTTTCACCAGATATGCCCTCTACCTGTTGGTCCTGCCCATGCCCATCTGCCGATTTAAAACACATGCTGTTTGAATGTCCCCCTATTCATCATTTCTGGCACCTGGTTTGGTCTCAAGTTAACATAATTTTCAAACTTCAGATCCCTTTTTCTATCACAAATTTATTTTTGGGCACATTATTACCCCAATGGCCTCACTCCTCACTGAGTTTTAAACTCTTAGATTTATTGCTAGCTATTGCCTTTCATTTAATAACCTCTAACTGGAAACAGGCAGACAAGGTTACTTTTAGATCCTGGTGGAACGCTGTTTGTTTCCATCACCGACTAGATACCAATTATGTTTCCCTATTTCCCTAGCAATTAAAAGAGATTTATTATGGCTCCCATTAACAACTCATTTATCTTTGTCTGCCTCTTCTAGCGTTAAAACTGCTAACATTTCAGACGATGTAAGGAAACCCCCTTGAGTTCTCCCCTTGCCGCTCTACTCCTAGACGTTTACACATTTTTTAACACCCCTATGTTTATAATACGTTATTCCTATTCAGTTATTATTCTGCTTACATTGTTGCATTATTACTCTTAATTGTTACATAGTAATGGCATATTGTTTCCCTCCCTTGCCCCCTTCCTTTTATTGTTTATATTGCGTATATTTCTTTTTGTATACAGCTTGACTAACCTATCCTTATATATTTTTATTTCACTACATACTTTGTATGTTAAATAGGATTTGTTCTATTCATTGTATTGCTGTTTCTTTTTCTTGTTTTCTTTAATAAACTCAAACTTAAAAAAAACAATAGAAGAATTTTCTTTATACGTCATCGAGTCTTAAAGTCATAGCAAAGATTAGAAACTTGAGCCTGATAATCTGAGGACTTGAAATTAGTATCTGATGCCGGCCTTTCTGGGTTCAACTAAGACACACTCACTGTGTCGCTTCTACCATCTGCAGATAGCAACCCCAGCCTCCATCCAGGTAGCCAACACAGCGGCGGACAGCAAAAGCAATATGGCGCATACCAGGATGGCTGGGCCGATAAGGCCCGTGGTTCGGCAGATACTGACTAAACAGCCTTATCCTCCATCCCGCCACCCTGGATAAGGGTTCAATTATCGATCGATCCCTGACAGAAAGTTGTAACTTGCCTATGGAGGGGATACAGTACCAGACCAGCCTTATTGATAAGGGGAAAGAAGTCGGACACCTGACAAACGAAGAGGTCCCCTGGCCCCTGTCGCTCCCCAACAGAGCTCGCAGCCCCCAACCGATTATAGGTGGGATCATCGATTGACATGGTAGCAGCCATTTTGTCTGTCGACCTCTGGAAAACACTGAAATAGAGAACAGGTCTATTTGCTCAAAACCTCACGCTCTATCAAGTTCTCACGAGAGTTCTGGACAGCCATCTTTGGTGAGGAATGTTGCCTTAATGAGACAGCAAAGAACCGGACTCGCCCTGCAATTATCTGTTATTAAGGAAGTGTTTATTTTTCTGAGGCTTTTATTAAAACCGCTTTAATGTAAACTGCTCTTATGTAACTTGTAATAGTTCTTTGTTAATTCTTTTCGGACAGGTCTTATGTAAACTCTTGGCATGCAGTATGAATCTGTTCTCATGTAAAGCGCTCTGAGGCCCAATTGGTCTTGCTTGCGCTATATGCAAAAGCAAAATAAATAAACTAATGGTATTTCATTCACACCTGAACACAGAAAGTCATTACTGGGTTATTTATCCCTATTTAAAGCTAAGGTAATTCGCCCAGTCATGGGACACCCCGATAATGTCAAAGTGAGGCTTCAAGTTGTTGAAACCTCAGTTTGAAAGACAAAGAACCGATCTTCTGTTCCTGTGTTTATTTTTGTGGTTGGTGGTGGTTGTGCTTACACTGTGAATCATATTTCCCACGAAAAGTTGTGCCACGCACCTCTGTAGAGGGCCTTTTGTCAAAGATGCTGGCATTTTGCCCCTACCACATTCCAAGTTTCCATTATCTTGTTTGGGAAACAGCACAATGTGTGACCTGAGGCACATTCAAAACAAGAGCGGGTCTGAGAGATATGCCGGATCACTTGTAAAGAAGTCCATAAACAGTCTTAGAAAGAGATCTGGTGAAGGGAACTTGTACTGTTTAATTCAGGAATAAAATGAATGTGCACAACGATATTAAGTAAGGAAAACGCACTGATTTATTTTGGAATGGAAAGTAATTTGCACGCTTCCGCTCCAGATTTGAAAAGGATTTTTGACAAAGCTGAAGTTTTCCTTTTCGGAAGACCACCCTCAACGTGGGACGATTCCTGGTGGCCTCCACCCTCGGACCACCACCCACCCCCAGCACCCACGCCTGCAACCTTGGTATCATCCTCGAAAGCGAACTCACCATGAGACGACAGGTCAACTCGGTTGCCTCCACCTGCTTCAACACCCTCAGAATGCTACACAAAGTCTTCAGATGGATCCCAACAGACACCAGAAGAACCGTCACTCAAGCCCTCATCACCAGTCGAATTGAATACGGGAACGCCCTCTACGCCGGAACTACCACCCTCCTCCCCAGGCACCTTCAAACCACCAGAACACTGCAGCAAGAATCATCCTGGACCTGCCCAGATGATCCCACATCACCCCCCCACACATCACCCCCCACCTCCGTAGCCTGCACTGGCTACCCGTCAAGAAGAGATGCCACTTCAGACTGCTTGCCCACGCCTACTAGGCCCTCCACAACACGGGACCAGAATACCTGAAAAACCGTTTGACCTTCCACCAGCCCACCAGACACCTGCGATCTGCCTCCCTGGCCCTCACCACCATCCCCCGCATCCATCGCACCCGAGCCGAAGGACACTCCTTCTCCCACTTCACTGCCAAGACCTAGAACGACCTCCCCATCCACCACCAAACCTCCACCTCCCTCGCCGAATTCAGGAGCCGCCTCAAGACTGGCAGCTCGAATAGCCCCACCCACGCAGAGCCTGGATACGCCTCTTGGTGATTGGCGTGCTCTACAAATGCGGATTGATTGATTTTATAATGGAACTGAATGTGCACTATTTTGTTCAATAATGGAAAGGACTGCACACCGTTTTTTGAATCTAGATAAACAATATTAGAGTTGTAGTTTATTTTTTAGAGTAATAAACAATTAGTTTGAGTTTCTTGATTGTCATTTTGACTTTCCTTCCCATCATTATATCTTTCAATCCTTTGATTTTTTTATACTTACTTTTGTTTTCGTCCATCTTTCTGTCTATCCTTTCTTCCATTGTGGCATCTTTTGAGTCATCCTTCTATTGTTCCATCCTTCCTTCCTTCCAACTCTTCCTTCACGCTTCATGTATGTGTCTGTCTTTCCCTCTAGTGGTCTATCTTTATATTCATTCCTTCCGCCCTGCTTTACTTTCATCGTTTATCCCACCATTCCATCTCTACTTGTGTCTCCTTCTTTCCAACCTTCCTTCTACCCTTGTATCTTCCCTGCTTCCCTTCCTTTCGTCTTTGCTTTCATCTACGTCTTTCCTTCCATTTCCCTTTTGTGTCTTCCCTCCATTTGCCTCTCTCAGTTTTGTTGTCTGTGGAAGTTTTATAATTTCTCTTTCTCCCTTCACTGTGCTTAACTTCTCTAGCAACTCTCAAGCCACAGATCTAGAACTGTGTAGTTTTGTATCTATTAGCTTCTGAGTGAGACCTGAGAGTCCAGGATCAAAGTCAAGGGCAGCCAGAAATAATATTTCTGTGGCTTAGAACCAACCCCCGCTGCAGCTGGGGAAGCAGGAGGCTGACAACGCCCTTGGGGAGCCCTCTGCCGACACCTCTCCTATCTCTCTGTCCCTCTCCGATAGTATCACCGAAAAACAGGTTCACATTTGCCCCAGCCAAGCCTTGAAGTAAGTCATACACCACACATGGCTACTCACGGGTACAGAAAAGGAATCCCACAGAACTCAGCAGAGGCAGGGAATAAAGCTAACACGCATAGGGAAAAAAGGGGAAAGAAGAAAATCTTTTTGGAATTAAAAAATGACATTAATTATCCTTTTATTTTTTTAATGTATACACAGGCACATAGCAGGAAACAGCCAGAATTAGCAGAGACCACAAATACCTACAAGGATTGTCATTCAACACAAAGGGTAATGCAAGGGGGCGGGGGGCACACAAATCAGCCTCATCCATCACAGGTGGACCTCACTAAATCAACCAATCACAAACAGACTGCCCACAGAAAAAGAAGGCCACGGACCAAATTTTTTTTCCCACTAAATCGATAAATGTATTTGTTGCCTTTTTCCTCCTTTTGAGGAACAATAACTGTGCAGGAGAGCGGATATACAGGCAGAAGATCAACATCTTCGGGAAATACTGGGAAGTAGTGATTGCTAAATTGTTGCTAGATAGCCAGATGTGCCCCCTGACACAGCTGCAACCTGGGTGCAGGAGCTCACTTCACTTACATTCTACTCCCAGGCCATCCCTGAACATGTCGCAGTACTGACTGTACTCCGTTTATTGTGCACTGGATCTTTCCAGATAGTCAGCGGCGGCTCCTCAGCTATGGCGGAGGAGTTTCGCCCCCCGCCAGCAGCGGCAAAACTCGAAAAACAAATCAATAATAACACAGGGTTATTATCGTTCTATTTTTAAAACGAACGAGTCTTGGGGTGGGGCCAGACGAATACAGGCTGGAGGGGGAGTGTTTCAGCACTGCTATCAGTGTGCATGTCGGTTTGGCCGATCGTCATAGGATGGGCACTGCTGGGTTGGAAACAGCAGGCACAGACTCCCAGTCTGTCTGGAAGCTTACATCCAGGCAACTCAGGCCAATCCTGACGCTGCTCTCATGCATGAGAGCAAAGTCAGGATTGGCCGCAGGGGAGTCTGGGAGCCTGTGCAGTGCAGCAGAAGAGCACCAAGTCAGCGATGCGGCGAGAGGCAGGTAGGTCGTTTTCTTTTCTTTTTTTCTTATCATCATCCATCGTCGTCCCCCACCCCTACCCCACCACTCTGCCCTGATACCAGCCGCCAGCGCAAATAGTCAGTGGGGAAATGTGGGCATCTCACAGACAAGCCAATCACCCAGCCTGCGCAAGATACACAGATGTATCACCAGCTGAGTGATCCCACAGAAGCTGGCAGAAAGGCCACCTGAGGCAAGGGATTTTCATGCCTTTGTCCACTTCCCTCAGGTGTCGGGTACCAGTGATTGTGCACATGTGGCACATCAGCCATCCCACCACAAGGAACACCATTTCTGCATCCGACACAGCTGGCATTCCGTCAATGTGCAACCTGTCTGCAATGGCTACTTATCGGATGTGCACTCTGCTGTTCGTTTGTGCAACACAACTGCTACATTTTCCAGCTGTCTGCTCTTGCACATCAGTTGGTTGCACGTATCCTTAGGGAAGATATTACAAACACAGTCACTCATAGCTCCGCCCATCACAAAGTACACCCATTAGACTAACACTGAGTGCATGCATGTACTGAATGTCTGCAACATTCTCAAAGAGACTGCTAATCACTTTGTTTCAGGTGATCCGCTTATGCCTTTTCTCTCCATGTCCTCACCGCCTTCCGACGTCCCACCCCTTAGCCTCAACAGAGGTTTAAAGGACACATATCTACAAGAGCCATCATTGAACACACTTTGGGTATGCTAAGGTCACGCTTCAGATATCTTGAACATACAGTGGTGGTGGTTCTCCGATACTCTTAAAAGGTTGTCACTTCCAAATCTGCAGTTATATATGTATTATCCATTCATAAACACATGACTTATTCATCAGCACAATCAGTCATATCATTTCATGCATCGTTCACCTAAAATGGTAACATCACATCACATCGGGGTACTCCACATGGAGTATCCAGAGATGCACGCGTAAATCCATACGCCTTGATATATGAATTTTTCAACTTAGATCATTTTTAAAATTAAGAAAATCCTTTTTTGCTCAGTTGGTATATATGTTCCTCTTTCACTAATTAATTTCCTACTTATTCCATATAATTGGCAGATTTCTCTACTTCCATAATGTAAGCAAAGGATTCCGCACTGGAAGCGGAAAACTTTGCAGCGTGGTGTTTTCTGCCAACCATAACAAACAGGAGGTGACATACAGGAACAGGAAGTAGGCCATTCTGAATGTGTCCAAGCACCACCATAGAGTGCTCCCCCATCCTGCTGCTGTCTTTGGTCTGGAAACTCCTAAAATGGTTGAGGATAGAGAAGAGAGGGGCTCAAGCTTTTACAGGTAGAACTGGAGGTAATGTGGGAACCAGTCCCCCCAAAATATCATCAGCTCTAGGGGACCAGATACCCATCCGAGTAATGTAGCGCAGATTGAAATCTGGCAGTACATGGCCACCCGCTGCAGTACTGCGGGTATTCACATCCGGAGAATCAGGGAGTGATGCAAACACTGAAGGCACCTCTGCAGCTGGGCACATCTGTTGGCACAGGATGTGCTGGCGACATCCTGCCAGCCACCTGGGTGGTACCTCTGACTCTCCACACTGCACAGGGGATCCTAAAAACATCTTGATTGGTCCAATAGCTCAGCTGGAGGCCCCCGAGCAGCAGCAACCATATAAAAGGTATTTCATCTTTATATTGTCTCATGTCTTGTCTTATTATGTTGATTGCTTCTTTTATGCTCATGTTTTCTGAATTATAGCTTGTCCCTAAAATGTGCAGTTGAATGAATGTCATTAATATAAATAGTCATTGTGTCCTAAATCGTCACAAAAGAACTTGGTCATGAAAAATCATCTGTGTTTTTGGGAAATGTTAGGGCCAACATGGTCATATGGCCTTATGTTTTTTATTCAGTGGCTTTATATTATTAAATGCACACACCACATATAATCTAAATTAATTATTGTTGGACCCGACATCCTTGGCATGGTTTTCCCCCAACTTTTGCCTTCAATCTTCCTGTTTTTGCTGACTTCTTTTTGCTGACCTTAGGACTCTGCACACTTTACCACTGCTAACCAGTGCCAGAGAGCTCTCTCCCTAAAACATGGTAACATTGGCTTCCTCCCAATTGGCACATTTAATGTACTTGTAAGTCACTAGTAAAGTGGCACTACATGTGCCCAGGGCCTATAAATTAAATGCTACTTGTGGGCCTGCAGCACTTACTGGGCCACCCATTTAAGTTCTTATGGACAGAATACAGAGCTCTGGAATCTCCGGTAATTGGTTAAAATCCTTCCTGGAAGATAGGACCTTTCAGGTCTATGATGGGGATTGTACATCTGACATTTTCCCCCTTAACTGTGGAGTACCCCAGGGATCCCTTGAGCCCTACTCTTTTTAACTTATATCTGATATCGTCCTTCCCTTTGGGACCTCAAAATTATCAATCGCACGCAGACGATAAGCAATTGGTTTTTTTTTCTCATTAACTCAGAGTCATGAGTCGTATCCCCCACATTAGGCCCCTGCTTTGAATCAGTTGCCAAGGGGATGGAAAGCTCTTGTGTTAAACTGAATGTAGACAAAACGGAGCTGATGAATTGGGGAAATGGCCTGAATCCATCCTTTGATTTGGGCTGGCCAGGCTGGTTGGGCTCTCTCCAGCTTCTAAACCGGTCATAAAAAGTCTGGGAATGTGGCTGGACACGTCTCTAACTTTTGACTCCAGGCTGCAAAATTAGCTGCCACTTGGTATGGTATGTTGAGGATGCTATGCAAAATCCTCTCCCTCCTTCCCCTCACTTCTAAAAGGCTGGTGGTCCATGCGCCTATATTTTCGCGCCTTGACTACAGCAATTCATTGTATCTAGGAGCACCCAAAGCCACCGTAAATAAACTACAAGTAGTCCAAAACTCTGCGGCCCATATATTGTATAATATACCGAGATACCAATCTGCCAGGCTTTATGTATTCTCCATTGGCTCCCTATAGCAGACAGGATTAAATTCAAATCACTATATATTGCCGTAGGACACTATATATTGCCCATAGGACAAAGGGACCATGATCGCTCATCCCCTGCTATCCTTTTACACTCCAGGAGAGTATTGCGTTCTTCTAATGCCTTCCTTGCAAAGACACCTGTCATTAAGAGAGTGACATTTGGTGGGCGTTCATTCTCATACAGTGCAGCTAAACTGTGGAAAAGCCTCCCCCTCTCTCTTCGATCTCTCAGAAAGGAATTTCCTTTTCGAAAAGCACTAAAGACTTGGCTTTTTCAAAATGCCTAACTGTAACCGTATTCTTCATTCTGTGGTGCGCTAACAGCACTGGGATGCCTCCGGGTAGAGGCCCGCTGTAAAAGGTCATATAGAATATAAAATAGAAGAAGACCTTTAAACATGTCTCAGGCCTACCAGTGCAGCCTGTGTATGCAGTTTAAACTGCCATTTCGACCTGGCAAAAGAAACCTGCCAGGCCTAAACCTACCCTTTTAATATACATAAGTCACCCGTAGGATAGGCCCTAAACAGCCCACAAGGCACGGTGCACTGTGATTAAAAGTTAGGCATGCACTTTTATGTTTTACATGTCCAGGTCGTGAAAAACACCGAAATTTGTTTTACACTACTGCAAGGCCTGTCTCCCTCATAGGAAAACATTGGGTTACCTTATTACATTTATTAAGTGAGAACTTTTAATTGGGAGGTGGTAGGAATGTCAAGTTTGGTCTCTAAGGAATTGTAATTTAAACCCCTCTTAAATGGTAAAGTTGGATTTTAAGTCACAATTCTGAAAATGCCACTTTTAGAAAGTCATACAAAAGGGGCCCCTACCATTTGGTGCCTGCAGCCTGTATCTAGGGTACATGACTAGGTGCAGCTGGCAGTTCGTCTTTGTGTAGTACTCCTAGACAGTGAGACAAAGGGGTAATCGGTGTTGGCAGGATGGGCCATCTCTGACTTGACAGGGAGCAGAGCTGTCATCTACCACACTTGCATCTCTCAAAGACTCTGCCTCAGCACACTCACAAAGGGTTTCAGACTAGTCTTTTGTGTCCCTAGACAAGCCGGGGCCAGGGCAGGGAGGTAATTCTACACATCTCGAAACCTCTAGAAGCTACTCCCACTTCAAAGTGGACACCAAGCATAAATAGTTGATTCCCAGACCCACGTCTTCAGTACAGATCTAGACGTGTGGAAGACTCAGAAGAAGGACTGCTGTGCTGTTCTGGTGCAAGAAGGACTGCTACTCAGCTACCCTGCTTCTCTGCTGCCCTGCTGCCTGAATGAGAAGTACTAGACCTGCATCTTGAATCCAAGACCACCAGAGTGACTCCAAGGGCTGGCTGGCCTCCTGATCAGACTCTCAGGGACAGAAAAGGCTCCAACCACCTTCAACCCTGCATCTGGACACTGCCTGCGGTGTGTCTTACCTCCCCAAGTGGTGCCAACCCAGTCCTAGGCCCTTGGAAGTTGGCCTGAAGTTGCTCTGTCAGCCCAACTGTGGTCCTAGTGGAACTGACGCATCGGGATGCAGTGCCTTGCAGCCTCACATCGAAACTGCCGCTGTATGACGCATCCCCGACGCAGGACCTCCTAGCTCCTCGGAACCACCGCTGTGCGATGCATCCTCGACCTCGTAACGTAGCCCCAAAGTTCCTTGGAACCACCGATTAGCGAGGCATCCTCGACACACGACCTCGCATCGTTGCCACGCAGCTCCCCAGAACTGCCGCTGCATGACACATCCTTGATGCGGGACCTCGCAAAGCTCCACAGCCAGGATGTAAGGTATTTTGTTCAGTTGCCCTAACATGGTCCCTGTACTGACCTGCGCTCCATCGCTGTCGGCCTGAACTTGTTACTTTGTCACTGTCCGACGAGACCATATAACCACAGTTGGCAATTTGTGCTTTTAAGCGCTATTTATCTAAATCTTTAAATGTTTGCATTTCTCCGGTTCTTATGATTTGATTTTTGTTATATTGGTGTCAGATAATTTATTAAAATGTACTCTATTTTTCGGAATTGATGTGGGATTTTTCTGGTGTCATGTTTGCACTTGATTACTGTGTGTGTGCTGCATACATACTTTACACATTGCCTCTAGTTTAAGCCAGACTGCTCTGTGCCAGGCTACCAGAGAGTTAAGCACAGGTTAATTTGGGGTTTTCTTGTGTTTCACTCTTACAAGAATTGTGGCTGATACTTCAGAAGGGGTTGCCTCCCTCAACCAGTAATCCAATTTCTTCCAATTCTATTATATCGGCACACATCAGAGTCAGTGTGAAACACGTCTTGGCCATGTTGACATGGAAACACACACAAGTGGTTCATTGTCAAGTCATGTACATACAATGTACACTTAGAAGTATGTGCCGTCACATGTCCAGCTAATAGCCATGCATGCTGGACCTGTCAGTCACCGTCTGCTGACCTTTGATTCATGCCTCTGTTACTCTTTACCATCACCTGGGCATATAAGGGTGACATTTCTTGAGTAAGTCGAGGTATCCAATGTGCTGAGGTGACATTTCTCCATGTAGATCATAGACGAGGGATATTGTTTAGTGGACAGTGACGTGTGTTTCAGATCCATCTTAGTTAACTGTAGTCACCCACTGGTAAAGTGGCATGTGGAACTGAAAACCCTGTATGGCAAAGGGGGGTAGGTTATGTGACAATGTCAGTCTTTGCCACATTTAGTATTGTAATGTACACAGATTTATGTTTATGTTCATGAAGTAGTGAACATGTGGACTCATCTTTTTTCATTCATCACCTTTACTTTTGAGCATCAGCCAAAGCAGGGAACAGTGGGTCCAGAGGTGGAGGAGAGGAAGACGTGGGCGCCATACAAATGCACCTAACATAACATACTAGGGGCAAAAAAAGATACCACCACAAAAGATGAGAAGGAAGCGCCTAAAAGTATGGGAAGTGTGCCCACCTGGGGAGTCACCTGTTCCTAATCAAAGAGACTCCTGTGGAAGCTATGGAGGCCACCAAGGGAGTTGTAGAGTGGGCACTAGATGACTGGACTGGCAACACAGGTGCTTCAGCGTAAAAGATGATAATTTTTGTAGGAAGAGCATATCTGAGGCCTATTCGATTACAGTGTATGTATTAAGTGCGTTGTCTCAACATATCTGAACAAGCAGCATTAATGACAATGTTGAGATATAACAAAGACATGCAATTCTCTAGTGTCTTAGAGACATTGTTAGCCCTGCGGCATACCTGTATGGGTGGTGGGGATGCACGTAGAGGTGGATCAGGTTGTCGCCCGCCGCAGTAAAGTCTATCAAGACCCTTGAGAAGGTGACTGTATCAAAGAAAGTTAGAGTGCCAGAAGATTAATATAAAGAGTTTATTCTCTATAGTGGGGGTATAGCTGCTGGGGACTGACGTGTGCAGTGTCCCATTTGTGAGGGGAGGACAGTGTGATTTGAGTGGGAAGTTATACTATAGATGAAAGATAGAAGGTGTTTTGGTGTTACCTGGCCTGACGGTTGGATACCCCGGAACAAGCAGGCCTTGAACTAAGTCAGAGTGCATCGTGGTGAGAAGACTTTAATCGAGAGGTGAGATGGAGACGCTATCTGGATCTGCCTCCAGGAAGAGTCTTTGCCACCTGGTCCTGGTAAACGTCTCCTTCACCCACCTAATCATGCTACTTCCTTTGGAGGTCCACCATGGTGCATACCTTCATTCCCAATCATGCTACTTCCTTTGGAGGTCCAACATGGTGCATACCTCCAGTCCCAATGCATTGATATAGTCTGTAAACTCTTGGCACATGGCTGCCTTCTGCACTTCACTGAGGTAGACCATGGGGTTCCTGCTAGTGATCAACAACAAAGGTAACTACAAGGTAGGCCTCCCCATCATTGGGTACCTTCTTCCTCTTGAGTGGGCTTGGTTGCTCCTTGGAGGGTGGAGCTGCTGTGTGGCACCCTAAAAGTCACACAGTCCAATGAGAAGAGGACACAGCCCAGGGTGTGGGCTGCATTTATGTGCCTGCAGGGTTAATGTGTTTCAAGGTGTGTACGATTTAGGTCTGGTGAATGCTGTTTACCTGTTTAAAATGGGGTTATGCACTTCAGGTTATATGTGCCCGGCACAAAAACCAAGGGCCTGATTTAGATCTTGGCGGCAGGTTACTTTGTCACAACGATGAAGGATAACCCGTCTGCCAAAATATAAATCACATAGGATAGTATGGGATTTATATTTTTGTGGACCGGATATCCATCACCATTCTGATGGAGTAACCTGTCCACCAAGATCTGGTGGTGGAATAACTCGTCCGTCGAAATATAAATCCCAAAGGATATAATGGGATTTATATTTCGGCGTACGGGATATTCGTTACCGTTGTGACAGAGTAACCCGTCCGCCAAGATCTAAATCAGGACCCAAGTGGTTAACAGTGCTGAAACAGAGTGGGATCCAGTCGCATTCTGGATCTGGAAGCTCTTCTTAAGGCAAATCCTGGATCAAGCACAGTTATAACGAATGGTCCCATTTGTATCCCAGGCAAATGTGCTAACACCAGGCCCTAGCAAAGGAGTCGGCCCACATCAAAGAGCGCGTTGCCATGGCCTGCTCTGGAGATGCAAACGCCTCCCATTACAGACCATCAATTCTTTTTGTACAAGGTGGGTCCAGGCTGGGGACAGTGGGGAGCAAGGCTGGAGCCTGAGGACTGGCAAATCAGACAAACTAAGGGACAGTGACATATCAGTTCACAAGTTGCCTGAGATAAGCAGAGGTTTCAAAGTTTATCCAGACTTTCCTAAGATCAGTATCTACGTAGGCCTATGCATGATTTGGAAAAATGTCAGGTATATCTATCTAAGGCCCTCATTGACAGAGACCCAATAATGTAGTGTTTTAGTGGGTAGGTCCTGTCCGTGCCCGGCACAAACCCATCCATCTTGCAAGAAATCTGGAAACCACTTAGAAGAAAAACAAAAGCCTGAGTGTCAGGCTAGTAGTTCATACCAGGCAGACCAGGGAGGACAGGAGAGTAGGAGGACCAGCAGGATCAACAGGAGGGTCAGATCCACCAGAGGGATGAGGGGGATGAAGAGGACTGGGACCAGGAGGGCAAGTGGGACCAGGATGACTCGGACAAGTAAGAAGAAGAGGATCAGGCTGGGAGGGGCCCGGAGGAATATAACTCAGAGGACCAGGAGAAGCTTTAACAAGACCAGGCCTACGAGCGTCAGGAACACAACCTGAGAGAAGCAGGATGTATAAAACGGTCCAAGACCAGGGAAAGGACCATAACCAGGAGGATCCAGACCAGGAAGAGAAAGAGGAGCAAAGGGACTAGGACCAGGGTCCTGAAGATCAGGGCCATGAGGATGAGGACCAGGGGCACCAAAATTGGGAACACCAAATGATAAAGACCAGAAGGATAAGAACCAGATGTGCAGGGCCAGATGGACCTAGAGCAAAAGAACCAGGACCGAGGAGACTTGGGCAAACTGGACAGAAGCACAGCCAGAGGGAACTGGACCAAGAGGACCAGAACCTTAGGGAAGAGGAGGGCCACATCAGGGGGGTTCAGACTTAGAGGAGAAAGGAGAGCTAGAGCAGAACCAGACCGAGGTGGGCCAAGAACAGGGCTAGAAGGACTGGGGATCACAATGAACAGGATGCAAGGTTCATCTTTTTATTTTGTGTATGATGCCCTGGTGGTTGGGAATCAGATAACAGCTTCCACAGGTAAAGAGAGAGAGAGAGCGAGAGAAACAGAGAGAGAAAGAGAAACAGAGAGAGAAAGAGAGAGAGAGAGGAGAGAGGGCGAGAGAAGCAGAGAGAGAAAGAGAGAGAGAGAGGATAGAGAATGAGAGAGCGAGAGAAACAGAGAGAGAGAGAGAGAAAGAGAGAGAGAAGAGAGAGAGCGAGAGAAACAGAGAGAGAAACAGAGAGAGAAAGAGGGGGAGAGGGAGAGAGAGAGAAAGAGGAAGAGAGAAATAGAGAGAGAGGGAGGGAGAGAGAGAGAGAGAGAGAGAGGAAGAGAGAAAGAGAGAGAGAGAGAGAGATGGAAAGAGAGAGATGGAGAGAGGGAGAGAGAGAAAGAGAGAGATGGAGGGAGAGAGAGATGGAGAGAGAGAGATGGAGGGAGAGAGAGATGGAGAGAGATGGAGGGAGAGAGAGATGGAGAGAGAGAGGGTGAAGGAGGGAGAGAGAGATGGAGAGAGAGAGGGAGAGAGATGGAGGGAGGGAGAGAGAGATGGAGAGAGGGAGAGAGAGAGAGAGGGGAGGAGAGAAATAGAGAGAGAGAGAGGGAGGGAGAGAGAGAGAGAGAGAGAGAGGAAGAGAGAAATAGAGAGAGAGAGAGAGAGAGAGAAAGAGAGAGATGGAGAGAGAGAGGGAGAGAGAGATGGAGGGAGAGAGAGATGGAGAGAGAGAGATGGAAAGAGAGAGAGAGGGAGAGAGAGAGATGGAAAGAGAGAGAGAGGGAGAGAGAGAGAGGGAGAGAGAGATGGAGAGAGAGGGAGAAGGAGGGAGATGGAGAGAGAGAGGGAGAGAGATGGAGGGAGAGAGAGATGGAGAGAGGGAAAGAGAGAGAGAGAGGAGGAGAGAAGAGAGAGAGAGAGAGAGAGAGAGAGAGAGAGAGAGAGAGAGAGAAACTTATTGTGAAAATGACTAAAGGCCT
Organism: Calotriton arnoldi; assembly: GCA_963921515.1. NCBI lineage: Eukaryota > Metazoa > Chordata > Amphibia > Caudata > Salamandridae > Calotriton > Calotriton arnoldi. The sequence continues at coordinate 4,482,233 of CAWUFW010000236.1, read as the reverse complement.
GATGTAGAGTTTGGTTGAAGGTTTACTCCATCACAACGTGACTGATATCCCATCCGTTTTACTGCACTGCCTTCGGCCATAAGGCACTTGTAACAGGCGAACTACATATCCATCCCACTGTGAAGGAGTAACTCATCCGCAAACCTGTAAATCAGACCGGAGGATTTTTACATGAATTTGGAAAACATGACAGTAGATCGTTTGTGATCGTTTGAAGATGAAGAGGAAGATAATTCCAGCACTTGTGAGTGAGCAGCAGTAGCACAGGCATGGTTATAGGAGCCATCTGGTGCCCAAGCGGGTCGGGCCACCTATAAGAACTCACTATGAGAAACTTCCGGTTGGTTTGAGTGGAATCCTTGAATTACTCACTAGACACTAAAGGTTCCGGCTTTGCGCTGGTATTTAGTTTCAACAACTAGTGCTGAAGATTGAAAAAGTTGACTGTGGGATCCAATAAATATGGTGAGGTACAAAGGGGTGGAGTCATGAGAGGCGGGGCCAATGAGAGTCAGTCAATGTATTTTGTTTTACAAACTCTGCCCCCAAGAAAGTGGCGGCAATGAGGTTTAATTAATTGGTCACAAACCAACTATGTTTTAAGGTAGCTCAGGGGGTTAAGCAGCTCTTAATGTGGACTAAAAAGGTAGGGTCTCTAAAGGAGCTGCGTGGCCTAAGAAGAGTAACTAAGAATTGTTCTTCAGAGGTGTGACCTGTGTTACCAATGGCGAGTCCTTATACATTGGCCTTTGTCTCCTTCTAGTATTCGTTCTCCTTGTCCTTTAGCTCCTCATCCTGGTCCTTCTCTTCCTTCTAGTCCTGTCTTCCTCCTTTGTCTGGTCCTCCTCCTCACCCTCTTGGCTTTCCTCCTGGTGCCTCTCTTGGTCCTCTGTGGATCCTTGCCATCTCCTGGTGCCCCTCTTGGTCCTCTGTGGATCCTTGCCATCTCCTGGTGCCTCTCTTGGTCCTCTTGTGGATCCTTGCCATCTCCTGGTGCCTCTCTTGGTCCTCTGTGGATCCTTGCCATCTCCTGGTGCCCCTCTTGGTCCTCTGTGGATCCTTGTCATCTCCTGGTGCCTCTCTTGGTCCTCTTGTGGATCCTTGTCATCTCCTGGTGCCTCTCTTGGTCCTCTGTGGATCCTTGCCATCTCCTGGTGCCCCTCTTGGTCCTCTGTGGATCCTTGCCATCTCCTGGTGCCTCTCTTGGTCCTCTTGTGGATCCTTGCCATCTCCTGGTGCCTCTCTTGGTCCTCTTGTGGATCCTTGCCATCTCCTGGTGCCCCTCTTGTGGATCCTTGCCATCTCCTGGTGCCTCTCTTGGTCCTCTGTGGATCCTTGCCATCTCCTGGTGCCCCTCTTGGTCCTCTGTGGATCCTTGTCATCTCCTGGTGCCTCTCTTGGTCCTCTTGTGGATCCTTGCCATCTCCTGGTGCCTCTCTTGGTCCTCTTGTGGATCCTTGCCATCTCCTGGTGCCTCTCTTGGTCCTCTGTGGATCCTTGCCATCTTCTGGTGCCCCTCTTGGTCCTCTGTGGATCCTTGTCATCTCCTGGTGCCTCTCTTGGTCCTCTTGTGGATCCTTGTCATCTCCTGGTGCCTCTCTTGGTCCTCTGTGGAACATTGCCATCTCCTGGTGCCCCTCTTGGTCCTCTGTGGATCCTTGCCATCTCCTGGTGCCTCTCTTGGTCCTCTTGTGGATCCTTGCCATCTCCTGGTGCCCCTCTTGGTCCTCTGTGGATCCTTGCCATCTCCTGGTGCCCCTCTTGGTCCTCTGTGGATCCTTGCCATCTCCTGGTGGCTCTCTTGGTCCTCTTGTGGATCCTTGCCATCTCCTGGTGCCTCTCTTGGTCCTCTTGTGGATCCTTGCCATCTCCTGGTGCCCCTCTTGGTCCTCTGTGGATCCTTGTCATCTACTGATGCCTCTCTTGGTCCTCTTGTGGATCCTTGCCATCTCCTGGTGCCCCTCTTGGTCCTCTGTGGATCCTTGCCATCTCCTGGTGCCTCTCTTGGTCCTCTTGTGGATCCTTGCCATCTCCTGGTGCCCCTCTTGGTCCTCTGTGGATCCTTGCCATCTCCTGGTGCCTCTCTTGGTCCTCTGTGGATCCTTGCCATCTCCTGGTGCCCCTCTTGGTCCTCTGTGGATCCTTGCCATCTCCTGGTGCCCTCTTGGTCCTCTGTGGATCCTTGCCATCTCCTGGTGCCCCTCTTGGTCCTCTTGTGGATCCTTGCCATCTCCTGGTGCCTCTCTTGGTCCTCTTGCGGATCCTTGTCATCTCCTGGTGCCCCTCTTGGTCCTCTTGTGGATCCTTGCCATCTCCTGGTGCCCCTCTTGGTCCTCTGTGGATCCTTGCCATCTCCTGGTGCCCTCTTGGTCCTCTTGTGGATCCTTGCCATCTCCTGGTGCCTCTCTTGGTCCTCTTGTGGATCCTTGCCATCTCCTGGTGCCCCTCTTGGTCCTCTTGTGGATCCTTGCCATCTCCTGGTGCCTCTCTTGGTCCTCTGTGGATCCTTGCCATCTCCTGGTGCCTCTCTTGGTCCTCTGTGGATCCTTGCCATCTCCTGGTGCCTCTCTTGGTCCTCTTATGGATCCTTGCCATCTCCTAGTGCCTCTCTTGGTCCTCTGTGGATCCTTGCCATCTTCTGGTGGTCCCAGTCCTTGTGGCCACCCATATACTCCTGGTTCTCCTCTGGAATTCGGTCCTGTTCCTTCAGATTCTGATCCTCGTGCTGCTGGTCCTGTTCCTTCTGGTCCAAGTTTCCCTAGCCCCCTTCTCCTGGTCCTCCTTCATCTGTGGCACATCCTCCTCCTCGTCCAGCTGGACCGCCTCCTGGTCCTCCTTCTCCTTCTGTTTCTCCTTCTGGTCTTCCTACTAGGGGTCCAGAACGGTTCCTTATGGTTCTGATACTTTTACTTCTCCTGATCCTCCACGTCATATCCTACCTGGTTTTCTAGGTACAAGTCCTCCCCGCCTTCTTGGTTCTGACCTTCTTGGTCTTCTTTGTCCTAGTTCTTCTGGTTTTGTGTATCCACCAGGCCCTGGTCCTCCTCCTGGTTCTTCTGGGCCTCCTGGACCTTGTCATCCCTGCCCTAGTCACCCAGATCATTGTTCTCCTGGTCACCCAGGTGCTGGTCCAGCTGGCTCCCACGGCACTGGTGCTCCTGGCCTTTGGTCATTTCCCACTAAACAGATGCCAGGAATACAAGAAGTGGGCTCGCCGGCTCAGAAATCGAGAGTTTAGCTTGTGGGCAGAAGCCTTTCTAATGCCATGTGTGGGGTTGTAGTGATTTACCAAAGGCAGGAGATCTCTGTATGACTGGCCAGACATGGAGAAGGACCTATGGTACTGTGGCCCTCTGTACTCCTTATTCCAATTGTAGTCTGCCAAAGGCACCTCTATATGGCATAGAAGATGGTGCATTACTCAACACATGGTGTCGGTGAGGTCTGGGGGGGTTATGGTTGAGAAAAGACTTTCTTGCTTCCCAGGAACGGGTACAATGCCAACCTCCAGCTTCATGGCTGATGTAATACATAGGATAGAGCAACCCCTATAAGCCAGTGTCTAATTTCTTCATATACGCAACTTGTGATACACCTAGTCACCAGTTATAAAGAAATGATATAGCTGCTCAACTGTAATAACTTATCAGTTGAGTTCTGACATCACAATGCCTGAGGTCACCGCCAACAGCCGAGGGGAAAGGCAGGTCAGTTACGGAGCATAATTAAAACACCTGTGCCCCTTTAAAAAAAGTGACTTGTTTTAAAGTGATTGTAATATCTTTTTGCAACACATATCTAACAGATTTTTGGATGTGTTTAACTTTTTATGAGAGATTCTATTTTTCTCTTCATGTTTGCAAACATGCTCTCACTTTCATATGAAAGAGCTATGCTCCAAGGATTTAAGCGATTTGTGAGAAAGGTGATGGTGTGACCATGTACTATAAGGAATAAAGTACCCCTGCCTTACATAATAAGGATATTGCAAGTCACCTCAAAGTTCCATAATGTTACAAAGGAACCCAGCCTTTGGCTTCGTTCTTTTACATGTTGACAGACCTCTTCAGTGACTTGCTAAATCCTTAAATTGTGCAGCACAGGATACTTTATCCAATACATTATTAAAGTAAAGTAACAGATTCAGTACAGATGACGGGCCACGAGAGGTGTTAAGATATAAAATATTATCATGTTGTGCATTGTTATGTTTTTTCCTGTCTTTTATGGACTGTCTGGCCGAATAAAGAATTTTTTTTTGTTTTAGAATCTTTTTATTGAACATAAATGGGGAATATAAACCATTGACATCAATATTGTACAGTGCATGTTTTTACAGTTTCGAGTATAGCAGGACATCATGTCTTCATTTACCTTATTCCCGTTGATGGGCGGGGTCAGCCACCGGCCATCAAATCATCCCTCTACTTTTGTTCCATTGACCCCAGATCTTGGACCATTTTTGCGGGCATCCTCTACCCTCAAACCACTCTTTCGGCTGGCATACACCAATCCATGTCTGTCACCCAGTCTCGGTATCTATGTCCGTTCTTTTCCCTCCATGACCTTGCACTGTTGAGCTTTGCAACCAAACATCCAAGGGAAACCCAAGTTATTTTTTTCGCGGTTAGGTCCGTCTCATCCCATATGTTAAGGAGGCACCACCGAGGCGAGACTTCCAACTCTTTCCCTCACAAAGATAGCATTTTTGACGTTATCTTCTCCCAGTATAACTGAATCACTGGACACTCCTGCCATTGGTGTATGAACGTTCCCTCCTGTCTACAACTCCTGGGGAATAATGGTGAGCTCAATGTACCCATTTTAACTAATGCCACACTGGTATTGTATGCTCTGTGCAGAACCTCTAGCTGTATTAATTTAAATCTTGAATGAATCGCTACAACCATAGGGGATGCCAACGCTTCCTGCCACTCTTCATCGCTCATATCCCCCACATCGTCCACCCATTTTGAACGTAGTTTTTCCAACTTTACAGGTGAGTTATTTAATATCTTCCTGTACGTCACAGATATTGCCCTTTTCGATATATAGTCGTCTAATAGCCTATCTTCTAAAGATGAGGAGGCCAAGAGTTCGGTACCCCTTGGGATTGCTTTTTGTAGTATACTGCGAACCTGAAGGAATCGAAAAATGTCCCCCTCACTCAGCTCATAGTCTCTTTGGAGGTCCTTAAAAGGGACAATTTTGCCTCCTACCCAAAGATCTCCAACCTTAGTGAGTCCTATCAGTTCCCATTTATCAAACCCCGGATACCTCGCTAGTATCCCTAGTTGTCCCGTCTCCAAGAGTGGAGTGGCCTTTGTTATCGTGTTCTTCCACCCCAGCTCCGTCGAGGCCCTATGCCATAGAGTAACAAAACCAAAGGGGATGATGGATGGAGTGTTGAACATTGCAAGCACTCACCCCCAGTCAACTGATCTGGGTTTAATCCATCATCATTCTTTAGCTCACTCCGCCACCCCAGTTCAGACATGGCCATATGCAAATCAGTCTGACCCTGTGCCTCATGGGAACAGTCCAGCCCGAACTGCCAAGCCATGTCTTCCCTGGACCGGAAACAAGCATCCTGGGACCGGTTTCTGGCTTACAGCCGTCATCAGCCAGGCTATCTTGAATCCAGTGGCAAAGTGAGCAAGGGACCCACGTCTGGGCATACCCTGCCAACTTAGGGCGAACATAGCAAAACCAAAGGGGATGATGGACGGAGTGTTGAACATTGCAAGCACTCACCCCCAGTCAACTGATCTGGGTTTAAACCATCATCATTCTTTGGAAGCCCCTTTTGGGGAGACCTATGTGGATGGAGTTGCAATAGACCAGTCAGGACATCGCCACTGCTAGCACGAAGGGCGCTTCTCTGAGGGAGTCGTGAGAAGGGAAGAGCACCTCAAGACTGACAGAAATGTAAGTGTGCTTGGTGGTTCTGTAGATTAAAGAATGATGGGGAAATTACTGTCAAACTATACAACCAGGTTGTGGTTGGAATTGAAGGATAAGCTGAGAGGTCAGCCAAGATGTATGAGAGGGAAACATCTTCTGGGCCCTGGAGGATATTCTGTCTCTGGCCCTGAAATGAGTCGGCTTAGCTGCATCAAACGCTGGTCCCATAATCAGGTAAAGCTGGGTGTATCTGCATACTGTGGTGGGCTTGAAGGTCATATAAGTGGGGGGCTTCGAGGTCATACAAGTGGTCGGCTTCGAGGTCATACAAGACAGCAAGAGGGCCGAACTCAGAGGACCTTCATGGGTCTTGAACAGTCTCAGATAGGACGGACCCAATTTGAAATGCCGGGTGCTGGCCGGACTGAAGGACGTAGCACAGGAAGTAGCCGCCCCCCGATACCAGCGAGTAACATAACGCATTGATCAGTGTGTTATTATTTATGGATTCAAAGAATAGGAGAAGAGCGGAGGACTGGCTTTGATCAGATACAGATGTTTAACAGAGTGTTTCAGTCTCACAGCAGGATGCGAAACATAACTGTTCTAGGTCACTAAAATTGTCTATTTTTAGGAATTGGAAATGTGTGTAATATTTCTATAAGAATATATTTCTTGAAATTTAAGTATTTCTGAATCCGAAACATGACTGAAAGTCACTCAACACCTTGCTGGTTTGCGGGTGGAAGTAAAGTGAGGGTCGCAAAACCAAAGGGGATGATGGACGGAGTGTTGAACATTGCAAGCACTCGCCCCTAGTCAACTGATCTGGGTTTAATCCATCATTATTCTTTAGCTCACTCCACCACCCCAGTTCAGACATGGCCATATGCAAATCAGTCTGACCCCTGTGCCTCATGGGAACAGTCCAGCCCAAACTGCCAAGCCATGTCTTCCCTGGACCGGAAACAGCATCCTGGGACCGGTTTCTGGCTTACAGCCGTCATCAGCCAGGCTATCTTGAATCCAGTGGCAAAGTGGGCAAGGGACCCACGTCTGGGCATACCCTGCGAACTTAGGGCGAACATAGCAAAACCAAAGGGGATGATGGACGGAGTGTTGAACATTGCAAGCACTCACCCCCAGTCAACTTATCTGGGTTTAAACCATCATCATTCTTTAGCTCACTCCACCACCCCAATTCAGACATGGCCATATGCAAATCAGTCTGACCCTGTGCCTCATGGGAACAGTCCAGCCCGAACTGCGAAGCCATGTCTTCCCTGGACCGGAAACAAGCATCCTGGGACCGGTTTCTGGCTTACAGCCGTCATCAGCCAGGCTATCTTGAATCCAGTGGCAAAGTGAGCAAGGGACCCACGTCTGGGCATACCCTGCCAACTTAGGGCGAACATAGCAAAACCAAAGGGGATGATGGACGAGTGTTGAACATTGCAAGCACTCACCCCCAGTCAACTGATCTGGGTTTAATCCATCATCATTCTTTAGCTCACTCCACCACCCCAGTTCAGACATGGCCATATGCAAATCAGTCTGACCTCTGTGCCTCATGGGAACAGTCCAGCCCGAACTGCCAAGCCATGTCTTCCCTGGACCGGGGTGGCGTAGTGAGCTAAAGAATGATGATGGATTAAACCCAGATCAGTTGACTGGGGGTGAGTGCTTGCAATGTTCAACACTCCGTCCATCATCCCCTTTGGTTTTGCTATGTTCGCCCTAAGTTGGCAGGGTATGCCCAGACGTGGGTCCCTTGCTCACTTTGCCACTGGATTCAAGATAGCCTGGCTGATGACGGCTGTGCTCAGAAACCGGTCCCAGGATGCTTGTTTCCGGTCCAGGAAGACATGGCTTGGCAGTTCGGGCTGGACTGTTCCCATGAGCACAGGGTCAGACTGATTTGCATATGGCCATGTCTGAACTGGGGTGGCGGAGTGAGCTAAAGAATGATGATGGATTAAACCCAGATCAGTTGACTGGGGTGAGTGCTTGCAATGTTCAGCACTCCGTCCATCATCCCCTTTGGTTTTGCTATGTTTGCCGTAAGTTGGCAGGGAATGCTCAGGCGTGGGTCCCTTGCTCACTTTGCCACTGGATTCGAGATAGCCTGGCTGATGACGGCTGTAAGCCAGAAACCGGTCCCAGGATGCTTGTTTCCGGTCCAGGGAAGACATGGCTTGGCAGTTCGGGCTGGACTGTCACCATGAGGCACAGGGTCAAACTGATTTGCATATGGCCATGTCTGAACTGGGGTGGTGGAGTGAGCTAAAGAATGATGATGGATTAAACCCAGATCAGTTGACTGGGGGTGAGTGCTTGCAATGTTCAACACTCCGTCCATCATCCCCTTTGGTTTTGCTATGTTCGCCCTAAGTTGGCAGGGTATGCCCAGACGTGGGTCCCTTGCTCACTTTGCCACTGGATTCAAGATAGCCTGGCTGATGACGGCTGTAAGCCAGAAACCGGTCCCAGGATGCTTGTTTCCGGTCCAGGGAAGACATGGCTTGGCAGTTCGGGCTGGACTGTTCCCATGAGGCACAGGGTCAGACTGATTTGCATATGGCCATGTCTGAACTGGGGTGGCGGAGTGAGCTAAAGAATGACGATGGACTAAACCCAGATCAGTTGACTGGGGGTGAGTGCTTGCAATGTTCAACACCCCGTCCATCATCCCCTTTGGTTTTGCTATGTTCGCCCTAAGTTGGCAGGGTATGCCCAGACGTGGGTTCCTTGCTCACTTTGCCACTGGATTCAAGATAGCCTGGCTGATGACAGCTGTAAGCCAGAAACCGGTCCCAGGATGCTTGTTTCCGTTCCAGGGAAGACATGATTTGGCAGTTCGGGCTGGACTGTTCCCATGAGGCACAGGGTCAGACTGATTTGCATATGGCCATGTCTGAACTGGGGTGGCGGAGTGAGCTAAAGAATGATGATGGATTAAACCCAGATCAGTTGACTGGGGGTGAGTGCTTGCAATGTTCAACACTCCGTCCATCATCCCCTTTGGTTTTGCTATGTTCGCCCTAAGTTGGCAGGGTATGCCCAGACGTGGGTTCCTTGCTCACTTTGCCACTGGATTCAAGATAGCCTGGCTGATGACGGCTGTAAGCCAGAAACCGGTCCCAGGATGCTTGTTTCCGGTCCGGGAAGACATGGCTTGGCAGTTCGGGCTGGACTGTTCCCATGAGGCACAGGGTCAGACTGATTTGCATATGGCCATGTCTGAACTGGGGTGGCGGAGTGAGCTAAAGAATGATGATGGATTAAACCCAGATCAGTTGACTGGGGGTGAGTGCTTGCAATGTTCAACACTCCGTCCATCATCCCCTTTGGTTTTGCTATGTTTGCCGTAAGTTGGCAGGGAATGCCCAGACGTGGGTCCCTTGCTCACTTTGCCACTGGATTCGAGATAGCCTGGCTGATGACGGCTGTAAGCCAGAAACCGGTCCCAGGATGCTTGTTTCCGGTCCAGGAAGACATGGCTTGGCAGTTCGGGCTGGACTGTCACCATGAGGCACAGAGGTCAAACTGATTTGCATATGGCCATGTCTGAACTGGGGTGGTGGAGTGAGCTAAAGAATGATGATGGATTAAACCCAGATCAGTTGACTGGGGGTGAGTGCTTGCAATGTTCAACACTCCGTCCATCATCCCTTTGGTTTTGCTATGTTCGCCCTAAGTTGGCAGGGTATGCCCAGACGTGGGTCCCTTGCTCACTTTGCCACTGGATTCAAGATAGCCTGGCTGATGACGGCTGTAAGCCAGAAACCGGTCCCAGGATGCTTGTTTCCGGTCCAGGGAAGACATGGCTTGGCAGTTCGGGCTGGACTGTTCCCATGAGGCACAGGGTCAGACTGATTTGCATATGGCCATGTCTGAACTGGGGTGGCGGAGTGAGCTAAAGAATGATGATGGATTAAACCCAGATCAGTTGACTGGGGGTGAGTGCTTGCAATGTTCAACACCCCGTCCATCATCCCCTTTGGTTTTGCTATGTTCGCCCTAAGTTGGCAGGGTATGCCCAGACGTGGGTTCCTTGCTCACTTTGCCACTGGATTCAAGATAGCCTGGCTGATGACAGCTGTAAGCCAGAAACCGGTCCCAGGATGCTTGTTTCCGGTCCAGGGAAGACATGATTTGGCAGTTCGGGCTGGACTGTTCCCATGAGGCACAGGGTCAGAATGATTTGCATATGGCCATGTCTGAACTGGGGTGGCGGAGTGAGCTAAAGAATGATGATGGATTAAACCCAGATCAGTTGACTGGGGGTGAGTGCTTGCAATGTTCAACACTCCGTCCATCATCCCCTTTGGTTTTGCTATGTTCGCCCTAAGTTGGCAGGGTATGCCCAGGCGTGGGTTCCTTGCTCCACTTTGCCACTGGATTCAAGATAGCCTGGCTGATGACGGCTGTAAGCCAGAAACCGGTCCCAGGATGCTTGTGTTCCGGTCCGGGGAAGACATGGCTTGGCAGTTCGGGCTGGACTGTTCCCATGAGGCACAGGGTCAGACTGATTTGCATATGGCCATGTCTGAACTGGGGTGGCGGAGTGAGCTAAAGAATGATGATGGATTAAACCCAGATCAGTTGACTGGGGGTGAGTGCTTGCAATGTTCAACACTCCGTCCATCATTCCCTTTGGTTTTGCTGTAAACTGAGGGTCACCATGATTTCTAGAGCGTCCGCAGTACAAGGAGGACTTGAGATGGGGCTGTAGCTGGTGAAGATTCTGCTATCCGTATTTGGCTTTTCCAAGAGTGGTTTTAGTGAGAGTGAATGCCATTCGCCTGTTGATGGGTTCATGAGGGTGGATCTGGAGCAAAGCATGTGCCCGATCAACACGACACCTTGTGCTATTGCTATGTACCACATGCGAAATTTGCACCCATGGCTGAGTGATAATTGCGATGAGGCTCTTTATGTTGAACACAAACAAAGGGCATTAGATTATGAGAGATCTTCAGAAAGAGTGGGTTGGTTGCTCCCTTTTTCCATCAATAATCCTCCACAGGGAAGCAGAGCAGTTTTTAGAGGAGTTCACCACACTCATGACCTGGGCTTGGCTCAGCATCTTTTTAGCCCTGGGGCGAGCATGTTTGTGTGTGTGCCTGGTATTCAGGGTGGTCTGATGTCTCTGCTTCTCATACCAAGTCCTTCCAAGGGATCTTCCCTTTTGTCTCATCTTCTGCAGGGTGTTGTTGCCGCAGCTGTATTTCTCCTGTTCTGGTGAATGGTTTTGTGGGGCTTTTCAGGAGCAGAGGAGACCTTTCTGTTCAGGCAGGCGGAGACTTTACTGAGGTTTCAATAACAGTTCTTTCATGGCGTCGAGAGCTCGTACAAAAGAGCTTGGGTGGACCACCGTAGAGGGGCCGCCGCCGGTTGAAGTTTGTCTACCAGTTCAGGTTGGCTCTTACCTCATACTCAAGTGTAAACATGACACATCCCTGATCAGGCCAGGGACAGATGCATTCAGAGATCTGGAGTGTTAGAGTTCTACAGAAGCAAAGGCTGAGTCTGTGGCCTCCTGAGGGGGGTCGATGGTCCCACTGACCAATGCTCTGACTGTCCATATCATCATTGACTTTAGTGGTGTTGTGGTATAAAGCTATCTTCCATTCGTGTTCAGGACACCTAAGATGAAACACTGAAGATGTGTCATACAGGGTTGAGCATGTCACCAGGGATGGTGGTGAGCGTCTCTTGGGGTGGGTGGTGCAACAGCACATACACCAAGGAGGAGTTTAGCCCAGGGAGCCCAGGGACATATTCTAGTAGCGGCTTCTCGAAAGAGGTGCACACCGGCCCTTGTATGTCCCTTCAGATGATGGTGCCTCAGCTGAGGATATCTGATTCATTGGTGGTCAGCAGGGAGGCATGGTTTTGTCTGGGAAAGAGAAGACCATCGGACAGCAGGTGGGAGGAGTTTTCCATGGGTGGTGGGAGTGTATCTACTAAATGATTTAGGGTTAAAGGGTATCTGTAATCAGTTTCTTCAGCATCTGGTTGGTGGATTGAATCTCCATGGGATTGCTAGGGCATGGCGTGGGTGTCGAGGTGCGTGACATCTGATGCTGAAGGTAAGGCTACATATAGTACTGGTATCTGCGTTGCTTGATCAGCAAATTACTATTAGTTCACTTCTGAATAATAATGTGTATTTTTATGTATCACCGGCTACCAAATTTGTGCAGTTTCATAGCACAGTAAATCACTTTTTTTCCATCATCCTAGGTAATGCAATTCAGTGTAAAGACCTTGTAAGGATGAACGGCTGAGATGGACCCACTGTAACGTGCATCAGTGTGCCCTTAGCTCACAAACCTATTTCACGGCACTCCGTATCTTCAGAATCAGCAGATGTCTGAATTACAGCCAGGCCTGTCCCTAAACCATGCACATATGGACTTTCACTCAATGATGAGATCTTCCAACAGGCTCTGACTTCTACAAGGAAGGCAGGGCTGGAGCAGAGTCAGTGACGCACCCTACTCCTCGCTGACCCCTCCCCAGCCCTCCGGCCTTTCACACGCCCTGGCCTCTCTTGACCACCAGACTTCCGCCTCAGTAAGTGACCGCCTCGCAGGCCCCCCCAGCCTGCTGCTGCACCCCTGCCCCGCCCCGGCTGCGTCTCACCCCCGTTCTTGTATCTGCTCTTCTGGAGTGGCTTCTCTTGGACCAGTGGCAACGATCCGCTACCCCCAGAGTCGGTACATCCGGGTGTTGAGCTCACAGGTGCCTCGAAGACGAGTCCCCGCTCTGGCCGCTCCCTCGCGCACATGATGTTGGAAAACAGACCTCAGAGCTCTCGTGTGGGCGGAAGATTGTGGTAAGTGATTTCCAGGAGAGAATGCACATCCAGCAGGAAAAAGGAGAAAGGCAATCCTGGGTTTAAAAGAATTTAAGTATTTATTTTTAAGTATAAATACAAGGAGCCCACAGCAGCAGGGCTGGCTGCAAAAAGATCCACAGTCAACTGACTCAACTTTGAGTCTGAACAGTATCAATAAAGCTCAGTGAGATTTGAAAGACAACATGCATCCGCACGCAGAACAAAGCTGTCTGCACGCTGATGCCAGTTTTGAAGATAAACAGAATGTCATAGTCATGGATATTCTGGCAAGAGCGGAATGCGCTGCGCATGAGTGAGTCAGGGAAAGGAACACTCACGCGCGTGCACAAGATGCCTGCGAGAATGCTTACAATGTCTCAATAATGATTAAGAATCACAGTACAACAAATGCCTCAATAATGATTAAGAATCACAGTACAACAAAGATGTACACTCGAGTGAAAGCCAAGTGCTCCTCACTTCTGGTCTGTGGGCTCAACTCAAAAACTCCAGCAAAGAGCCAAACTCTGCTGGAAAATAAAATACAAAACAGGATGATGGAAATTCACTCAAAGACTGAATGGAGATAACAAAACAGCTGAGTGTGAAATGCGCTGGTTGCCTTGAAAGGACGCTTATGCTGGACACAGTAGGCCCGACAACACAAAGATAAAGGCTACACACAGCCTGATTGGTTCATTAAAAGAAGTTACGTCAGCTGCCACAGACCTGATCTGTTTATTATGACAAGTTATGACGTATTGCCCAGGCAAGGGCTCCTTTGTTGCTGGTTTTGCCTACAGACCCCAGAGGGTAGAAGATTTACATGTGAGAATCTTTGTTAACCCCTTCGCTGCTTCTGTCAGACAACGGCCGTCGCGAGCACTACCTCCGTGGTGCTGCGCCGTCCGTTGGCGGCACAACCCCGCCCACTCAATGGAACGCCCCGCACCGCGCGCGGAATTGCCGCCGCGGTAAACAGGTTAAGACCCATGAGAAGAGGTTGTGTATTGTCTTGTCAACTCAATTGTGTACATATTTGTAATTGTTTGGCTGAATACCTGATGGCCGTCTTCTAGGAACGTTTTTGCTGAATACAGAAGTCCGGGATTGGTTCTGGTGACAAGCCAATGGTGACGGCGCTATGCCTGATTGCTTCACAGAGAAAAGTCCTTTCTAGGGCCACAGATCTGATCTGTTCACAACGTTGTGACAAATAAGTAGAGCTGAGATATGTCGTGAAAACACATCTTAAAGCCAATAGTCCTTTAAGGGTGAATTGTTATTACACAGTGTTAATACCTATGCACAGCTCTTTCTGGTACATGGAGGCACATAGATGGCTTTGAACCAGTTATGGCAGGTAGGGAAACTGGTGCCGCACCACTGGAAGTGATCACTAGATTCAAAGCACACGTTGCCCACCTCCAATGACAACTGGTCATACATTAGAGATATTAAAAGACAGATACAAACAAAAAAGAACCTACTAGTCTTATCTTCGTTTTCTCTTGCACAAACTTTCTTTGTGTATGTACACTGTTTTTGGTTGCCTCTCGCTTTTGTGTTTAATGAGCAAGGGTTTTGCTGTTGGTCACCCTCCCCCACACACCAGCAGAGGATTTGTACTCTAGTAATCCTTGCTAGACCATGTTAGGAGTGATTGTATTTTGTTTTGCCAATGATGATGTTGTACATACTTGAAACTTAACGTGTTGTATTTAGCTGTGTATGTATCAAAGTACGTCTTAGGTCTGGGTTGACAGCTTTAGCTCAGTACAAACCTCTTGTGATCAGAATTATTCATAAAGAATACATTCATGTATATACACAGGGAGCTTTTGGATCTGACCTCGTCGGCTATTGGTCTGCTTGAGTGTCCTTCACATTGTACTCCTGTCCATGGCAGCGTACAGCATGGGCAAGTGGGTCAGCTCACATCAGCCAATGACTATTGCCCTCTGAGTGAAAGCATTTCGCCTCATCATGTATGAACATCTGCTTGGAAATGAGAGTGCTTCAGTGCCAGAAATCATGGGTCAGGACTTTCGTTTTCCAATTTCTCATTTCACAGGTCCCCTTTCATTTATTTCCTTTTATTTTTTTGAGCACCAGCAAGCTCCCTAGACAGTGCTTCAAGATTACTCACTTGGTACTGTCTATAGCGAATCATTGTTTACCATTACAAGATGGCTAGCACACTTAGCAACAACACTTCAGCCATCTTGAATTGGTACAGTGATGATGCACTAAGCACAATACAATTCCAATATGGCCGCTAAGTTCAGTGGTTACTTTGCAGCCTCTTTGGAATGGTATTGTGCATATTGTGTCACTGATTTGCCATTCCAAGATGGCTAATAAATTGCTTTAAAATGTGGTGGCCACATTGGAACTTTAAAAGAATGATACAAAATGCCATTTCAAGATGGCCTCCTGCAGCTATGTTTAATTTTTAAACAATTTATATTGCAAGTATATGCCCACCACATTGAGCAGTGGCATATTTTCTTTTTTTCTATTTTAATTCTCTCAATTAATCTTGCATATGCCTTTTAAGTTTCTAAGTGTGTTTGATTGTGGATGAGTGTGTGGGCGAAAGCAAGAATGAGTCAATGGGTGAATGAATGGCTTCTTGAGTGCATAAACGAGTGGCATACATCGTGAATTACTGAATGCCAAAACTCACCGTGACCGCAGAGGCACTACATTGACACGCTTGTTTCATTTTGTAGACTCATCATATTGTTGCATGAAGATCATCACATGATTGACATGATTCAACATTGTGACCAGCCTACTCACATTAAAGGGGAAACCTTAGACCTCATCATCTCCAAAGGTCATACCATCTCATTGGATTCCATCATACCATGTGATTGGTCGGACCATCACATCATTTCCTTCCATATTAACTCTGAGGTTTATCAGAGTAAGGCTCAAAAAACCAAACCAAAGATTTGGAAAAGGGACCTCAGAGATATCAACACAGCTGACCTAGCAACCCGCTGTAATCGGGCCCTCTCTCCCCATTTGGACATACTTGAAGTCCATGCTCTCACAGACTTCTACAACTCTTCTATTTCCAACATCATGGATTCGATGGCCCCACTACAACAAAAAAAATACACCTGCAAAAATATCTAAACCTTGGTTCAATGGCAACCTAAACTCGGAACGTCGCAATCTAAGGGCCATAGAACGTTCCTGGAGAACCACTGCATCTGCGGACCATCTAAAAAACCTTAGAGCAGCCAGAAGTTCGTATAACAAACAAATCAAGACAGCGAAGGCGGAGTATTTCAGATCCCAACTTAACCAAGCGGCTAATCGACCCAAGAAACTGTTTGAACTGGTTAAACAACAATCGGTGGTAGCCCCTAACCGATCGGCCTCGGAAGTCAGACCTCCCTCATGTGATGATCTGGATGCCTTCTTTACTGAGAAAACTAGACTTATTAACATGGATCTGGAAACCAGGAGGGCTCTACTGCTACCTAATGAACCTGCACCCCCACTGGCCGTACTAGACAAGATAGCACCATGTAGCGGGGGTATCAAGAACAACGCTTCCTGGGACACCTTTACCCCCTTCACTGAAAATTATATCAAAAAGGTTCTTCGGAGTATCAACCCATCTAATCACTTCAGTGACCACAGTTACCACCTACCATCTTCAAAGTGATTAAGGATGAAATCTCCCCATTCTGGACAAAGATCGTCAATGCATCTATGTCACAAGGCACGATCCCAGAATGCCTAAAAGAGGCTCAGGTAACACCTATATTTAAAAAAAACCACAGCTGACAGTACAGATCTTAACAACTTCCGACCTATCTCCAGCATCCCCACTCTAGCCAAACTCCTTGAAAAATGCGTCCAGTCACAACTATGTGCGCACATCGAAAATTTCCATCTCCTGGACCAACACCAATCTGGCTTTCGTAGTGGGCACAGCACTGAATCGGCTCTACCCACGTGATGGATGACATCTTAATAATGCTCGATCGAAATGAATCCTGCCTCCTTATCCTACTAGACCTTTCCTCCGAATTTGACACTGTCAATCATGACAACCTCCTATTCATTCTGGAGCATAGGATGGGCCTTTCCGGGTCAGGTGCTGCATTGGTTCTCGTCCTTCCTGCAGCACAGGACCCAAAGAGTGAAAGCGAACCACTCTCTCTCCCAGCCATCCCCAGTCAGCATGGGGGTTCCCCAAGGGTCCTCCTTATCTCCCATTCTCTTCAATTTGTTCCTGGAACCATTAGCTAATGTTCTAAAATCATTGGACATTCGCTTCCATATGTATGCAGACGACACCCAACTCTATCTGGAAAATCTTCTCCCGGATGATATCACCTCACTCAACTCCACCCTATTGACGACCCAAAACTGGTTAACTGAGAACCACCTACTGCTAAACACCGCCAAAACAGAATTCCTCCTCATCTCTCCCCCGAAACATACTCCTATAATCGACCTATGGATGAACCAACTCACCGCCTTCAACTGCTCCCCCGCACTATCGACTCAGCTAAATCTCTAGGAATTACCCTGGACAAGCATCTGAATATGAAGACTCACATTAGCAACGTGTGCAAGGGAGCTAACCACCTTCTGAGAACACTCAGGAATCTCAAACCTTTCCTACCGCAAGCAGATTTCAAGCAAGTGGTCCAAGCGCTTGTCTTGCCGAGACTTGACTATGGCAGTGCTACGCTATGTGGCCTCCCCAAATACACTTTGGCCCCCTAAAGGCGTCACTGAACGCGGCGGCCAGATTGATTACGGGCACTAAGCGAAAGGCACACATCTCCCCGGTTTTAAAATCTCTAAACTGGCTACCTTACGAAGCTAGAATTCAACTGAAGATTGCCTGCATATCACACAAAGCCCTCCACTTCAAAACCCCCATCTACCTTGCACAAAAACTAGAACTATCCGGAGGGGGTAGACTGTCAAGGAGTGCAAATTCCCTCCTCTTAAAACCACAAATCTTCCGCAAAAAGAGAACATGCCAACGAGCCTTTTCTGGCTCTGCTTCAAAAATGTGGAACTCTCTTCCACCTGAAATTCGGAGGATCTCTTCAAAGGATGCTTTCAAACTGGAAGCAAAAAGATTCCTCATGAACAAGTTCTTACCTTAACATGAGAGACATTTGTTAGCTCTAGCGCATCGGACATATCATAGCATCTGTTATTATCCCTGTATATGTTTATTTTCTTGTTTTGGTTATTATTCCTGTACATGATTATTGTACTTACTCCCCTTATGTCACTTTGCTCCATCGTATAGCCCATTCCCCGTTCACTCAGGTTTATAAATGATCTGTTATGTGTGCACTATTTGATTCAATGCCTATTAGATTCATCATATTAGACTCATGTTTTGATTTGTTACCTTCCTTTCCCTCAAATTGTAAAGCGCTCTGATATCCTTCGGGATCAAGTTCGCGCTATATAAAACTTTATAAATAAATAAATAAAAATAAATGTCAAACCCTTTGATGTCTCAACTCATGCAACATCAAATGAGACAAGTGGGACTGCTGGCTCTGCTACGTTCTCTCAATGAAAATGTTGGCTAGCCTCGTCTACTGGGAGTCAATTTGGTATAAGGTCTAAGATGCATGACTATCATTCTGGAGACCAGTTTTCCACTGCCAGATTTCACACTTCACAAAAAATAATATTCTAGGTGATGAAGTTTGTGAATAATCTGGTTTTGAATAGTGCTTCATGCCATACTAATGAGACACTCGCGCTGTTTGATGAAGTGAGGTATTACACTGGTAATAATGAGGTGAAACTCTTGCCTCGATGTTATTAATGATTATTGATGGACTGTCGAAGGGCTTTTGTGTGCATTGTGAAAAATATTGTTACAGATTTATGTGTAGTTAAAAGAGTCTGAAAATGATCCCTTTTTATTCAAGTAAATGTTTTGTTTCATTAGTCATGGAAATTTGTTAATCCAGAGACATTGATCTCAGAGCTGGATGGTTAATCCAGAGACATCGGTCTCAGAGTGGGATGGCTAATCCAGAGACATCGATCTCAGAGCTGGATGGTTAATCCAGAGACATCGGTCTCAGAGTGGGATGGCTAATCCAGAGACATCGATCTCAGAGCTGGATGGTTAATCCACAGCCATCGATCTCAGAGCGGGATGTTGACTCCAGAGACATTGATCTCAGAGAGGGATGGTTATTCCAGAGACATCATTCTCAGAGCAGGATGGTTAATCCAGAGACATCGTTCTCCGAGGGGGATGGTTAACCCAGAGACATCATTCTCAGAGCGGGATGGTTAATCCAGAGATATGGTTAATCCACAGACATCGATCTCAGAGCGGGATGGTTAATCCAGAGACAATGATCTCAGAGCGGGATGGTTAATCCACAGACATCGTTCTCCGAGGGGGATGGTTAATTCAGAGACATCATTCTCAGAGCGGGATGGTTAATCCAGAGACATCATTCTCAGAGCGGGATGGTTAATCCAGAGACATCATTCTCAGAGCGGGATGGTTAATCCAGTGACATCATTCTCAGAGCGGGATGGTTAATCCAGAGACATCGGTCTCAGAGCGGGATGGTTAATTCAGAGACATCGGTCTCAGAGCGGGATGGTTAATCCAGAGACATCGGTCTCAGAGCGGGATGGTTAATCCAGAGACATCGTTCTCAGAGGGGGATGGTTAATCCACAGACATCATTCTCAGAGCGGGGTGGTTATTCCAGAGACATCGATCTCAGAGCAGGATGGTTAATCCAGAGACATTGTTCTCAAAGGGGGAAGGTTAATCCAGAGACATCGTTCTCAAAGGGGGAAGGTTAATCCAGAGACATCGTTCTCAGAGGGTGATGGTTAATCCAGAAATTCGATCTCAGAGCAGGGTGGTTATTCCAGAGACATCGATATCAGAGCGGGATGTTTAATTCAGAGACATCAATCTCAGAGCGGGATGCTCTGTATTTCTGTATCCCTCTGAATACAGAAACATCCTAAAATTGTGCTTCTCCTTTTAAGATCTGATACCTTAGACATTACATTGCCTCCAGTGAGACAGGTGCACTATATTTACGTAATATACATGAGTACTCTTATGCAGGGTTTTTTATCAATGAAAAGTAGTGTTTTCATGGGCCCATAGTGAGGACAATGAACACACCCAAGACTAAATATCTGTTCTAAAACATAATTGAAATATACAAAATAAAACAGGGTTGGACTTAGCCTTTCTGCAGGGTCACCCTAGATATTTGCCTTCTTGTGCCTTCCTTTGCTGAACCCGTTTTTGTTGGTGTTTAGCACTCTGTGCACTTTTCCCAGCGAAACAGTGGTAAAGTGCATGTGCTCTCCCTTAATCATGGTATAATTGGCCTACACCTGACTGGGACATTTGATTTA
The DNA here is from genome assembly GCA_963921515.1 of Calotriton arnoldi. Lineage (NCBI taxonomy): Eukaryota > Metazoa > Chordata > Amphibia > Caudata > Salamandridae > Calotriton > Calotriton arnoldi. The sequence continues at coordinate 4,462,066 of CAWUFW010000236.1, read as the reverse complement.
CTTGTAAGTCCAAAGTACATGGTACTACATGTACGGAGAGAATGTAAATCAAATGCTACTAGAGGGCAGCAGCACTCATTGTGCCACCCGCCAAGGTAGCCTTGAAAAACATGTGTCAGGCCTGCCATGGCAGCGTGTAGAGCAGTTTTAGACTGCCATTTGGACCTGGCAAAATAAACCTTTTGCCAGGTCTAAATCTTCCTTTTTATTACTTATACGTCGCGTCTAAGGTAAGCCCAAAAGGTTCATAGGGTAGGGTATATGATATTTAAAAACAGGACATGTGGGTTTAACTTGGACATGTCGCAACAGTGAAAAACTCCTAAAGTCATGTTTTACTGTTGGATGGTCTATCTCTCCCATAGACTAACACTGGGTTACTTTACTACACTCAATGAGTGCTAACTTCAGTTTGGGACCAGATAGAGATATGCTACTTGCACTGAAATGAATTGTAATTTAAAATCGTCTTTAATGGTAAAGTGACATATTAAGTTACTATTCTGAAAAGCCCTCCCCCCTATAATAAAGTTGGCATTTTTCTGCCCTAAACCAAATCTGCCTTTCTGCCTGAATCCTGAGTCACATGACAATGGTGTTTTGTGTATAGTTTTCAGACATAAGAACAAAGAAGGCCTAGGTGTGAGAGGAGAGGGTCTTCCTGACAAGATGACAGTTGATAAGTTGTGCCTTGCCCTGCCCTGCTTACACTTCAAAGGCTCTGCCTGCAGCCCACACAAAGGAACCTGACTTGCCCTGGCCTTTGTCACCCTAGGCAGTTTGAGCAGTGACCAGGAGAAGGGGAATAACAGACCAGAGCCAGCTTTTCAGGTAGGCCAGGGAATTCTCCAACACAATGGCTGGCACCCATTATAAAAGTGGGACCTTCAGAACCTCTCATCAGAACACACCTGGTCCAGTGGAAGATTTGAAAGAAGGACTGCCCTCCTGTCTGAGGAGGAGGCACTGCCCTGCCGACTGAAGAAGCTAGTTTGGACCTGAACCCTGGCTACCCAGAGTTACTCCAAGGGTCAGTTGGCTGACCTACTGTGTGAGTTACAGGGAAACAACACATTTCCAGAGACCTCGCTGCCACTGCCCAGATAACCAGTGCCAACTGGACCTGCCTGATCCCTGTTGCTGGCCTTTGCTGGAGTGATTTCCGATTCGATCCTCAAGACATGACACCAGGTCCTGTACCCTTGGCTGGCATCAGTGTGAGCCCCTTCTGATGAAAACGTGAAGCTAAAGAAGTTATGGGCTCCTTGCAACTGCAAAGTGACCTCTTTGCGCCAAGAATTATCTGCCCCCGACGACCGCCAACATGAAGCTCCAGTGGGACTTGTTCTTCTTGGCAACAGAGACTGCCACAATAAGCTTCAACACGAGACCTGCACTTCAGACCAACAGCAACCTCCCTTGACGATCACCAACGCCGAGCTCCAGTGACGACTAGTTCTTCGCGCAACAGCAACGACCATCCGCATTGCTCGACTTTCTCCTCGCGCCCACAGCCTCCTGCTCGCGGCCCCTACCAACATGAACAGCATCCTTTGCACCAGACTTGAGAAGGTAACTTTTCATTGTGACTGACCTGGTCCCTTGTTCAGACCCGTACTCCATTGTGATTGGCCTGAACTTGTGACTTTCCCCTGTCCAACGGGACCAGATAACGTCGAGGGGTGCTTTGTGTTCTTCGCATCATTCTCACAAAAAAAAATTAAAAACTCGTAGCTCCGGTTCTACTGTTTTTTGGTGTCATTTTATTTATTACTTTTGGCCCAGTTGGTCTAAATTGTTGTGGGATTTTTACTCGTGTTGTGTTTCACTTTATTACTGTTTGTGCGTTGCATAAATACTTTATACCTTGCCTCTAAGTTAAGCCTGACTGCTTTGTGCCAAGCATCCCGAGGTTTAGGCACAGGTTAGTTTAGTGACTTTTGTGGTTCACCCAGGCAGGGATTGTGTTTATTATTTGAGTGGGGCTGGGCTTCCACCCCTCTCCACCAATAACCCAATTTCTTACAAAGAGGTACACCTTTTATTTTAATAAGTGTGCAGGGGTAGGTTTGTTTGCTCCTGCATTCAGGATTGTGCAGGAAAAACAAGCCTATATGTGCACTTAATTTGTACACATACTATTTTTCTCGGAGTTAGAAGAACAGTTTAAATAAAATAGTGTTCCTGAGCATCCATGCAAGAAAAAAATAGTATTTTTTGGTGAATTACAATTTCAATGGGATCTGGGGAATGGGTTCACTTCTCTGTTTTATGAAATGTTTATATTTTGCATAGTACATGGGATCCATTATGTGTCAATGTGTGTTAAACGGAGAAAATGGCAAGATTAAACTGACACAGAAAGAGCTACATAATGCAGCATAATTCGCCTTTTCTCGGTGCACAATGTCCTCATCCCTGCCGCATACATTTGGTCCCCCACTGCCACAAAATAGGGCCCTGTTTATAACGTAAACACCACTAGAACAAGAGCAGAGTCACCATGCCCAAAACCTGCAGTGCACTGCCATCTTGTGGCTTTTGCAAATATTAAACAGTTCCCACTGAATAATGGAACAAGCTCAGCAGGCCTTCAATAGAGTGGTACTTAGGTCAGAATAAAGCACTTGTGCACAAGTGAGTTTGACATTCTTAGAATCCCAATGTGCACATTATGCAACTGCTTTTCACAGTTTTAAGGGCTTTCAATAGAACGAATTTTTGCATCAAATTAGGCATCTTAACCAATAAACTATATCTGTCTCTCGGAGAGATGGCGAAGTGGGGAGGTGAGTGGAATTTAGAGGCGCACTTACTCTGTGGGCTTAAACCACAGTAATGTCCCACACACAATATACAGAAGTGAGTTACAATCAAAGCTGTGTCCAATGTCCCAGTCAGAAACTTTTTTTATTTCCTTTTAGTTAATGCAGTTTTGTATAGTACAAACATGAACCAAATGCATTAGAGTGCTTTACGCAGGCCTTTAATGTAGATTGTGTTCAAGGCCATTGTGACATCTGAGATTGGCTTATGCGTACACAAAGATTTGGAGCCAGTAAGATCACAGTGCTATAAGTAAGTTAAGTAATTCCAATCAGGACTAGACCAATTTCAAGATGATAAAAGGAGGAGCTCACTTCACCGCTGATTAGCAGGGATAAAGTCCATAGAGTTCTATAGCCAGAGAAAGAGGGGTCAGCAAAACAAATTGGGGGGCCCTGTGTGAGGACATGGGGTGTATAATATGGTGTGGTTGTGCGACCCCACCATGTAATACACTCACCAACCCTTTTATGACCCTTAGTTTCCGTTTGTCAAACCTTCAGCTCAACCCTGGGTAGCTGTGGCTCTGAGCAGCTGTGGCTCTGAGCAGCTGTGGCTCTGAGCAGCGTGGCTCTGAGCAGCTGTGGCTCTGAGCAGCTGTGGCTCTGAGCAGCTGTGGCTCTGAGCAGCTGTGGCTCTGAGCAGCGTGGCTCTGAGCAGCTGTGGCTCTGAGCAGCTGTGGCTCTGAGCAGCATGGCTTACACGAAGGAACAAGTGTAAACAATGAAACACCACCAAAACAATTGACAAAGAAATTGACAAGACCCCAAAGAAGTCCAACACCCATTTATAAAAATAGATTGCATTTAATGTGTTTTCAGACACCAGAATGAAAAAGATCCAGCGGAGGGTTCCGATGATGCAAAATTTACAGGTTCAGTAAATCAAAGCATTTCACTCAACTGTGAAGAAGCAATGGCAAATTCAACGAATTTGACACTTTTTCACTAAAAGGTTTGGGCTAGTTGTAATGCGGTCACTTAGAGTAACTTAAGTTGGCCACCTCCAGTAGAGAGCCTGCCAGGGGGACCAGCAAGATCCTTAGAAACAGGTACCTCAGCAGGTGAAGCAGTCTTCAGTCAGTTCCAGGCACTTTTATCCTTCGCAGAGCTTTCCTGTGGAAGTGGTCCTGATGCAACTGACAAAGGATGCTGAAGATGCTCAAGGAATGCTGTAGATGTCATGTGGTCAATGGGAGTCTTACTGTGACTACTCCTTGGTCCACGAAGAGGGTCCTGGTCACAGGGTCAAAGTCCTTCAAAATCCTCTCAGTGCTGGCAGAAGTCCGGTCGCTAATGGACCACTAGTCACCCAGTAGCGCAGTCACGGGCCAATCCTTCCTGTGTTGACAACTCGTCCTTGACGACACTCCTGGACACAGCTAACTCAGGTGAAATTTTGTGAATCAGGTCCTAGTCCCTGATGCTGCATGGAGACAGTTGGAGGCGGGTTATAGATTTTGGGCTACCAACTTGCCCCAGCAGGCGTCTCAGCTTCTGTGTCCCTGTGCTGTGAACAGGAGGCCAGCTCACTGACCCTTGGAGTCTCTTGACTTTGGTTGGGCTCTGGAGACAACTTCTTATCAAGCAGGACACAGCTGGCACAGTCCCTCTCCTTTGGTAGCCACAAGGTTCAGCAGGTGCAGTGCACACCGGTGCAGCCTCTCCTTGCTGGTTCCACAGTGCAGCAGGGCAGTCCTTCCTCAGTCCTCCTTCCAGTCCAGTTAAGATCTGAGTTCAGAGTGCTAGGGGTGCCCTACTTATGCTCAGAAAATGGCTTCAGGGCAGGATGCATTTGGTGGCCAATGGGCTACCAGGTTCCCTTCCACCTGATGACAAGTTCCTGCGAAGTGTGGAATCTGGGCATCCCAGGATGCACCATTCTGCCCACTTCCAATATGGCAGGACCCCTCTCCCGATGTGTGGAGCTCCCTAACCCAGCCCAGGGTCGTTTAGCTACCAAGGGGGCTACACGACCCTGGAAAACCAATTTGGCAACTGGTTTCCCCTCTCCTGTCCCAAGTGCCAGTCTCTCTGGCTGAACAATGGAGCAGTCCCTCTCCTAAGTGTTACCCATTTGCCCTTCAAAGGTGGTTTGTCCTTTGAATCTCATGTTTTAGGCCGACACCGGTGTGATTTCCTGCAGGAGAGAGGTGACACCTCCTTCCAGAGCAGGCCCCTATTCTATCCTTTCCTGGGAGTGGTTAGCAGGGGCAGAGGGGAGAGGTTGTGGTCTTACGGCCAGAGCTGCCGACTTTGGAGCTGGGGAACTAGGTTTGAGCCTCGGCATTGGCTCAGCTTCCTGTGATTCTGGGCGAATCACTTAATCTCCCTGTGTCTACCAAAAAATGAATGTGTCCTTGTGTAATGTAACTGGTGCTCATGTAAAGCACTCCAATCCCTTTGGGTCGAGCTCGCGCTATATAAATCTGCACAAAAAAAAAGCTATCTCAGTGGCAGAACCCTGTCTGCAACAAGTATGAGCACAGGGGACTAAAGGCGACAAAGCGGTAACTATGGTAACGTTGCACACTGTAACTTGATACATTCATTTCGACCTGAGAATCAAGTTGGGCTCAATGTAGTGAGTTGTTTGATGCCTTGGATGAACCACTTTGGTCTCACCATTCCAGAGTTAGCTCAGCTGAGGGGTCAGCATGTAACTCTGCACTCTCCAATTGCGCAACTAAGCTTCTCCACCATAAAAGCAACAGTTCCACATTTTTACTATCAGAACATGTAAACTTACATGTTCTGCCCATGGGATATGTTGCACCCTGCCTATGACTCGACAGGCATGCTATTGGGGCGTCTTACAGATATACCGGGGGAAGTCTGGCTTTGCCATTATTTTCAATCTCGGGCTAGCAGTTAAAACTGGTCTTCCAGCCTGCAAATGGCGGGCTTGGAGTCGTGTTTTACTTGTGCCCCACACAGGGTGGCATAATCAATGGTGTGCTCCCAAGAGGGACCCTCAAACTTACATGCCCTGGGTACTTTGGGTACCATTTACTAGGGGCTTTCAGCTAAGATACCTTGGCAAATTGAGTATGAGTCAATTCGACAATATCGGTTTAAGGGTAAGGGGACAGACACTGAGGTTCAGCTAGCAGTCCCCAGTGCACTCTCAGAGTCAAAAAACCATCAGCATCAGTTCAAAACCTTGGGAGTGACCATACAAAAAGAGGCATTTCCTTAGACCCTGCAAAAAGGACAAATTACCAACACAGTTCCACCTTCCAGTCAAACGCTAGCGTAGTCTAATCAATACCTTGATGGGCTTTTCTTTTCAGGCAGTAGAGGGTGTACAATAGTCCTCTTCTGCAGTGGCACTTGTCTGTTCTGTGCCTCCCTGAACTTAATTTTACCCCTGTGTATCCATCCACCTGGGCATCTGTACTGACCCACAGGGAACCCTTCTCATCTGCAGACCCCGTCCATCTGTTAGACTGCTAACATGAACCTGCTCACACATCCATCCCAGCTATCAGGCAGTACCCCCATGGTCAGCATGGTGAGGTGGCCCATTCTGCTCCCTGGATCAGGCTTCTACCCCACCCCACGCAAAACCCTCTGGCTAAACACTACCAGGCAGAGGCTCCAATCTGGGGCATTGGGCAGGCCTCACTTCCAGCCTTGGGACTGGCAAGGAGTCTACCACTTAGTCCTGAGGTCTCTCTGGCCTCTGAGGTGTCTCTGAGAGGAGTTTACACCCTCAGCTGATAGACACCATCCTTCTACTCTTACTGCCGCCGTCTCAGGGGTGGTATCCTGTGACTGACCTCTCAGCCTAGGGTCTGCACCCTGAGACTAAACAGGTGCCTAGGAACCACATCCCCTCTCAAGGGTGACACACTCTGTGTCATGTAGGGCTCTGCCTGTGGCAGGGCCCATATCGTCTGTCTCTGTGGCAGCACAGGCAGCACCTTCAGGTTAGAAGTGCCTCACCAGTGTCAGTCTTGGGGTGCTCTTCTCTCAAAACAGGTAACCCCTGAACAACTAGTCCTCCCACTGTGACTTGCCTCCACCTCCTACCCCTTACTCTGCTTCTGGGCCGCTCACTCTGCGTTTAAAAGTAGTACCCCCAGCAATCTGTGTTTCTGGAGCGCCCTGTTCAACACCACCCAGCTCTTTTTTCACTGGTGGAAGCTCACTGACATGGATGCAGTCAGTGGGCATCTGGGAATTGACAATGACCCTTCTCTCCCCTCCCCCTTTTCCAGGGATACCAGGGCCATAGGGTGAGAAAAGTCCTGCCCATAAACCTGAGTTACCAGACATAGCTGTCTTGGCAGGTATTACTCTAATAGCCGGAACGAGACGAAGCTCGGTACACGGGTGTACGCGGTATATTCACGGCAACGGATGGTGTTGTAAGGGGGTTTACGATAGAAGGAAATACCCCTTGACACGGTGGACAGCTGGTACGAGGGCCTTGGCTACCACCTGTCACTCCGTGTACAAAATTTGAAGTCCAGTGAGGTGAATTCTGACCTTGAGCCCTGACGAAATTGCCGTAACAGAGGATAGGCAATGAAACATGTTGGCCCATCTTGAATTGGTCTGCAACATGCAGCTGTTTTTAAACCTTGAGTAAGCTCACGATCTTGAATAAAATTGGCACGTCGTATATGTGAGTCTTAACTCAATTTTAATTGGAGATATATTTTATCTTATACACATTACGGGGTCTTTTTTCTTTTTTCTCTTTGTTGATACACATATTATTTTCACCTCTAATCTCTGTACTGGACACTTTTTCTTTTTCTTCTCTATAGGTGAGAAAGTTACCAATGATGAAAAACGTGGGCAAAACTGATGAGAACCTACCAGTAGCTCCTCTGGTGTAGCGCACGTGAGGGACTTTCTCACCTTCACACAATTTTTTGTTGTTTTTTATACACCTTTTCAGTAGGGGGTATATGTGTAAGGAGGTGACTGACAAACTGATGTTTATATAAAAAATAAAAAAATAAAAAAACTTTTTGTGGGCATTTAGGACTGGATAAGACTGGTTAAATTATTTAGACCAGCAGTTGGGTAGAGGTAGTTACCCTCCACTACCAGTCCTACAAAAGAAAGTGGATTATGCCTCGCATAATCAGGTCTATGGGTGTTTATGGTTATTTGTGAGTGGAGGGCGACCTGATTAATAATTTTTTTCCCTCTAAAGCTCCCTATTGTGATTGACTACTCTGGGGAAACCAGCCTTACCATCACCATGGTCTGGCTGGCACAGGTATCCCTCAGAGCAGTGACGGGAACATCATTCACTGTGATCTGGTGAAAGTGAGGTCTCCCATCCTCAGGGATCACCAGCTTACCTTCTGGGTCCACCTCCCAACTAAGGGTCGCTAGGGATTGTTCAACCCTCTCCCTCTGGGGATAACCCTCTTGCAAGGCCACATTGCCCACCCCTGTAGAGTGCCCCCCTGTGGGTGGTTTCCTGGTACAGAGCCCCCCTGTGTGTGCCCTGACTTGTGACAGCCACAACACCTGGGTGGGTAAAAGGGAGCTGTGGGCTTCTGCCCATCTGAACTTCCCCCAGTGTGCGCAGAAGTGTTATGGGAATCCTTTCCCTCCAAACCCTTTTGGGGCCCTTTGGGGAACTTCTCCATTTTATCTTAACATCCCATGCCTTCTGCTTAAGGGGACCTGAACCACCTTTCTTGGGGACACTCCCTGTTACCTTTTGGACACTGTGGTGCTGATGCAGGGGTCTGATTCCTTCTCAAGCTCTCTGGGTGCCGTTAGCTTAGACTGAATAAGGTGCTGGTGCAACTCTGTAAAACAATAAGTCATTATGTGCTGCTTCGTGACCAAATTATCACAATCGTTGACTTTGCTGCCCTTCACTTCGCCATCTAGTGCCTTACTTGATGAATCCACAAAGTCTACCCATGACTGGTATGACTGCTTCTGGCCATCCCTAACTTCAGGCAATACTTCTCTGGGATTAGACCAAACTTCACAACAAGAGCTTCCTTCATCGGGCGTATCTCATTCTGTTAACTGTATGAAGGGCTAATAAGGTATCCCCCCCTGTAGTAGGCATGTGTTTCCATAGTTTAATTCTGTAGTTCTCCTCTGGGATGCTATGTGTTCACAGGGCCATCTCAGAGGTCTCAAATCACCTGTTTATGTCATCCTCCACCACAAAGCTAGGCACCGGGTTATTGGGAATGTGAACACTTTTACCTCCTCTAGGCACTTTGTTGTCGCTGCCGCCATCTTCACTGGACTCAGAGATCTTCCTTGTCTCCAAATCCAGTTCTTTTTGACTCATCTCATGGGCCAGTAGGGCCTACTTCCCTTCCAAGGCCAGGGTTAACCGTTCCTCCTCCAATGCCAGCTGTGCTGCTGCTTTTGCCCTTTACTCTTCAGCAGCCAAGGCTAGCATCTTTTCCTCCAGGGCAAGATTTCAGGGCCCTCTCTGCCTTCCTGTCCCCCAGTTCTGTAGGGGTCAGGCTGTGGAAGGACACACTGCTCTCAACTCTGGATGGAGCATTTGACCTCACTCTTAGGGGCCCCCTTCCTCTTCTGGCTCTGGGACCACTGCAAGCTTATCCTCCTCTCCCTTTAGCTCTAGGGCCACTGCAGGGACATCTTCCTCTTCTCTCTCAAACTCAATCTTGTCCTCTACTCCATCATCCTCTTGCTGCTGTGTAGTAGACTGCATCTTGCAGTCCTCCTCGCAGGCTCTGAGGGCTATCTGGTACTCCAGCTTCTTGGAGCATTTGGCTAATTCAGCCCTCTCTAATTACAAAACCATCTCAGATCTGCCATACTGAAGCTCTCAATGTTGCTGAGAGCCATCCCCATTCTTGCAAAATAACACAAATATGAGGATAGGAGTGAAATATAGAAAAAAAGCAGAAATGCTCATTAAAATAATTGGAGAATTTGAACAGCAAACATCGATTATGTCAGATTATAAAAAGAGAATTTTGGTTTTAACACAAATCATTGAATGGTACTGCAAAAAAAGTCCTGGATCCTACCGTTGAAGACCAATGTACGAAATTGGGATATTAGTTGATGGGGGTAAGCACTCGCCTCAGTTAATAACCATTGTCCTTGTCAGGATGAACCCTCAAAGTCACTAATTTAATCTGGGTTCAACCCCCTGATAGCTAAGGCACAGCAGAGCAGAGAGGCTTAGCTTAGAAGCAATGTGTAAAGTATTCATGCTGTACTAAATTAGGCATAAAGTTGAAATGCAAAATAAGAAAAATCCCAAAATGAATAAGAAAATAGAAAAAATGTATTAAACAAAATGACACCAAGATGATAAAAATCCAATAAGGGGAACCAGAGATCTGAATGTTTAAAGTTTTAAGTTGAAATAGCGCCAAGAAGCAGAAAATGATATTTATAGTCAATGATCGCATTAGAACAGGATCTAGGTGTAATTTAATGCTGACCGCGATGGAGAGCCTGTTGGATATGTTAATCAGGTGCATCCTGGTCAAAGATTTTACCTTCTCATTTAAGTCCTTTACGTCCCAATCCAACACAGGCGCACACTTCTAAAGCTCCCCAGGGCATCTCTGCCCATTCAGTTCAGCCGATTGTTTTGCTCCCAGGAGCAAGTTCACGCCTCATTCATACCTTTTTAAATGCTAATTACTGACTTGCCGAAGTGGGAGAACAAAATGCAGATTTAGCTTCAAGGGGCTTCAGGCAGGACAAAGGTAACCTTTTAAAAGTCAACTTTGCAAAATATTTTTTGCAAATCCGACTTCACCAGTGAATTGAGCTCATAATAAATAATTCAAAAATTCCAAAAATGAAATTTGTAGCTGTTTCCTAAGCGGAGATAGCATTATTAAATGTAATATTGTATCCTAAGGGTTTAGTCACACAACAACTAACCCGGCTACGATGAAATGGCTTTGAGGGTTTTTCACTGTGAGGACATGTTTAACATTAGACCTGTACATGTCCTACTTTTAAATGCCATGCATCATTCCTTAATGAGCAGTAAGGCTTACTTAGGGGTGACATAAATATTTAAATGAAATTTGTACTTGTAAAGCTCACTGTTACCCTAGGGTTTCCTGGCGCTGTACGCATACCGCTGTGGAACCCTTCCTGTCTTTTCCCTGTGAAATGTCCACTCCTGGGCACCCCCAAGGTGAAGCCAGGCATCCCAGCGCTGGTGGGGCCGTTGTGGAAATTAAGCAAGCTATTGCCCAGAGTTGCAGAGTGGGACCCATGATTAGAATAGGCACCGAGGCGAGAATTATCAGGTCTGAGGAAATTGAGCCCAAGACCCGCCGAGGCGGGAATTGAACCCTGGTCCCGGGCCAGATCTCTGCATCAGGGTCTGCCGCTCTAACCATTGAGCCACACTTCTCCACAAAGGAGGGTTTTAGGCCTGTCAAAAGGGGTTATTTTGACAGGCCTAATTTTCAGTTTAATCCTTCACAGTGAGGCTATTGGTGGTAGGCCTGCAGTAATGTTTGCGTTTTCACTGCAGTGGATGGCACGAGTGCTGCGGCCCACTTGTGACATTGAACTTACAGGCCCTGGGTACACTGAGGCTACCATACATTAGGGACTTATAGCTAAGTTAAACGTGCCAATCAGGAGTATACCAATTTTACCATGTTGAAAAAGGGAGCTAAAACAATTTACCTCTGATTAGTAGGGGTAAAGTGCACAGAGTTCTACAACCAGCAAAAATATGGTTCAGAAACAGAATAGGGGTGACCCTGCCAAAAGGGCAAAGTTCCAATAGAATTATTTTTTTTTTTTAAAGTAAAATACACAATGCCTGGGCAGAGATGAGAAACTTCTGATGCCCAATATGGAGTCCTCCTTGGTCAGGGATGGCTTTCTGGATAGACCAGTTCTCTTTGTCCTGCAGGAAATTACATCAGAGGAAGTCTACTCCCTTTCAAAAGCATTCAAACCGACTGGGCCTTTAAAGAGTCTGCACATGCTTGGTGCTCAAGACGCGTGCTTCGCTGTTCAAGCCAGTTGTTAAATATGTGATACACTATCCTCAAAGGAACGCAAAGTCCCTGTCTGATTTAAAGAAAGCCTCCCTGGGTTCAAAGATACTGACACTGGGGCAAGAGGATATTGGCACAGAGATTTTAAAACTAACTTGGGAGCACAGGTATCGTGATGCTGAGATTGACAAGTGAAAAATGACACAGAAGAACTGACATGGGGACATCAACATTGCAACGCGACACAAGGACATCAATACGGGGGCACGGGCAGATGGGGAAATAAGGCCACGGACATTGATAGTGGAACACCGAAGAGGGAAACAAACAGAGGGACACTGACACATGTGCTAACACCAAGGAAATACTGACCCAGCAGTACTGACAAGATGCACATTGTGAAGTCCATCACTGACACAGAAACACAGCCACAGGTGCACTGAGACACTGACACCGGAACAGGGAAAGGTGTACGCTGACACTGACATTGGTGACTCTGGGACTATGACAGACACTGATGCAGGGATACTGAAAGCAGGGTGAGCACAGGTACACCTGTGCTTAAATGGGGACATTGTCAATCGAGCACTAATATAGAAACACAATGACATATGTACATTGTGTTTAATACTGACATTGGGAGGCTGACACTGACAGTGAGGGAGAGATGAAGGGACACAGTCACTGACACAGGCAGTGAATCTTACACTAGTTCACTGAAACAAGAGAACACAGGGCCATTAGTGTGTGGACACAAAAATAGGCCAGAGAGACAGAGCGGGAGCCCATAGACAATCAGGCCATGGACAGAAGAACAAACAAGTCTCTGGTCCCAACTAAACAAGAAACAAGAAGGCATAGTGCTGCCACACACTGCTCAGAAACCCTCCCCAACCTTCATTCTTGGAATAATAATACATTAATCCCTCAGCCAAGCCCAAAATAACCCAAGCACTTGTCAGCCACATGGAGTTCTCATAATACACAGTGTAAGCTGGGAGAAGTCCAGGGGCTCCATTCAGGCTACGCCTGCTGCATCTGTAGGACAAGGGGGCAGTTATTTCTCCCTTTGGATGTGTCTTCCTCATTCCTCACTGGATTCAAGCTAGCCTGGCTGATGAGGGCTGTTAGAAACCGGTCCCAGGATGCTTGTTTCCGGTCCAGGGAAGACCTGGCTTGGCAGTTCGGGCTGGACTGTTCCCATGAGGCACAGGGTCAAGACTGATTTGTATATGGCCATGTCTGAACTGGGGTGGCAAAGTGAGCTAAAGAGTGATGATGGATTCAACCCAGATCTGTGACTGGGGGTGAGTGTCTGAAAAGTTTCAGCGATCCGTCCATCATCTCTTTGTGTTTTCTTCCTCATTCAAGCTGCACTTCCAGCCACCCGCCTGCCCAGTACATTTGGAAGTTCTGTGGAGGCAGCTCAAAGATAGAAAGAGACCTAGAAGAGTGAAGGCCTGGACCCAAAATGTACCACGACCACACACCGTCTGCGACTTGGGTTCCAAGCAGGCGCCTGAGCTACCCACTGCCAGGGGGGCTAAATACCAAGACCGCTACACATAGTTGTGAAGGTAGAATAAAATAAATACTTTAAAACATAAAGCAGCATGTATTGTGTCCTTTAAATTCCCCATGTAAGACAGATGTCCTTTTCCAATGAGACTGTGGACACCTCAGATATCCCCTCCCCCTGCTGGGTGGGGTTTCTGGATTGTTCTGACAATGTTGTGATGTCAGGAGCCAATCGTGAATGAGTGCTTTGTTTGTAATGTCCTGGCACTATTTTTGTGGGTTACTAAACACATATTAATTTGTGCATCATATATACGACGTACTCATATATAATGTGTGATCTTCACATTAGAATTGACCATAGTTAAAGTGTGTTCACGTTCAGTTAGCCATAGTTAATGCAGGCCTAAGTTTAACTAAGTTGGGCTAATATTGAACTTGTCTTTTTGGGTGCTGTGCTCTCTCACCATTGCTCTCCTTCCGGGAGCCAAGCTATAGCAGTTGTTATTGTTGCATTTGTTGCCATTTCTGTGAGGCGTTTAATGGTGTACCATCCTTTATGCCATGCAGCTGTGAGCTTCCTTTGTGTGATGCCTGGTAAGGACAGTGAAGCTGCCTTATTGGGAAATACTGGATTTTGACTGGTCCCCACTTCTTGGGAACCAAAGGGAGTTGCTCTTTACTGTAGAAATTGTGTTTTAATTGTGCATTGCTGAGCTAGCTAGAGTTGAATATGCTTTCCCACTTGCTTGAAAGCAGATGCCTCTTTCCATACTTTTGAGACTCGATGCTTGCTTTTGCCCCTGCTCAAAAAATTCGACTCATGAGCAAATCCTTTCCCATTTATCTAGCTGAATTTTCATTTTAGAGGCTTTTACTTGCTGACACCTGCTGCTTAACATCCCTCTACCTCATGAGAATTCTGAATTTAGCATTCAGGAATTTCCCTTTAAGGGAAACTGAATCTTTCGCGATTTTGATTCGCTTTGGATTATGCCGGATACGGTTTATGTAAGGTGATTATTGATTTATGACTAATCTGAATGATTTTGAGTTTGCGACTTTGCTCATCTACTAATAAACCTTCATGGTTTGCAACCTCCTCCTCACTGTCATTACTGTGGAGCCTAACGTCCTTCACTGTCATTGATGTATTTTTGACGCCTCGTCAGGGGTAGTAAGCGTTATACAAATGCAATTACAATACAATACAATATTAAACCTCAATTCCAGTCAAAGGTCCTCCACTCGACTGTGACTTGCACTTGAATTTGAACCAACGATTTGCACGGTGCAAAGCCCATCTCGTGCTGATTCACTGTCCCCTTTCTTTGTTCATTGTTTATCTGTGGTGAGACCTGGCTGGGATATGGGACCCTTCCATGGTAGAACCTCACATGGCTCTCTTATCTGCCCACCATGCTACATTGGCAGGCAGCTGGATGAAATCTTCCATGCATGGGAAACTGGGCTGCTGCAGAGGAAAGGCTGTCCCTCTCCAGTGTGTGCACTGGACTCCAATCTCCCTAGGCCTTGCCCATGGTTAGAGGAAGTGGACATCTTGTGGCTGCGTCAGTCCCGGGTCTACCTCTCTTGCCAAGGTCCAGAGGACAAGTTGGGTCCCAAATGCCAAATTCTCTGAGCTCATGTTGGCACCTGAGCGCTGCGGGAGCAGCAGCATTTCAAGGACACCATGGGCAGGGCCGGCCCTAAGTCAGATTAACCGGGACAGCGCCCTGGGCGGAAAGAAAATGTGGTGTTTGTTGTGGCGGCGGGGGGGGGGGTCACTGCGGTGTGATGGCTGGAGGTGTGAGGTAGATGGGAGGAGGGCAGGAGGTTGATGGCGTGCTAACAACTACGCTGAGGTACATTAAGAGCTGATTAAAAATTCTTTAACGGGACCCGATTCAGACCAAGAGGGATGGATGAACTGCTGTTTGCATGGCATTAAGTCGGGCAGCTCCCTGCTGCACCCCTCGGAATATTGGCGCCCTGGGCCGGGGCCCAGCTCGCCCATGACGAGGACGGCCCTGACCATGGGTCCTCCTGCAAAGGAGAAGGGTCCCTTCTTGCCCCCAGTTAGGTTGTGAAAGACAGCCATGTAGGAGAGTAGGATCTGCCTCTTATGGTTACCCCCACTTTTTGCTGGTGTATCACTGTTTTTCGACTTTAGTCTGGCTGGGGCCCTGCTATCCAAGACCCCAGCCTAGCTGCTTCCTCTCTAAATTGATTCCCTGTACTTTAGGTACACCACAGATTGGATTCTGGAGTGCCCTTATAAGTCCCTAGTATATGGTTTACTATGTACCAAGGGCATAGACACCCCAGAGGCCTACCAGGGGCTGAAGCATGTATTGTGCCACCCCTGGAAGGCCCTCCAAAATGACACCACAGGACTGCTACAGCAGCCTGAGTGAGGTGGTGCATGCACCCCTTACAGAGATATAGGTTCACTATATCTCACCTAACACTGCACATAGAAACCTATCAGTCACCCCTATGGCAGGCCTTATCAATCCTGAAGGCAGGGTGCTTGGTTATATGTGAGAGGGTGCCCATGCATGAGCAGAGCCCCTCTGCAGCCCTCGGAATCTCCTATCCGGGGTTGTCTGTGGTGCAGCCTGACCATATACTCTTAAGTGCATTATATCTAAACGGTAAATGCTAACTTTGGGATGGCTGCACGGAAACATGTTGTGTTTGGTGTCAAACACCTTGGAATCATACCCCCACACCAGTTCCTGGTGTGGGAGTATGATCCCACCCTTCTAGAGGAGAGACATGACAGCACCGGTATACCTGGTACCAACTAAACAGAGCCTGGCATCACAAAATGGATGCTGCAGCCACAGACACGAGTCTGGCCTCCTGCTGCTGACCGAAACTCCGGCAGGGGAGGCCTGGACAATAGGTTTCCTGTCTCAGGGAGGTGTTACCACCTCCCAGACAGGCCTTAGTGGATTGGGGCTGGGTGGTGCACTCTCTGAGTGCTTTGAAGTCCTGCACTGGGGGCACATTTGGTGTCCTCGTGCATGCCCCAGTTCAAACCGGTTGCAGGGGCCGCCAGCCCCTGCTCTGGCGCGAAACTGGACAAAGGAAATGGGTGTAGCCACCCCTCTTTCCAAACCCTCCCATAGGTGGGTCCCCAGAGTTACTCCAACCCCATTTCTTAGTATAAGTAAGGGAACCCTGGCAACAGGACTTTAGATATCCCTGGACGAAACTCTGAAGCTGAATCCTGGACCTTCGACGCTCTACATCAAGATTAGAGGACTGAAGAATCTCCCTTGGGGTCAAGGAGTGACTCCCCTGCTTGGCAGGCACCAACGAAGCATCTGTCCGGTCTGCATCACTGAAGCTCCCGCCGGACGCCGAAGTCTTTGCATCACCAGAGGTGGATTTCCAGACTTCCCCGAGGCTGCCCTGAGTCCCCAGCAAAGCTGAGGCCCGTAGCTGTCGTGGGTAACGTGGAACCGTGACCCCTGGATACCGAGCACATTTGCAAGTGCATCAACTTCCTGACATCTCTCGAAGCTGTGCTTTGGGTTCCAAGAAGCCCTAGCCCCGATCACCAACTGCAGTGAAGATCACTGGCCTACACTTCACGAGTGTCCCGTGGGCCAGCTCAAAGTGCGACCGCTCGAGGCTCCTTCGCGATCTCTAGTCCGTTGGTTAGTGGGTCCCCACGAAAGCAACTCTTCAATTGCTTGGGCTTTTCTAGTTGCTCCAGAAGTGCCCTAACTTACCCTCGCTGGGTGAGTCCCTCAGACCTTGCTGGTCTGCACCGCAGCCTTTTCTTCATTCCCCCGTGACTTGCCGTTGCCAAGGCTTGTTGGGTCCAATCCGGTCGCCGACACCGCAGCACTCGACAGACTTCGTGGGACAGCTCGAATCCAGCTCCTGGTCGTCGTCGACGCCTCCTGGACCTCGTGGCTGAAGAGTCAAGGCACCCGTCAACTCACCTCAAGCACCCGACATCTGAGGGCATTCGACTATCGTGCCCCTGGTCACTGGCTAGTGACCCAGACTCTGTCCCCTCTGCTTTCAGGTCTTCCTTTTCCTCGATCCAGGCTTGGATCGTTCCGGACACTCTTCTTCTTCACGGCAGCAGCACTTTTCCAGAGGTCGCCATTGAAAACGACGACGATTCCCGACACCTTTTAACACGTATGCACCCGGCTTCCCTGGGTGAGGTAACTCGAGTATTTCGGTACTCACATGGGTGTGGGCCCTAGAAACTCTTAAGTTTTAAGGGGTTAACTGGAAGTCCTCTCCGAAGTGTCCTTTTTCTTTAAAAATCTAACCGCGACTTTCCCCATAGAAGTCAACGGCGGCTCGCGGCTGTGTTCTCACACTGCACGCGTCCCCCGTGGGTCCCCTGTGTCACTACCTTGGGTGGTTCCTTGGGGTCCAAGCACTTCTACAGGCTCTAGGCCTTGTGTCTAGTTCAGTCGTGGTTCTTATACCACTATTTTAGTATATGGTTTGGTACGCCCCTAGGGCTCAAACGTGTATTGTGCTAAATACTGCTGATATTTGACTTGTAACTTATGTACTTCGAACTCTAGCCTCATAAAGAGACTAGAGGGGTGTGTTTAAGACGAAATAGTTCAGTCTGATTTCAGGGGCCAGGAGTTCCAGATTCTCAGGACAATAACCGAGAATGCTCGATTGTACGTTTTCTTTTTACAGAATTTCTGTGGTTTTAGCAATAAAGTGCTCGAGCTTCTGGAAGCTCTACAGCCACCAGATAGCTACAGTTTTTGTGCTAGGTACAACGGGGTGTTAAGATGTAGGGCTTTATGGTCATGCATGCGATTTTTAACTCAATCCTTGCTTCAAATGGGAGCCAATTTAGAGCGAGGAGATCAGGAGTGATGTGGTTGTATCTTTTGGATGCTGTGATGAGCCTTGTAGCAGAGTTAAAGGAGGCCCTTAAGGGGGCCAGAGCTGACCTAGGGAGGCCACAGAGGGTTGCGCTACCATAGTCCAACCTGGAAATGACTGGGGCTTGATCCACTGCTTTGAAGTTGTTGAGGGGGGAAAGGGTTTAATTTTTCTTAAGATGTTCATTTGGAAGTTGGCAGCTTTAGTGACAGAGCGGATGTGCTCCTGCATGTTCAGGTTCTTGTCAAGGGTTATTTTAAGGGACCTTGTGGAATCTTTAATGTGAAGAAGGCAATTGCTTCATCCATTCTCCGATATCAGATGATTGTTTGGGAGGGGCAATTAAGAGGATTTCTGTTTTTTGTGCATTTAGTGTGAAGCGGTTGCATGCAAGCCAGTTTTGAGTTTTTTGGAGAGTAGAGTTAAGAAATCGTTAGTCTTCAGGGGAAGAGATTGCATGCGTGCTGTGGAGCCCTGAAGAGCAGGTGCAGATTATGAAAGGTTCCTCACTGCGCCCTAATACTGTTGCCACCCCATTCTATTTGCCTGCATTTAGTTGTGTGTTTCCACTTAGGTGCGAGCACCAGTGCTGTCAGCTCAGTGTGTCAGTTCTGGAGGCTCCAGGTCTCTTGGCTTCGATTGTGCTCCCTGGTGAAGTCCTCTGAAATAATATGTGCCACCGTCACACCACATAGGTTGGCAGCCGAGATATGAGCGGAGAGGCACAATGGAGCATGAGTGAGTCGAGATGGGGTGAGTTTAGGACATATGTACGGTTAGTGGCACACAAGGTGTGTCTGGAGGTATTACAGGAAGGCTGGAGGTGTGCAGGGACGTATCTTAGTCATTGAGATTGGGGAGGGGGGGGGTGAATCTCAAATTTCCCACCCAACAAAGGGGTTGGCGGTGGGGCAGAGGGGTGAGAGGCCTAAGAAGTCTGCATCTATTCGAGGTCAGAAACCTATAGTTGTAACTCTCAGACTAGTTTGTTGTATTAACTGAGTACATGGCTTTTTATCCAATTAACGTTTTGGAAATTTGTGCTGTCAAACCACTGTTATGCCCCAAATTTGTCTCAGATTGTGTTGGTGGAGTAACCCAAACCTTCCTGGAGAGGGTCGGGGTCTATTGGGGTGCTCACTCAGTACAAATACGACCTGGGGTTAACACATTTTCCAGGGCAGCATTTACGTTCTCGCTAGATTGAAAAATACAAATACCGGCAGGATTTCTGTGATTTATTATCCTGCAGTCCCACATCACCCTCCAACATCCCAAATTTACAGCCGAAAATGTCTGCTGGTCTAGTGTCCACCAAAGGATACCTGGGAGTTACTACTACATAATGGTCGGTTACAACTTCACACAATTATGCAGTGGTGAACCCCACGCAATGAGTGTGGAATGGGTGCATGAACCATGGTCTGTCTTCGGAGTTGTGAAAGCCACAACCTTGGGACTTAGCGGGCATTGACAAGCTCCTCTCTGACCTTTTCCCACCTGTCCTGCCTTGTAAATTGTTGAAATTTGGCTCCAGCAAAGCATGGATGGGAAGGGGAACGGAATACCCCAAACATTTGTAGGCTCTGGTGTGTTGAGGGAGGTCGTTCCATGTCTTGGGGTTCACAGAACATCTAGCAGCTCTGGTTTATTAATATCTTTGTAAATCAGTCACTATATGTCTTTAAATTCCTGATCCAAAAAAGTAACAAGCTAAAACCTCCACTTGTCCCTGAGGATGAGTGCACACTTCATAATATGAGAGGCCTCTTTGCATCACATTAGGAGAAAAGCCAACAAAGACATTGCAGACCCGACTTAGGGCCCCAGACCCAAGTACCAAGTCAAGAATGCATTTTTGGGGGGCTTCACACCCAATAACCCCTTCGGAAGCTACGCCCCAGAAGATGTTTAAGAAGAAGGAGAGGGTAGAACAGAGGGAACGAGGGAGCATGATGTTATGGAGACTGCTTGTATAGCGCTTAGGCTGCTCTTAAGTCGCTGCAAAAAACTAAAAGAGAACAAGAGAAAGAGAGAAGGGGGAATGAGACAGAAGCAGGGGAGAAGCAACAGGTAAGCAATACGACAAGTGTGTGTAGTGACTATGCTGCCCTCAGACCAGCACACAGAGCACCCTACTTTTACCAGGTGTCTGGGGGGGTGCCCGTCTGCAGGACCAGAGGTGGCACCTCTAAGACCTGCTCTCCGGGCCCTGGGCTGAGTGCTACTGGTCGGTACTGGTGTGTACCACTGGTGCCCCAACGCCACTAGGACTGGCGTACTCCAGTGCAATAACCAACTTATTCACTCTTCCGCGGTGGTGAACTCAAGGCGCTAGCTCTAGGAGGCAAAAACGAGGTAAAAAGAATTCTGATGGAGCAAGCACAGCACATCACACTCCACAGACTCAGGGCCACATGTATGTAGCTTTTTCTTGGTCACAAAAGGCCCGATTCGCAGAATCTGGATGTTTGCGACCAAAAAAAAGCATTTTCCTATGTACAAAACCCTATTTTGCAATTCGGTATCTATTACCGAATCGCAAAATGGGCTAGCGACTCGGTATTAGGAAGGGGTGTGTGAAGGGCGTCCCTTTCTAGTGCGACTCGCAGTGCTATGTACAAATGTTTTGGGACCAAAATGGGGTCTCAAAACATTCGCTTTTTACCACCAATTTCAATTTGGTGCTAACGTATTCGCAAACGGGAAGAGGTCTCCAAGTAACCCTTTCCCCTTTGTGAATGCATGCAAAAACGTGTTTAAAGAGCAGGCAGTGGTCTCACGGACCACTGCCTACTCTTAAAAAATGAAAAGAATACTTTTCATTTTTATTTTTGAAATGCATCCCATTTCCCCATTTTCCTTTGAGGAAAACGGGCTGCATTTAAAAAAAAAATGTTGTTTTATTTAAAAGCAAACACAGACATGGTGGTTTGTTGTCCCAAGCTGGCCACCATCCCTGTGTTTTTTAGCGATTCCCAATAGGTTGCAAATTGCGACCTACCTCATGAATATTAATGTGGTAGGTCAACTGCGACCCACTGGGAATTCCTAACAGTGTAAAACACACTGTTGTACATAGCTGTTTGCGATTTCCTAATAGCGAATTGCAAAAATTCACTAGGCACTAGATTTTCAATACCATGGGACTCTGTGGAAGAAGCACTGTGGGAGGGAAGCTACAGGTGTTCCAGCACCTTCTGGAGTCTCCAGGCTCGCTAGTGAACACTCTGTTTTACTCCCAGCCAGTGACAGAGAGCAACAAAGCATAAGAGTTTGCAATGACATGTCGGCGCCGGGTCCTTGGCAGGCTGGCCTACGACTGGACAGCTTAGGGGGTTTGAGCCTGTGTGACTGAGTTGTTGAAAACAACAGTCGAGCACGAGTAAAGCTGCCACCAAACTGCAACAAGGGTCCCATCATTATCCAAAATAAAAATGTTGGGTGCCAAGACAAGTTCACACCTAAGTCACAGTGTCCATTTAATGGAGCTGACGTTGTCTGGCAGTCATGGACCCCGATGCACTGGGCACAGACGAGGTGAGACCACCAAACCTGAAGCATTTGCTAGGGGTCTGTGTCCGTGCTAGAGGGGGCCCCGCAGCAGAGTTCCCTGCAGTACCAAACTTCACCACAGGTGCTTGTACCCTGGAATTAGCTATTCCAGGCAAAAATGTTTGGTTTTCGAACGCATGCCCTGGACATGGACATCAAGGAGCACATTTTTCAATCTTTCGTGCGGTGCAGCAAGAAGTGCATTTAACATTATATGTTGCATTCCTGTCCTTTCCTTGCTCTGGTGCCCTTTTGGCTGCCTAGCGCCAATGCAGGCACCCTTGCACCATGGTGGAAGAGTGCCTGCATTGTTGGCAGGATTGTTTTTGCGCAGGGAGGAGCACCGTCCTGCATAAAAACAATCCTAAAAGGCATTTTCCTCTTATTATGTGTGAGGAAGTAAAGAGGAGAAGGAAGTAAAGGGGCGATATAAAGATATTTCTCCTCGTTGCACCGCCCCTGGGAAGGCACAGACACTTGATGCAGCCCCGGTCTGCCACTCATGGTAAATATGGGAGTGCGCCAAAATCCATGGGAGTTGGGTGCGAACACTCACGCTCCACCCATGGCACGCCTCCCTGGGAAGAGTTCACGCTCCACCCATGGAACGCCTCCCTGGGAAGAGTCCACGCTCCACCCATGGAACGCCTCCCTGGGGAAGAGTCCACGCTCCACCCATGGAACGCCTCCCTGGGAAGAGTCTACGCTCCACCCATGGAACGCCTCCCTGGGGAAGAGTCCACGCTCCACCCATGGAACGCCTCCCTGGGAAGAGTCCACGCTCCACCCATGGAACGCCTCCCTGGGAAGAGTCTACGCTCCACCCATGGAACGCCTCCCTGGGGAAGAGTCCACGCTCCACCCATGGAACGCCTCCCTGGGAAGAGTCCACGCTCCACCCATGGAACGCCTCCCTGGGGAAGAGTAAGGCAACGCAGCGACTTGCGCTGCGTTACTCCAGAGTTACCACGCCACTCAGGGCACGCAAGGTGCATGGTTTGATACATTCCACTTTAGTGTTGGGTCACACTTGCGCCCCGCCCCCTCTTGCATGGCACAAGGGCGACAACACCATGTTAAACATGCCCCTAAATGTAGTGACAGCGCCAACCATGATGTTATATTTCTGAAAAGGCCAAAGCTAGGAAGACAGTTCGGAATGTTCCAGAATTAGAGACACTGACTGCAGCCAAAATTACAACATCCCCAAAAACTGGGATAGAAAGGAAAAAAAAACTCTGCATCTGTATGGATAGGAGATGGGAGCTGTAAGGTCTCCTGGGGTCAGAATGTTAACGGCAGAGGACGAGTCTGGGCCGCCACACTGGCAGTGCCAGGACGGGTGCCAGGGAGCACGCGGCCTCTCCCCTGGCTGCGAGGTGCTCATGTTTCCTGGGCATCTAGACCCTTTAAGGAGTCCTCAATGGGCACTGCTACCCTGAGCTGGGCTCTTTGTCCTCCTCAGCATTTCATGCCCTCACACACTTGTCACTCTAAGGCAGAGGTCTTCAATCTGTGGGCGCGACCCCCAGGGGGCCGTGGAGTCATGGAAGGGGGCGCGCATTCCCCAGCTTTATTGTCGGCACACACGGACATCCCGCGTATGTCTACTCCATAACCTTCAGCAGTGTCTTTGAATCTTGCCGTGTCTGCACGCATACGGGACAGGGAATCAGTTCTAAAATTATTTTAATGGACCTTTTTATCTCTTCATAAAAAATAATTTTTCTTCACGTCTTTCCTTTCTACAGCTGCCTGTGACAGTGTGAAATATCTGTACACTGCCCATTCCTTGAGCACTAGGTTCACCGGCCCTTGAGACAGAAGTGTAGATGTCCAACCAAGTGAGGGGGTGCATTCCATGGTGTAGTGCCTGCGAGCTTGTTTATGAACGTGGGCGTTCACCCCTGGCCCTCATGTTTACATGCATAAATTACTCACAGGTGGCACCTCCACATCTGTAATTTAGGCATTTTTGCCTTTGTGGACTCATATTGCCAGGTGTGGCCTGAGGCTTTTTTCACACTTAAGGTACCTTGTGAGTCGAAACAACCAGATGGTGTTGTCAGACGCTGGTATCCTCTGGGCCTGGCAATGTCAAGTGTGGACTCATTTTGCAAGTGGTGTGGTTTGGGCAAGCTTGATGTCATGTTTATTTTTCGTTTATGAATATCGAGGACTGAACCGCTCCGCATCTTGGTGGTGGAATACAAGAGCTGTGAAACCGGGCATCCCCAGGCAGGTTTCGCTATCAGCCGGTGTTTCACCCAGAGGTCAAAGTGGTCGGGATCGGAGGGGGACGGCGTGCCCAGACTTTTTGTGATTTATGAAAAAATGTTCCTTTACTTTTAGTAAAAAGACAACAGTCCTAGGATGGTTAATTTCGATAGTTTAAATGCTTCAGCTAGAGTGTCATTCAGGGAGTGACCTGTGCTGTGAAACCCGGGCAGACAGCCAAACAAGTCTTCCTGCCAGGGTGCCTGCTTGCCTGAAAGAAATGCAAATGTGCGCCACATATTAATCTGCAAATGTAAGGGGTAATCTGCAAATGTAAGGGGTAATCTGCAAATGTAAAGGATTCTTGGGAGCCAGGACTGGCTTTTATTGATCGAATCACTCGAAGCTCTGTGATAACAGATTTATTCTTTTTGAGTGGTAGTGCAAAGAGTTAACAACTGAGCTGTGAAGTGTGAAGTTTACGTAGTGTTTACTACCCCTGAGGAGTTGTTGAAGGGACAGTTATGTAAAAGAAATTGCATTACGTACAGTCTGGGTATTACTATATTTTGGAAGCATCATTTCATCGTAAAACATTTGGCGCATTTTGTAGCAATCCAGCTTATACCGTGTTTAATGCAAGTATTAAATAATGACCTACATATTCACAGTGCTTTGTGTCACAGGCTGTGACCTCGTAGCACTAAAAATATACGTCACTATTCTCCACTGCAAAAACCAAGATATAATTCTGTGGCTCTCTGGTTACACACAGACCTCTTCAGTGTATTAACTAATAGAGGTTTCATAATGTACTATTGCTCCTTTCCCACTGAGTAACAACTATTTACATTTATTTTTCATTTAAGCTTCCCGTTATTTTATGTGTAGCTACCTGACAGTGAAAGACATAAACTTACACAATACACTGTTTAATATTATTTATCCACTGTAAAAATGATTTGTCGCTATAATTGGGAGTGTTTGTGGTTATCAATGATGAGGAGTACCAGTTTCTAGAAATGTTTGTCAGGAGGGGGTCCTTGCGCCAAAGTTTTTTGACCGGGGGGTCTCGGCATCAAAAAGTTTGAAGACCTCTGCTCTAAGGTATGTGCACGCATCCTGTTCTGATGTATAATCAAAGCGTCAGTATTTTACGGGTCAGCTGGTATTAGAAAAAGCTTCACAGAGCAGGCGGCAGACAACAGTCACTCAATGGCTATTAATCACAGGAAATATTTGCAAATATTTAAGTGTCTTTAAGCAGAACTGCTGTCGTGCTGCTTTTAAAGTGAGAATGCCGATGAAAACATGTTTATTCTACCATGTTTGTTTGTGAAATTCCTTGATAATTAGTCGAGGAATGTTTTCTCCACTAAACCCTATTTCGTCTCTAAATATTTAAATACTTTGGTGGTGAAAATAAGAGATTGCACAGGGGAGGGGGTATGCTTACGTCGCATGTGACTCCTTCCGTCAGTCCTGGCTTTGTTTGTGCCCCGCAGCGCTTTGCATGCTGGGTCTGAACATATACTGAAATGTTACAATAAACCATGAGTCCCAGGATACACGGTGCAGTGTGCTCAAAAGCAGTACGCGCTTGGGGGGGGGCAGCTATGGCCGTCTCCTAGAGAACAGTCCTCTTTAATTTAAAGAGACAACGATGTAATTAACATTTTGAAGGAACAATGGAAAATGTGGGATTAAATCGTTGTCTCAGATGTAAGTTCAGAAGTAAAACCGTGCCTAGATAAGCGGACAACGTGCGTCATCCCCTGTAGTGTAAAATAATTTCGTCTTGATTTCCTTTGCACTCTGGGACTTGTAGTTCTTCAATTCCAACTTGAAAGACGAAGCAGATATCAGACTACAAGGAACAATAGCGCTACATCAGTTTCTCACGCCTGCCCGGAGTAAGTGAAAACCTCTGCATGGCATAAACGCTGTAAAAACAATGTCAGGATGTGGTGTGACGTTTTTTAGGTCTCGCCTACGCAGCGCGCAAGCGCTGCTTTAGAGTGACCTCTTGGAATCATTCCAGACTTTTTCGGAAACTCGTGCATGTACTGCACTGTTTCCAATGAGCACTCGTGCATGTACGGCGTTTACCTTGCGGAAGCGAGCAGCGGCGCCATCTGTTTGCAATTATCGCGCACGCGCTTTGGAAACAGATGGCGCCGCTGCTCGCTCCCGCAAGGTTAACGCTGTACATGGACTGATCCTCGAAGCCGCGCCCCCGTTCCCCACCGTGGCGTTGCCGGCCCCGCTCTACTCAAACCCCCTTGAGTGGTGCCCTCAGCGTCCACAGGCATCTAGACCCCTCCACTCCCTTTTTTACTGCGACCACAGTGCCCTCCTACACAGACCGGGCTCAGAACGTTCACGCTGTTCTGCGCCACCCATCTCTCAGCCAAACACTGAACACACTCCAAGTCCCCCACTACCAAACTCGACGAATAACACAGCTGCTTGGTGGCATTCCCAGGCTCAAAAGAAGAGGTGCAGGGTTCAGGGTGCGCTACAATGCCAAAGCAATGGTAGTAAGCTCTATACGTAAAGTGCTCGCGTCAGAGAGATGCCTCGACCTGGCTTGTGGAAGAGGCCAAGCCCGGAACAGCCCATCTGTTCCGGTACAGTGCGCAGGAGAGAGTGTCCTTTTACGCCGAACCCCAAACTTAAAGCCAGTGCACCTGAGAACTCACAACAACGTGAGGCTCCTGGCCTATGGAGACCATCGCGCTTGGGGGTGTCCATTCAGAAGTTGGGATCAGGGTTGCACCCAGACGCATATGTCAAGTCTTGGCGCCCTGCAGGCATACAGTGTGATTACACGCAGTTAGACCCCACGGCAGCGCAATGACTCAGGGTGGTCTCCACGTCTTCGAGGCACCTCAAGGGTGAAGTGCCAGTGGTGGCTCAGAGCAGCATTCATTCACCACACGCGCACCACATTCCCTGCTGATGTCACCACAGCTGACAGCAGAGACGTCGGAGACAGAACGGAGCTCACAAGAGCCGTCTCCGCGCGCAGCTGTCGGCGGCCGGGTGGGTGGGTGGATACCAGGGCCCCCACCGGGCACATTCTCTGTAGTACAGCCTGGGTACTGCTTCCAAAGCAGCGCGAGCACAGCCCAAGCAGCCGCAGCCCCGGGCGCCGGTTTACACCACAGCCACCACGCCACGGTGCCCGCATCGGCCTAATAGTGAAAAATAGCACCTCTGTACTAGGACTGGGGCCTCCCTGTCTGCCAGAGCCCCTCTCGGTCACCCACAGCAGGCAAGAGTGGGGTGCCAGGCGCAGCTCTGTTAAACCACCTCATCCTACCTAGCCCAAAGCACACATACCCTGGAGCCAGGCCCGTCCTGTTTAACCCGTGCAGTGCTGCGGACGGGGATGAGCAGGGCGGACCCGGGCAAGCAGCAGCACGAGCCGGGGACGACGCTCCTCAACTATCTCCACCCTGCCCTCCACCAAGCCCGCCACTTTCTCTACACCCGCAGCTTGGAACCCTTGCTCTCCCCTTCGGCCCCACAGCCCAGCACCTCGCCTCTCCCTTCTTTTCCAACTCCGTTTATCAAACGCTCCCCTCCCTCTACCCAACCTTAACGACTCCCTCCCTCTCCAACCCAGCACAGCTTCTTAGTTGCTCTTACCTGTCTAACCGAGCTCCGAAAACTACGTCCCTTCGCTCCGCCTCACAGCCATTTTAAGGAATTATGGGGTATGGACACATAACTATCTAGGACTCCTAATTACAATATTTAGCCTTTAGAATTGTTTATAAATTGCATAAACGTAGAAAACAGACTGAAATGTAGCCCACACACATATAGAAGAAGAAAGACTAAAATTGCAGCTATATCTTTGTTATATTTAATCCATAATAATAACACTATGTCGGGTGTGTTTCAGCTCTCTCAGGAATATTTATTGTCAACATACTCCCTACCCCGCCATTCATTTCCTCAATGCCTTAGTGCCAATATCGGCAACACTCAGTTCTCATACAGCAACTTGCATAAATAAACCACACAACACCTTTTTAGTGGAGAAATTTGCTGCAGGTTTATTTGCATAACCAATATGCCAACATGGTGGGTTATCTTACGGGCGATCCCAGGGCAGGCCAGCCCCTATGCCGCCTGCCCGTCTGATGAGCCAACTTGCACCGTGGCCGTCGTCAACCGGTGGTTACCAATTATTGGGAGAGGCCACCTCTCCCATCAGTGGACCGCCAGTCCACTCCCTTACTCACGCCCCCGATCGGTGGGCGGAGCGTTCCAGGCAGCCCCCGGTTGCTCAGACCCACAACCGCCCGTAGGGCTAGCGGGCGCCGTAGTTCTTCCAGGGGACCCGCTAAACATCCCTGGGTATCCTTGGCTTAGCACCCTTGTTGTGCTGCTGCAATATAGTACCCTTCTGTACCTTGCAGACTCTGGATCGCCCTGTAACTCCTCCTGCAACACAAAACAATAAGTTAGATTCTTCCCCTCCCCGTACTACCCTTTGGCCGT
Organism: Calotriton arnoldi; assembly: GCA_963921515.1. NCBI lineage: Eukaryota > Metazoa > Chordata > Amphibia > Caudata > Salamandridae > Calotriton > Calotriton arnoldi. The sequence continues at coordinate 4,433,589 of CAWUFW010000236.1, read as the reverse complement.
CCGCAGGGTAAGCGGTAGGGTGGGAAACAGCGAGACGGGTAGCGGTCAAGAGACCGTACAGTGGCCGGGGGAAGGCTTTAGTACCCCTGTCCCCCTCCCACGGCCGGAAGTGACGCGGCCAGCAGACCCCCTGGTCCCTAGCCCAGGGAGCCTAGTGAGCGGACTTCTGTGCCTTCCTGTGGCACTAAGGCGGCCGCCCTTTTGGAGGGTCCCCTACGTGGCCCCCCTGGGCAGCCTTGGCATTGTCTGTCATTGCATGTTTAACATCGTTCCAAAGTGAATCGCGCCCCACCGAGTAATGAAGGGATAAGTCCTGCATTGAGGTAATGATTCACTTTGAATGATCTGCCTTTTGACTCCAGCATTGTGACTCCGTATACTATGCACCCAGGTAAACAGATTACTGCCACATTGGTTGTCCATCTCAAAGCATAGCGGATTTTCTTTTACAAAATGAAAATTCTCGTCATCATCCCAAAATCAACAATGTTGTACTATTGTGGATCGTAAAAGGGTAACCGAAAACGTACAGAAATGGCAAACGCGTAACAAAAACATTTAAATATATTTTATGGCGTAAATACAGGTCAAATGCAAGATCTTTGTCGATCGTGCGGCCCTGGATAATAACGGATAAATCCCCTCTATATTTGCTGCAGATAGAATGTCAACAAAAGTCTGCCCTCGTGGTCAATTCTCAGCATACCTCATGCGGTGCAAACATATCCAAACATAGGCTTTGCACAACACGTCATTAAAGACGTTGCCTAGTATGTCTCTAGTTCTGGAAAAGCATTGCTCTTGGAGATAGTCTAGTAGTGACAGCATTATCTCCGTAAGCAGGGAATTCGGATTTAGATTCCGCCATCCCATTTCGTGATCTGTGAATATCTGTTTACTGAAGTGTGACAGGCAGGAAAAGATGGCTTTTGGATGCGATTCGCTTCTTTGCACATCAGACATAATATGCGTGGTACATCAACAAAAGCTTTCTCCGGAAGGTAGTTGATAATTATCAGACCGTTTTCATTTAATTATTTTAGATTTTGTGATGCATTGGGTAGGCTGATAATGTGCTGCAGCAGCATAAACACTTATAAGGTCCCAAAGGCGAGACCTATTGGCTATGCCAATGCTTGTCTGGATTGCTAACGGCATCTTGGGGACAGGGCTTTAAGTGGGATGAAAAAACTGGGGGTTCTCTCAAAGGGGCGTGACCAATGTAATGAATGGTTTGGCTTAAAAACGTAAAAACACATAAGCTAAAAATCTGTCTTAGCATAGTGTGTCGCCCGACTGGTATTTTGCTGTTTCTGTCATTGCATCCAGATATATGATACAAGTAACATACCTACAAGAAGTCAGGACTATTGGCTTTGTCAATGGTTGTTAGTTGCATAAGATAAATAAGCAGCAACTATGGCTTGTATATAATATTGAAAAAGCTTCCACTTAAAGCCCTGGTGACACCACGACAATGTTGATGCTCCTGAATTTCAAAAAGAGAAGGGAAATCCAGAGAGAAAACGACTCTCTTTAAAGGATTTCCCTTCCCCTACAACGCTCACCTGGCATGACGTCATGCCCTAACTTCTCCACTAGTGAAAAGTGAACAGTGTGAGCAGCGCACATCGATGTGCCTGCTGTCACTGCAGTCCGGAAAAAACAGACCGCCAATGCCAGGGCACAAAACAGAGCCCGATAGGGACCTGTTTCGAGGCTCCCTTTAAAAAACTGCCGGTGCTCAGCACCGGTGAGACCCGGCCCACTTAAAGCCCTGCTTGGGGATATTCGGAAAGCTTCCCTGGGAATGCACTGCGCCCACTGCTTACCATTGGCTTTGTGGGTTGTTACTCACAATTGCTTGCTTTCTATTTGCTGGCTTTATTTGCTTTAGGATGTCCAGCTTGAGTTCATCCCTCCTGTTGCCCAAACCTGGTTTACTGTATTCTTCCATGAAATCGCTTTCTGCACACAAGCCTTTAAATCTTGTTCTTGTCACATTTGCAATGCATTCAAAGACAGAGGTCTAATGTCAAGATCTCTGGGGCATATTTACAAGGCCCTTGCGCCACTTTTGCGTCATTTTTAACATGGGAAAAATGACGCAAAAGTGGCGCAAGGGGCTTGTAAATATGCCCCTCTCTTTCTAGGGAGCTTGATGTTTACTTTTCTTTCTCTGACTTCAAAGTGAGAAAGTTTATGTGACAGCCTGCTGAGTATCCATGTAAGAGGAGAGGGGGTGGGATATTATTTTCTAGCACAAAATAATGAACTGTGCTGATGTTTCAGAATATATCAGAATTCGTACCAATGAAGCAAATTCTTTTGGAAATTCTGAAATGTAGTGGAAACATATATTTGCATATGATCAAAGCACATCAATACACTAGGTGATGACATCCGCACACATTATCGTTTGTGTGCAGTAAAACCATTTTTCGGTGCAAATGTAAAGGTAATTTCAATTGGAAATGTGTTGTCTGTAATGGCAGTGCGCTACCAAACCATGCATACTTCACTCTATGCCACACCACTCCATTCCAATCAACCCCACTCCACTCCCGTCTACCCCACTCTACCTCAATCTTCCCCACTCCACCTCACTCCACCCCACTGCAATCTACCTCACCCCACTCTACCCCCACTATACCCCACTCCAATCCAACCCACTCCTCTCCAATCTACCCCACTCCATTCCAATCAACCCCACTCCACTCCAATCTACCCCACTCCAAACTACCCCACTCCAATCATCCCTCTTCAATCTACCCTACTCCAATCTACCCCACTCCACTCCAATCTACCCCAACATTTCCCACTCCACTCTACCCCTATCATCCCCACTCCAATCTACTGCACTCCACCCCAATCTACCTCAATTCAATCTACTCCACTCCCACACTTCAATCTACCCTACTCCAATCTGCCCCAATCTATTCCACTCCAATCTACTCCTCTCCACTCTAATCTACCCCACTGTATCCCAATCTTCCCCAATCTATCCCACTTCTCCCCACTCCAATCCACCCTACCACATTCCAATCTACCCCACTCCACCCCAATCTACCCCACTCCACCCTAGCCCACACCATACCATTATACACTACTATAATTCACCTAATCTCCCCCACACCACTCTACTCCATTCTGCACAACTCCACTCTGCCCCACTCCACTCCAATCTACCTCAATCCACTGCACTCCACTCTTTCCCACCCCACTCTTCCCCAGTGTAGCCCACTCCACTCCAATCTCCCCAATATGTCCCACTCCACTCAACCCCAATCTACCCTACTCTGATTTACCCCACTCAAATTTACCCCACTCTAATCTACCCCACTCTACTCCACTCCAATCTATCCACTGCACCCCATTCTTCCCAATTCAATCTACCCCACTCCACGTTAATCTACCCATGTGCTGAATTTACGGATCGTACAACAGGTCCAACCTCAACTCTGGCCGTTCCTTTACATCGAGTCAAACTGTAATAATACAGGTATCTTGCTCGCTGCGGACACAAGTCAGTACCTCGGTATGCCTCCTCGTACACCCAAGGGAAAATCAATCAATTAATCAATCAATCATGTCACTTATAAAGCGCACTACATACCCGCGAGGGTCTCAAGGCGCTGGGGGAAGAGGGGGGTGGTGCTGCTACTGATCGAAGAGCCAGGTCTTGAGGAGTCTTCTGAAGGCCAGTAGGTCTTGGGTCTGTCGGAGGTTGGTGGGGAGGGTGTTCCAGGTCTTGGCGGCGAGGTGGGAGAAGGATCTGCCGCCGGCGGTCGTTTTCCGGATGCGGGGGACTGTGGCGAGGGCGAGGCTGGTCGAGCGGAGCTGGTGGGTGGGGGTGTAGAAGCTGAGTCGTCTGTTGAGGTAGGCTGGTCCGGAGTTGTGGAGTGCTTTGTGTGCGTGGGTGAGGAGCTTAAAGGTTATCCTCTTGTTGACAGGGAGCCAGTGCAGGTCTCTCAGGTGGGGTGTGATGTGGCTGCGTCGGGGGATGTCGAGGATAAGACGCGCAGAGGCGTTCTGGATGCGTTGCAGCCGTCTCAGGAGCTTAGCCGTCGTTCCTGCGTAGAGGCGTTTCCGTGAGTCCAGCCTGCTGGTGACGAGGGCCTGGGTGACTGTTTTTCTTGTTTCGGTGGGGATCCACTTGAAGATCCTGCGGAGCATTCGGAGGATGTTGAAGCAGGATGAGGAAACGGCGTTGACCTGCTTAGTCATGGAGAGGGTGGGGTCGAGGATGACCCCTAGGTTGCGTACGTGGTCGGTGGGTGGCGGGGCTGTTCCCAGTGATGTTGGCCACCAGGAGTCGTCCCAGGCTGAAGGGTTGGAACCAAGGATGAGGACCTCCGTCTTGTCCGAGTTCAGCTTCAGGCGGCTGGTCCTCATCCATTCGGCGACGGCCTTCATTCCTTCGTGGAGGTGGGCTTTGGCGGTGTGAGGGTCTTTGGTGAGGGAGAGGATCAGCTGGGTGTCGTCGGCGTAGGAGATGATGTTGAGGTTGTGCTGTCGGGCGACGTGGGCGAGGGGTGCCATGTAGATGTTGAACAGCGTTGGGCTGAGGGAGGAGCCTTGGGGTACGCCGCAGATGATCTTGGTGGCCTTGGATCGGAAGGGGGCGAGGCGGACGCTTTGTGTTCTGCCGGAAAGGAAGGATGTGGTCCAGTCCAGGGCCTTCTCTTGGATCCCGGCGTCGTGAAGGCGTGTTCGTAGTGTGTGGTGGCAGACCGTGTCGAAGGCGGCTGATAGGTCCAGGAGGATGAGGGCTGCTGTTTCTCCGTTGTCTAGCAGGGTCCTGATGTCATCGGTGGCGGCGATGAAACATCAGAATCAAGACCCTTTCCAAGGTCCTCAAGACCCTCTCCCAGGTCCTCAAGACCCTCTCCAAGGTCCTCAAGACCCTCTCCAAGGCCATCAAGACACTCTCCACGGTCATCAAGACACTCTCCAAGGTCATCAAGACTCTCTCCAAGGTCATCAAGACACTCTCCAAGATCATCAAGACTCTCTCTCCAGGTCATCAAGACTCTCTCTCCCCAAGCTTATCAAGACTCTCTCCAGGTCATCAAGACTCCCGCCAAGGTAATCCGGACACTCTCCAAGGTCATGAAGACTCTCTCCAAGGTCATCAAGACTCTCGCCAAGGTCATCAAGACTCTCGCCAAGCTCATTAAGACCCTCTTCAAGGTCATCAAGATTCTCTCCCAGGTCATCAAGACCCTCTCCAAGGTCATCAAGACCCTCTACAAGGTCAACAAGACCCTCTCCAAGGTCATCAAGTCTCTCTCCAAGGTCATCAAGACACTCTCCTAGATTATCAAGTCTCCCTCCAAGGTCATCAACTCTCTCTCCTAGATCATCAAGACTCTCTCTCTCCAAGGTCCTCAAGAACATCTCCAAGGCCATCAAGACACTCTCCACGGTCATCAAGACACTCTCCAAGGTCATCAAGACTCTCTTCAAGGCCATCAAGACACTCTCCACAGTCATCAAGACACTCTCCAAGATCATCAAGACTCTCTGCAGGTCATCAAGACTCTCTCCAGGTCATCAAGACTCTCTCTAAGATCATCAAGACTCTCTCTACAAGATCATCAAGACTCTATCCAGGTCATCAAGACTCTCTCTCCCCAAGCTTATCAAGACTCTCTCCAGGTCATCAAGACTCCCGCCAAGGTCATCCGGACACTCTCCAAGGTCATCAAGACTCTCTCCAAGGTCATCAAGACTCTCTCCAAGGTCATCAAGACTCCCGCCAAAGTAATCCGGACACTCTCCAAGGTCATCAAGACTCTCTCCAAGGTCATCAAGACTCTCGCCAAGGTCATCAAGACACTCTACAAGCTCATTAAGACCCTCTTCAAGGTCATCAAGATTCTCTCCCAGGCCATCAAGACCCTCTCCAAGGTCATCAAGACCCTCTCCAAGGTCAACAAGACACTCTCCAAGGTCATCAAGTCTCTCTCCAAGGTCATCAAGACACTCTCCTAGATCATCAAGTCTCCCTCCAAGGTCATCAACTCTCTCTCCTAGATCATCAAGACTCTCTCTCTCTCCAAGGTCATCAAGACTCTCTCCAAGGTCATCAAGACTCTCTCCACAGTCATCAAGACACTCTCTAGGGTCATCAATACCCTCTCCAAGGTCATCAAGACCCTATCCAAGGTCATCAAGACCCTATCCAAGGTCATCAAAACTCTCTCCAAGGTCATCAAAACTCTCTGCAAGGTCATCAAGACACTCTCCAAGATCATCAAGACACTCTCCAAAGTCATCAAGATTCGCTCCAGAGTCATCAAGACACTCTCCAGGGTCATCAACCCCTCTCCAAGGTCATCAAGACTCTCTCCAGGCCATCAAGACTCTCGCTAAGGTCATCAAGACACTCTACAAGCTCATTAAGACCCTCTTCAAGGTCTTCAAGATTCTCTCCAAAGTCATTAAGACATTCTCCAAGGTCATCAAGACACTCTCCAAAGTCATCAAGATTCGCTCCAGAGTCAAGACACTCTCCAGGGTCATCAACCCCTCTCCAAGGTCATCAAGACTCTCTCCAGGCCATCAAGACTCTCGCTAAGGTCATCAAGACACTCTACAAGTTCATTAAGACCCTCTTCAAGGTCTTCACGATTCTTTCCAAAGTCATTAAGACACTCTCCAAGGTCATCAAGACTCCACAGTCATCAAGACACTCTCCAGGGTCATCGACACCCTCTCCAAGGTCATCAGGATTCTCTCCAAGGTCACCAAGACACTCTCCAAGGTCATCAAGACTCTCTCCAAGGTCATCAAGACACTCTCCAAGGTCATCAAGACACTCACCAGGGACATCAACACCCTCTCAAAGGTCATCAAGACACTCTACAAGGTCACCAAGACTCTCTCCAAGGTCATCAAGACCCTCTCCAAGGTCATCAAGACCCTCTACAAGGTCATCAAGACGCTCTCCAAGGTTATCAAGGCACTCTACACAATCATCAAGACTCTCTCCAAGGTCATCAAGACTCTCTCCAAGGTCATCAAGGCACTCTCCACGGTCATCAAGACTCTCTCCAAGGTCATCAAGACATTCTCCAGGGTCATCAACACCCTCCCCAAGGTCATCAAGACTCTCTCCAAGGTCATCAAGATTCGCTCCAGAGTCATCAAGACACTCTCCAGGGTCATCAACCCCTCTCCAAGGTCATCAAGACTCTCTCCAGGCCATCAAGACTCTCGCTAAGGTCATCAAGACACTCTACAAGCTCATTAAGACCCTCTTCAAGGTCTTCAAGATTCTCTCCAAAGTCATTAAGACACTCTCCAAGGTCATCAAGACACTCTACAAGCTCATTAAGACCCTCTTCAAGGTCTTCACGATTCTTTCCAAAGTCATTAAGACACTCTCCAAGGTCATCAAGACTCCACAGTCATCAAGACACTCTCCAGGGTCATCGACACCCTCTCCAAGGTCATCAGGATTCTCTCCAAGGTCACCAAGACACTCTCCAAGGTCATCAAGACACTCTCCAAGGTCATCAAGACACTCTCCAAGGTCATCAAGACACTCTCCAGGGACATCAACACCCTCTCAAAGGTCATCAAGACACTCTCCAAGGTCACCAAGACTCTCTCCAAGGTCATCAAGACCCTCTCCAAGGTCATCAAGACCCTCTACAAGGTCATCAAGACGCTCTCCAAGGTTATCAAGGCACTCTACACGGTCATCAAGACTCTCTCCAAGGTCATCAAGACTCTCTCCAAGGTCATCAAGGCACTCTCCACGGTCATCAAGACTCTCTCCAAGGTCATCAAGACATTCTCCAGGGTCATCAACACCCTCCCCAAGGTCATCAAGACTCTCTCCAAGGTCATCAAGACCCTCTTCAAGGTCATCAAGGCTCTTTCCACGGTCATGAAGACACTCTCCAAGGTCATTAGGAATCTCTCCAAGGTCCATCTAGACCAGAGGTCTTCAAACTTTTTGATGCCGAGACCCCCTGTCAAAATCTTTTAGGCGTAAGGACCCCCTCCTGACAAAAATTTCTGGAACCTGGTATTCCTCATCCTCGACAACCATAAACGGCCCACAGCAAATCATTTTTATGGTGGGGAAACAATATTAAACAGTGTTTAGCAAACCAAAAGTTTGTGGGTGACTATGGATTGGTATCAGAGGCTTATTACACAGTTCAAAAAGAATTACCCAAAAATTCACAATGGTACTTTTTCACCAATAAAACATATTTTGGCAAAACCTATTTGGATGATAACACCTTTCTGAACTCAAGTGATGAGTGTGCTTGTTTTTCTCCAGAGAGACGGTCAATCTGTGATTGCACCGTATAAATACAAGTTTAACAAATATAGCAATAAGCAACAAAACGGTGACCAGTCCAGCTTTGCAAAGGGCCCTTAGTGCGCAGCAACATGTGTCGCTGATTTTTAGTAACTTGTGAACCGGTTGAGCTATAAACACATTTTTTTTGTTAAAATCAGCAGCTTATGTGGCAGATGATTGACAATGTGGCAAATCTATAATTATGTGAAAATCGCTGCCGTTGCACAATCGCATAATCCCAGTGGCCCTGGGTATAATGGCTGTAATGCATGGGCTGCAACTTTAGTGCAAGGCAGCCGAGTTGAACCATACTATATTTCATGGGATGCTGGTGACTTGGCTTTTACAGCTGCTTGGAACTGGAGGTTGCTGAACATCATTCATCATCACTGAAACATACCATTTACAGTCATTAATGATGAACTGTCAGGTCCAAGTAGGATGCTTTCTTTAATTCCAGGGGAGGAAGTCATCCCTTATTCTTCTTTCACACTGTTTTTCTAAAAAGGTTTTATTTTTAACATTATGAAAACAGACACTTCTATTTTAGCAAAAACTGACTCCTGGTTATATTAGTTTGCTGCTGTTGTTGATTTCAGTCATGTTTGGGGGGCGGCTGGAGGGCCTTGAGAGTGTGAGCACTTGGGTGTGTAAAAGGTTTGGCTAAAAACAAAATATTCTGTATGTTTTTCAGGTCCTTCACCATCAGGTAGCTACATATAAATTAAGGGTCAGCTTAAATAAAAAATAAATTAAAAAAGTGCTACTCAGTGGGCAATGCAATATAGTACATTATTAAACCTCTAGTAGTTAATCCACCTTAATAAACGGTCTGTGTGTAACTAGAAAGCCACAAAATTAAATCTTGGTTGGTGCAGTGGAGAATAGTGACTTGGGTATTTGAACCTCTGCTTCCCTCCCCGGCAGGTTGCCAGCAGGACACGCTGTGCCCTTGTGGTTTCAGACGTCCTATTAACACCATCAGCAGTGCAGTTTTGTGGGATAAGTCACTTGGGCTTTGGTTTTTAACGTGCAGGAGGTTGTAAATTTGTAGGCAGCTCGGAGAGACCTAAGTTTACAGTGTGCATATGATGTTCATCTGTGCCCGTGCGTCGCTCACTGGGGTTGCAGGTGTTTACAAACCAGTATTTTGAAGGTTTGCTTGTCTTGTAAAAAAGTGTTCACTGATTCAGTGTTGTAGCAGTAGCGCATGGTCCCTTAATCTGCCTCATATTTTAGGCAGCAGGCATTGTATTTATGACATATACAGACTATAAAAGCAGCCTTCCCGAGAGCAGCACAAACAGCCTCGCTGCACAGATCTGCGGAGCCCTACGCAAAATTACATTTTCCCGTTTGAGTGCTCATTTTTCCCTAACAAGGGCTTTTGAGGACACTATTGTTATATGGCCCCCTTTTGGGGTCATTTGTTTATGCCGGCCATAAGGCAGCTATTTTCAGTGGCCTTAGTTAGGGCCACTGGAATTATGCAGCAGGGGAGGCACAAATTATGCAGCAGGGTTGGATAAATTACGTGGCAAGCAAAGGCAAATTATGCAGCACATTTTGGGAAAGTATCACTTCATTATTTTGACATTTCTAAACTTGTTAACACTGTCTGGGCATTAGTTGCAACTCATTAGTACCACTTTAACACCCAAAGACAGCCATAAGTTACAGAATTATGACCAGTCAACCTTTATAAAGGATCTTCCACTGCGCAGCAACACCTGTTGCTTTGTTTTTAATAACTTTTGAACCGTTTGAGCTTGAAACTATTTTATGTTAAAACTGCATAGTATGCAGATGATGATGGATTAAGTGGCAAATGTATAATTATATGAAAATCGCTGTGGCCGCATAATCACATAATTCCAGTGGCCCTGGCCTTAGTGTTGCACTAGCTCTGAGCACAACTTCACTGCCAGGCATCCCTGCTACTGACACATATGGTAGTGCTCCACCCCATTTGTGACGTCTGACACGACGCTATGCTCCACGTTGAGCAGAGCAAATGGGTGATGCAATGGAGGACATGCAAGACACCACGCATCTCTTTCCTAAGCCTAGACAGCAGACTTCAAAACACCCAAAGCTCTGGCCGCCCACCCAGATTTCAGAAATACTGGGAGTACTTTTATTTATTTTAATTATGTGGTATTTCAAACTCGAAGAGCTGCTACAGTTGGTAAGTAATATACTCGAGGAAAATTCCTTTACAGAAATGTGCTTGAGAATAAACTGGCCACAATGATTTACAATAGATTTGCAATGCAATAGGTCTCGCATTTAAGCGAGTTTAAGCTATTGGATTGAAAATGACACTGCCTTTTCTTTAAGTTTTAAAAACCAAAACATAAATAAAAGGCATTGTCATTTACAATGCCAATAGCTCAAACTCGCGTAATTGCGAGACCTATTGCATTGCAAATGCGTGTTTTTCTTGCTCCTTACTGGCCTTCAACACCTCCTCCGGGATAGTAAGCACTATGTAAATATATTTACAATTAGAAGCGCGCACTTCACAGCTCATCACAAAGCTTCCAGTGATTCCATCAATGAAAGCCAGTACCGGCTCCCAAGCATTACAGCTGCAAATTGCCCTTTACAAATTCAGATTCACTCGTAGCGCATATTTCCATTCCTTTCAGGCGAGCAGGCATCCTGGAAGGAAACCTTGTTTAGCTGTCCGATCAGCTCCGGTTTCACATCACAAGAGGACACTCCCTGAATGGCATTGCAGCTTTTAGTATTTTACTTTCATAATGAACTGTCTGGGGACGTTTTCTTTTTTTCAGAGTCCAGGCAGAAGTGAGGCCCGGGAATGCGCGACCCCCTTCCTATGACTCCACGGCCCCCGTGGGGGTCGCGCCCCACAGATTGAAGACCTCTGATCTAGACCCTCTCCAAGGCCATCAAGACCCTCTCCAACATCATCTAGACACTCTACCAGGTCATCAAGACTCTCTCCAAGGTCATCAAGACCCTCTCCAAGGTCATCTATACCCTCTACAAAGCATCAAGACTCTCTCCAAGGTCATCAAGACTCAATCCAAGGCATCAAGACTCTCTCCAAGGCATCAAGACTCTCTCCAAGGTCATCAAGACACTTTCCAAGGTCATCAAGACTCTCTTGAAGGTCATCAAGACACTTTCCAAGGTCATCAAGACTCCACTGTCATCAAGACTGTCTCCAAGGTCATCTATACCCTCTACAAAGCATCAAGACCCTCTCCAAGGTCATCAAGACCCTCTCCAAGGTCATCTATACCCTCTACAAAGCACCAAGACCCTCTCCAAGGTCATCAAGACCCTCTCCAAGGTCATCTATACCCTCCACAAGGCATCAAGACTCTCTCCAAGGCATCAAGACTCTCTCCAAGGTCATCAAGACTCTCTTGAGGGTCATCAAGACACTTTCCAAGGTCATCAAGACTCCACTGTCATCAAGACTCCACTGTCATCAAGACTGTCTCCACGGCCATCAAGACTGTCTCCACGGCCTTCATCCCTTGAAAAGTACCATATTGTGTAGGAAAAACACTTGGCAGATGCACAGGAGACCCACCAGTACTCCACCAAAGGCAATCTCAACCACGTACTAGTAGAAGTCAAACAGGGACTCTATGTGAAGAGGCAAAATATTTCCAAACTCACTGGGAAAGTCCGCAATGGCAGCCTGCAGGCTAAAACCAAATCTGTTGATCGGGCCCAGAAACAGGATAAAATGTGCTCCAGATTTTCAGAAAACAAGTCCCGCCAACATCTAAACTTGAAGACACCAAAAAAGCATACTAAATGCCGCAATGTGCACATCAGGTCATCTCCATATCTGCAAAGCCTCCTGCACTAGAGCTCTTTGTCTGCTTGATCCTCATGCAAGTGGTTTAAGAATCCTGAAATGCCACCAAGTCATCTCAACGCCGCCCACCGAGTATCGTGTTACTGGCAGAAACAAGGGCCAGTCCAAAAAAACTCATGCCATAGTTCGCTGGCAAAGGAAAACATCATGAAGCAGCCAGAAAACCCATCAACACTGGCTACAAGAAGAAACATGAAGGTGCCACATCCTCCAGTGGAAAAGGGCCCCTACATGGGGCCATTGACTTTAAAAACGCTTTCTGGCCTAGAAACATCAAACACTCCTCGCTGCGATGGAAGCAGACAACAGTTCCTTGCATAGCCTTATGGTGGTTGAGGGCCTGGTTTATGAGGCCCTACCGGCACTTTGCGCCGCCGGAACATCACTTTTTTGACGTTCTGGTGGCGCAATGTGCCACGGCATATTTACAAGGCCACGTAAAGCCACTTTTCATGGCCTTATAAATATGTGTCCCTTTCACACAGAAAACTGCGTGAAAGGGGCGTTCCATAGGTGTTGCCACGCAACACCCATGGAACCTGATGCATTCCCAGATTTACGAGGCGTTGTAAACCTGGGAATGCATCAGAACCTAACGCCATGGGAGGCGCAGCAAGGAGAAATGTTTTCATTTCTCATTTTTAATTTTTTCTATCTGTGCTGCATTCTGCAGCACACATAGAAAGAGTAAATCGCCTCTTGTGATTGATTTTGTGCAGGAAAGTGTCCCTTCCTGCACAAAATCAATCATCCCCGCAACGCAGGGTGCAAGGGTGCCTGCGTTGGCGCATGGCAGCCCATTGTGCGCCGGGAAAAAGGACAGGAATGCGCCGTATCCTATAGCTACAGCGCATTCCTGCCCTTTTGTTTTGACGTAGGGCAGCGCAGCAAGATTTCTTTGGCACCGCCTTATGCCAAAACCTCATAAATGAGCCCCTGCGTCACTTTTGCGTCGCCGTTGCGTCACTTTTTGTGACACATCGCTGGCGTAAAATATGTGCCACGTTGCGCCTTATTTACAAAGTGACGCATCTAGTCCGATGCGTCCCTTTGTAAAGCCCTGCGCCACATTATACTTGCATCGGGTATAATGTATGCAGGGTGGGAGTTCCGACACAAGAAAGCCTCGTAGAAGTGACGCAGTGAAATCTATGAGATTTCAGTGTGCCACTTCTAGGACGCCAATGCGTCAATATCTTACGCCTGCCACACAGCAGGCGTAAGACTGACGCAGTGCTATAATCATAGCCCTCCCCCCTGCATTGCTGGAGTTGTGTCACGCTTCCGACACAACTCCAGCAATGCGTCAGTTTGGCGCCGACAGATACATCAGTGATAGTGACGTATTGTCATTCCTTGCGACATGATGCCTCATACAGTAAACGTGACGCATCCATCATGTAGCAAGGAGGGTGCAGTGAAAACTGGTGCCTCGCTGTTTTTCATGAAGCGATGCAGCAGTTTTCATAAATAAGGCCCTGAGTCTTTATAGACCCTGGAGGCCGGTGTTGAAACGTCGACAACCCAGTCCAAGAGGTATGCGGAGAAGGAAGTAACACCCTCAAACTTGATCTTGGAAAATGCTTCAGAGGCATTAATCAATTTGATACAATTCATTGTCCTACTCCATAATTAGGAGAGCGGCACGAATCCTGATTCGGGCCGAAACTTCAGCTGTGACCAAATTGGATTACAACAAATGGCACACACTGTAGGGTTTTACATGCACAATTTTCTGTAGGTAAGACCTGGCGGAAATCATGTAGGCAAAAAGCACACAAGATCTGTTTGCACACCTGGGGAATGGCGAATTACACAATATTAGTACATTACCCCCGCTCCCCTTTTCTGGATAAAATGGAACAGGAACCAAATTTCACCTACTTACCAAACGAATGCAATCTGTATTTGCAGGGAGGATGTTAAGAAGCTGTAGGAAGACAACAAAACGTGTGATCCTCATTGACCGAAGCCTCAGTGATTGGATATTTATATGTCAAATTGGAGGGAAAGGAGCGGCCTAATGTTGTGGGCCTCTGGGCATGCACGGCCCTGAGGATTTAGTAGATATAGAAATGTGCAGAGACTAAGAAATCAAATCAAGTACCCTAAAACATTGATAGATGGACATTATGGTGAATATGCAACAATTTATGTTCTTGTGCTGAGCAGGCTGCCTCTGGTCCATGGGACGTTGGATCGATGGCGGGAATGATGGCTCGCAATGTTTTTCTATTGGCTGAAAGATCCTCACCACCTGAGGGAACGAATAGCTTGGAATGTGGTTGAATAGGGGTTTGGATGGGAGAAAATGTACAAAAAACATCCAGAAGTTTGCGTCTGTTTCATTTTCGACCGTTTCTACAAGACAAGATCAAGGGGAACACATACAGAAGCTTATCGCCACCAGAACGTCACTTTTTGTGATGTTCTGGTGGCGATAAGCCCGTTGCCTTATTCACAAGGAGGCGTTAAGCCACTTAACGTGGCTTAACGCCGCCTTGTGAACAAGGCCCCCTTTCATGCAGCGCTTAGCATGAAAGGGGTGGGCAATGAGTGTTGTGGTAGGTGTTCCGCAGCAACACCCATTGCTTTTTGAAGCTGCTCCTACTTACAAGAGCAGCGTAAGTAGGAGGCAGCGCTGAAAATAAGGCCAGGGAAAATCTGGCCTTGCCCTGGCAAAACGAGAAGATATTATTAATTTCTCCTCGTTTTTGCTGTTTCTATGTGTGCTGCAATGCAGCACACATAGAAACAGCAAATCGCCACAACTGATTGTTCATGTGCAGGAAGGTGTCCCTTCCTGTACAAAAACAAACATTAAATAATGACGAGTAGCAACTTCTACGTGTGCTGCATAAAGCAGCACACGTAGAAGTTACAAATCCGTGCAGGAGGGGACTCCTTCCTGCCCATGAACAATCATTCCCCGCAACGCAGGCACGCAAGGGAGCCTGCATTGGCGCTGGGCAGCTATATTTAGCACCAGCGCTAGAGGAAACGCAGCGGTGCGCCGCATTCTTGTAAATATGGCGCATCCCTGCGTTTTCAGAATGGCAGAGTGCGGCGTTAGCAATTTTAGCTTAACACCACCCTCCGCCATTCTCTTTTAAATGTGCCCCCATGTGTCTAAATTAGAATTTTGGGATCGACAAACATGAGTAGATTTTTCAAATATTTACATTTTTTATTATGGTTGCAAACTTTTCCCCGCAGGGTTTCATATGACTATGTGCACTCCACAAAGGCTTAGACATTTTGCTACAACACAGGCTGGTGCACCAATTTGCATAAAAGTGTCACTTTGAATGTTCAGTGCTTTCTTTACTCCTTCCTGACAGACCTTGATGTTGATGTATGAGATGCACTTACTGGGAGATGGTACAAAGAGAGTGAAAACTGTTCCCCCTTCATTGCTATCCATCCTTCCTCTGTACCCCAAGACTGTTCCTAGGGAGGCAGATTGGTCTGATATACTGTGTCTATTTGGTCTTATTGTAAGTCAAACGTAACTCGCCTAAAACTAAGTACCATATTCTTGTTTTTAAGTAAGCACAATCTTGCTTGCCTTAAAATAAGAACAACCAACAATACATTAACATTGTGATGTGTCGACCAATCATCTATGTCTGTAAATGTGGTACTTGTAATATTTTTGTTTTTCTTTCTCTTATATTATTTTGGCTCATATCTTTTAATATATCATTGGTATCTAGTTTATATGTAGGCATTTTATTCATGATGATTATTTGTTTAGCTTTGAAAATTTTAATAAAGAATTAAGATAGAAATATTATAAAAAAGTAAGTGCAATGTTCCTTGGGTTGACGTAACTACAATGTACCTTGTCGTAAAGTGGGTGCCAATTGCCCTGTTCTAAAATAAGTGGTATCTATCTTTTCTTAAAGTATGTAGATCAGTAAAATCCACTTTCCACTCCTGGACCCCTGAGGGACAATCAGAGGCCTTTCTCTCGAGGGGTCCTCACAGGCCTCGTTATTGCCCACTTCCACCAACCCCCACCCCGGCACCCCTCCCCCACCCCCGCTTCAGGAAGGGTTCACCCAGTGACTCCAGGGACCTGCCTGGCTGAGAAAGAATTGGTAATGCTTGCTGCATTCAAATAACCTTTAATAATCTGTGCTGTTGATAAACAAACCTGAACATCCCTTCAAAAAACATTCAAACTTGTTTAGTATGTGTGTGTGGGGGGGAAGGGGGCAGGTTCGTGTACCATTTGTCCTTGAGTTAAAAATTCACAATTGTGCCACTGTACCTCACCCACCTCTGAGGGACACCTGCGCTCCAGAGATGAGTCAATGTAGAGTTGAAAGTCTGCACTGCTGCACTAGCCAACTATTACCACCCTTCCCTGGGGATTGCTAGTGCCCATGCAGTGGGCAGTGCTGTGCTCCATGCCCTGGGGCTCTTAGCGTCCATACAGTGGGCAGTGATGTGCTCTATGCCCTGGGGCTCTTAGCGTCCATGCACTGGGCAGTGCTGTGCTCCATGCCCTGGGCATTGTTAGTGTCCATGCACTGTGCAGTGCTGTGCTCCATGCCCTGGGGCTCTTAGCGTCCATGCACTGTGCAGTGCTGTGCTCCATGCCCTGGGGCTCTTAGCGTCCATGCACTGTGCAGTGCAGTGCTGTGCTCCATGCCCTGGGCATTGTTAGTGTCCATGCAGTGGGCAGTGCTGTGCTCCGTGCCCTGGGGGGTTGATAGTGCCCATGCAGTGGGCAGTGCTGTGCTCCATGCCCTGGGGATTGCTGGTGTCTAAGCACTGGGCAGTGCTGTGCTCCATGCCCTGGGGCTCTTAGCGTCCATGCACTGTGCATTGTTAGTGTCCATGCAGTGGGCAGTGCTGTGCTCCATGCCCTGGGGATTGACAGTGTCCATGCAGTGGGCAGTCCTGTGCCCTGGAGATTCTTAGAGTCCATGCAGTGGGCAGTCCTGTGCTTCATGCCCTGGAGATTCTTAAGAGTCCATGCACTGGCAGTGCTGTGCTCCATGCCCTGGGGATTGACAGTGTCCATGCAGTGGGCAGTCCTGTGCCCTGGAGATTCTTAGAGTCCATGCAGTGGGCAGTCCTGTGCTTCATGCCCTGGAGATTCTTAGAGTCCATGCACTGGCAGTGCTGTGCTCCATGCCCTGGGGATTGCTGGTGTCTAACCACTGGGCAGTGCTCCATGCCCTGGGGATTGCTGGTGTCTAACCACTGGGCAGTGCTCCATGCCCTGGGGATTGACAGTGTCCATGCAGTGGGCAGTCCTGTGCCCTGGAGATTCTTAGAGTCCATGCAGTGGGCAGTGCTGTGCTTCATGCCCTGGAGATTCTTAGAGTCCATGCAGTGGGCAGTGCTGTGCTCCATGCCCTGGGGTTGCTATACATCCGTGCACTGGGCCGTGCTGTGCTCCATACTCTGGGAATTCATAGTGTCCATGCACCAGGCAGTGCAGTGCTGTGCTCCATGCACTGGGGATTGCTAGAGTCCATGCAGTGGGCAGTGCTGTGCTCTATGCCCTGGGGACTGCTAGTGTCCATGCACTGGGCAGTGCTGTGCTCCATACTCTGGGAATTCATAGTGTCCATGCACTGTGCAGTGCTGTGCTCCATGCACTGGGGATTGCTAGAGTCCAGGCAGTGGGCAGTGCAGTGCTGTGCTCCATGCACTGGGGATTGCTAGAGTCCATGCAGTGGGCAGTGCTGTGCTCTATGCCCTGGGGATTGCTAGTGTCCATGCACTGGGCAGTGCTGTGCTCCATGCACTGGGGATTGCTAGAGTCCGTGCAGTGCCACTCTGTGCCGGTCACATTTAGGAGCGCGCGCTCTCCAGGCAGTGGGCAGGGCATCATTCCATACATTGCGGTTCGGTGTTCCCTATGCCTGGGGCTCTGCCCATTCCCAGGCACTCTCGTGTGCCAGTCTTCATACACTGGGCAGTGCCTCTACAGGAAACAGGCAGTGGATACACTGATGTCCATGCTGCACGAGGTAGGGGCAGTTTCCATCCATTGGAATGGAGTACTTGTGATGTCCTCAATGGACCGGGCAGAGCCACTTCCGGACCACTGCCCATACATTCCAGTGCCCCTCAATCCTGCGGTGACCTGCTGCCCGCCCGGCGCCCTCGCCTCCCTGCTGCATTCCTGGACGTGAACTGGTAGACAGAAGAGTACCCCTTCCGGGTCAGGGGGCAGAAGCGCAGGGTGTGTGCGTTGTCACCTGTGGCCTGGCACTGGGGGCACACGTACTGGCGCAGGATGGGGCACTGCACGCGCCCAGCCTGGTCCTTCAGGGGGTGTGAGGTGTACACCCGCTTGGACTCCCCGTTGTGCTTGCAGAAGTTACAGGCTGAGGCCTCCAGGTCCTCGGAGCCGGGGGATGCAGGGGCCTCAGCCACGGGGGGCAGCAGCAGCGCCCCCTCCTGATCCTGCTTCTTCCTCAAGGTCTCCACCACATGGGCCAGGCCCAGGTAGTCCTTCCAGAGGCTGAAGTCCATGCTGGTTCTGGCGCACGTGCACTGCATGGAGGGATCTCTCCTGGTGCAGGTAAAAGTGTGAAGTGTGGAGGTGGACTGCTCTAAAACCTCCCCCGTCTGCCTCCCCCCTCTGACCCCCTCTTCACCCACACACACTTCCTGGAGCCTGGAAGATTCTTGGTGTTTCCTTCCTGTCAGGAGAAAGCGAAAGCAGAGTTCTGGTGAAACCATCTCCTGCCAGACAGAGGACTGCGGCGACGAGAGACTGAGGGCTGAGAGGGGTGAGACAGGCCTGGCGTCATGGGGGTGGGGGGCTGTGAGGAGAAAGACAGGAGTCTGAGAGGGGCGAGACAGGCCTGGCTGCTGGGGGCTGAGAGGAGGAGACGTGAGTATGAGAGGGGAAGGGCAGTCCTGGGGGCTGAGAGGGGAGAGACAGGAGTCTGAGAGGGTAGAGAGAGGACTCTGAGAGGGGAGAGACAGGCCTGGCTGCTGGGGGCTGAGAGGATGAGACGTGAGTCTGAGAGGGGAGAGACAGGGGTCTGAGAGGGGAGAGACACGCCTGGCTCCAGGGGTCTGAGAGTGGAGAGACACACCTGCCTCTGGGGGACTGAGATGAGAGAGACGTGAGTCTGAGAGGGGAAGTGCAGTCCTGGGGGCTGAGAGGGGAGAGACAGGAGTCTGAGAGGGTAGAGAGAGGACTCTGAGAGGGGAGAGACAGGCCTGGCGTCATGGGGGTGGGGGGCTGTGAGGAGAAAGACAGGAATCTGAGAGGGGAGAGACAGGCCTGGCTGCTGGGGGCTGAGAGGAGGAGACGTGAGTATGAGAGTGGAGAGACACACCTGGCTCTGGGGGCTGAGATGAGAGGGGAAGGGCAGGCCTGGCTCCTGGGGGCTGAGAGGGGAGAGACAGGAGTCTGAGAGGGTAGAGAGAGGACTCTGAGAGGGGAGAGACAGGCCTGGCTGCTGGGGGCTGAGAGGATGAGACGTGAGTCTGAGAGGGGAGAGACAGGGGTCTGAGAGGGGAGAGAGACACGCCTGGCTCCAGGGGTCTGAGAGGGGGGAGACAGGCCTGGCTGCTGGGGGCTGAGAGGAGGAGACGTGAGTCTGAGAGTGGAGAGACAGGGGTCTGAGAGGGGAGAGACAGGCCTGGCTTCTGGGGGCCGAGAGGGGAGTGACAGGTCTGGCTGCTGGGGGCGGAGAGGGGAGAGACAGGCCAGGCTGCTGGGGGCTGAGAGGAGGAGACGTGAGTCTGAGAGTGGAGAGACTAGGGGCTGAGAGGGGAGTCACAGGCCTGGCTTCTTGGGGGTGGGGGCTGTGACGAGAGAGACAGGAGTCTGAGAGGGGTGAGACAGGCCTGGCTCCTGGGGGCTGAGTAGAGAGAGATCGAGAGAGGAGTCTGAGAGGGGAGAGACAGACCTGGCTCTGAGGGCTGAGAGGGGAGAGACAGACTGGCTCCAGTAGGTTGAGAGTCAGGTGCCTGAGAGGGGAGAGAAAGGTCTGGCTCGGGAGAGGGTGGGGGGTGGCTGAGAGGAGAGAGACAGGCCTGGATCCTGGGGGCTGAAAGAGGAGAGACAGGCCTGGCTCCTTGGGGGAGGGGGGCTGAGAGGAGAGAGACAGAAGTATGAGAGGAGAGAGACCGGCCTGGGGGCTGAGAGGAGAGAGACGGGACTCTGAGAGGGTAGAGACAGGAGTCTGAGAGGAGAGAGACAGGCCTGGCTCCTGAGGGCTGAGAGTGGAGTCATAGGCCTGGCTTCTTGGTGGTGGGGGGCTGAGAGGAGAGAGACAGGAGTCTGAGAGGGGAGGGTCAGGCCTGGCTCTTGGGGGCTGAGGGAGAGAGAGAGGGGAGTCTGAAAGGGGAAAGACAGGGGTCTGAGAGTGGAGAGACAGGCGTGGCTCCGGGGGGGCTGATATGAGAGAGACAGGAGTCTGAGGGGAGAGACATGAGTCTGAGAGGGGAGAGACAGGCCTGGCTCCTGGGGGTTGAGTGTAGAGAGACGGGAGTCTAAGAGGAGAGAGACAGGAGTCTGAGAGGAGAGAGACAGGCCTGGCTCCTGGGGGCTGAGAGGAGAGGCAGGAGTCTGAGAGGGGAGGGTCAGGCCTGGCTCTTGGGGGCTGAGGGGAGAGAGAGAGAGGAGTCTGAAAGGGGAAAGACAGGGGTCTGAGAGGGGAGAGACAGGTGTGGCTCGGGGGGCTGATAGGAGAGAGACAGGAGGCTGAGAGGGGAGAGACAGGAGTCTGAGAGGAGAGAGACAGGCCTGGCTCCAGGAGGCTGAGAGGAGAGAGACAGGAGTCTGAGAGGAGAGAGACAGGCCTGGCTCCTGGGGGCTGAGAGGAGAGAGACAGGAGTCTGAGAGGATAGAGACAGGAGTCTGAGAGGAGAGAGACAGGCCTAGCTCCTGAGGGGCCGAGGGGAGAGAGAGAGAGGAGTCTGAGAGGGGAGAGATAGGGGTCTGAGAGGGGAGAGATAGGCGTGGCCCGGGGGGGCTGATAGGAGAGAGACAGGAGTCTGAGAGGGGAGGGTGGGCCTGGCTCTTGGGGGCTGAGGGGAGAGAGAGAGAGGAGTCTGAGAGGGGAGAGACAGGGGTCTGAGAGGGGAGAGACAGGCGTGGCTCCGGGGGGGGGGGGGCTGATAGGAGAGAGACAGGAGTCTGACAGGGGAGAGACATGAGTCTGAGAGAGACAGGCCTGGCTCCTGGGGGTTGAGTGTAGAGAGATGGGAGTCTAAGAGGAGAGAGACAGGCCTGGCTCCTGGGGGTTGAGTGTAGAGAGATGGGAGTCTAAGAGGAGAGAGGCAGGCCTGGCTCCCGGAGGCTGGGAGGGGAGAGACAGGAGTCTGAGAGGAGAGAGACAGGAGTCTGAGAGGAGAGAGACAGGCCTGGCTCCAGGAGGCTGAGAGCAGAGAGACAGGAGTCTGAGAGGAGAGAGACAGGAGTCTGAGAGGAGAGAGACAGGCCTGGCTCCTGGGGGCTGAGAGGAGAGAGACAGTAGTCTGAGAGGAGAGAGACAGGCCTAGCTCCTGAGGGGCCGAGGGGAGAGAGAGAGAGGAGTCTTGAGAGGGGAGAGACAGGGGTCTGAGAGGGGAGAGATAGGCGTGTCCCGGGGGGGGGGGTTGATAGAAGAGGAGAGAGACAGGAGTCTGAGAGGGCAGAGGCATGAGTGAGAGGAGAGAGACTGGCCTAGCTCCTGAGGGGAGAGAGAGGAGTCTGAGAGGGGAGAGACAGGGGTCTGAGAGGGGAGAGACATGAGTCTGAGGGGGAGACACAGGCCTGGCTCCTGGGGGCTGAGAGGAGAGAGATAGGGGTCTGAGAGGGGAGAGACAGGTGTGGCTCCAGGGGGCGGGGGGGGGGGGGCTGATAGGAGAGAGACAGGAGTCTTAGAGGAGAGAGACAGGCCTGGCTCCTGGGGGCTGAGAGGGTAGAGACAGGAGTCTGAGAGGAGAGAGACAGGCCTGGCTCCTGGGGGCTGAGAGGAGAGAGACAGGAGTCTGATAGGGGAGAGACAGGTGTCTGAGAGGGGAGAGACAGGTGTCTGAGAGGAGAGAGACAGGCCTGGCTCCTGGGGGCTGAGAGGAGAGAGACAGGAGTCTGAGAGGAGAGAGACAGGCCTAGCTCCTGAGGGGGGGGAGAGAGAGAGAGAGAGGAGTCGTCTGAGAGGGTAGAGACAGGCCTGGCTCCAGGGGGCTGAGCTAAGAGAGACAGGAGGCTGAGAGGGGAGGGGGAGGGGCAGGCCAGGCTCTGGGGGTTGAGAGGGGAGGGGAAGGCCTGGCTGGGTGGGGGTGTTGAGTTAGAGGAGGGAGACGTGAGTCTGAGAGGGGTAACCAACTCGGCGCCAGGAGGCTGAGGACAGGGCCCCACTGACGTACAATGGAGGGCCAAGGAGTTCCTGGGTGGGAGATGAATGACTATTTTAGAATCTCCGAGACAGTCTGGGGAAATGTAGGCGTGAACACGATTGGTGCTTACAATAGTGGTGTTTCGGAGAGAGAACGTGCTGGTGTGGTGATTTACGGGGCGTCTATAGATTTGAACACCAATCTTCTCCACTTTACTGTAAATTAAATATTGAGCCCACGTGACTGAGTCGTGATCTCGTGCACACCGTAGCTTCAGGAAGCTGCCGAATTTGCTTTGTTTAAACTCGTGTATTTCTCCCTTTTATTTCAGTTTACTTTAGTGTCCCCAAGCCATTAGGTGGGGCCTTTGTTGACGCATGCGCACACGCAGGCAGACAGGTGTCCACAAACCAACACGTGACAGACACCCATGTCACAAGGTTCACCAGACATCCTCACACACACCACCAACTCCCCTCAGATCCCCGTTTTCTGCACGTGAGACTTGTGTTTGCAGTGTGACGTTTTCCCGCCATATCTGACCTTTTGCGTCACACTTAATTCCGATCATAAAAGAAGGACAATGCTGACATCTCCAGGCCTGCTTTGTCTTTGCCTTGAAGGGATATATAGTTTTATGCTTATAGTGAACATAAAGAAAATATCAGAACTACAAGTACCAGAATGCAATTTTATATTAACTGCCTATGTATCTTTTAAGCTGGTCTGTGCTCGGTGGGGTCAGCTCCAGTACTGTTTTTTCTTTGCATTCTGATATATTTTGCATTTCCCTTTCGTTATCCAAAACTACAGGTGAAAGATTTTAAAGTATAAATTGATGATGTATTTACACACGACCAGGGGTAGATAACTCGTGTTCTGGTTCCTGCATTTATCTGTAAATATTCCGGGGCAGATTTACAAGAAAGTGACGCATCTGTAGAGATGCGTCACTTTCCCTGCGCCACCCTGAGAAACCCTCGCGCCACCATGGATGCGCCGTATTTACAATACGGCGCACCATGACGCAAGGATTGGCAGATGCGTCAGAAATTCTGACGCTTCTGTTGGCGCAAAAGTCACGCATTGCTGGAGTTGTGTCGCAAGCACGACGCAACTCCAGCAATGCATGTGGAGGGCTATACTTAGGGGCATATTTACGTTCCCTGGCGCATCCCTGCAAATCAGCAGGGATGCGCCAGGGAAGATGCGACACGCAAGTTTGCCCTTGCGCCACCGCTAATGCGCCGCATTTACAATGCGGCGCGCCGTGGCGCACAGAATGGCAGATGCGTGTCACATCCCCCGACGGAAAGGCGGCGCATTGCTGGAGTCGCGTCGCGCTTGCGACGCAGCTCCAGCAATGCTCGGGGGTGCCCTATCCCTAACATGGTGCATCAATCCTTACGCCTGCTTCAAGCAGGCGCAGGGTTTGACGCAGCATGGGCGTAAAGTGACTCAGTGAAATCTTGTAGATTTCACTGCGTCACTTTACGTGGCGTACCTGCGAGGAACGCCCACCCTGCGCTGGAACGCCCACATGAAACCTGACGCAGGTTTCATGTGGCGCAGGGGTTTACATCGTGACGCATCTCCCTAGATGCGTTACGTTGTAAATATTGCGCAACGTGGCGCATGGTTTGCGTCGCCGCTGCGTCACATGAGTGACACAACGGCGGCGCAAAAGTGGCACAAGGGGCTTGTAAATATGCCCCTTAATAAACTGTATCACTCCTTACGCCTGCTCCAAGCAGGCGTAAGGTTTTGACGCAGTGGCGTCCTGGAAGTGGCACAATGAAATCTTGTAGATTTCCCTGCGTCACTTCTGCAAGGCTTTTTTGCGTGGGAACGCCCACCCTGCATACATTATACCTGACGCAGGTATAATGTGACGCAGGGATTTGCAACGTGACGCATCTCCCTAGATGCGTCACATTGTAAATGGGCCGCATTTTTACGCCGCCGCTGCGTCACAAAAAAGTGACGCAACGGCAGCGCAAAAAAGACGCAAGGGGCTTGTAAATCTGCCCCTCCGTTTCTGGAAGCCTTAGGCATACGATCAGTGCTTGTTTATTACACTGCTGCTGCTCTTTCGTTCAATCACGTTATTCCCAGTTGACCTTTTAATATTTTATTTTTATCGTAAAGTATTTTAAATTAAACTTGGTCGTTCTTTTCAATGTGGTCTTTAATGTGCTCTCTCCTACTTTCAGGGCCAAAGTATTTCCATGTTTTAAGAACAAATATACTCCAGTGGAACAGAAAACAAAGAGTTCAAACCTCTTTATCAAGGGTTTTCAGCAACAAACACACATGCACTTCACTGCGTTAATAAACCGTAAAAGCATGGCCACACAAAAAATACTTACAATACAGAGGGAACGGGCAAATATAGCCACACGTGTACAGCCATTTACCTTTCTGTGCTTCGTTTAAAACCGAACCAGCTGTGAAGGCTGCTTCACATGAATTTCACGGTGGACACGTGTGATGGTGGCAGTGATCTGTGGGACCCCCATGAGATAGAAAATGTGGGGGTGCAAAGCAAGCAAACGTGGTACAAAAAGCATGACCTTTTCATCGGCGTCCCCTGTTCAAAGCACCTTTTACAACGGTCTGGCATGAAAAAAATGGACATTGTCAAAAGTTTCCAGGAGAAGGAACCGATAGTTTTTCTTTGTGATCTCTGTAAACAGTGAGTGTTGCAGGACGTTGTATGTAGTTTGGCCTTCGAGGCTCGGCCTTGCGGTGTCAGCTGCCCTCTGAAATCCTGCAACAATAAAAAAAACAAGCATTTTTAATGCAATAGGTCTCGCATTTGCGAGCGTTTAAGCTATTGGCATTGTAAATGACAATGCCTTTTATTTATGTGTTTTTAAAAGGAACACATATATAAAAGTCATTGTTGTTTTTAATGCCAAGAGCTCAAACTCTCGCAAATGCGAGACCACTATAATGGTGGCCACACCCCTTTTTTAGACGCTGCTCGCATATTCAGGTTACAGTGAGCAGCGTCTAAAGAAAGGGGTGCAGCCAATATTAAAGTTAAGCTCGTATGGTGCTTTCACTCAAAGTGGAGAAAAATAATAATAATTTCAAAAGGTTCTGTAGCGCAGCCGCTAAAGTGAAAGCGTCCCGCGCTGGTAATTAGATAATTAAATAAGCATAGCCACTAAAGTGAAAGAGGACCGCTGCTGTAATTTGAATAAATACATTACTATTAAAATAAAAGCGGGCGGGTGGAATAGGGGAAGAGCATTAAAGAAAATAGTGCTCACCAACTTATGAAGCAGACCGTGTAACAACCACAGTAAAAGGGTCAGCCCTCATGGGAGGTTACAAATGAAAAACACACAAGATGATGGACGGAATGTTGCACATTGGCAAACATTCACCCCCAGTCACAGATCTGGGTTTAATCCATCGTTATTTTGCTTCACCACGCCACCCCAGTTCAGACATAGCCATATGCAAATCAGTCTTGACCCTGTGCCTCATGGGAACAGTCCAGACCGAACTGCCAAGCCACGTCTTCCCTGGACCGGAATCAAGCATCCTAGGACCGGTTTCGGGCTTTCAGCCCTCATCAGCCAGGATAGCTTGACTCCAGTGGCGTAGTGAGCACGGGACCCACGTCTGGGCATACCCTTCCCACTTAGGGCGAAATGCAAAACACACAAGATGATGGACGGAATGTTGCACATTGGCAAACATTCACCCCCAGTCACAGATCTGGGTTTAATCCATCGTTATTTTGCTTCACCACGCCACCCCAGTTCAGACATAGCCATATGCAAATCAGTCTTGACCCTGTGCCTCATGGGAACAGTCCAGACCGAACTGCCAAGCCACGTCTTCCCTGGACCGGAATCAAGCATCCTAGGACCGGTTTCGGGCTTTCAGCCCTCATCAGCCAGGATAGCTTGACTCCAGTGGCGTAGTGAGCACGGGACCCACGTCTGGGCATACCCTTCCCACTTAGGGCGAAATGCAAAACACACAAGATGATGGACGGAATGTTGCACATTGGCAAACATTCACCCCCAGTCACAGATCTGGGTTTAATCCATCGTTAGACGTGGGTCCCGTGCTCACTACGCCACTGGAGTCAAGCTATCCTGGCTGATGAAGGCTGATAGCCTGAAACCGGTCCTAGGATGCTT
Source organism: Calotriton arnoldi (assembly GCA_963921515.1). NCBI lineage: Eukaryota > Metazoa > Chordata > Amphibia > Caudata > Salamandridae > Calotriton > Calotriton arnoldi. The sequence goes on along the minus strand of CAWUFW010000236.1, from coordinate 4,406,927 downwards.
GATTCCGGTCCAGGGAAGACATGGCTTGGCAGTTCGGTCTGGACTGTTCCCATGAGGCACAGGGTCAAGACTGATTTGCATATGGCTATGTCTGAACTGGGGTGGCGTGGTGAAGCAAAATAACGATGGATTAAACCCAGATCTGTGACTGGGGGTGAATGTTTGCCAATGTGCATCATTCCGTCCATCATCTTGTGTGTTTTGCAGGTTACAAATGAAGACAAGGCGGTACAAAGGAGGGACTAACAAACCTATGTACGAATCAGAAGCCAGCATTTATGAAGGGCAATGACACAAGCCAATGACAAATATGGGCGGAGAGTGGGCGGGGCTTCTATTCCATACTCCAATACAACAAGCCGCAGCGCATGTGCTGCCCAGTCTCGACCTGAAAAGGCCTATACTGCTCTACTACCCTTCTTCATCAAAACAAAAAATGGACTTAGCCCATCTCCTCCCACAGCAATAAAGAAAGGACTATACTGTTCTACTCTTCATCAACTGAAACAACAAAAGTTTCCAGACTGCTAGGCTCTGGCTCTCTCTAGTGGTATCAACACAGGTAGAGCCCTGCTCTAATGAGGTCGTCTTTAGCAGGTGATTTCTGCATGATCACTGTGCTCCTCTGAAGGGTTCTCCTTCTTATGACCCGCAGCTGTCGCTTGTACCTCTTGCGCTTCATAAACCCCTCCAGCCTCATCAGCATCAACCAGTCGGACCTCAATGTTGGATGTTATGAGGGGCGCCTTGCCTGACCTTAACACAGCACCACCGCTCTTCTAATCGCTCTACCTGGCCATGAGGCTCCAGCCTGCTATGCCACCTCCAGCAACTCAGTGCCCCTAAAGTCAATTGTCGGTCGATGTAATGGGCTGTCTACCTGGCTACCCACCCTGTTGCCCTGGGTTGGAAGCGCCGCAACTTGAAAAGGAGGGAGTACAGCCACTTGTTGGGTTTCAGCTGCTGCCACGAGGCAAGTGTTCCGTTATTAAGGCACTGGGAGGTGCCACTTGGAAGAACCAGGACTTCTAGGCAGCTTTGGCAAGGCCAGCCTCAAACCACAGAAGGCCAACTCAAAAGATTTCGGTTCTCAGGCTGAAACCCCTTGAAAGCACACTGCCCAGAACAACCTTATTGAAGCCTGCCATGCTTTGTTTGGGTTCCTGCAACATTACAATCAGGTCTGGCACCAGATCTCCAACAAAACAAGCCCTTTCAACCTCAGAGATCTGTCCAATCCCACCAGCTCATCATCTCAAAGACTTCGGCATCCCAATCCCAGTTCCACTGTCTCACTACCTAAGTCTATTTAATGAGGTCTACTTCGAGTCCTTGAGAAGACAGTGAGCCTCGCAAGGTTGTGGACGACCACGTGATGAACATCTCTACCCTAGAAAAGGTTGCCTTGTTCATACCTACTACCTTCCAATTTGGATTAGCCTCAAACATGACGACAACGCCTGTTGCCACCAGCACCTCCCCCCATCGGCCTTTCCAGATCTGGCTCCAATGCTTTCAAGATCAAATACCCCCAAATCTTTCCAAACATGCAATGAAAAACCTAAAACACAGGACCTTGATGGACCTGCATCCATTTTGCAACGCGACCAGGAAGATAGACACAGTGAAGGTCTGACACTCATTCACCGAAACTCCCTGAGATGCCAAACCCTCCCAATAACTCATTTTCAGTCCTTCAAATGCATGTCGGTGGAACTGGCCACATCCATGACCTCCAACCGCAGATGGAATGTGTTTTACTACCCTCCTGGTCGAAACAATACTTTCATCGAAGAATGCATGGACTCCTTCTCTTCGCAAGTCATCAGCTCTGACAACAATGTCTTCCTTGGTGAATTCAACATCCACTGAGGAGGTGTGGGCAACAGCTATGTGGACACTTTTACCTCCTTTCTCATTGAAAATGATCTTCAACAACACTGCTATAAACCCACACAGCTCAAAGACACCATTCTCGATCTGATAATCTCCAACTCCCCCAACTTAAAGACATATGACCCCATCCCAGTCGACTGGTCTAATCACATGCAGATTCCATTCTCCCTAAATGGTGCGCATACCAAAACATGCGGGCAAACCAAGAAAGAGAAAATATGGTTCAGGGGCACATCCAGCCTTGACACAGAAGCCATGGCCATCATGGCCCTTCCACCATAATTTCGATTACTCCTCATCTGGACATTAACAAGACCACCCACAGGTACAACTCCTGCATAGAATCCCTTATAGACAAATGTGCACCCCTGAAGTGCAAATTTTCCAGACCAAAACCCTCCAGGCCATGGTTCTCTCAAGAGCTTTATGAAGAAAGAAAGCTTATCAGAAAATGCAAGAAAGAATGGAGACAAGCGCCATCTCACCTGAGTTTGACTAAGCTTCGCAAAGCGAGAAAACATTGCTGAGACCGAATCCTCGGAGCCAAATCCTCCCATATCAGAGCCTTTGTGAATTCAGCAAAGAATAGACCGAAGTGGCTGTTTGTGGTCATTGGACAGATTACTAACCACTTCAGCTCCTAAGTCACCCGTGGCCCGATGCAACAACTTTGTGGATTTCTTCGATAGAATAGTTAGAGACATCTATATCTCGCTGCCCATCAATGACTCCCTTGAAACGGTATAGACTTTACCATGCACGGCACTACAGTCATGGTCATCCTTCTCTCCAATTTCCGAACAGGACATACAACGAACTATCTCCAAAGTAAAACCCTCAAACCATCATCAGGACGCCATTCCAGGCTCTGTCAGCAAATCTCTTGCTGCATACCTTCTCCCCATATGGACCACCTTGGTGAACTCTTCTCTCAAACAGGGCACTCTTCCCAGAATGACTAAAAATGGGTCAAATCACCCCTCTCTTGAAAAAAACAAGCTCTCTATCCTGAGAATGTGAAAAACTACCACCCAATCTCCACGTTCCCATTTTAGGTAAAGTCATCGAACGTTGCACAGCGTCCCAAATAGCCTCACACATTCGGACAAACAACCCCTTAGACTCTCTCCAATCAGGTGTCTGACTGGGTCACAGTACAGAAACTGCGATCCTCCAAATAGTCCATGACTCCCTCAGAATCCTCGATTCTGGCAACTCCTGGTCCTCCTTGATTTATCCACTACGTTAGACACTATCAACCATCTGGACCTCCTTCGTACACTTGAACTTTGCATGGGATGGGGAGGCACAGTCCTCAACTGGTACACCTCACACCTATACTACCATTCCCAAATTATGAAAATGGGCAGCTCGCCCTGGAGACCAGTCAGCGTTCCCCAAAGGATCCCTCAAGACTAGATCCTCTCCCTAACCCTCTTTAACCTCTACCTAGATCCTCTTTGTGTGATCCTCAGAAATTCTGGGGTTCCCTTCTACCTCTATGCCTACGACACCCAAATATACTTCAAAATCTCTTCCCCGGAAGATGTTGCCCTGCTTTCAAAACTCTCAAAGATTCAAAACTGGATGTCCAACCACCATTTAAAACTAAACCCAACCAAAATAGAATTTCTTTTGATCTCACCCCCGAAAGCAAAAACGCCAGTACAAGAATGGATGGCTAACCTTCCCACCCTGGAGGGCTGCCGCGCCATTGTCCAGAGTGCCAGATCACTCGGCATCACCCTTGACAATCATCTCAATCTTCACAGACACATCGTAGCCATGGCCAACAGTGCACGACACCAACTGAGGCAACTTTGGGGTATCAGACAACTGATTCCGAAACAGTTTTGTAGTCATTCGTGCTCTCTAGACTAGACAATGGAATTGCCTTCCTCTCAGGCATTCCCAAAGTTCACCTAGACCCCGTGAGAGCAACACTACATGCCTCAGCACGCTTTGTTTTAGGTCTCCAGAGATTTGACCTAATTTCCCCGGTGCTGCTAACCCTCTACTGGCTTCCCATTGAAGCGTAGGCCCAATTCAAAACCCCCTGCATTACCCACAGAGCGCTGCACTCCTCCTCACCCTCCAACGAGAAAATGAAAATTTCCAGAGCAAACAGGGGTTCCAGAAATGCCCACTCCCTGCTACTGGAACCCCCCAACTTCAGTTAAGAACGATACACAGGGGTGTGGAATTTAGTCAAATATCTACTTGTCCATGGGGCAGGTTGCTTCATAAATCTACTTGTCCTGTAACAAAATTCACTTGTCCCTTTTGTGTCATGCAATGCAGCGACAAATTATGGCAGCAATCTCATTATATAAGAGCTCTGAAATAGCCTCTCTGATTATGCCAGGGCTCCTCCATAGTAGGGTTTAAATACTAGCAATTCCCTTATGTTGCCACGTTACTGGGGCTGAAAGTAATGGCAAGCAACAATTCCAGGGTTGGAATGCCCATTTGAGTCTGTGCAAACCTACCAACTTTCATGTTTTAAGGGTTTTCACCAACTCTTCTCTAATCTTCGCCCATACTGAGAAAGGTTGGAAATTTACTCCTGACAATGGCAGACATAAAACTTCTTCGAGGGATGGGAAAAAAGTGGTTGGAGGGAAAGTGAACTTGCAAACACTCAGATTTTCGCATGGGCAAATCTACACCTGCATATTTGCTCATGCTAAAATGCAGTTCGCAAATATGTTCTAGGAGTACTATTTCTTGGCCTACTTCTGTAAAGTCTTGTGAATTCACGAAAGCCGTACATCTGCACTTAATGCAAGGACATGGGTGCACTTCTGAGACTCTATTTAATAATTGAGCCACTAATTAGATCTGGCGTTAACCATGACCTTTTGTGTTTATTAAAATTCTGTCTCTCTCTCTCTCTCTATCGGCTAGCTTCACTGTGAGTGACAGCATTCTGTTCTTTCACAAGGAGCATATCGACACACAGTCGTTTTGTTCAGTGCCAGAAACTACTGTGGCAATGTGTGCTTTTTGAGACCAAAACAATTTTTGCTTTTGCCAAGGTTTGTTACAATGGTGAAGGCCCAGCAGCTCCCACACCAATAAGGTTTTACAAAAACCATGCCAAAACAAGTCACGCATTGACAAAACCAAAAGGCTGACCAACAATTTCAGACCTACTGGTTTTACCAATAGTTGTTTATTTTTATGTTTTCCATAATCTTATTAAAACTGGTTACACTGATTTTCCATTATGAATATTTTTGGGAAATACTAGCAAACAACACATTTTACTACATGATGCTGCAAAGAACTGGCACCTAAAATTTTACAGTAGTTTAGTGAAATGTTTTTGCATTTTTTTGTGAACATTTTATTTTGAAAGCAAAGAATCTTCAATATTGCTTTCAGGCTTCTGCATATATTTGCATCTAATCATAGAGCATTGTGGGAGCATTATACATAGCCTCATATTGCTAAACATTGAAAACGTGTACACATTTTTATACTGGAACCACTGTCAGTAGAGCAATCTGAGCTTACAACATTTACTCAGAGCACTCACCCTAATAATGAAGGCTTTTCATTAATGAACCATAAATACAAGTTTGAACAGCATTAACACATGGACACAAATATTACCTTAACAGCAGGCAATGGCTTTCCCTGATCAATAATGTGGTTCTGTAAACTGGCAGCCAAAGTGTTTGTGCTGCAGGGGGTTGGGCCTACTTGTCCCATGAAAACTTGTTGCCTTTGACCCCAAACACTCCGTCAGCTCCTCCTTTTTGACCGACATATTGGTTAATTCAACCTGAACCAGACTGAAGTACTCTCTCCGATTGCGATCAGACCTGCCCTCGCTATACGACCCCACCAGCTAAATCGATGCTTTAACTGTGTATTTCCTCTGCCCATTTGCTGTAACTGTTCTTGTGATTTCTTCTGCACAAACCCACCGAAGTAATCGTCTGAGTTTAATTACTATTAATGCAACCCGCTGTTACCCTTTTCTCCTGCTTGTAGTGAAGCGTTCTGATGCCTTCGGGCCAAGTCCATGCTATATAAAATTGCAAAAATACATAAAACAACACAATTTCAACAAGTTTACATTTCATCACACAGATAACAAACAAGTTAGGTTCATGCCATACCAACTGAAACCACGTGATGGCAGCAGTGTTCTATAAAAGGTACACATTAGTGGAAAAGAACAACAAACCCTCAAAACGTCACTGAAGGAACTGTTGCTGAGACTTTAAGCTCACACACACATCTTAAATGACAAAATTCATATTTAATGGACTGTCTGACCTGGATGCGTTGGTCATCGTCGCAGGCTCTGCTTAAATTTAAATTGCATTTACTACCTCTGACGAGGGATAAACCGAAGCACTATATTTAGGTCTTAACAAGAAAAATCTGAAGATTTTGGACAAAAACGTAGATACTGGTGCCCCTCCTGACAAGTGGCGGAGGCACAGGAGTGCGGTCCCGGGTGACTCTATGTAACCGAGGCTGCAGCGCTGCTCACAACTACGTGATGCATTCTGGGAGCTGTAGTCCGGGTTCAGATTAATTGGTCCAACTGAACTAACACAGAGACCGTGAAGACTTGTAAAGATAAGTCCAGGCACGTGTATGAGAGGGAGGAAGGGCGGAGAGGGCGGCCTGGCAGGGTGTGGCTGCAGCACAAGGGCGCCTGAAGGGCTCACAGCCGCTTTGTAAGTAAATTTATTTTAACAACCTGTTCGTAACAACCTGTTGCACGCAAGAGCTGACCTGTAAATATTTACTAGGGTGGGCGGATGTCCTGAGCTTCCCTCGCATCCCCCACATCAACTTTATTTGTTGCATTCTGTTCCGAGGAGAAAAAAGTAACAATCACACAGAAATGCAGCAGTTTACACCTTTATGTGCAAACTTGTCTGCGCACCACCAGTCCCGGTTGTATGACAGAAGCACGCATGGCTGAACCACGTTTACCTCTACAACGTAGCCTCAACAGCAAATGCATCTTTACCACGCATGCCTTTAACACGCATGCCTTTACAACGAATTTCGTAGTAAAGGCATGTTTTTTAAAGGGATATGTGTGGTAAATTACCACTACCCTGACCCCCCACCCTCCCTGCCCTAAGCCCTAAAATCCTACCTCCCACCCACCCTGAGCCCTAAAACCTACCCCGTCCTGCCCTTAAAACTACCACTTCCCCTCTCCCGCTCTGAGGCCTAAAACCCTGCCCCCTACCAAAATCGACCCTGACCCCAGCCCCCCGCCCTGAGCCCTAAAAATTACCCCAGCGCTGCCCTTAAAACTACCCCTACACCTTCCCCGCCCTGAGGCCTAAAACCCTGCCACCCTTTAAAAAACCTACCCGACCCCCCGACCTGAGCCCCAAAACCAACCACCACCCCTAAAACTCCCCCCCCCAAACCCAGCCCCATCCTTTAAAACTACCCCTCGCCCTAAAACCCTGCTCCCCCCTTTATAAAGACTACCCCGACTCCTCCTGCCCTGAACCCTAAAACCGACACCACCCTAAAAACTATCCCCCCCGTACCCGACCCTAGCCCTTAAAACTACCCGGCTCTCCCCTCTGCCCTAAGCCCTAAAATCCTGCCCCCCTTCCAAAAACTATGCCCACCCCCGCCCGTGGCCCTAAAACTGACCACCCCTAAAAACTACCCCCCTAAACCCAGCCCCAGCCCCACTTACCTGTCCGCATCTGGAGCTCTCTGTTCCGACACTTCCTCTTCCTCTCCACGCTCATCCGGACACTAGACCGCTATCTGCCTTAACCACACATATGTGTGGTTACGGCAGATGCGTGGTTCAGGCAAGCGTTGCTATGCTTGCGGGGGAACGGCACACGTGGCTTAGCCTGCGTTGTAAAGGCCGCTTTCCCCAGTCCCTCCATTTCGTAGGGTTGTGTTTGAAACACTCTCACTTGTGTCAGTGAGTGGGACCCACCCCCTTTCTTAACACCCCTGAGACACCGGGGGATTCCTTAGAGTGGAACCCGGCGTCTCCCCGCCCCCAAGTAATAGTGTGTACGCCACAATCTGCGGGACTCACGTGTCCTCGACAGCTGAGAGTGTATCTGTGCACCTGCCCTACACAATCACCCTCGACACGCTTATGTGTACGTTCTGTTGTGTTGTGTTTCTGAGGTCATGGTATATTTTCTCTAGCTTATTCGGTCGTGGTGTTGTTTTATAGTATCCTGTTGTATGAGCATGTTGTGAACTCTGTTTCGTGTTTTTGTTCTGTTCTTGTCTATCAATGTTCCATTATGTTGGCCTTGTAAGCTGGTATTTTGTTATGGGTATTCTTGCAGTGTGTTATATTGTGGTGTTGCTACTTTAGTGTTCCTATATTGTGTTGCGTTTTGTTGTGTTGGGCTTCTTTGTATTATGTTCTGTAGTGTTTGTATGATGGTATTAATTAGTGTGTTTTATTGTGATTACATATTAGCTTATGTTGCCATTACTGGTTGTAATTTGCCGAGAAGTTCCAGTGTACTCTAGTGTTGTGGGGCATTCTGTTGTGGCTGTATATGCATTGGTTTTGTTGTTTTGATGTTTATTTTATCATTGCTTTGTTAGGCTTTCTGGTATATTTACTGTATTCTGTGTGATTTAGTTGTTTGTTTTGTTGTCATTGTGCTGTGCGCTCTATAAATGTAATTGATTGTATAATGATGGGTTGTGATAGTTGTATTGCGTTGAACTGCTTAGGGTTCGTTATAATTATTCCCCCATACAGCTTTTGAATACAATTCGATTAAAACTGGTATTAATGTTTTAATTCGTCAGTTCGGAGAGGCAAAGAAAACACACCACAAAGAGTGTGAAGGCTGGGCGGGAGGGGGGCGAGACTTAGGGGCATATTCACAAGGACTTATCTCCGAGTTATCGCCACCTTAACGCATCAAAAGGGGAGATAGATTTAACACCCCATTCACAAGCGGGTGCAAACTGCAGACATCGCCAGTATTCCCGCAATAACTGCCCCAAAATTTATCTCCACGGGTGACACCACCAACTAACCCTAATGAGATGCAGAGTAGGCGTTCCCGTGCAAAAACACCACTACACCACTTTCACAACGAACTGCCAGATCTGCGATGCGAACCAAAAACAGGCGATAAGCCGCGGTAGCAGCAGGGAATTAACACCTGCCTTTTGCTGGTGTTAAGCAGGACGACTACCTGCTGCATGAAAGGGAGCCCAGCCCAGAGCCACATCTGAAGACCCACAGATGCCATGGAGACAATGATCATGCAGCTCGGAGACCCATGAGAGCCACAAAACCCACCGCCACCCACCCCAGGCCCGCCACCACCCCCAGGACCCGTCCCGCCCCCGGGAACACCACAGAGGCAGCGTACACAAAGACAGGGGACTACCTTAAACGCACCTGCCGCCCAGACCCAACGCCAGAGGAGGACATTGCCCATTACAGGCCCAAAAGGACAACCATCCCCCGCATGCTGACCCACATCGCCCACCTGCTGACGGTACCAACACAGCGGACAACCAACATCCCTCCGCAGACAAAGCTGCCGGCTGTGCTGCACATGTTGGTCTCTGGTACTTTCCAACCCACAACTGTCAGAGTCGGAGGAGTCTCACAGCCAGCCCCATCCAAGTTCATCACACCTGTCCTGGATGCCATCATCAGCCTGGTACCCCAGCACCTCCACTTCACCAACACTGCGCAGGAGCAGCTGGAGACCAAGCAAGGCCCCTACGCCATAGCTGGATTCCCTCACGTGTCAGGGGCAATCAACTGCACACATGTACCCCTCGTGCCCCCTACCGACACTGCACACAACTACCTCAACAGAAAGCACACGCATCCCATGAATGTGCAGGCAATAGTGGACCGCAAGGGACTCCTCAACAATGTCGTGGCCAACTCCCCAGGCAGAGTGCATGATTCCTACATCTCCCGACAGTCCATCATCAACCAGCGCTCCCAGGATGGCACCTATGGAAATGCAGTGCTCGTTGGTAAGTCCAAAATGAACACACCACACACCTCCAGCCCACAGTCATGCAACTCACGACACTGGCAATGGGCACGCAGCACAACTACATTCAACATGCCACACAACATGCCAACCGACCAGACACGACAACACGACTCCATTGGGAACCTGGGCTTGCCATGCCCACAACCCAGCCACGGCATGGCACCACAGCCACACAATAGCAGGATGTGAGGAGAGGCTTGGAGCAGGCATGTGCGAGAGTGGCAAGTGACTAATGAATATGAACCTACCCAATGCCAGGTGTGGCGTGGAGGTGCCGGACAGACTTCAGTGTGCAAACCACGGAAATGGCCATGTGGAGATTAACTGCTGGTGCATGGAGTGTAGTGGCCAGTGGACGCTACCATGTCCCCACAGGCTGTGGGGCAGAATGCGGAAATGTCGCACATTACGTCCCCCCCTGCATGCGCGGGCAGAGTGGGTTGGCCCTGCGTACGCCAGGCCTGCGTAGGGGTGTGAATAAAAAGCCCGTCGCACTGGGCGTGGTCTATTCGGAATGGCCAACGCGTCTGCCAGGGCGGCGCCTCTCAGCCCGCCACGAGTCCGGCGCCGGCGCGGCGTGGCCTGCGTCCTGTGCGCCTGCTGCACCGGGCCGCTGGTCCCCAGACCCGTCATGCCTGCCCCAGCGCACCAAGGAGGCTCCGCTCACCTGCCGACACCGGCGTGTGTCCAAGAGGGCCACTGCGTGCCGGTGCAAGCTCCAAGCCCCAGTCCCGCGACCTTTGCAGCCTCCGTAGACCATCGCTGGCCCACAGTATTCCTTTGTCATTGACATACTCCACCGGCGTCCTCTTCGGCCCAGTTGTGGGCACATGTTGAACTGAGTCGTGAGTTCTGAATGGCAGTGACCAAAGGTCTGTGGCAGCGTCCACATCACTATACTCCCTCCGATCAGTGAAGCGAAAGTCTACATCGCAGGCCTGCGACACGTGGTGCCACTAACCCTGTTCAACGCAAGCCGGCGACACGTGGTGCCACTAACCCTGTTCAACGCAAGCTGGGGACACGTGGTGGCACTAACCCTGTTCAACGCAAGCCGGCGACACGTGGTGCCACTAACCCTGTTCAACGCAAGCCGGCGACACGTGTTTGTGGGCCCCTGCAGACTACTGGCTCTGGCCTACCCTGCGCTCCAGTAGGTCCCACATATGGAACTGTGTCCTGAGTCTTGAATGGTAGTGACCCCAAGTCCGTGGCAGCGTCCACATCACTAAACTCCCTCCGATCAGTGAAGCCAAAGTCTGCATCGCTAGCCTGCGACACGTGGTGCCACCAACCCTGTTCAACGCAAGCCGGCGACACTTGTATGAGGGCTCAGGCCTACACTGCACTCCAGTAGGTCCCACATGTGGAACTGTGTCCTGAGTCTTGAATGGCAGTGACCAAATGTCAATAGCCGCGTCTATATCACTGAACTCCCTTCAATCAGTGTCCCAGACCCTGCATCGCAAGCACACAACACGTGTTTGTGGGCCCATGCTGACCGCTGCCCCCGGCCTACATTGCGCTCCAGTAGGCCCCACATCCAGCACCCAGTCGTGATTCATGAATGGCAGAGTCCACACCAGTGAACGCACGGAGAGGAGTAAGAGGAAGATGCGGTTCAGTCCGGATGAAAGCCGGATCCTAGTCACGGAGGTGACCGAACACTAGCAACAACTGACCTGGTGCCACCAACCCTGTTCACCGCAAGTCCGCGTCCTGTGGTGCCACTGAACCTGAACTACGCAGGCCGGTGGGACCATCCAACGTAAGCCGGCGACACTCGGTGAATGGCCCCTGCTGACCGTTGCCTCAGGCCTACACTGCGGTCCAGTAGGTCACACATGTGGAACAGTGTCTTGGGTAAGATGTGGAGGAGTCCACACCATTGGACACACTCATCGCAGGCGGCATCCCCTATCAGCACTGGTGCCACTAACTCTGTGCGCAATGAGTCATGGCCACTTTCTGGTTGGACTTTGGTGACGTCTGAGTCCATGGCCTGGGGGTTGTCTGCATCATCATCTGGCTGGACCGGACTTGGTGTCCAACATGTGTCTGTTCCATTCATCTCCACCATAGTGACTGTTTCAGCGTGGTTCTGCCCTCTGCATCATGCCCTGGGGGTACACCTTCCACTGTCCACCAAGACACTCCGCGACAACCCCCTTTGTCATCTACGAAAACCTGCTCTGCTCTCGTGACCCTGCTCCAGTGCACCGCAAGTCAGCGGCCCGTGGCGGTAGGCCCGTGCAGGACGCTGTGCATCCGGGGCCACTGACTCTGTGCAGCTCAAGTCACTGGGGCCTTTATGGTTGAATGGGTGTGTCGCTCAACGTATGCACACTGTTATCGTTTATTGACTGCACCAGGCACTCCATGGCGGCTGGTGTGCACACACCCCACACACATCCAACACAGGTGTCACTCGACATGTGAGCCTGCTAATAAAAGTGGCCGGGCGCACGTGCCCGTAGCCATTCCCACCATCTAAGCAAGTGTGTCCGTGTGGTCATTATGTCAGCATGATGGGCCCGAGCCCTGCAACATCACAGTGTGCTGTCTTCAGCGGACGATACCATGTCACCTCAGCGTTGGCTGAGACCTTGGACATGTGGCTTCGCCCGCCCCCTGCATGCACAAGCGGCGTGTGCTGGTCCGGCGTACGTCAGGGCAGCGCAGGGGTGTGCTGATTCGGCAGGGGATCAGGGCGTGGCTCTGGTCTGGCCTTGAGCAGGAAGTGCGGTAAGTGTGTCTCTGTGTTGGGGTATTGTACGCCACCGGGGCCACAGTAGTCGATGTTGCAATGTAGCATGCACCAGGAGGCGGCGGGCCCGCACGTGCGGGGAAATGTAGGAGCGCAAGACCGCTCGGGGTCTTGGCACATGTATGCCAAGTGTTATGTGTATCAGTCCAGCGGCTGCATAAGTCAGTTGCCTAGCCTCAATCGCAGCGCGATCACAGCCAGCCATGGACTGTACACCTGTGTCCGCCCTGTCCGGACCATTGGCCTACACTCACGTGGCCGCACACCCTCAAAGGCCAGCTTCACGGTGTTGTTGGCATGCCGCTGGACATGCGCGGACAGGCATTACAATGGTGTGCCGTAGGAGTGCACGTGATACAACAGCGCAGCGCACACAAGTGTGGGGGCTCGTGGCAGGGAGGAGCAGCTGTGAGGCAACGCAACACACAGTGAGGCCGCTCATGTGCCACGTGCTGGGCATATAATCCATGATTCCCAGGGTCGCAGACATCCCACCACACCCACGACAGGCCTCTGTACATCTCCTGTATGCATGCAGATGGTGAAGTTACTGTAGGGATGAAAGGTCCTTTGTCTGAACTATCAGGCTGTAGCACATCTGCAGCTCCGAGCTGGGACTTGCATGTGGCCAGCACCCCCTGACAGATACGATAGCATTTGCTTGCGACTCCCACACTACGCACTGCCCGACGTGGGACCAACGTGTACACATCCCACACGCAGAAGTCCTTGGTCGTAGTTAGCGTGCGTGAAATGGCCTTCACACGTACTCCCACCCCACCCCTGCACCTGTTGCACACAGACACTGCTCATTGCTCCGAGCTGTGCCATTTCATCCACAGGACTGGCGCAGGGCAAGCCAGTGCCGCTTCAAGCAGAGCCACTGACGCAATGGCAGACCATCCCGGACACATGCTCAACTCCAGTCACGTGGACCTGTACCGTGCATGTCTGCTGCATGTACTGGGGGCACTGCCGTTGGCAGTGCTGCAGATCAGTTACCGGCTGAGCTTCCGCCTTGCGAACGTCACCTGCGTTCAGCCTGTGTTGCATTGTCGCTCGTGCATATTCGAGTGGACCATGGATGTCTGCCTCTCCAACGTAACGGTAGCTGACCTGGATTTCGACGTGTGTGTGCGCCCTGTTGGCCACGACCAGGAGTGTCACCGTGTTGCCCGTTTATGGCATGCCTGGATGTTTGGCATGCATGCTGGCAACTGGACCTGGGAGATTGCACAAGTCGTCGTGTGCAGTGACCACATTGAGCCGCTCCCGATTGGGCTTTGGTGCAAATTGGGGCCAGGGTTTGGAGTCAGCACATCTGTCCAGGACAGCTGATGGATTACGTCGCCGACATGTTAGATGTGGTGGAGAACGATCTCTCATTGGAAATGTTGGCCTACGCTGCTGCACTCGCGTTCATGGACAAGTGACAAGGTACCTGCAGCCACAACTGGATGTGACCCATTGCACGTGTACCGACGCCTGGTTGCATGTTGGGGATCTGGTCACATGTCCCAAGGCGACAGTGGACATGGCTGCATTGGCCTGGACTCCTGATCCATGCGCGGACAACCAACGCGGGTTGGCACTGATTTGTGTTGGTGATGGACTCCCCGGGGTGGACATGGGCGCTTTCAAGCGTTCCTCATTCAGACATGCTGCTGCATTGGTCTGCATGTCGTGGCACTTCTCTTGGCCGTACTGACACGCACTTGTTGATAAAGTTTCCGCACTTTCACTTGTCTCCAACTGTGTTGAGTCTTGATTTGTATGCCAATGTGTGTGTCACGGCCTATCTGGGTCCCTGCCATACGTGCATTGCTACCCCATCAGGGCTGTGGGTTAGTACTTGTGCATTATCATGTCCCGGTTTCGTGCTTTGCCAGATGCGTATTGCCATTTACCGGCCACAAGCGGGTGCACTTGTGTCCTATGTTCGGTTATTGCAAATGTTTGCTGTTTGTACCACATTGTGTTTGATGTTGGGGTGCTCTGCTTCCTATGTGTGTGTGCTGCATTGTGTGTGAGATGTCCCTTCAGCTCTGATTTGGCTCACCCTTCTCCCTTTCAGGCAGTGTGGTTTTCACTTCTGTGTATGTTCAGTGGTGTGATATTTCCGGGTTGTGTGACTTGTGCTCTTGGTTGGTGTTGTTACTCTTGGGCATGGTTTGTCTGCAGTTGTGCTGTGCTTCATTGTGCATGTGTGCCATTGTGCCCATCTCCCCCCCGTCCCCCCAGTCCCTGGTCGTTCCTCTCCCTGTTGCTGTTGTGTCTGTTGATTTTGGGCAGTTTCCGGTCCCCGAGTCCTGCCACCATCTCCAGACTGATGTGGTGGACACCATTTCCTCCATGTCATCCAGCTCCTGGTGTGGCGCTGGACTCCCACCTCCAGTGTGCATTGCTGTCTTCTGGTTGTTGGCGTGTTTCTGCTTGTTTGTGCGTTTTGCTTCATTCCGGCTGTTCTGGTTTTCTTCCATTGTCCTCCTCCGCTCTCCGGCTGCATTCACCTTGTCCACGATGGACTGCCATGTACAATGTTTTGTTGCCAATGGGGCTTGTGGGGTTGTGTACTGGCTCCGGTTGCCTCCATTGTGCTTCGCTGTTGTTTTCTGTTTGGTTTGTCTTTCTTTTTCCTGCTTTTGTTGTGCTTATTCCCGCCTGCCGTGTGTTTGTCGCGGGCCTGGCGCTGCTTATCGCTGCTTTCCTCATCGCGAATGGGCTCATGGCACGTTTTTTGGTGTTGAGGTTTGTGTTTTTATCTCCGCCGAGGTGGTTGTATCGCGGACATTGGCCGCTTTTTCGGCAGACTATCGCATGGTACCGCCGTGTTGTGAATTCCACGTTAACACAGGGTTATTTTCCCGCGATAGGCTGCGATGTGTAAAGTTGCGTTAACATTTTTTGGAGATGTTTAGCGCACGTTCTTGTGAATATACCCCTGTGTGTACAACCACCTGACAGGAAAGTTGTGGCTGTTGGTAGTTCTGTCGAGTTACTTATTATTGTTATCGCTACACTGTGATATTGTTGTGATGGTTGTATTGTGTTAAGTGGTTGTTGTTTTATGCTGTATTTAATTATATTTAGTTTTTTACTATTGTGCAGTGTATTTTAAATACATTGTAGTATGTTGGAGTTGCATTGTTTTGTTGCTGGGATGTTCCACATCTTATTTGTCTTGTGGTTATGTTAAATTATATTGTGATGTTTATTAATTGCTGGTGGGTTTACTGCATTGTTGTTGCATTATACTGATGTTGCCCCCTCGTGTTTTTGTTTTGATGTATTGCTATTATGTTATGCTGTGCTGTTGTTGTTTTAAATTCCATTGTTTTGTGTTCCTATAATATATCAAACTGTTTTTTTTTCATTGTATTGTGGATATTTATGTTGCGCTGATGTATTGTTTCATTGTTTTGTTTTATGTTGCTATTTTTAGCTAGTGTGTTGTTTTATTGTTGTGTTGCTTTATTCTGTTTTCGTACTGATGTGTGTCTTGTGATTCTGTTTTTGTGTTAGTTTGGTGTTGGTATTAGCTTCCACTGGTGTCATTGTGTATTGTGCAGTCAGTGACCAAATGTGGTGCCATCCTGAGCTTGCATGGATGGTTCCCCAGACTAGGATGGAAAGGAAGCCAGGTCCTGTCTGGCACAAGCCAGGGCATATGTGGATGGTTGCCCTGTGCAGAGACGGCCAGACCTTGTGCGCAGTGCCTGGTATTGTATTTTGTCAATTCTGCATCGCTTCACACACCTGACGGAGCCCCAAGGTGCACTGGCGGACAGGTAACCATAGCCAGGGCGAGGGCCTGCTGGTAACTGTTGAAGTGCAGTGCGGACTATGCAAGATGCATTTTGGCGTCACGAGTGGTACTGTTATTCTATAGTGGGTTGTAATATACAAAACATGCACTTTGTGTTAATTTTCCTCTCTGGCTGCTTGAGAGGGCGTGGCTTGAGAGTGAGGCATACCTGGAAGGGTTGTGGTTTACTCCTCATGTAATGATCTGAAGAGTCCACTTGGGGGCGACAGAGAAGCAACTCACAGGCATGTGCTTGATACAGCAGCCACGACAGAGTACATTGTCATATGTCATACTCGCCAACTCACACAGTGCCACCGTGTGACACACGATATCTGCTCCCATCACACAGTCTCCCGGTGAGGAGCCGATTCACACGATGGCAGGGAAAACGAGCCGACAAGCACTGAAAATAGTGGTTTTCCAGCTCGTTTTTCGAGGCTTTGAACTGCCGATGTCCGTTAAGGGGCGTGAAAACACCCCAGGACAGCGGCATCGGCCTCAGCAAGTTTTTTTTTAATTTTTGTTTTTGGCATGTGGGCGGGGTGGGGTTCAAAAGTGCCTTGTAGGTAGTTCTCGGCACGAGGCCCCGCCCCTTCAAGGTTCGGCCCCCTCCTCAAATGGTGAGATTGTTGTTCAGGTTGGCAGGTATGATACGTGGAGTGCTTGACTGCACACTGTTACATGTGGGAAGTGTTGGTGTCGTGGGTCAGTTCCTATGAGGTCCAACATGTGTGTGAAGGACTAATGACAAAAGGAGAGCATGATGTTGGGTTCAGTACACACCACCACGGCTTCTCTTCCTGGGCGCCGGCTGATGCTGGCGTAATTACTAATGTCCAATTTGGTGCAAGGAAGAGCATGCGTTCTTGTTTTTAGCGTGACGTTCTATGTTTTGTTGCTATAGTGTTTGTATTTCTGCGCTTCGTCTTTAGCTTGCCTGACAAATACTAGGTAGAGGGTGTTGGAGGCTGAAGTCTTCATCACTGAGGAAGGTCTTTGCACCGCCTGTCACCGTGCCCCAAACTCCATACCATTTGTCCATGAGCCCCAAGCTCCTCATCCCATGTGTCACGGGCCTCAAGCTCCTCACATTATGTGTTCATGTGCCCTCAGCTCCTCACATCGTGTCTCCAGGTGGCCCAAGCTCCTCACATCATGTTTCCATGTGCCCTATGCTCCTCATATCATGTGTCCTTATGCTCAAAGCTCCTCACATCACGTGTCCATGTGCCCTAAGCTCCTTACATCATGTGTCCATGTGCCGTAAGCTCCTTTACGTCATGTCTCTATGCGCCATAAGCTCCTTAAATCATGTGTCCATTTGCCCTAAGGTCCTCACATAATGTGCCCTAATGCCTTCATATAATGTGTCTGTGTGCCCCAAGCTCCTCACATCGTGTCTCCAGGTGGCCCAAGCTCCTCACATCATGTTTCCATGTGCCCTATGCTCCTCATATCATGTGTCCATATGCTCAAAGCTCCTCACATCACGTGTCCATGTGCCCTAAGCTCCTTACATCATGTGTCCATGTGCCTAAGCTCCTTTACGTCATGTCTCTATGCGCCGTAAGCTCCTTAAATCATGTGTCCATTTGCCCTAAGGTCCTCACATCATGTGCCCTAAGGCCTTCATTTCATGTGTCTGTGTGCCCTAAGCTCCTCAAATCATGTGCCCTAAGGCCTTCACAATGTGTACATATGCCCTAAGCTCCTTAACTCATGTGTCCATTTGCCCTAAGGTCCTCCCATCATGTGCCCTAAGGCCTTCATTTCATGTGTCTGTGTGCCTCAAACTCCTCACATCATGTGCCCTAAGGACTTCATATCATGTATCCATGTACCTAAGCTCCTCACATCATAGTTCCATGTGCCCTAAGGCCTTCACATCATGTGTACATGTTGCCTAAGTTCCTTACATCATGTGTCCATGTGCCCTAAGCTCCTTGAATCATGTGTCCATGTGCCCTAGGCTCCTTACATCATGTGTCTAGGTGCCCCAAGCTCCTCACATCATGTGTTCATGTGCCCTAAGCCCTTCACATTAAGCGTCAATGTGCCCTAAGCTCCTCACATCATTTGCCCTAAGGCCTTCAAATCATGTGTCCATATGCCCTAAGCTCCTCACATCAATTGTCCATGTGCCCTAAGGCATTCACATCATGTGTACATGTGCCCTAAGCTCCTTACATCATGTGTCCATTTGCCCCTAGCTCCTCACATCATGTGCCCTAAGCCCTTCACATCATGCGTCCATGTGCCCCAAGCTCCTCACATCATGTGCCCTAAGGCCTTCACATCATGTGTCCATGTGCCCTAAGGCCTTCACGTCATGTGTCCATGGGCCCTAAGGCCTTCACATCATGTGTCCATGTGCCATAAGCCCTTCACATCATGTGTCCATGTGCCCTAAGCCCTTAACATCATGTGTACATGTGCCCTAAGCTCCTTACATCATGTGTGCATGTGCGCTAAGCTCCTTACATCATGTGTCCAGGTGCCCCATGCTCCTCACATCATGTGTCCATGTGCCCTAAGCTCCTCACATCATGTCTCCATGTGCCCTAAGCTCCTCACATCTTGTGCCCCAAGCTCCTCATGCTGGGGGTATATGTGCCTTAAACTCTGCTGCAATCTGCCCATGTGCAGCAGGCACCCGACAACCCTCCCACGACCACATACTCCTGGCACTGTCAGCCAATGTACCTCAAGTTCCTACTTATGCCCTTAGGCCTCTTCTTTACACACTCCACGTGACTTGAGTTCCTCACGGTTTAATGTCCCGGTTCCACTAGGCTGATCACGCTGTACAGCCCCCTCGCACTGTCCATGTGTGTTAAGCTCCTCACAGACCCTGTCTGTGTGCCCATAGCCCCTCACACTGTCCTTGTTTCACAACCCCCTGACTGTGCCCATACAGTATTCTTCACACACTCCTTGTCCTCCCTATGCGCCTCGTCCTGTGCACGTACCCCAGGGTCACAACCTCTGTACTTCTTGTGAGTCCCAATCTCTTGTCACTGGGCTTGAAGTTGGTTGCCCTGTGCATGTCCTGAGCCCCTCTGCCTGTGTTCCCAGTCTGCCTGTCCATGTACCGCTAGCTCCCCATACGGTCAGTGTGGCCTCTCAGTCACACACACCTTCCACGACTGAAGGACACAAGCACAGCTGTGTCTGAATCCTCCCTACTCTTTTATCACCTCTAACACTAGTGAACCTCCTTCTGGCAGAGCTTGTCTCACACTGTGGTACCCCTTTGCTGCCCCAACCCTGAGTGCGCTTCTCCCCACACTTCCTGTCTACCCCTGGGGTACGAATAGTGTCCTGTCCGCGGACCTGAGAGGAGTCCATGGCACAGGATCCCAAAGTCCTTCTCACAACATGACACAGTAGCTTTAGTTCTTGACACTTTGCACTTTATGCACTGTGCCCACTTTCACTTTTGCACTTTGTTCTCCCCTTTAGGGGGGTCCAATGGTATCTGTTATGCTGTGTTCTGAAAAGTTGGTATTAATCTTTCTTTTACAGGTAATCGGTACCATAAGGTAGATTGCATTTCAGGTTTTTAGAGACTTCTGCACTAAGGCTTGCATAAGTGCGCTGCACTCTTTGCCGGGGTCTCTGTGCATAAGACCTGCTTTGCTTTTTCTTATGTTATGGTGTCCAGGTTTTAGCCTATAAAGCTAGATATAGTTGGGTATTTCTGGTTTGTATAGACACAAGAAGCACAAGCACTTTTTACTGTCAGCACTTTATGGAGGGTTTTCTCTGGTTGTTGATAGTCATAGGTTAAATAGCATAGAGGGGAGGGAGGGTGCACAGACGTGCGGGTTGGTCTGGTCTGTTGTGGAACAGACTATAGGTATATATAGCTATATGACTATGAAGTTCAGCCTAATATACTAAGGTCCAGCTTATGTATGAGATTCTCCCAGCTTAGTTGGTTTAATTCTTTGCACTCTGCACTTTATATTGTACACACTGTGTGCACTTTCATTCGTACCTTCTTTCCCTTTCAAAGCCACTCAATAGAATTCTTTTATGCTTTAATGGGAAAAGATGGCACTAATCTCTTTCTATGGCCAATCAGTAGTTTTTATCCGGTTTGTATTCCAGATTTTAAGAGGTCTTTGCAACAGGGTTTCCCCAATTGCACGTCGCACTTTTGTTCTTGGAGGGAGTTTGTGTATGAGGGCAGCTTAAGGCTCTGCGAAATTAGGATATACCCATGGGTGGGAGATGTGTGGTATAAAACATAACTTTGCAGGCCCTTGTCTGGGTTCTTAGTTTATTTACTCATCAGAGGGTTAAACTCGGTTTATAAACTAAGGTTTAGACAGTTTTTTGTCTTGGCCGCTATAGGTACACGAAGCGCAAGCACTGTTTTCTTTTTATGTTGTCAGCACTTTATGGAGGGGCGCTTTTGTTTTTCTATGCTTGCTTAAGATGGTGGTTAAGTAGCACAGAGGGGGAGGGTACAGAGACGTGCGATTAGGCGCCACGTCAAGGCGCCCTTGATTGTTAGGAGGGCTGAGGAAGGGAGTTAAGGCCACTCCCTGCCTCAGCGGGGTTTGGGCGGGGGGCTTGTAGGCGTATGGGGTGTGGGGTAAAGCAGTTAAAAAAGGGCAAAAAAACAGCAGGTCATTACTGGGTAAGGTGCAAGTCCGGAGTAAGTGTAGGGGTTGAGGAGCTAGTTGTGTTAGGTACGTTAGAAAAAGGTTTGAGCCAACTTCAACGAGTGCGGTTATATAAAAAGGGGTGTATCAATTTGTGCTATGGTTAATCTTGAAGAATGTCTCAATCACTAAAAATAATTTCATGCAATGTTAATGGCTTTTTGAATGTTCGTAAAAGAGGTTGGGCTCGTTCTCCCCCCAGGTGATTTTTCTGCGGGAGACACACCTTAAGACTAACACCCCCAATTTTCCTCTCCCTAGGAAGTATTCTCCAGCTTATTTCGCCTCAGCCAATAGGGCAGCACGAGGAGTGGGTATTTTATTCTCATCCGCACTAGATTGGGAGGTGAGAGAAGTGATCAGTGATGAGGAAGCAGGGTGGATTTGGATCGAGGTTTTAGTCACTGGGATTTGTCTTTTTTTCATAAACTATTATGTACCAATTTTCGACGATATTAAAGCCTTAAAACAGATATACGATATGTTAATAAATGCTCGCGGTCCAATAGTTATGGGGGGGATTTTAACTTTATACAAGATTTAGGATTAGATACCTCAAAAAAGGCTAAGCAGCAACTAAAATCAAAGATTACAAAATTATTAAAAGTTATGAAAGAAGATTTTGCCTTAATTGATCCTTGGAGGGTAGATCACCCAGGGTTGACACCGTTTACTTGCTACTCTGCTAGGTTTAAAACAGCTTCTCGACTTGACTTCTTCCTGGTAAATAAGCAACTTGTAAGAGGAGACTCTGATATTTTTGCCAGTTCCTTTTTGGACCAGCCGATAGTTTCCTTGGTGATACGCTTATGCACCCCCCAAAGAATTAACACCAAGTGGCACTTCGACAAAGCCCTGCTCTCAGATTCAGTATGGATCACAGAAACTCAGGAATGTATACAGCTGTTTTTTAAAGAGAATATTAACTCAGCCCCAGGTTTTATGGTATGGGAAGCTTTTAAGGTTTCTTTCCGGGGGATGGTGATTGCATACAAAGCTAACACATATAAGCAGAGGCAACGGAAGGTAGAATTACTACAAAAAGCTGTAGACCGGGCTAGGGCAGATCTTAATTCTATGCCCCTAAGTGACCTCGATGAGAAGATTTTACAACAGGAATTATCGAAAGCAAATGAGCAATTTTTTTACTTTAGAAGAGATTTCGGGGAGCAAGGCGTTTCAGCAGAAAGTCTATGAAGAGAGCCAGCACGTAGGCAAATTTTTAGCTTGGTCTACTAAAACACAACAAAGCAGGCAGCTGAGCTCACAAATAAGGGACCCTAGTCCTACAAATCTGGTAGGGGATAAAGACAAAATCGCTGAAATATTTGTATCCCACTTTAAGCGAATTTATGCTGAGACCCAGTTAGTAGATTTACAGGAGCTCGAGAACTATTTCACCGAACTTCAGTAACCTAAAATTACAAAGTCTGACAGCGCAGCCTTAAGTAAACCGTTTGAACTTTCAGAAGTAATTGAAACTATAAAAGGGATGGCTAGTGCTAAGGCAAGTGGTAACGACGGTATTCGGGTGGAAGTTTATAAGGTGTTTTTAGATGATCTCTCTCCATTCCTATTATCCTTGTATAATTAAATCTTGGAAGGGACTCCTATGTCTGATAGATTCAAGGAGTCAGTGGTGATTTCCATTTTGAAAAAAGATAAGGACCCGAACGACCTGAGCTCCTATCGCCCAATAAGCTTATTAAACGTTGATTACAAGCTTTTTATGAAAATCTGGGCAAGTAGGATCGCGGGCTGTGCACAACAGGTGGTGCATGCGGACCAAACAGGCTTTGTTCCTGGCAGATCAATGGCAGCTAATACTTTTTTTTTGCTACAGGCAATTGATTATTTTTCAGTTACTATGGACAAAGTGCCTATTTTAATGATGGATGCAGAAAAGGCATTCGACCTTGTAGACTGGCAGGCCCTCATTTTTATCCTAGGGAAGTTTGGCTTCCAGCCTGTTTGAAAGAGATGTTAAGGGGAATTTATAATGGGGCGGTCGCAAAGATAATTATTAACGCGGAACAGGTAGGAGAGGTGGCTATTAAATGTGGCGCTAGACAGGGTTGCCCCCTGTCCCCCCTCCTTTTTGGCGGTAAAAATCCATCCTAACGCTTTAATTGTGGCCCCTTTAATGGGGATGGCAAAAATCAAGCTGTTTGCCGACGATATGATTCTATATCTGAAGGCAGATAAGGTAAATATCCAGGCAGCGTTAGGGGAGATTCAGGCGTTTACAGATCTGGGGGGTTATAAAGTAAACCAGGCTAAAATGGAGGTTCTCCTGTTCAATTCCGCAGCGGTCGAATTCCCAGCAGGGCTTACATTTTTGCCATCTCGACCTATAAGATATTTAGGTATATATGTTACTGTTGACTTCTCCCAACTTTTTCAACTAAACTATGGAAATACCCTTACAAAGGTAAAAAGGCTTTTAGAAAGATGGACGTTACTACCTCTCTCACTAGAGGGGCGAGTTTCCCTTGTGAAAATGTCAATACTTCCCTTGCTGGTATATCTGTTTTAAAATCTTCCTTTAAAAGTACCAACCTTATATTTTAAGGAGTTGGATAAAGTTATTTGGCAGTTTATATGGGCAAAAAAAACCCTGGTCAAATTAGCCATTTTACAATTAGATATAGAACAGGGCGCTTGCACTACCCCATTTTCCACCTATTATCAAGCCGTGCTAGTTAGTTTACTAACTTAGCTGGCAGCCCCTCTTCTTCGAAGTTTGATAATTTTATGTTAAACCATATGCTAAGAGAAAGCACAATTAAGCTACCAGTGTTTCTTCGTACAATAAAATTACCAAAGAAAACAAGATATAAGGTCATAATTTGAATTGTAACTCGTACCCAATATTACTATAAAGCATATAATCTTCCAACATGTCATGCATTTACCTCTCTTCAAGATTGTGAGTTATGGGGTCTTCCAGTTTTCCCAAGGGGAGTTACAGTCTTACAATAATTTGGGGTTCTGGAAGCTAGGCGATTTCTATTACTGTACCCATTTGATAACGTGGGAATCATTCGCATTGCAATCTGATCCCCAAAGTAGAGGTTTGTGGTTAAGCTTCCGACAAATTATAGGCTTCTTTAAGAACAACTACACAATGATTAATGAGACGGACAAAAACAATTTTAAAAACATTCTTTGAGAAGAATCTGAGCGGTGTTGGTAACTGGTATCGGGTTTTACGTCAAGGCACGAACAACAAGCTTATCGATCAGATGCTCCCAAAAATTGCCCAGGAAACAAATTGTCATTTTAATAATAAGGAATGGCAGTCACTGTGTGAATTTGGGAATAAGGCTTTGAGGGCGGCCAATTTCAAAAGAATGTCTTTTTTGTCTAGATTGCTGGCGTATTACACCCCCCTTAGACTGCATAAACCGTTCCCATCAACTCCTAATCAATGTTTTGGATGTAATAGGGTTGGGGCGGGAGAATAGGCTCATATATTTTTCACACGCCCTAGACTGCAGCACTTTTGGGAGGAGGTTTTTAGGTTCATTAGTCGCTGCATGTCCATGGTCATTCCCCCCTCAACGTCGCTAGCCTTATTTGGGTTCCAACACGCAGACCTACAGCTGCCCACATTTCGGCAATACTTTGTATTTATAGCAATAGTGGTAGCTAGATCTCTGGTGCTGCAGAATTGGAGATCATTGAAGGTACCGACAATTGGCCAGTGGCTTTCTAAGCTGGTCCGGACCTATCAATTCGAAAAGGCTTATGCAAAGAGGGTAGGGGCACTTCGCAGGTTCAGAGCTACATGGGAGGACTACGCCCTGACCACTCCAGTAAATTGAAAAAAGAATAAAAAGAGAGGTGACATTGGATATGTATTATGAATTTATGCTATTTATTGTATGATGTAGTATGTGCCCTTACTATTATGAAGTGTTTTTTAAGCTTGCACCATGATGTTGATTATCTATGGATTAATTTTTTTTGAGCTGTCTGTTTTTTTCTGCCCAATAAAAATAATAACATTTTAAAAAATGACACGTATGTCCAGATTCTCACACTCTGTCCATGTATCACTGGCTGCTCCCACCATCAGTGTGCTCTGCTCCTCACACAGTCTGGCCATGTGCCCCTGGCACCTTACAATGTTCTTAAGTAACACCCCACGTACTATTGATGCTACGCAGACTGTCCTTGTTTCCAAGCACTGCAGACTTGCCTTATACTCCAGGCTCCTCCCACCCTCCATGATCCACAGGCTCCTCCCACCCTCCATGATTGGCAGGCTCCTTCCACCCTCCATGCTCCACAGGCTCCTCCCACCCTCCATGATCCACAGGCTCCTCCCACCCGCCATGATCCACAGGCTTCTCCTACCCTCCATGATCCACAGGCTCCTCCCACCCTCCATGATCCACAGGCTCCTCCCACCCTCCATGATCCACAGGCTCCTCCCACCCTCCATGATCGGCAGGCTCCTTCCACCCCCCATGCTTCACAGGCTCCTCCCACCCTTCATGATCCACAGGCTCTTCCCACCCTCCATGATTGACAGGCTCCTCCCACCCTCCATGATTGACAGGCTCCTCCCACCCTCCATGATCCACAGGCTCCTCCCACCCTCCATGATTGACAGGCTCCTCCCACCCTCCATGATCCACAGGCTTCTCCTACCCTCCATGATCCACAGTCTCCTCACGCTCTCTGTGTGCCTCAATTGCCTCACGCTCTCTGTGTGCCTCAATTGCCTCACGCTCTATGTGTGCCTCACTCTCATCATGCTCTGTATGTGCCTCTGTCTCCTCACGCTCCCTGTGTGCCTCAATCTCCTCTCGCTCACTGTGTGCCTCAATATCCTCACTGTGTGCCTCAATCTCCTCACGCTCTCTGTCTGCCTCAATCTCCTCACGCTCACTGTGTGCCTCAATCTCCTCACGCTCACTGTGTGCCTCAATCTCCTCACTCTCACTGTATGCCTCAATCTCCTCACGCTCACTGTGCGCCTCACTCTCCTCACGCTCTCTGTGCACCTCACTCTCTTCACGTTCTCTGTACTCCTCAATCTCCTCATGCTCTCTGTGTGCCTCAATCTCCTCATGCTCTCTGTGTGCCTCAATCTCCTCACGCTCTCTGTGTACCTCAATCTCCTCACTCTCCTTGTGTGCCTCAATCTCCTCACGCTCCCTGTGGGCCTCCATCCCCTCATGCTCTCTGTGCGCCTCAATCTCCTCATGCTCTGTGTGTGCCTCAATCTCCTCACGCTCTCTATGGACCTCCATCTCCTCAAGTTCTCTTTGCGCCTCAGTCTCCTCACGCTCCCTGTGCGCCTCAATCTCCTCTCGCTCACTGTGTGCCTCAATCTCCTCACTGTGTGCCTCAATCTTCTCACGCTCCCTGTGTGCCTCAATCTCCTCATGCTCCCTGTGGGCCTCCATCACCTCACGCTCCCTGTGCCCCTCAGTATCCTCACGCTCCCTGTGCGCCTCAATCTCCTCACACTCTCTATGCGCCTCAATCTCCTCACGTTCTCTTTGCGCCTCAGTCTCCTCACGCTCCCTGTGCGCCTCAGTCTCCTCTCGCTCACTGTGTGCCTCAATCTCCTCACTGTGTGCCTCAATCTTCTCACGCTCCCTGTGTGCCTCAATCTCCTCATGCTCCCTGTGGGCCTCCATCACCTCACGCTCCCTGTGCCCCTCAGTATCCTCACGCTCCCTGTGCGCCTCAATCTCCTCACGTTCTCTTTGCGCCTCAGTCTCCTCACGCTCCCTGTGTGCCTCAATCTTCTCACGCTCTCTGTGCACCTCAGTCTCCTCACGCTCTCTGTGCGCCTCAGTCTCCTCACGCTCTCTGTGCGCCTCAATCTTCTCATGCTCTCTGTGCGCCTCAGTCTCCTCACGCTATCTGTGCGCCTCATAGTGCCAATATCGGCAACACTCCCCATACCACATACAGCAATATCATCAGTAAATAAACCACACGACACATTGTTTGTGGAGAAAATTGCTGCAGGTTTATTTGCCACCATGGTGGGTTATCTTACGGGCGATCCAAGGGCAGGCAAGCCCCCCTACGCCGCCTGCCCGCCTGATGAGCCAAGTTACACCGTGGCCATCGCCAATCGGTGCTTACCAATTTTGGGAGGGGCCAACCCTCCCAGCGGTGGACCGCCAGTCCACGCCCTGACTCACGCCCCCAAAGGGGGCGGAGCGTTCAGGCAGCCCCCGGTTGCTCAGGCCCACAACCGCCCGTAGGACTAACGGGCGCCGTCGCTCTTCCAGGGGACAACGCTAGGACATCCCTGGGTACACTTGGCTTTTGCACCCTTGTTGTGCTCCTGCAAAGGGTGCCCGTCTGTACCTTACAGCCTCTGGATCGCCCTGTAACTCCTCCACAGCTCTGGGTGTGGCCACCGTCACAACCAGGGCCCCCACCAAGGTAGGCATTCTTACCTACATCCTGATCATTCGAGGGCCTGTCCCAGGTCCCGCAAAACAAGTCCAAGCCCATACTGGACCAGAGGCCAACATGCCCCTTCTGGACAGGAGCCCCCATCCTTTTAAAACTCCCTGTGGACTTTAGCGTGCGGCTGGCCATGGCTGATAGAACCAAACCCCTCTGTTCAGGGCCTCTACACCTGGCACACTCTCCTGCGTGAGTTTTCCACGGCAACCCCTGGCCGGGCCCCTCCCTTACTACATTGGGTATCTCTGACCATCAAATTCACATGCCCCCCAGTGGTTGCATAACTTACACCAGGCAGCATGACCCTCCTACCCTGGAAAGTCAAATAATGCTTCCCAGGTGTCAGACCACAGTGATGGGAGGGGAGACCCCCCCCCCCCGCCCGTGCCGCTGCTTCTACAGGCGCCGTGCCAGTGCCTGCACAATAACACTACTCCTCTCCAGGGTGGCTTACGGCCAGCTGTACCCTTAGACGCCTTGGGATTCCAACGCCCAACCTGCAAGCATGTCCTGCCGAGTCTGACACTCGAAGGGGGACCCAGTATCCGGGGCACTCGCCTCACCCAGCCCTTCAGTGCTGCCCTGAAAAGGAGAGACATAGTAGGATCGACCTGCCCCCCCCCCCGATTTAGTATAATGGCAACTGCCAACCGGTGCTGTGTTGCCACACTAGTGTCCCTACCCCCAGCGAGTGTATATGCGCCCAGGATGACCTAAGACCATTAGCTTGGCGTTGGTTAGATGTTACCTTGCCTGGCTGAAGAGCAATACCTTTGACCAGCCACTCCTGACAAGAAGTGCCAATGCGGGTAGAAGTAAGAGTTATCAAGCCCGCCTTACTTCCTCTCACCCAGTTATCTGTGTATAGCGCTTGTCGGAGCATGTCCCTCGAATTCAGCCAGTCACCACCCTAGGTGACGCCTGCCCTCCCAAACTTCTGCTAGTACACCAGGGAGCAGACAAGACAGTGAACCGGAGGGGAACCATATGTATAAATACCTGCCCTTTTTGAATACTGGGAATGCCAAGTGTTCTTTAATCTTTTGTAGCCCTTTTGTGCTTTAACCCAGAGTTCCCCCCAATTTTTGGACCGTAGCCCACTCGATGGGTGACAACTTCCACAACCTGCATGGCTGCCAGCCAAGGCTATAGGGCGGGAGAATTTACACACGTTTCTTGTTACTCAACTCAATGGTACTCGTTTTTTCGACCTCAGAAGGATGAAATGCTAAGTGGACCTACCAGGATCTGAACCGGCGACCAAGAGGTCGAACACAAGCCCCATTCAGTTCTGCCGCTCCACATGCCTTTGAACCTGTATCCCAGGGCCGACTTCAGGCACCTTAACCCTTACTAGGACATGCCTGAGCTAGAAACCCACATCTAAAAGGCCTGCCAACCGGCTGACCCCCAAAATGCAGTCCCAATGATAGCCGACAACTCCCAAGGAAAATTTGCTTGACTGAAGCAACTGGTAACATGCAATCCATTTTGCTCAGGGGACATGGAGTAAACCTATGAGTAATGTACCTGCATCCTCTTAACTATGACTGCAAAATGTGCTCTGGTAGTTGTCCGAATTAGTGCTCCATCCCCTCCATATCAGCACTATCAAGGCAAACCGCACCCTCTTGGGAATGGCACACTCACGCCCCAGCTGACAGAAAGTGCCTATTCGTGTGTAGCCCATAACCTTACGTTTTTCACTAACGGTAAACCAGGATTATGCTGAAACCTACTGCTGAGTGCGCGTTGTACAATCCCAGGTATGCCTATCTTTGCCTATTCCGTTTCCGGCTGCAAAGTTTGATGACCTTGCCAGCCCCAATCCCAGGCGAAATAAAAGGAAGCTATACTGCTGCCCGTGTGAGTCGCTGCTGGTGCTAATGAAGGTCCAATAAGCACCGGTAAACTAGATGCTGTACTATAGCAATAGAGGGCCATTGCAGCACTTTATTAAAGTCCATGGCTAACCTACTCACAGTATGGCAGAGACAGGAGAGGCTGTAAATTTAAAGCCCATTGAGATGATCGATAGATAGACCCAACAGGGAGTGATCCTGTGAAATGAGGTAGCTACCACCACCACCACACCCCGCATGAGACTCAGTCCAGGTTTACTTTGCCATGTGCAGTAGTGCAGCTACCATTCGCCGGCATCTAACCTGTGCAGTGTCCTGTTCTGTGCAGTCCCCCTCATGTGCTTCCACTGGGCACCTCTGCCTGATGTGCGTGACCTAAGACATAGTCCCCTTGCATGGCGGCCTGCCAGAGAGACAATAGATCACATACCCCTAAGTACCGCTACTTGCCTTCGCTAGATTCTTGCCTGGCATTCCTTCATGCCCAGATATACCAAGCGATAATGCCTCTACTCGGTCAAAAGACCCGTCCACACATCCAACCCACAGAGACAAGGTGCGGCCTGTTACCCTGCCCCAAACTCTGCTGAAACAACAAATGAGCAGGATCTGACATAAATGAGGGGATCCCCAGTTGCACTTGAAAATTTTTGTACTGCCCAACCCGATGTGCCCCTTTGAAAGATACCCCAACCGCTTTGGATTTGAGCCTCACCAAGCACAACCTTTTATCCTGGACCTACCTCCAACACAACGTGTATTTTTGCGCGCTGTCACCCTAGGGGTCTGCTGGCTCTGACAGAGCAGTGACAAGATGAAGCCTGCTAACCTGCCCCCAAACTCAGCGGAACACCCACATGTGCGAGCTTGCCACAAACGTCTGTAAAAGCATGCCAACCCATATAGTGTTTTGCTTCCCTTTGCTCAAGGGGGGGGGGGGGGCAGTCCTGTCTGGAGGTGTGTGTATTGAACGACATGTGTGCTGGAAGTACCTATGATTACAGTACATAGGTCACTACTTCATGGTACCTGGTGTGTTAATAAAACTAATAACAGGTCTAACAAATCCATCAGGCATCCTCCGCTTACTTTAGGGATGTTGGATTGAGGGGATCCAGTTTAAATCTGAAAGATTTCTTCCTTAGCATTCCATCCCTTTAGCACAACATTTACAGCTTTTAGGCATGTCACTTAAATCGTCTCGATCATGTGTTTAAGGCTAATTAGTTTGAGTTCTGCTCTTGACAACATCCCTTCTAACCAACAGGTTGAGTAACCACTCATGTTTGTTTCTTGTACAAGTGCGTCCCGTTAACCTGGCACTGTTAGACCAAATGAAGCTTTTAACAAGCTTCCTATACACAAGTGTACCATGTTGCGCAACTTGGGACACTTACTTCATCACTACGTACGTTCAGGCAGGAAAATACTGCCAAAGGTATCCCCACCTTAGTACATGTTTAAATACTAAATAAATAAATACTGTATAAGGGAACAACAGATTTCCAGTGCACCTAGCCATGGGCCTTCCACTGCGTGTGAACCCCCGTCGATGCGTTTTAGACTGTTGCTCTGAGTGAGCTGTAACATCTATGACTTTATTTCATTTCACTGCAACTTGTGCTGGA
This sequence comes from Calotriton arnoldi, assembly GCA_963921515.1. NCBI lineage: Eukaryota > Metazoa > Chordata > Amphibia > Caudata > Salamandridae > Calotriton > Calotriton arnoldi. The sequence goes on along the minus strand of CAWUFW010000236.1, from coordinate 4,375,828 downwards.
GATGACGGAATTTGCAGCAGGTCCATGGATATAGGCCATAAGGCGTGGCATTGCATAGTTCCAGTGGCATGTCAGCGCTTAACTACTGTTCCTTCCTCTTACACGCGGTTGCCTCGCTGTGAAAATCTCCCCTTGCCCTGTCCGTCTATCCTGACACTCCGAACACCCGGAACATGTCCCACCTAGCAATCCGAGGCAATGGCAGCTGTGTTAAATATTGTAACCAACTCGCAGTACACTTGTTATCCTGCTATCGTTGTAAAGCCCTGATGCCTTCGGGCCTAGTCCGCGCTCTATGAAATTGCAAATAAGATAAACAATACAGACGCACTCCGGCGCGAGGACAGGGCACGCCGATAACACTCATTCAAGGGTCACCACTCAGGCAGCAGATGCCCCGCTACACTGGCGCTAGAAGAGCGCATGCTGCATAGTGCAGAGAGTCAGAAGACGCTAGCATGCGGTTCCCTGAGGAGGCACTGGACTCATTGGTAGACGGGACGGGAGCTGCTGTTGTCTGTCTACTCCGCCCCACCTACCCACATATCTCCCTGCTAGCCGAGCAAATCATTAGTGGTGGGTAGTGCGCTGGCATACACGTACCAAACACAGGCTTCGGCCCTACCCCCACCTTACAAAGCACATTGTAACCTTTCAATTGATCAAAACCTGACTTCCCCGCAGTGCCACCTTTCATCGCTGTAGCTGTAACTTCCAAGACTCGTCACTTATATTTCTTTCCAATCTCTACCAACAGGATGCAGCACTGACTCACGCTTTGTCTCAGGGTTCGCCCTGCCCGTGAGCCGCTGCCCCGTGCCAGGCACCGGCCCCCGGTCAGCTCTGCCAGAAGCCACACCGCAAGAGGCAGAATACCGGGCCAGCAAAGACATTGTAATTAATTACTGTGCAAACAAATTGTACTTGAAAACTGTACATGTGATCCTAGATCAGGAGCATGTTGCCGCCATGCGCCGCGGTCCGAATCGCAACATGCACGTGGGTAGGAGGAGGGGCCTCGCGGCCCTCCCCGCCCCCCAGCCCGCAACCTTCTGCCTACGCGGGCGGGGCCTGGGTACCGGCCCGCTGTGCTATCCTGCAGCGTTGTTTTACCAATAAACTACGGAAACCGGTCTCTATCAGGCTCTGTTTTGTGACCTGGCACAGGCGGCCCGTACTAGCTGCAGTGACAACAGCAAATACAAGTCGGGCGGCACACTATGCTAACACAGGCTTATAGCATACGTGCAATTAAGCCATGCCCTTCATTGCATTGGCCACACCCTTTTTAGAGACCCCCAGATTTTTCAACCCACTTAAAATCCTGCGCGCAGCCAAATGCATTTGCTTGGGGTGCCGCCAAGCGCCGCGGTCCATTCCCCATAAATGCACATCGCGTGCGAGGCGGCCGCCATTCCTGCGAGCGAGCACCTCAAGGTGATTGCACGCATGATGGGATCTAAAAACATGTATGCCATCTGGATACTGGTTCTGCACTGTATAGGGCAATGAGAAACACTTGCAATAATACTCTGCCCCCAAGCCCATAATAACCACTCGCTAGCGTTCAACCATTCCCACAAAGCGCTGCAGACAACTACCCATAATCGAATATCACGTGAGAGGCGGCTATGCTGACAAGGCCCCCCCGCTGGCCCAAGACGCTTGACTAAATGCTAGGACCAGGGCTTCGCAGCTTGCTCCGCCGTGAGAAGGCCACTGGCCCAGCTGCATGCCAGCGGAAATGCCCCGTTGCCCCCACAAGTGGAAGGGCGTCGGATTCGCAGGAAAAACCAAAACGTCAAATCAGCATGCATGCTGCATGCCCTCAGCAAGTTCCTCCTAGTCAATACAATATGGCAGGCACTTTGCCGGAACCTGCCCCAACCACGCCCTGCCACACGCTATACAAGCCCCCGAGCTCGCCGCGCATTCCAATATTATAGGTTTCCAGGGCGGAGGCGGCCTGGCTGATGCCATTGACGGGAGGGGGGGGCTTCCCCCGTGCCTGTACACCGGTGCCAGCGCACTCGTCTGATGCCGCTCCAGCTTGCTAATTGCTGGGGCGGGGCACCGTGGTTCCTGCCGAGACAAGGAGGGCCCACACGTTCTCGTGGTATCCTCCAGACACTTCTTCCCGGTTGCCCCCAGTATTGTCACCAGTATCTAGGGCCAGTTCAGCCATGACCAGGGCCTGGGGGAGGCTCCAAATGGTTCTGCAACACCCTCCTCGACACGGCCGATGCCCTAAGCCGCGCCTCCCCTCGGGCTGGTGCAACGCGATAGTGGGCGAACACCTAGTTCACCCCTCCTCAGCCCGGCTGGTAAAGGACGAGCTCCGCCGCTCCACCCCGCCCGAAACATTAGCCTTCGCCCGCCAGAACTGTCACCACGGCGCCTTAAGGCTCGTAGCGTAGGACCGCGAAGTTCCTGAAACGCTGCCGGAGGGTCCTGGGCAGACCCAGCGGTACCCCCTCCTCCCCCCCCGCCTGACAACGCTCGCGATGCACAGCGGAGAGACCCCGCAACTGCCGATGCCCGCCCCACTGCTGGGGGCAAGGCAAGCACCCCCCCTTTGCAGGACAAAAGGAGGGGGGGCAGCCCCGTGCCCCTACCCATCCGTGAGCAGCGGTGCAAACCCTCTGTGGCCACCCCGCAAGCGGACCCTGGGCAGGGATGCGGGAACGAGGGCTGGGGAGGGTAAGGGAGTTCTGTGAGGGAAGGGACCCCGCGGCGATGCACGCCCGGACGAGGGGCACAGCTGATTTGAAAAATTCAGGGCGGCTGTACCTAAGGCGCACGCATTATGCCCCAGCTCTTTCCTTCATGCACACATGGTGGCTCCATTAAACGAGGGGGGCCCCGTCCTTTGGGGTTGTTTATCAACTACCTGGTCTGATGAACCCGGATCCTCAGTGCTAGGGTCGGCAGCTGAGCCCGAAAGGCTGCATCCTCTCCCCACCCATTGCGGCCGGATTAGGAAGCCGGCGCTGGCCCAACCGCGCACAGCGCGGTGCAGGGACCCACGCCTCACGGCCATCCTGCGCCAGCTCAACGCATGACAGCTGCAGCCAACCCACAGTTGCGAGTCTACCCCTTGGGCCCGCTGCGCAGCTAGGCGCCTCCAACCGCAGCGCTACACACACAATTGCAAACGCTCGGTGGAGTAACAGCCTTAAGCCGCAATCGAACCGCCGTACCTAAAGGCGACAGGCTTGTGATGAGTGCTCCTCTGCACTGCCCAGTCGTCGCACCTCGTGCGTGGGGGGAAGTGCGAGGAGCCAGATGACCACACGCGTGGGGGGAGGAATGGCCGGCAGGGGGCAGGCGCCTGTGGCATCCTTTTTTTTTTTTTTATGGAGGCCGTGCTGAGGGGAATTAGCAGGGCGCTAGAGAGTGCAAACCCCTGGCAGTGCCCTCTAGGGTGGGCGGGGGGCTAAGCGGGCCACTAACCTCAACTCCATATAAGTAGACCCGAGCGACCTCACACGATAACGAATTGGACCAGCACGACCTCCCAAACGGCGTAACGGGCAGCCACAAAGAGGCCGCCAGATGGGCGGGGAGAAGCACTTATACTGCATCCCCCGCCCACCCCTTACCGGAAGTGACGAGGCACGCGGACCAATAGTGGGTCCCTAACAACTGGACTGACTTGTGTGCCCTCATGTGGCACTAAGGCGGCCGCCCTCTTAGGAGGGTCCCCTTCGTGGACCACGGGCAGCCAACAATCTCCTCACGCACCCTGTGTGCCTCAATGTCTCTAGATACTGTCCACAAGCTACACTCCTCTGACACTGTCTGTCCAAGTACCATGAGCTCCTCAAACTGTCTGTCCATGTGCCACGAGCTCCTCACACTGTCTGTCCAAGTACCACGAGCTCCTCACACTGTCTGTCCAAGTACCATGAGCTCCTCACACTGTCTGTCCATGTGTCATAGGCTCCTCACACTGTCTGTCCATGTGTCATAGGCTCCTCACACTATTGGTCCATGTGCCACGAGCGCCTTACACTGTCTGTCTATGTGTCCCACGCTCCTCACACTGTCTGTCCATGTGTCACGAGCTCCTCACACTGTCTGTCCATGTGTCCTAAGCTCCTCACACTGTCTGTCGATGTGTCACAAGCTCCTCACACTGTCTATGTGTCACGAGCTCCTCACACTGTCTGTCCAAGTACCGCGAGCTCCTCACACTGTCTGTCCATGTGTCCCAAGCTCCTCACACTGTCTGTCTATGTGTCCCACGCTCCTCACACTGTCTGTCCATGTGTCACGAGCTCCTCACACTGTCTGTCCATGTGTCCTAAGCTCCTCACACTGTCTGTCGATGTGTCACAAGCTCCTCACACTGTCTATGTGTCACGAGCTCCTCACACTGTCTGTCCAAGTACCATGAGCTCCTCACACTGTCTGTCCATGTGTCCCAAGCTCCTCACACTGTCTGTCTATGTGTCCCAAGCTCCTCACACTGCCTGTCCATGTGTCACGAGCTCCTTACACTGTCTGTCCAAGTACCATGGGCTCCTCACACTGTCTGTCCATGTGTCACATGCTCCTCACACTTGTCTGTTCATGTGTCACGAACTCCTTACACTGTCTGTCCAAGTACCATGAGCTCCTCACACTGTCTGTCCATGTGTGACATGCTCCTCACACTGGTCTGTTCATGTGCCATGAGCTCCTCACACTGTCTCCATTTGCCACGAGCTCCTCACACTGTCCATGTGTCACGAACTCCTTACACTGTCTGTCCAAGTACCATGAGCTCCTCACACTGTCTGTCCATGTGTCACACGCTCCTCACACTTGTCTGTCCATGTGCCACGATCTCCTCACACTGTCTGTCCATGTGCCACGAGCTCCTCACACTGTCTGTCCAAGTGCCACAAGCTCCTCACACTGTCTGTCCATGTTACACGAGCTCCTCACACTGTTAGTCCATGTGCCACAAGCTCCTCACACTCTGTCCATGTGCCACAAGTTCCTCACACTGTCTATGTGTCACACGCTCCTCACACTGTCTATGTGTCACAAGCTCCTCACACTGTCTGTCCATGTGCCACGAGCTCCTCACACTGTGTTAGTCCATGTGCCACAAGCTCCTCACACTGTCTGTCCAAGTGTCACGATCCCCTCATACTGTCTGTCCAAGTGCCACGAGCTCCTAACACTGTCTGTCCATGTGCCACAAGCTCCTCACACTGTTAGTCCATGTGCCAGAAGCTCCTCACACTGTCTGTCCATGTGTCACACGCGCCTCACACTGTCTGTCCATGTGTCACATGCTCCTCACACTGTCTGTCCATCTGCCACGAGCTCCTCACACTGTCTGTCCATGTGTCACGAGCTCCTTACACTGTCTGTCCAAGTACCATGAGCTACAAAAAAACAAAGTAGGGGAGTGAAGAGGTAGCGTCCAAAGGAACACTAACGGTGGATACGTCCTCCTCTTACAAACAGTTAACAAAACATCAAGATCCACCACAAGGGTGATTATTCAATGAATGAAAAAAGGGCCGAACGCGTGTGGGGGAGTGTGTTCCTACTTTTGGTAGGACATACACAGGAGTTGTTTAAATACCCCTCACACACCAAAAGGGCCCTTGGTGTCATGCTTCATCATTGGGGTCTTCCCATCCCACTGTGGGATGGGGCGTGCTGCGACCTGCGACTACGCGGGAGCACTATGCTAAAAGTACTATGTGTGGTGTGAGGGTAGTGAGAGGAAGGGTCAGGAGTGAATGTAAGGAGTGAGGTTAAAAGGACCTGGCCTCAGTAGACTTAAGACAATTTAATAGGTCATTGAGGCTGGACCTGTTAAAATGGTGGTTCGGAAATATCTCGCATATAATGTGCAGGTATTCCTAAAAAGTCAACATGTTTCGAAGCTCAAGGCTTCTTTATCAGGACTGAAAAGATCCCTTCAGTGCTCACTATGTTGTATAAGAATTGTGGAGGTATACTATAAACAAAAGTGAAAAGTGAAAAGAATCATGCACTTCATACAGTACCTAATTGTACTTCTAAAGTGTTAATTATGTATGGATGGGAATATTGCCCCATGAGCCTCTGGAACGAGTGAGGGAGAGAGTCGCCACTAAATAGTGCTGCTAGACATTGCCTCGCTACGAACAGCTCACCCGCAGCTCCGAAGTACCATGAGCTCCTCACGCTGTCTGTCCATGTGTCACACGCTCCTCACACTTGTCTGTTCATGTGCCACAAGCTCCTCACACTGTCTGTCCAAATGCCACGGGCTCCTCACACTGTCTGTCCATGTGCCACGAGCTCCTCACAGTGTCTGTCCATGTGTCATAGGCTCCCCACCATGTCTGTCCAAGTGCAACGTGCTCCTCACACTCTCTGTCCTTGTGCCACGAGCTCCTCACACTGTCTGTCCAAGTGTCACGAGCTCCTCACACTGTCTGTCCAAGTACCATGAGCTCCTCACAGTGTCTGTCCATGTGTCATAGGCTCCTCACACTGTCTGTCCAAGTGCCACGAGCTCCTCACACTGTCTGTCCAAGTGCCACGAGCTCCTCACACTCTGTCCAAGTACCATGAGCTCCTCACACTGTCTGTCCATGTGCCACGAGCTCCTCACACTCTGTCCAAGTACCATGAGCTCCTCACACTGTCTGTCCATGTGCCACGAGCTCCTCACACTGTCTGTCCAAGTACCATGAGCTCCTCACAGTGTCTGTCCATGTGTCATAGGCTCCTCACCATGTCTCTCCAAGTGCAACGTCCTCCTCACACTCTCTGTCCTTGTGCCACGAGCTCCTCACACTGTCTGTCCAAGTGCCACGAGCTCCTCACACTGTCTGTCCATGTGCCACGAGCTCCTCACACTGTCTGTCCAGGTGTCTTAAGCTCCTCACACTGTCTGTCCAAGTGCAATGTGCTCCTCACACTCTCTGTCCTTGTGCCACAAGCTCCTCACACTGTCTGTCCAAGTGCCACGAGCTCCTCATACTGTCTGTCCATGTGCCACAAGCTCCTCACACTGTCTGTCCAAGTGCCACGAGCTCCTCACACAGTCCAAGTGCCACGAGCTCCTCACACTGTCTGTCCATGTGTCCTAAGCTCCTCACACTGTCTGTCCAAGTGCAACGTGCTCCTCACACTCTCTGTCCTTGTGCCACGAGCTCCTCACACTGTCTGTCCAAGTGCCATGAGCTCCTCACACTGTCTGTCCAAGTGCCATGAGCTCCTGACACTGTCTGTCCAAGTGTCCTAAGCTCCTCCACCTGTCCATGAGTCTTGAACTTCTTTTACTGTCCAAGGGCCAAGTGGACCTGGGTGACCCTGTCCAAACACCACAACACTCAGACTTTCTCTTGGTCCCATAAGTCACACTATCCAGACACTGAGTACTACTGCGCATGACCCGCAGGGTCCTGACACTGTCCAAACACCACTGTCCATCAGTCACACGATCGTTCATGAGCTATGCGGTCTTGACACTTATCAAGCACTACTGTCCAAAACACAAATGACCCTGTCCGAGTATCACTGTCTCTGAGCTGCATGATTCTGACACTGTTCACGTACAACTGTCCATGAGCCACGCGATCCTGACAGTGTCCAAGTACAACTGTCCATGAGCCACGTGATCCTGACACTGTCCAAGTACAACTATCCATGAGCCACGCGATCCTGACACTGTCCAAGTACAACTGTCCATGAGCCACACGATTGTGACACTGTCCAATCGCAACTGTCCTTGAGCCCCGCGATCTTGATACTGTCCATGTGTGACCGGTTTTTGGGGTGGGGGTTGTTGTGGTAGCCAGGCCCACTCATAGGACCCTCTTACCCACCCAAGGCCCAACCGTAATAGAGGAAGCCCATTTGTGTTCTTTTTCATGTCAACGTCATGTTGCATGACTAGCAATAACTTGGGGTACTTCGTGTCTGTTTGACATGGCAATCACAATGGGGGTGCAGCAGAGTTTTTTATCCAAGTGGCCTCAGCATTAGGGGGTTCCATTCTAAGGACAAAACAGGCCTTCTCTGATTGCAGTCAAGGCTTGCTCCAGGGGTTAGTGAGATTATAAAGACACACTATGGACATTTCTCAAATTCTTTTTATATACAAAATCAACACATAACCAAACCATCGTGGCAGGTGAGCATGTGGGCTTAACATCTAGTCCCCATTTCAGAAGCTAATATACTTATGTAATAACTTATTGGTATGAAAAATGCAGTTAGAAGCATTCAGTCGGTACCAGACGTCCCACAAGTCTCAGAGCCCCCAAATGGCAGCCATCATTGTCCATGTGTTTACTTCCTAGATTTCTAAGGAGCTATTTTTTTCTGGGAGGTGCAGGGAAGGGGGGGGGGCTGTTAGATGCTGCCGAAATGCCAGTTAGTCAATCAGATCTTCTTTGAACTTGAAATGAAATTAAATGAAATGAAAATGGGTACTTATAAAGCGCACAGCTACTCCACAGAGTGTCCCGGCGCTAAGGACCACCGACAAACAGGCACTCGAGCCCAGGCCCAAGCCGCCTCAGAGGAGTTATTGCTGAAACAGTTTTTAGCTGTCTCCTAAAGCTGAGCAGGTCCTGGACCTGCCTGAGAAAAAGAGGCAGACCATTCCATAGGCGGGCAGCCAGTACTTGGAAGGAGCGACCGCCTACCCGGGAACGGGTACATTTAGGGATGAGAATCAAGAACTGCCCTGAGGATCTCAAGACGCGTTGCGGCTCGTAATGCTGGACCCGTCTCCTAAGATATACAGCACCAGTGCCATGAAAGGCCCGAAAAGCCAAAACCAGCGCCTCTTCCGTACCGGCAGCCAGTGCAAGGCCTTCAGGTGGATCGTCATACGTGCTCTGGGCTCCACCATGAGGATGGCTCTAGCTGCAGCATTCTGGACCACCTGCAAACGGTTCAGAAGATACTCAGGGAGGCCCAGATACAAAATATTGACGTAATCCAACCTGGATGTAATTAAGGCTTGCACTACAGTTTTACGGTGTTCAACCGGTAACAGAGGAAGGAAGTTTTTTTAGCATTTTTAACATGCCGAAACACGTACCGGCGACAGTTTGAATTTGCGCCTTCATCGTTAGAGTGGCTTCCATCTTGACCCCCAAATTCTTCACTGTACTGACCGGAGCAGTGGGAGGTGACATGTCACAAGGCCACCATTGGTGCCATGATTCGCTTGGCGGGCAACCAAAAAAGATGATCTCTGACTTTTCAGGGTTACACTTTAATTGATTACACCGTAACCAAGAAAAAACCTCCGTTAGACAAATTCTAATCTCGTTGCCTCTAAAATCGGAACCTTTGTCACACATAAACAGTAACTGAGTATCATCGGCGTACAATACTATCTTAGCGCCGTGAGACTCAGCTAAAATGCGAGAGGGCCAAATAAATATTAAGAGCGATTGGCTCAATGTAGATCCCTACGGAACCCCTACCTTCATAGGCGGAATGGGGGCAGAGAGGGGGGGGACCAGATTTCCTGCTGCCGATCGCTCAGAAAAGAAGCAAACCACTTGAATACCGTGCCCCCAATACCACAATCCAGTAGCTTCTTCAGAAGCCGATCATGGGGCACGGTATCAAAGGCCGCAGACAGGTCCAAAAGAATCAACACTGCACTTCCCCCTTTATCAAGCTCAGTTTGAATGGTTTCCGAAACTTCCAGTAGAGCTGTTTCAGTACTCAGATGTGTTCTGAAACCAGACTGGCTATCATGGAGGACGTGGTGAGCTTCAACATACTCAGTCAACATTAGATTAACGTATTTTTCGAGAACTTTAGAGAAAAAAGGCAGCAAAAATATTGGCCTGTAATTAGAGGCTGCTGCTGGGTCCGCAGAAGGTTTCTTCAATAGGGGGATAATTTTGGCCTTTTTCCAGCAGCTAGGTACCAACCCCTTTTGTAGAGAAATATTCAAAACCCGTTTGACGGCTGGATTTATAGTCTCAGCAATGACTGACAGAATATTTGCTGGGCAGGGATCCGACGGAGAGCCTGACTTCAAAGTGGTCATGATCTCAAGAGATTTTTCTAGGGGAATGGGAGGAAATTGGGTAAAAGAGGTTCCAGCCTGGTGTGGAAGCCATCCGTTTGGGCCATCTTGACTTGATTTCATCAGCCGGAACGCATTCACCCAAAGTAAAATTCAACCAACCTTACCCTCCAGGCTTGTACAACTTATCATGGTACCACCTTACCATAAGAAATCCATAGGAGGCTCTGCCTTCACGGTACAAGCCACCACATTCTAACACTCACTACCAGTCAACATTAGAAGCACCCGTGAGCATATACACTTCCGAAGACAGTTGAAAACATGGTTATTTCCTAGATAACTGCACCACCTACACCACGTCAACAGAACCCAGAAAATCCTCAGCTTGCAACCCAGAATTGGAAACCGCTCAACCAGCAAACTGCATTGTAAAGTTACTTGCATATATCGCAGTTATGGCCGACAGTAATACTAAGACCATAATACGCAGCGGTCAGCAACAAATTGTAACTTATACCTACTAAATTCTCATAAATATCGGCTTTGACGGTTGTCAATCACCAGCACTGAGCAGCCCATAAAAACAAACATCACCAAATGAAGAGGCATGGAATAACCGAAGAGATCTGTCTGTCACACATTGCTGGACATTTCGGAGGACTTTAATCTAGCCCAGTCAGTGAAGCTCACAAGTATCTATACGTCTGACCCCTTCCTTACATCTCAGAAAGACTCTCGGTTATGGGATGATGATAAAAATGTCCATCCCAGCAGATGTCTCCACTTCTCTCTCTCTCCAACCATGCCGGCTCAGGACCACAATTATACACAAAATCTCAGATTGGACGACCCAGTGCAGTAACCAACTAAGAAGACTATATCATAAGAAATACCTTATAGGAATGTGCAGAGCTGGTCGAAGCTACCAGCGTACTGAAATCCATAGAACTGCGCATCTGCCTCACACTTCATCATCCAACACACAGCTATGCGCTGCGACCCATAACACGATAACCACACCGCGGTGGTCATCATGGATGGCATAGAAACACTTCCTACATAGGATCAAAACAAAGACAATGTCCTGACAACCACACACCCTACATGGTGAAGCATTCTACCCATGTAGGCAAGCGCTTCAGCGCCCCACTAGGGTAATAAGCGCTATATAAATGCTGCAATGCAATACAATAGAACTGCTGTGGGGACAGTAAACATCAGCTGCTTTCCTTAGGGGCTACAGTGAGGGCTTAAATTGAGCAGGCCCTGACCGGCATGAGACCCAGCAATAACTAAAAACAGTCTTTGAAACGGGCTCCTACGGGGCTCTATAGCCATGTACTTGACTTTACAAAGAAAAACACGTAATGAATTCTATGTCAGGACACAGAGGCGAGGATTAGGCTTTTCTTTCTTCGTTTATTTTTCACAGCTGCCATTTTAAAACTGATAATAAACAAACAAAGACTTCATTTCCCATGAAGCCTGAAGAAAAACATCGAGCTTCCAACAGAGTCTGTTCAACCAATCAGGCGTCTCCTGGCTCCATAACTGGCGATGACCGGTGTTGTACTTCCTCTTTCTTTGCTGCTGCAGCCTCCGTGCCAGTTAAGTGCCTTACTTTCCCTCAGCCTGCCGTTTGGGATTGTATTGTGGCCTTAGGTTTAATGTGTGCCTTTATTGTGTTCAGTTAAGGTTGTGATTTCTGAAGCCTTGGCTTCTACTCCGCGGCCACGGGAACTCCTTTCCGCTCCTAAGCGGCCGCACTTATCTCTTCAGAGCCGGCGGGAGTGCGCGGCGGTCCGCCGGTCGCCAGAGGGCGCACCTCCCTTGTCCCTTGGGACGCTCTTAGTTTGACTTGCGCGGGACTGAGGTCGCGTCATTCACGGCCTTTGCCGAGCGCCTCTGTCCTTGTTTGTTAAGCTGCCCGGCCAGCCTTGGAGCAAAAACACCCCTCGGGGTAAGGTGACAGGTTCTTTCCGACCTGTATTTTGTGCAGACCAGCCCAGGCTCTATTTAGACCCGGCCGGGTGATTGAAGGACGTTTTTGTCTGCATTTGGCCCCAGGTACCTAGTGCCTCCCATTAGCCCAAGATCAAGTGCATTTCCTGGGATTTGGTGTAGTTGGGTGGGGACCTTGACCTCAACCCCCCCCCTGCCTTGTGGGCTCTCTCTTCAGGGATTGTTAACCTGGTGTACCCCCCCCCCCCCATTTGCATTAGCCCTCTGACCTGGTGGGTGGCCACCAAGTGACTTACCTGATACCTACCTCTGGTCCTCAGTTCCTCCCGGGTCTTGCAGATCATGGAAGAATTTGACCACTACTATGAGGAGGAGACGCAATATTTCCCGGTCACTGATGAGTTTTGTGTCGCGGTGGATGCCTCCATTGTCAGGGCGGTCTCAGAGGCGGTAGCCCCTCTGGAGAAGAAATTGATGGATCTGGCGCAGAAGTGCCTGCAACCCCTCCCTCCGAGGGAAGAGCTTCCAGGGCCCTCGGACCCTCGACCTCCAGAGCAGGCCGCCGCTCCCCCCTCTGAGAAACCGCGCAAGCGCACGCACCCAGAAGGGGTAGACCTGGATGCGTTTGCCAGGCTGAAGCAGGCGTTCCTGGACACCAAATCTCCTTCCACGCCTTCGGGCACAGTTCCACCAGATGTTCCTCCCCCAGGGCAGTTGGCAGCTGCCTCACCTCAGCCCTCAAACGAATCCCAGGGCGGTTCGGACGGGGAGTCCAAACATAGTCGGTCCTGGCGCCCATCTCCTTCGCTATCGCAGGGCCCTCAGCAGACCTCAGAAGTCCTAGCCGATACTCAATCAGATCTCTTAGACCCGGAGGAACTCCTCCACCCTCGATCATCGGAGTGGGTCCCCTGTGAAAAGGTAGCCAAGTATGTGGCGAGTCTGCTGCGGAAACCCCTGGATCAGGAGGTCCGCTGCCGCCTCAGGGCGGAATGCCCTCGCCCTTCCCTCTAAGGTAAAGTGGCAGTTACCCCGGAGATTGACGCCAGGATGGCGACATTCCTGACGAAGTATTTCAAGGACCCCAAGAAGGGCATTGCTAGGTCCTGGCGAGCATGCCGGGACAAACTATTGGATGTCACGGGCCCCTTGGTTAAAATCTTTGATATGGCGGAGGACGCTAAGGCGTCTGGAGCCCTTATCCCTCCTGAGGTTCTTTCCAGTTGGGCTCAACGAGCCATCATTTTCCTTGGCAACGCTAACTGCGCCATCTCCACCGAGAGGCGCAGGTCGCTACTCATTAAATTGGATCCCAAGTTGGGCGAATTAGCCACTTCTTAAGCGGGCCAGGTGACCCAGGGTGGTTTCTTTGTGGACCCGTTTGTGAAGGAGCTCAGCAAGTTTGTCTTCACATTTAATTCTCTGGACAAGGCCCAGTCCACAGTCAAACGCATCTTCAACGCTCGGGTTTTCGGCGGGGCCGGCCGTGGGGGGGGGGGGCGCTCGGCTGGCCACTCTTCGCAGACAGCCTCCGGCAGGGGCCAGCAGTCGCAGAGAGGACAGTGGCAGAACTCCTCGCGATTTGGAGGCTTCTACCCCACCAGGGGCTGCTCCCGGCGCAGAGGCCAGCGTAACGGAACCCGCGGTGGCGGAGCTCCCCCAGCCCACGGTAAGTTCTTGTCTTATCTCTTGTCGAGCTTTGGGGGGCAGACTTGCACAATTCCTGGACAACTGGCGGACCCTTACGACCGACGCCTGGGTGCTACAATCGGTACAGGGTTTTCATATAGAGTTTTACGGCTCATCTGTGCAGGTCTCCCCTCCGGCCCCAATACGTTTTTCCGGCAGGAAATCCGCTCTGGTTCAGCAGGAAGTCCAAGATCTCCTGGACAAACGAGCGATCCGCCTCTCTTTCCCTCATCCCAGCGGTTTTCTGAGCAACCTGTTCCTGGTTCAAAAACAGGATGGGGGTCAACGCCCAGTGATAAACCTCCGAGAGTTCAACGAGTGGTTGGTGTACCGCCACTTCAAAAAGGAGGGTATTCACCTGCTCTGCGACCTCTTGCACCCCAACGATTGGATGGTCCGCTTGGACCTCAAAGATGCTTACCTGACTGTGCCTATTTTTCCGCCCCACCGTTGATTCCTCCAATTATAGTGGCAAGGCCAAACTTTCGAATTCACCTCTCTTCCCTTTGGCCTATCATCAGCACCGTGGTGTTTCACCAAGATCCTGCACCCGGTGGTGGAGAGATTAAGATCGCAAGGGATCAGAATGATTGTATACCTGGACGACATGTTATTCATGACCCAATGTCCCCAGGTTTTGTCCCAGCAGTTGCAATCTGCAGTAGATCTCCAATCTCTGGGATTTATTATCAACCAGGCGAAGTCTTATCTTCTTCCTTCTCAATCGATCACCTTCCTAGGGTTTGTGATCAATTCTGTGGAGGCGACCTTGAGCCTCCCGTCCAGTAAAATGGCGAAAATCCGCCACGAGATTCGGCAGATTTTACGGAGACCTCAGACCTCTCTGCGCAGCATTGCCAGGGTGGTTGGTCTGTTGTCGACCTCCATCCAGGCCATTTTTCCGGGTCCTCTGCACTTTCGGGCCCTACAGAGACTCAAAGCGTCTCACCTGCGCAGGGGTTTAACCTACGTCCAGCAGGTTCCTCTTTCCGAGGAAGCAAAGGAAGAGCTGCATTGGTGGCTCTCTCACATGGAAGCGTGGAACGGTCGTGCCATCTTTGGATCCCTTCCGGACCTGGTAATCGAGTCTGACGCCAGTGGTTCAGGTTCGGGGGCATGCTGTGGACAGTTCACCACTGGCGGAGGGTGGTCCGCCGAGGAGCGGTCGCTACACATCAACTGCCGCGAGTTGATGGCAGGGTCCTTCGCGGTCCGATGTTGGACCAAAGACAGACCCCAATCCTGCATCCTCCTGAAAATGGGCAACGTTGCAGCAGTACGCTACATAAATGACCTGGGCGGGACCCGGTCCAACGCCCTGGCAGATCTCACCAAGGAGTTCTGGGAGTCCTGCCTGTCACACCAGGTCTCGGTGACTGCGGCGCATCTTCCGGGGGGGTCCAATCAGGTTGCAGACTGGCAATCCCACAATCTCCGGGACTCGAGTTTATGGAAACTTTTCCCTCTGATGTTCCGGGCCCTTCAGGATCTGTGGGGACCTTTCTCCATCGATCTGTTTGCGTCTCGCCTGGACCACCAGCTTCCCCGGTACTTCATTTGGAGACCGGACCCGGGGGCGATGGCCACGGATGCGTTCCTTCAGGATTGGGAGTTGGAGCGGGGCTACCCCTTTCCCCCCTTCGCCATGATCATGAGGCTCACGACACAGGTCCGCCGGCAGAGGGCGGAGTTGGTAGTGATCACCCCGGTTTGGAGAGCGCAAGCATGGTTTCCAGTTCTGATGGAACTTTCTTGGGCTTCTCCAATCCGTCTACTCCCTCTCCCTCATCTCCTGAGCGATCCATTGGGCAATCCTCATCCTCTGATAATGAGCAACTCCCTCCCGCTCATAGCCTGGAGGATTACCGGACTCGATGGACGGTCCCGGGAATTTCGAGAGAAGCTGCGGAGCTCCTCTCCCGAGCCTGGGCGGGCGGCACCATTAAACGGTATCAATCGGCCTGGTCTCAGTGGATTGGTTGGTGTTTGCAACGGAGTCTGGATCCCGTGGGGGCAAACGTTGTCCACATCCTGAACTTTCTAGCCCAGCTGGCTTCTGAGGGCCTAGCTTACAGGACAGTCAATACTTTCCGGTCCGCAATCTCAGCCGGTCACGCTTCTGTAGCTGATCAACCGGTGGGGGAACACCCGTTAGTGAAGAATTTGCTGCATGGCATCCGACTTTCCCTTCCACCGGGACCGAGATACTCAGTCCTTTGGGACGTCAACAAGGTGCTGAACCTGCTTTCCGATTGGCCTAGCAATAAATATCTGTTGCACAAGCAATTGTCGGCCAAATTGGCCATGTTGTTGTGTTTGGTGTCATGCCGGCGTGTCTCGGATGTCAGAGCCCTTGATATTTCAGGAAGATCCTTTACCCCTGAGGGAGTTGCTTTCCATGTGTCGCGATGCACCAAGTGCCATTCGCGAGTCATTTCTTACCCGGCCTTCCCAGGGGTTCCCAAACTTTGCATGGTGAGATGTATAAAGGCTTATGAGGCCATGACGGAAGAGCTGTGCCCACACTGGGAGCGTCAGCTTCTCATTGCTCTGAGGAAGCCATTTAAGGCAGTCTCTTCCCCAACCATTGCAAGATGGGTACGCTGGGTTATGCTTGAGGCCGGCATTGACATAAAGGTCTTCGGTGCGCACTCCACTAGAGGCGCCATGGCCTCGAAAGCTTTTGTGCTAGGAGCCCGCTTGGAGGACATTCTGAATGCAGCTGACTGGTCGTCTGATTCAACCTTTAAGAGGTTTTATTTTAAACCAGTCTCCTCCATTGCGGCACTAGTGGTGGATAAGCTTTGAACTAGCCTAATCCTCGCTTCCGTGTCCTGACATAGAATGAAAAATTTCCTAGCTTTCGTAACGGAAAGTTTCAATTCTATTAAGGACACGGAGGCGAGGATTAGCCCGCCCACAGGATGAATCTGAACCCACACGGGTTAGGAGACGTACATCAGAATGTAAGTAAAGCGTTTTCCTGGTTTCAGTTATGGCAATAATATTGTATGAGATAGCTTCTCTGCACGCAGGGAATTACGACTCCTTTTTTTGGTCTCGGCCTGCACCAGCGCTTGCGCTGGTCTGGCCGAGAGTTTTAGTAAGCGGGTTTTGGAAGTGCAAACCCACTGGCTTTCGGCTGGCGACCAGCTTGCGTTCACGATGGCGTGCACGCGCGCAGCTGCCATCTGGGTTTCCTATCTCTTCCTCATTTCCTCGTCATGGCTCATTAACTCTCTGGACTCTGATGTTTCAATCGCAGCAGCAGCTCACATTACCAACTGACGGCCCTGGACTACAGTCACATGAAAAACAACAGCGATTAGCATTGAAATGCAAGCTTTTTTTTGTCTAGTTAGAAATATTGCTTCGGTGGGTTGATTTCACCTTATATCGCTATTTGTTTTGTATTGGGAGTCACAGCCTAATTACCAGTATTTTTGTCTCACTCTGGTTTTTTTTAAAATATTTATTCGCGCAAAGCACAAAGCTATATTTAAGGTTACTTTTCCGCGTCACTTCTTCACTCTATTTAAACTCCACACCCCCACTCTTATTGTCTCTCTCCTTCTCTCTCTCTCCCTCTCTAATTCTCTCTCTACTTAATTAACTCTCCCCTCTCTATCTTTTTTAGCCTTTCATTCTCTCTCACCCCTTTATCTGTTTCTCTTTCAAACTCCTTCATTCACTCTCTCTCCCCTTCTTTCTCTCTCTCTATCCCGCTCCACTCTTTATTCTATGTACACCCTTTCTCTCTCTTTCTCTCTCACCACCCTCTCTAATTGGGCATTATATCTTCACTCTATCTCTCACTCGGCAACACCACAGCATCACTCAGCGCAACCACAGCATCAATCAGAGCCAGCACAGCATCAATCAGAGCCAGCACAGCATCACTCAGCACCAACACAACATCTCTCAACGCCATCACAGCATCACTCAACGCCATCACAGCATCACTCAGTGCAACCACAGCATCATTCAGTGCAACCACAGCATCACTCAGTGCAACCACAGCATCACTTAGCGCCACAACAGCATCACTCAGAGCCACCACAGCATTACTCAGCAGCACCACAACATCACTCCGCGCCACCACAGCATCACTCAGCACCACCATAGCTTCACTCAGCGACACCACATCATCACTCAGGGCCAACACTGCATCACTCAGCACCACCACAGGATGACTCAGCACCACCACAGCATCGCTCAGCACCACCACAGCATCGCTCAGCACCACCACAGCATCGCTCAGCAGCACCACAGCATCACTCAGCGCCACCACAGCATCACTCAGCGCCACCACAGCATCACTCAGTGCCACCACAGCATCACTCAGAGCCACCACAGCATCGCTCAGCGCCACCACAGCATCGCTCAGCGCCACCACAGCATCACTCAGGGCCACCACAGCATCACTCAGGGCCACCACAGCATCACTCAGGGCCACCACAGCATCACTCAGGGCCACCACAGCATCACTCAGGGCCACCACAGAATCACTCATGGCCACCACAGCATCACTCAGCACCACCACAGCATCACTCAGCACCACCACAGCATCACTCAGCACCACCACAGCATCACTCAGCACCACCACAGCATCACTCAGGGTGACCACAGCATCACTCAGGGCCACCACAGCATCACTAGGCGCCACAACAATATCACTCGGCGTTACCACAGCATCACTCGGCGCCACCACAGCATCACTCGGCACCACCGCAGCATCACTCGGCGCCACCACAGCATCGCTCAGCGCCGCCACAGCATCGCTCAGCACCACCACAGCATCGCTCAGCACCGCCACTGCATCGCTCAGCACCGCAACAGCATCGCTCACCACCACCACAGCATCACTCAGGGCCACCACAGCATCACTCAGCGCCACCACAGCATCACTCAGCGCCACCACAGCATCACTCAGCGCCACCACAGCATCACTCAGCATCACCACAGCATCACTCAGAACTACCACAGCATCACTCAGCGCCACCACAGCATCACTCAGCGCCGCCACAGCATCACTCAGCGCCGCCACAGCATCACTCGGCGCCGCCACAGCATCACTCGGCGCCGCCACAGCATCACTCGGCACCGCCACAGCATCACTCAGCACCGCCACAGCATCGCTCAGCACCACCACAGCATCGCTCAGCACCACCACAGCATCATTCAGCACCACCACAGCATCATTCAGCACCACCACAGCATCACTCAGGGCCACCACAGCATCACTCAGGGTCACCACAGCATCACTCAGGGCCACCACAGCATCACTCAGGGCCACCACAGCATCACTCAGCACCACCACAGCATCACTCAGCGCCAAGACAATATCACTCAGCACCACCACAGCATCACTCAGCGCCAAGACAATATCACTCAGCACCACCACAGCATTACTCAGCACCACAGCAGTATCGCTCAGCAAGACCTGAGTATCATTCAGCATCACCTCAGCATCGTCTCCGCAACAGTCACCACCACCACCACTACCACCTCAACATCACTCAGCCTGCTCTCGGAATCTGGCATCTGTTGATTCTCCCCTAGCGTCTGGCCGCTGCTAGTGTTATAATACAGGTACTAGTTCCCAACCTTCACCCTCCGATTGTTTATGCCCCCTCAAAAAAAAAGCTTTAACAAACAACCATTGCAATAGGCAGAAACAAGTTGCCAGCATTGCAAGAACAAAAGAAAACTGAGGAAATGTTTTATTGTAAATACTTTTTAATATGGTCGTTCAGTTTTACATAATGCCTTCTTGGTCATATATAAAGTAACAAAAATGCTTCTGACACTTTTTTATTATAACTTTTCAGGATGCTGCACAGCAGCCACACTTCTCTACAGCACAGCTTGAAGACATTGGCAAAGTCAATAGCTCTGGCTAAACACTTATAAGGCCCCAAAGGCGAGACCTATTGGCTATGCCAATGCTTGTCTATCCATAGGTACGGAGACATCTAAGCAGGATTGAGAAACTTCCACAGTCGGCTTTGTCACAGGAAGAAAGAGGAAGTATAGCAGGGGTCATCGGCAGTTATGGAGCCAGGAGACGCCTGATTGGTTGAACAGACTCTGTTGGAAGCTTGATGTTTTTCTTCAGGCTTCATGGGAAATTAAGTCTTTGTTTGTTTATTATCAGTTTTAAAATGGCTGCTGTAAAAAATAAATGAACAAAGAAAAGCCTAATCCTCGCCTCCGTGTCCTTAATAGAATTGAAACTTTCCGTTACAAAAGCTAGGAAATTTTTCATTTCTCAACAATGACTTTAAAACCCTTTCCCATGTCAGCGATGTTGTCGCTGTTTACATAATACATTTTGTTTAATCTTGCCTTGTCTATGCATGTTTACAGATGTTGTGTTTGGTTGTAGCTTTTCATGCAACATTCCAGTTTTGTGACACACATCCTCTGAACCAAGTCACTCCTAACGGGGTGAGTTCAGGGTCTGTACAGCTAGTCATGACCGGGCACTATTGAGAGCTCTGGAGTTGAGGCTGAAGGCAGAACGTGTTCCTCACAGTGCCTGTCAGTGGGACATAAAGGTGTGAGATTTCATGCCCATGCAATCATTGGCATCTCTGTAGAGTGCACAGAGCAGTGGTCACACGTGGCAATTGTTAACGCCATTTTTATGTGACGGTGTGTGAAAGGGGTATACACAGATGTAAAATACTGACAGCTGCAAAGAAAAGATAACACTGTGTTTGCACATCAGGAGAGGAAGTGAGAGCGGGACGGTGAATGGGAGGTACCACATGGAGTACATGCAGAACAGAGTCAAAAGGCAGTGGTGATGGAGAGGAAGGAGATCTGTGAGGTATTCAGACATGTTATTCCAGAAGGATGTGGGAGGTGTCTACCAGAGACAGTCCCAAGACCACCGCCCCTTCCACAGACTTTAGAAATGTTAAATTCAAGGTCTCTTCTTTTCAGAATCGAAACATTTTCATTTCTAATTCTTGTCATTGTTAGTGCTCATTTATCATTTATCTGATACTACTCGTGAGTATTGACAAAGCCAATAGGTTTGCTTTGTTTTCGTTGTTCTGTTATATGTCTGAATGCAATAGTGCAGTGCGCACAACTACGCTGGTTTTCACCACAGTATGTAGTAATTATCCTACTCTGGTGTAAATGTGGGCTTGGCCTTCTGCTGCACCTCGGTGGTGTGAAAGGAACCGCTGTTCCATACATCCTGACACTGTCTAAGCACCAGTGTCCACGAATCACACATTCATGAAACTGTCCAAACACCACACGGTCCGGACACTGTCCAAGCACCACTGTCCCATACATCCTGAGACTGTTCAGGACCACTGTCCTTGAGTCACACCGTCCAGATACTGTCCAAGCTCCACACGATCCTGACACTGTCTGAGCACCACTGTCCATGAGCCTCACAGTCCTGACACTGTCCAAGCTCCACACGATCCTGACACTGTCCAAACTCCACACGGTCCGGACACTGTCCAAGCACCACTGTCCCATACATCCTGAGACTGTTCAGGACCACTGTCCTTGAGTCACACCGTCCAGATACTGTCCAAGCTCCACACGATCCTGACACTGTGCAAATTCCACTGTCCAAGTACATCCTGACACTGTCTGAGCACCACTGTCCATGAGCCTCACAGTCCTGACACTGTCCAAGCTCCATACGATCCTGACACTGTCCAAACTCCACACGATCCTGACACTGTCCAGACTCCACACAATCCTGACACTGTCCAAGTAGCACTGTCTCAATATCTCCTGACACTGTTGAACACCACTGTCCATGAGCCTCACAGTCCTAACACTGTCCAAGCTCCATACGATCCTGACACTGTCCAAGTACATCCTGGCACTGTTTAGCACGAAGCAACGTAATCCTGAACCTGTCGAAGCACCACACGATCCTTACACTGTCCAAGTACATCCTGACACTGTCTGAGCACCACTGTCCACGGATCTGTCGTGCCAATAATCCTCAAGATCGGTTTGTTGCATAGAAGGGTCCACCTCTTGATACTCCCATACCTGATTGCTATGAGAGCGCAGGCTGACAGGATGATCAAGCGAGGGAAGGAAAGGAAGGGGACTGCAGGGAGGGAGACCTGTAACGACACCAGCAAATCATAAACAACCTGTATTCAGACTTTTGTAGAACATATCATCTGTGTACACTTTTACATTCACTACACCATCTCCTCTACCTGTAAAGAAACATAAACACTTCGTCTGGAGTACTTCTAAGTAGTCTGAGGTTTCGGAGAAGATCCACCCATAAACAGGTAGGGTTACTGTGCGGAAACAGAGAAACGAACATTCAAAGGGCATTTCAACATAACGCAAAATACTTCCCCTTCAATAAGACTACACCTTACAGACAAATGAACATAGCTCCTACATACCAAGGTGTGACTCCACTATGCATCACAGGGGATGAGCGTAGTCCTATACCGAACTCCTCACCACCCCTGTTAATAGAGCCAAAGTAAGAAAACAACATGAGCATTACTCCAGGTACCGGAAATACCTCTTTCCAGTAGCAACCATACATTTAACTGAGGCCAACAAGAATGGAATTTCCCAAACGAGGATTGCTTCCTCGAATTACGTATAAGATAAGACAACCAAGAGATGGATCCGGAGGGAAGATCCTATAGTTCATAACATGCCACAATCAGTAATAGTCTTCCACCGCAAGAGCCACGGCTTGCGGCTCGCCAACGGTAGACAGACCTTCCCAAATAAATACTGCTGCCAGGAAACGAGACGGGGAATGCCTTTCCTTTCCCAAGAGCAAGGTTGCTCACCAACGAAAGAAAGGCCGAAATCACCCCCTTGCAGGCAAAGCCAGAGTCCCTGAAAAGCGGGTGGTGCAGAGCACCCTTACCGGACCTCCCGTCTTCACAATACGCTCCACTGGGGTCAAACACGAATATCCGACATCGCAGTGCAGTCCGTCTCCTACTTACAGACAGTTCCACCTTACGCTGCGTGACGTCGCCGCAAGAGATCATGGGCAATGTAGTCCGATCCCCTACTTCCGGGTCCTTAACAGTGCTGCTCCTCTGCAACCCGGATCACCAAGAGCGTCAGTAAAGCGCTCTCGATCCGTGCGGAATCTGACAGTGCATCCCTCCCTTAGCGAGAGCGCGCAAGGGGACCAGGCTTCAACGGATATTTCCTGTGAAAGGAGGCCACCAGCCTTGGTGAATGAACAGCATCAGTGGGTTCCCACGAATCCTTCTCAGGCCCATACCCCTTCCAAGACACCAAGTACCAGAGTTTGTTCCTCCTCAGTTTTGCATCGGTGATGCAGTGCACCTCATACTCTGCGTCACCCTCAACCACCACCGGTGCTGGTGAGGCAGTCACAGACGAGAAGGATGGCTTTAGTAACGAAATATGAAACACAGGATGTATTCGAAGGTGATTAGGTAAGGCCAGCTTCATAGCTAACGGACTGATACATTTGATGATCTTATAAGGGCCTATATACCTGGGATTGAACACACTGTGCTTCCGAAACCGAATGTTCCTGGTGGACAACCAAACAGAGTCTCCCTTCTTATATATGGGCCGTGGCAGTCTATGTTTATCTGCTGAGGACTTGTACGTAGCCTTTGCTTCTTTGAGGTGTCGTTGCGAAGCGACCAAGGTTTCCTGAATATGTTCTACCCTCTTTGCTACTTCTGGTATCTGGGAGGGTTCTTTAGGTCGAATGAAAGGTAAAAACCTAGGATGATGGCCATAGGAACTGTAAAAGGGTGAAACTTGTGTAGAACTGTGAATGGCACTATTATATGCTATTTCTGCTAACCAGAGGTAATCTACCCATGCTTCTGTGCTGTTGTCAAAGTAACAGCCCAAATACTGCTTAAGTGTTTGATTGAGGCGTTCTGTTTGTCCGTCGGCTTGACGGTGGAAGCTAGTAGACAGGGAGGACGTGATGTGTAAGGAGGAACACCAGACCTTCCAGAAGTGGGCAGTAAACTGGGTTCCTCGATCGGACACAATGACCCTAGGGAATCCGTGGAGCCTGACGATGTTTACCATGAGTATCTTAGCCAATTGGCCTGCCGTGGGTATATGTTTGCAGGCTATAAAATGTCCCATCTTGGTTAGATAGTCAACGACAACCAGTATCACCGTGCACCCTTGGTCTTTGGGAAGCCCCACTACAAAATCCATCGAGATGTTTTCCCAAGGAGTGTCTGGTGTGGGAAGGGGGTGTAAAAGACCTTGTGGTTTGAGATGAGCATTTTGTTTTGTGCACAGATGTCACATGATCTAATCCATTGTGTTATGTCCCTTCTAACAGACGGCCACCAAAACTGTCTAATGATTCTTTCCAATGTTTTAGCAACTCCCTGGTGACCAGCACTAGGGATTTCATGACACCAATTAAATACCTTCCTACGTAACATCTCAGTAGGTATTAGAATAGGATTTCCATTCATCGGTAATCCTTTCTTTAATTGCCTTTCTATATGTCTTTTCAACCACGCTCTCCATGTAAAGGTATTTATTCCTTTGATTACCTCTTTGAGAAACAGGTCAGGTTGTATAGCACATAGCACCTTAGTAGGTTCAATGATAGAACGCTCTTGGTTCTCTCTTGGTTCTTTAACTGTAGACTGTCTCGACAGGGCGTCCGCTTTTCGGTTTTCGCTGCCAGGTCGATAAGTTATGATGAAGTGATTCCGAAAAGAAGAGCATCCAACGTAGTTGCCTGGGGGTGAGATGTCTGGCTGCTGTCATGAACTGCAGATTTCTGTTGTCTGTGAATACGGTCACAACGTGTTTGGCTCCCATCAAATGGTGTCTCCATTCGCAGAAGGCCACTTTAATTGCCAAGAGTTCCTTCTCGGAGATAGTGTAGTTCCTTTCAGCTTCGTTAAGCTTTCTGGACATGTACGCCACAGGATGCATTTGCCCCGTGGCCTCGTGTCTTTGTGACAGAACCGCTCCTAATGCAACATCTGATGCGTCAGCTTCGACGATGTAGGGTTTCTCAGGATCAGGGTGTGTTAACACTGGGGCAGAAATGAAGGCTTTTTTCAATGCTGTGAACGCCCTCTCCACTTCTTCATTCCATTCGAATTTCACTGATTTTCTCAGTAGTTTGGTGATAGGAGCAACCAGAGTAGAAAAGTGGTTAATAAATCGACGATAAAAGTTCGCAAAGCCGATAAAACACTGTACATCTCGCACATTCTGAAGGGGTGGCCACTCCTTCACTGCAGTGATCTTTCGTTCAGCCATTTCTTGCCCAGAAGGCGTGAGCATTACTCCAAGGAACTCCACCGTACTGACGTGGAATTCGCATTTGCTTAGTTTACAAAACAAACGGTTCTTCAGTAGTATTGTTAACACAGCCTGTACGTGTTGTACATGTGTACTCTCGTTCTCAGAATAGACGAGAATATCATCAATATAAACCACCACATAACGGTCCAAGATCTCTCGCAACACATCATTAAGATAATATTGGAACGCTGCAGGGGCATTGCACAGCCCGAATGGCATCACCAAATACTCAAACAATCCATAGCGCGTTTTGAAGGCGGTTTTCCATTCGTCTCCACACCTCATGCGAACCAAGTGGTAGGCACCCTTGAGATCCAGCTTGGTATATATCTTCGCCTTCTTGACTTGTTCAAGCAATACTGGAATTAAGGGCAATGGATAACGTTTTTTTACCGTAATATGGTTTAATGCCCTATAATCGATACAAGCACAAAGATCACCATTGGCTTTTGGGATGAAGAACAGCGGAGAGGCTGCTGGGGATTTCGATGGACGTATAAACCCCAATTCTAGATATTTATCCAGATATTCCCGGAGATGCTGGTTTTCAGGTTCCGTCAGGGCATATATCCTACTGCTAGGTACCACAGCCCCTGGAACCAGATCGATTTGGCAATCATATTGTCTGTGAGGTGGTAAGATTTCTGCTTGAACGTCACTAAACACCTCTGCGAATGACTGGTATTGTACTAGTAAGTGGGTATCTTTTTCTGCGGCTGTGGCTATACATAACCCCGTTGCAAGGCCATAGCGGGTATTTCCATTCTTTGCAGGCAATGTTCCTGACAGTATGTGGAATTCATGTGTACTCTTCGGGTTACCCAGTCGATTTCAGGGTTGTGTTTCTGCAACCACGGCAGCCCAAGTATGATGCCATATTGTGGGGCATATATTATGTTAAACGTCATTCTCTCCATATGCGAGGGACCGTACTTCACCTCCAAGTCTTCAGCGTGGAATCCTATAGGACCAGTATCGAGTTTTCTCCCATCAACTGCATACACAACTTCTGGGGTATCTTTGGGTACTAGTTGCATGCCTCTGCGCTGTGCTTCCTTCATATCCATGAACAATCCTGTAGCTCCTGAGTCTATCATGGCAGGTACATGTATCCAGTCTGGTTGAACATATATACTGATATCTATGAACAGATGTCCTTGTGGTTGAGTGTTGTCACTATGCAACGAAGGGAGGTAAGACATACTCGAAGAAACCCCTTCTTTCTTCCTCGAGTCTGTTAGTTTTCCGACGATTTGATCGTAGCAGCTGTCACATTCCTAATGCCTCTGAAGCGGCTGGTTGTGGGTTTCGCCGAACAGTCCCTGACAAAGTGGCCCTTCTGCCCACAATATAGACATAGGCCTTGTTTGCGGCGATTTTCCTTTTCGATCGATGTTAGCGCAGCTCGCACAGTCCCTATCTCCATGGGTTCCTGTGCTATTGATGGGGACTGATCCATCGCCCTAGGACGGTCAAACCTGGTCATAGGTCTATCCTTTCGTCTGACGTCCCCTTTCCGTTCTCTCATTCTGTGATCCAATCGTAAAACCAAGCTGATATGATCCTCACAGCTAGTAGGCTGTGGATCAATTTGTGCAATTACATCTTTGAGTTCTTCCCGAAGACCCTGATGAAAGAGGGCTGCTTGTTTAGCCTCTGGCCATTTCGTTTCGGTTACCAATCTCCTAAAGGCATTGAGGTATACCACCAGGTCCTTGTTGCCCTGTCTTAGTTCCAACAACTCCCTGTCAGCGGTAAAGTACTCTGAACGCCTATCAAACACCTCGAACTCAACTCTAAAGGCTGCCCAATCATACAATAAAGGATCATCCCTGCTTACTAAGGGAACAGCCCATTGAGCAGCATCCCCTGCCAGATAAGATATGAGGAAAGCTACCCTAGCTTGATTGGTAGGAAATTATTTTTGTTTACAAGAATAATGAAGCATGACTTGCGTTAAAAAGACCTGCACTTTATCAGATTCGCCATGATACCTTTCAGGAGTAGCCAACGGTATGGAAACCGGCATTTCAACCACCACCGATGATCTACGCAATCCCGAAGGACTTCCGACATCAAAGGGGTTCTTTTGCATGCGTTCTACTTTAGCCCTCAACTCAGCAGTTTCGTTGCGAGACGCTGCCAGTTCGGCCTGAACGCCTGCAAGAACCGACATTACATCGTTTAAGGTGGCCATTCTACCACAACGCGACCAGGAGGATAACAATTCGTGGGTCGGATATTCTGTCGTGCCAATAATCCTCAGGATCAGTTTGTTGCGTAGAAGGGTCCACCTCTTGATACTCCCATACCTGATTGCTATGAGAGCGCAGGCTGACAGGATGATCAAGCGAGGGAAGGAAAGGAAGGGGACTGCAGGGAGGGAGACCTGTAACGACACCAGCAAATCATAAACAACCTGTATTCAGACTTTTGTAGAACATATCATCTGTGTACACTTTTACATTCACTATACCATCTCCTCTACCTGTAAAGAAACATAAACACTTCGTCTGGAGTACTTCTAAGTAGTCTGAGGTTTCGGAGAAGATCCACCCATAAACAGGTAGGGTTACTGTGCGGAAACAGAGAAATGAACATTCAAAGGGCATTTCAACATAACGCAAAATACTTCCCCTTCAATAAGACTACACCTTACAGACAAATGAACATAGCTCCTACATACCAAGGTGTGACTCCACTATGCATCACAGGGGATGAGCGTAGTCCTATACCGAACTCCTCACCACCCCTGTTAATAGAGCCAAAGTAAGAAAACAACATGAGCATTACTCCAGGTACCGGAAATACCTCTTTCCAGTAGCAACCATACGTTTAACTGAGGCCAACAAGAATGGAATTTCCCAAACGAGGATTGCTTCCTCGAATTACGTATAAGATAAGACAACCAAGAGATGGATCCGGAGGGAAGATCCTATAGTTCATAACATGCCACAATCAGTAATAGTCTTCCACCGCAAGAGCCACTGCTTGCGGCTCGCCAACGGTAGACAGACCTTCCCAAATAAATACTGCTGCCAGGAAACGAGACGGGGAATGCCTTTCCTTTCCCAAGAGCAAGGTTGCTCACCAACTAAAGAAAGGCCGAAATCACCCCCTTGCAGGCAAAGCCAGAGTCCCTGAAAAGCGGGTGGTGCAGAGCACCCTTACCGTACCTCCCGTCTTCACAATCCGCTCCACTGGGGTCAAACACGAATATCCGACATCGCAGTGCGGTCTGTCTCCTACTTACAGACAGTTCCGCCTTACGCTGCGTGACGTCGCTGCAAGGGATCATGGGCAATGTAGTCCGATCCCCTACTTCCGGGTCCTTCACAGTGCTGCTCCTCCGCAACCCGGATCACCAAGAGCGTCAGTAAAGCGCTCTCGATCCGTGCGGAATCTGACAGAACCACACAGTCCTGACATTGTCCAAGCTCCATACGATCCTGACACTGTCCAGGTACATCGTGAGACTGTCTGACCACCACTGTCCATGTGCCACATGATCTTTACACTGTCCTAACTCCTTATGCGGTATGTGTGCCATTTCCATGTGCCCGAGTCCAGAGGTTGTGCGTGGCCTGCTTCTGTCATTGACACCCGCAAACTTTGAACATGCTCCTAAGACTCCCCAAGTTCAGTGGTTTAAATGGAACCTGTTTGCTGCTGAGAAGTGCCGGTACTCTCCCATTAAAAGCATTGCAGCAGTGCTGAGAAGTGCCAGTATTATCCCTTCGAAATTAAAGAAGTGCCAGTACTCTCCCATTAAAAGCATTGCAGCAGTGCTGAGAAGTGCTGGTACTCTCTTATTTAAAGCATTGGAGCAGTGCTGAGAAGTGCCGTTACTATCCCTTCCAAATAAAGAAGTGTCAGTACTCTCCAATTAAAAGCATTGGAGCAGTGCGGAGAAGTGTCGGTACTATCCCTTCCAAATTAAAGAAGTGCCAGTACTCTCCCATTAAAAGCATTAGAGCAGTGATGAGAAGTGCTGGTACTTTCCCTTCCGAATTAAAGAGGTGCCAGTACTCTCCCATTAAAAGAATTAGAGCAGTGCTGAGAAGTGCCAGTACTCTCCCATTAAAAGCATTGGAGCAGTGCTGAGAAATGTCAGTACTTTCCCTTCCAAATTAAAGAGGTACCAGTACTCTCCCATTAAAAGCATTAGAGCAGTGCTGAGAAATGCCAGTACTATCCATTCCAAATTAAAGAAGTGCCAGTACTCTCCCATTAAAAGAATTAGAGCAGTGCTGAGAAGTGCCAGTACTCTCCCATTAAAAGCATTGGAGCAGTGCTGAGAAATGTCAGTACTTTCCCTTCCAAATTAAAGAGGTACCAGTACTCTCCCATTAAAAGCATTAGAGCAGTGCTGAGAAATGCCAGTACTATCCATTCCAAATTAAAGAAGTGTCAGTACTCTCCTATTAAAAGAATTAGAGCAGTGAAGAGAAGTGCTGGTACTCTCCCTTACAAATTGTACACGTGTCGGTATTCTCCCATTAAAAGCATTGGAGCATTGCTGAGAAGTGCCAGTATTCTCCCATTGAAAGCATTGGAGCAGTGCTGAGAAGTGCCAGTACTATCCCTTCCAAATCAAAGAAGTGCCAGTACTCTCCCATTAAAACCATTAGAGCAGTGATGAGAAGTGCTGGTACTCTCCCTTACAAATTGGAGTAGTGTCGGTATTCTCCCATTAAAAGCATTGGAGCAGTGCTTGAGAAGTGCCGGTACTATCTCTTCCAAATCAAAGAAGTGTTGGTACACTCACATTAACAGCATTGAAGCAGTGCTAAGAAGTGCCGGTACTATCCCTTCCAAATTAAAGAAGTGTCGGTACCCTCCCATTAAAAGCATTGGAGCAGAGCTGAGAAGTGCCAGTACTCTCCCATTAAAAGCATTGGAGCAGTGCTGAGAAATGTCAGTACTTTCCCTTCCAAATTAAAGAGGTACCAGTAGCCTCCCATTAAAAGCATTAGAGCAGTGCTGAGAAATGCCAGTACTATCGATTCTAAATTAAAGAAGTGCCAGTACTCTCCTATTAAATGATTTAGAGCAGTGATGAGAAGTGCTGGTACTCTCCCTTACAAATTGAAGAAGTGTCGGTGTTCTCCCATTAAAAGAATTGGAGCATTGCTGAGAAGCGGCAGTACTCTCCCATTGAAAGCATTGGAGCAGTGCTGAGAAGTGCCAGTACTATCCCTTCCAAATCAAAGAAGTGCCAGTACTCTCCCATTAAAAGCATTGGAGCAGTGCTTGAGAAGTACCGGTACTATCTCTTCCCAATCAAAGAAGTGTTGATACACTCACATTAACAGCATTGAAGCAGTGCTAAGAAGTGCCGGTACTATCCCTTCCAAATTAAAGAAGTGTTGGTACTCTCCCATTAAAAGCATTGGAGCAGTGCAGAGAAGTGCCGGTACTATCCCTTCCAAATCAAAGACGTTTTGGTACACTCACATTAACAGCATTGAAGCAGTGCCAAGAAGTAGCGGTAGTATCTCTTATAAATTAAAGAAGTGTCGGTACACTCCCATTAAAGCATTGGAACAGTGCTGAGAAGTGTCGGTACTCTCCATTAAAGCATTGGAGCACTGCTGAGAAGTGCCGCTACTATCCCTTCCAAATCAAAGAAGTGCCGTTACTCTCCCATTAAAAGCACTGAAGCAGTGCTGAGAAGTAGCAGTACTATCTCTTCGAAATTTAAGAAGTGTTGGTACTCTCCCATTAAAAGCATTGGAGCAGTGCTGAGAAGTGCCGGTACTATCCCTTCCAAATCAAAGAAGTGCCAGTACTCTCCCATTAAAAGCATTGGAGCAGTGCTGAGAAGTGCTGGTGCTATCCCTTCCAAATTAAAGAAGTGCCAGTACTCTCCCATTAATTGCATTGGAGCAGTGCTGAGAAGTGCTGGTGCTATCCATTCCAAATTAAAGAAGTGCCAGTACTCTCCCATTAAAAGAATTAGAACAGTGATGAGAAGTGCTGGGACTTTCCCTTACAAATTAAAGAAGTGTTGGTAGTCTCCCATAAAAAGCATTGGAGAAGTGCCAGTACTCTCCCATAAAAAGCATTGGAGCAGTGCTGAGAAGTGCCAGTACTCTCCCATTAAAAGCATTGGAGCAGTGCTGAGAACTGCCGGTACTATCCCTTCCAAATCAAAGAAGTGCCAGTACTCTCCCATTAAAAGCATTGAAGCACTGCTAAGAAGTGCCGCGACTATCTTCCAAATTAAAGAAATGTCGGTACCCTCCCATTAAAAGCATTGGAGCAGAGCTGAGAAGGGCCAGTACTATCCCTCCCAAATCAAAGAAGTGTTGGTACACTTACATTAACAGCATTGAAGCAGTGCAGAGAAGTACCGGTACTATCCCTTCCAAATCAAAGAAGTGTTGGTACACTCACATTAACAGCATTGAAGCAGTGCTGAGAAGTGTCGGTACTATCTCTTCCAAATTAAAGAAGTGTCGGTACTTTCCCATTAAAGCATTAGAGCAGTGCTGAGAAGTGCCAGTACTATCCCTTCCAAATCAAAGAAGTACCAGTACTCTCCCATTAAAGCATTAGAGCAGTGCTGAGAAGTGCCAGTACTATCCCTTCCATATCAAAGAAGTGCCAGTACTCGCCCATTAAAGGCATTGGACCTGTGTTGAGAAATGCCAGTACTATCCCTTCCAAATTAAAGAAGTGCCAGTACACTCCTATTAAAAGAATTAGAGCAGTGATGAGAAGTGCTGGTACTTTCCCTTACAAATTAAAGAAGTGTTGGTAGTCTCCCATTAAAAGCCATTGAGCAGTGCTGAGAAGTGCTGGTACTATCCCTTCCAAATCAAATAAGTGTTGGTACACTTACATTAACAGCATTGAAGCAGTGCTAAGAAGTGCTGGTACTATCTCTTCCAAATTAAAGTAGTGTTGGTACTCTCCCATTAAAGCAGTGGAGCAGTGCTGAGCAGTGTCGGTACTATCTCTTCCAAATTTAAGGAAGTGTCGGTACTCTCCCATTAAAAGCATTGAAGCGGTGCAGAGAAGTGCAGGTACTATCCCTTCCAAATTAAAGAAGTGTCGGTACTCTCCCATTAAAAGCATTGAAGCAGTGCTGAGAAGTGCCGGTACTATCTCTTCCAAATTTAAGGAAGTGCCAGTACTCTCTCATTAAAAGCATTGAAGCAGTGCTGAGAAGTGCCGGTACTATCTAATTAAAAGCATTGGAGCAGTGCTGAGAAGTGCCAGTACTCTCCCTTTAAAAGCATTGGAGCAGTGCTGAGAAGTGCTGTACTATCTCTTCCAAATTAAAGAGGTACCAGTACTCTCCCATTAAAAGCATTGGGGGAGCAGAGCTGAGAAGGGCCGGTACTATCTCTTACAAATTAAAGAAATGTCGGTACCCTCCCATTAAAAGCATTGGAGCAGAGCTGAGAAGGGCCAGTGCTATCCCTCCCAAATCAAAGAAGTGTTGGTACACTTACATTAACAGCATTGAAGCAGTGCAGAGAAGTGCCGGCACTATCCCTTCCAAATCAAAGAAGTGTTGGTACACTCACATTAACAGCATTGAAGCAGTGCAGAGAAATGTCAGTACTTTCCCTTCCAAATTAAATAGGTACCAGTACTCTCCCATTAAAAGCATTGGGGGTGTGCTGAGAAGTGCCGGTACTATCTCTTCCAAATTAAAGAAGTGTCGGTACTCTCCCATTAAAAGCATTGGAGCAGTGCTGAGAAGTGCCGGTACTATCCATTCCAAATTAAAGAAGTGCCAGTACTCTCCGATTAAAAGAATTAGAGCAGTGCTGAGAAATGCCTGTACTATCCATTCCAAATTAAAGAAGTGCCAGTACTCTCCCATTAAAAGAATTAGAACAGTGATGAGAAGTGCTGGTACTTTCCCTTACAAATTATAGAAGTGTTGGTAGTCTCCCATAAAAAGCATTGGAGCAGTGCTGAGAAGTGCCAGTACTCTCCCATAAAAAGCATTGGAGCAGTGCTGAGAAGTGCCAGTACTCTCCCATTAAAAGCATTGGAGCAGTGCTGAGAACTGCCGGTACTATCCCTTCCAAATCAAAGAAGTGCCAGTACTCTCCCATTAAAAGCATTGAAGCAGTGCTAAGAAGTGCCGGTACTATCTCTTCCAAATTAAAGAAGTGTTGGTACCCTCCCATTAAAAGCATTGGAGCAGAGCTGAGAAGGGCCAGTACTATCCCTCCCAAATCAAAGAAGTGTTGGTACATTTACATTAACAGCATTGAAGCAGTGCAGAGAAGTGCCGGTACTATCCCTCCCAAATCAAAGAAGTGTTGGTACACTTACATTACCAGCATTGAAGCAGTGCAGAGAAGTGCCGGTACTATCCCTTCCAAATCAAAGAAGTGTTGGTACACTCACATTAACAGCATTGAAGCAGTGCTGAGAAGTGTCGGTACTATCTCTTCCAAATTAAAGAAGTGTCAGTACTTTCCCATTAAAGCATTAGAGCAGTGCTGAGAAGTGCCAGTACCATCCCTTCCAAATCAAAGAAGTGTCGGTACCCTCCCATTAAAAGCTTTGGAGCAGTGCTAAGAAGTGCCTGTACTATCTCTTCCAAATTAAAGAAGTGTTGGTACTCTCCCATTAAAAGCATTGGAGCAGTGCAGAGAAGTGCCGGTACTATCCCTTCCAAATCAAAGAAGTGTTGGTACACTTACATTAACAGCATTGAAGCAGTGCTAAGAAGTGCCTGTACTATCTCTTCCAAATTAAAGAAGTGTTGGTACTCTCCCATTAAAAGCATTGGAGCAGTGCAGAGAAGTGCCGGTACTATCCCTTCCAAATCAAAGACGTTTTGGTACACTCACATTAACAGCATTGAAGCAGTGCCAAGAAGTGCCGGTACTATCTCTTATAAATTAAAGAAGTGTCGGTACTCTCCCATTAAAGCATTGGAACAGTGCTGAGAAGTGTCGGTACTCTCCATTAAAGCATTGGAGCACTGCTGAGAAGTGCCGCTACTATCCCTTCCAAATCAAAGAAGTGCCGTTACTCTCCCATTAAAAGCACTGAAGCAGTGCTGAGAAGTAGCAGTACTATCTCTTCGAAATTTAAGAAGTGTTGGTACTCTCCCATTAAAAGCATTGGAGCAGTGCTGAGGACGGACGGTACTATCAATTCCAAATTAAAGAGGTGCCAGTACTCTCCCATTAAAAGAATTTGAGCAGTGCTGAGAAATGCCAGTACTATCCATTCCAAATTAAAGAAGTGCCAGTACTCTCCCATTAAAAGCATTGGAGCAGTGCTGAGAAGTGCTGGTACTATCCCTTCCAAATTAAAGAAGTGCCAGTACTCTCCCATTAATTGCATTGGAGCAGTGCTGAGAAGTGCTGGCACTATGCCTTCCAAATTAAAGAAGTGCCAGTACACTCCTATTAAAAGAATTAGAGCAGTGATGAGAAGTGCTGGTACTTTCCCTTACAAATTAAAGAAGTGTTGGTAGTCTCCATTTAAAAGCATTGAAGCAGTGCTAAGAAGTGCCGGTACTATCTCTTCCAAATTAAAGAAGTGCCGTTACTCTCCCATTAAAAGCATTGGAGCAGTGCTAAGAAGTGCCGGTACTATCTCTTCCAAATTAAAGAAGTGGCGGTACTCTCCCATTAAAAGCCATTGAGCAGTGCTGAGAAGTGCCGGTACTATCCCTTCCAAATCAAATGAGTGTTGGTACACTTACATTAACAGCATTGAAGCAGTGCTAAGAAGTGCCGGTACTATCTCTTCCAAATTAAAGTAGTGTTGGTACTCTCCCATTAAAGCATTGGAGCAGTGCTGACTAGTGTCGGTACTATCTCTTCCAAATTAAAGAAGTCCCGCTACTCTCCCTTTAAAAGCATTGGAGCAGTGCTGAGAAGTGCCGGTACTATCTCTTCCAAATTTAAGGAAGTGTTGGTACTCTCCCATTAAAAGCATTGAAGCAGTGCAGAGAAGTGCCGGTACTATCTCTTCCAAATTTAAGGAAGTGCCAGTACTCTCTCATTTAAAGCATTGAAGCAGTGCTGAGAAGTGCCGGTACTATCTAATTAAAAGCATTGGAGCAGTGCTGAGAAGTGCCAGTACTCTCCCTTTAAAAGAATTGGAGCAGTGCTGAGAAGTGCGGTACTATCTCTTACGAATTAAAGTAGTGTCGGTACTCTTCCATTAAAAGCATTGAAGCAGTGCTGAGAAGTGCGGTTCTATCTCTTACAAATTAAAGAAGTGTCGGTACTCTCCCATTAAAAGCATTGAAGCAGTGCTGAGAAGTGCGGTACTATCTCTTCCAAATTAAAGAAGTGTCGGTACTCTCCCATTAAAAGCATTGGGGATGTGCTGAGAAGTGCCGGTTCTATCTCTTCCAAATTAAAGAAGTGCCAGTACTCTCCCATTAAAAGCATTGGAGCTGTGCTGAGAAATGCCAGTACTCTCCCATTAAAAGCATTGGAGGTGTGCTGAGAAGTGCCGGTACTATCTCTTCCAAATTAAAGAAGTGTCGGTACTCTCCATTAAAAGCATTGGAGGTGTGCTGAGGAGGGACGGTGCTATCTCTTCCAAATTAAAGAAGTGTCGGTACTCTCCCATTAAAAGCATTAGAGGTGTGCTGAGAAGTGCCGGTACTATCTCTTCCAAATTTAAGGAAGTGCCAATACTCTCTCATTAAAAGCATTGAAGCAGTGCTGAGAAGTGCTGGTACTCTTTAATTAAAAGCATATGAGCAGTGCTGAGAAGTGCCAGTACTCTCCTTTAAAGCATTGGAGCACTGCTGAGAAGTGCCGCTACTATCCCTTCCAAATCAAAGAAGTGCCGTTACTCTCCCATTAAAAGCATTGAAGCAGTGCTGAGAAGTAGCAGTACTATCTCTTCGAAATTTAAGAAGTGTTGGTACTCTCCCATTAAAAGCATTGGAGCAGTGCTGAGGACGGACGGTACTATCAATTCCAAATTAAAGAAGTGCCAGTACTCTCCCATTAAAACAATTAGAGCAGTGCTGAGAAATGCCAGTACTATCCATTCCAAATTAAAGAAGTGCCAGTACTCTCCCATTAAAAGAATTAGAGCAGTGCTGAGAAGTGCCGGTACTATCCCTTCCAAATCAAAGAAGTGCCAGTACTCTCCCATTAAAAGCATTGGAGCAGTGCTGAGAAGTGCTGGTACTATCCCTTCCAAATTAAAGAAGTGCCAGTACTCTCCCATTAATTGCATTGGAGCAGTGCTGAGAAGTGCTGGTGCTATCCATTCCAAATTAAAGAAGTGCCAGTACTCTCCCATTAAAAGAATTAGAACAGTGATGAGAAGTGCTGGTACTTTCCCTTACAAATTAAAGAAGTGTTGGTAGTCTCCCATAAAAAGCATTGGAGCAGTGCTGAGAAGTGCCAGTACTCTCCCATAAAAAGCATTGGAGCAGTGCTGAGAAGTGCCGGTACTATCAATTCCAAATTAAAGAAATGCCAGTACTCTCCCATTAAAAGAATTAGAGCAGTGCTGAGAAATGCCAGTACTATCCATTCCAAATTAAAGAAGTGCCAGTACTCTCCCATTAAAAGAATTAGAGCAGTGCTGAGAAGTGCCGGTACTTTCCCTTCCAAATTAAAGAGGTACCAGTACTCTCCCATTAAAAGCATTAGAGCAGTGCTGAGAAATGCCAGTACTATCCATTCCAAATTAAAGAAGTGCCAGTACTCTCCTATTAAAAGAATTAGAGCAGTGAAGAGAAGTGCTGGTACTCTCCCTTACAAATTGAAGACGTGTCGGTATTCTCCCATTAAAAGCATTGGAGCATTGTTGAGAAGTGCCAGTATTCTCCCATTGAAAGCATTGGAGCAGTGCTGAGAAGTGCGGTACTATCTCTTCCAAATTAAAGAAGTGTCAGTACTTTCCCATTAAAGCATTAGAGCAGTGCTGAGAAGTGCCAGTACTATCCCTTCCAAATCAAAGAAGTGCCAGTGCTCTCCCATTAAAACCATTAGAGCAGTGATGAGAAGTGCTGGTACTCTCCCTTACAAATTGGAGTAGTGTCGGTATTCTCCCATTAAAAGCATTGGAGCAGTGCTTGAGAAGTACCGGTACTATCTCTTCCCAATCAAAGAAGTGTTGATACACTCACATTAACAGCATTGAAGCAGTGCTAAGAAGTGCCGGTACTATCCCTTCCAAATTACAGATGTGTTGGTACTCTCCCATTAAAAGCATTGGAGCAGTGCAGAGAAGTGCCGGTACTATCCCTTCCAAATCAAAGACGTTTTGGTACACTCACATTAACAGCATTGAAGCAGTGCCAAGAAGTGCCGGTACTATCTCTTATAAATTAAAGAAGTGTTGGTACTCTCCCATTAAAGCATTGGAGCACTGCTGAGAAGTGCCGCTACTATCCCTTCCAAATCAAAGAAGTGCCGTTACTCTCCCATTAAAAGCATTGAAGCAGAGCTGAGAAGTAGCAGTACTATCTCTTCGAAATTTAAGAAGTGTTGGTACTCTCCCATTAAAAGCATTGGAGCAGTGCTGAGGACGGACGGTACTATCCATTCCAAATTAAAGAAGTGCCAGTACTCTCCCATTAAAAGAATTAGAGCAGTGCTGAGAAGTGCCGGTACTATCCCTTCCAAATCAAAGAGGTGCCAGTACTCTCCCATTAAAAGCATTGGAGCAGTGCTGAGAAGTGCTGGTACTATCCCTTCCAAATTAAAGAAGTGCCAGTACTCTCCCATTAATTGCATTGGAGCAGTGCTGAGAA
This sequence comes from Calotriton arnoldi, assembly GCA_963921515.1. Taxonomy (NCBI): domain Eukaryota; kingdom Metazoa; phylum Chordata; class Amphibia; order Caudata; family Salamandridae; genus Calotriton; species Calotriton arnoldi. The sequence goes on along the minus strand of CAWUFW010000236.1, from coordinate 4,338,137 downwards.
GTGCTGGTGCTATCCATTCCAAATTAAAGAAGTGCCAGTACTCTCCCATTAAAAGAATTAGAACAGTGATGAGAAGTGCTGGTACTTTCCTTACAAATTAAAGAAGTGTTGGTAGTCTCCCATAAAAAGCATTGGAGCAGTGCTGAGAAGTGCCAGTACTCTCCCATAAAAAGCATTGGAGCAGTGCTGAGAAGTGCCAGTACTCTCCCATTAAAAGCATTGGAGCAGTGCTGAGAACTGCCGGTACTATCCCTTCCAAATCAAAGAAGTGCCAGTACTCTCCCATTAAAAGCATTGAAGCACTGCTAAGAAGTGCCGCGACTATCTTCCAAATTAAAGAAATGTCAGTACCCTCCCATTAAAAGCATTGGAGCAGAGCTGAGAAGGGCCAGTACTATCCCTCCCAAATCAAAGAAGTGTTGGTACACTTACATTAACAGCATTGAAGCAGTGCAGAGAAGTGCCGGTACTATCCCTTCCAAATCAAAGAAGTGTTGGTACACTCACATTAACAGCATTGAAGCAGTGCAGAGAAGTGCCGGTACTATCCCTTCCAAATCAAAGAAGTGTTGGTACACTCACATTAACAGCATTGAAGCAGTGCTGAGAAGTGTCGGTACTATCTCTTCCAAATTAAAGAAGTGTCGGTACTCTCCCATTAAAGCATTAGAGCAGTGCTGAGAAGTGCCAGTACTATCCCTTCCAAATCAAAGAAGTGCCAGTACTCTCCCATTAAAGGCATTGGAGCTGTGCTGAGAAATGCCAGTACTATCCCTTCCAAATTAAAGAAGTGCCAGTACACTCCTATTAAAAGAATTAGAGCAGTGATGAGAAGTGCTGGTACTTTCCCTTACAAATTAAAGAAGTGTTGGTAGTCTCCCATTAAAAGCCATTGAGCAGTGCTGAGAAGTGCCAGTACTATCCCTTCCAAATCAAATGAGTGTTGGTACACTTACATTAACAGCATTGAAGCAGTGCTAAGAAGTGCCGGTACTATCTCTTCCAAATTAAAGTAGTGTTGGTACTCTCCCATTAAAGCAGTGGAGCAGTGCTGAGCAGTGTCGGTACTATCTCTTCCAAATTAAAGAAGTGCTGGTACTCTCCCTTTAAAAGCATTGAAGCAGTGCTGAGAAGTGCCGGTACTATCTCTTCCAAATTTAAGGAAGTGTCGGTACTCTCCCATTAAAAGCATTGAAGCGGTGCAGAGAAGTGCAGGTACTATCCCTTCCAAATTAAAGAAGTGTCGGTACTCTCCCATTAAAAGCATTGAAGCACTGCTGAGAAGTGCCGGTACTATCTCTTCCAAATTTAAGGAAGTGCCAGAACTCTCTCATTAAAAGCATTGAAGCAGTGTTGAGAAGTGCCGGTACTATCTAATTAAAAGCATTGGAGCAGTGCTGAGAAGTGCCAGTACTCTCCCTTTAAAAGCATTGGAGCAGTGCTGAGAAGTGCTGTACTATCTCTTCCAAATTAAAGAGGTACCAGTACTCTCCCATTAAAAGCATTGGGGGAGCAGAGCTGAGAAGGGCCGGTACTATCTCTTACAAATTAAAGAAGTGTCGGTACCCTCCCATTAAAAGCATTGGAGCAGAGCTGAGAAGGGCCAGTGCTATCCCTCCCAAATCAAAGAAGTGTTGGTACACTTACATTAACAGCATTGAAGCAGTGCAGAGAAGTGCCGGCACTATCCCTTCCAAATCAAAGAAGTGTTGGTACACTCACATTAACAGCATTGAAGCAGTGCAGAGAAATGTCAGTACTTTCCCTTCCAAATTAAAGAGGTACCAGTACTCTCCCATTAAAAGCATTGAAGCAGTGCTGAGAAGTGCCAGTACTATCTCTTCCAAATTTAAGGAAGTGCCAGTACTCTCTCATTAAAAGCATTGAAGCAGTGCTGAAAAGTGCCGGTACTATCTAATTAAAAGCATTGGAGCAGTGTTGAGAAGTGCCAGTACTCTCCCTTTAAAAGCATTGGAGCAGTGCTGAGAAGTGCGGTACTATCTCTTCCAAATTAAATAGGTACCAGTACTCTCCCATTAAAAGCATTGGGGGTGTGCTGAGAAGTGCCGGTACTATCTCTTCCAAATTAAAGAAGTGTCGGTACTCTCCCATTAAAAGCATTGGAGCAGTGCTGAGAAGTGCTGGTACTATCCATTCCAAATTAAAGAAGTGCCAGTACTCTCCGATTAAAAGAATTAGAGCAGTGCTGAGAAATGCCAGTACTATCCATTCCAAATTAAAGAAGTGCCAGTACTCTCCCATTAAAAGAATTAGAACAGTGATGAGAAGTGCTGGTACTTTCCCTTACAAATTATAGAAGTGTTGGTAGTCTCCCATAAAAAGCATTGGAGCAGTGCTGAGAAGTGCCAGTACTCTCCCATAAAAAGCATTGGAGCAGTGCTGAGAAGTGCCAGCACTCTCCCATTAAAAGCATTGGAGCAGTGCTGAGAACTGCCGGTACTATCCCTTCCAAATCAAAGAAGTGCCAGTACTCTCCCATTAAAAGCATTGAAGCAGTGCTAAGAAGTGCCGGTACTATCTCTTCCAAATTAAAGAAGTGTCGGTACCCTCCCATTAAAAGCATTGGAGCAGAGCTGAGAAGGGCCAGTACTATCCCTCCAAAATCAAAGAAGTGTTGGTACATTTACATTAACAGCATTGAAGCAGTGCAGTGAAGTGCTGGTACTATCCCTTCCAAATCAAAGAAGTGTTGGTACACTCACATGAACAGCATTGAAGCAGAGCTGAGAAGTGCCGGTACTATCCCTCCCAAATCAAAGAAGTGTTGGTACACTTACATTAACAGCATTGAAGCAGTGCAGAGAAGTGCCAGTACTATCCCTTCCAAATCAAAGAAGTGTTGGTACACTCACATTAACAGCATTGAAGCAGTGCTGAGAAGTGTTGGTACTATCTCTTCCAAATTAAAGAAGTGTCGGTACTTTCCCATTAAAGCATTAGAGCAGTGCTGAGAAGTGCCAGTACCATCCCTTCCACATTAAAGAAGTGACGGTACTCTCCCATTAAAGCATTAGAGCAGTGCTGAGAAGTGCCAGTACTATCCCTTCCAAATCAAAGAAGTGCCAGTACACTCCTATTAAAAGAATTAGAGCAGTGATGAGAAGTGCTGGTACTTTCCCTTACAAATTAAAGAAGTGTTGGTAGTCTCCCATTAAAAGCCATTCAGCAGAGCTGAGAAGTGCCGGTACTATCCCTTCCAAATCAAATGAGTGTTGGTACACTTACATTAACAGCATTGAAGCAGTGCTAAGAAGTGCCGGTACTATCTCTTCCAAATTAAAGTAGTGTTGGTACTCTCCCATTAAAGCAGTGGAGCAGTGCTGAGCAGTGTCGGTACTATCTCTTCCAAATTAAAGAAGTGCTGGTACTCTCCTTTAAAAGCATTGAAGCAGTGCTGAGAAGTGCCGGTACTATCTCTTCCAAATTTAAGGAAGTGTCGGTACTCTCCCATTAAAAGCATTGAAGCGGTGCAGAGAAGTGCAGGTACTATCCCTTCCAAATTAAAGAAGTGTTGGTACTCTCCCATTAAAAGCATTGAAGCAGTGCTGAGAAGTGCCGGTACTATCGCTTCCAAATTTAAGGAAGTGCCAGTACTCTCTCATTAAAAGCATTGAAGCAGTGCTGAGAAGTGCCGGTACTATCTAATTAAAAGCATTGGAGCAGTGCTGAGAAGTGCCAGTACTCTCCCTTTAAAAGCATTGGAGCAGTGCTGAGAAGTGCTGTACTATCTCTTCCAAATTAAAGAGGTACCAGTACTCTCCCATTAAAAGCATTGGGGGAGCAGAGCTGAGAAGGGCCGGTACTATCTCTTACAAATTAAAGAAATGTCGGTACCCTCCCATTAAAAGCATTGGAGCAGAGCTGAGAAGGGCCAGTGCTATCCCTCCCAAATCAAAGAAGTGTTGGTACACTTACATTAACAGCATTGAAGCAGTGCAGAGAAGTGCCGGCACTATCCCTTCCAAATCAAAGAAGTGTTGGTACACTCACATTAACAGCATTGAAGCAGTGCAGAGAAATGTCAGTACTTTCCCTTCCAAATTAAATAGGTACCAGTACTCTCCCATTAAAAGCATTGGGGGTGTGCTGAGAAGTGCCGGTACTATCTCTTCCAAATTAAAGAAGTGTCGGTACTCTCCCATTAAAAGCATTGGAGCAGTGCTGAGAAGTGCCGGTACTATCCATTCCAAATTAAAGAAGTGCCAGTACTCTCCGATTAAAAGAATTAGAGCAGTGCTGAGAAATGCCAGTACTATCCATTCCAAATTAAAGAAGTGCCAGTACTCTCTCATTAAAAGCATTGAAGCAGTGCTGAGAAGTGCCGGTACTATCTAATTAAAAGCATTGGAGCAGTGCTGAGAAGTGCCAGTACTCTCCCTTTAAAAGCATTGGAGCATCGCTGAGAAGTGCCGGCACTATCCCTTCCAAATCAAAGAAGTGTTGGTACACTCACATTAACAGCATTGAAACAGTGCAGAGAAATGTCAGTACTTTCCCTTCCAAATTAAAGAGGTACCAGTACTCTCCCATTAAAAGCATTGAAGCAGTGCTGAGAAGTGCCAGTACTATCTCTTCCAAATTTAAGGAAGTGCCAGTACTCTCTCATTAAAAGCATTGAAGCAGTGCTGAAAAGTGCTGGTACTATCTAATTAAAAGCATTGGAGCAGGGCTGAGAAGTGCGGTACTATCTCTTCCAAATTAAATAGGTACCAGTACTCTCCCATTAAAAGCATTGGGGGTGTGCTGAGAAGTGCCGGTACTATCTCTTCCAAATTAAAGAAGTGTTGGTACTCTCCCATTAAAAGCATTGGAGCAGTGCAGAGAAGTGCCGGTACTATCCCTTCCAAATCAAAGACGTTTTGGTACATTCACATTAACAGCATTGAAGCAGTGCCAAGAAGTAGCGGTACTATCTCTTATAAATTAAAGAAGTGTCGGTACTCTCCCATTAAGGCATTGGAACAGTGCTGAGAAGTGCCGGTACTATCCCTTCCAAATCAAAGAAGTGCCGTTACTCTCCCATTAAAAGCACTGAAGCAGTGCTGAGAAGTAGCAGTACTATCTCTTCGAAATTTAAGAAGTGTCGGTACTCTCCCTTCCAAATCAAAGAAGTGCCAGTACTCTCCCATTAAAAGCACTGAAGCAGTGCTGAGAAGTAGCAGTACTATCTCTTCGAAATTTAAGAAGTGTCGGTACTCTCCCTTCCAAATCAAAGAAGTGCCAGTAGTCTCCCATTAAAAGCATTGGAGCAGTGCTGAGAAGTGCTGGTACTATCCCTTCCCAATTAAAGAAGTGCCAGTACTCTCCCATTAATTGCATTGGATCAGTGCTGAGAAGTGCTGGCACTATCCCTTCCAAATTAAAGAAGTGCCAGTACACTCCTATTAAAAGAATTAGAGCACTGATGAGAAGTGCTGGTACTTTCCCTTACAAATTAAAGAAGTGTTGGTAGTCTCCATTTAAAAGCATTGAAGCAGTGCTAAGAAGTGCCGGTACTATCTCTTCCAAATTAAAGAAGTGCCTTTACTCTCCCATTAAAAGCATTGGAGCAGTGCTAAGAAGTGCCGGTACTATCTCTTCCAAATTAAAGAAGTGCCGTTACTCTCCCATTAAAAGCATTGGAGCAGTGCTAAGAAGTGCCGGTACTATCTCTTCCAAATTAAAGAAGTGTCGGTACTCTCCCTTTAAAGGCATTAGAGCAGTGCTGAGAAGTGCCGGTACTATCTCTTCCAAATTTAAGGAAGTGTCGGTACCCTCCCATTAAAAGCATTGGAGCAGAGATGAGAAGGGCCGGTACTATCCCTTCCAAATCAAAGAAGTGTTGGTACTCTCCCATTAAAAGCATTGAAGCAGTGCTAAGAAGTACCTGTACTATCGCTTCCAAATTAAAGAAGTGTTGGTACTCTCCCATTAAAAGCATTGGAGCAGTACAGAGAAGTGCCGGTACTATCCCTTCCAAATCAAAGACGTTTTGGTACACTCACATTAACAGCATTGAAGCAGTGCCAAGAAGTGCCGGTATTATCTCTTATAAATTAAAGAAGTGTCAGTACTCTCCCATTAAAGCATTGGAACAGTACTGAGAAGTGTCGGTACTCTCCATTAAAGAATTGGAGCACTGCTGAGAAGTGCCGCTACTATCCCTTCCAAATCAAAGAAGTGCCGGTACTCTCCCTTTAAAAGCATTGGAGCAGTGCTGAGAAGTGCCGGTACTATCTCTTCCAAATTTAAGGAAGTGTTGGTACTCTCCCATTAAAAGCATTGAAGCAGTGCAGAGAAGTGCCGGTACTATCCCTTCCAAATTAAAGAAGTGTCGGTACTCTCCCATTAAAAGCATTGAAGCAGTGCTGAGAAGTGCCGGTACTATCTCTTCCAAATTTAAGGAAGTGCCAGTACTCTCTCATTAAAAGCATTGAAGCAGTGCTGAGAAGTGCCGGTACTATCTAATTAAAAGCATTGGAGCAGTGCTGAGAAGTGCCAGTACTCTCCCTTTAAAAGCATTGGAGCAGTGCTGAAAAGTGCGGTCCTATCTCTTCCAAATTAAAGAAGTGTCGGTACACTCCCATTAAAAGCATTGAAGCAGTGCTGAGAAGTGCGGTTCTATATCTTACAAATTAAAGAAGTGTCGGTACTCTCCCTTCCAAATCAAAGAAGTGCCGTTACTCTCCCATTAAAAGCATTGAAGCAGTGCTGAGAAGTAGCAGTACTATCTCTTCGAAATTTAAGAAGTGTTGGTACTCTCCCATTAAAAGCATTGGAGCAGTGCTGAGGACGGACGGTACTATCAATTCCAAATTAAAGAAGTGCCAGTACTCTCCCATTAAAAGAATTAGAGCAGTGCTGAGAAATGCCAGTACTATCCATTCCAAATTAAAGAAGTGCCAGTACTCTCCCATTAAAAGAATTAGAGCAGTGCTGAGAAGTGCCGGTACTATCTCTTCCAAATCAAAGAAGTGCCAGTACTCTCCCATTAAAAGCATTGGACCAGTGCTGAGAAGTGCTGGTACTATCCCTTCCAAATTAAAGAAGTGCCAGTACTCTCCCATTAAAAGAATTAGAACAGTGATGAGAAGTGCTGGTACTTTCCCTTACAAATTAAAGAAGTGTTGGTAGTCTCCCATAAAAAGCATTGGAGCAGTGCTGAGAAGTGCCAGTACTCTCCCATAAAAAGCATTGGAGCAGTGCTGAGAAGTGCCAGTACTCTCCCATTAAAAGCATTGGAGCAGTGCTGAGAACTGCCGGTACTATCCCTTCCAAATCAAAGAAGTGCCAGTACTCTCCCATTAAAAGCATTGAAGCACTGCTAAGAAGTGCCGGTACTATCTCTTCCAAATTAAAGAAATGTCGGTACCCTCCCATTAAAAGCATTGGAGCAGAGCTGAGAAGGGCCAGTACTATCCCTCCCAAATCAAAGAAGTGTTGGTACACTTACATTAACAGCATTGAAGCGGTGCAGAGAAGTGCCGGTACTATCCCTTCCAAATCAAAGAAGTGTTGGTACACTCACATTAACAGCATTGAAGCAGTGCAGAGAAGTGCCGGTACTATCCCTTCCAAATCAAATAAGTGTTGCTACACTCACATTAACAGCATTGAAGCAGTGCAGAGAAATGTCAGTACTTTCCCTTCCAAATTAAAGAGATACCAGTACTCTGACATTAAAAGCATTGAAGCAGTGCTGAGAAGTGCCAGTACTATCTCTTCCAAATTTAAGGAAGTGCCAGTACTCTCTCATTAAAAGCATTGAAGCAGTGCTGAAAAGTGCCGGTACTATCTAATTAAAAGCATTGGAGCAGTGCTGAGAAGTGCCAGTACTCTCCCTTTAAAAGCATTGGAGCAGTGCTGAGAAGTGCGGTACTATCTCTTCCAAATTAAATAAGTACCAGTACTCTCCCATTAAAAGCATTGGGGGTGTGCAGAGAAGTGCCGGTACTATCCCTTCCAAATCAAAGAAGTGTTGGTACACTTACATTAACAGCATTGAAGCAGTGCTAAGAAGTGCCGGTACTATCCCTTCCAAATCAAAGAAGTGTTGGTACACTCACATTAACAGCATTGAAGCAGTGCCAAGAAGTGCCGGTACTATCTCTTATAAATTAAAGAAGTGTCGGTACTCTCCCATTAAAGCATTGGAACAGTGCTGAGAAGTGTCGGTACTCTCCATTAAAGCATTGGAGCACTGCTGAGAAGTGCCGCTACTATCCCTTCCAAATCAAAGAAGTGCTGTTACTCTCCCATTAAAAGCATTGGAGCAGTGCTGAGGACGGACGGTACTATCAATTCCAAATTAAAGAGGTGCCAGTACTCTCCCATTAAAAGAATTAGAGCAGTGCTGAGAAATGCCAGTACTATCCATTCCAAATTAAAGAAGTGCCAGTACTCTCCCATTAAAAGAATTAGAGCAGTGCTGAGAAGTGCCGGTACTATCCCTTCCAAATCATAGAAGTGCCAGTAGTCTCCCATTAAAAGCATTGGAGCAGTGCTGAGAAGTGCTGGTACTATCCCTTCCCAATTAAAGAAGTGCCAGTACTCTCCCATTAATTGCATTGGATCAGTGCTGAGAAGTGCTGGCACTATCCCTTCCAAATTAAAGAAGTGCCAGTACACTCCTATTAAAAGAATTAGAGCAGTGATGAGAAGTGCTGGTACTTTCCCTTACAAATTAAAGAAGTGTTGGTAGTCTCCATTTAAAAGCATTGAAGCAGTGCTAAGAAGTGCCGGTACTATCTCTTCCAAATTAAAGAAGTGTCGGTACTCTCCCATTAAAAGCCTTTGAGCAGTGCTGAGAAGTGCCGGTACTATCCCTTCCAAATCAAATGAGTGTTGGTACACTTACATTAACAGCATTGAAGCAGTGCTAAGAAGTGCCTGTACTATCTCTTCCAAATTTAAGGAAGTGTTGGTACTCTCCCATTAAAAGCATTGAAGCAGTGCAGAGAAGTGCCGGTACTATCCCTTCCAAATTTAAGGAAGTGCCAGTACTCTCTCATTAAATGCATTGAAGCAGTGCTGAGAAGTGCCGGTACTATCTAATTAAAAGCATTGGAGCAGTGCTGAGACGTGCCAGTACTCTCCCTTTAAAAGCATTGGAGCAGTGCTGAGAAGTGCGATACTATCTCTTCCAAATTAAAGAGGTACCAGTACTCTCCCATTAAAAGCATTGGGGTGTGCTGAGAAGTGCGGTACTATCTCTTACAAATTAAAGAAGTGTCGGTACTCTCCCATTAAAAGCATTGGAGCAGTGCTGAGAAGTGCTGGTACTATCTCTTCCAAATTAAAAAAGTGTCGGTACTCTCCCATTAAAAGCATTGAAGCAGTGCTGAGAAGTGCGGTACTATCTCTTCCAAATTAAAGAAGTGTCGGTACTCTCCCATTAAAAGCATTGGGGGGGGTGAGAAGTGTGGTGCTATCTCTTCCAAATGCAAGAAGTGTCGGTACTCTCCCATTAAAAGCATTGAAGCAGTGCTGAGAAGTGCTGTACTATCTCTTCCAAATTAAAGAAGTGCCAGTACTCTCCCATTAAAAGCATTAGAGGTGTGCTGAGAAGTGCCGGTACTATCTCTTCTAAATTAAAGAAGTGTAGGTACTCTCCATTAAAAGCATTGGAGGTGTGCTGAGGAGGGACGGTGCTATCTCTTCCAAATTAAAGAAGTGTCGGTACTCTCCCATTATAAGCATTGGAGGTGTGCTGAGAAGTGCAAGTACTATCTCTTCCAAATTTAAGGAAGTGCCAATACTCTCTCATTAAAAGCATTGAAACAGTGCTGAGAAGTGCTGGTACTCTTTAATTAAAAGCATATGAGCAGTGCTGAGAAGTGCCAGTACTCTCTAATTAAAAGCATATGAGCAGTGCTGAGAAGTGCCTCTACACTCTAATTCAAAGCATTGGAGCAGTGCTGAGAAGTGCCAGTACTCTCTAATTAAAAGCATTGGAGCAGTGCTGAGAAGTGCTGGTACTATCCCTTCCAAATTAAAGAAGTGCCAGTACACGTCTATTAAAAGAATTAGAGCAGTGCTGAGAAGTGCTGGTACTATCCCAATTAAAGAAGTGCCAGTACACTCCTATTAAAAGAATTAGAGCAGTGATGAGAAGTGCTGGTACTTTCCCTTACAAATTAAAGAAGTGTTGGTAGTCTCCATTTAAAAGCATTGAAGCAGTGCTAAGAAGTGCTGGTACTATCTCTTCCAAATTAAAGAAGTGTCGGTACTCTCCCATTAAAAGCCATTGAGCAGTGCTGAGAAGTGCCGGTACTATCCCTTCCAAATCAAATGAGTGTTGGTACACTTACATTAACAGCATTGAAGCAGTGCTAAGAAGTGCTGGTACTTTCCCTTACAAATTAAAGAAGTGTTGGTAGTCTCCATTTAAAAGCATTGAAGCAGTGCTAAGAAGTGCCGGTACTATCTCTTCCAAATTAAAGTAGTGTTGGTGCTCTCCCTTTAAAAGCATTGAAGCGGTGCAGAGAAGTGCCGGTACTATCTCTTCCAAATTTAAGGAAGTGTCGGTACTCTCCCATTAAAAGCATTGCAGCAGTGCAGAGAAGTGCCGGTACTATCCCTTCCAAATTAAAGAAGTGTCGGTACTCTCCCATTAAAAGCATTGAAGCAGTGCTGAGAAGTGCCGGTACTATCTAATTAAAAGCATTGGAGCAGTGCTGAGAAGTGCCAGTACTCTCCCTTTAAAAGCATTGGAGCAGTGCTGAGAAATGCGGTACTTTCTCTTCCAAATTAAAGAAGTGCCAGTACTCTCTCATTAAAAGCATTGGAGCTGTGCTGAGAAGTGCGGTACTATCTCTTCCAAATTAAAGAAGTGTCGGTACTCTCCCATTAAAAGCATTGGAGGTGTGCTGAGAAGTGCCGGTACTATCTCTTCCAAATTTAAGGAAGTGCCAATACTCTCTCATTAAAAGCATTGAAGCAGTGCTGAGAAGTGCTGGTACTCTTTAATTAAAAGCATATGAGCAGTGCTGAGAAGTGCCAGTACTCTCTAATTAAAAGCATATGCGCAGTGCTGAGAAGTGCCAGTACTCTCTAATTCAAAGCATTGGAGCAGTGCTGAGAAGTGCCAGTACTCTCTAATTAAAAGCATTGGAGCAGTGCTGAGAAGTGCGGTACTATCTCTTCCAAATTAAAGAAGTGCCAGTACTCTCCCATTAAAAGCATTGGAGGTGTGCTGAGGAGGGACGGTGCTATCCCGTCCATGTTATAGAAGTTCATGTACTGAGTACCTGACAGCACCTGCCCTGATAAAGCCCTGCTCAAGTTGTTGATTTCTTGAACAGGACTCCTCCCCATCCCACATTTCTCGGTGGCCATGAACTCAGCTTCCATTTCCTGAGTGCGAGGTCTCGGGGTCAGACTGCTTGAGATGGAAGGAGAGAGTCTCTGTAGGCGGCTGGGAGTCTGTTTGCGCCTCGAGCGACAGATTTATGACTGGGGGAGTGTGTTTACAACGGAAGAACGGGGGCCCGTGCTGAGGGCATGGGGGCCCGGGTGCCTGGAGATGCTGCTCGGGCAGAGAGAGGAATTGAGAATAGATGTAAATCAACGACCTTCAAGTGACCTTCCAAGATATTTAGACAGACTCACATACCCCAAAGTAAAGTTCAGGATACAGCAGTGAGTATTTCCCTAAAAGTAGACCCCCAGGAGAGCTCTGAAGAGACCTAAGGGGGTGGGGCGGCGAACGGGGTGAGGGCACGCGGGGCGAAATGGGTGGAGTGGGTGAGGTGCACCGAACGGGTGTGGAGGGGAAGGGTGCGGGCAAGGGCACATGAAGTGTGAGGGGCACAGAGGAGGTGCGTGCACAGAGTGGAGGAGAGTGAGGCATAGCGTCAATGAGGGAACACAGTGTGAGAGGCAGAGAAGCGGTGGGATGCACTGTGGATGAGGAGGCTGTGAGCGACGTATGGAGTGGGGTGAGAGCACACAATGTGTGAGGGGCACAGAGTGGATGTGTGTGAGGAGGCTGTGAGTAAGGTATGGAGTGGTCGAGAGCACAATGTGTGAGGCTCAGAGTGGATGTGTGTGAGGAGGCTGTGAGTTAGGTATGGAGTGGGCTGAGAGCACACAATGTGTGAGGGGCACAGAGTGGATGTGTGTGAGGAGGCTGTGAGTTAGGTATGGAGTGGGTGAGAGCACACAATGTATGAGGGGCACAGAGTGGATGTGTGTGAGGAGGCTGTGAGTAAGGTATTGAGTGACTGCACACAATGTGTGAGGGGCACAGGGTGGATCTGTGTGAGGAGTCTGTGAAAGGTATGGTGTGAGTGCACACAATGTGTGAGGGCACAGGGTGGATCTGTGTGAGGAGGCTGTTAGTGAAATGAATGAAATGAAAGATGCTTTTATATAGCGCATGGCTACCCGGAGGCATCTCAGCGCTGCAGCGGATGGTAGAGGGGCTGGGGGTATTTTATGGGAATAGCCAAGTTTTAAGTTGTTTCCGGAACACAAGGTGGTTGGATTCCTTACGGATGGAGAGCGGTAGAGAGTTCCAGAGCTTGGCGGCATTGTAGGAAAAAGACGACCACCTGTTCTGACCCTTTTAATTCTGGGTACTACAGCCAGGTGGAGCTCGCCGAGCGAAGTTGTCTGGTGGCCTTGTAAGGTCTGATCAAGGTTTCAATAATAGGTGGGCCTTTTCCTTGCAGAGACTTTTGCGCGGTGCAGAGAGCTTTAAAGTGTATCCTCTTCTGCACTGGAAGCCAGTGAAGGGACCGAAGGGCCGGCTTTGCTGAGCAACGGTTATTTGTGCCTGTGAGCAATCTTGCTGCCGCATTTTGCACGATTTGCAGTTTAGTGATGACTGAGTTAGGGGCACCTAGGTAAAGAGCGTTACCATAATCAGCCTAGAGAGGATTAGGGCCTGCATCAACAGCTTTCTCGAATGGCAGGGTAGTAAGGGAAGTATTTTACGGGTGGTTCTGAGCAGACCGTAGCACGTGGCGGCGGTCTTCCTCGCTTGGGCTCTAAAAGTGAGATCTTGGTCCAGCCAGATGCCCTAGCTTTTTATCTCCCTTTTTGGCTAGTGAGGTATGTAATGGGGTGGGAGCACGCAGTGTGTGAGGGGCACAGTGGATGTGTGTCAGAAGGCGGTGAGAGGTATGTAGCGGGAGAGTGCCCACAATGTATGAGAGGCACAGAGTGGATGTGTATAGGGAGGCTGTGTGAGGTATGTAGTGGGGTGAGAGCACACAATGTATGAGAGGCACAGAGTGGATGTGTGTGAGGAGGCTGTGCGAGGTATGTAGTGGGGTGACAGCACACAATGTATGAGAGGCACAGAGTGGATGTGTGTGAGGAGGCTGTGAGTGAGGTATGGAGTGGGGTGAGAGCACACAATGTATGAGAGGCACAGAGTGGATGTGTGTGAGGAGGCTGTGAGTGAGGTATGGAGTGGGGTGAGAGCACACAATGTGTGAGGGGCACAGAGCGGATACGTGTGAGGATGCTGTGAGTAAGGTATGTAGTGGGGTGAGAGCACACTGTGAGGGGCACAGAGTGGATGTGTGTGAGGAGGCTGTGAGTAAGGTATTGAGTGAGTGCACACAATGTGTGAGGGGCACAGGGTGGATCTGTGTGAGGAGTTTGTGAAAGGTATGGTGTGAGTGCACACAATGTGTGAGGGGCAGTGAGTGGATATGTGTGAGGAGGCTGTTAGTGAGGTATGGAATGGGGTGGGAGCACGCAGTGTGTGAGGGGCACAGTGGATGTGTGTAGGGAGGCTGTGTGATGTAGTGGGGTGAGAGCACACAATGTATGAGAGGCACAGAGTGGATGTGTGTGAGGAGGCTGTGAGTGAGGTATGGAGTGGGGTGAGAGCACACAATGTGTGAGGGGCACAGAGTGGATGTGTGTGAGGAGGCTGTGAGTGAGGTATGGAGTGGTGTGAGAGCACACAATGTGTGAGGGGCACAGAGTGGATGTGTGTGAGGAGGCTGTGAGTAAGGTATTGAGTGAGTGCACACCGTGTGAGGGGCACAGGGTGGATCTGTGTGAGGAGTCTGTGAAAGGTATGGTGTGAGAGCACACAATTGTGTGAGGGGCACAGAGTGGATGTGTGTGAGGAGGCTGTGAGTAAAGTATGGAGTGGAGTGAGAGTCACAATGTGTGAGGGGCACAGAGTGGATGTGTGTGAGGGGGCTGTGAGTAAGGTATGGAGTGGGGTGAGAGCACACAATGTGTGAGGTGCACAGAGCAGATACGTGTGAGGATGCTGTGAGTAAGGTATGTAGTGGGGTGAGAGCACAATGTGTGAGGGGCACAGAGTGGATGTGTGTGAGGAGGCTGTGAGTAAGGTATGGAGTGAGAGCACACAATGTGTGAGGGGCACAGAGTGGATGTGTGTGAGGAGGCTGTGAGTTAGGTATGGAGTGGGTGAGAGCACACAATGTATGAGGGACACATAGTGGATGTGTGTGAGGAGGCTGTGAGTAAGGTATGGAGTGGGTGAGAGCACACAATGTGCGAGGGGCACAGAGTGGATGTGTGGGAGGAGGCTGTGAGTAAGGTATGGAGTTGGTGAGAGCACACTATGTGAGGGGCACAGAGTGGATGTGTGTGAGGAGGCTGTGAGTAAGGTATGGAATGGGGTGAGAGCACACAATATGTGAGAGGCACAGAGTGGATATGTGTGAGGAGGCTGTTAGTGAGGTATGGAATGGGGTGGGAGCACGCAGTGTGTGAGTGGCACAGTGGATGTGTGTGAGGAGGCTGTGAGTGGTATGTAGTGGGAGAGTGCACACAATGTATGAGAGGCACAGATTGGATGTTTGTGAGTCGGCTGTGAGTTAGGTATGGAGTGGGGTGAGAGGCGAGCACATAATATGTGAGGGGCACAGAGTGGATGTGTGTGAGGAGGCTGTGAGTAAGGTATGGAGTGGGGTGAGAGTCTCAATGTGTGAGGGGCACAGAGTGGATGTGTGTGAGGGGGCTGTGAGTAAGGTATGGAGTGGGGTGAGAGCACACAATGTGTGAGGGGCACAGAGCGGATACATGTGAGGATGCGGTGAGTAAGGTATGTAGTGGGGTGAGAGCAAACAATGTGTGAGGGGCACAGAGTGGATGTGTGTGAGGAGGCTGTGAGCGACGTATGGCGTGGGTGAGAGCACAATATGTGAGGGGCACAGAGTGGATGTGTGTGAGGAGGCTGTGAGTAAGGTATGGAGTGAGTGAGAGCACACAATGTGTGAGAGGCACAGAGTGGATGTGTGTGAGGAGGCTGTGAGTAAGGTATGGAGTGGGGGAGAGCACAATGTGTGAGGGGCACAGAGTGGAAGTGTGTGAGGAGGCTGTGAGTAAGGTATGGAGTGGGGTGAGAGCACATAATGTGTGAGGGGCACAGAGTGGATGTGTGTGAGGAGGCTGTGAGTACGGTATGGAGTGGGGTGAGAGCACACAATCTGTGAGGGGCACAGAGTGGATGCACAAAGTGGATATCTGTGAGGAGGCTGTGAGTGAGGTATGGAGTGGAGTGAGAGCACACAATGTGTGAGGGGAACAGAGTGGGTCTGTGTGAGGAGTCTGTGACAGGTATTGAGGCTGTGCACCAATGTGTGAGGGGCACAGGGTGGATCTGTGTGAGGTGTCTGTGAAAAGTATGGTGTGAGTGCACACAATGTGTGAGGGGCACCTAGTGGATATGTGTGAGGAGGCTGTGAGTGAGGTATGGAATGGGGTGAGAGCACACAGTGTGTGAGGGGCACAGTGGATATGTGTGAGGAGGTTGTGAGTGAGGTATGGAGTGGGTGAGTGCACACAATGCATGAGAGGCACAGGGTTGATGTGTGTGAGGAGGCTGTGAGAGGTATGTAGTGGGAGAGTGCACACAATGCATGAGAGGCTCAGAGTGGATATGTTTGGGGAGGCTGTGAGTGAGTTATGGAGTGTGAGAGTGCACACAATGCATGAGAGGCACAAAGTGGATGTGTGTGAGGAGGATGTAAGTGAGGTATGGAGAGAGTGCACACAATGTTTGAGGGGCTGAGGGTGGATGTGTATGAGGAGGCTGTGAGAGGTATGTAGTGGGAGAGTGCACACAATGCATGAGAGGCACAAAGTGGATGTGTGTGAGGAGGCTGGGAGTGAGGCATTGCGTGGGTGAGAGCATACAATGTGTGAGGGGCACAAAGTGGATATGTGTGAGGAGGCTGTGAGAGGTAAGTAGTGGGAGAGTGTGCACAATGCATGAGAGGCACAGAGTGGGTGTGTGTGAGGAGGCTGTGAGTGAGGTATGGAGTGGGAGAGTGCACACAATGTGTGAGGGGCACAGAGTGGATTTGTATGAGGAGGCTGTGAGTGAGGTATGGAGAGAGCGCACATAATGTGTGAGGGGCACAGGGTGGGTCTGTGTGAGGAGGCTGAGTGAGGTATGGAATGTGGTGAGAGCCCCCAGTGTGTGAGGGGAACAGGGTGGATATGTGTGAGGAGGCCGTGAGTGAGGTATGGAATGAGGTGAGAGCACGCAGTGTGTGAGGGGCACAGTGGATATGTGTGAGGGGGCTGTGAGTGAGGTATGGAGTGGGAAAGTGCACACATTGTGTAAGAAGCAGAGTGGATATGTATGAGTAGGCTGAAAGTGA
Source organism: Calotriton arnoldi (assembly GCA_963921515.1). NCBI lineage: Eukaryota > Metazoa > Chordata > Amphibia > Caudata > Salamandridae > Calotriton > Calotriton arnoldi. Next base: position 4,321,533 of record CAWUFW010000236.1, on the reverse strand, counting down.
GGCATGTCACACCCCTGCTCATCCCTTATAATGAAGGTATCAGACAAGTTATCCAGGTTCAGGTGGATTCGTGGAAACTGGGACAATCCTGGTCACCCCTGGTCTTAGGCTAGTTACCCCGTAACAGGCGGACTCGACAGTGCTGGGGCGATCCTGGTCACCCCGCTCCTAAGGCCAGTTACCCTGGTACAGGTGGACTCGTGGGCGCAGGGGTGATCCTGGTCACTCCAGTCCTAAGGCCAGTTGCCCCTGTACAGGCGGACTCAAGGGCGATGTGGTGATCCGGGTACCTAAGGCCAGTTACCCCGGTACAGGTGGACACGTGGGCGCCGGGGCGATCATGGTCTTCTCCGGTCTTAAGGCCAGTTACCCCGGTACAGGCGGACTCGTGGGCGCCGGGCGATCCTGGTCACCCCAGTCCAAAGGCCAGTTACCCTGGTACAGGCGGACTCGTGGGCGATCCTGGTCACCCGCTCTTAAGGCCAGTTACACCGGTACAGGCGGACTCGTGGGCGCTGGGAGATCCTGGTCACCCCAGTCCAAAGGCCAGTTACCCCGGTACAGGCGGACTCGTGGGCGCCGGGCGATCCTGTTCACCCCAGTCCAAAGGCCAGTTACCCCAGTACAGGCTGACTCGTGGGCGCCGGGCGATCCTGGTCACCCCCGGTCCTAAGGCCAGTTACCCCGGTACAGGCGGACTCGTGGGCGCCGGGCGATCCTGGTCACCCCACTCTTAAGGCCAGTTACCCTGGTACAGGCGGACTCGTGGGCGCCGGGCGATCCTCGTCATCCCGGTCCTAAGGCCAGTTGCCCTGGTACAGGCGGACTCGTGGGCGCCGGGCGATCCTGGTCACCCCAGTCCTAAGGCCAGTTACCCCGGTACAGGCGGACTCGTGGGCGCCGGGGGATCGTGGTCACCCCGCTCTTAAGGCCAGTTACCCCAGTACAGGCGGACTCGTGGGCGCCGGGCGATCCTGGTCACCCCGCTCTTAAGGCCAGTTACCCCGGTACAGGTGGACACGTGGGCGCCGGGCGATCCTGGTCATCCCCGGTCCTAAGGCCAGTAACCCGGTACAGGCGGACTCGTGGGCGCCGGGCGATCCTGGTCACCCCAGTCCTAAGGCCAATTACCCCGGTACAGGCGGACTCGTGGGCGCCGGGCGATCCTCATCATCCCGGTCCTAAAGCCAGTTACCCCGTATAGGCGGACTCAAGGACATCATGGTCTCCCCGGTCCTAAGGCCAGTTACCCCTGTACAGGTGGACTCGTGGACGCCGCGGCAATCCTGGTCACCCCTGGTCTAAGGCCAGTAACCCCAGTATAGGCGGACTTGTGGACACCGGGGCAATATTGATCACCGCTGGTCTAAGGCCAGTTACCCCAGTATAGGCGGACATGTGGACACCGGGGCAATATTGATCACCGCTGGTCTAAGGCCAGTTACCCCGGTATAGGCGGACTCGTGGACACCGGGGCAATAGTGATCACCCCTGGTCTAAGGCCAGTTACCCCGGTATAGGCGGACTCGTGGACGCCAGGGCAATCCTGGTCACCCCTGGTCTAAGGCCAGTTACCCCGGTACAGGTGGACTCGTGGGCACCGGGGCAATATTGATCACCCCAGTCCTAAGGCCAGTTACCCCGGTTCAGGCGGACCTGTGGGCGCCGGGCGATCCTCGTCATCCCGGTCCTAAGGCCAGTTACCCCGTATAGGCGGACTCGAGGACATCATGGTCTCCCTGGTCCTAAGGCCAGTTACCCCTGTACAGATGGACTCGTGGACGCCGGGGCAATCCTGGTCACCCCTGGTCTAAGGCCAGTTACCCCAGTATAGGCGGACTTGTGGACACCGGGGCAATATTGATCACCCCTGGTCTAAGGCCATTTACCCCGGTATAGGCGGACTCATGGACCCCCGGGGCAATATTGATCACCCCTGGTCTAAGGCCAGTTACCCCGGTATAGGCGGACTCGTGGACGCCGGGGCAATCCTGGTCACCCCGGGTCTAAGGCCAGTTACCCCTGTACAGGTGGACTCGTGGACGCCGGGGCAATCCTGGTCAACCCTGGTCTAAGGCCAGTTACCCCAGTATAGGCGGACTCGTGGACACCGGGGCAATATTGATCACCCCAGTCCTAAGGCCAGTTACCCCGGGACAGGTGGACTTGTGGACACCGGGGCAATATTGATCACCGCTGGTCTAAGGCCAGTTACCCCGGTATAGGCGGACTCGTGGACACCGGGGCAATATTGATCACCGCTGGTCTAACGCCAGTTACCCCGGTATAGGTGGATTCGTGGACGCCGGGGCAATCCTGGTCACCCCTGGTCTAAGGCCAGTTACCCCAGTATAGGCGGACTCGTGGACGCCGGGGCAATCCTGGTCACCCCTGGTCTAAGGCCAGTTAGCCCGGTACAGGCGGACTCGTGGGCGCGGGGCGGTCCTGGTCACCCCTAGTCTAAGGCCATTTACCCCGGTACAGGCGGACTCGTGGACGCGGGGCGATCCTGGTCACCCCTGGTCTAAGGCCAGTTACCTCGGTACAGGCGGACTCATGGGCGCGGGGCGCTCCTGGTCACCCCTGGTCTAAGGTCAGTTACCCCGGTACAGGCGGACTCGTGGGCGCTCCTGGTCACCCCTCGTCTAAGGTCAGTTACCCCGGTACAGGCGGACTCGTGGGCGCTCCTGGTCACCCCTGGTCTAAGGCCAGTTACCCCGGTATAGGCGGACTCGTGGACGCCGGGCGATCCTGGTCACTGCAGTCCTAAGGCCAGTTACCCCGGTACACGCGGACTCGTGGACGCCGGGCGATCCTGGTCACCCCTGGTCTAAGGACAGTTACCCCGGTACAGGCGGACTCGTGGGCGCTCCTGGTCACCCCTGGTCTAAGGCCAGTTACCCCGGTACAGGTGGACTTGTGGGAGCGGGGGCGCTCCTGGTCACCCCTGGTCTAAGGCCAGTTACCCCGGTACAGACGGACTTGTGAACGCCGGGGCAATCCTGGTCACCCCTGGTCTAAGGCCAGTTATCCCGGTACATGCGGACTCATGGACATTGGGGCAATCCCGGCCACCACTATCACCTTTTCTGTGTGCATTTTGGTCCAGGTTCCACTCCTCAACCTACTGACATGACCAGAACCTCCTGCTTGGGGTCTGTCTCCGGGGGACTCAACTCTGAGGCCCCAAGACTTGCACTTGGAGAGTGATGGAGGTTTAGAGATGTGGATACAGTTGACCTGTGAAAAACGCCTAATAAATGCATTGTCAAGTCATTGCTTTAGTCTTTTAGTAAAGTTAGGGACTTGTAATGTTCAATCCTCAATAATGCAATGATGCTGCCAGCTAGTGAGGGAATCCACTGATATCGAAACCCCCCTAATATTGCCAGCGCCTGGGCCTGTAGGACATCCTCGCAGCGCTCAGGCTCTAGGGCTATAGTTCTGGAGCATCCTTAAACCTATTAAAAAAGGAATCTGAGGTGGCCGACCCAACAAAAGTCAGAGCAAGAGTAAATTCACTCTTCTTGGATAAGCACAAGCAACTATTGGAAAGGCGCCTGGATACCCTCACGGGTGACAAACAGCGCTCAAGAAACTATTGATTGATCGATTGAAAGGCAGAATGGTGTCAGCTCCAGAAAAGGCACAGAGTCTGCTCTAAAGCCCCCTCTGGGACGACCTCCAGGAACTTGTCAACACGACAGCGACCCTGCCAGAACCCTGAAGCCAGCCCCAGTCCAGCTGCTGCCCCACAGGCCAGACCTGCAGTAGTTCCACTTGTGACCATGGGTCTTGCCACAAGCCAAGGGACTGCTTTGACAATAGACAAAAATGGAAAAACAGGAAGTAAAGCTTTGGAGGCTCTGTACAATGTTTTGTCAGTAACTGAGAAAGATTTGAGCTCTTGCTGTGTGCTTCCTGAACCTCTACTGAGTTCTCCTGAACATCTCTGACTTGAAACTGTGACATTAGTGGAAGAAAACGTATGACTTGATGACAGAAGGTATGCTTGTACTTCTAATAAATGTAATGTTATGTTAGATGCATTTATTTACCACACCTCCTGCCATTAGTGGGACCTTGAAGAGCTAAATAAAGTCATTTTAAAAGTCTCTTTTCAGCTGTGCTTATTTTCTTGTTAAATATCGGGGTGTTTTATGAAATCATCTTCACGTTGTACCAATGAGAAAAGGCACCTTAACTCCTCTTATGTTATGTTGTGCTGTTTGCATTTGTATAGCACGTTGCTATTAGTTGTATGGTCTGAAGCCCCTCAGCGCCTGACACCCTCGCGGGTGATTAGTCGCGCTCTATAAATCCTGATTGATTGACACCCTTTACGCTTCTCAGATTTTAGTTGACGAGAGTCAACGTTGCCTCATGACATTGTGTTTGGTTTGTTGGGTTGTATTTTGTATTTTTTAGCGGGGAGTTGTGATGGATAGCGGCTGATAAGTACAGAGAGGGTTAGTGAATTGTTTGGTGATGAATTGGACATTGGCAGCTAGATTATGTGATGCAGCTAAGTGGCGCATTACGTGTTTGGACATCTCCAGTCATCTGCTGCCAGGAGGGGAAGACCCAGGCAGCATGCGGCAGGGCAGTGGTGTCAGGGAACCTTGTGAGTGTGCATGCCGCATATGGGATAAACGGTGCTTCTGCGGTAGTGGAAAGTCCTCCAGGTTAAGGTAGTGCAACAAATATGTTTTATTGAGGTTAAAGATACTAAAGAGGGTTTGATTAGGTGATGGGAGAGGTGGATCAAAACAGATTCTATAAGAGTGTGCGGAGCTGTGAAAAAAGTTGCTTAACTGTCAGCCATCTTGTCGAATGGTGCTTTCACCGGCTGCAGCAGAGACGAGGATGGATTTACATCATGGAATCCTGCATCCTTCGTCTAGCATTGTAACCTCTCCTCCTGACAAGACCCTGCTTGACTCAGTCATAATGTGTCAGATCCAGCTTCAGAAGAGGCTCTTCCACCTCCTCCCCTTTGGCGGAAGCCTCCTCCATGCCAAGCATATGGACCTCTTAGTCTATCTCCCCAAGAACATCCTCCAATCCCTACATAGACCATTCCTCACCCGGCCAGTACCATTCCTAGACCAGACTCGGTACTACGAAGCCCATTTGCTGGCCAACCATTCCATTCCCATACCACTACATACACATTTAGACCATTACATACCCAGACCATCCTTACCCAGGCGATTTCGACCCGGACCATCCTTACCCAGAAAAACCCAAACGCAAACCATTGATGTCCCAGACCATTGCCCTCTACTGTTGCTCACATGGTCCATCGCCCACCCGATCTCCCAATGTTTTGACCATTTCCATCCCAGAACAACCCCAGTGCAGACCATTCTGCATTTACACCTATCTCGACCCAGACCACGCGATACCCAATCTACTCCCCACCCAGACCACTTTCTACCCCAACCCTCTACCATCAGCAACATTCTTTCCTCAGGCCTTGTCCAGAAGGCTCAATATTTGGCAATAACTTGGGGCCACATTGCAATCCATAATTTGTTTTGTATATATATATATATATATATATATACACACACATTCCTTGAAACTGTACAGAGGAGGGGGAGGGACACAGGTGAGCGACAGGTAAAGAGAAGTCTACAGAGACAGAGTCAAGATCAGGGAGAATAAGGTAGACGAAGAAATAAAGCAGATGAGGTAGGGACAGATGTAAAGTAAGGAAAGAAAGGTGAGATAGCCATAAAGATAGAACAGAGAGAGGACGAGGTACCGTAGAGAAATAGAGATGGGTGAAGTTTTAGAGTGAAGTAGAAAGGTAACGAATGCTAGAGACAGGGAAGGGTCATGAAGGGGTCCTAGGGGTGAGAGAGAGGTAGAATTCAGGAAATGACTCAAGCCTTGGCTGTTCAACTGAACCCTCCCAGCAGCAGCACCCTCAGCGCCTGGATACCCTCACCGGTGATTAGCCGCGCTCTAGAAGTCCCGATTGATTGATTGATTGATTGATTGATTGATTGAGAGACAGAAGTAAGGTAAAAAGAGGTACGTTAGAGGCAGAGAAAGGTTGAGTTTGCCAGGTAGAGAGGTGAGGTAGTGAGAGACGCTTAGATAGATGAAAGGTGTAGAGAGTGGCGTGGAAAAGAGAGGAGATAAATGAAAACAGATGTAGAAAGTCAGTTCAGGTGTTGAAAGTAGTGAGTCAGAGAGAAATGTAGAGAGGAGAAGAGTAGTAAGAGAGATTAGGGTAGAGAGGGAAGAGGTGATACAGCGGTAAAGTAGAAAGGTGAGGTTGATGGAGAGGTTGATTAATAGTGTGAGGTACAAAAAGTGTTGTGAGCTGGAGAAAGAGTTAGAGACAGTGAGATGAGGTACAGAAATATATTTAAAAAAGTGGTAGAGAAAGGCGAAGTATAGTGAATGAGGTGAAACAGAAGGTGATGCAAAGACAAATGAGAAAGAGGAGGAGGTAATGACAGCAAAAAGAGGTAGGGAAAGGGAGATCATGAGGAATGAGTAAGACCTTGAGAGAGGCGATGTTGAGTCAACAGAGGCAGGAAGAGCAGGGAGATGGACAGGTGAGGTAGCGAATGGATGGTGAGGTAAATGGAGAGGTTAGTTAGCGAGAGAACAGAGCTTCTCTGACCTGTCTTCCTCTTCTCTCGCTGCCTTCGAGTTATCAAGATACTTGGGGCTTATTTACAAGCCCCTTGCGCCGCCAATGTGTCACTTTTACAATGTGAAAAAGTGTCGTACGGGCGGTGCAAGGGGCTTGTTAATAAGCCCCTTCATGTATAAAATTCATAAGCTGCAGACTCTATTTGTGGAGTATGGGTTCTCTACGTGCCCCTTTTCTTCCTTTTCCATTACACTTTCACTGTGTCATCGCTGTCTCTTTTTGCCTTTCCCTTGTATCCCACTACTTCGCCTTCAAATCCTTTATCTTCTCACCCTTTCATCTCTGCCTCTCTGATTTATTTAATGTGATCCTTCCTTATTTACTCCAACATATTTTTCCATACCCATCTTTAAATTGCCTTCCTTTGGCCCTTGCAACAGCTATTCTGTATCCTCTCTCACATCTCCCTTCTCCTTCCAACCATTAGAAAGGGTTGGCTAGCACCACTGCTCTCCTTCTCTTATTACTAAAGTATTTCATCACTAATTCCATTTTCTTGTTATTGATATTCTAACATACCGCCCTCATGGCACCGACTTAGTTCATCAGGCTGGTCCTTTCTCTCCATCTCTTCTGGTTCACTACAGTGTCCTCCAAGTGTCCTTCCTTGTCCCTTTCCCTATCTTTATGACCTTTGCAACCTCTTAAAACCAGAGATTTACCTTTCTCCTCCTCGTCAGAGAGAGGCCATGTTTGAGCAGGACCTCCAAACCCCTCTCATGCTTCCAAAGATGGACGAACTCTGGTCCATGAGCATTAGCCGGGTTACACTTTAAGCCCTCGCGAGACTGGTACGCGACACATGCCGGTGTGAAACTCTGAACAATATGCAGCGGCCCTGACAACTAGACTACTCTAGTTCCACTCCTATAATTTTCCCTTTCCTTTATCATTAGGATACACCTAAAGTGCTCCCACGTATCTCGTAGGTCGTAGCACGCTCGTTCCGCAGCGGAACGGGATGGACCCGATAATGAAGCATGCCACCGAGGGGCAACCCTGGTGGGAGAGAGTTTTATAAGAAAACCTATGGTTTTCTTTCCTTCAGGAGGGTTATTCTTTTTGAAACAATTGGGCTCTCTGTTGTTCTGCTAGGACACCACCATGCCATGGATTTTGAGATTGTTTCATTGAATTTTTCAGTCTTAGTTTGATTATTCTTTGAAGGAGAATGGTGAGTGTCACAAAAACAAAACATTAGACCCTTAAAGGTTGGACACTGGACTTTGAAGAACTGGTTGCAAAGCAGAGATGGTTTAAGAAGGTGGGAGAGAGCCAGGATATGGTGCACCGAGGTCCTGGGAAGGAGGGTGGGAGCCAAGCTAGAAATAAACATGTAATATTTGCAAGTCATATCGCTGTGATTTTATACTAAGGGCCTGGTTTAGATGCTGGTGGACGGGTTACTCTGTCACAACGGTGATGGATATCCTGTCCGCCGAAATATACATCCTATCATATCCTACGGGATGTACATTTCGGCGGATGGGTATCTGTCATCGTTGTGAGGAAGCAACGGATCTAAATCAGGCCCTCAGACAGGTTATGTAGTGGTTGCAATGGCATGAGACCATCCCTGAGAGAACCTTCTGAAACAGTAAGGCCATTAAGTTTTTGGAAAAAAGGGATTGTGCTCAGTTTACCGGGAGAGAGCTTCGTATTCATCGTTCATTGCCTGAGGTATGCCATTTTGCATGGTGCAACAGTGAATCCCCTCATGAGTACAGTTATCTGAGGGTCCTCTACAAAGGGGGCGTTTAGCTGGAGGAGTCCGGCCGTGTAGAGGTGGACGTTTTTGTCAGTTAGTTGAAGTGTTTTGATTTCAAAATGAGCTTCTGCTGGGAGTGAATGTTGAGTGAAATGGACCGAAACACAAATTCAAGGAGACGTGCTCCGGGAATCATCTTGGATGCAATTTGTTGCTTAATTGTAGTCAAGGCCCAGTCTTTCCACAGTCTCGATGGTGCTAAATCACTTCACCCCCCATATCTTCGACTTACCAATGCTGCACCTAAGCATGACTTCGACTATGGCCATCAGAGACTGTGCCAGTGCAGTGGTGGGCAGGTTTAATGGTCTAACTCAAGTTCTAGCTGATCATTCCTCTTGAACATTATCAAGCCAATGTAAGATCAATGCTCAAGTAATGGTCAGTTGACTTTATAGTCATTCGAAGTGAAGGTAGTCGCAGTGTTGGGTGCATCTTCATAACACGAGCGCTTACTGCACAAGTCAGCAAGGTCCCACTCCAGGAAGTATGTTGTGGAAGCTCAGAACTCTCACTTGGCTTGTTGAGCTGTGCTGTTGCTGTGAGGTGAAGTGTGAGCTGCAGGCACCAGAGAGTCTGAGTGGTTTTTGCCTGTGTTGGATGAGATCCGGGGACTGGAATCAACTGCCTCATATTCCTCTTGCCACCAGGCATTAATGTCTGTTAATTGCTCGTTAGGCCCTGTTGTGAGGTTCTGTCTGAAATGAGGACCCTCACATTCTATTATGAGCAATTCATTTTATTTCCCCGGAAGTTATTCCATTACAGTGGGTCGGATTCATAAATTGTTCTTCAAAAGGACAACTGCAAAAAGAATGTGTGTTTGCTTTCTTAGTAAAAAAGAGAAAATCTCTTCATATAAGGTCTCAGTAATGCCCTTTAAGTATTCTTCATATCCTCTTTGTCTCAATTTCACTTTTCTTTCTCTTTTCTCTTTCATTTTTGTTCTCTTGTTTTCATTCCTCGTCCACTGTTTTCTCCTCGCCGAGAGCCTTGGTTTCGCTGTAAGGTAAATACAGTTTATTAGTTCTAGCCAATCTGTCTTATAACTCGCATTATCATAAATGATCACGCATTTGTTGTACTAGTCTCTTATATACCTCTTCAGCCTGTTGTGGGGTGGAATTGTCTTGTTCAGATGCCCACATAGTTTTTCATGAGTTCTTGACTGAGTCAGTAACATTTCAGTTGTTTGGGAGATCTATAATTTGTAATGAGGTTCAAGGATCTATAGCATATAATTACTGATAGAATTCTTTCTTTTATGAGGTGGCAGCCGTAATGGCCAATGGTCGTGGTCCATCTGTCTGACCAAGACAAAAGGAAACGTTGGCGGTCTCAGTCAATGACGTTGGTGTTTCATAGATCACCTCTTTGCATCAGCCCCAAAGGTCCCATGGGTGGCTTATGCGGATGAGAGCCTCTACCTTTCTCACTTCAGCTCTAAGCCTTCGGTCTCCAGCTAGACTCACTTTCTTCTTGCCCACATCCACATGGCCATTTTTACCCCTTATCTACCGCCCGTGCTCCCAGGTAGTTGTTGCTCTCCCTTCCGCCTCCTTGAGAGATAAAACCAAACTTCTCTTGTGGCTTCACCTGCTCTCCTGTCCTACACCTTCTTACTCAGTATTTCTTCTCTTTCTTGAGACTTCCGTCCCTCCTCTTGTGACGTCATTTCCTTTGGATAGTGAAGAACACTTAAAGACTATTCACATTTAGGCATTGTGGCTTTTCTCTTACAGATCTGTAATTCAGGGAGGAGATGATTGAGCCCTGTTAACAATGCCATGTTTGAGGGGTGGAATTACACAAAGTGTCCTGGAGTCGCAACAGGCGTTAGCATCCACTTGGCACCCCCTGGGAGACTTTGGTATTACAGAAAGAGGTATAGCTGCTTGTGTGGCCCCTTCTGTAGTATGAATGGCATCTGCTTACATGGTGCCCTGGCACAATCCCCAGGGGATCCCCTCATGTGCATGGGGATGTGGACTCCTGCACTTCAGGGAACTCTACAGAGCCCCCACCGTACAAGAGACATGGGTGCAAGGGCAAACAAGCTAACAGGAGGTTCACAGTTTTATTTACATTGTCCTTTCTACCTCCCACAGAAACAAAGCTTAAACAAGGCCTAGACAAAGTTTCACCCAGCAGAACAAGCTTACATGTGCACAGGTTCCTGAAATAAAAGGGTGCGTCTTTTATTCTACAAACACTTGTTTTGTTTTAACCTTGTATTGGGTTTACTCTGGGCCTTTAAAAGCAGCTTTTCTGTCAAGAAACAGCCTTGCAGAGCAGTATTTTTCACTACATATTTGTTGTGTAAGTGTCTCATTAAGAGGCAATTTAAGACTCCAGACATCAGACCTTCAAACCAGATGAAAAATGCTTGGAACTCTTATAAATTCCTCCTGAAATAAATGTTATTTTGGCAGCACTGAACAAAAGATGAATGGTCATCAATAGTGAAATAAAACATGTTTATGACAAAGAAGAAATCATTCTTTCCAGAATGTTTGAATTCCATTCAAATATGTACACTTTTAGTTCTATGTTACAACTCAAAACTTTTTTCCCACCGTCCATCAGTTGGGGATATGAGCACCATCTGGGCTGAATCCTCACTTTTTCATGCCTGCATGGAGGAACAACAGGAGATAGATGGAGCCCACCTGTGTGCAGTATCAGGACCAGTGCTGCACAACTTGTGCACCCTATTTAATAATAACATTTGGGCTGTTTGAGCTGGAAACACATGCTTCAGTTTTAGGGAAATCTCCAATTTACCGAGCAGAGAGTGCACATTTCCAGTTGCCTCAATCATATTCCTGCTCTGACTGGCTCCATGTGCATGACTTCCAGTGTTAGTACCTTCCTTTCTATTCGTCAGAACTCCTCACCCTGCACCCAGAGGATTGCCTAGTTTTAGTCTGGTCAGGTTGTCGTCTATCACCCAACATGGCTCCCTGTGCACCACTCCGCACTATCCTAGCACTGCCAACACCCGGGGGCCAATCCTGCCTTGCCGTACAATCTCTGTCTCTGCATCTCCAAACCCCACATATACACTAGCCCTGGACCTGGGTAACTTTCCAGTCCATCCTGTTGCAGTCCAGGTTGTATCGCATTGGCTGTTTTGCCAGATGTCTCATTCCTGTCAGAATCCCATTCAATGGTTCACCAGATGTTACGCTCCTACTGGCATTCCGTTGGATGATTTGCCAAATGTTGAAGTCCTGTTAGTATTCCATCGAACGCTTGGCCATAAGTTACTTACCTGTCAGATCTCACTGAATATGGCCATGGCATCTATGTGGGAATCAACCTCTAAATGTATCCAAGCTCCAGGAACTCCTTCAGGACCTATTAGAATACATCACAGTACAGGTGGTGTAGGCTACGGCTGGGATCTACCACAGTTAAGCTGCTGTAGGTTATGGTTAGAATCTACCACAGTTCAGCTGCTGTACGTTATGGTTAGAATCTACTCTAGTACAACTGGTGCAGTTATGGTTAGAATCTGCCACAGTACAGCTGGTGCAGTTATGGTTAGATTCTGCCACAGTTCAGCTGCTGTAGGTTATGGTTAGAATCTGCCACAGTGCAGCTGCTATAGGTTATAGTTAGAATCTGCCATAGTACAGCTGGTGAGGTCAGAATCTGCCACAGTGCAGCTGCTGTAGGTTATGGTTAGAATCTGCCATAGTGCAGCTGGCGAGGTTCTGGTTAGAATCTGCCACAGTGCAGCTGCTGTAGGTTATGGTTAGAATCTGATATAGTATAGCTGTGAGGCAATGGCTGGGATCTACCACAGTGCAGCTGCTGAGGTTCTAGTTAGAATCTGCCACAGTGCAGCTGCTGTAGCTCATGTTTAGAATCTGCCACAGTGCAGCTGCTGTAGGTTATGGTTAGAATCTGCCACAGTGCAGCTGCTGTAGCTTATGGTTAGAATCTGCCACAGTGCAGCTGCTGTAGGTTATGGTTAGAATCTGATATAGTACAGCTGTGAGGCTATGGCTGGGATCTACCACAGTGCAGCTGCTAAGGTTCTAGTTAGAATCTGCCACAGTGCAGCTGCTGTAGCTTATGGTTAGAATCTGACACAGTGCAGCTGCTGTAGGTTATGGTTAGAATCTACTATAGTACAGCTTGTGCAGTTATGGTTAGAATCTGCCACAGTACAGCTGGTGCAGTTATGGTTAGAATCTGCCACAGTTCAGCTGCTGTAGGTTATGGTTAGAATCTGACACAGTGCAGCTGCTGTAGGTTATGGTTAGAATCTGCCATAGTGCAGCTGGTGAGGTCAGAATCTGCCACAGTGCAGCTGCTGTAGTTTATGGTTAGAATCTGCCATAGTGCAGCTGGCGAGGTTCTGGTTAGAATCTGCCACAGTGCAGCTGCTGTAGGTTATGGTTAGAATCTGATATAGTATAGCTGTGAGGCTATGGCTGGGATCTACCACAGTGCAGCTGCTGATGTTCTAGTTAGAATGTGCCACAGTGCAGCTGCTGTAGGTTATGGTTAGAATCTGCCACAGTGCAGCTGCTGTAGGTTATGGTTAGAATCTGCCACAGTGCAGCTGCTGTAGGTTATGGTTAGAATCTGCCACAGTGCAGCTGCTGTAGGTTATGGTTAGAATCTGCCACAGTTCAGCTGCTGTACGTTATGGTTAGAATCTGCCACAATGCAGCTGCTGTAGGTTATGGTTAGAATCTGCCACAGTGCAGCTGCTGTAGGTTATGGTTAGAATCTGCCACAGTGCAGCTGCTGTAGGTTATGGTTAGAATCTGCCACAGTGCAGCTGTGTAGGTTATGGTTAGAATCTGCCACAGTTCAGCTGCTGTACGTTATGGTTAGAATCTGCCACAATGCAGCTGCTGTAGGTTATGGTTAGAATCTGCCACAGTGCAGCTGCAGTAGGTTATGGTTAGAATCTGATATAGTATAGGTGTGAGGCAATGGCTGGGATCTACCACAGTGCAGCTGCTGAGGTTCTAGTTAGAATCTGCCACAGTGCAGCTGCTGTAGCTCATGTTTAGAATCTGCCACAGTGCAGCTGCTGTAGGTTATGGTTAGAATCTGCCACAGTGCAGCTGCTGTAGCTTATGGTTAGAATCTGCCACAGTGCAGCTGCTGTAGGTTATGGTTAGAATCTGATATAGTACAGCTGTGAGGCTATGGCTGGGATCTACCACAGTGCAGCTGCTAAGGTTCTAGTTAGAATCTACTATAGTACAGCTTGTGCAGTTATGGTTAGAATCTGCCACAGTACAGCTGGTGCAGTTATGGTTAGAATCTGCCACAGTTCAGCTGCTGTAGGTTATGGTTAGAATCTGCCACAGTGCAGCTGCTGTAGGTTATGGTTAGAATCTGCCATAGTGCAGCTGGAGAGGTCAGAATCTGCCACAGTGCAGCTGCTGTAGTTTATGGTTAGAATCTGCCATAGTGCAGCTGGTGATGTTCTGGTTAGAATCTGCCACAGTGCAGCTGCTGTAGTTTATGGTTAGAATCTGATATAGTATAGCTGTGAGGCTATGGCTGGGATCTACCACAGTGCAGCTGCTGAGGTTCTAATTAGAATGTGCCACAGTGCAGCTGCTATAGGTTATGGTTAGAATCTGCCACAGTTCAGCTGCTGTAGGTTATGGTTAGAATCTGCCACAGTGCAGCTGCTGTAGGTTATGGTTAGAATCTGCCATAGTGCAGCTGGTGAAGTCAGAAACTGCCACAGTGCAGCTGCTGTAGGTTATGGTTAGAATCTGCCATAGTGCAGCTGGCGAGGTTCTGGTTAGAATCTGCCACAGTGCAGCTGCTGCAGGTTATGGATAGAATCTGATATAGTATAGCTGTGAGGCTATGGCTGGGATCTACCACAGTGCAGCTGCTGAGGTTCTAGTTAGAATCTGCCACAGTGCAGCTGATCTGGCGTATGGTTAGAATATGCCACAGTGCTGCTGCTGTAGGTTCTGGTTAGAATCTACTATATTACAGCTGGTGCAGTTATGGTTAGAATCTGCCACAGTACAGCTGGTGCAGTTATGGTTAGAATCTGCCACAGTTCAGCTGCTGTACGTTATGGATAGAATCTGCCACAGTGCAGCTGGTGAGGTCACAATCTGCCACAGTGCAGCTGCTGTAGGTTATGGTTAGAATCTGCCATAGTGCAGCTGGCGAGGTTCTGGTTAGAATCTGCCACAGTGCAGCTGCTGTAGGTTATGGTTAGAATCTGATATAGTACAGCTGTGAGTCTATGGCTGGGATCTACCACATTACAGCTGCTGAGGTTCTAGTTTGAATCTGCCACAGTGCAGCTGCTGTAGCTCAAGGTTAGAATCTGCCACAGTGCAGCTGCTGTAGGTTATGGTTAGAATCTGCCACAGTGCAGCTGCTGTAGCTTATGGTTAGAATCTGATATAGTACAGCTGTGAGGCTATGGCTGGGATCTACCACAGTGCAGCTGCTGAAGTTCTAGTTAGAATCTGCCACAGTGCCGCTGCTGTAGCTTATGGTTAGAATATGCCACAGTGCAGCTGCTGTAGGTTATGGTTAGAATCTACTCTAGTACAGCTGGTGCAGTTATGGTTAGAATCTGCCACAGTACAGCTGGTGCAGTTATGGTTAGAATCTGCCACCGTTCAGCTGCTGTAGGTTATGGTTAGAATCTGCCACAGTGCAGCTGCTGTAGGTTATGGTTAGAATCTGCCATAGTGCAGCTGGTGAGGTCAGAATCTGCCATAGTGCAGCTGATGTAGCTTATGGTTAGAATATGCCACAGTGCAGCTGCTGTAGGTTATGGTTAGAATCTACTATAGTACAGCTGGTGCAGTTATGGTTAGAATCTGCCACAGTACAGCTGGTGAAGTTATGGTTATAATATGTCACAGTACAGCTGTTGTAGGTTATGGTTAGAATAAGCAATAGTACAGCAGGTGAGGTTCTGGTTAGAATCTGCCACAGTGCAGCTGCTGTAGGTTATGGTTAGAATCTGATATAGTACAGCTGTGAGGCTGTGGCTGAGATCTACCACAGTGCAGCTGCTGTAGGTTATGGTTAGAATCTGCCACAGTGCAGCTGCTGTAGCTTATGGTTAGAATATGCCATAGTGCAGCTGGTGAGGTCAGAATCTGCCATAGTGCAGCTGCTGTAGGTTATGGTTAGAATCTGCCATAGTGCAGCTGATGTAGCTTATGGTTAGAATATGCCACAGTGCAGCTGCTGTAGGTTATGGTTAGAATCTACTATAGTACAGCTGGTGCAGTTATGGTTAGAATCTGCCACAGTACAGCTGGTGAAGTTATGGTTATAATATGTCACAGTACAGCTGCTGTAGGTTCTGGTTAGAATCTGCAATAGTGCAGCTGCTGTAGGTTATGGTTAGAATCTGCCACAGTGCAGCTGCTACAGGTTATGGTTAGAATCTGTAGGTTATGGTTAGAATCTGCCACAGTGCAGCTGGCGAGGTTCTGGTTAGAATCTGCCACAGTGCAGCTGCTGTAGGTTATGGTTAGAATCTGATATAGTATAGCTGTGAGGCAATAGCTGGGATCTACCACAGTGGAGCTGCTGTAGGTTATGGTTAGAATCTGCTATAGTACAGCTGGTGTGGTTAGAATCTGCCACAGTTCAGCTGCTGTAGGTTATGGTTAGAGTCTGCCACAGTGCAGCTGCTGTAGGTTATGGTTAGAATCTGTAGGTTATGGTTAGAATCTGCCACAGTGCAGCTGACGAGGTTCTGGTTAGAATCTGCCACAGTGCAGCTGCTGTAGGTTATGGTTAGAATCTGATATAGTATAGCTGTGAGGCAATAGCTGGGATCTACCACAGTGGAGCTGCTGTAGGTTATGGTTAGAATCTGCTATAGTACAGCTGGTGTGGTTAGAATCTGCCACAGTTCAACTGCTGTAGGTTATGGTTAGAATCTGCCACAGTGCAGCTGCTGTAGGTTATGGTTAGAATCTGCCACAGTGCAGCTGCTGTAGGTTATGGTTAGAATCTGCCACAGTGCAGCTGCTGTAGGTTATGGTTAGAATCTGATATAGTATAGCTGTGAGGCTATGGCTGGGATCTACCACAGTGCAGCTGCTGAGGTTCTAGTTAGAATGTGCCACAGTGCAGCTGCTGTAGGTTATGGTTAGAATCTGCCACAGTTCAGCTGCTGTAGGTTATGGTTTGAATCTGCCACAGTGCAGCTGCTGTAGGTTATGGTTAGAATCTGCCACAGTGCAGCTGCTGTAGGTTATGGTTAGAATCTGCCACAGTGCAGCTGCTGTAGGTTATGGTTAGAATCTGCCACAGTTCAGCTGCTGTACATTATGGTTAGAATCTGCCACAGTGCAGCTGCTGTACGTTATGGTTAGAATCTGCCACAGTGCAGCTGCTGTAAGTTATGGTTAGAATCTGCCATAATGCAGCGGGTGAGGTCAGAATCTGCCACAGTGCACCTGCTGTAGGTTATGGTTAGAATCTGCCATAGTGCAGCTGGCGAGGTTCTGGTTAGAATCTGCCACAGTGCAGCTGCTGTAGGTTATGGTTAGAATCTGATATAGTATAGCTGTGAGGCAATGGCTGGGATCTACCACAGTGCAGCTGCTCAGGTTCTAGTTAGAATCTGCCACAGTGCAGCTGCTGTAGCTCATGTTTAGAATCTGCCACAGTGCAGCTGCTGTAGGTTATGGTTAGAATCTGCCACAGTGCAGCTGCTGTAGCTTATGGTTAGAATCTGTCACAGTGCAGCTGCTGTAGGTTATGGTTAGAATCTGATATAGTACAGCTGTGAGGCTATGGCTGGGATCTACCACAGTGCAGCTGCTAAGGTTCTAGTTAGAATCTGCCACAGTGCAGCTGCTGTAGCTTATGGTTAGAATATGCCACAGTGCAGCTGCTGTAGGTTATGGTTAGAATCTACTATAGTACAGCTTGTGCAGTTATGGTTAGAATCTGCCACAGTACAGCTGGTGCAGTTATGGTTAGAATCTGCCACAGTTCAGCTGCTGTAGGTTATGGTTAGAATCTGCCACAGTGCAGCTGCTGTAGGTTATGGTTAGAATCTGATATAGTATAGCTGTGAGGCTATGGCTGGGATCTACCACAGTGCAGCTGCTGAGGTTCTAGTTAGAATGTGCCACAGTGCAGCTGCTGTAGGTTATGGTTAGAATCTGCCACAGTTCAGCTGCTGTAGGTTATGGTTAGAATCTGCCACAGTGCAGCTGCTGTAGGTTATGGTTAGAATCTGCCATAGTGCAGCTGGTGAAGTCAGAAACTGCCACAGTGCAGCTGCTGTAGGTTATGGTTAGAATCTGCCATAGTGCAGCTGGCGAGGTTCTGGTTAGAATCTGCCACAGTGCAGCTGCTGCAGGTTATGGATAGAATCTGATATAGTATAGCTGTGAGGCTATGGCTGGGATCTACCACAGTGCAGCTGCTGAGGTTCTAGTTAGAATCTGCCACAGTGCAGCTGATCTGGCTTATGGTTAGAATATGCCACAGTGCTGCTGCTGTAGGTTATGGTTAGAATCTACTAATTTACAGCTGGTGCAGTTATGGTTAGAATCTGCCACAGTTCAGCTGGTACAGTTATGGTTAGAATCTGCCACAGTTCAGCTGCTGTACGTTATGGATAGAATCTGCCACAGTGCAGCTGGTGAGGTCAGAATCTGCCACAGTGCAGCTGCTGTAGGTTATGGTTAGAATCTGCCACAGTTCAGCTGCTGTAGGTTATGGTTTGAATCTGCCACAGTGCAGCTGCTGTAGGTTATGGTTAGAATCTGCCACAGTGCAGCTGCTGTAGGTTTTGGTTAGAATCTGCCACAGTGCAGCTGCTGTAGGTTATGGTTAGAATCTGATATAGTATAGCTGTGAGGCTATGGCTGGGATCTACCACAGTACAGCTGCTGATGTCTAGTTTGAATCTGCCACAGTGCAGCTGCTGTAGCTCAAGGTTAGAATCTGCCACAGTGCAGCTGCTGTAGGTTATGGTTAGAATCTGCCACAGTGCAGCTGCTGTAGCTTATGGTTAGAATCTGATATAGTACAGCTGTGAGGCTATGGCTGGGATCTACCACAGTGCAGCTGCTGAAGTTCTAGTTAGAATCTGCCACAGTGCAGCTGCTGTAGCTTATGGTTAGAATATGCCACAGTGCAGCTGCTGTAGGTTATGGTTAGAATCTACTCTAGTACAGCTGGTGCAGTTATGGTTAGAATCTGCCACAGTTCAGCTGGTGCAGTTATGGTTAGAATCTGCCACCGTTCAGCTGCTGTAGGTTATGGTTAGAATCTGCCACAGTGCAGCTGCTGTGGGTTATGGTTAGAATCTGCCATAGGGCAGCTGGTGAGGTCAAAATCTGCCATAGTGCAGCTGATGTAGCTTATGGTTAGAATATGCCACAGTGCAGCTGCTGTAGGTTATGGTTAGAATCTACTATAGTACAGCTGGTGCAGTTATGGTTAGAATCTGCCACAGTACAGCTGGTGAAGTTATGGTTATAATATGTCACAGTACAGATGCTGTAGGTTATGGTTAGAATAAGCAATAGTACAGCAGGTGAGGTTCTGGTTAGAATCTGCCACAGTGCAGCTGCTGTAGGTTATGGTTAGAATCTGATATAGTACAGCTGTGAGGCTGTGGCTGAGATCTACCACAGTGCAGCTGCTGTAGGTTATGGTTAGAATCTGCCACAGTGCAGCTGCTGTAGCTTATGGTTAGAATATACCATAGTGCAGCTGGTGAGGTCAGAATCTGCCATAGTGCAGCTGCTGTAGGTTATGGTTAGAATCTGCCATAGTGCAGCTGATGTAGCTTATGGTTAGAATATGCCACAGTGCAGCTGCTGTAGGTTATGGTTAGAATCTACTATAGTACAGCTGGTGCAGTTATGGTTAGAATCTGCCACAGTACAGCTGGTGAAGTTATGGTTATAATATGTCACAGTACAGCTGTTGTAGGTTCTGGTTAGAATCTGCCATAGTGCAGCTGCTGTAGGTTATGGTTAGAATCTGCCACAGTGCAGCTGCTATAGGTTATGGTTAGAATCTGTAGGTTATGGTTAGAATCTGCCACAGTGCAGCTGGTGAGGTTCTGGTTAGAATCTGCCACAGTGCAGCTGCTGTAGGTTATGGTTAGAATCTGATATAGTATAGCTGTGAGGCAATAGCTGGGATCTACCATAGTGGAGCTGCTGTAGGTTATGGTTAGAATCTGCTATAGTACAGCTGGTGTGGTTAGAATCTGCCACAGTTCAGCTGCTGTAGGTTATGGTTAGAATCTGCCACAGTGCAGCTGCTATAGATTATGGTTAGAATCTGTAGGTTATGGTTAGAATCTGCCACAGTGCAGCTGACGAGGTTCTGGTTAGAATCTGCCACAGTGCAGCTGCTGTAGGTTATGGTTAGAATCTGATATAGTATAGCTGTGAGGCAATAGCTGGGATCTACCACAGTGGAGCTGCTGTAGGTTATGGTTAGAATCTGCTATAGTACAGCTGGTGTGGTTAGAATCTGCCACAGTTCAGCTGCTGTAGGTTATGGTTAGAATCTGCCACAGTGCAGCTGCTGTAGGTTCTGGTTAGAATCTGCCACAGTGCAGCTGCTGTAGATTATGGTTAGAATCTGATATAGTATAGCTGTGAGGCAATGGCTGGGATCTACCACAGTACAGCTGCTGAGGATATGGTTAGAATCCTATATGACACTATATTGAGAAAAACAATAACACCAGAAATATCAGCAAAAAAATCAACAACCAAAATATTGCAACGCTAAATTGAAACAAGAAAATTTAAGAATAGACTATCAAAAACAGGAACAAAGTAATAGCAACTATCTTCATTACATTAACAGTATTGAGTAACCATGAAAACAGAAATATTGAGCAGCAGAAAACCGGCATACTTAAAAAACAAACTTTAACAAATGACATAATTAATTCAAGCTATTCTTCAAACAGCTATCAAACTTAAACTTAAAAGCAGCAAATAAAAATGCATTTCCAAATAAAAGACAGCATGAAAAAAACATGAAAATACACAACAAAATGCATCACAAAAATCCACTACAGCGGGATAGCGTCACTTTACGTATGGAAACTCAACATAAGAGGAAAACTACACTCTAAAGGACAACTAAACACAACTGACTAGGTACGTTTAAAAAATGTAAGCTAATAAGAACTAAAATATATATATATATATATATATATATATAACAAATACCTAAAACGTTGCTATATATTTCTATGTCCGCAGTACGGGTACTTCCACTAAGAGAAGACAAAAAAGAAAAAGATAATCAAGCCACGGACATCTGAAAATCACAACTACAAGGAAGAAAAAAGTCTAAAGTAAGTATTATAACTAAAGCAAGAAATTAACATTTAAAGTAAAAATGAATATATTTCTCCGTGTGTATGTGTATGCATATAAATATGTATGCAAAATATTATTATACTTAAACAGAATATTAACATTTTGTACAAACTGTTACTTGTATAAGATTAATAACAATCAAAAACAAAAAAATACCATAAATTAATTATCCAAATAAAATGGAATCATTCACCAAATTATCTAAAGAAATAATCATGCTATAAATACCATATGTACGTTTTTTTAAATATCAAAAAATAAAGTCAGTAAAATAATTTCAACATGTTTTACAATTTAAAAATGTATTCAATTTTTAAAAATAGTTCTTAAATAATTACATTATGCCACCGAATATACTATATATATATATATATATATATATATATATATATATATATATATATATATATATATATATATATATATAAACTTACTCCCCACCTTACTCCTGTACAAACCCAACATCTCGCTGCTAAAATTATTCATTACTACAATATCAAACTTAACAATATATTTAACAATGATTTTAAAAAACTTAAAAATCTTTGTTCTTACAGGCAATGCTCTATCCCATGATATTCTTGACATCACAGCATTTTTGATACGATATCTGTGCCCCACAATACTTTTGATTCGATATATTGATGGAACACCATTCAGAATCTGGTACAGATGGTGCGGATCCTTCTTTAAATCCTTCCATCTATCAGTCTCTTCATGCATCCGTCTCACCCATCCATGCGTCTGTGCATCTATCCACCCTTCTTTCCATTCATTCTTTGCAGCCATCCATCTAGCCATTCATCCATCCTTTGCTCATCCATCCCACATCTTCTCTCCATCCATCTCTTCATCCATCTACCTCTCTATCCTTTGCCCCATCCATCCAGCCATTCATCCATCATTTGCTCCATCCATCCCACATCTTCTCTCCATCCATCTCTTCATCCACCCACCTCTCTATCCTTTGCCCCATCCATCCAGCCATTCATCCATCATTTGCTCCATCCATCCCACATCTTCTCTCCATCCATCTCTTCATCCATCTACCTCTCTATCCTTTGCCCCATCCATCCAGCCATTCATCCATCATTTGCTCCATCCATCCCACATCTTCTCTCCATCCATCTCTTCATCCATCTACCTCTCTATCCTTTGCCCCATCCATCCAGCCATTCATCCATCCTTTGCTCCATCCATCCCACATCTTCTCTCCATCCATCTCTTCATCCACCCACCTCTCTATCCTTTGCCCCATCCATCCAGCCATTCATCCATCCTTTGCTCGTCCATCCCACATCTTCTCTCCATCCATCTCTTCATCCACCCACCTCTCTATCCTTTGCCCCATCCATCCAGCCATTCATCCATCCTTTGCTCGTCCATCCCACATCTTCTCTCCATCCATCTCTTCATCCACCCACCTCTCTATCCTTTGCCCCATCCCTCCTCTCATCCCTTTGTTTCTCCCCCACCCATCAGCTCGTCACACTGGCCTATTACATGGGTATTTATGAGTTGCTGTTCCGAGGCAGCAACCTCTGAGCAATGTAAGGAGCGATCAATAAGAATTAAAGGCCTTATTTATGAGGCCTTTTGACACTTTTGTGCCGCCGTTGTGTCACTTTTCGTGTTCAGCGGAAGCGTAAACAATGTGCCATGTTGCACCATATTCACAAAGTGACGCATCTAGGCAGATGCGTTACCTTGTAAAGCCCTGCGCCACCTTGTACCTGTGCCAGGTATAATGTATGCAGGGTGGGCGTTCCGACATAAGTAAGCCTTGTAGAAGTGAGATTTCACGACGACACTTCTAGGACGCCAATGCGTCAAACCCTTACGCCTGTCTCATGGCAGGCGTAAGGGTGACGCAGTGCCATAGGCACAGGCCTACCCCATCCATTGCTGGAGTTGCGTCATGCTTGCGACACAACTCCAACAATGCGTGACTTTTGTGCTGACAGATTCGTCAGGATTCCTGACGTATCCGTCTTTCCTTGCGACATGGAGCGCCGTACATTAAATATGGCGCATCCATCGTGTCGCAAGGAGGGCGCAGTGAAAACTGTTGCATCACTGTTTTGTCGCAGTGATGCAACAGTTTTCATAAATGAGGCCCTTAGCGTTTCATGTAAATCAGAACTGCCCAGTGCTTAATTTGAGCCGGTGGTTGCCGGTGGGTCTTGGGGACTGGCATATTTTTCCTCATCAGATGTGCTGAGATCAAAAGAGGGAAAGCAAACACAGAGGGATGAAGGAGGAAGAGAGAGACGGGAAACCCATCTCGAAGGGTGAAAGCGGGAACCTGCAGGAGTGAGTTAAAGGGGCAGGGAGTGCCTGCCAGTGGATTAAAGAGGCCTGGGGCAGATTCAAGGCAACCAGACTAGGTAGCGCCGGCGAGGGCTTCTGAGCACCGTTCTGAGTGCTGCCACCCATTCTGCTATAAATTAAGCACTGCCCAGTGGCACCCACTCCTCTCAAGTGGGGGGGTCGATGACGTCCCTAATTATATTTACAGTTCTAGATCTCCAATAAATCATGCGTTGTGGACATCAGTGGGTCTGGACTTTTATTGTGAAGTACTTCCTGGTTTGGTATGTCGGAACAGGATGAGGATTACTTCCCACTAATCCCATTACTCATTCCTTCCTACCCTTCTTCCTTCTGTCCTGAGGTCCAGTGCTTAATTTGAGGCGGGGGTTTCCGGTGTTGAGCACCGCACTTAATGGTCATCACCGGAACTTATGACGGTCCGCCTCATGATGGAGATGTTTGTCTAAATTACAGACGAACACAACAACAGCTGTTTATTAATTCAATATACATTAAAAATGACATACCTGCTGCCCAAACCGTTCTTATAGCTTTGGGGGCCTGGAATAGCCTGAATTGTCACACTTGCAGGAGTGTGATGGTTAGTATTTGTGTTGTTACTGTCATTGGCTGCGCTGGCAGGGGCAATGGGAGGTGCAAGCTGCAGTGGCCTCCTGACGAGGGCCCTGGCACTTAGTTTTTTTTTACAAATTAAGCCCTGGAGGCCTCATTGCCTTGGTAGTCACTCAGCCAGAGGGCACAGCTGGCATGTGTAGTTGGAGACTGAGATACACCCTCTGGTTCCTGCTGTGTCAGTTTCTATGTATTTCGTCTATTGCGTCACAGAGTGAAGGCTGGTTTTGTTAAGGATTATTAATTGCAATTTGGCATCAGTTTGTTTGTGGTGCCATAAATGTTTAGAGTCGATGTTTTAAACTTTGATATTTCGGTGGAATATGAAGTGTGTTTGGTGTGGTTGCAGGTCTTGCCAAGGTGCTGTCTGTGTTGTGTTTCTTGCACACGTCCTGGGCTGTTGAACACAGAGGTTCAGATTTTTAAATCACTCATGGAACGCAGCGCAGCAGCCAAAAATGCTGCGCTGCGTTGCGCTATAGGGTGGGAGCAGGAGAGCGGCATATTTACAGAGATATGGCTCTCTCCTCCCCTCTCCTAGCGCCGGTGCAGATTTCAGCTGCCGTGCTGCCGGCACACATCTTTGCGCCATAGCACTAGGGTGCATGTCTGAATCTAGCATAGGTTTTGTACTGGAAGGGAACCCTTCCAGTACAAGATACTATGCTAAGACACACTTTAAAACTTTTCCTACTTTGCATGTGTGTTGCACAGTGGAGCACGCATGCAAAGTCGGAGAAGAAAGGAGAAATTAAAACATTTCTCCTTTTAAGGCCTCCTTTCAAATGGCATTAACTTTGGGTGCCAAACCCCGTCTACTATTGTTTGTAGATAGGGTTTTGCGTCAAAAGGCATGAGTGGTTGCATAGGTACACCCATGTACCACCCATGTAATGTTCTCTTGGTGTTAAGTAATGCCAAACTGTGCTTTATGCTGCTTTGCATTACTTTCAGGGTATTTTCGACCACAAAACAAGTTTCACACTGGAAAGTAAATTAGGAAAAAAAAAATGTGCTGGTTACATCACTTTTGTTTGTTTGTAAATCGACCCCAGTGTGAACTAAATGGCAGTAGTGGTTGGTCGTCATGAGCCCTTAGGAGCACACACTGTCCTATCCAGGGGGACTGACACAGATTCTGCTGTTTGCTGGTGTTGACTGATGTTGTGGGTCACATTGTCCTAAATCCTCTTTTACACAACTATGTGGAAGCGAGGCCCTTTATCATTGACTCCATCCACAAATAATGAATAGTATAATGCAAATGCTTCAAACATGAATCAAACCATTCACCAGAAGATTCAGGAACGCGACTGGGCAAACTAAACAAGCACTGAGAAAGCCTATAGGTCTGGTGGTGATGTAGAACTTTTGGCTTTGTCGATGGTAAATTTGTTGTGCCCCGATTTGGGCAAAATGTTTATATTGGGGACGATGCTGAGCCCTCATCAACCTAAAAAAAACATTTTATTGCAGCCAAAATATTTTGAATCATAGTAGTCCCTGGCACTTAAGGAGAGTACTTTGTTAGTGGATGGGCTGCTTGTGAAAGGATAGAATGCTGTCACTCAAACTGGAGTTAGCCAATGTCTGTAATGGGCTGAAACATCGCCCCACGATGCATGCTGTAGTGGGTGGAATAACAATGGCAGTGCTTAATTTGTAAAATAATAAGTGCCAGGGCCCTGGCCAGGAGACCTCTTCAGTGTGCATCACCCATCGCCTCTGTCATCGCTGCCAATGACATTACCAAAACAACTCTCTCGCCTGCAAGTTTGATTCAGCTCTCAGGCTTGGACTCCAAGCATTCCTTGATCTGGGGGCCTGGACTCCGGGCATCCCATAATCTGGGGTACTGAACTCTTGGGGTCCTGCTCCTGTGGGATTCAATGTCCACTCACTGAGAGTGTGGTTTTAGCGGGTTCCCCAGAAGCTTTGTGGACAATACAGAGGGCGTGTGATGAGATCCTTGTGCACATTGGAAGCAAATGGAGGACTACATCTGTTTGATGGGACAACAGGGAGTTTCAGACACATCATGGCCGTCTTTTGATGATTTTGTGGGGAGCCCTCTGCAGATGAGGCTGCTGTTGTCAGGTTTGGTGCTCAGAGCAGCAGTGACTGTCAAAGATATTGTGCTTACAAAACTGTAGGCCACCACTCAGCAGGAAAAACGTAGCAAACCTTAGTGATGGAGAAGCTTGTCTTTGATGCTCCTGGGCAGTGCTTAATTTGTAAAATAATAAGTGCCAGGGCCCTGACGATGAGGCCTCTGCAGCTTGCACCACCCATTGCCCCGTCATCGCTGCCAGTAACGGTACCAAAACAACTACTATCTCTTTCACCTGCAAGTGCGACAGTTCAGATTATTCCAGGTCCCCAAAGCTAAAGGAATGGCTGGGGAGGCAAGTATTAGTAATTTTTATATATACTGTATTCATAAACAACCGTTGTCCTGCTGATCTCTAAATTAGATGAGCAGCGCCACCAAGTGGCAGACTGTCATAAGTGCGGTGTTGACAATTAAGTGCCAGCACCAAGCACCAGAAACCACTGGCTCAAATTAAGCACTGAATAATGTGAAGGAGACAATAACAGACCAATGGATGAAAAAGGCTGGCTGAAGCCCCTAGAAGTAAGTATTTAACACATACAATTTTGGTCAAATTAAAAAGCATTTGCTAATGCCAGACCTAAAAAGGGGGAAGAAGAAAACAACGATCAAGTTCACACAGAGTAACCCAGGTCTCCAGATCCTCACTCACTAACCAATCACATGTCACCCTACATATAACAACTAAGAGACTATTGGTTTGCGTGGGTATTTGCAAGAGTTAAAGTTCATGCATAACAACAATACATGTGGTACCTCACCCCTATGGAACTTAGGGCCTGATTTAGATCTCGGCAGACCCGCTACTCCGTCACAATGGTGACGGATACCCCACCAGCCGAAATATAAATCCCATAGGATATAATGGAATTTATATATATCCCGTCTGCCGAAATATAAATCCCATAGGATATAATGGAATTTATAAATATCCCGTCCGCCGAAATATAAATCCCATAGGATATAATGGAATTATATTTCGGCGGACGGATATCCGTCACCGTTGTGATGGAGTAACCCGTCCGCCAAGATCAAAACCAGTCCCCTAGTTGCTTCGTTCTACTGTATTTAATGCATTATCCAAATACGTGCCTCCAAGTTACATCAGGCACTGCACGTTAGTGCTTTTTACAGACAGCAGCTGAGGTGCATTGCATGAATTCGCTGAGCCACCCATGGAAACCTACAAAGGGGCATTAGGAAGCTCTGTGTGTTTTTTTAACTCAATGGCTGTGGCACTGGGGTGCGGAGTGTTCTTTCCACACTCTTACTGCCTGCAGAGGGGGTTTTCATTGGTATTCATTGACCTGTACCACTGCCTCTCAATGCAGAAGTCTCAGAACCTGGCCTGGCCCCTCTGGTTTCCTTTCCAGGGAGTGTTTTGGAATCAGATTTTCATCAGCCCCTTGTTGCACTTGGACTGGGCTGCCTCGCCTGTATGTTTACGGTGGGCCTGCTGCTCCTGCGCCTTCAGATGGTCTGATTTGTAAAGTAAACTGTTTAATTTATGAAGAGTTTCTTTCACAAGCACATTGGCCCAGAGGCAGCTGCTAGGATCTTTGAAGACTCCAGACTCAGTGGAGAGACAAACTCAGGACTTCTATGTCAATGTGCTCTAGATCAAAGGGGCACAACGTAGGTCAAGGATGGGGGTCCAGGCCAGATGCACAGGATAACATCTGACACTGTAAATATTTTGCATTTAGCTTCACTGCATCTTAATTTATTTATCATGACTGTCCTGGAAGTCTGGCACAGATGCTGCCTTCCTGGCCCTACACTGGACTCCCCTGCTCCAGATGGTGAGAACATGTGTGTGCTGAAACGGGGTGTCTGTCTTATGAGGAAACGGCCAGTCTTTCCGGTCTGAGTATTTCAAAGAGAGTCTTCCACACAGTGCTTTATTTGTAAAACAATAAGTGCCAGGGCTCTCTTCAGGAGGCCACTGCAGCTTGCATCACACATTGCCCCTGCCATCACTGCCAGTGACAGTAACAACACAACTACTAACCATCACACTCCCACAAGTGAGAATTCGGACTATTTCAGGCCCCCAAAGCTAAAGATATGGCTTGGGCAGCAGGGAGTAGCCATTTTAATGTATATTCAATTTATTTATAAAGTTTTATATAGCGCGAACGTGACCCAATTGATTATTAACCGCTGTTGTGGTCATCTCTAAACTAGCCAGACAGTACCACCTTGTGGCAGACTGTTACAAGCGCCGGTGCAGACAATTAAGTGCCGGTGCAGAATCTCTAAAACCACCGGCTCAAATTAAGCAATGAACACATCCACTCAGTGTAAACACTGTTTTTTCCTTTCCTTTCACCTTGTCAGTATTTTGACAATTGTGTACCTCCTTCACACACTTGTCCACAGAGTCGCAAATGGAAAGTGTGACCATTGCTCTGTGTGCTCTGCAGAGAGGCCAAGGTTTGGATGAGCATGTATTCTGAAAACCTTTCTGACCCACTGACAGTCACTGTGTGTAACTGGCACTGCCTTCAGCTTGAACATCAGATCTCTCAATCATGGCCCCTTATAAACTCCTGGAGGTGACTTAGTTCAAATTATGCACTTTGACACACAAAAAAATACAGAAACAACATCCTGGAATTAGCTAACACTGTTAGATGAATGCAAGGTTAGGTAAAACGTGAAATATAAACAGAAACTGAATTGCTGACATGGATTGCCTTAAAGTTCTTTACTTTCATTGTTCAGTAACCTTCCAGTGTCATTTGTCAGTTAAGTTAAGGAAATGAATTTAGGGCCCAATTTCAATGTCTTTTTTAGGTCGAGCCTCGAGTAGCGCGCAAGCGCTGCACTGCGAGACTTTAAGTTAGGGGGTTTCGAAAGCTGACCAGACGCTCGTGCGTCATGGCCTTTTCCCTGCGGTTACGCGCGCGGCAGACATCTGTTTGCAATTATCGTGCCCGATAATGCAAAACAGATGTCTCGCTGTGGCGCGCGCGCGCACACCACTCGCATCGCCCCCCCTCCTCCCCGCTCGTGCCTTCAAATGCTTGTCGGATAAGATAGGAGTGGCCAGAGTCTTCCGTGGGCGGCAGCCCCCGTCACCTGATCGCAGCCATTGGCTGAGGGGCGTCAGGCCAACAAACGCAGAGGGGGTTTTAGGCACATCTTGGCCGGCGCCAGATGCGTCACCAGGAAGGAGCGCAGCTGACGGACACCCCCCCCCCTTCCAGGGCACTATGGAGGGGTGCCCGCTCATTCACCTCGGCAGCAGCTAAAGGGTCGCTGCACGATCAGACCCAGTTCCACTGAATGAATGTGTGTGTTGGGGACGGGGGTTAAATACGCATGTGAATAAGAAACGGGGGCCACCCCTTCCCTGCGGGGGGGGCAATCCCTTCCCTGCTGTGCCAGGGAGTCCCTACCCCCTCGCAGGGCCCCTTTACTCGGCCCTGTACCCCGAGAGTCCGCATGGGGCAATTCATTCATCACATCGGCGCGAGTTAACAGGTCTATGGGGAGTCTGAGACTGGGGTTACCCCTGTGCACGCGCTGTACTTGGCGCTTTACGGAAAGGTGAGGGTGACCCCAGTACTACCTGCGCTCTGCAGCGCCATGGACAGGCTGACTGTACCGGGATCAGTACGGTGTCAGAGAGGGTGACCCCAGTACTACCTGCGCTCCGCAGCGCCATGGACAGGCTGCGGGGTCTGAGCGGGTGAGTACGGGGTCAGAGAGGGTGACCCCCAGGATTACCTGCGCTCCGCAGCGCCATGGACAGGCTGCGGGGTCTGAGCGGGTGAGTACGGGGTCAGAGAGGGTGACCCCCAGGATTACCTGCGCTCTGCAGCGTCATGGACAGGCTGCAGGGGCTGAGCGGGTGAGTACGGGGTCAGAGAGGGTGACCCCCAGGATTCCCAGCGCTTTGCAGCGCCATGGACAGTCTGCAGGGTCTGAGCGGGTGAGTACGGGGTCAGACAGGGTGACCCCCAGGATTACCAGCGCTCTGCAGCGCCATGGACAGGCTGCGAGGTCTGAGCGGGTGAGTACGGGGTCAGACAGGGTGACCCCCAGGATTACCTTGGTATCAGCAGATTTTTCCTCGGGTAATGTCCCTGTCCCTTCCCCGGATTGAAGCTGGACTGGTGACTGGTGCCTGCTGTACAAGTGCTAGACATCATTACACCTTTAGAAACAACTTACCTCTCCAGCCAAACTTGCATGTGCGCATTGAGTGCTATGAAGCTGCATTAGTGACACTTGCATGCTATACACGTGCACAATAACATAGAACTGTAATATTTGTGTACTAATCAAAGCTACAGGATTCTGTCCAGCGTCACTGCTTTGCCTTCTCAGGCCTATAAATGAACTTTAAAAGTCTGGCACGTTCTGGAACAGAATGAACACATTTCTGGAGACTCTGGATTGTCTAATCAATGAGGAATCCACTTCTCAATACTTGCAGCCTCATCAATACAAGAAGGACTCCCTGGTTCAGGCCCCTAGGCATCAGACTACACTGTCTCTAATATTTTATACACACAGCTTTTGTTGCCAGCCGTTTATTGAATTTTACGTAGGAGCATCAATAGCAGTTACAGAACAATGTTGTATAATGCCTGTATGTCTTGTGGTACCCTGAGAGGAAGGATGGATGGAAGGAAAGCTGATTGGTGCTTTATCCTTCAACCAGGTGAACAAAATGGTGGCCCTGTAGACAGTGCAGACTGTTTTTCCTTACTCAGGAGAATGTCCGGCGAAAGGCATAGATGTGCAGCCTGCAGAAGGCCGCACCCCTTCGCAGAAGCCTACAGATCAACACATAGAAGCAGGATCGCAATACAAAAAAGGTGTACAACGCAGTAAAAAAATCCCAAAGCAGCAAGCCACTTAGCGACGATATGGAAGACGAGGACCAGGAAGACGAAGAAGTAGAACACGTATTGTATGGTAGTGGAACTTGTATAGTGCAAACGTTTGCCAAAGCTTTCTGGCGCTTAGAGTGTCACCCAAAAACACGCAGTTGATTTATCTCTATGACTTAAACAGCTGTGTTTTTAGAAGTTTCCTAAAGCGCAGCAGATGGGATTCAGCCTGCAGATATAACGGCAAAGAGTTTCATAGTTTTGCCGATACAATAGAGAAGTGTCTATCTAACGATAGGGAAGACATGGCTTGGCAGTTCGTGCTGGACTGTTCCCATGAGGCACAGGGTCAGACTGATTTGCATATGGCCATGTCTGAACTGGGGTGGTGGAGTGAGCTAAAGAATGATGATGGATTAAACCCAGATCGGTTGACTGGGGGTGAGTGTTTGATTGGCTCAAACGTTCCGTCCATCATCCCCTTTTGTATCGCTTTGTTCGCCCTAAGTTGGCGGGGGTATGCCCAGACGTGGGTCCCTTGCTCACTTTGCCACTGGATTCAAGCAAGCCTGGCTGATGACGGCTGGAATGCCAGAAACCGGTCCTAGGATGCTTGTTTCCGGTCCAGGGAAGACATGGCTTGGCAGTTCGTGCTGGACTGTTCCCATGAGGCACAGGGTCAGACTGATTTGCATATGGCCATGTCTGAACTGGGGTGGTGGAGTGAGCTAAAGAATGATGATGGATTAAACCCAGATCGGTTGACTGGGGGTGAGTGTTTGATTGGCTCAAACGTTCCGTCCATCATCCCCTTTTGTATCGCTTTGTTCGCCCTAAGTTGGCGGGGGTATGCCCAGACGTGGGTCCCTTGCTCACTTTGCCACTGGATTCAAGCAAGCCTGGCTGATGACGGCTGGAATGCCAGAAACCGGTCCTAGGATGCTTGTTTCCGGTCCAGGGAAGACATGGCTTGGCAGTTCGTGCTGGACTGTTCCCATGAGGCACAGGGTCAGACTGATTTGCATATGGCCATGTCTGAACTGGGGTGGTGGAGTGAGCTAAAGAATGATGATGGATTAAACCCAGATCGGTTGACTGGGGGTGAGTGTTTGATTGGCTCAAACGTTCCGTCCATCATCCCCTTTTGTATCGCTTTGTTCGCCCTAAGTTGGCGGGGGTATGCCCAGACGTGGGTCCCTTGCTCACTTTGCCACTGGATTCAAGCAAGCCTGGCTGATGACGGCTGGAATGCCAGAAACCGGTCCTAGGATGCTTGTTTCCGGTCCAGGGAAGACATGGCTTGGCAGTTCGTGCTGGACTGTTCCCATGAGGCACAGGGTCAGACTGATTTGCATATGGCCATGTCTGAACTGGGGTGGTGGAGTGAGCTAAAGAATGATGATGGATTAAACCCAGATCGGTTGACTGGGGGTGAGTGTTTGATTGGCTCAAACGTTCCGTCCATCATCCCCTTTTGTATCGCTTTGTTCGCCCTAAGTTGGCGGGGGTATGCCCAGACGTGGGTCCCTTGCTCACTTTGCCACTGGATTCAAGCAAGCCTGGCTGATGACGGCTGGAATGCCAGAAACCGGTCCTAGGATGCTTGTTTCCGGTCCAGGGAAGACATGGCTTGGCAGTTCGTGCTGGACTGTTCCCATGAGGCACAGGGTCAGACTGATTTGCATATGGCCATGTCTGAACTGGGGTGGGGGAGTGAGCTAAAGAATGATGATGGATTAAACCCAGATCGGTTGACTGGGGGTGAGTGTTTGATTGGCTCAAACGTTCCGTCCATCATCCCCTTTTGTATCGCTTTGTTCGCCCTAAGTTGGCGGGGGTATGCCCAGACGTGGGTCCCTTGCTCACTTTGCCACTGGATTCAAGCAAGCCTGGCTGATGACGGCTGGAATGCCAGAAACCGGTCCTAGGATGCTTGTTTCCGGTCCAGGGAAGACATGGCTTGGCAGTTCGTGCTGGACTGTTCCCATGAGGCACAGGGTCAGACTGATTTGCATATGGCCATGTCTGAACTGGGGTGGTGGAGTGAGCTAAAGAATGATGATGGATTAAACCCAGATCGGTTGACTGGGGGTGAGTGTTTGATTGGCTCAAACGTTCCGTCCATCATCCCCTTTTGTATCGCTTTGTTCGCCCTAAGTTGGCGGGGGTATGCCCAGACGTGGGTCCCTTGCTCACTTTGCCACTGGATTCAAGCAAGCCTGGCTGATGACGGCTGGAATGCCAGAAACCGGTCCTAGGATGCTTGTTTCCGGTCCAGGGAAGACATGGCTTGGCAGTTCGTGCTGGACTGTTCCCATGAGGCACAGGGTCAGACTGATTTGCATATGGCCATGTCTGAACTGGGGTGGTGGAGTGAGCTAAAGAATGATGATGGATTGAACCCAGATCGGTTGACTGGGGGTGAGTGTTTGATTGGCTCAAACGTTCCGTCCATCATCCCCTTTTGTATCGCTTTGTTCGCCCTAAGTTGGCGGGGGTATGCCCAGACGTGGGTCCCTTGCTCACTTTGCCACTGGATTCAAGCAAGCCTGGCTGATGACGGCTGGAATGCCAGAAACCGGTCCTAGGATGCTTGTTTCCGGTCCAGGGAAGACATGGCTTGGCAGTTCGTGCTGGACTGTTCCCATGAGGCACAGGGTCAGACTGATTTGCATATGGCCATGTCTGAACTGGGGTGGTGGAGTGAGCTAAAGAATGATGATGGATTAAACCCAGATCGGTTGACTGGGGGTGAGTGTTTGATTGGCTCAAACGTTCCGTCCATCATCCCCTTTTGTATCGCTTTGTTCGCCCTAAGTTGGCGGGGGTATGCCCAGACGTGGGTCCCTTGCTCACTTTGCCACTGGATTCAAGCAAGCCTGGCTGATGACGGCTGGAATGCCAGAAACCGGTCCTAGGATGCTTGTTTCCGGTCCAGGGAAGACATGGCTTGGCAGTTCGTGCTGGACTGTTCCCATGAGGCACAGGGTCAGACTGATTTGCATATGGCCATGTCTGAACTGGGGTGGTGGAGTGAGCTAAAGAATGATGATGGATTAAACCCAGATCGGTTGACTGGGGGTGAGTGTTTGATTGGCTCAAACGTTCCGTCCATCATCCCCTTTTGTATCGCTTTGTTCGCCCTAAGTTGGCGGGGGTATGCCCAGACGTGGGTCCCTTGCTCACTTTGCCACTGGATTCAAGCAAGCCTGGCTGATGACGGCTGGAATGCCAGAAACCGGTCCTAGGATGCTTGTTTCCGGTCCGGGGAAGACATCGCTTGGCAGTTCGTGCTGGACTGTTCCCATGAGGCACAGGGTCAGACTGATTTGCATATGGCCATGTCTGAACTGGGGTGGTGGAGTGAGCTAAAGAATGATGATGGATTAAACCCAGATCGGTTGACTGGGGGTGAGTGTTTGATTGGCTCAAACGTTCCGTCCATCATCCCCTTTTGTATCGCTTTGTTTGCCCTAAGTTGGCGGGGGTATGCCCAGACGTGGGTCCCTTGCTCACTTTGCCACTGGATTCAAGCAAGCCTGGCTGATGACGGCTGGAATGCCAGAAACCGGTCCTAGGATGCTTGTTTCCGGTCCAGGGAAGACATGGCTTGGCAGTTCGTGCTGGACTGTTCCCATGAGGCACAGGGTCAGACTGATTTGCATTTGGCCATGTCTGAACTGGGGTGGTGGAGTGAGCTAAAGAATGATGATGGATTAAACCCAGATCGGTTGACTGGGGGTGAGTGTTTGATTGGCTCAAACGTTCCGTCCATCATCCCCTTTTGTATCGCTTTGTTCGCCCTAAGTTGGCGGGGGTATGCCCAGACGTGGGTCCCTTGCTCACTTTGCCACTGGATTCAAGCAAGCCTGGCTGATGACGGCTGGAATGCCAGAAACCGGTCCTAGGATGCTTGTTTCCGGTCCAGGGAAGACATGGCTTGGCAGTTCGTGCTGGACTGTTCCCATGAGGCACAGGGTCAGACTGATTTGCATATGGCCATGTCTGAACTGGGGTGGTGGAGTGAGCTAAAGAATGATGATGGATTAAACCCAGATCGGTTGACTGGGGGTGAGTGTTTGATTGGCTCAAACGTTCCGTCCATCATCCCCTTTTGTATCGCTTTGTTCGCCCTAAGTTGGCGGGGGTATGCCCAGACGTGGGTCCCTTGCTCACTTTGCCACTGGATTCAAGCAAGCCTGGCTGATGACGGCTGGAATGCCAGAAACCGGTCCTAGGATGCTTGTTTCCGGTCCAGGGAAGACATGGCTTGGCAGTTCGTGCTGGACTGTTCCCATGAGGCACAGGGTCAGACTGATTTGCATATGGCCATGTCTGAACTGGGGTGGTGGAGTGAGCTAAAGAATGATGATGGATTAAACCCAGATCGGTTGACTGGGGGTGAGTGTTTGATTGGCTCAAACGTTCCGTCCATCATCCCCTTTTGTATCGCTTTGTTCGCCCTAAGTTGGCGGGGGTATGCCCAGACGTGGGTCCCTTGCTCACTTTGCCACTGGATTCAAGCAAGCCTGGCTGATGACGGCTGGAATGCCAGAAACCGGTCCTAGGATGCTTGTTTCCGGTCCAGGGAAGACATGGCTTGGCAGTTCGTGCTGGACTGTTCCCATGAGGCACAGGGTCAGACTGATTTGCATATGGCCATGTCTGAACTGGGGTGGTGGAGTGAGCTAAAGAATGATGATGGATTAAACCCAGATCGGTTGACTGGGGGTGAGTGTTTGATTGGCTCAAACGTTCCGTCCATCATCCCCTTTTGTATCGCTTTGTTCGCCCTAAGTTGGCGGGGGTATGCCCAGACGTGGGTCCCTTGCTCACTTTGCCACTGGATTCAAGCAAGCCTGGCTGATGACGGCTGGAATGCCAGAAACCGGTCCTAGGATGCTTGTTTCCGGTCCAGGGAAGACATGGCTTGGCAGTTCGTGCTGGACTGTTCCCATGAGGCACAGGGTCAGACTGATTTGCATATGGCCATGTCTGAACTGGGGTGGTGGAGTGAGCTAAAGAATGATGATGGATTAAACCCAGATCGGTTGACTTGGGGTGAGTGTTTGATTGGCTCAAACGTTCCGTCCATCATCCCCTTTTGTAGAGCTTAATTTGAGCCAGTGGTTTGCGGTGCTCAGCACCAGCACTTAATTATCAACACCGTCGCTTGTGACAATCTGCCACAAGGTGGCACTGTCTGGCTAATTTAGAGATGACCACAACAACAGTCATTTTTAAGGTATATTGACTTAATAATTATTACTAACCACCCAAGTCATTCTTATAGCTGGGGGGGCCTGAAATAGTCTGAATTGTCACACTTGTAGGATTGTGATGGGGATACCACCATTGGGATACCACCATCGGGATACTACCATCGAGATACTACCATCGGGATACCACCATCGGGATACCACCATCGGTATACCACCATCGGTATACCACCATCGGGATACCACCATCGGGATACCACCATGGGGATACCACCATGGGGATACCACCATCGGGATACCACCATCGGTATACCACCATCGGGATACCACCATCTGGATACCACCATCGGTATACTACCATCGGGATACCACCATCGGGATACCACCAAGGGGATACCACCATCGGGATACCACCATGGGGATACCACCATGGGGATACCACCATGGGGATACTACCATCGGGATACCACCACGGGATACCACCATCGGGATACCACCATCGGGATACCACCATCTGGATACTACCATCGGGAAACCACCATCGGGATACCACCATCGGGATACCACCATCGGGATACCACCATGGGGATACCACCATCAGGATACCACCATCGGTATATTACCATCGGGATACCACCATCGGGATACCACCATCGGGATACTACCATCGGGATACCACCATGGGGATACTACCATCGGGATACCACCATCGGGATACCACCATCGGGATACTACCATGGGGATACCACCATCGGGATACTACCATCGGGATACCACCATCGGGATACCACCATGGGGATACTACCATCGGGATACCACCATCGGGATACCACCATCGGGATACTACCATGGGGATACCACCATCGGGATACTACCATCGGTATACCACCATCGGGATACTACCATCGGGATACTACCATCGGGATACCACCATCGGTATACTACCATCTGGATACCACCATCGGGATACCACCATCGGGATACCACCATGGGGATACCACCATCGGGATACCACCATCGGGATACTACCATCGCGATACCACCATCGGGATACCACCATGGGGATACCACCATGGGGATACCACCATCGGGATACCACCATCGGGATACTACCATCGGGATACCACCATCGGGATACCACCATCGGGATACTACCATCGGGATACTACCATCGGGATAACACCATCGGGATACCACCATCGGTATAGTACCATCGGGATACTACCATCGGGATACCACCATCGGGATACCACCATCGGTATACTACCATCGGGATACCACCATCGGGATACCACCATCGGGATACCACCATCGGG
Source organism: Calotriton arnoldi (assembly GCA_963921515.1). Classification (NCBI taxonomy): domain Eukaryota; kingdom Metazoa; phylum Chordata; class Amphibia; order Caudata; family Salamandridae; genus Calotriton; species Calotriton arnoldi. Next base: position 4,284,292 of record CAWUFW010000236.1, on the reverse strand, counting down.
ATACTACCATCGGGATACCACCATCGGGATACCACCATCGGGATACCACCATCTGGATACTACCATCGGGATACCACCATCTGGATACTACCATCGGGATACCACCATGGGGATACCACCATCGGGATACCACCATCGGGATACCACCATCGGGATACTACCATCGGGATACCACCACGGGATACCACCATCGGGATACCACCATCGGGATACCAACATCGGCATACCACCATGGGGATACCACCATGGGGATACCACCATGGGGATACCACCATCGGTATACTACCATCGGGATACCACCATCGGGATACCACCATCGGGATACCACCATCGGTATAGTACCATCGGGATACTACCATCGGGATACCACCATCGGGATACCACCATCGGTATACTACCATCGGGATACCACCATCGGGATACCACCATCGGGATACCACCATGGGGATACTACCGTCGGGATACCACAATCGGGATACCACCATCGGGATACTACCATGGGGATACCACCATCAGGATACTACCATCGGGATACCACCATCGGGAAACCACCATCGGGATACTACCATGGGGATACCACCATCGGGATACTACCATCGGGATACCACCATCGGGAAACCACCATCGGGATACTCCATTGGGATACCACCATCGGGATACCACCATCGGGATACTACCATCGGGATACCACCATGGGGATACCACCATCGGGATACCACCATCGGGATACCACCATCGGGATACTACCATCGGGATACTACCATCGGGATACTACCATCGGGATACCACCATCGGGATACCACCATCGGTATACTACCATTGGGATACCACCATCGGGATACTACCATCGGGATACTACCATCGGGATACCACCATGGGGATACCACCATGGGGATACCACCATGGGGATACCACCATCGGGATACCACCATCGGGATACCACCATCGGTATACTACCATCGGGATACCACCATCGGGATACCACCATGGGGATACCACCATGGGGATACCACCATGGGGATACCACCATGGGGATACCACCATCGGGATACTACCATCGGGATACCACCCCGGGATACCACCATCGGGATACCACCATCGGGATACCACCATCGGGATACTACCATCGGGATACCACCATCGGGATACTACCATCGGGATACCACCATCGGGATACCACCATCGGGATACCACCATGGGGATACCACCATGGGGATACCACCATCGGTATACTACCATCGGGATACCACCATCGGGATACCACTATTGGGATACCACCATCGGGATACCACCATCGGGATACCACCATGGGGATACCACCATGGGGATACCACCATCGGGAAACCACCATCGGGATACTACCATCGGGATACTACCATCGGGATACCACCATCGGGATACCACCATCGGTATACTACCATCGGGATACCACCATCGGGATACTACCATCGGGATACTACCATCGGGATACCACCATGGGGATACCACCATCGGGATACCACCATCGGGATACCACCATCGGTATACTACCATCGGGATACCACCATGGGGATACCACCATGGGGATACCACCATCGGGATACCACCATCGGGATACCACCATCGGGATACTACCATCGGGATACCACCCCGGGATACCACCATCGGGATACCACCATCGGGATACCACCATCGGGATACCACCATGGGGATACTACCGTCGGGATACCACAATCGGGATACCACCATCGGGATACTACCATGGGGATACCACCATCGGGATACCACCATCGGGATACCACCATCGGGAAACCACCATCGGGATACTACCATGGGGATACCATCATCGGGATACTACCATCGGGATACCACCATGGGGATACTACCATCGGGATACCACCATCGGGATACCACCATCGGCATACTACCATGGGGATACCACCATCGGGATACTACCATCGGTATACCACCATCGGGATACTACCATTGGGATACTACCATCGGGATACCACCATCGGTATACTACCATCTGGATACCACCATCGGGATACCACCATCGGGATACCACCATCGGGATACCACCATCGGGATACTACCATCGGGATACCACCATCGGGATACTACCATCGGGATACTACCATCGGGATACCACCATGGGGATACCACCATGGGGATACCACCATCGGGATACCACCATCGGGATACCACCATCGGTATACTACCATGGGGATACCACCATCGGGATACCACCATGGGGATACCACCATGGGGATACCACCATCGGGATACCACCATCGGGATACTACCATCGGGATACCACCATCGGGATACCACCATCGGGATACTACCATCGGGATACTACCATCGGGATACCACCATCGGGATACCACCATCGGGATACCACCATGGGGATACCACCATGGGGATACCACCATCGGTATACTACCATCGGGATACCACCATCGGGATACCACCATCGGGATATCACCATCGGGATACTACCATCGGGATACCACCATCGGGATACCACCATGGGGATACCACCATGGGGATACCACCATCGGGATACTACCATCGGGATACTACCATCGGGATACCACCATCGGGATACCACCATCGGTATACTACCATCGGGATACCACCATCGGGATACTACCATCGGGATACTACCATCGGGATACAACCATCGGGATACCACCATGGGGTTACCACCATCGGGATACCACCATCGGGATACCACCATCGGTATACTACCATGGGGATACCACCATGGGGATACCACCATGGGGATACCACCATGGGGATACCACCATGGGGATACCACCATCGGGATACTACCATCGGGATACCACCCTGGGATACCACCATCGGGATACCACCATCGGGATACCACCATCGGGATACTACCATCGGGATACTACCATCGGGATACCACCATCGGGATACCACCATGGGGATATCACCATCGGGATACCACCATCGGTATACTACCATCGGGATACTACCATCGGGATACCACCATCGGTATACTACCATCGGGATACCACCATCGGGATACCACCATCGGGATACCACCATCGGGATACCACCATCGGGATACTACCATCGGGATACCACCATCGGGATACTACCATCGGGATACCACCATCGGGATACTACCATCGGGATACCACCATCGGGATACCACCATCGGGATACTACCATCGGGATACCACCATCGGGATACCACCATCGGGTTACTACCATCGGGTTACCACCATCGGGATACCACCATGGGGATACCACCATCGGGATACCACCATGGGGATACTACCATCGGGATACCACCATCGGGATACCACCATCGGGATACCACCATCGGGATACTACCATCGGGATACTACCATCGGGATACCACCATCGGGATACCACCATCGGGATACCACCAACGGTAGACTACCATCGGGATACCACCATCGGGATACCACCATCGGTATACCACCATCGGGATACCACCATCGGGATACCACCATCGGGATACCACCATCGGGATACTACCATCGGGTTACCACCATCGGGATACCACCAACGGGATACCACCATGGGGATACTACCATCGGTATACCACCATCGGGATACCACCATCGGGATACTACCATCGGGATACCACCATCGGGATACCACCATCGGGATACCACCATGGGGATACTACCATCGGGATACCACCATCGGGATACCACCATCGGGATACCACCATCGGGATACCACCATGGGGATACTACCACCGGGATACCACCATCGGGATACCACCATCGAGATACTACCATCGGGATACCACCATCGGGATACCACCATCGGGATACCACTATGGGGATACTACCATCGGGATACCACCATGGGGATACCACCATGAGGATACCACCATCGGGATACCACCATCGGGATACCACCATCGGGATACCACCATCGGGATACTACCATCGGGATACCACCATCGGGATACCACCATCGGGATACCACCATCGGGATACCACCATGGGGATACCACCATGGGGATACCACCATCGGGATACCACCATCGGGATACCACCATCGGGATACCACCATCGGGATACCACCATCGGGATACCACCATGGGGATACCACCATCGGGATACCACCATCGGGATACCACCATCGGGATACTACCATCGGGATACCACCACGGGATACCACCATCGGGATACCACCATGGGGATACCACCATCGGGATACCACCATCGGGATACCACCATGGGGATACTACCATGGGGATACCACCATCGGGATACCACCATGGGGATACCACCATCGGGATACCACCATGGGGATACCACCATCGGGATACTACCATGGGGATACCACCATCGGGATACTACCATCGGGATACCACCACGGGATACCACCATCAGGATACCACCATGGGGATACCACCATCGGGATACCACCATCGGGATACCACCATCGGGATACTACCATGGGGATACCACCATCGGGATACCACCATCGGTATACTACCATCGGGATACCACCATCGGGATACCACCATCGGGATACCACCATCGGGATACCACCATCGGGATACCACCATCGGGATACCACCATCGGGATACTACCATGGGGATACCACCATTGGGATACCAGCAGCTGCTCCTTAACCACCAATCCAGATATATTACTACTTTTTCAACTCACCTATGACTTTAAGAATATAATAGACTTAATTTCAGGGTCTCCAGTGTTGCCAAAGTTTTTCAAAACTCTCCCAGAGGTAGTAAGTGGACTGGTGGGGCTGATAAATGTAAGCGGCAATATCCTGGTGCACGCTGCACTATTGAAGCTCACCATACCTGCCTCCGGAACCTCTGCAATGACTCAACACACGTAGTCTCACACTACACAAAAAAAAGTGTGAATTCCTGTGGTTGGACTTTAGTATTTCTGGTTACAGAGTTTCTGCTCATGGAGCTGCTCCTGATCCCACAAAAGTTTCAGATATCAAAAGAGCCCAAACACCAACATCCCTGCCCGATATATGAAGTTTTATTGGAATGGTGACATTGCAGTAGGTTCACAGCTAACCTCACATCACTGACTGAACCCTTGAGAGAACCGATGAAGTCATCAGTCCAGTGGCAGTGGAGTGACGTGCAAAAAATAGCATTTCAAGCTGCAAAAGAGGGCCTGTTAGAAGAGACTACCTTGAAGTATTTTTCCCTGCTCTTGAAACTAAACTGTCTGTAGATGCCAGCACCATGGGGTCGGGCGGTGTTGTCTCAGAAACAACCATGTGGTGACTGGGCCCTGATTGCTTTTGCAAGCAGAGCATTGGTCCCACCCGAGCAAAGATACTCGCACATTGATAAAAAGACCATAGCCATTCTCCATTGGGGGTGCCCCTTTTCCCACCTTTACCTCTATGGCCGTCCTTCTGTCCTAATTTCCCACCACCACTGTCCCTCTAGCAATGCAGTTTGCTCAGATTGGTCACGAAGGAATTGTGTGAACCAAGAGCCAGCTTTGCTTCAAAATCTGGTTCCCGGGACTAGCTCAGAAGGTGGAAGTAACTTGGGCAAGGCCTTCGCTATCAGACTGCCAACCCTCATGAGTCTTCAGCCCCTGGTGCAACCGAGGACATTCCTGCCAGCACGTGGGCTGGAGTCCCTGCTGATCTTGGCTTTGCTTCCTGAAGGGTGAAACATGTTATTCGTCATTGACGATTCCTCAAAATACCCAGAGGTAGCAAATTTGTCATGTTGGATGATCTCACCACAAAATTTGAAAAGGTCATGGCCACGCATGGTCTCATAGCTAAGCTGAGAACAGGCAATGACCCCCATTCCATAGTCAAGATGTTTCCAAACACCTATCATCAGCAGGCATTATGCACCTGAGAATAGCGCCCCGATGGCTGCAGTCTATTGGTGAAGTGGAGCGCTTCATGAAGATCATTGCCAAACCTCCTGGGATCTCTCATGCTGCTGTTCATAGTGTCAAGTGGGCCATCTGTGCCTTTCTGAGGGAGGTACCGTCTGACTCCACGTCCCACCTCCAAGAGAGCTCAGAGGCATCTGAGTCTAGGGCGAATAGCGAATCATGGGCTCTCACCTTCAAATGCAGAGCCAAGTTGGCAATTATAGCTTCTGTTTGAAACATCATGGTGGACTGTTGTTGTGTTTCTCCCCGGATATCAGATTTACAACCAACTATGAGGGGTTCAGGAAGCACTTAAAAACCTGGCTGTTTAGACAAGTTTATGGCTAATGTTTTCCACTAGCAGTGGCCTCTATCACCTTAGCGCCAAGAAACCTTTTTATTGGACGTGTGCTCAATAAGTATCTTATAACTGTTGTGAAAGTACGAGGGACTCAAGTGACAGCCAAGAAATGGACAGAGAGTGTGTCCCACGAAATGTATCCTTCTTCCAGGGGTTCAGCAGAGAGCCGTCTCACATTGATGATGAAATGTCCATGCCCGGCTTCCACGGTTGTGGTTTATTCTTGCATCCCTGAAAGGTGTCAGGAGAGTGATAAATTGACAACCCTAAGCTCTTGCGGTGGGCATTCTGCCGAGGTTGATTTGGGGACTCCAAGTGCTCTCTCCAGTGGGACCCCAGCTCCCGCTCAACCCTGTACGGCTACAAATGGCCATGCCCCACTCTTTCACTCGCAGTAGGTGCCCACTTAGCCCCTTTGTGGCATGAATCGCAAATACCCACCCTGGACCAGACATAAGTACTCTCACCACCACGATCTGAACTACCATCGTTATTTGACCCCACCATCTAAATCGATGCTTTAACTGTGTATGTCCTCTGACCAACTGCTGTAACGGTCTCTTGTGGTAACTCCTGCACACATCCACCGATGTAAACGTCCGAGTTTAATTACCATTACTGTAACCCATGTATCCTGCTTGTTGTAAAGCGCTCTGATGTCTTCAGGCCATGTCCCCGCTATATAAAATTGCAAAAATAAATAAACCTTCGTTCTCACCACCAACATCGTGTTCGCTTCCCACCACTGGTTATTAGGCTGCACACTCCTACAGTTCCACTTGGTGGCGCTGTGTATTAATTAAACAGGAAGCTGTCAAGCACCGACGAATTCTGATACCATTTTCTCATCAATGTACCATAAGCGAGTAAGCAAAAGGTGGTGAGTGAGTGGACCAAGAACGTTCCTGTTCAATAGATTTTATGCGATGGGCTCAGTAACCAGAATTGCAATAATTTTCTCTTTTTGAACATTTGCAAATTGACTGTAAGACAACCAAATAAATTAATGTAGACTTTAATGTAGGCTTTGTGAAAATATTAGGGGTTTCCCCCTTCCTTCCTGTGCCCTCACCAGCTTACACACACACACTGTGACACCCTTTAGGTAAGAGTGCTACCCTATTAAATAACAAAAACTAAATCACACCCTTGGACTATGTGCTAATAATGGACAAAGTGGAGCCATGTAGGCAGGGCCACAGGAAGTTTGTGATCAATGTGAGCCTAGGGCATTTTTTGCACAATTATGGTTTTGCCGCATTTGCCATATAATTCATCATCTGCTGCATAATCTGCAGGTTTTAATTTACAAAAATTGTTTCTAGCTCAGAAGGTTCATAAGTTACTAAAAATGCAGTGACGCGTGTTGCCGCACAGTGGAAGGCCCTTTGCAAAGCTTGACTGGTCACCTCTCTGTTGATTATTGCTGAATTTGGGTTTTAAGCTGGTACTAATGAGATAGAACATACACCCAGACACTGTTAACAAGTGAAAAGATTAGAAAATGATGAAGAAATACTATCACAAAATGTGCCGCATTACGCAGCATAATTTGCCTTTTCTTGCTGCATAATTTAATCAACCCTGCCACATAATTTGGCCCTCCACTGCCACATAATTCCAGTGGCCCTTCATGTAATGCATCAGGAATTGCAAAAAATAAATGAATGAGTAAAAACTCTGAGACTGTATGTCCCAGAATGCCATGCGGACTAACGAGTCCATAATTACATAAAAGATAGTCAGTAGCCCGCACTCCAGTTGTGTTCATCAGATGGTTATTCATTTCGGGGTGCTATCCTGGTGAGTGCTCCCTCTCAAGGCACCAGGAGACATTCCAATATGGAGCTGATGCAAAATATATATCAGTCCCAGGAGACTCCAACCCAGAAGAAGCAATCAACATAGACCAGAAATTATTCATTTCCAACCACTTGAATCACTTACTCCTCGTTAATTCCACAGCCACACTGGAGGCACAAACTGGAGAAATGAGACGAAAACTGCTCCGTTTGATGGTTACCGGCAGCCTTCTTTATAAAATGTAAGACTTATGTAGCTCAGTTGAGTAATGCACATGATATAGCACCAGGTAACAGCTGTGTACAATGCAAGAAGCATTTACAAATGCAATTTGTTTGATCTTGTTTGACTCGCTTACCTAAAAAGACTCCTCAATACTGGATTTTAGTGAGATGGTTGGCTGAGCATGTACCTGGGTGTACACATGTCACGTATGTGTCCCTTCGCCGGTCTCTCTCTTCTCGGACTCTGTGAGGCTTCCTGTCAGATGTACTTGGAGGGGGAGAAGGACTGGTGAATACACACCATGCCTCCATGCTCCCTAGCAGTAACGAGCATCAGCATTCCCATCCAGTAATTCATTGTATATCAATTGCCACGCAATAGCATGGTTCAGTGTCCCAAACAGTATACATATCAGTGATCCTAGGCAGGGGTGTCCAATGTGGGTCCTGGAGGGTGGGGCTAATGTTCAATTTTGTGATAACCTACTGTCTTGAAGTTGCTCAGGTGGTGCAGCTTCCCTCTAAGAATGGTCTGAGAGTGGTGAAGCAGCGCCTGCGTTGAGGGCCTTTCAGCGATGGAAAGTCTGGGGATCATCACAAAGGGCTGGCACGGATTGGAATTAGGCTGCGCGCACACACGTGCATGATGCGCTGTGCAACAGAGCACCAGCAGCGGACTATACTTCCAAGTAGGCCTCCAATCCTTGGTGTCTAGCGAGATGTCAGCCATCTTGGATGTTTACATGTTACTTCATCATGGTTTACTAGGTTCTTGCTTGGCACTCGTGCTACAGTGTTGCTGCAGTCAGGACCTTATAGTATTAATGTTGGATTTAAGTGTCAAGACCTATTGCTTCCTAAAAGATTGTTCTATGAGCATTTGCGGATTACATACGAAGTTAAGTTGTGACTTATTGAAAACAAAGTTTGAACTATTCCCTGCACATTTATTTTGCAGTCTTAAGACTGGGTTACAATTATCGGACTCTTAACTCTGGGGTTTTATGCTCTTGTTTTGCTTAGAACTTTGGCGCCGTTTGACGAATCTTCACGAAATTGTCAAAACTAGAATGCAAATCACTTCAGCTGTTGTCTGGAAAGTTTCAGGGTGATTCGTCATGCGGGGGCAGAGAAAGGTGGGGGGGCAAAATGCTTTTTCCCCCCTGCAATTTCCCAGAGAGATTTCAGACACGACTACAGCCCAAACAGGTGAATGGAATTACACCAAATTTGGCAGAAAGGTAGATCTTGGCCCAGAAAGAGCCCTTTATGTAATTTGGTGTAAATCCATTCAGTAGTTTTGGACTTATTAAAGAAAAAAGATTTATGTATATCTAGGGATGCAAATCCTCCACGGATCCGACAGATCTCAAAATGACATCTCACTGGCTGCCAGCACTTCAACCAGGAAGTGTTGGCAGCCATCTTGGAACTCGGACTCCCCCTTGCTTAATTAGCTGCGCTCCCAGTGATGGGTCCCCGGGGCTGAAATTGGCCCGGTGAGGGGGGGCGTGCGGCACCCCTCCATCATTAATAATTGTATAGGCCCCGGGTGATGGGGTCCCCAGGGCCAATATTGGCCAGGGAAGGGGGGTTGCATACCCCCCTCCCCTTTTATAATATGGCCAGGCCCTGGGAGATGGGGTCCCAGGGGCCAGAAATGGGCCCAGGGAAATGAGAAAATTGCTCCAGCCCGCACGGAACAGCATTTTGAGCTTCTCCTTGCAGGCGGGAGTCCCCAGGGCCAAAATCAGCCCAGGAAGGGGGGGGGGGGTGCGCCCCCCTCACTTTTAATAATTGTATAGGCCCCAGGGTGGGGTCCTCTGGGCCAATATTGGACCGGCAGGGGGGGCTGCTCAGCCACACTTCAGGAAGTCAGAGCAGCTGTAGGAGAGTCAGTCACATGTCAGGAGGCTGGTGCCAGAGACAAGCTGATGGGGCTGGTGCAGAATCAGTCACGTGTCAGGTTGTGTCAATGGGATGGAAGTCAGTCACGCGTCAGGAGGCCAGCACAACTCTAGGAGACTCAGTCACATGTCAGGAAGTCACCGCAGCTGTAGGAGAGTCAGTCACATGTCAGGAGGCTGGTGCCCGAGACAAGCTGACGGGGCTGGTGCAGAATCAGTCACGTGTCAGGTTGTGTCAATGGGATGGGAGTCAGTCACGCGTCAGGAGGCCAGCACAACTCTAGGAGACTCAGTCACACGTCAGGAAGTCAACGCAGCTGTAGGAGAGTCAGTCACATGTCAGGAGGCTGGTGCCCGAGACAAGCTGTTGGGGCTGGTGCAGAATCAGTCACGTCAGGGTGTGTTGGTGGGATGAGAGTCAGTCTCAGGACGAGGGTGATTCTAAAGTGTCTGAGGAGCTGGGGACCTGCGAAGGCCTGTTTGATGTTTGGGGGCCCAGTGCTGTGCTCCTTGCAGAGCCCGGACAGTTTAGAGTTGGCACTAAAAGATGGGTCTGAAATACTTGGTGAAAGTACTTGTGTGCTTTCATTCACTCTGTGCAGTGCTGGTCAGCCCACCGTGCCTGCTGGTCAGCCCACCGTGCCTGCTGGTCAGCTCACCGTGCCATGACAGCCCAGTGTACTTTTTTTTTTCTTTTCCAGCAATGTACCCCAGGCCATGAAAGTTTGTGTCATAAGAGTTTGTGTCTTAAAAAAATCAACAACGTTGGCACAGCCGATAGGTCTCTTCTTTGTGACCCACTGTCTTTGCCAATGCTTTTTGACGATGCTGTACAATACTGGTAAAAAGCAAAGGAAAAAAAATGTGGCAGGATGCAATGCGTGCATAGAATGTACATGTCATGACGCTACTGTGATATATACTTGCGTGTCTCACCACACACGTGCGCCCTCTGATTGGCATGGGCACCGTGTCTTTATTTAATTTATTGTTTACCAGATGGACAGCGGGCAGGGGAGCAAAAGATCGGATCACTGTATGGGGCCGCCGCGGTCCGTGCAGGTAACAGCAGTGGGGCGGTGGGGCCATGTTGGGGGGGGATTTCAAAGGACGATGCCGAGGGAAAATTAATGATTTGTTTAATTTTCCCCCAGCATCGTCCATTGAAATCCCCCCAACGCGGCTCCACCGCTGTTACCTGCACGGACTGCGGCTGGTATGGGGGAAAGAATAATTTATAAAACAGACCAAAGAGGAGGAAGCAATATAGAGGTTGGGGGAGGAAAAAGCAACACAGAGCACATGGGGTGGGGGCACATGAAATAAAAACCAGGACGTGCAAGAACCAAATTGAGGGGCGGGGCAACATACAGTGCCCGGGTAGGTGTTGAAGGCTGGGGTTTGGTGGGGAGGAAGGTGCTCATGAGGGAGAGATCCTGAAAACACATCCATCCTCATGGAATGCTTAAAGAACAAAGTAGTTCCCTAAATGTGAACAGTGGAAGGATACAAATCAGTCAATCAAAGGATAGTAAAGAGGATACACTCCTTGACAGGGACAAACCCAAGAAGAGGAGAGCAAGCCATGAAATAAGTAGCAAGCAAGTGGGATGGACAGTAATGTCAACCAGTGGTAAACAGTGGGCGGGCTCCGAGCCCACTGTGCGTTTGTGATAAGGTCCAAAAGAGGCTTTCGCCTACAGACAGCTAAAGTCCGTCTGGAAGACAAGACCTAAAATAATTGATGTCTCTGACGAGCTGGAGTTTTTTCCGAGCACGTGATAGATGCTGCTTTTTAACTTCTTGGAAAGCCATGGTTTTCTCCGGGCACCGAGGCAGGTAGGAACTGGCATGGTTCATGTGCCCAGCTTCAAGGCCAGTCCTAAGTCACGGCCATACTAGTCAGTTACCAGCAAGGGGCACCGGCCTCCCTCTAGAAGCGTGAGGGAGAGCAGTGAGGGGCAGAGGAGCACACCTTCACTTCGGTTACTAGGGGTACATCTATGATTAGTGCAGTAGGTGCAGTGACCGCGGGACGCAGGGGTGATGGCCAACTAGGGGTGCAGCACGGCTGTTGTGGCCTTTATATAAGTAACAAAAACGGTCCACCAGCCCTAGTTGGGGAGTAAATTACAGCCATTGGTGGGGTGCGGTGAGCCCCTCAGACACCTGGGGCACTGGTGCCACTGCACCTGCTGCATTATTGATCTCTACACCACACTGACAAATAACCACAGATCTGCCTGCCTTTTATTGCCCAACCAGGAAGGAGAGAGCCCCCAGTCCCGGTTTCATTAGGGAGCGGGCGGCCTACTCCTCCAACCTACGGCACTGAAGGGTGGAAAACCCATGCACTTGACCCCATAAGATCCACACAGCCAGTCCCCTCAGCCATTGGCTGTCCACGGCAGGATGAGGCCTATTTAAGTGCATTTTCCCCATCAATTTACACTGTGTCCAACTCCTCCCCTAACTGGAGTAAACTTGCAATGTCTGTCGAGAGTAAAATTATTATTAAGGAGTGAGCTTGGAACTCCAAGTTAACAGTAGCATGGCGCAGCGCCTAAATACCTTTGGGTGCTAGTGAGCTATAAAACAATATTTAATAAAATAAAATAATAGAACAGTTTTTAGTAAGTGCCCTTTTCACAGAAGCTTCCAGGTTGGAGTGTGGATTCCAGCATTCAGGGTGTTCTATGAAGATATGGCCCGGATGTAAAGGCCAATGAAGCAAATATGTGCTGAATATAATTTTTTTTTTTTTTTTTAAATTTCTTTATTAAAAATTTTTTCCACATTTTCTTGCAAGGGTATCAGCACAAATACATATCAATCAAAAAGAAAATCAAAAGAAGATGCAAGGTTTGAAGGAAGGAAATAAATCACATAAACGGACAAATAATTAAAATAACATAATGAAAAAGAAAAAAATCATCAATTCGATTACAAAGACTCTAATCTAACCCATTAACAGAAATATATTTCATAGAGAGATTTACTTTGACCAATTTATACCAACATCACATTAAATTTGCCCCCTAGTTGGCTTTAATTATTCTTTTCCTTCCATTTTATTAGAGGAGCCCAGATGCGCTGTCCCAGCAGCTTCGACTTTTTCCCTTTCTTTCGTAAATTGCTCTCTCCATTGTATATAGAGAAAGTAAACGAGCAAGCCATTGCTGGAAAGTAGGGGGAAAGGATCTAACCAAGCCGAGGCAATTTTAATCCTCAATACCGCCATAGCAACAAAAAGAAATCGATAAGCGAACTCATTTTTGGTCATACTACTTATTCCTAGCAAGATTAGTTCAGGGGTTAATTTAATTTTAACCCCGAGTGAGCAATCTAAGTATTCCATAATTGAGTCCAACAGCCCCTGTAGACAAGGGCAGGATGCAAACATATGCACCAAATCAGCATCCATCCCCGCACACCTAGGACATATAATCCCTGATAACCCGCCCCACTGTGCTATTCTAGCCGGTGTATAGTATAGAGAGAAAATAGTTCTAAAATGTTGTGCCTGGAGCCCAGCTGAACATAAAACCAGCTGACCCAACTCTAATGATCTCGAAAGTGCTCCGGGAGCAACCCCCACACGCTCAGCCCATTTAACCTCGTGTTTAGTTAAATCATCTTGTTTTAAACTTATCAATTCTGCATATATCAACTTGATAGCCCCCTTATTCCTGCCTTGCATAATATCAATAATTACATTACTATCAAACTCACTATCCCCCCCAGTTTTTTTACTAAAAAGCTGCGCAATTGAAAATACTTGAAGAAATTACCTTTCTCCAACCCAAACTCCATCTGTATATCGTTGAATTGGCGAAACCCTTCTATCCCAATTAGGTCCCCAGCCTTCCGAACACCCTTAGCATCCCATCCTGCCATAGTCTCATCGGAGAAAATTCCAGGGAATGTGGGGTTTTTGTATAACACTGTATAGTGGTTGAGTCTCCCCAAACCAATCTTCTTTTTAACGCACTCCAGATCTTAAAAACAGCCATCAACGTCTTAAATTTGGTTCTTTTGTAATAACTGGGCTCTGAGAATTTAAAAAACATCTCTCAGCGTTTCCGCCCAGTAGCAATTTATAGACATCCGGGAGCTCATTTTCCCCTTCAGTGTCCACAGGACATACCCCTACCAATATCCCCGTATATTGCAAGACAGCAGCCCAGTAGTAACTTCTAAAATCAGGGACCGAAAACCCCCCTTTTCCCGTGATAAAGACATAAACCGGAGTGCCCGCCTAGTTTTGCCGTGTGCCCAAATAAATCGATTAACTAAACCTTCTAAAATAATAAACCAAGATTTTTGAAATTCCAGTGGGATTGCCCTAAATAGATATAACATTTTTGGTAAAAAAATCATCTTAATGATGTTACAGCGTCCCACGAGAGAGAGATGGAGATTATTCAATCTATCTAAATCCAACCTCGCCTTCCTAATTACTGGTTCCATATTTTTAGCCACTAGCGTTCCTAGGTCTGACGTAACCCGTATACCAAGGTATAGCGCCGAATCTGTGGCACGGGGATCTACAAAATTAACCAACCGATTCTTTATTACTTGGGTCTTAGATCTATTAAGTGCATATCCAGTAAATATACCAAACTCTAATGCTAGTGACTCAACCGCTTTCAATGCCGAGTGTGGCTCTGCAGTAACTATGGCCACATCATCGGCATGCTGAATATAATTTTAATGAAAAAAATCAGTCATAGAGAGTCGATTGAGTAGATCCCCTCTGCAGCAGACGTGTGACCGCGAACAGATCTCTCTTCTGAGAGTTCCTGCCTCGGGTGCATCACAGAGGCCCTTTCTCAGCAAGTTATGGTGTTTAAAAGAGTTGTTTACATTCCGCCTTGGGAATGTTTACTCTCAGAATTTGAAGTCGGACACTCGAAGGACTTGGCGATGCTTTTTAAGAAAAAAACCTTGGAAACGAGTGAATGCCTCTCTCTCCTGATTACATCGGCATGTCCGGTGCATTCTCAGATATGCTGTCAGCTCAAATATTTGGAGTTTCTGAAGAGCGCAGTGCAATAACAGTGGGGTAAACATGCCTCAATGTGTCCTATTAAAGCAGGTTTGTGGGCTCACTTGAAAGGGACTGTCCAGTGAAAAGGAAAAATGTCTGTCGTGTATAAGGCTGAGTCCATCTGTCTTAAGAGAAATATTTGTTATAGGATAAACTTCCACCATCACCGAATATGAACAGGTTTCAGGCAAGTAACAAATATGTTGGCGCGCGTGGATTGCCTGTATGTTTTCTCAGCGGCGGCCCCTGCAGGTAAGAGCGGTGAGGCCGGGTGACGGGAGGGGGGGGGGGACAGTGGGGGGGGGTTCGAGAGACGACCACGAGAGAAAATTAATTATTTCTTTAATTTTCCCTCGTGGTCGTCTCTCGAAATCCCCCACCCGTCCCCACCGCCTCACCGCTCTTACCTGCACGGACCGAGGCTGCGTTTTCTAATGTTAAAAGTGACGCACCGGCGGCGCAAGGGGGTTGTATATAAGCCTCTTAGTGATTCAGTTTGTGCATCACTAAAGGTAGAGTTGGGCGAGCCAGCACATTTATATGGAAAGCCGAGCTGGACGCGGGCCCACGGTCTGATTTGACTCTAAGAGCACGAGCCGAGCCAGCAAAAGATTTTGGCCTGTAGCTCGGGAAACAAATGTCCTGTAAAAATATGATAATGACTCTTCAAAATTAAAGCAAAAAGGTTTCTTTCTATTCCACAAACATTTCACTTTAGTGCATTAGATTATATCCAGGGCCACTGGAATTTGGAGATTGTGCTGCTGCGGCAATTTTCGCATAGTTGTAGATTTGCCTCATTTGCCACATAATCCATCATCTGCCACATAATCTGCAGATTTTAACAAAAAAAATTGTTTCTATGTCAAACGGTTTAAAAGTTAGTAAAAAAAAACACAGCAACACTTGTTGCAGCACAGAGGATGTCCCTTTGCAAAGGTTGACTGGTCACCTTTCTGTAGGTTCTTGCTATATTTGGGTGTTAAAGTGGTACTGATGAGGAACAACTAATGCTCAGACAGTGTTAACAAGCTTAAAAATGACAAAATAATGATGTAATACTATCACAAAATGTGCCGCAAATTGTCACATAATTAGGCTTTTCTTGCCGCATAATTTACTCGGCCCTGCCGCATAATTTGCCCCTCCCCTGCCGCATAATTCCAGAGGCCCTGATTATATCACTGCATATAGTGGCAGTTATAAGAAGTGATAGTTTCTAAACACAAACTTTGAAACAGTCATGAAAAGCCCCCGCTGTCGGACAATGATGCCACAATGAACCAATAGGCCAGTTGTCTTGTGCTTGTAGGTGTGGCCTAGGGTGATATTATAGATGAGCAACTTTGTACTCGAATAAACCATGTACACAAGAGGCTCTGGAGTAGGGCACATACTAAACTGGTGTATTTCAAGGTGCTCTCAATAAGAGGGTGAAGCAAAATGAGGCTCACACAATGTGGCCAAGCAGGGAAGCCGGGATTGATGCCAGGTTTGCCTATAGAGCAATATTATAGTCTTCCCAAATGTTTTAAAACCACGACCTACTTTTAGCATGATGAACCTTTGTGACCCACCTAGCTTTAATGGCCAAGAGGAGGGCAATTTTTTAATGTAACTAAAGCATCGTGTGATAGCGCCTGTTATTTACAGACAGCACATTTTCCATTGAAATGTTACTAAATTTGCACAAACATAAAGTTTTACAGGTACAACTGTATTGCACACAAATGAAAATGTGTGGAAATCGGATTTAAGTGAATATTTATCATTTGTGCATCACCAAGTCAATTGTTTTGATCTTATTAAAATCCTGGTTTTCATCATACTTCAGAATTACAAAACATGTGCTTCACATTTGCTTTCCGAACTGCTGAATGCGTATAGTTTATTTACAGGCATTTACATTTTGTTGTGTTATGAAAAATGACATTCTACAACCTTCCTTTCACGCTCTCTGTACCTTAGCAAGATTGTCACATAATTTGCTTTATTTGTTTTTCTCTGACTGCAAAGTGAGAAGAATTTGTAAACACCAATCCCCATGTTAAAAAAAATAAGCAACAATTTGTCAGAAGACTTAGCCTGACATTTGACTTCTATCATTGAAGCCCATCAAATGTGAAAAGATAAATACAAATATTTGCCCAAGATCACACAATTTGGTTAGGCGGGGAAGCTGTGATTAATCCAGGTTTGCTGGTTTCACTTTGTACAAATCACCCCCTAAGTGTGATTCTATTTGTCTCTCCTTTTTACCTCAAATGTTAACGCTTTGTTTTAACTTATTTGTAAATGAGAGTCGAGCGAGGGTGGCAGGCAGGAGCCACATGAAAAGTCGGCTTGTTATGGGATCAAGGTTCCAAAAGGACATTGATCTGAGTAAGAGCCCGGGTTCGGGGTCGAGCCTGGCTTAGGGTTTCAGTGGCTTGCCATCTCTATCGTGCATTCAACCACTACATGGATAATACTTTCTCTCTCATGTTTTACATGAAAACTTAGGGTCGTATTTATGAGTTTGTCATGCAGTGCAGCACAGCAAGTCCCCTTGCTGCGCTGCACTGTGTGGCAGGGAAAGGGCCGGAATGCACAGTATTTAAAAGAATACAGTGAATTCCTGCCTTTTCCCCTGCGCTGGTGCCGTTTTGGCTGCCTAGCGCCAACGTAGGCACCCTTTCACCATGGTACAAGGGTGCCTGCGTTGTAAGGTGGATTGTTTTTGTGCAACAACTGAAAAGGGGACCCACAACATCACAATAAGTATAACTCAATTTGAGCAATGAAAGTAAAAAGTATGATGTTATGTGGTACACAAATCACAAAATACCATCCATTCAATCGAATTCAGTCCATCGGGGGTCATGTATTTATGTTCAGATCCAATTTTATTGATTTCTTTATCAAAACGTCAATCAGCCCAGACAACGCGTTTTGTCCAATAGGACTTCATCAGGGTTGGTATATCCATAAGTCAAATTTCCCAGCATGGTACAAAATTTTCTCCCATAACTAAAATTATAAGGAAAATTGTCTTAATTTCAGGTGGTTTAGTACCCCTATGGAATCTTCATAGTTCGTAAGACAGCACCAAACTTGGGAAATCAGCCATTTTGCGATATGTGGATGACCTAACATCATACTTTGAGCTTTCACTGCTCGAATTCCATACTCATCTACCCAACTAATGTAAGTGTAAAAAAGAGTCCGTCCTCAGGAATAAGGTAACTGATGCCCCCCACCCCCCATCCCCTTGCACTGGGAGTTTCTTCCCTGTGGGTTTAAGATGCCCTTAGGTGTTTTAGGTCTTTCCCATGGACATCTTATCACTTCTCACATTCAGGGAACTGCTTCTTCTTTTACCACACCATGGGAGTGCATGTGTTTTCCTGCTCACTCTCTTGTGTGCTGCTTCCCAGCTCAAATCATCTACCACAACCACGCTGTTCCTGATTCTGCCACCTTACTTTCGGTTGTACAATGCTTCACCAGCCCCTCCCCCTCCTGCTCATTTTTTTTTTAACACCCCCACACATCTTCCACTACTGTTCTAGCAACTCCTCGAAGTTTACTAAACCATCCACTGTTGTTGTCACATTTGCATGTTTTTGGAGGGCCTAGGCGCTGCAAGCTGGTGACCAACCACTGCTTGATATATAAAAATGCTCCTTGACAGCTCGAAGACAGGCGTCCGCCATCTTTGAATGGTAATTTAAAAACAAAGTGGACAGTATCATTACGTATATGCTCACATGCGTGGTGACAAATGGTGTGAGTATATGCCGTCATGCTAGGGCCGCCCTAGTGCGTGATGACGCACACATGCTCAGGTGCAACCATGCATGCGCTCGTGCACATCATTGCGTTTTGTTGTGCCAGATGCTGCTCGGTATTAGCAGTAACATTTTAGTTTCTTTTCTCGAAGATCAACAGCATTGGCAAAAGGCATTAGCTGAGGCACTAGGGCTGCACTTGCAAAGCCATAATGAGAGAAGTATTGGCTTTCCCAGTGCCTCTTCTGTCTCCACTGCTTAATTTGTACTGGGGTTTGCCGCATGTATTTATGAGAATCACCACATGCTGGCGCTGTGTGTATATATTTTTAGTCGAGTTCATTAAAGGAGAATATAATTATTTAATATATTTTAAAAATATGAATAAACTAGGTCTTAAACCTACGGTTTAAAGTAACATGTTGGCAGTGCCAGCTCCAGTGGACCCGTGTGACACAGCTTGGGCCATGGCGCTTAATTTTGTACTAAACAAGCACTGGCCCACGTCACCGTGGTTTATGAGGCGGCCCTTACAGAAATGATGCCAGGAGCCAGAAGCACCAAGTCGAGTCCCCCGTGAGGGCTTTCTGGGGGTGGTCTTACCACCTTCAGCAACACTGGCTCCCCCTGCACCCTAAGCGATAGGGGAGGGTGGACGGGGAGTAAGACTTTTGTCCCATTAGTGGCCTTCCCTTAGAGACGCCGTAATGCTTCTGTCCCGGCCACCTTGGTGGATGTAAACAAGTCATTCACAAGGGTTCGATCGGCTTTCTGTTTGATTCTCTAACATGGATTAAACCTCTCTACGTCACATACAGCATCACTATGTGTCAATCAGACATATTCTTTTAAAACGAATCCTGATTGGCTGAGGGGCCTTGTGGGACATCCTCGGCTCTTGGCACTTAGGTAGGATATTACTGTCCCGCCCCATTGGGCCACCAGGAGGACTTCTGTGCCATTTTCAGCTCTAAACGCCTGCGCTCGGAGCAGTTATGACAAACATGCGGGGCACAGAGCAGAGCTCGACTCGAGGGTAGACACTGTCTAACCACTGTTTTAAGAGGGTAGACGCCATATACACTGCCAAGAAGCTGGGCCCCACAGAAATCTGCTGAACTCGTCCTGGTGTACAGTGGCGGCTCCTCCGCTAAGGCAGAGGAGCCTCGCCCCACTGCTTTTTAGCGGTACAAAGAAGGAAACATCAAATGATAATAACACAATGTTTTTCTAATTTTATTTTCCGTGCTGAGGCAGGTTTTGTGGTGGGCGGGGTTCGGCTGTGTCACAGCCAGCAGGGAGGAGGAAATCGGTGCACATAAGTGTGCATGACGGTTTCAGTCATGTGTACTTAGCATCAGTGCTTTAAATGGGCCGGTACTCACTGGTACTGAGTACCGGCACTTCCGAATTTTCTTGCCGTCAGTACCGGCACTTCTCTTTAGCCAGAGAGAGTACCGGTACCTTGATCAGCGGCACGGCAGGCTCAGGCTAGGCATCTCCTCCCGGGCAGGGCAGGGCTGGGCTCCCGAGAAACTTGTAAGTCACTGAGCCCCTCAGTGGCCTTTTGCAGAGTCGCTGCTGAAGCTTCCAGCAGCGTCCATTTGAACGTCCCCAAACTGCAGGGTGTTGAGAGGGCTTACATCACGCTGTGATTAACAGGACAGGGTCTAGACAGACCCTGCACTGTTGATCAGATGCGCAAAGACCATTCGGCTGAAAGTGATTTCGCCCCCACCCCTCCCCCCTCTCTATTAGGTGAGTGAAATGGGCTGGGACTGCCAGACAGTCCCAGTCCCATTTAGTGTATTGCACTGGCCCTACTAAAGCATGTGGCAGCGCAATACAATCCTCGACCTTCATCAAAGACGCTTTATGTTTAGCACAGGAGCTGCTTCCCTTTGTGTGCCCCCCCCCTCAAACACTAATTGTTGCATTTACAAGATATCAGGGACTGACCAGGGTACTGGGACAATGGGTGTGAATGTAGCCCTGCCCATAGGGCAATGCACAGCAGGGAACGTTGGAACACTCCAGGAATTAGCTCCCATGACAACTGTTGATGCATTTGGTTGGGGGAAAGACGAGACATAGAAGGACGAGGGAGGGAGGAATGTAAAGTGAGGTGGCAGGTGAAGTTAGGATTGCCGCTTTTTCAGATAAAAATGCCAGATATTTGCTGAGTTCTGAAATCATTAATGGACTTAAAAATGGCATTTTAACACAAATTTGTGTGCTTTCAAAATCTGGTAATTTTCTTCTTAACACGTGTCTTTGGATCATATATATATATATGTATGTAGGGACCAGTGACAAGATGTAAGAGACTTGTGGAGATAGTAAGCGAGAGGTGGGAGTAAGAGAGGCAGAATCAGCGAGAGAAGGATAGAGACTGGGTAAAGATGAGAGGCGAGTGGAGAGGACATGTGGATGTAAAGGCACGGAACCAGCAAGAGACAGGAAGAGCCTGGTCGTAGGGAAAAGGGCAGTGGCAGTGCTTTAAATGGACCAGTACTCACAGGTACATAAATGCATTTCATGTGTTTTGATATGTGCTGCAACTGGTACAGAAGCCAATATGTACCATCATATCTTGCCCTTAGTCCCGCCCCTAGCTCCGCCCACTTGCCACACCTCTAGCTTATTTTAATGAGTACCTGCACTTATTTTTTCCCATTTAAAGCACTGCTTAGCATGTTCCCCACCAGGCTGTCATGCACAGCCTGGTGGGGAACATGCACAGGCTCCCACTGCCTGTCTGAGCACTGAACCACAGCGCTCAGACCAATCACAACGTTGCTACCAGCAGCATTGTGATTGGCTTAGGGGAGCCTGTGTGCTTCCTGTTCCGGCCGGACCGAAATGGACGAGAGACGACGTTGGAGGAGAGTCAGCGGCCTTACAAGGTAAGTGATTTTTTTTATTTTTTTAAGTCACTTAAAAGAAGTCCAATTTTCTGTATTTATCCACTTTTAAAAATAAATGCAGACAGAAAACACATTGTTGTCTGTCTGCATTTATCTGTAAAAATCAGTAAAAACGGAAAACTGGGAGCCTTAATTATAATTAATTAGGGAGGGTGGAGGGGCCGGCTGACTCCGCTCCGCCACGGAGTCGGAGTTTTGCCTAAACTACGCATTCGCAACGGAGCGCGGAGTAGGCAAAACTCCGCTGGCTGAGCGGAGTTACCTGCCCGGGGTTAAAATACGTTATCCTCCAGTGTTATCTTACCATTATTATTCCATGCGAATTAGCTGGCACACAAAGATCTCTGCGGCAGGTGCATTAATCCCATAAAATATTTTTAAATGCACTCTGTGCTACCAATTAAGCAGAACAGATTTACTGTCACATTTCTCCTTGTTGCCAATTTCTTTGTGTCAGGGTTAAAAAAAAAAATGTATAAGTTGATGCCCAGATTTTGCGCCGGGGTTGCGACAATATTTTGGCGTAACCTCAACGCGAAATCGAATTTGTTAAATATTGTAATGTGCTCAAATGTAGTCATGATAGACATGCTAAACATATGTGAGGTCTTAAGATCTGATGTCACTTCCTGTGAGGTCATAGGTTGTGATGCCACTTCCTGTGATGCCACATGCGATGTCACGCCATGATATCACTTCCTGTGATGTCACACGTGGTGATGTCACTTCCTGTGATGTCGTGTACGGAAATGTCACACCCATTCGACCGAACTTGGTGAGCCCCCCCTCTTCTTTTTTATGGACTTGAGCCCTGCGCACGGAGTGAACTAAAACAGAACTCAGATGCTGGCCATTAATGTGGCGGTCCCACTCTACTCCCCCTGGAATATCCTGGAGTTATGAAGACTCCTGGCTACTTAATTCTGAAGCCCGAAGTGGCCAGATGACTTCAAAACGGTTCAACCTCCCTTTAACAGTGGTGATTATGACCAGACTGCTGGACCGCCCACGGTCATTGGACCCCCAACGGGCATTGGACCCCCCACGGTCATTGAACCTCTGCGGCCTTTGATGTGCACAATCTTTCAAGAGGTTGCGAATGACAAGTGACTCAGTCAGTTGGGCAACCAACCCGATATGCCGGGCCTCTGATGGCCAAGTCAACGCCTTAACATGGCCCGGTACCCCCTCCACCCGGCTGTCATACTGGGCAGCAATGCACCAGGACTCGTCTGAACCCCCAGTCCCTTTGGTACAATTATTAAAATCAAAGAATGCCGTGTCAGGTTCAGCTCCTGAGATCTGAATATCTGTTGTACTTTAAGGACATGGGTGGGGCGCATGTATCACTGACACTTAGGGCGCGTCTGTCACTGACACTTAGGGCACGCCTGTCGCTCTACCCAGGACACGTCTGTCACTGGCACTTAGGGCACGCCTGTCACTCTACCCAGGACACGTCTGTCACTGGCACTTAGGGCGCGTCTGTCACTGACATTTAGGGCACGCCTGTCGCTGTACCCAGGACACGTCTGTCACTGGCAATTAGGGCGCGTCTGTCACTGACACTTAGGGCACGCCTGTCGCTGTACCCAGAACACGTCTGTCACTGGCACTTAGGGCACGTATGTCACTGACACTTATGGCACGTCTGTCACTGACACTTAGGGCACGCCTGTCGCTCTACCCAGGACACGTCTGTCACTGGCACTTAGGGCACGCCTGTCGCTCTACCCAGGACACGTCTGTCACTGGCACTTAGGGCGCGTCTGTCACTGACATTTAGGGCACGCCTGTCGCTGTACCCAGGACACGTCTGTCACTGGCACTTAGGGCGCGTCTGTCACTGACACTTAGGGCACGCCTGTCGCTCTACCCAGGACACGTCTGTCACTGGCACTTAGGGCACGCCTGTCGCTCTACCCAGGACACGTCTGTCACTGGCACTTAGGGCGCGTCTGTCACTGACATTTAGGGCACGCCTGTCGCTGTACCCAGGACACGTCTGTCACTGGCACTTAGGGCGCGTCTGTCACTGACACTTAGGGCACGCCTGTCGCTGTACCCAGAACACGTCTGTCACTGGCACTTAGGGCGCGTATGTCACTGACACTTATGGCACGTCTGTCGCTGTATCTGGGGTGCGTGCATCTTAGGGCACGTCTGTCAGTGGCACTTAGGGCACGTCTGTCAGTGACACTTAGGGCACGTCTGTCGCTGTTCCTGGGGCGTGTCCGTCACTCACACTTAGGGCACGTCAGTTACTGTACCTGGGGCACCAGAGCTGCTTTGAATTTACCAATGAGTTTCTGCGTCCTTTGGTTCAGTCCGGGATAAGACGGTTCCCACAGCTACGGACGTCATTTCTCAGGCCTGGGAAACAGATGGGAGCTGTGGCCTGGGCTCCTGTTTCATTTGGTTTTCAGAATAAAATAATTAAAAGTAAGTTTTTGACGGATTACAAATCGTCATAATGAAAACCTTGGCCATCAGATTTAAACTGAGCTCGAGGAGTTTCTGGCAGAGCACATGACGTCAGCAGGAAGGGAGCTTAATGTTCGATAGTGCTGGCCGCACATGCCAAGGCACGTGACCTCGTCCACCCCTCGGGGCGGGGGGGGCGGGGGGGGGGGGACAAGTACAGCTCTTGGGCTTTCGGTTTGGGGGGTCAGATACGCATTCCTCAAATGTTGGACTTCCACGGGACTTTCTTTTGCACCATGGACTTTGCTTCTTGAACCCACAGCCTCTTGTTTCTGCCGATCACAAACTGGTTACAGATAATCACTTGTGCGTCAGACTTCATCTCAGCTCCCAGCACCAGGGACATTCTTTCCAAAATGTCAATGATAATTCTGAAACTAGAGGACATTAAAAAAGTGTGTGTCACTTTCTCAAAGTTTTGTTCGTTTCATTCCAGCTGCTGACTTAGGACGGCGAGAGCCTCTTCCTTGTTCCATCAGTGTCTCGTCTCCTGAACTGATCTACCTGGTACATCTGACTTCACTTTCATGACCTGAGGAAGGCTCAGTGAGTTCAGTCTTCGGAGGTGAAACGTGAGGATCTGCATGGCACAAGCTTTGGCGGGGCTGACTCAGCCTACCATCCTTCTGGGGCCTGTACACTGATTACCATTCATTTGGGATAAAAGAACATCTGTTATTTACAGTACCTAGAAACAGCAGTAGCGCGGCATGAAGCGCTACCTAAAACGTGCCAGGTGTGTGTATCTCTGTGGAGGTGTAAGTTATATTTATAATATTGCTTAATTGTAGTCTCGTTTTGTTCACAGGGCTTCTGTCCTTTCCATGGCAGACGTTGTTTACTACTTTAAGACCTCTTGCTTTTCTTCGCCTCTTTCTTATTTCTTTCCAGTATAATTTAAAGAACTTTTTAGAAAGGTTTGTGCAACTGGACTGCCGGTTTTGGTGGAAGTCCCTTCAAATACACATATATATTTTCAGAAACAGCCCTCTTTCCTCCATAGTTTATCACCGGCAACCCTCTACAGCGAGGCGGGCAGCCTGTCCCTTAAATGACGTCAGGATGAGTTTTGACACCTTTTGTGACACCATTCACTGCAGGGTCTCTTTGGGGACCCAGGGTGCCTTTCCTGGGTCCTTTCTGATCCTTAGGTGCTTGGTACATTGTGGGGTTGTTGGAATGGAAAATGCTTTTAGCCGACTTCCCCTTGCATTGTACGATTTAAGTTAGCATTTGCTGCACCATTTTGCATTCAGCCACCATTTTGTACCATGACTGAAACCAAGCTTCTGTCTCATTCTGTTTGCCTCAGCAGAAAGCAGCCTCAATGTTTTTTTTTTATTTCTCCAAGATTGAGCTTCGCTGCACTAATGAATAGACTGTCTTGTCATTACATACCTTTCCCGTTAGATAGGCCTACCACCACCCTAAGAGTGGCGGGCACGGGCAGCATAACATTGGAACTAAGATAGCATGTACCCGGTCTTAGGATTGTAGCTCATCCTTCTGTGTCTCCTTTGTTCACCAGCTACTAACTGGAAAATTCCTGTCTGGGCGAGTCTTTAGGAGTACTGGAAATGTATATCATGTATCTCCAGGTTGGGGGAAGTTAGTCCCTCTGCAGCAATCCAAGGAGGCTGGTCAGACTGGACCCCGCTCGAGTGTATGACTAATAAATAACTTTGGTTTGTATTCTCTACTGTCTGACTGACTCTTCATTTGTTTGGAAGGCTGAGAGGTGGTTGCGAGTGACCCTGGTGACCCTATTCGAGTCACTTCCTTCAGTTGGCGCCCAAACAGGGACCCCATCGGATGTGGCCCTTCCTCGCCCACAGGCGGGTAAGGAGGACGGGGCCACGTCAGGTCGGACGGGCGGACCGGGGATCCCTGCACGAGAGAGTCTGGTACTCGCAGCTGCCCCGCCTGTCTGACCGGGTCGTGCCTCGCCCAGTGGTCATCTCGGCTGGGGTCCTGAACGGCGAAACCCTTGGAACTGACCGTTTGGTCTGAAGAGTCGGCAGTGGAGAATACATTCGTTTTGCCTGTGTGCACCAGGTGAGTTTGCTTTGGTTCTTTGTGGCTATGGCGCCATTTTGGTTTGTGTTTGGTACGGTCTGAGGACAGTTTTTGGACAAGCGCTTGAATTTGTTTGAGTTCTTTGTGAACATGGTACCACTTTGGTCTGTATCTGATGAGGTCTGAGGTCCAGTTTTGGTAAGATATTTGCAAATATCTGCTCGGCATCAATAGTGAACTTGTTTTAGTTTTGAAAGATGCCGTGTGCCAGTAAAATGTTTTGTTTGAGCTGTCGTTGTTCTACTGATGCTCGATTGGAAGAAAGTCAGCCAGCGTCACCAGAAGGCACCCCTAATTTTGATATGTATGTCAAACATGGCCTTGGCCCTATTATGTTTAGTACGTTATGGCACAAATATACGAGGGACAATGCCGAGTTGCAGTGGCCGTTGACGGGCACTTTCGATGAACAGAAAATTAATTTCCTGCAGGAGAAATTGTTTGCGAAAAGAAGTAGACAGTCAAAGTTTGATTCCCTCAGAACATGGCAAAAGGAAGCTAGACAGAGATGAATGAAAGCAGAGAAGGAGGCCCGGAAGGGAAAAATGCAGACGGTGACTCAGAAAGCGGTAGCGTATAATAGAGAGAAAACAGAGAAAGGGATAGAGTGTGCTGATAGGAAATTTCGATTGCAATGTGAAAAGTCTTATGTTGCTCGAGGAGAAAAAGGTGCATTTGTGGAGGAACTGTTAGATGCTCGACCTCCACCAACATACGCCCCGCAGAAAATATCCTGCCATCCCACTGCCACAGCAGCCCGTCTCTTCTGCTGTTTCTGTTTCTTCTGTCATTGATCCGGCTGCTTTGGCCACCGCACCTTCTGTCCTTTCCTTGGCTTCACCTTCAGCGCCTGTGATGACCGCAAGTCTTCCTGCTACGCCCATTGTTTCGGCATCTCTCTCTCCAGCTCTTACACCCACGACACAGCCATTGACGACATTGGTGCCCGTTCCCTCCGTTACTACTCCTTCCCTTTTCCTTCATTCCCCGATGGTACTGAGTAGTGGACCACCTGTAAGGAGATTAGGGGATGGGGACTGGGTGACAGCTAGGGAACGACTGGGGCGGATATTGATACGATCTGATGTGTGCGATGAAGAGAAGAAGGTGGTAGCCAATCAGGCCGCTCAGTGGGCTCAGCACCCCATTTACAGCATGGAGGATGTGTGGAGTGTGATGAAAGATTATGTTGAACTGGAAAACGTGTTCTGCCGCCTCCTTGTAGCATTGTGCGAGTTAAGTTAGCATTTCCGGCACTATTTTGTATTCAGCCGCCATTTTGTACCATGATTGAAACCAAGCTTCTGTCTTACATTGCTTGCCTCACCAGAAAGCAGCCTCGATTGTTTCTCTTTAGTGTTCAAGGTTGAGCTTCGCTGCACTAATGAATAGATTGTTCTGTTTTGCATGCCTTTCGCACTATGTAGGCCTGCTCCCACTCTCAGAGAGACGGGCACGGGCAGAGTAACCTTGAAACTAAGATAGCATGTACCCAGTCTCATTACGGTAGCACATCTTTCTGTACCACCTTTGTTCGTCAACTCTGAGACTGGAAAATTCCAGTCTGGGCGGGTCTCTAGGAATGCTGGAAATGTATATCTGGTATTGCTGTGTGGGCGCAGGTCAGTCCCTCTGGCGCAATCTGAGGAGGCTGGTCAGACCGGACTCCGCTCGAGCGTGTATTAATAAATTATTTTGGTTTGTATTCTCTACTGTCTGACCGACTCTTCATTTGTATGGAAGGCTGAGAGGAGGTCGCGAGTGATCCGGGTGGCCCTAATCGGGTCACTTCCTTCAGTTGGTGCCCGAACAGGGACCACATCGGGCGAGTGACCCTTCCTTGCCCACGGACGGGTGAGAAGGCCGGGGCCACGTCGGGTCGGATGGGAGGACCGGGGATCCCTGCACAAGAGAGTCTGGTACTCGCAGCTGCCCCGTCTGTCTGACCGGGCGGTGCCTTGGCCAGTGGTCATCCCGGCTGGGGTCCTGAATGGTGAAACCCTTGGATCTGACCATTTGGTCCGAAGAGTCGGCAGTGGAGAATAAATTTGTTTGACCTGTGTGCAGCAGGTGAGTTTGCTTTGGTTTTGTTGTGTGGCCATGGCGCCACTTTGGTTTGTGTTTGGTACGGTCTGAGGATCGTTTTGGACAAGCGCTTGAATTTGTTTGGGTTCTTTATGAATATGGTATCACTTTGATTTGGATTTGGTGAGGTCTGAGGACCAACTTTGGTAAGATATTTGCAAATATCTGTTCGGCATAAATAGTGAACGTGTTTTTGTTTTAAAATGCCCTGCTTTAGCAAGCTATGCTGTGTGAGTTACCGTTGTTGTTCTACTAATGCTCGACTGGAAGAGAATCAGCCTGCGTCTCCGGAAGGCACTCCGAATTTTGAGATGTATGTTAAGCATGGCCTTGGCCCTATTATGCTTAGTACACTATGGCACAAATATACAAGTGACAATGCCGAGTTGCAATGGCCGTTGACAGGCACTTTTGACGAGCAGAAGCATAATTTCCTGCAGGATAAATTGTTTGCGAAACAGAGTAGGCAGTCAATGTTTGATTCCCTTAGAACATGGCAAAAGGAAGCTAAACAGATACGAATGAAAGCAGAAATGGAAGCCCAAAAGGGAAGGATGCAGACAGTGTCTTAGAAAGCTATTGCGTATGATAAAGAGAAGATTGAGAAGGGGATAGAGTGTGCCGATAGGAAGTTCCGATTGCAATGTGAAAAGTCTTATGTAGTTTGAGAAGAAAATGATACATTTGTAGAGGAATTGCTAGACACTCGACCTCCACCTCCATATGCCCAGCAGAGAATATACCCTGCCATGCCACAGCCTCAGTCGTCTGTCTCTTCTGCCCCTGCTGTTTCTGCTTCTTCCGCTACCGACCCAGCTGCTTTGACCACCACACCTCCTGTCAGTTCTGTGGCTTCACCTTCTGCGCCTGCGATAACTGCTAGTCTCCCTGCTACGCCTATTGTGTCGATGTCTCACCTCCCTCCAGCCCTTACACCCACTACACAGCCATTGATGACATTGGTGCCCGCTCCCTCTGTTGCTACTCCTTCCCTTTTCCTTCATTCTCCGACAGTATTGGGTAATGGAACACTTGTACGTGGACAAGGGGACAGGGACTGGGCGACAGCTAGGGAATGACTGGGGCGGATATTGATACGATCTTATGTGGGAGATGAAGAGAAGAAGGTGGTGGCCAATCAGGCCGCTCAGTGGGCTCGCCACCCCATTTACAGTGTGGAAGATGTGTGGAGTGTGATGAAAGATTTCGAGCCGTTTGTGCAGCAGCATGCCCTTAAGCATATGTCGGCTACACTGATTGGATTGTGGGAACAGTGTTTCAATGATGTAGCGTCCCAGATTATTTATGATATCAGAGACAATGTGTATGCTGCTGGTATGGTGCCTGGGGAGGTTTTTGGTAATGTTGCAACATTGGTAGCTTACCGAAGTAGGCTGCTTGAGAAGAGCCCGAAGACAGTGTCCCCGTTTCCGATGAGGGAAGTCCACCCCATATATCACCCTGAGTTACCGGAGCTTTGAGATCAGCAGAATACTGTTGTTAGACAAAGAGTAGAGGCCCGTTTTCAAGAACAGTGGGTATATACCCCATGGAAAAGGAGTGAGGTTTTATCTCTTAAGACTCAGTTGCCCGACCCCAGGAAAAACCCTACTGCATACTATAAGGAACTGACAGAAGCCGCTTCATCGACAGTGATGACACCGCAGATATTGAAATGTTCTTTGGTTTACTGGTACCCGTTGATATTTGGAGGCAGGTACACACACAGGACCACGGTGCGGAATTGGGTGGTACATGGGAGCAGATTAAAGCATGGGACAAGGAGAGAAAGCCTGGTGAGAAGCCTAGGGCCGAGATACTAGCTTTGCCTGGCCGAATTATCTCTTATATGCATTCACTTATTCCACCAAGGAGAATAGATTGGGACAAGTTGACAGCATGTTGTCAGAAGAAAGATGAAAGTGTGTCTGATTTTTTCACACGGTTCGAGGGTGTGTTTTTGGACTTTAGTGGACAAGATTTGTCGGTGGAGGGGGGTGTCCAATTGTTCGTCAATAGATTTGTTACGAACTTGCTCCCAGAGATCGCAGCCCGGTTGCAGGCTTCGGAGAGCACTTGGACGACATCCTCCCCTTCTGTCATATTGAGTATGGCACAGTATTATGAGCACAGGGAGAACGAGGAGAAAGAGAAGGTAGAAAAGAAGCACAAAGAGTTGAAGATGAAGGTGCTGGTGCAGCAGGCGTCTAGGGGAAATGGAAGGGGACGTGGAGCTGGTCCGGCCCGGCAGCTTTCCCGTACTAGCAGGAACGCTGCTCCAGTAGGGCCGAATCATTGTGCGTACTGCAAGGAGGAGGGGCACTGGCGTAGCGAGTGTCCGGTGTTGTTGCAGAAAGTTGCGGTCCCCAGAGGACGAGGTTCTCGTGGACGGGGCCATGAAGGAAGTAATAAGGATGGGGTTCGGGAGGATAGGGAATCGGAGGGTCGCAAAGACCAGAATTACTTTGATGGCCCTCGAGGGAGACAGTATTACCACCATGACTATGATCTGGATGAGGTGACAGGGATGTCCCACAGCTAGGATAGCCAGGGGCAGGGTGAGGGACCAGTCCAGATACCTGTAGATCAGCGCGGTCCTTATGTTACCGCGGTTTTGCAAGGCTCAGTTAAGAAATTCTTAGTGGATACAGGTGCAATGAATAGCTCTGTTTCTCATTCGCTGGTCCCCGGGGCAACTCTGTCTGGCCAAAATAATGTTTCGGTAGGATTTTCTGGCGTGCCGGTTGTAAGCCCCATTTCTAAACCTGCAATGCAAATTGAAAGGGGATTGAGGCAAAACAGATTGCACCTATCTTTAGTAGAGTAATTTGTATCTAGATGCACAAGGTGCTAAGGACCGGAGACTCAATACCCCTAAGTCTCCCGAGATCCGCAAAATCTCCTAATTCCAAAACAACACAGTGGTCCAGCACACTTAATTTAGATTTGTAAATTAATTGACAAAAGTTTTGCAAAAGTGATCCTTAGTATAGCTTAAACATTCATTCACAGATCAAATATCAAAACAAAATGGCAATTCAGCATAGTTGTTCTTTAAATCCTTTATTGAAGACTTCTTTTTTCTGACAAGGTAAAAACCGTAGCCAACGCGTTTGGTCCTCGGGGACATCTTCTGGGCAAACACAAAACACACTGTTTTTATCCTTGGTTGGATTTTTTGCGTTTTGCAGTTTCTCCTTCTATAGTCGGGCAGTTTATGATTTTATCTGTTATCTTGCTTGATTGGTCTGACGGGTGATTGAAGCATTTAATCTTTCTTCATGTGCTAGGTTATCAATGTAAGTAACACGCAAGTCCCATGGTAAGAGTATCATCAGTGTCATTCCATTGGTGACTTTCTGAACTGTATTCTGGCCGGCGTGGTAGCGTGGCATCCAATGTTCGTACGCTACCACGCCGGCCAGAATACAGTGATGATGGGAGTGACTTGACCAATTTTGAGGCAATCCGGGATGCTCCCCTGCAGAAGGGATTCATGAATAATCTGCGACCAAAGAGGTAGAATGGCCAAGTTGAGATCTTTAAAGAGTTTAGCAGGAAGTGGATCGTTGAAGTGGTTGGCCGGTTTTAGAGTTGCCATCCCATGGAGTAAATCTGTGTGATCTGGCAGGATAAAGGAATTCCAGGAGGCTCCATTTTTGGGAGAACATCCGCGAGAAAAGGAGACCGTCGCGGGGCCCACCAGTTCCTCTGGAGAAGTGATGGGGATTAGGGGCGGCATCATGGGCGTGCAAGGTTGGAGCTCCCGTTCTATTTTCCTAGTTTTTTCTGAGAAGTGCACTGTGAATGCCTCCCCGTTGGGAAGTGGCGTCGCGGAGGACAGGTTTGGGTTGGAAGTGTGGTTTGCTTGTTGTTTGATGATTTCAAAAAGCATCTTGGGTCTGTTTGTTGCGCCGTCCAGTTGCGCTCTGAAATGGTCAGATTTAGCAATGCGGATTTTTTTATTGTATGCACTTCTCATTTTCCTTAGCTGAAAGAGACTGGTGGTGGAAGGTTCATTTCTCCAAGACCTCTCTAAAAGCCTAAGTTTGCGGCGTTCGTCATTTAGGGAACCATTAAACCAAGGTTTGGATTGTTTAAGGGGAATCCTTTTAAGTTGTTTGGGCGCCATAGAGTCAAAGATACTAGTCATAGTGCTAATGTAATTATTCATTACTAACCAAACCCCTGCTTATATTAACCACTAAAGATGTGCATGAGCCCCTGCCTTGGACGCCTGAATGTTAGCAGTCTTTTGAGCAATTAAAAGTTGCGCTTTGCTCTGCTCCTGTGCTTGGCACGCCTGATTATGGGAAGCCCTTCGTGCTGTATGTACACGAGATGGCTGGTTGTGCGCTCTCTGTTTTGACACAGGCCTTTGGAGGTAAGCAACTGCTGTGTGCTTATTTTTCTGCTTTGCTTGATCCAGTCGCCAGAGCCCTCCCGAGCTGTCTAAGAGTGGTCACGGCTGTGGCCATCTCTATAAGGCAATCGGCTGGGCTCGTACTTGATACTGACCTCACAGTCATGGTGCCTCATGCTGTGGATACACTTTTGAATAAGACCAAGACACAGCACATTACCAGTGCACGTCTGACAGCTTATGAGCTAACTCTTTTTGCCCCGCATATCACCATAAAAAGATGTGCCACTCTGAACCCTGCCACATTACTACCCCTCCCTTCTGAGAGTGAGGAAATAGACATACATGATTGTCTTTTTCAGACAGAGGAAGAGACGAAGGGATGGGTAGACCTGACTGATGTTCCCTTATCTGACCCCCAAGGGGAACTATATGTCGATGGCTCTTGTTTTAAACTACCAGATGGCACCACCACTGCAGCGTATGCACTCACTACACTGCCTACGGTAGTTGAGACATCACAAGTCCCTTATCAGTCCGCCCAGGTAGCTGAACCGGTCGCCCTTATCAGAGCTTGTAAGTTGAGCGAGGGACTGGCTGTTAATATTTATACTGACAGCCAGTACGCCTTCGGGGTTGCCCATAATTTTGGGCGGCTCTGGGCAGAGAGAGTGTTCCTTACTTCACACGGGACGCTATTCCAACATGGCCCTCTTATACATAGGCTTCTGACCGCCTTGACACTTCCTAAGAAATTGGCCATAGTGAAGTGCAGCGCCCACAAGGCAATTACTGATGATGTGGGAAGAGGAAATGCATTTGCAGCCAGACAGCTAAGGAGACAGCTCAAACAAAAATGAAAAAGATGTTTGTAGCGGGTCTTGCCAGGTGGGTGCCCGAGGTCACTATGTTTGAGGATACTCTAGACAATGTGAAAGAAATCCAGAGTGAGGCAACGGTTGAGGAGTTAGCAGTATGGCAGGAAAGCACAGCACGTTTATATGAGGATGGGTGTTGGGCGGATAAGTCAGGAAAGCAGAAATGGATGTTACCAGATGCATATGTCCTTCCTGTGGTCACTATGGTGCACGGGCCAGCCCATATTAGTGCGAAAGGCATTTATAAACTGTTAGATCCTGTATGGCAGAATGACAACATTCCCAAGGTTGCTGCTCATCTAGTCAAGTACTGTATGGTATGCATGATGTATAACCCTGGAAAAGGCACCCCTGCACCCCCTGGAAATTTTGCACCCCCTTATTTCCCTGTCGAGGTCCTTCAAATGGATTTCATCGAAATGGAACGAGTCAATAATCTAAAATATGTATTGGTGGTTGTTTGTGCATTCAGTAAATGGGTTGAGGCTTACCCCACTAAAGAGAATACAGCCATGGCGACGGCGAAGGCACTCCTGAAGGAGTTCTTCCCTCGATTCGGTTTGCCCCGTTTGATTTGGAGTGACAACGGAAGCCACTTCAACTCAAAGGTTATATAGTTGGTGTGTGATGGTTTGCACATTAAACAGAAATTCCACGCTGCAAACCATCCCCAGTCAGCAGGTCTGGTTGAGAAGTACAACGGTACTCTCAAACTGAAGCTGGCAAAGATTCAGGAGAGCACACGATTGCAGTGGCCAGATGCTTTACCATTAGCTCTTTTGTCTACAAGAGCTACGGCTCACAGTAGGACAGGACTGTCCCCGTACGAGTTCGTGTTTTGGCGTCCGGCAAATGTCTGGGGCATCCCGCAACCTTGTTGATTCTCCGACATTGAATACCCTTTGCTAGTGGATTACTTGTATGAGTTGACTAAAAGCTTGCGTTCTATTCACCAACAGATCCATGAAGCCCTGCCACCAGCTCCAGAGGGGCCAGGCCACGATCTTCGGCCTGGGGACTATGTGCTGATGAGGCATTTCCAGATGAAAGGCAGTTTGGAGCCGAGCAGGAAGGGGCCGACGCAAGTCCTCCTCGCTACTCGCACATCCGTGAAGGTGGCCGGCCGAAAGAATTGGATTCACTCTCAGCATTGCCGCAAGGTCCCTCTCCCTTTACCCTACGATCAGTGGGTGCTTGATGGAGTAGGTGACTCTGAAACAGAGCAAGTGCCCCGTTTTGTTCCTTTCCCGGATGCTCGGCTGACATGGGCACAAACGGAAAAAGAAAATGATGCAGTGTTGAATGAGGCAGTGCCTCCTGAGATCAGGGCCATCCAGGAGCCTCAGTCTGCTGGCCCATCTGTGCTTGAGCCCCAGTCCATTGGCCCCTCTGTGTCTGAGCCCCTGTTTGCAGACCCCTCTGTCCCTGGAGTAGCTCGGTATAATCTGCGGCCCGACGGTGGAACAGTGCACCAAAGGGAAAGTCAGATTAACAGGGATGGACTTGATAAGTCAGGCTACAGTAGCATAGGGAGAGATGAGATTGGTGCATTGTTCGGACATTGGGCAGGATTGCTCGAGTGTGCTCCCCTGGGAAGGGGGGTGCCTCATCCTGTGCGATGTGGGATTCCTCAAGAGCTGGTCCGACAGCTCCACCGCCGGTGCTCAACAGCGCCAACAATTGATGAACAATAGGAGTCTACAAGCGAGGCTCTGACGGACGCTGGGAACATTTGCCCCTCTTTTGCCCTTTTGTTATTGGCTCCATTATATGTCCTTTCCTCTGGTTAAAATGTATCCATTTGGTCGCCCCATTAGGGAGGAGGAACAGCCCTTTGCAGCGCCACGTTACGGGCAGAATGCGTCTGGTTGGTCTAGTTGGTCTACAAGGAGTAAAATAGTTTTCATAGTAATTGTTCTGATTTCACTGATAACAGTTCTTGGAATAGTGTGGTTCCTAGAGGAGAAATAGCCTGTGCACTCTTTGATTGGTACAACACCCGTTTCCCCTGAACATACATTTGTTACTTTAGCCCCCCATAAAGGTGAACACCGAAAAACATATGTAGACAATGTATTTTTGCAAACTCTCCACCAAGCCCATGATACATCTAATGTTACAAACTGTTGGATATGTGGACTGCTCCCTTCGGTTACACATAAGAGTGATGGCCTGTTATCACTGCCTATGTCTTACTTCGGCAGCTGTGAGGGATGGTTCGAATTGTTCTCTATGGTATACATTCATTATCATTCTTGTGTTATGAATATGACATCTTCTGATTATCACACAGTGCTAGAATATATACATGTCCACCAAGGATTTACCCCGGGAGACCAAGGGACCCCTGATACATTATCCCCAACAGCCTGCGTGAATGTATATGAAAGAGAGAAAAATATAACATGGCTTCAAAATGAAATGTTGGATTTCAAGGGATTTAATGTTACTGAATACTTTCGTTCATTCCAAATGCGTAATATTACTCAGGATGAGGCAATACCGGTGCCAGTAGTTAACACTACAGCTGGATTCTGTGTTCAAGAGTTTGGGAAAGTGAAAGTGGGTGAGAGTAATTGCAACTACACTTTTACATTAAGCACAAATAACAGCCCGCCTTTGCTCCCACCACATAATATCTATTTCGTTTGTGGATCACAAGCTTATGTTTGGCTTCCTCTGGGATGGTCTGGTGTGTGCTACCTCTCTTTCCCCCTTCTACCAGTGTACATAGCACCGTCCAATTATCACAAGGACCATCGATTGCAGCGTAGGAGTGTCCATCTGTCCCGTATTAGGAGGGTCATTAACACAGAAGACATAGACCAGACAGACACCACTCTGCAGCAGTTTACAGATGCTATGAAGGATATTTTGCCCTTTTGGGGCCCTATGTCCAATAGTCTCAACATCCGTCGACTTACCAGGGTTGTGGAAGGAGTAATTCATACTACAGCAGGGATTTTGACAAATATTACAGCTGAGCTCCAGGCTACGAGGCTTGTTGCTTTACAAAACAGGATGGTGTTAGACGTCATCCTTGCTGATAGGGGAGGGGCCTGTCGTGTCATCAGCAGCAGTTGCTGTGTTTACATCCCGGACCACCCCCCTAATGTATACGCTGCTATACAGAAGTTGCATAGGCTTGCATCTGACATCCACCAAGAGAACAGTACCTGGAGTCTTTCTGGTTGGTTCTGGTGTTTAATAGCATCCTGGGGGTGGAAAATTCTTATCTTCCTGATAGTAGTTGCAGGCGTCATCTTCACATGTTGCCTATGCGTACATTGTCTCCCTGCTTGTTGTGCTTATTGTGTTGGAAAAATGACACCCTCACCAAAGGCCCCAATATCTGATGCTAAGTCTTCAGCCATGATGATGCAGGCTGTCCACGACCTAATGTCCATTGATGAGGGTATTTTTGAATATTGATAATGTTTGCTTTAACATGTAATAGTGGTCTTCTTAGTATGTGAGCAGTTTTTGGTCTC
This sequence comes from Calotriton arnoldi, assembly GCA_963921515.1. NCBI lineage: Eukaryota > Metazoa > Chordata > Amphibia > Caudata > Salamandridae > Calotriton > Calotriton arnoldi. The sequence continues at coordinate 4,246,981 of CAWUFW010000236.1, read as the reverse complement.
CTAGTCATAGCATTAGACAAAATTGTTAGCAAATGCTAAAAGGAGGGTCTGTTGAACTGGAAAACGTGTTCTGCCGCCTCCTTGTAGCATTGTACGAGTTAAGTTAGCATTTGCTGCACCATTTTGTATTCAGCCGCCATTTTGTACCATGATCGAAACCAAGCTTCTGTCTTACATTGCTTGTCTCAGCAGAAAGCAGCCTCGATTGTTTCTCTTTAGTGTTCAAGGTTGAGCTTCGCTGCACTAATAAATAGATTGTTCTGTTTTGCATGCCTTTCGCACTATGTAGGCCTGCTCCCACTCTCAGAGAGACGGGCACGGGCAGAGTAATCTTGAAACTAAGATAGCATGTACCCAGTCTCATGATGGTAGCACATCTTTCTGTACCACCTTTGTTCGTCAGCTCTGAGACTGGAAAATTCCAGTCTGGGCGGGTCTCTAGGGATGCAGGAAATGTACATCTGGTATTGCTATGTGGGCGCGGATCAGTCTCTCTGGCGCAATCTGAGGAGGCTGGTCAGACCGGACTCCGCTCGAGCGTATACTAATAAATAACTTTGGTTTGTATTCTCTACTGTCTGACCGACTCTTCATTTGTATGGAAGGCTGAGAGGTGGTCGCGAGTGACCCGGGTGGCCCTAATCGGGTCACTTCCTTCAATTATGAGCCGTTTGTGCAGCAGCATGCCCTTAAGCACATTTCGGCTACTCTCATTGGACTATGGGAACAGTGTTTAACAATGCTGCACCTCAGATTATTTATGATATTAGGGACAATGTGTATGCTGCTGATATGGCACCTGGTCAGATCTTTGGTAATGTTGCAACACTGGTTGCTTATCGAAGTAGGCTGCTTGAGAAGAGCCCGAAGGCAGTGTCCCAATTCCCGATGAGGAAAGTCCACCCCATATATCACCCTGAGATACCAGAGCTACGAGATCAGCATAACATAGTTACTAGACCCCGGGTAGAGGCCCGGTTTCAGGTACAATGGGTTTATACTCCATGGAAGAGGAGTGAGGTTTTGTCCCTTAAGACTCAGTTACCCGACCCGAGGAAGAATCCTACTGCATATTATAAGGAATTGACAGAGGCTGCTTCATCAACAGTGATGACGCTTGCAGATATTGAAATGTTCTTTGGTTTACTGGTACCCATTGATATTTGGAGGCAGGTACACACACCGGACCATGTTGCAGAATTGGGTGGTACTTGGGATCAGATTAAGGTGTGGGACCAGGAGAGGAAGCCTGGTGAGAAGCCTAAGGCCGAGATATTAGCTTTGCCTGGCCGGATTATTACCTATAGCAGGGCTCGACAAATCCACTCGCCCGCTCGCATTTGCGAGGTAGAATTAATGAGGACGAGCTATTTATAGGTCCTACTCGCCCTTTCTGGCGAGTAGAAAGACAAACTAACTTTTGTCCTCTGTCTCTGAAAATGGAGCAAATGTGTCAGGATAACAAGATTTAAAGGCATTTTTATTGCTCAGAAAGTGAATGAGCAATAAAGATGCCTTTAAATCTTGTTATCTTGTCACATTTGCTCTGCTTTCAGAGACGGAGGTCAAGTAGGTTGCAGTTAGGTCGAGGAGATTTTTTCAAGGTACTAGACCTGCAGGACTAGTACCATTTTTCGGATTTTTCGAGCCCTGATATGCATTCTCTTATTCCACCAAGGGTAGATTGGGACAAGTTAATGGCATGTCGTCAGAAGAAAGATGAAAGTGTGTCTGATTTTTTCACTTGATTTGAAGGTGAGTTTTTGGATTTTAGCGGACAGGACCTGTCGGTGGAGGGAGCTGTCCGATTGTTCGGTAATAGATTTGTTACGAACCTGCTTCCTGAGATCGCGACTCGGTTGCAGGCTTCAGAGAGCACGTGGACTACCTCCTCCCCTTCTGTAATATTGAGTATGGCACAGTAATATGAACACAGGGAAAATGAGGAGAAGGAGAAGGTGGAGAAAAGGCACAAAGAATTGAAGACTAAGGTGTTATTGCAACAGGCTTCTCGAGGGAATGGTAGAGGACGTGGTGGTCCGGACCGACAGCTTCCGTGTGCTAGCAGGAACACTACGCCTGTAGGACCGAATCAGTGTGCATACTGTAAAGAGGAGGGACACTGGTGTACCGGTTGTAAGCTCCATTTCCAAACCACTCACATGGACTCTAGGTCCTTTTACTGTGGATTCGCCATTTTTGTTGACCTCTAATTGCGGAGAGAATTTGATGGGCTTAGATTTACTAAAGAAGTTGCATGCGACAAATTATCGTTCCCCGGACGATGTTTACATGACAATAGGTCCGAATGTGGTCAGCTCTAAGCAGTGTTTATCCAAAGATGCACCCCTCCCTGCTGAATTTAAAGATGTGCCGCCCACGTTGTGGGCAACAGGTGACACGGATGTAGGACTATTGCAAATTCACCCGGTTTTCATTAAAGTTAAAGACAATGCCATCTTGCCTCATATTCCCAGTAAAAAATACCACAGGCGGGGGAGTGAGCTTTGTTGCAGAATGTGTGTAATAGCCCTATTCTTCCCGTTCTTAAGAGGGCACCTTCAGACTCCTCTGATGATCACCCATATGTTTATCGTTTTGTGATTGACTTGCGCGCAGTTAATAAAATAGTGGTTCCTCAGTTCCTGGTGGTCCCTGACATTACTGCCCTTCTGATGACGATTCCTTCCTCTGCTAAATTCTTTTCTGTCATTGACGTGAAAAATGCATTCTTTAGTATCCATCCCGACAGCAGGCACTTGTTCGGTTTTACCCTCGCTGGCAGAAGCTTTAGATTCTATCGAGCTCCTCAGGGCTATACTGAGAGCCCTAGCATATATAGTCAAGCCTTGAAGGCCAAATTGGATTCCCTCACGCTTCCCTCAGGTAAAGTATTGCTCCAATATGTGGATGATATCCTCATTGCTTCCCGACACTGAAAAGGGCTGCAAAGACAGTACGGTTAAGTTGTTGCTGCATTTGGCTCACCATGGACATAAAGTGTCCCTTTCTAAATTTCAATATTGTCCACAGGAGGTCACCTATTTAGGTCACCTACTGTCGAAGGAGGGTAGGAGATTGACCCCTGAGTGCATCAGCAGCCATTGTTAAAATGCCTATCCCTAAAACTCAGAGGGATGTGCGCGCTTTTATTGGCATCACTTCCTACTGTCGCCATTGGATTCCTAATTATTCGTTACTAACAAAACCCCTGCTTGCGCTAACCACTAAAGATGTTCATGAACCCCTGCCTTGGACCCCTGAATGTCAGCAGTCTTTTGAGCAATTAAAAGTCGGGCTTTGCTCTGCACCTGTGCTTGGTACACCTGACTACATGAAGCCGTTCGTGCTGTATGTACATGAGACGGCCGGTTGTGCGCTCTCTGTCTTAACACAGGCCTTTGGAGGCAAGCAACGGCTGTGTGCTTATTTTTCTGCTCTTTTTGACCCTGTCGCAAGAGCCCTCCCGAGCTGCCTAAGAGCGGTCGCGGCAGTGGCTATCTCTATATGGCAATCGGCTGGGCTCGTACTTGATACTGACCTCACAGTCATGGTACCCCATGCTGTGGATACACTTTTGAATAAAACCAAGACCCAGCACCTCACCAGTGCACGTCTGACCAGTTATGAATTGACCCTCTTTGCACCGCATGTCACGATTAAAAGTTGTGCCACTCTAAACCCAGCCACGTTGCTACCCCTCCCTTCAGAGAGAAATTGATATACATGATTGCATTTTTCGGACAGAGGAAGAAACGAAGGGACGGGTAGACCTGACTGATGTTCCCTTATCTGACCCCCAAGGGGAACAATACGTCGATGGCTCTTGTTTTAAGTTACCAGATGGCACTACAACTGCTGCATATGCGATCACAACACTACACAAGGTAGTTGAGACATCGCGAGTTCCCTATCAGTCGGCCCAAGCGGCAGAACTCGTTGCCCTTATACGAGCCTGTGAGTTGAGTGAGGGACAGACTGTCAATATTTATACTGACAGCCAGTACGCTTTCGGAGTCGCCCATAACTTTGGGCGACTCTGAGCAGAGAGGGGGTTTCTCACCTCTCATGGGATGAAAATACAGAATGGCCCTCTTATACATAGGCTTTTGTCGGCCCTGACACTCCCCACGAAATTGGCGATAATAAAATGTAGCGTCCACAAGGCAATAACTGATGATGTGGGTAGAGGGAATGCATTTGCAGATCAGACAGCTAAGGAGACAGCCCAAACAAAGATGAAAAGGATGTTTGTAGCAGGTCCAGCTAGGTGGGTGCCCGAGGTTACCATGTTTGAGGATACATTGGCAAATGTCAAGGAGATTCAGAGTGAGGCAACGATTGAGGAATTAGCAGTATGGCAGGAAAGCACAGCACGTTTGGATGAGGAAGGGTGTTGGACGGATAAGTCAGGGAAACAGAGGTGGATGTTACCAGATGCATACGTTCTCCCCGTAATCATTATGGCGCACGGTCCAGCCCATATCAGTGCAAAAGGCATCTGTAAGTTGTTAGATCCTGTATGGCACAATGACAATTTCCCAAAGACGGCTGCCCATTTGGTCAAATATTGTATGGTGTGTATGATGCACAATTCTGGGAAGGGTACCCCTGCACCACCTGGCAATTTTGCACCCCCTACTTTCCCTTTTGAGGTCCTCCAGCTAGATTATATAGAAATGGATCGAGTCAACAATTTGAAATATGTGTTGGTGGTTGTTTGTGCATTCATTAAATGGGTTGAGGCTTACCCCACTAAAGAAAATACAGCCATAGCGACTGCAAAGGTACTCTTGAAGGAGTTCTTTCCTCGCTTCGGCTTGCCCCATTTGATTTGGAGTGATAACGGAAGCCACTTCAATGCGAGAGTCATACAGCTGGTTTGCGAGGGACCCCACATCAAACAAAAGTTTCATGCTGCGAATCACCCCCAGTCAGCGGGTCTGGTTGAGAAGTACAATGGTACTCTCAAACTGAAATTGGCAAAGATTCAGGAGAGCACAGGGTTGCAGTGGCCAGATGCTTTACCATTAGCCCTCTTGTCTACTAGAAAAACTGCTCACTCTAGAGTAGGATTGTCACCCTACGAGGTCGTGTTCGGGCGCCCGCAAAGGTCTGGGGCGTCCCGCGTCCTCAGAAATTTTCTGAGATTGAATACCCTCTGTTGGTGGATTATTTGTATGAGTTTACTCAAAGTCTGGGTTCTATTCACCAACAAATCCAGGACACTCTTCCGCCAGCACCTGAGGGGCCCGGGCATAACATTCGGCCTGGGGATTTTATTCTGACGCGTAACTTTCAGAGGAAAGGAAGTTTGGAGCTGCGGTGGAAGGGGCCAGTCCAGTTGCTCCTTGCCACCCGAACAGCGTTCAAGGTTGCTGGCTGAAAGAATTGGACCCACTGCCAACACTGCCGGAAAGTGCCTCTCCCTCTGCCTTACGATCAGTGGTTCTTTGATGGCATTGGGGACTCGGAGTGGGAGCAAGTGCCCTGCTTTGTTCCCATCTCGGATGCCCAGCTAACGTGGACCCAAACGGAGGAGGAGAATGATGCAGTGTTGAATGCAGCAGTGCCCCCTGAGGTCAGGGCCATCCAGGAGCCCCGTTCTACTGGCCCATCTGTGCTTGAGTCCCAGTCTATTGGCCCCTCTGTGTCTGACCCCCTGAGCCCCTTTTTCCTGACCCTACTGTGCCTGGAGTAGCTAGGTACAATCTGCGCCCCGACAGAGGAACAGTGCACCAAAGGAAAAGTCAGATTAGCAGGGATGGACTCGATAAGTCAGGCAACAGTAGCATAGGGACAGATGAGATTGGTGCATTGTTCGGACACTGGAAAGGATAGATCGAACATGCTCCTCTGGAAGGGGGTGCCTTATCCTGAGCGACGTGGGATTTCTTCAAGAGCTGGTCCGACAGCTCCACCGCCGGTGCTCAATAGCGCCAACGTTGATGAACAATAGGAGTCTACCAGTGAGGCTCTGACGGACACTGGGAACATATGCCCCTTTTGTCTTTTTGTCATCGGCCCTGTTGCATTTCCTTTCCTCTGATTAAAATGTACCCATTTGGTCGACCCATTACTGAGGAAGAGCAGCCATTTGCGGCACCGCGTTTAGAGCGGTATGGATCTGGTTGGTCTAGTTGGTCTACAAAAGGTAAAATAGTATTTGTCGCGATTGTTGCGATTTCCCTAATAACAGTTCTTAGTAAAGCATGGTTCCTGGAGGAGAAATATCCAGTGCATTTCCTGATTGGTACGACGCCTGTTCCCCCTGAGCATATATTTGTCATTTCAGCACCTCACAAAGGGGAGCACCGAAAGTCTTATAAGGATAATGTGTTTATCAAATGTTGCACCAGACACATAATGCATCTAACATGACAAACTGTTGGGTGTGTGGACTTCTTCCCTCAGTGACCCATAAAAGTGAGAACTTATTGTCCATGCCATTGTCCTATATTAGTAGCTGTGAGGGGTGGTTTGCATTGCTTAGTATGGTACGCGCACCTCCCCAGTTTGATACATTAGAAAGAAAGAGTATTGGTCCCCGCACTATGATACATTCAATCAATCAATCAGGGAATTGTAAGCGCTCTACTCACCCGTGAGGGTCTCAAGGCGCTGAGGGGTGGGGTCCGCAGATCTGTTTAGCCGAAGAGCCAGGTCTTGAGGGTCTTCCTAAAGGTGTTCAGGGAGGGGGCGCGTCTGATGTCTGCCGGTAGCTCGTTCCAGGTCTTGGCTGCAATGTGAGAGAAGGATCTTCCACCTGCTCTGGCTCTGTGGATGCGCGGGGTTTCGGCCAGTGCGAGGTTACAAAACATACGATCCATGCATAGAGTTCCTCCTGGTGCCCCTACAGGTCGAGAGTTGTTTGTAAATGTAAATCCAGTACTTGTATAGCGCACAAATCACCCCGAAGGGGTATCTCGGCGCTGGGGGCCGTTGGGAAGATTAAGCGAGCTATTGCCCAGAGTCGCATGTTGCTGGGCAGACCCCTGCCGCCGGAGCCAGGGATCGAACCATGATCCCCAGCGTCCAGCGTCAGTCACCCTGGCCGCGGCGCCACACCTCTCCCCTATGGTAAGTTGTTCTTAAGTTCTTGCATGCATGCATACAAAGGGGTGAAAAATGGAACATGGTCACATACGGAAATTAATGATTTCCTGGGATTCAATGCGTCAGAATATTTCCAGTCCTTTCAGGCTCGTAATGTTACTGAAGATAAGCCAATACCACTGTCAGTGGTTAACACCACAGCTCCTTTCTGTGTTCAGGGGAGTGGGAAGATGGAGGTAGGGGAGAGCAGGTGCAACACCACATATAAGATGGCAACAATAGATAGTCCACCTCTGATACCACCTCCTAATGTCTATTTTGTCTGTGGATCCCAAGGTTATGTTTGGCTCCATGAGGGATGGTCGGGCAGGTGTTATCTCTCTTACCTCTTACCACCTGTATATATAGCTCCGTCCAGTTATCATAGGGACCATCGATTGCAGCGCAAGAGTATATACCTGTCCGGAATCAGAAGGGTTATTAACACAGACGATATAGATCAGACAGACACCACTTTGCAGCAGTTTACAGACGCCATGAAAGGTATTGTACCCTTTTGGGGCCCCATGTCCAATTGCCTTAACATTCGTCTGCTCACAAGAGTTGTTGAAGGGGTTATAAACACAACAGCGGGTATACTGACAAATATCACTGCTGAGCTCCAAACCACGAGACTCGTTACTTTACAAAACAGGATGGTGTTAAACGTCACCCTTGCTGATTGGGGAGGGGCCTGTCGCATCATTGGCAGCAGTTGTTGCGTATACATCCCAGATCACGCCCCTAATGTATATGCTGCCATTCAGAAGCTACATAGGCTCGCATCTGACATCCACCAAGAAAATGGTACATGCACCCTCTCTGGATGGTTCTGGGGTCTATTCACTTCCTGGGGTTGGAAGATTCTTATCTTCCTAGTTGCAATTGCTGGTATACTCTTCACCTGTTGCTTGTGCATACACTGTCTTCCTGCCTGCTGTGCTTATTGTGTAAAAACACTGACACCCAAGCCAAAGGTCCAGTACATGACCCTAAGACAACTGCTGTGATGATGATGAAGGAAATCAATGACCTAATGTCAATAGATGAAGGCATTTTTGAATATTGATAATGTGTGTATTAACAAGTAGCAGTAGTTTTCCTGATATACAAGAAGTTATTTACTTTTAGACAGTGGCAAAATGTTAGCAAATGTTAAAAGGAGGGTCTGTTGGAATGGAAAATGCTTTTAGCCGACTTCCCCTTGCATTGTATGATTTAAGTTAGCATTTGCAGCACCATTTTGCAGTCAGCCACCATTTTGTACCATGACTGAAACCAAGCTTCTGTCTCATTCTTCTTTGCCTCAGCAGAAAGCAGCCTCAATGTTTTTTTTTATTTCTCCAAGGTTGAGCTTCGCTGCACTAATGAATAGACTGTCTTGTCATTACATACCTTTCCTGTTAGATAGGCCTGCTCCCACCCTTAGAGTGGCGGGCACGGGCAGAATAACCTTGGAACTAAGATAGCATATACCCGGTCTTAGGATTGTAGATCATCCTTCTGTGTCTCCTTTGTTCACCAGCTACTAACTGGAAAATTCCGTCTGGGCGTGTCTTTAGGAGTACTGGAAATGTATATCATGTATCTCCATGTTGGCGGGGGTCAGTCCCTCTGCAGCAATCCAAGGAGGCTGGTCAGACTGGACTCCGCTCGAGTGTATGACTAATAAATAACTTTGGTTTGTGTTCTCTACTGTCTGACCAACTCTTCATTTGTTTGGAAGGCTGAGAGGTGGTCGCGAGTGACCCGGGTGACCCTATTCGGGTCACTTCCTTCAGGGTCGTGATTTGGGTCACGTAAACATGCAGAGGGCTCCTATGAGCAGAGTGCTTGCTGTGATAGGAGGTGTACAGTCAGTGCTTAATTTGTAAAAAAAAAATAAGTACAGGGCTCTCATCCGGAGGCCACTGCAGCTTGCACCACCCATTGCCCCTGCCAGCGCTGCCAATGACAGTACCAACACAATTACTAACCAGCACACTCCTACAAGTGTGACAATTCAGACTATTCCAGGCCCCTAAAGCTATAAGAATGGCTCTGGCGGCAGGTAATAGTAATTTTTAATGTACATTGAATTAATAAACGACTGTTGTTGTGCTTATCTTTAAATTAGTCAGACAGCGCCACTATGTGGCAGACTGTTTCAAGCCCCGGTCTTGACAATTAAGTGCCGGTGCCAAGCTCTGGAATCCACCGGCTCAAATTAAGTACTGTATACAGTGCCCTCTCCCCCAGTGATTGCAAGCAACATCTCAGACTGCGGTCATACTGTAAAGGCTGTGTCACCCTAAATGTGGTTTTGCCACCCTAAAATATTTACCCTGAAGACCATGAAGTCAACACACTCCGGGGCCCCCACGGACCCCTACCCCCACCACATTTACCACAGGGCAGCAGACATCATCGCCCCCGAGCTTCGACGAATCATCAACCGCTCCTTGGAGACCGCCTCCTTCCCCGACGACTGGAAACACGCCGAGATCAACCCTCTCCTGAAAAAACCCTCGGCGGACCCTAGGGACCTGAAGAACTTCAGACCAATCTCCGTACTCCCGTATCCGTCGAAAGTCATTGAAAAAGCCGTCAACAGTCAACTCGCCTCCTTCATAGAAGAAAACAACATCCTCGACCTCTCCCAATCAGGCTTCAGGAAGAATCACAGCACCGAAACCACCCTTCTCGCCGCCACAGATGACTTCCGCTCCCTCCTCGACAAAGGAGAGACTGTTGCCCTCATCCTCCTGGACCTCTCCTCTGCCTTCTACACAGTCTCACACCGCACCCTAGCCCGCAGACTCCACGACGCAGGAATCCGGAACAAAGCTCTCGACTGGATCCACTCCTTCCTCTCCGGCAGAAAGCAGTGGTTCAGACTCCCTCCCTTCCTCTCGAAACCCACACCAACCACCTGTGGAGTCCCCCAAGGATCCTCCATCAGCCCCACCCTGTTCAACGTCTACATGGCCCCGCTCGCATCCATCGTCAGACCACACGGACTCAACATCGTATCATACACAGACGACACCCAACTCATCCTCCCCCTATCCAACGAACCCAACATCTCCAAACACAACTTTCAAGAAGGAATGGAAGCAGTCACCAGGTGGATGAAGAACAGCTGCCTTCAACTCAACTCGGACAAAACCGAAGTAGTCATCATGGGCCCTCACCCCGATGCCTGGAACGCCACCTGGTGGCCCCCGCCCTAGGGAACCCTCCCCCACGGACCACGCACGCAACTCGGGATCATCCTGGACTCCAAACTCAAAATGGACCGCCAGATCAATGTCGGCACCTCCTCCTGCTACCACACCCTCCGCCTCCTCCGAAAGACCTTCAACTGGATTCCACTCAAGTACAGGAAAACCGTCACCCACGCCCTCAGCAGCAACATACTGGACTACGGCAACGCACACTACGCTGGGATCAACAAGAACCTCACCTGCAAACTCCAGAACGTCCAGAACGCCGCCGCCAGACTAGTCCTCAACCTACCACCCCACTGCCACATCAGCCAACACCTGCGGGCACTACACTGGCTCCCTGTCGAGAAGAGAATCACCTTCAAGCTTCTCACCAACGCCCACAAAGCTCTCCACAACACCGGACCCGCCTACATGAACCACCACCTCTCGTTCCACGCACCCCAAAGATCCCTCCGATCAGCCCAACTCTCTCTTGCGACGATGCCGCGCATAAAGAAGACCAGGACGGGAGGACACTCCTTCTCCTTCCTCGTGGCCAAGGCATGGAACACCCTCCCTCGCCACCTCAGGCAGACACCAATACTCACCAAGTTCTTGAAGGGCCTCAAGACCGGGCTCTTCGACAAATCACCGTAAATACCCAGGAGTTGTGCCCCCCCCCACCCCCCCAGCGCCTTGAGACCCTTCCGGGTGAGTAGCTGCGCTTACAAACCCATGATTGATTGACTGATTGTAGCCGTCTAGCCACATGTTAGAGTAATGTTTCCACTCTGACCCTCTTTGTGTCTCATAGATAAAGCCTGCTCCTCTCAGGCGACTGCCCAGGGGGCGCACGGTCTCCCTAGAAAGGTGTCCTGCCGTGAAAGAGAGAAACTCTCAGTTGTCTCCTAGGACATGCAGATTTCAGTAGGTGGCACCGAGTTTGTCTTATTGGGCCAGCTTCTCAAGCCCCACTTTGTGGTATGTTTTAAAACGTACCACACAAAGTGTAAGTTTTGCCTTTACTTATATGTGCAGAGTTTTCCACCCGACTGCGGAGTGTCTGCACATGTAAGTACAGATTTTAGTCATAAGTGTGAGAGACACAGAAGAGTGGGTGGGAAAAAGAGCAGATGTACTCCTAAAGGGGATGGGATTAGGGACCAGTATGAGGGATTTAGAGAGCGTAAGGGGTGTTTAGAGAGGGTCGTCACCCACCCACACAAGAGTAAGACAATTCAATTACTCTGGTGGTGGAGACATGTGACCTACACATTCGTAGTAACTTTATACTCCGAGTTTCTGAATACCGAAAGTAGTAAACTTACTGCAAAGTGTACATTTAATAAAAAGTGTAAACTTAGTGAAAAGTGTAATTTACCTTTGTGATTCAGGTCCACTAATTCCGGTTTCTGGGTTTGAATTCAAAATAGGAGGTATATGCCAGATTTTGGAAACACCTCACGTCCTGGTATTGATATTTAGAGATCAAGTAAATAACTCATACGCCACAATGACCAGAGGGCGTAGCTGGGGGAGTATTTGGGGTGTGACGCTCCCAAATAAATGCATTCTTGGCTTGGGAGTGGGTCTAGAGGTCTTGATTCGGGACTGTGTCATATTTTTATAATATGTTTGTTGCACAATATACATGCCACACGTTTTCATGGCTTGGCTCGTGCATGTATGCTTAGAGCCGAGCTGGTCCCTTCGCTCTACTCTGGTTTAGCTTGCTCTATTAATTTGCTGGCTCGGCCGACTCTATGTACAACTCAGACTTAGGACCTGATTTAGATCTTGGCAGATGGGTTACTCCATCACAGCAGTGACGGATATCCCGTCCGCTGAAATATAAATCCCATGGATATAATGGTATTTATATTCCAGCGGATGGGATATCTGTCTCCGTTGTGACGGAGTAACCCGTCCGCCAAGACCTTAATCAGACCCTTAGTACGTAGTCAGCATCAGTCACTTAATTAAATGATTTGTAAAAGGCAAAGACTGGAATCATCGAGCCCTGCCGACATGCACCGATTTAAAAACCATACCCCCAATGCTTCTTGCAGCAGAGACGACAAAGAGTGCAAGTAGTGAAAATACTCTTAATTGTACATTCAGTAGTTATGAGTTCCGAGGTACAACTACCAGGCCCAGGCGGGATGGGCAGGGGCTTAGCTTTCGGGGGCGATGTTTGGGGTGATACACTCCCCAAATGCAATCTTGGTTTGGTAGTTGAGTCTGTGGACAATGAGTCTGTTCTCCTATGTCTGTGCTGTTTTTTTCTCGTCGTCCTCATTTCAGTAAGTGCTTTTAACTTGGTAATTGTTTGGGGCAGAGAGCGACTGGCTTACAAAAAAGTAATAATCTGCTCCCATAGAAGTATTCTTTGAATGGATGTAAATTTACTACTTTTGGAATTCACAAACATTGCAGTAGTAGGTTTGGAAAGCTGCGCCAGTCCCAACTTTCCAGGGTTCCTGCTGCCAATGAAACACCAAAAGGTAATGGGATGAACGCTTGAAAGTAGTCTAACCAGTGGCAATGGCTCAGGGTAGCATTCAAATCCATCATTTTTCGCACACAATGCCGCTGTAGCAGAGTCCCACCTAACGCAAACCAGTACTGAACCTGCTCCTCATGGCAACAGTCCATCCCAAACTTGGTCATCTCGACTCCCCACCCTGCGGCTCACCACTTTTTCAGTTGGGAAATTGGAGATTACCCTCCCACCCCCAAATCACAGTGACTAAGCTACGCCCCATTATTGCAGGACACATCAGCGCTCACTATAGCACCCTACTTCCAGGCGTGCTGTAGGGTGTGAATAAAGTCAGCTCAAGCACTTATGCTCAGAAGGCGTAACCACCACTGGCGCGGTCGTGATGTCCTTCGCCACGCTACCTAGGCCTCTGTTGCTATTTGCGTAGCATTCAACAGTGGGGCCATGGATGACCCAGCACACCCAGGCCTCCTCATTCAGCTGCACAAGGGAAGATTGAGAGGCAGCCAATGACAACAGGGCTCTCATCTCTAACATGTCACAAACCATTTCTAGCTCATGGTGACAGACACAAGCGATAAGAAAGCCACCAACCCTGACAACACCTGACAACAGAGTGACTCTCAGGGAACAGACTACGACAACAATGAGGACGTCTTTCCTGTCTCAATTGCAGAGGATGCCATGAGCAGGAAGCAATGCCAGCCAGACTGCAAGGTGAAGATACAAGGCCGAACCATCACTGCCTTGATCAACTACAGTGTATCAACAAGTAAGGCTCGGGTCCTGTCACTACCTGGCCTGGACCACTACAATATCATCAAACAAACACAGTGACCAGGTAGGTTGTTGCGATTGAATTGAATAGGACTTTAGACATTCTGTTCTAAAGTCTGCGTGCTTTATTCCACTTTGGCTTCAGAATTTTTGAGCAAAATTGGCCCAGTCATTTCATGTCATGAGATGGGCAACACATCATTTAGATACACATTAAAAAACACATTTACATCCAAAATACACATGAACACTTAAAAACACCACACTTGTGATTAGACACCGTGTAAACAAGTCAAAAACACAAAATTTAAACACAAAAAACAGTCATGAACAGTATAAAGGACCAGTCCTTATTTACACACTAGCACTAGGTGGACAACAACAAATTTGAAACTCAGGTATACACCTACTGTCCTGCCTGTGACATGAGCAATGGGGGTACACAATAACATTGGGCGTTGTCTGTAGGGGGGAAAAGAAACAATTCAAACTAATTCCCTCGAGGCACGCCCTGTGTTGGTTCACCCATACTCTAGAGCCAACGCGTTTCGAACCCCAGGTCGCTAGGGGGTTCTCCTCAGGGCTGGGACTGGATCGTGAAAACTGATTGTAGCCGTTGGATTGGTCCAAGGTTGAATATTACTGGGCTGGCAATCCTGTTAATGTGTCGGTGAAGCTTGAAGGCCCCAATCGGCACTACCATAGATAACTTCAGGGAACACTGAGTGTAGTTTGAAGAACGATGCGATTCACTTGTCTGTGCAATCTTCTTATGATATGCCACTTCCAAAGCTGTGAGGGGAACAGGTTGAATGCTTCGGTGCGATTTCACTCAACGCATGTATCCATTACAGATGAAGCCCATAGTTCAGACTGCCACGGAGAGGCGGGAGCGACCAGCAGCAACTACAGGGCATCGGTAATGATCATGTATGAGAGACGTACAATGAACTGAGACTACAACCCAAACTGTGACCGACATTCACCAAAACCTTCCACTAGGAAGAAGCCATGAAAGCCCTTCCTTTGACAGGAATGTTCATAACAGATATATCATATTTTGGGATAAACCAAGCCAACAAAGACATTCATACCCAAAGCAGGGACTGGGTTGCTGCTGAGCTGTATTTGAATATATTTGAAGGTAAAAAGATTCTATTTTTTTTATTATTCTCATGTTAAAAGCATTTCTAAACATGTTGGTAGTCCACTGTGACGATCTGTGGGAACGAAATCTCACCTTTAATAAATACACAGATATTGTTTGTGGCTTTTCCTGATGAAGGCGCAGTGTGCGCCGAAACGCGCGTTGAAGAAGATCCATCTCATAGCCACTGTTCGGCCATCTTTGTCTTTGTAATCACGTTATCAAACCAAATTAATTCTTTATTGTATTCATATATGGATTTCATGTAGTATGTCTTGTTGTATTATATTCATGTTGGTTTTTTTATAGATTGTATTTTGTCTGTTTTATAGTATTGATGTGTCATATACATGTTTAGAAATGTTTTTAACATGAGAATAATAAAAAAATAGAATCTTTTTTATAGTAATGTTGTAGCTGACACTGAGTTAATTGCATCATGTTCTTCTTGATATGAGTCTCTGAATGTCCTTGACCGCATGACTGCCTAGGGATTTACCTTCAAATATATTATTGCCCTGCCCTAGGAATCTCAAATAATTGCAGGGGGTCCTTGTTATTCACAATAATGCTGCAGAGCTGTGCCACTGCAGAGGAACTAGAGCTGATACATGTCGCTCACAGCGCACACTCAGATGGAGTGGAACAGCCAGTACAGGAACAGGGCCACCCTTTTCTAGGCCTTAGGTGCCTGAAAGTACCGCTGATGATTGGCGACCATGGAATTAAACCCACAGCTCTCTCTCACCAATGCGTACTGTTTCACCTTTGAACTATAAGAACTAGGAGTCAATTAGAGGTGGTTACCAGGATACCAAAGCAACCCAGAACTAGTACCTATGTATAAACTTCAGAACAAAGCTATCCGAAGGGAAAGGCGCATAACACCAACAATTGATACATTATTTAAGACTTCAACGGGCCCAGTGGTTTACCAAATTACATCTTAGTGCTCGCTACCATCTTCTTTTGTTAACTGAGCACTGCAGATATATCACCACCTTCTCAACTCATCGTGGGACTGCGACAATACTGAGGTTAAACGCCTGTATGTCTTCTGGGGCTGAAGTGTTTCATAACATGATCAGGGAAGTCCTCTTGGGGCTCCTAAACCTGAGTGATCACATCCTAGGTTATGCCAATACCATGCCATAAACCCACCAACAGCAGAAGGTGGTATTACAAAAATTGACACTGGTTTTGTCCTTCACCACAAAAAAATCGAATTTTTCAAGACGCAAGTCCAGTTTTATGGCTATATCTTCTCAGTGGCAGAAATCAGAGTAGGCCTACAGAAAGTGGCAGACATCAAGAATGCCAAACCCCTCCGAAATGCATCAGAGATGAGAATTTTTTTAGGTATAACCAATTACTGTGGCTGATTTGCACCCAACCTGGCAACGATCTCTGAATGCTGATGTCACTAACAAAAACAAAAAAGTATGTGGGAGTGGGGTGAAATACTACAAATGCCATTCTGGGCACTTGAAGACTTGTTAAAACACAGAGGTAACAATGAGAGATTTGGACCCCAAATGACATTCGGAACTGGTGTTGAATGTCACTTCATGGGCCAGGGGGGCAGTTCTAATGCAAGAATGACCAATCGGAAGCCGGGGCTCCATCAGTTTCACAAGCAGGGCCTTGACATAGACAGAGCAGATATAGTCCCCAATTGAATGGGAGGTGTTAGCTATCACATGTGCCTGCACTTGCTTCCGTTTATAACGGTATGGTCACCATTAAAGCATGGCCACCATCCACAAGCCCCTTCTGCCTCTCTTTGTAGCCACTGCCCCACACCTGCCACCAAGGAAAGAGAAATGGACTCTAGAACTACAACGGTATAACCCTCAATGATCCAACAACCTGCCCGCAACTTTTATCAGCAATTTCACGGCAACGTGGACTTACTGTCTTTCTTTAGGATTGACACAATAAGGAACGACATTAGATGGGGAAATAGGACCTTGAAACTTAGAAAACTGTAATCTGAATACATGATGATGGTGATGATGAAGACAGATTTATAGAGCGCACAGATACTCCTTGGGGTGTCCCGGCGCTAGTCTAGCAGCAAGTAGAAAATTACAGAATGAATAGTCAGATTTTAAGCTTTTTCTAAAAAGCAAGTTCCAAACTTTCCTGCCTCAGATGCAGAGGGAGAGTGTTCCATACAGAGAGGCCTAGAAAGGAGAAAGAACGTCCACGAGTCCTTGTCCTTCTCGCTCTTGGCACTCTAGCTAAGGCCAAATGCGAGGACCGGAGATTCCTGGCAGGGCTGTAAAAATGGATATGGAAGGCCAGGTAACTTGGACCAGTGTTGTGCAAGGCACGAAAAATCAACAACAATGTTTTGAACACAATTCTCTTCCTTACCGGAAGCCAGTGCAAGGAAGAAGGATGCATGGAAATCCTTTCTCTACATGGTACATTCTGTATCTAGAAACTTTGCACCCTGGGGGCTTAAATTTGGGCAAAGAAATTAGTGTACATTTGAATTTTAACTTGACAGTGTTGTGGTATCTTATAAACATATTGAGCACTTCTCTTCAAAAGCTTTTTTCTTTCACCTCCTGCTTAAATCCTTGACTCTCTTCCTCACATCTGTGTAAGGCCTGGATTTGTCGGCTAGAATCTATACATGATGAGCTTGTTTTAGATTAGGTAATCTAGGATTATACTATATAACATATTTCCAGCTCACCAGTAAAATGTTGTTAGAAAAATTGCTTTTTCTTTTGAATGTTTTCAATTAATTGATCCTATATATGTGCTGTTTGCACTTTCCTTCTCCCTGATTTTCATTTTAGACGTCTTATGATGAAGTAAGTGTGATGAATCTAATATGTGCAGTATAATACGCCTGTTTAGGTACATTGCATAATGCTTTACTCTCTAGAATTTAGATAGTAGAAGTTGTACATCCGGATATTTATTTGACACTGCATGTGACGTATTATATTCCTCCTGACCAGATCACAGCCCACTTGGGTTTAATACTAACATTAATATTTTTTATATGCTTGCTGCCAGTAAATAATGACATGGAATTTCCTGCCTATTTGGATTTATTATTACAGAGATAATTCCTGTTCACTCTAACTTCATCTCCTATCACCTTCCACTATACATTTTTACGGAGCGATAACACATTGGCATAATATTAGTATTGTGTACATAATGAGTCCAAAATAATATGAGAGAATACAGCATGTAAGATGCATTTCACTAGATTTATGTGTAAACAAATTCCACATGTTCCTTTTTACTTGGTCATCAATGATGTGATAATTTTTTGTAAATGTTCCATCCTTTTAGTAGATTTTTGGCAAATTACTGTTTAAAAAATTCATTTTATGGATTATGAGCTATAATTTCCGTGTCTTGGTGTCAATGTAGTCTGTTTTCCTCATATTTTGCCCTTTCTTTGAAAGTCTTTTTATCATATAATGTATTGTACTGTGCACCTTTTCTATTTCTATGTCCACTATTTGTTTGCATGGTGAAGATCCTTTAAGGACCGAAACGTGTCAATTTTCCGAATTAAGAACAATCTCTACAGCTACAATCTTCCCCTGTGCTGGCATTTTGTGGCTCATTTATAGGAAGAAGCTGCTTGTGGAGAGTGTTGCCCAGTGGTTTGCCCGCGACTACCACTGAGGACCAATTGGCAGAAGACGCCGGACATATGGCCAGTTTAAGAACAACAAGGGCACCTACATCCACACACTGTTCAGATAGTACCATTTGTACAGCCCGCACTTTATTTATTTTTGGTATATTTAAAGCGCAAACCTAGCAGTGGAGTGCCTTCCTTAAAGCCACAAAAAAATATCTCTACCAAGAGCAGATCCAGATGTCACTGCATCAGAGGCACAAATGAAGAGAAGTAAACAAGCATTGTTAAAGCCAATAGATCTGAATTTCATATGGCACTGCGTGCAAGTACAAACATTCACAACTGCTGTTTATGTGCAATGCATGTACAAATGCTGTTTATCACATTAAAACCAGCTCTGATAACTTTGCTAGCACTGGGAAAAAGTAGTAAAAGGATTGTTTTCTGTATAGAATGCATTTGCCGCTAAACAATTGGACACAGCAGAGTGCATATTGAGCACACATTTTTGATGTCAAATAGTCCCACATAAATTTCAATGGAAGCTCCTTTCTGGAAGGAGGAAGGATGCACCATGTAGCCAGTAGAATGAGGTGAAAGAGAAATAATCCTATTTACAGAGCCAAAGTCTTCTCTATGTATATTTTGAAGAATTGGTAACAATACTTTTTCTGACAGCTGTGATATCAAGCCAGACCTCTAAAGATAGTTGGTAGCTATGAAGGAGTATTACAATCAGTATGCAGTAAATGTGACAGAGGTACATCGAAGCGGAAGCAGTAAAGGTGAGGAAGGCTTCCCATGTATTTAGAAAGATGTCCCATGAACAAGTCAGTCTTCGAGTCTTTACTGAAGGATAAAAGATTCAGGATAAGTTGTTTGTTTTCTTCTGTCCTTTTCCTGTGGCTAGGCAAGAGAAGGCCTGGTTTAAGGCCTTGCTTTTTTGTTTTTTCTCTATCTCATAGGACGTGTTATTTAGGTCTGGCCAAAGTTTTGTTCACACCGGAGTAATCAGAGTAGTTTCGCATTACTCATTTGATGAGAAAATATTAAAATGTACACGATTACACATGCTGATGACATTTAGGAGAAAAATGCCATCAAGAAGAGTGTGAGAGGCTGCTGGTGCTGCTGGTGCTGCTGTTCATGGTCTGTTGCATTTAGTGCTATTTTCGTAGCGCAAAAAGCATCATGAAGTCCATTTTGGACACAACGGTTCATTTTATGCTAAGAAAATAAAGAAAAATGCAAGGTTGGCCTCCTCACATAATCTCGACTTAATTTTGCAGTAATTTTTTGTAATACACTAAAGCAATTAACGTGAGTTACACCCACCCCGGTGATATGTGTCACCTTTCATTCCTTCATCTCTTGTCACGCGTAGGTTTGGCTCTAGGCAGGGTGGTAGCACAGGGTGGAAAGTCTGATCAGTTATTCAGGCTGTTTCAAGTTTAACTCTATTGCCGTGTGTGCAGCCAGAGGGTGGATTTCCAAGGGGCTCCAAGGCTTCGGTCGTACAGGTGAGCCTGGTTCGGCTTGTGCAGGTGTGTAATCAGTAGGGGGAACAGTATGCTTCCTTTGTTAGGTGAATGTGTCGGCTTCAGTGAGTTGTGGGTGAATTTAAGTGATGTTTGATGGGTGAGAAACGAGGGCTGTGCCAAGTTTTCAAGTCTTTTCCTCTATCAATAAGCATCCCCAGTGCCCGTCAATGCAGTTGGTGGAAGTTGGTGCTGCCAGGTGCTGTTGTAGACAGTTCATGGTATAGTTGGTCTGTGTTGGATAAGTGCTGGTTGTTTTGTTTGGGTGTGTCCAGTTGGGAAGTGCTGTTGTAAGCACTTCCCAAGTGTTGATGTGAGCATTATGATGCCCAACTGTAGAGTGCAATGTATTATTGCAATATCTGTATCAAGATACAAAAAAACAATTCGATATCACAAAAATTTTAAAAATGCAGTATGCTTTTTTTTTACTAATTCCTTTAAGCTTCATTTTGTTTTCTTACGGGGAGACTGGACAATCCCCATAAGAACCGTAGGAAAAGTCTGTAGTGGGATTTTTTGGACAGGGATATGGGATTATTATAGAGTTCTCACAATAAGAAAGTTCTATGCTCTTCTAGCCCAGTAATAGGACAGTAGGCGTCATAAGGACCCGTATGAAATCCGCAGACGTCTTTTCCTATAGATTAGTGTCCCATACAAACATCCTACAGTCATCGTTGAGCTTCAGTTGAGCGTCATTGATTTGCATTACAATAAGGATGTTGCGAGTGCCAAGAAGTGCATCAGCGTGTCCTAGACCTGACATCCTTGGCGTGGTTCTCTCCTAACTTTTTGCCTTCAACACTCCTATTTTGCTGACTTTGTTTTTTCTGGCTTTAGGACTCTGCCCACTGCTAACAAGTGCTAAAATGCTTGTGCTCTCCTTTAAACACAGTAAAATGGCTAACACTCAATTCCCCTATTTAATTTACTTATAAGTCCCTAGCAAAGTGGTACTACATGTACCCAGGTCCTGTACATTAAATGCTACTAGTGGGCCTGCAGCACTGATTGTGCCACCACTTGAGTAGCCCTTTAAACCTGTCTCAGGCCTGCCATTGCAGTCTGTGTGTGCAGTTTTAAACTGCCAGCCCGAACAGGCAAGAAAAATCTTTTGCCAGGCCGAAACCTTCCTTTTTAATACATAGGGGGTAGGGTAGGCCCTGAACAGCCCAGAGGGCAGGGTGCACTGTACCTAAAAAGTAGGACATGTACGTTTAAGTTTTACGTGTCCTGGTAGTGAAAAACTCCTAAATTTGTTTTTCACTATTGCAAGGTCTACCTCTCCCGTAGGATAACATTGGAGTTACCTTATTACATTTAATGAGCTGTAACTTCCAGTTGGGAGCAGGTAGACGGGTCAAGTTTTGCGTCTAAGGAATTGTAATTTAAAGGCTACTTTAATGATAACGTTGGATTTTAAGTTACAATTCTGAAAATGCCACTTTTAGAAAATTGGCATTTTCTTGTCCTAACCATTTGGTGCCAGTAGCCTGTTCCTAAATCACATGGCTAGGTGTAGCTGGCAAGTGGTCTTTGTGTATTGCTCCCAGACATTGAGACAAAGGGAAGATAGGCGTTGGTAGGATAGGCCACGCTGACCACACTTGCACATCACAAAGGTTCTGCCTGAGAACTCTCACAAAGGGTTTGACACTGATCTTTTGTGACCCCAGAAAATTGGGGGCCTGGACAGGGAGTAAGGGGATGCCTGATATACCAGGGGGGTGGAAACCTCTAGGAGTGTCCTGTACTTCTGTACCATGTATAACTATTGGACCCGTAGACCCAACTCTTCTGGACCTGTGGATACTGTGCCAGGAAGGACTGCTGAAAGGAATTTCACTCTGCTGGACTGCTGCTCTGCTGTGCTGTGCTGTGCTGACCTGCTGCCCTCTTGCCTGGGTGAGAAGGACTGGACATGCATCTCTCAATTCAGAGCCCCAGAGTGACTCCAAGGGCTAGTTGGCTGAAGCCTCAGGGACATAATAGGCTTCCAACAACCTTGAACCCAGCACCTGGACTCTGCGATCTGTGAATCCTGCCCTCCCAAGTAGTGCCATCCCAGTCCTGGACCCGTGGAATTGAGCGTGAAGGTGCTCTGCCATCTCATTCTCAGATCCAGCAGAACTGACATGTCTCCACAGTGCATCTCCTGCAGAACCGGCGCATTACCTCTGCTGCTCGACGCATAGCCCATGGAATCAATGCATTGCCTCTGCTGCGTGGACTTCTCTGATGCAAGGACTTTGCATTGCCCATCACAGCCCATTGGAGTAGAGGCATCTCCGCAGAAGCACATCGCCTCGCCCAACGCAGCCCATCGGAACCGCCACTGTGCAGCGAATCTCCATGCAAGGACATTGCCTCGCACTTCACAGCTCCCTGGAATTGCCAGGGAATGATGTATCTTCTCGCCTGAGCCTCTCATTGCCTCTGCTGCACAACGCATCCTTGACACGAGACTCCACATCTCTGTGCAATCAGGATTTACGGTACTCTTGTTCAGAGGGCCTAAGTGGGTCCCTACATCTGGCTCGCAATCCATCGTGGGCGGCCTGAACTTGTGACTTTGTCCCTGTCCGATGCGAACAGATAACCACAGTTGACGCTTTGTGCTTTATGGCGCTAGTTTCACTTAAATCTTTAAAATTGCTCTTCTCTGGTTCTAGTGACTGGATTTTTGTCGCATTGGTCTTGATTTATTTTTCAAAATGTATTCGATTTTTCTAAATTACTGTGGGATTTTTCTTGTGTTGTGTTTTCACTTTATTACTGTTTGAAGTTCTGCATAAATACTTTACACATTGCCTTTTAGTTCAGCCTGACTGCTTGTGCCAAGCTACCAGAGGGTTGCTTGTGCCTCACCCTGACTAGGATTGTGAGTGCTGCTTGAGTAGGGTTTCACCCCCCTCAACCGGTAGCCCAATTTCTAACAGCGCTGAATGAGCACTTTGCAAAATACCCAGTTTGTGTTATTGATTCTGCAGATCTAATTGGCCACAGAAAGTTTCAGCTTCAATATGGCACAGGACGTCTTGTGTCGCAGGCACCTCCGTGCATGTGTTGGTCATTACAGCTGGATTTTACTCCTGCTCTTGCTGTAATTGCATTACTATTGTTGGATGTAAGGTGCAGCATGTTTTTGATTAGTCGGATTATCTTGGATAATGAGGAGAGGGCAGCATGCTAATGGGAGAAGACGTCTGTTGCAAATCTGTGGTTTGGCAGCCTTGCATGGAACTTGAGTGTCGTTGTGGTAGACCTGCAGGTTCATCAATTTGTTGCATAATTACTGTGTAATCATGCATGCCTTTTGCGTTCTTTTTCATGCATGTGTGATTTGTTTTCATTTGTAACTTTGAAAGCTGTTTTCTGTTATCCCACACTGGAGTTATAAGAAACAAGTGGTTATACGCATGTCAAATGCCTCTCAAAGCCGCCGCGGCTGTTGGACTATCGCAGCCAGTGGTCGAAGTAGGGGAAAAAAAGTAGGGGAACTGTGGGCGTTCAATCAGAGGGCAGGAATTACCTGAGGATTGGGTCAGTGGGTGGAGTCAGAGGTGGGGCCAGAAAGAGCAAATCATTCTAATTTTTAGTATTTGTTTGGCATTTCACTGACCAGTTACAGCTTATTACGTTATTTAATTCAACCAATGGATACACTTTTAGTTAAGGTTTAATATGAGTTATTGACATTACAATACATTCACAACGTGGGATATGTTTCCAATCACAGAATGTCCCAAATATGCTTAAAAGTGGAATCACAAGCCATTTGCCTCCAAGCCATGCAGTTTCTGTCAACAGCAGTTCTCACTTTTTCCACAAGAGCAGTTCAAACATCAATGCCAAAATATCCTAATTTGCAAATGTTTTCTATATAATTATGGCTCTGCCATATTTGCCACATAAAGCATCATCTGCTGCATAATTTAACGATTTTAACTAATAAACCACATTACGCTGCAGCTTTTCTTTTGCTGCATAATTTAGTCAACACTGCGGTATAAGTTTGTACGCCATTGCTGCATAATTCCAGTGGCCACAAAGCAGGCAGCACATGATAAAAGTAGTTGTGCATGAAGCAGAGAGACCATGAAGTTTGTGAACTTAGGGCCTGATTACGATGGCGGCGGGAGGAGGCATCTGACGGAAGGACCGCCCTCCATCCTGTTTGGAACGGGACCGGCAGACAGGGAGTCGGCGGTCCCGCCAGACAAATTTCGTGGAGGAGGTCAGAAACATGCCTCTTAGCATTGAGGCTTGTGCTGCAGCCTGAAAAAGGGCTGCAGCACAAGCCTCAGTGCTAAGAGGCATGTTTGTAAACATCCCTGCACTATGTGGCAGGCACCATGTGGTGCCTGCCACACGGAGCAGGGATGTTTAGGGGGGCACCATAGATGCCCCCCAGAACCCATAGCTGAGGGCCAGGGGGGGAAGGGGAGTGCCAGTGTAGGGTGTCGGCGCACTTTACATCACACACAATATACAGAGACAATCAATCATACTTGTGTAAATCACTGTATAGGAAATGTTACATAAGACAAAGGACTACAAGGTGTAGGAGTCACATGACAACCATACTAGTAGGCAGTATAGTTTAATAGTGATTGGTCTGGAGTAACACAAACTCTAAATTTAGAATGTAATACCATGGGTGGGGGTTCTCTTTAATAACCAGAATTGATTTCTATCCAAATGAACCCTTTTTGCAACATTTGGATAATGAAAGACTGGGGGAAAAACCATAACACTCTAACCTATATCTTTGAGTTTGCATGCAGCTCTTAGATGACATTTAATAGCTTACTGCTCTATGTTAAGATTTTGACTTATAAACTGCAAGTAACAAAAGGATCTCACTGACAAAAGCAGTAACCCACTGACCTATTTACATTATGTACACTTTGTGATCTGCATGGTACATGTTCTTTGCAGCAGGCACATTAACCCTATGCGCTACCTTTCCACAAGTCAAATCTTCCACTTGACAAAACTCCATCTCTCTTTGGGAAGAATATTAATCATCAGAGTTATCATGAAATTTTTATTGTTGTAGAAAATTGCTGGAGGTCAGGAAGGAGGCAGCAAGTTCTTTAAAAACCCTAATATACTTTCAAACATGACGCCCCAAC
This sequence comes from Calotriton arnoldi, assembly GCA_963921515.1. NCBI lineage: Eukaryota > Metazoa > Chordata > Amphibia > Caudata > Salamandridae > Calotriton > Calotriton arnoldi. The sequence continues at coordinate 4,221,970 of CAWUFW010000236.1, read as the reverse complement.
CTGAAGTCAGTGCCCGGTGCGATCGCACCGGTCGCACCACCCTAGAGCCGGCCCTTCTCATTGGTCCTGTGACCTCAGTGACAGAGTCACTGTCACTCTAGGGTGTGCTGCTTCATAGGCCTGCCCGCAAGACTAGAGGAGAACTTCAGTATGGATTGTGGTGGACAGGCCTTCAAGGTTAACCCACACTTGCCACTGCTACGGTCCACCTGCTGGTGCTAAGACACCAGGGCTTCTAAGGTCTTGCAGGGCCTTGTAAGGTCTAGCATGGGAGTGTGCTCCCTGAGGAGAGTGGTCTGGGGGACTGGTCATGAAGGCTGAACCTGGTTCCCCAGTTCCAAATTCGTCAACTCTGACCATAGTGCCACATCCTCTCCCCCACTGAACACCATACTGCCCCACTGAGAGAAGCTTGCACTGCCTTCAGCTACAACCCAATTACACCCTGCTATAAACACCTGGATGTGATTCAATTCAAATTATGCACTAGGAGAGTAATATGCTGCCCGAAAAAAAAAGTAATATCCTGGAAAAAGCAAACACTCATAGGGAATGCAAGATTAAGTAAAGCATGTGAAATGTAAGCAGGAACAACATGGTTACCTTAACACTTTTGCACTCATTATTCAGAAATCAATGAGTGTTTTTGCCTGAAAAGTTAAGGACATGACTACAGGGCCCAGAAAGGACCCGTTTCAATGTCCATTGCTTATATCCTTACAAAAACGCAAGCAGTTTGGTTTAAAAAGACCACATCCCTGAACAGAGCCGCTGTTTACAATTTGTTTTCCAATCCATCCATCAAGCATGTATTGCACGGTACCCCCCGGAATGGTGCACATCCCCACCCGGGAAAACAATGCAGTTCAAAGAAAGGAGAAAACAAAAGTAGCGCTTCACTGGCAAACTCTGTAAAGTAGCGCTAATGTGTTTGGGTGTGAATAAAATTAATCTGGCCACTTTGCGACCACTGTGTGGTCGCACGGGGCTACATTGGCTTCCCGTCCGAAAAGAATTAGTTTTAAAGCCCTGGTTTTAAAGCCCTGGTTTTAGCCTTTAAGGCTTCACAAGGTACGGGCGCACACTATCTTAGAAGGAGAGTCACACATTATGTCCCCTGCAGAACTCTGAGATCATCTTTCCGGAATCAGGCGGTTGTCCCTAAGTTCTCCCGCACCCGAACTGGAGGTCGTTCTTTCCAAGTTCAGGTGGCCCGGGTCTGTAATATCCTACCGGTGACTCTTAAGCAGGTGCATGAGGTACTCACCTTTAGGAAGATGCTGAAAACCTGACTATTCCAGCAATAACCTTAAAGATTCTCTCTCCCTTTTACAGGGTCCGCAACAGTTTTAACTTCAAGGTTCTCAAGCGCCGGGACACTCTTGCTGAGCAGCTGTGCGCTCTACAAATACTATATATCATATCATTATCATATCTGTCTTGCTTTATTTAGTTATTTATTTATTTTTCACATTTTGAACCTTGTATTTCTCTCCGTCCCGAGGCTGCACTTTGGAATAGAAAAATATCAGAAAAAGACGACATTTCCTGCAAAGGTGTTTTTCTTTTTAGGATCCATTTCACGGAGGAACAAATAAACGAAACGAGAGGAAAGAGGGAGTAATAACCATTTCTTGAAGTCACGATTTTCAGCAAGTGAGGAGGAGCGAGACAGAAAGAGAGAGAATAAGAGGAAGAAAGACAGGGGGGGTGGGGCAGCTGACAGCAGCAGAGCAAGAGAAGTGGACACTGTCCTTGTCTTCTCTGGGCAGGAAGGAAAAGACAGAGTCCTTTTCCTTCTCTGCCCACCCCGCCCGTCCCGGAACGGCCACGAAAGCCGAGCCTTATCTCTAGGCCGTGGCTATTTCTGCCATCATGGGACGCCTGTTTAAAATAAAGAAATAGGGGCACGGAATCTATTAAATTAAAGAAGTAGGGGCACGCCGTGCCCTGCTGATCGCGCCCACTTCGATCACTGATCACAGCCCACCCATTTTGTTATATACACAGTAAAAGGACAACCTTGCGTACAACTCACACTGGAATATTGCAAAAGAAAACAATAGAAATGGTTTGGAGGGACTCTGCAAAACCGAGATAAGTACTTATTTAAAAAATCTGCCTGCTTTTTGTGTGTCCCACCCAGAGTCAGTTCTTGGCCTGCTTGAAAGTCGGTGACAGCACCCACACAACAGTGGGTGAACAGGAGTGCAAGAGAGTTCTAATGTTAAGCTGGACACTCCGTTCTGTAAAATATATCTGGCTTGGTGTTGTTTGTGGTGCAGGCGAACCTCTAAAGCATCGCAAACCATGCAATCAAGGACATTGATACACCCAAAATCCAGGGGTATCGAAGTGACATCACACACCCTTTGACCCTAATGACATCACCACAGGTGACATCATTTGACCCTGAGTCTTCACAGGAAGTGATGTCACATGACAACCCTGATGATAGCCCAATAATTGTCATCCCGAAGTTCCATACTAACGGTGTGAGGAAAAATATATATGTATATGTTTGCATCAGGCAGATAAGGGAATCAATCCCAATTCTCCTCCGCACTATCTCAGACCCACTGAGCCAGCTATGTCTGTCTCTGACCAAACTGCTTGCTCTGTGCTCCTAGAATCCCTCCTCCTTTACAAATCTATTCCAGCCTGACCCAAGGGTCTTTATTGCCCTTTCTGACACGTTCTTGGTTAACAGCTGTCAAAAGCCTCTGATTCTTGCTAGTTTAGCTTAAACTTATTTTCTGTTCCCTTGTGTCCTTCTACGGCAATAGGTATATTTTGCTCTATGTCTTGTGCTTGCATGACAATTCTATTTGTATATATACCCGTAAATGGCCTTGTCCACATCTCAGGGTTTTACTGGTAACAGCACTATTTTACTATATAAGCTCCCCTGAACGTCGGAGCAGGGCAGAAGAAGCTTGTTCCAAGACGTGACACTGGGATGTGCGTCTGCCTTCTGCCTTGGCATGCCAAGAAAAGAAGAAAGGTGCAAATACATTTCCTCTGTTTTGAAGCCTGCCTGGTGTCTGTGTTTACTTTGCGTCCCTCTGAGGAGGGTTGGAAGATTTATGATCTTTAAAAGTATTGTCCCGCTATGTTTCTTTGAAATGCTTCTTTCAGTGATATGAAAAATAGTACATTACTGCATCAGAGAAGACAAATTGTTTTATGTGGTGTCTAAGTTGTCCACAACTGTTGATTGTTCTTTTTTCACATCTCTCTATCCAAATCTCAACAAATTTTTCCTTCCAGGAGACAAATCTGTTTATGTTTCAGGGTTTAAAATTGTGAGTGAAGGGCACAATGGGCACCGGCAAGTCTAAAGGAACCATGGAGGCGGCAAGGCCGCGCACGATGAAAAAGACAAACAAATTGTTTAAGCAACTGTCCTTAGAGAAGGATTTTAAATTACCAGCAGACAGCCCTGCAGCTCAGGTTGTAAAAGATACAAATTGTTTAGAATATGTAACACCTTTTTGCGCGCTAGTGTGGACTTGGAAAGGGAATGAAGGGTGGGGGCCTAGATTTGGTTCTCTTGAGATAGATGATATTGAACGCTTGACAGAAAGTATACACTTAAAGGGTGACCCATCATGGGATTCACACTATGTAAAAGACTGCCTACAGCAGTGACTTTCAATTGCAAAAAATAAAGCTCTCCTTTCAAAAAAGAAAGGCCAGGGGAATGCCTCCACTGAACACAGACTGTTCTACAGTAGCAATGGTGAGCAGTGAGTGCAAGAAGCCTAATATAAAGGAGCTAGAAATAGCAAAGGATTGGCCTACATCTTATAGCCAGTGTTTATTGGAATTAAGTAACTATGTGCAAACAGAACAGCATTTGTTGTCACTATGGCAAAAGTGTGGGTTTTCAACAATTGAAGCAGACCGGGTTAAAGCAATACCAAATGCCACTACTTCTAGAAGGGCTCCTGCTCTGCTATGTATTTGGAAGCACCGTCAAGTAAATATTGACATAAATAAGTTAAAGTAACTGTTTATCGCCTCCAAGCCTCAAGGCCTTTTTGTCAAACTGGGGGAAGGAGCAGACAGTGAGCAAATAACTAGTAGCGCATTGACTGAGGAGGAGATTTTGTTGTTTACTGAGGAAGAAAGGAAAAGACAGAGTGTGGATGCAAATAGTGAATTTAATTCATTGGTCTCAGATAGCGCCAGCAATGAGAACAGCCACCCAACATTGGGACAAAGCATCCAGTCTGCAGGGCCTGTTCCTCCTGCACCTCAATTCTCAGCCCCTCCTCCAGCAACTTCAATTTACCCATCACTTTCAGGCCCCTACATACAGTGTGAAAGAAATAACAAACCTGAGCAAGCACTGGCTTCACAACCAAGCTTATCACGTGTCCCTTATTTCCACATATCCCTGGAAGGTGATTTAACTAAGGTATCTGACATGCCAACTAGCCCCAGACAAGGCAGTTTTAGAGCACCAGTCCAGAACGGACAGTTATCAGTAGAAGGGGACATGCTACATGCTTTTGAATCCCCAGCCCAAACTCCCACTTTTGGTCTGAGGGAAGATTTAGGGCTAAGTGCAGAAGAGAGAAACAATGAGGAGGAACGCGAGCAGTTGACACACCTGAGGAAAGAGGCAGATGAGTTCCAAGAAGAAGTGAACACTGATAGGGAGGAAATACAACGCTCCATTAATAAACTCCAGGATAAGCTGGAGAAGAGGGAACGGCTGATACATACACGCTCACGCACACGGACACTAAAGGGAAAGGGTGAGAACTCATATACTGATGACATACTATTGAACACTAAAATAACTGCTCCAAAAATAATGTTGGGGGGACAGCCATGCTAAAGCCATGGACCCCCTTGGAGGCGACTCAGATGACTAAGGACGCCCCTGACCCACTCACTACCAGTGTGAAATATTATGAGTGGCTTCATAAAATATGTATTGCCTATACCCCCCTCCCTCGAGATGTAGAAATGTTATTAAAAATAGGATATGGGAGCAGATGGTCTTTAGTAAAAAGTGCGTTCCAAATTCCACAGGAAAGAGATTGGACCATACTGACTAATAATATGGATGTCACAGAAAATAGATTGATTAACTGGTTAGAGTCTATCAGGGACACAATTAATGGCCTAGCAGTTAAACATGGTGATTTTTCTCAAGTCACTGCCACGTTGCAGAAGCCAGGTGAGTCAGTGGCTGATTACATCTTAAGGTACAATGAAGCATGGCATAACAGTGCAGGGGTACCGCGCACAACTGATGCCTATAAGGTTTTAGCTACTCAAACACTTATGAATGGATTGCAGGCTTCTGTGGCCCACAGTTGTAAACTGCGCCACCCTGATTGGTCCACTAAAGGATATCACGAGTTGTGCACGCTTCTCATAACCATGACAAGAGATGGCATTTTTAGGGTAAGGAAGGACATCGCTAAAAATGACAAAGGAATGATGTTGCAGCAAGTACAAAGAGAGGAGGCACCAGAGGGAATGTACTATCAGGGGGCACAGCATAGACAGGATAATGGACAAGGATACCAGAGAAGAGACAAGAGTAGGGATCAGTGTTATATTTGCCGGAGGTATGGGCACTGGGGACGCAATTGTAGAAATAATAGAGGTAGAATGGACTGGAATGAGAGAAGTGACCAGTATAATAGAAATGATAGAAACAACAGGAATGAAAGGTTTGACAGAAATGAAATACAGCCATCAGTACCACCCATGCCCAGAGACCTGAAGCAGACCCAGCACTCCCTGAGGAATCCTTTCCAGGAGCAACATGGATCAGCACAGGACCCCGTGGAGAGAGAGATGGGACAAACGGCGGAAACCAGAGCCCAGTACTTTATGATGACGGTATCAGACACACCTGAGGAGAATCCCATGTTCCAAATTAAGGTAGGAGGTAAAGAGATCGATTTCCTAATAGACAGTGGTGCAACCCTATCAGCAGTAAGAAACAAGTTGGGTCCTAGTAGTGGTGAAACAGTCAGTACTATAGCAGTAAATGGAATGATTATGCATGAAGAATTGTCAGAACCCCTACCAGTTTCTGTTGATGACTTCACACTGACCCATCAGTTTCTCCTGTCACCAGATGCACCCATCAATTTGCTGGGGAGAGACCTCCTCTGTAAATTGCATGCAACAATATATTTTTCACAAAATGGGATTTACTTACAAGTACCTGAGGACAGGTTAGAATTGGCTAATAGAGCACTTACTGCTTGCAAACTAAGTGAGGACTCTGTGTTATGTGCACCGCATGTCTTGTCTCTCTCTCCAACACGTTACCAATGGACTCCATTAAATGGAGATTTTTATGAGAACATGTTTCTAGAACTGTTTAAATACAGCCCTGACATTGGGAGTGAATTGGTCACTCATTTAGTGCAGTTGACATTAGTACCTGGGCCCATACACTGTACTGCAGCATTTTTCACAGGAGTAGTGCATGAATGGTACGCCTACAGGGCAGACAAACATTTGTACTGGACAATGGAGTTGCTCGAGCACACATTATATGTAGGAAAAGAAGGGTGTGCAGTGAGCATTGAACTAGGACCACAGGAAATGAGGTTATTTCAAGTGCCAGATTCTGAACCACATGTATCCATAGCTGTAGCACCAGGTTACTACCCTAAGGATTTGGGCCCCATGGTCAAACGCCTTCAGGACTTACCTAGAACTAAGGATTTTACATTTCCTTTAGGAATTGTGTCTGTGTTGGGAGATGGAGAAGGGTGGTGTTGGACGTTGTGTATGAACAGAAATGACAGGACTGCAGTTTTTGAGAAGCTTGAAGGGAATATGGGTTTACAGCTGACTAAAAACAAGGTTCTAGAGCAAGTGAACTCAGAGGTTTGGGCAAAACACAAAAATGAGGCAGGATTATTGAAAACATGCCCTCCCCATAAAGTGACACTTAAAGAAAATGCAGAATTACCTTATGTCCGTCAGTACAGACTGTCACCTCAGGCAGAGGAGGGAATAAAGCCTGTGATTGAATCTCTGTTGCAACAGGGTATCATTAAAAAGACCTCCAGCCCCTGTAATAGTCCTATCATTCCATTGCCCAAGGGCAATACTGGGCAGTATAGGTTCATACAAGACTTACGACAGATAAACAACATTGTGGTTCCCTTAGCACCTGTTGTGCCTGACACCAATACTATATCATCTTCTACACCTGTAGAGGCAGAGTACTTTTCAGTCATTGATCTCTCCTCTGCGTTTTTCAGTATTAGAGTCCATCCAGAGAGCGAGTACCTTTTTGCCTTCACAGTGAAAGATACTCAATATACTTTCAGAAGACTAGCTCAAGGCTACACTGAGAGTCCCACGGTCTATGCGCAGGCAGTGAAGAGAGACCTGGACAGCCTACACCTGGAAGGTGGTAGCATCATCTTGCAGTACGCTGATGATCTACTCGTGGCATCTCCATCACTTGAGGCCTGTGAAAAAGACACTGTAGCGCTGCTGAATCACCTCCAGGAGAGAGGACACAAAGCTTCATTGTCAAAATTCCAGTGCTGCCAAAAAGAGGTGACTTACCTGGGTTATGTGGTATCCAAAGGTACACGCCGCATATCACCTGACAGGATAAAAATGATTCAGGGCATGCAGCGCCCATCCACCAAGAAAAGAATGCTGTCATTCCTGGGGATGATGAACTACTGCCGCCAGTGGATCCCTGAGTACAGATCCTATGATGCCATCCTGCGACAATGTACACTACAAGATGCTCCCAACAACATTGTATGGAATAATGAACTTGCAGACTGTTTTAAGAAACTGGGAGAGACTTTGTGTACTGCGCCAGCCCTGGGGCTGCCTGATTACAAACTGCCCTTCCATCTCTATGTATCAGAGCAAAATGGCATTGTGAATGGTGTGCTGACACAGCAGCATGGCTCAGGAAAAAGACCTGTGGCATACTACTCTGTGACTTTGCCTGCAGCAGTAACTGGGCATCCGGCTTGTTTGAGAGCAGTGGCATCAGCAGCTGTGCTGGTAGAGAGGACGGCTCCCATTGTGTTGGACTACCCTTGTATTGTTTATGTGCCACATTCGGTGCAGTTGTTGTTGTCATCTGCAGCAACACAACATTTTTCGGCGGTCAGGCAAACAGGTTATGAGGTCACTCTGTTGTCTAACACCAATATCACCATTAAAAGATGCCCACCTGTTAATTTGGCAACATTATTACCTCCATCAGGTGATTCAGATGGGACCCCTGACCATGACTGTGTTGAGGTTTTAGAGACATGCACCACACCCAGACCAGATTTGCAGCAAACACCAAAGAAAAAACAGACTATGAGTGGTACACTGATGGTTCCTCCAGCAGACTAACAGACACTGATTACAGAGCAGGGTATGCTATAACAACAGTAGACACCATAGTTGAAAGTGCAGCCCTCCCCCCTGGCACATCTGCCCAGCAAGCCGAGCTGTATGCTGTAACAAGAGCATGCATCCTAGCTGAAGGAAAAAATGTTAATATTTACACTGATTCACGTTATGCCTTTGGAGTTGTCCACAATTTTGGCCAGCTGTGGCAGTATCGTGGTTTCATAACAGCAGCAGGACGCCCCATTCAAAATGGCCCCTTAGTAAAGAATTTGCTACAGGCAATACTACTACCCAACAGAATAGCAGTAATAAAATGTGAAGCACGTACAGGAGCTAATACTGAGATACCCAGAGGTAACGCCATGGCTGACACAGCAGCAAAAGAGAGCATGTTACAGCCAGTACAGATGGTGCCTTTAATGGCACAAAGTATTCCAAAAATACAGCTGATTCAGAGACAATTGTTGCTAGCTGATGTGAAAGAAGCACAATGGTCTGCACCACCAGAGGAAGAAAGAGCGTGGATTGATGCTGGATGTGGGCCGAATGATGAGGGATTGTGGGTCCACCAGGATGGGAGGCCTATGGCCCACGCAGTATGTTCCTGCCCCTTACAAGGCTTGCTCATGGACCCACTCACATGGCTCAAGGAGGGATGAATGCTTTGATTAGACAAGAACAGTTTGCACCAGGGATAACAGCTTTCACTGCACAGTTCTGCAACCAATGTCTTGTCTGTGCCCAACATGCTAAAAGTCGGTCCCCCGCTACCCATGATCACTTGCCAGTACCAGAGGGTCCATTTACCAACATTCAAATAGACTCCGCCTATATGCCCCCAGTGAATGGATTCAAATATTTGCTGGTATGTGTGGATTAATTTTCAAAATGGGTGGAGGCGTTTGCCACAAGGAAGAATGATGCAGCAACTGTTGTGCGATGCTTGATGAAAGATATCATACCCCGGTTTGGCGTTCCCCAGAGCATAAACAGTGACAGAGGGGGTGAATTTGTGGCTGCAGTTGTGCACAAGATGTGTGACTGTTTGGGAATAGAGTGGAAACTGCATGCCCCTTACCACCCACAAAGTTCAGGCCAGGTAGAGAGAATGAACTCCACAATAAAACATAAATTAACCAAAACAACTGATGCAACAGGCCTGAAATGGCCAGATGCGTTGCCTTTAGTGCTGCATGCCATAAGAGCAACACCATCTAGAACAACTCTCTTGTCCCCCCATGAGGTATTGATGGGGCGGCCTATGTCGGTGGGGTTGAGGTTGCCTCTCACAGCATCCCAAGCAGCACTGCTGTGGACGTATGAGCATATTTCTGACTATGCTGTACAATTGTCAGTGGTCTTGAGGCATCACCATCTCCAGGTGAAGGAAGCTTTGCTCCATCCTTCCTCAGAACAATCACCCCCTTTTAAACCTGGAGACATGGTCATGGTGAGAAAAATAAAAGATGTTTCTCTTAGTTCTAGGTGGACTGGACCCCACATTGTGCTCCTGGTTACGAGAACAGTGGTAAAGGTGCAGGGACGTCCCGAGTGGCAGCACGGAACACGATGCAGGGCTGCACCAACAACGCCTGAGGCAGAGGCACCTTTAACAGATGAGCACCGGCCACCTGTGGAGCAGCGCGAAACACCGGACAAGGGGGAGACAGACCAGACCTCTCCTAACAACAATGCTGAGGGTCCCTCAACAAGTGTCCCAGGAGCGGTGACACCAACTGATGCTGTTGAGTGAAGCACGCAACGCAGTCTAGAAAAAGGTGATGGTCTGCACCTGCCAAAAAATAGGCTGAAGAGGACAACGCAGGGCAGGTCCGGGAAACCGCCCCTGAACAAGACGACTACGGACCAGGAGGAGAAGCAGATGACAGCGCACCACGAGAATTTCCATTATTGACACTTAGAGAAAGTGCCCTGGAAGAGACAGAAAGACACTGCCTAACAATATTTTAAATCCTGAAAGTGATATTTACCACTGTCAAGAAAATGCATCGCATTGTGTAAACACTATTTTTAGTACCTTAATTATGTGTGTGCTACATGTATTGCAACAACCTGCTGACCATCCCCTCATTGCAGTACATGAGAAAGTCACCCAGGCTTTAGGTCTTCAAAATTGCTGGATTTGTAGAGAATTATCCAGACACCCCAGCGACCCAATTGGCCTATATGAAACACCTGTGCCTATACAAAATTATGCCCAAGAAATAGGATGCCTCATATCCAACGTAACTTGGGATTGTGGAGAAGGAAGGATTGGATGGTACCCACATTGTACCATACTGCCAAATATTCAAGCCCAATACAAAGTGTCACCTACAGTAGAATACAAAGACAAGGAAAAAGCATTTCCTGTATGTTTAAAGCATCATGTTTCAGGATGTAACCCAGCTTCCCGATACTTAGGACATTTAAAAAGAAGCCAGTGTCCTAACATATTATAATTTGATAATACCACAGGTAATTGGAACATAAGAGACAGGCAGTTAGTAAGTAGGAACTGGACAGCTAAGGTACGAGGAAAACAAGCAAACTACACTTTACATTACTGGAACATCACTGTAGATGGAGAGACACTATTAATAACACCTGATGGCCTTCTATACGATCCATTAATTGAGCAAAGGAATAAGCATGCTAGGGCACCAAATGTGATTTCTAAAATATTAGAATACCCCATATTGTCAGCTCGCTGCTCATACATGGCACCATGGGCAAATGTTATGCTTATAAATTCTTCATGGATTGATTACAAATGGTGTGATCAATTTCAAAACACTTTTCCTGAAGGGGTAGGCCTTCCTCTCAGTAAATATCACACATTGGACACACAGTTACAGGGCGGAATGTATTTTATTTGTGGCACTAAAGCATACAAGGTGCTTCCCCGGCACTGGGAAGGCATGTGTGCTATTTCTAATCTTACACCAAACATTTCAGTCGTGCCACATATTGCAGCCCATGAGCCACTAAATTTGGGGAGTTTTGCTCATAGATATAAAAGAGATATACATGCACCTATTCTGGAAGCTAGACAAGGTCTATTCTTTGAACTAATGCGTATATTTATTCCTGGATATGGGGTATATGATTTAGAATTGGCCCTTGTTAATATGTCTGCTGAGCTAGCTGTAGCATTCAATGCAACAAGAGATGCACTTCAACAGCTGCAAATGGAAATTAATTCAGTAGCTGCCATGACTATTCAACATCGAATTGCACTTGACCTCCTGACACTACAACAAGGAGGACTGTGTGTTTTATTAAATTCCTCTTGCTGTTATTTTTTAAACAAAAGTGGGAACATAGCAAGGGATGTGGCGCAAATTAAGCATGCGGTTCAAATATTCCATGGAGCAGAGAAAATTACAGATTCTGATGATTGGTCTTGGCTATGGTCCTGGCTACCAACAGGATGGTTAAAGCACTTAGTTCTAGCACTGCTGGGTATCTTTATAACAATAGTGATACTTTTGTGTTGTCTTCAGTGTTGTTGCTCCTTGGGACAGCAATTGTGTAGCAAAAGCATTCATTCAATTTCTGCAGTTAAAATTGTACCTACTACAGAGCCGGAGCTAGCCTGCAGATATCTTCAAATACAACAGGATGTAGAGAAAGCCCACAAAGAAACATTTGAATTAATGGCTATAGATATATAACTTATAAATGCATTGAGTACGAGTATATCATTTTGTCTATGTTGAATAATGAATAACTCTTAGATGTGTCTACATCAATATATGCATGTTATTTAAACACTGTGTAATGCCCTTCAAAGATATGTACTTTATTGGTACTTTTATATTTCTACCATATATATATATATATATATATATATATATATATATATATATATATATATATATATATATATATTCATATTTTTCTTACAATGGTGTATGATATTGCTATCAAAAAGGAGGGATATTGTGAGGAAAAATATATATGTATATGTTTGCATCAGCCAGATAAGGGAATCAATCCAATTCTCCTCCGCACTATCTCAGACCCACTGAGCTAGCTATGTCTGTCTCTGACCAAACTGCTTGCTCTGTGCTCCTAGAATCCCCCCTCCTTTACAAATCTATTCCAGCCTGACCCAAGGGCCTTTATTGCCCTTTCTGACACGTCCTTGGTTAACAGCTGTCAAAAGCCTCTGATTCTTGCTAGTTTAGCTTAAACTTATTTTCTGTTCCCTTGTGTCCTTCTACGGTATATTTTGCTCTATGTCTTGTGCTTGCATGACAATTCTATTTGTATAAATGGCCTTGTCCACATCTCCGGGTTTTACTGGTAACAGCCTTATTTTACTATATAAGCTCCCCTGAACGTCGGAGCAGGGCAGAAGAAGCTTGTTCCAAGACGTGACACTGGGATGTGCGTCTGCCTTCTGCCTTGGCATGCCAAGAAAAGAAGAAAGGTGCAAATACATTTCCTCTGTTTTGAAGCCTGCCTGGTGTCTGTGTTTACTTTGCGTCGCTCTGAGGAGGGTTGGAAGATTTATTACCCAACAAACGGCATAGTTCGTATAACAACGCAACACAGATGGATGTTTATGTTAGATACCAACTATTATTTTAAGTAAGGTGCTGAAATGATGTGCAGCAGAACATTACCCATTTCTAGCCTCATATGAAAAATGATGTGTTCTTTAAAAGGAGAATACAGTGGCACAAAACACAGGCAAACGCTGGGAATTTACATTATTTATAACACAAACTGTGATGATGTAATGGTTCTTCTGGTGTATATTTCAACTATAAATGTCCATTGTTGTGGATGGCCTCCTCTGCCCTTGGTTCCCATTCTGGTGAGCGGTCACCCCTGCCCTCTGTACCTATTCATGTGGGTGGCCTCTTCTGCTCTAAGTACCCAGTCTTGTGAATGATCTTCTCTTCCCTTGATACTCATTCTTGTGAGTCGGCATCTCTCGCCTTGGTACCCATTCTTGTGAGCGGTATCCTCTCCCCTTGGTACCCATTCTTGTGAGCGGTCTCCTCTCCCCTTGGTACCCATTCTTGTGATTCGGCACCTCTCGCCTTGGTACCCATTCTTGTGAGCGGTCTCCTCTCCCCTTGGTACCCATTCTTGTGAGTGGTCTCTTCTCCCCTTGGTACCCATTCTTGTGAGTCGGCACCTCTCGCCTTGGTACCCATTCTTGTGAGTGGTCTCTTCTCCCCTTGGTACCCATTCTTGTGAGTCAGCACCTCTCGCCTTGGTACCCATTCTTGTGAGCGGTCTACCCTCCCCTTGGTACCCATTCTTGTGAGTCGGCACCTCTCGCCTTGGTACCCATTCTTGTGACTGGTCTCCTCCCCCTTGGTACCCATTCTTGTGACTGGTCTCCTCTCCCCTTGGTACCCATTCTTGTGAGCGGTCTCCACTCCCCTTGGTACCTATTCTTGTGAGTGGACTCCTCTCTCCTTCGTGCCCATTCTTGTGAGCTGTCTCCTCTCCCTTTGTTACCTATTGTTAAGAGTCATTTCCTCTCCCCTTGGTATCCATTCTTGTGAATGGTCCCATATCCCCTTGGTACCCATTCTTGTAAGCGGTCTATTCTCACTTTAATATCCATTTTTGTGAGCAGACTCGTCTCCCTTTGGTACCTATTCTTGTGAGCAGTCTTTTCCTCCCCAGATACCCATTCTTGTCAGCAGTCTTTTCTTTCCTTGATACCATTCTTGTGGGTGGTCTTCTCTGCCCTTATACCCATTCTTGCGAATGGACTTCTCTCAACTTGGTACCCATTTTTGTGAGCGGTCTCCTCTGCCCTCGATACGTATTGTTATGAGTCATCTCCTCTCCCCTTCATACCCATTCTTGTGACTGGGCTCCTCAGCTTGCTACCCATTCTTGTGAGCGGTCTCCTCTCCCCTTGGTACCCACTCTTGTGAGCGGTCTCCCCTTGGTACACATTCTCATGAGCAGTCTCGTCCACTCCTTTCTCCCCATTCTTGTGAGCAGTCTCCTCTCCGCTTGGTATCCATTCTTGTGAGTGGTCTCTTTTCCACTTGGTACCCATTCTTGTGAGTGGTCTCTTTTCCCCTTGGTACCCGTTCATGTTAGTGGTCTTCTCTGCCCTTGGTACACTTTCTCATGAGCAGTCTCGTCCACTCCTTTCTCCCCATTCTTGTGAGCGGTCTCCTCTCCCCTTGGTACCCATTCTTGTGAGTGGTCTCTTCTCCCCTTGGTACCCATTCTTGTGAGTCGGCACCTCTCGCCTTGGTACCCATTCTTGTGAGTGGTCTCTTCTCCCCTTGGTACCCATTCTTGTGAGTCAGCACCTCTCGCCTTGGTACCCATTCTTGTGAGCGGTCTACCCTCCCCTTGGTACCCATTCTTGTGAGTCGGCACCTCTCGCCTTGGTACCCATTCTTGTGACTGGTCTCCTCCCCCTTGGTACCCATTCTTGTGACTGGTCTCCTCTCCCCTTGGTACCCATTCTTGTGACTGGTCTCCTCTCCCCTTGGTACCCATTCTTGTGAGCGGTCTCCACTCCCCTTGGTACCTATTCTTGTGAGTGGACTCCTCTCTCCTTCGTGCCCATTCTTGTGAGCTGTCTCCTCTCCCTTTGTTACCTATTGTTAAGAGTCATTTCCTCTCCCCTTGGTATCCATTCTTGTGAATGGTCCCATATCCCCTTGGTACCCATTCTTGTAAGCGGTCTATTCTCACTTTAATATCCATTTTTGTGAGCAGACTTGTCTCCCTTTGGTACCTATTCTTGTGAGCAGTCTTTTCCTCCCCAGATACCCATTCTTGTGAGCAGTCTTTTCTTTCCTTGATACCCATTCTTGTGGGTGGTCTTCTCTGCCCTTATACCCATTCTTGCGAATGGACTTCTCTCAACTTGGTACCCATTTTTGTGAGCGGTCTCCTCTGCCCTCGATACGTATTGTTATGAGTCATCTCCTCTCCCCTTCATACCCATTCTTGTGACTGGGCTCCTCAGCTTGCTACCCATTCTTGTGAGCGGTCTCCTCTCCCCTTGGTACCCACTCTTGTGAGCGGTCTCCCCTTGGTACACATTCTCATGAGCAGTCTCGTCCACTCCTTTCTCCCCATTCTTGTGAGCAGTCTCCTCTCCGCTTGGTATCCATTCTTGTGAGTGGTCTCTTTTCCCCTTGGTACCCATTCTTGTGAGTGGTCTCTTTTCCCCTTGGTACCCGTTCATGTTAGTGGTCTTCTCTGCCCTTGGTACACTTTCTCATGAGCAGTCTCGTCCACTCCTTTCTCCCCATTCTTGTGAGCGGTCTCCTCTCCCCTTGGTACCCATTCTTGTGAGTGGTCTCTTCTCCCATTGGTACCAGTTCATGTGAGTGGTCTCCTCTCCCCTTGGTACCCGTTCATGTGAGTGGTCTCCTCTCCCCTTGGTACCATTCTTGTGGGCTGTCTCCTCTCCCCTTTGTACCCATTCTTGTGAGCGGTCTCCTCTCCCCTTGGTACCCATTCTTGTGAGTGGTCTCCTCTCCCCTTGGTACCCATTCTTGTGAGCGGTCTCCTCTCCCCTTGGTACCCATTCTTGTGAGCGGTCTCCTCTCCCCTTGGTACCCATTCTTGTGAGCGGTCTCCTCTCCCCTTTGTACCCATTCGTGTGAGCGGTCTCCTCTCCCCTTTGTACCCATTTGTGAGAGCGGTCTCCTCTCCCCTTGGTACCCGTTCGTGTGAGTGGTCTCCTCTCCCCTTGGTACCCATTCTTGTGAGCGGTCTCCTCTCCCCTTTGTACCCATTCTTGTGAGCGGTCTCCTCTCCCCTTGGTACCCATTCTTGTGAGCGGTCTCCTCTCCCCTTTGTACCCATTCGTGTGAGCGGTCTCCTCTCCCCTTGGTACCTGTTCTTGTGAGCGGTTTTCTCTCCCCTTGGTACCCATTCTTGTGAGCGGTCTCCTCTCCCCTTGGTACCCGTTCTTGTGAGCGGTCTCCTCTCCCCTTGGTACCCATTCTTGTGAGCGGTCTCCTCTCCCCTTGGTACCCATTCTTCTGAGCGGTCTCCTCTCCCCTTGGTACCCATTCTTGTGAGCGGTCTCCTCTCCCCTTGGTACCCGTTCTTGTGAGCGGTCTCCTCTCCCCTTGGTACCCATTCTTGTGAGTGGTCTCCTCTCCCCTTGGTACCCATTCTTGTGGGCTGTCTCCTCTCCCCTTTGTACCCATTCTCGTGAGCGGTCTCCTCTCCCCTTGGTACCCATTCTTGTGAGTGGTCTCCTCTCCCCTTGGTACCCGTTCGTGTGAGTAGTCTCCTCTCCCCTTGGTACCCATTCTTGTGGGCTGTCTCCTCTCCCCTTTGTACCCATTCTCGTGAGCGGTCTCCTCTCCCCTTGGTACCCATTCTTGTGAGTGGTCTCCCCTCCCCTTGGTACCCATTCTTGTGAGCGGTCTCCTCTCCCCTTTGTACCCATTCTTGTGAGCGGTCTCCTCTCCCCTTCGTACCCGTTCTTATGAGCGGTTTTCTCTCCCCTTGGTACCCATTCTTGTGAGCGGTCTCCTCTCCCCTTGGTACCCGTTCTTGTGAGCGGTCTCCTCTCCCCTTTGTACCCATTCTTGTGAGCGGTCTCCTCTCCCCTTGGTACCCATTCTTGTGAGCGGTCTCCTCTCCCTTGGTACCCGTTCTTGTGAGCGGTCTCCTCTCCCCTTGGTACCAATTCTTGTGAGTGGTCTCTTCTCCCCTTGGTACCAGTTCATGCGAGTGGTCTCCTCTCCCCTTGGCACCCATTCTTGTGAGTGGTCTCCTCTCCCCTTGGTACCCATTCTTGTGAGTGGTCTCCTCTCCCCT
Organism: Calotriton arnoldi; assembly: GCA_963921515.1. Classification (NCBI taxonomy): domain Eukaryota; kingdom Metazoa; phylum Chordata; class Amphibia; order Caudata; family Salamandridae; genus Calotriton; species Calotriton arnoldi. The sequence goes on along the minus strand of CAWUFW010000236.1, from coordinate 4,204,816 downwards.
TGGTACCCATTCTTGTGAGACGTCTCTTCTCCCCTTGGTACCCGTTCTTGTGAGCGGTCTCCTCTCCCCTTGGTACCCATTCTTGTGAGTGGTCTCCTCTCCCCTTGGTACCCATTCTTGTGAGCGGTCTCCTCTCCCCTTGGTACCCATTCTTGTGAGCGGTCTCCTCTCCCCTTGGTACCCATTCTTGTGAGCGGTCTCCTCTCCCCTTTGTACCCATTCGTGTGAGCGGTCTCCTCTCCCCTTTGTACCCATTTGTGAGAGCGGTCTCCTCTCCCCTTGGTACCCGTTCGTGTGAGTGGTCTCCTCTCCCCTTGGTACCCATTCTTGTGAGCGGTCTCCTCTCCCCTTTGTACCCATTCTTGTGAGCGGTCTCCTCTCCCCTTGGTACCCATTCTTGTGAGCGGTCTCCTCTCCCCTTTGTACCCATTCGTGTGAGCGGTCTCCTCTCCCCTTGGTACCTGTTCTTGTGAGCGGTTTTCTCTCCCCTTGGTACCCATTCTTGTGAGCGGTCTCCTCTCCCCTTGGTACCCGTTCTTGTGAGCGGTCTCCTCTCCCCTTGGTACCCATTCTTGTGAGCGGTCTCCTCTCCCCTTGGTACCCATTCTTCTGAGCGGTCTCCTCTCCCCTTGGTACCCATTCTTGTGAGCGGTCTCCTCTCCCCTTGGTACCCGTTCTTGTGAGCGGTCTCCTCTCCCCTTGGTACCCATTCTTGTGAGTGGTCTCCTCTCCCCTTGGTACCCATTCTTGTGGGCTGTCTCCTCTCCCCTTTGTACCCATTCTCGTGAGCGGTCTCCTCTCCCCTTGGTACCCATTCTTGTGAGTGGTCTCCTCTCCCCTTGGTACCCGTTCGTGTGAGTAGTCTCCTCTCCCCTTGGTACCCATTCTTGTGGGCTGTCTCCTCTCCCCTTTGTACCCATTCTCGTGAGCGGTCTCCTCTCCCCTTGGTACCCATTCTTGTGAGTGGTCTCCCCTCCCCTTGGTACCCATTCTTGTGAGCGGTCTCCTCTCCCCTTTGTACCCATTCTTGTGAGCGGTCTCCTCTCCCCTTCGTACCCGTTCTTATGAGCGGTTTTCTCTCCCCTTGGTACCCATTCTTGTGAGCGGTCTCCTCTCCCCTTGGTACCCGTTCTTGTGAGCGGTCTCCTCTCCCCTTTGTACCCATTCTTGTGAGCGGTCTCCTCTCCCCTTGGTACCCATTCTTGTGAGCGGTCTCCTCTCCCCTTGGTACCCGTTCTTGTGAGCGGTCTCCTCTCCCCTTGGTACCAATTCTTGTGAGTGGTCTCTTCTCCCCTTGGTACCAGTTCATGCGAGTGGTCTCCTCTCCCCTTGGCACCCATTCTTGTGAGTGGTCTCCTCTCCCCTTGGTACCCATTCTTGTGAGTGGTCTCCTCTCCCCTTGGTACCCATTCTTGTGAGACGTCTCTTCTCCCCTTGGTACCCGTTCTTGTGAGCGGTCTCCTCTCCCCTTTGTACCCATTCTTGTGGGCTGTCTCCTCTCCCCTTTGTACCCATTCTTGTGAGCGGTCTCCTCTACTCTTGGAACCCATTCTTGTGAGCGGTCTCCTCTCCCCTTGGTACCCATTCTTGTGAGCGGTCTCCTCTCCCCTTTGTACCCATTCTTGTGAGCGGTCTCCTCTCCCCTTGGTACCCATTCTTGTGAGTGGTCTCCTCTACCCTTGGTACCCATTCGTGTGAGTGGTCTCCTCTCCCCTTTGTACCCATTCTTGTGAGTGGTCTCCTCTCCCCTTGGTACCCATTCTTGTGAGCTGTCTCCTCTCCCCTTTGTACCCATTCTTGTGAGCGGTCTCCTCTCCCCTTTGTACCCGTTCTTGTGGGTGGTCTCCTCTCCCCTTGGTACTCATTCTTGTGAGCGGTCTCCTCTCCCCTTTGTACCTGTTCTTGTGGGTGGTCTCCTCTCCCCTTGGTACCCATTCTTGTGAGTGGTCTCTTCTCCCCTTGGTACCCGTTCTTGTGAGTGGTCTCTTCTCCCCTTGGTACCTATTCTCATGAGCACTCTCCTCCACCCCTTTCTACCCATTCTTGTGAGCAGTCTCCTCTTCCCTTGGTATCCATTCTTGTGAGCGGTCACATCTCCCCTTGGTATCCATTCTTGTGAGATGTCTCCTCTTCCCTTGGTATCTATTCTTGTGAACGCTCTCATCTCTCCTTTGTATGATACCTTTGTTATGACTCTGCCTGGACACCCAAAGAGAAGCTCTCCGGTAACACTCAGTGCTTTGGGTGAATTGTTTTGAATTGTTTCTTACTTATCTCTTATGTTCTTTTCAGCCCACCCACTCACACACCGTACATCAACCTTCCTTGGAATGCCTCATGCCCTCCAGAGCATGACACAACAACATGACCTTCTTGTCAAGCCATGCACCCACACAGGATGTTTTGCACTTTAGCATGGCTCAGCTCCCTCTGTTATAATCTCTCTGGTATTCCAAAGGCCACAGTAGCCTCCATTCTTGTGAGCGGTCTCCTCTCCCCTTGGTACTCATTCTTGTGGGCGGTCTCCTCTCCCCTTGGTACTCATTTTTGTGACTGGTCTCCTCTCCCCTTGGTACCCATTCTTGTGAGCGGTCTCCTCTCTCCTTGGTACTCATTCTTGTGGGCGGTCTCTTCTCCCCTTGGTACCCATTCTTGTGGGCGGTCTCCTCTCCCCTTGGTACTCATTCTTGTGAGCGGTCTCCTCTCCCCTTGGTACCCATTCTTGTGGGCGGTCTCCTTTCCCCTTGGTACCAATTCTTGTGGGTGGTCTCCTCTCTCCTTGTTACACAGTCTTGTGAGCGGTCTCCTCTCCCCTTGGTACTCATTCTTGTGGGCAGTCTCCTCTCTCCTTGTTACACAGTCTTGTGAGCGGTCTCCTCTCCCCTTGGTACTCATTCTTGTGGGCAGTCTCCTCTCTCCTTGTTACACAGTCTTGTGAGCGGTCTCCTCTCCCCTTGGTACCCATTCTTGTGTGCGGTCTCCTCTCTCCTTGTTACACAGTCTTGTGAGCGACCTCCTCTCCCCTTGGTAGCCATTCTTGTGGGGGGTGTCCTCTCTCCTTGTTACACAGTCTTGTGAGCGGTCTCCTCTCCCCTTGGTACCCATTCTTGTGAGCGGTCTCCTCTCCCCTTTGTACCCATTCTTGTGAGCGGTCTCCTCTCCCCTTTGTACCCGTTCTTGTGGGTGGTCTCCTCTCCCCTTGGTACCCGTTCTTGTGAGTGGTCTCCTCTCCCCTTGGTACCCATTCTTGTGTGCGGTCTCTTCTCTCCTTGTTACACAGTCTTGTGAGCGACCTCCTCTCCCCTTGGTAGCCATTCTTGTGGGGGGTCTCCTCTCTCCTTGTTACACAGTCTTGTGAGCGGTCTCCTCTCCCCTTGGTACTCATTCTTGTGGGCAGTCTCCTCTCTCCTTGTTACACAGTCTTGTGAGCGGTCTCCTCTCCCCTTGGTACTCATTCTTGTGGGCGGTCTCCTCTCTCCTTGTTACACAGTCTTGTGAGCGGTCTCCTCTCCCCTTTGTACCTGTTCTTGTGAGTGGTCTCCTCTCCCCTTTGTACCCATTCTTGTGAGCGGTCTCCTCTCCCCTTGGTACCCATTCTTGTGAGCGGTCTCCTCTCCCCTTTGTACCCATTCGTGTGAGCGGTCTCCTCTCCCCTTGGTACCCGTTCTTGTGAGCGGTTTTCTCTCCCCTTGGTACCCATTCTTGTGAGCGGTCTCCTCTCCCCTTGGTACCCGTTCTTGTGAGCGGTCTCCTCTCCCCTTGGTACCCATTCTTGTGAGCGGTCTCCTCTCCCCTTGGTACCCTTTCTTGTGAGCGGTCTCCTCTCCCCTTGGTACCCATTCTTGTGAGCGGTCTCCTCTCCCCTTTGTACCCATTCTTGTGAGCGGTCTCCTCTCCCCTTGGTACCCATTCTTGTGAGCGGTCTCCTCTACCCTTGGTACCCATTCGTGTGAGTGGTCTCCTCTCCCCTTTGTACCCATTCTTGTGAGTGGTCTCCTCTCCCCTTGGTACCCATTCTTGTGAGCAGTCTCCTCTCCCCTTTGTACCCATTCTTGTGAGCGGTCTCCTCTCCCCTTTGTACCCGTTCTTGTGAGTGGTCTCCTCTCCCCTTGGTACCCATTCTTGTGAGCGGTCTCCTCTCCCCTTTGTACCCATTCTTGTGAGCGGTCTCCTCTCCCCTTGGTACACTTTCTCATGAGCAGTCTCGTCCACTCCTTTCTCCCCATTCTTGTGAGCGGTCTCCTCTCCCCTTGGTACCCATTCTTGTGAGTGGTCTCTTCTCCCATTGGTACCAGTTCATGTGAGTGGTCTCCTCTCCCTTGGTACCCGTTCATGTGAGTGGTCTCCTCTCCCCTTGGTACCATTCTTGTGGGATGTCTCCTCTCCCCTTTGTACCCATTCTTGTGAGCGGTCTCCTCTCCCCTTGGTACCCATTCTTGTGAGTGGTCTCCTCTCCCCTTGGTACCCATTCTTGTGAGCGGTCTCCTCTCCCCTTGGTACCCATTCTTGTGAGCGGTCTCCTCTCCCCTTGGTACCCATTCTTGTGAGCGGTCTCCTCTCCCCTTTGTACCCATTCGTGTGAGCGGTCTCCTCTCCCCTTTGTACCCATTTGTGAGAGCGGTCTCCTCTCCCCTTGGTACCCGTTCGTGTGAGTGGTCTCCTCTCCCCTTGGTACCCATTCTTGTGAGCGGTCTCCTCTCCCCTTTGTACCCATTCTTGTGAGCGGTCTCCTCTCCCCTTGGTACCCATTCTTGTGAGCGATCTCCTCTCCCCTTTGTACCCATTCGTGTGAGCGGTCTCCTCTCCCCTTGGTACCCGTTCTTGTGAGCGGTTTTCTCTCCCCTTGGTACCCATTCTTGTGAGCGGTCTCCTCTCCCCTTGGTACCCGTTCTTGTGAGCGGTCTCCTCTCCCCTTGGTACCCATTCTTGTGAGCGGTCTCCTCTCCCCTTGGTACCCATTCTTGTGAGCGGTCTCCTCTCCCCTTGGTACCCATTCTTGTGAGCGGTCTCCTCTCCCTTGGTACCCGTTCTTGTGAGCGGTCTCCTCTCCCCTTGGTACCCATTCTTGTGAGTGGTCTCCTCTCCCCTTGGTACCCGTTCGTGTGAGTAGTCTCCTCTCCCCTTGGTACCCATTCTTGTGGGCTGTCTCCTCTCCCCTTTGTACCCATTCTCGTGAGCGGTCTCCTCTCCCCTTGGTACCCATTCTTGTGAGTGGTCTCCCCTCCCCTTGGTACCCATTCTTGTGAGCGGTCTCCTCTCCCCTTGGTACCCATTCTTGTGAGCGGTCTCCTCTCCCCTTTGTACCCATTCATGTGAGCGGTCTCCTCTCCCCTTCGTACCCGTTCTTGTGAGCGGTTTTCTCTCCCGTTGGTACCCATTCTTGTGAGCGGTCTCCTCTCCCCTTGGTACCCGTTCTTGTGAGCGGTCTCCTCTCCCCTTTGTACCCATTCTTGTGAGCGGTCTCCTCTCCCCTTGGTACCCATTCTTGTGAGCGGTCTCCTCTCCCCTTGGTACCCATTCTTGTGAGCGGTCTCCTCTCCCCTTGGTACCCGTTCTTGTGAGCGGTCTCCTCTCCCCTTGGTACCAATTCTTGTGAGTGGTCTCTTCTCCCCTTGGTACCAGTTCATGCGAGTGGTCTCCTCTCCCCTTGGCACCCATTCTTGTGAGTGGTCTCCTCTCCCCTTGGTACCCATTCTTGTGAGTGGTCTCCTCTCCCCTTGGTACCCATTCTTGTGAGTGGTCTCTTCTCCCCTTGGTACCCATTCTTGTGAGCGGTCTCCTCTCCCCTTTGTACCCATTCTTGTGGGCTGTCTCCTCTCCCCTTTGTACCCATTCTTGTGAGCGGTCTCCTCTACTCTTGGAACCCATTCTTGTGAGCGGTCTCCTCTCCCCTTGGTACCCATTCTTGTGAGCGGTCTCCTCTCCCCTTTGTACCCATTCTTGTGAGCGGTCTCCTCTCCCCTTGGAACCCATTCTTGTGAGCGGTCTCCTCTACCCTTGGTACCCATTCATGTGAGTGGTCTCCTCTCCCCTTTGTACCCATTCTTGTGAGTGGTCTCCTCTCCCCTTGGTACCCATTCTTGTGAGCGGTCTCCTCTCCCCTTGGAACCCATTCTTGTGAGCGGTCTCCTCTCCCCTTGGAACCCATTCTTGTGAGCGGTCTCCTCTACCCTTGGTACCCATTCATGTGAGTGGTCTCCTCTCCCCTTTGTACCCATTCTTGTGAGTGGTCTCCTCTCCCCTTGGTACCCATTCTTGTGAGCGGTCTCCTCTCCCCTTGGAACCCATTCTTGTGAGCGGTCTCCTCTACCCTTGGTACCCATTCTTGTGAGCGGTCTCCTCTCCCCTTTGTACCCATTCTTGTGAGTGGTCTCCTCTCCCCTTGGTACCCATTCTTGTGAGCGGTCTCCTCTCCCCTTTGTACCCATTCTTGTGAGCGGTCTCCTCTCCCCTTTGTACCCATTCTTGTGAGCGGTCTCCTCTCCCCTTTGTACCCATTCTTGTGGGTGGTCTCCTCTCCCCTTGGCACCCATTCTTGTGAGCGGTCTCCTCTCCTGTACCTGTTCTTGTGGGTGGTCTCCTCTCCCCTTGGTACCCATTCTTGTGAGTGGTCTCTTCTCCCCTTGGTACCCGTTCTTGTGAGTGGTCTCTTCTCCCCTTGGTACCTATTCTCATGAGCACTCTCCTCCACCCCTTTCTACCCATTCTTGTGAGCAGTCTCCTCTTCCCTTGATATCCATTCTTGTGAGCGGTCTCCTCTCCCCTTGGTACTCATTCTTGTGGGCGGTCTCCTCTCCCCTTGGTACTCATTCTTGTGGGCGGTCTCCTCTCCCCTTGGTACTCATTTTTGTGACTGGTCTCCTCTCCCCTTGGTACCCATTCTTGTGGGTGGTCTCCTTTCCCCTTGGTACTCATTCTTGTGAGCGGTCTCCTCTCCCCTTGGTACCAATTCTTGTGGGTGGTCTCCTCTCTCCTTGTTACACAGTCTTGTGAGCGGTCTCCTCTCCCCTGGTACACATTCTTGTGAGCGGTCTCCTCTCCCCTTGGTACTCATTCTTGTGGGCGGTCTCCTCTCTCCTTGTTACACAGTCTTGTGAGCGGTCTCCTCTCCCCTTGGTACACATTCTTGTGTGCGGTCTCCTCTCTCCTTGTTACACAGTTTTGTGAGCGACCTCCTCTCCCCTTGGTTGCCATTCTTGTGGGGGGTCTCCTCTCTCCTTGTTACACAGTCTTGTGAGCGGTCTCCTCTCCCCATGGTACTCATTCTTGTGGGCAGTCTCCTCTCTCCTTGTTACACAGTCTTGTGAGCGGTCTCCTCTCCCCTTGGTACCCATTCTTGTGGGCGGTCTCCTCTCCCCTTGGTACCCATTCTTGTGTGCGGTCTCCTCTCTCCTTGTTACACAGTCTTGTGAGCGACCTCCTCTCCCCTTGGTAGCCATTCTTGTGGGGGGTCTCCTCTCTCCTTGTTACACAGTCTTGTGAGCGGTCTCCTCTCCCCTTGGTACCCATTCTTGTGAGCGGTCTCCTCTCCCGTTGGTACCCATTCTTGTGAGTGGTCTCTTCTCCCCTTGGTACCCGTTCTTGTGAGTGGTCTCTTCTCCCCTTGGTACCCGTTCTTGTGAGTGGTCTCTTCTCCCTTTGGTACCTATTCTCACGAGCACTCTCCTCCACCCCTTTCTACCCATTCTTGTGAGCAGTCTCCTCTTCCCTTGATATCCATTCTTGTGAGCGGTGACATCTACCCTTGGTACTCATTCTTGTGGGCGGTCTCTTCTCCTCTTGGTACCCATTCTTGTGGGTGGTCTCTTCTCCCCTTGGTACTCATTCTTGTGGGCGGTCTCCTCTCCACTTGGTACTCATTTTTGGAACTGGTCTCCTCTACCCTTGGTACCCATTCTTGTGAGTGGTCTCCTCTCCCCTTGGTACTCATTCTTGTGGGCGGTCTCCTCTCCCCTTGGTACCCATTCTTGTGGGCGGTCTCCTCTCCCCTTGGTACTCATTCTTGTGGGCGGTCTCCTCTCCCCTTGGTACCCATTCTTGTGAGCGGTCTCCTCTCCCCTTGGTACTCATTCTTGTGGGCGGTCTCTTCTCCCCTTGGTACTCATTCTTGTGGGCGGTCTCCTCTCCCCTTGGTACTCATTTTTGTGACTGGTCTCCTCTCCCCTTGGTACTCATTCTTGTGGGCGGTCTCCTCTCCCCTTGTTACACAGTCTTGTGAGCGACCTCCTCTCCCCTTGGTACCCATTCTTGTGGGTGGTCTCCTCTCTCCTTGTTACACAGTCTTGTGAGCGGTCTCCTCTCCCCTTGGTACCCATTCTTGTGTGCGGTCTCCTCTCTCCTTGTTACACAGTCTTGTGAGCGACCTCCTCTCCCCTTGGTACCCATTCTTGTGTGCGGTCTCCTCTCTCCTTGTTACACAGTCTTGTGAGCGACCTCCTCTCCCCTTGGTAGCAATTCTTGTGGGGGTCTCCTCTCTCCTTGTTACACAGTCTTGTGAGCGGTCTCCTCTCCCCTTGGTACTCATTCTTGTGAGCGGTCTCCTCTCTCCTTGTTACACAGTCTTGTGAGCGGTCTCCTCTCCCCTTGGTACTCATTCTTGTGTGAGGTCTCCTCTCTCCTTGTTACACAGTCTTGTGAGCGGTCTCCTCTCCCCTTGGTACTCATTCTTGTGAGCGGTCTCCTCTCCCCTTGTTACACAGTCTTGTGAGCGGTCTCCTCTCCCCTTGGTACCCGTTCTTGTGAGCGGTTTTCTCTCCCCTTGGTACCCATTCTTGTGAGCGGTCTCCTCTCCCCTTGGTACTCATTCTTGTGAGCGGTCTCCTCTCTCCTTGTTACACAGTCTTGTGAGCGGTCTCCTCTCCCCTTGGTACTCATTCTTGTGTGCGGTCTCCTCTCTCCTTGTTACACAGTCTTGTGAGCGGTCTCCTCTCCCCTTGGTACTCATTCTTGTGAGCGGTCTCCTCTCTCCTTGTTACACAGTCTTGTGAGCGGTCTCCTCTCCCCTTGGTACCCGTTCTTGTGAGCGGTTTTCTCTCCCTTGGTACCCATTCTTGTGAGCGGTCTCCTCTCCCTTGGTACCCGTTCTTGTGAGCGGTCTCCTCTCCCCTTGGTACCCATTCTTGTGAGCGGTCTCCTCTCCCCTTGGTACCCATTCTTGTGAGCGGTCTCCTCTCCCTTGGTACCCATTCTTGTGAGCGGTCTCCTCTCCCCTTGGTACCCGTTCTTGTGAGCGGTCTCCTCTCCCCTTGGTACCCATTCTTGTGAGCGGTCTCCTCTCCCCTTTGTACCCATTCGTGTGAGCGGTCTCCTCTCCCCTTGGTACCCGTTCTTGTGAGCGGTTTTCTCTCCCCTTGGTACCCATTCTTGTGAGCGGTCTCCTCTCCCCTTGGTACCCGTTCTTGTGAGCGGTCTCCTCTCCCCTTGGTACCCATTCTTGTGAGCGGTCTCCTCTCCCCTTGGTACCCATTCTTGTGAGCGGTCTCCTCTCCCCTTGGTACCCATTCTTGTGAGCGGTCTCCTCTCCCCTTGGTACCCGTTCTTGTGAGCGGTCTCCTCTCCCCTTGGTACCCATTCTTGTGAGTGGTCTCCTCTCCCCTTGGTACCCGTTCGTGTGAGTAGTCTCCTCTCCCCTTGGTACCCATTCTTGTGGGCTGTCTCCTCTCCCCTTTGTACCCATTCTCGTGAGCGGTCTCCTCTCCCCTTGGTACCCATTCTTGTGAGTGGTCTCCCCTCCCTTGGTACCCATTCTTGTGAGCGGTCTCCTCTCCCCTTGGTACCCATTCTTGTGAGCGGTCTCCTCTCCCCTTTGTACCCATTCATGTGAGCGGTCTCCTCTCCCCTTCGTACCCGTTCTTGTGAGCGGTTTTCTCTCCCTTGGTACCCATTCTTGTGAGCGGTCTCCTCTCCCCTTGGTACCCGTTCTTGTGAGCGGTCTCCTCTCCCCTTTGTACCCATTCTTGTGAGCGGTCTCCTCTCCCCTTGGTACCAATTCTTGTGAGTGGTCTCCTCTCCCCTTGGTACCCATTCTTGTGAGCGGTCTCCTCTCCCCTTGGTACCCGTTCTTGTGAGCGGTCTCCTCTCCCCTTGGTACCAATTCTTGTGAGTGGTCTCTTCTCCCCTTGGTACCAGTTCATGCGAGTGGTCTCCTCTCCCCTTGGCACCCATTCTTGTGAGTGGTCTCCTCTCCCCTTGGTACCCATTCTTGTGAGTGGTCTCCTCTCCCCTTGGTACCCATTCTTGTGAGTGGTCTCTTCTCCCCTTGGTACCCGTTCTTGTGAGCGGTCTCCTCTCCCCTTTGTACCCATTCTTGTGGGCTGTCTCCTCTCCCCTTTGTACCCATTCTTGTGAGCGGTCTCCTCTACTCTTGGAACCCATTCTTGTGAGCGGTCTCCTCTCCCCTTGGTACCCATTCTTGTGAGCGGTCTCCTCTCCCCTTTGTACCCATTCTTGTGAGCGGTCTCCTCTCCCCTTGGTACCCATTCTTGTGAGCGGTCTCCTCTACCCTTGGTACCCATTCATGTGAGTGGTCTCCTCTCCCCTTTGTACCCATTCTTGTGAGTGGTCTCCTCTCCCCTTGGTACCCATTCTTGTGAGCGGTCTCCTCTCCCCTTTGTACCCATTCTTGTGAGCGGTCTCCTCTCCCCTTTGTACCCATTCTTGTGAGTGGTCTCCTCTCCCCTTGGTACCCATTCTTGTGAGCGGTCTCCTCTCCCCTTTGTACCCATTCTTGTGAGCGGTCTCCTCTCCCCTTTGTACCCATTCTTGTGAGCGGTCTCCTCTCCCCTTTGTACCCATTCTTGTGGGTGGTCTCCTCTCCCCTTGGCACCCATTCTTGTGAGCGGTCTCCTCTCCTCTTTGTACCTGTTCTTGTGGGTGGTCTCCTCTCCCCTTGGTACCCATTCTTGTGAGTGGTCTCTTCTCCCCTTGGTACCCGTTCTTGTGAGTGGTCTCTTCTCCCCTTGGTACCTATTCTCATGAGCACTCTCCTCCACCCCTTTCTACCCATTCTTGTGAGCAGTCTCCTCTCCCCTTGGTACCCATTCTTGTGAGCGGTCTCCTCTCCCCTTTGTACCCATTCTTGTGAGCGGTCTCCTCTCCCCTTTGTACCCATTCTTGTGAGTGGTCTCCTCTCCCCTTGGTACCCATTCTTGTGAGCGGTCTCCTCTCCCCTTTGTACCCATTCTTGTGAGCGGTCTCCTCTCCCCTTTGTACCCATTCTTGTGAGTGGTCTCCTCTCCCCTTGGTACCCATTCTTGTGAGCGGTCTCCTCTCCCCTTTGTACCCATTCTTGTGAGCGGTCTCCTCTCCCCTTTGTACCCATTCTTGTGAGCGGTCTCCTCTCCCCTTTGTACCCATTCTTGTGGGTGGTCTCCTCTCCCCTTGGCACCCATTCTTGTGAGCGGTCTCCTCTCCTCTTTGTACCTGTTCTTGTGGGTGGTCTCCTCTCCCCTTGGTACCCATTCTTGTGAGTGGTCTCTTCTCCCCTTGGTACCCGTTCTTGTGAGTGGTCTCTTCTCCCCTTGGTACCTATTCTCATGAGCACTCTCCTCCACCCCTTTCTACCCATTCTTGTGAGCAGTCTCCTCTTCCCTTGATATCCATTCTTGTGAGTGGTCTCCTCTCCCCTTGGTACCCATTCTTGTGAGCGGTCTCCTCTCCCCTTGGTACTCATTCTTGTGGGCGGTCTCCTCTCCCCTTGGTACTCATTCTTGTGGGCGGTCTCCTCTCCCCTTGGTACTCATTTTTGTGACTGGTCTCCTCTCCCCTTGGTACCCATTCTTGTGGGTGGTCTCCTTTCCCCTTGGTACTCATTCTTGTGAGCGGTCTCCTCTCCCCTTGGTACCAATTCTTGTGGGTGGTCTCCTCTCTCCTTGTTACACAGTCTTGTGAGCGGTCTCCTCTCCCCTGGTACACATTCTTGTGAGCGGTCTCCTCTCCCCTTGGTACTCATTCTTGTGGGCGGTCTCCTCTCTCCTTGTTACACAGTCTTGTGAGCGGTCTCCTCTCCCCTTGGTACACATTCTTGTGTGCGGTCTCCTCTCTCCTTGTTACACAGTTTTGTGAGCGACCTCCTCTCCCCTTGGTTGCCATTCTTGTGGGGGTCTCCTCTCTCCTTGTTACACAGTCTTGTGAGCGGTCTCCTCTCCCCATGGTACTCATTCTTGTGGGCAGTCTCCTCTCTCCTTGTTACACAGTCTTGTGAGCGGTCTCCTCTCCCCTTGGTACCCATTCTTGTGGGCGGTCTCCTCTCCCCTTGGTACCCATTCTTGTGTGCGGTCTCCTCTCTCCTTGTTACACAGTCTTGTGAGTGACCTCCTCTCCCCTTGGTAGCCATTCTTGTGGGGGGTCTCCTCTCTCCTTGTTACACAGTCTTGTGAGCGGTCTCCTCTCCACTTGGTACCCATTCTTGTGAGCGGTCTCCTCTCCCCTTGGTACCCATTCTTGTGAGTGGTCTCTTCTCCCCTTGGTACCCGTTCTTGTGAGTGGTCTCTTCTCCCCTTGGTACCCGTTCTTGTGAGTGGTCTCTTCTCCCTTTGGTACCTATTCTCACGAGCACTCTCCTCCACCCCTTTCTACCCATTCTTGTGAGCAGTCTCCTCTTCCCTTGATATCCATTCTTGTGAGCGGTCACATCTACCCTTGGTACTCATTCTTGTGGGCGGTCTCTTCTCCTCTTGGTACCCATTCTTGTGGGCGGTCTCTTCTCCCCTTGGTACCCATTCTTGTGAGTGGTCTCCTCTCCCCTTGGTACCCGTTCGTGTGAGTAGTCTCCTCTCCCCTTGGTACCCATTCTTGTGGGCTGTCTCCTCTCCCTTTGTACCCATTCTCGTGAGCGGTCTCCTCTCCCCTTGGTACCCATTCTTGTGAGTGGTCTCCCCTCCCCTTGGTACCCATTCTTGTGAGCGGTCTCCTCTCCCCTTGGTACCCATTCTTGTGAGCGGTCTCCTCTCCCCTTTGTACCCATTCATGTGAGCGGTCTCCTCTCCCCTTCGTACCCGTTCTTGTGAGCGGTTTTCTCTCCCCTTGGTACCCATTCTTGTGAGCGGTCTCCTCTCCCCTTGGTACCCGTTCTTGTGAGCGGTCTCCTCTCCCCTTTGTACCCATTCTTGTGAGCGGTCTCCTCTCCCCTTGGTACCCATTCTTGTGAGCGGTCTCCTCTCCCCTTGGTACCCATTCTTGTGAGCGGTCTCCTCTCCCCTTGGTACCCGTTCTTGTGAGCGGTCTCCTCTCCCCTTGGTACCAATTCTTGTGAGTGGTCTCTTCTCCCCTTGGTACCAGTTCATGCGAGTGGTCTCCTCTCCCCTTGGCACCCATTCTTGTGAGTGGTCTCCTCTCCCCTTGGTACCCATTCTTGTGAGTGGTCTCCTCTCCCCTTGGTACCCATTCTTGTGAGTGGTCTCTTCTCCCCTTGGTACCCGTTCTTGTGAGCGGTCTCCTCTCCCCTTTGTACCCATTCTTGTGGGCTGTCTCCTCTCCCCTTTGTACCCATTCTTGTGAGCGGTCTCCTCTACTCTTGGAACCCATTCTTGTGAGCGGTCTCCTCTCCCTTGGTACCCATTCTTGTGAGCGGTCTCCTCTCCCCTTTGTACCCATTCTTGTGAGCGGTCTCCTCTCCCCTTGGTACCCATTCTTGTGAGCGGTCTCCTCTACCCTTGGTACCCATTCATGTGAGTGGTCTCCTCTCCCCTTTGTACCCATTCTTGTGAGTGGTCTCCTCTCCCTTGGTACCCCATTCTTGTGAGCGGTCTCCTCTCACCTTTGTACCCATTCTTGTGAGCGGTCTCCTCTCCCCTTTGTACCCATTCTTGTGAGCGGTCTCCTCTCCCCTTTGTACCCATTCTTGTGGGTGGTCTCCTCTCCCCTTGGCACCCATTCTTGTGAGCGGTCTCCTCTCCTCTTTGTACCTGTTCTTGTGGGTGGTCTCCTCTCCCCTTGGTACCCATTCTTGTGAGTGGTCTCTTCTCCCCTTGGTACCCGTTCTTGTGAGTGGTCTCTTCTCCCCTTGGTACCTATTCTCATGAGCACTCTCCTCCACCCCTTTCTACCCATTCTTGTGAGCAGTCTCCTCTTCCCTTGATATCCATTCTTGTGAGTGGTCTCCTCTCCCCTTGGTACCCATTCTTGTGAGCGGTCTCCTCTCCCCTTGGTACTCATTCTTGTGGGCGGTCTCCTCTCCCCTTGGTACTCATTCTTGTGGGCGGTCTCCTCTCCCCTTGGTACTCATTTTTGTGACTGGTCTCCTCTCCCCTTGGTACCCATTCTTGTGGGTGGTCTCCTTTCCCCTTGGTACTCATTCTTGTGAGCGGTCTCCTCTCCCCTTGGTACCAATTCTTGTGGGTGGTCTCCTCTCTCCTTGTTACACAGTCTTGTGAGCGGTCTCCTCTCCCCTGGTACACATTCTTGTGAGCGGTCTCCTCTCCCCTTGGTACTCATTCTTGTGGGCGGTCTCCTCTCTCCTTGTTACACAGTCTTGTGAGCGGTCTCCTCTCCCCTTGGTACACATTCTTGTGTGCGGTCTCCTCTCTCCTTGTTACACAGTTTTGTGAGCGACCTCCTCTCCCCTTGGTTGCCATTCTTGTGGGGGGTCTCCTCTCTCCTTGTTACACAGTCTTGTGAGCGGTCTCCTCTCCCCATGGTACTCATTCTTGTGGGCAGTCTCCTCTCTCCTTGTTACACAGTCTTGTGAGCGGTCTCCTCTCCCCTTGGTACCCATTCTTGTGGGCGGTCTCCTCTCCCCTTGGTACCCATTCTTGTGTGCGGTCTCCTCTCTCCTTGTTACACAGTCTTGTGAGTGACCTCCTCTCCCCTTGGTAGCCATTCTTGTGGGGGTCTCCTCTCTCCTTGTTACACAGTCTTGTGAGTGGTCTCCTCTCCCCTTGGTACCCATTCTTGTGAGCGGTCTCCTCTCCCCTTGGTACCCATTCTTGTGAGTGGTCTCTTCTCCCCTTGGTACCCGTTCTTGTGAGTGGTCTCTTCTCCCCTTGGTACCCGTTCTTGTGAGTGGTCTCTTCTCCCTTTGGTACCTATTCTCACGAGCACTCTCCTCCACCCCTTTCTACCCATTCTTGTGAGCAGTCTCCTCTTCCCTTGATATCCATTCTTGTGAGCGGTCACATCTACCCTTGGTACTCATTCTTGTGGGCGGTCTCTTCTCCTCTTGGTACCCATTCTTGTGGGCGGTCTCTTCTCCCCTTGGTACTCATTCTTGTGGGCGGTCTCCTCTCCCCTTGGTACTCATTTTTGTAACTGGTCTCCTCTCCCCTTGGTACCCATTCTTGTGAGTGGTCTCCTCTCCCCTTGGTACTCATTCTTGTGGGCGGTCTCTTCTCCCCTTGGTACCCATTCTTGTGGGCGGTCTCCTCTCCCTTGGTACTCATTCTTGTGGGCGGTCTCCTCTCCCCTTGGTACCCATTCTTGTGAGCGGTCTCCTCTCCCTTGGTACTCATTCTTGTGGGCGGTCTCTTCTCCCCTTGGTACTCATTCTTGTGGGCGGTCTCCTCTCCCCTTGGTACTCATTTTTGTGACTGGTCTCCTCTCCCCTTGGTACTCATTCTTGTGGGCGGTCTCCTCTCCCCTTGTTACACAGTCTTGTGAGCGACCTCCTCTCCCCTTGGTACCCATTCTTGTGGGTGGTCTCCTCTCTCCTTGTTACACAGTCTTGTGAGCGGTCTCCTCTCCCCTTGGTACCCATTCTTGTGTGCGGTCTCCTCTCTCCTTGTTACACAGTCTTGTGAGCGGTCTCCTCTCCCCTTGGTACCCATTCTTGTGTGCGGTCTCCTCTCTCCTTGTTACACAGTCTTGTGAGCGACCTCCTCTCCCCTTGGTACCCATTCTTGTGTGCGGTCTCCTCTCTCCTTGTTACACAGTCTTGTGAGCGACCTCCTCTCCCCTTGGTAGCCATTCTTGTGGGGGGTCTCCTCTCTCCTTGTTACACAGTCTTGTGAGCGGTCTCCTCTCCCCTTGGTACTCATTCTTGTGAGCGGTCTCCTCTCTCCTTGTTACACAGTCTTGTGAGCGGTCTCCTCTCCCCTTGGTACTCATTCTTGTGTGCGGTCTCCTCTCTCCTTGTTACACAGTCTTGTGAGCGGTCTCCTCTCCCCTTGGTACTCATTCTTGTGAGCGGTCTCCTCTCCCCTTGTTACACAGTCTTGTGAGCGGTCTCCTCTCCCCTTGGTACTCATTCTTGTGAGCGGTCTCCTCTCCCCTTGGTACCCATTCTTGTGGGCGGTCTCCTCTCCCCTTGGTACCCATTCTTGTGGCGGTCTCCTCTCTCCTTGTTACACAGTCTTGTGAGCGACCTCCTCTCCCCTTGGTAGCCATTCTTGTGGGGGGTCTCCTCTCTCCTTGTTACACAGTCTTGTGAGCGGTCTCCTCTCCCCTTGGTACTCATTCTTGTGGGCAGTCTCCTCTCTCCTTGTTACACAGTCTTGTGAGCGGTCTCCTCTCCCCTTGGTACTCATTCTTGTGGGCGGTCTCCTCTCTCCTTGTTACACAGTCTTGTGAGCGGTCTCCTCTCCCCTTGGTACCTATTCTGGTGGGTGGTCTGCTCTCCCCTTGGTATCCATTCCTGTGAGTGGTCTCCTCTCCCCTTGATACTCATTCTTGTGGGTGGTCTCCTTTCCCCTTGGTACTCATTCTTGTGAGCGGTCTCCTCTCCCCTTGGTACCAATTCTTGTGGGTGGTCTCCTCTCTCCTTGTTACACAGTCTTGTGAGCGGTCTCCTCTCCCCTGGTACACATTCTTGTGAGCGGTCTCCTCTCCCCTTGGTACTCATTCTTGTGGGCGGTCTCCTCTCTCCTTGTTACACAGTCTTGTGAGCGGTCTCCTCTCCCCTTGGTACACATTCTTGTGTGCGGTCTCCTCTCTCCTTGTTACACAGTTTTGTGAGCGACCTCCTCTCCCCTTGGTTGCCATTCTTGTGGGGGGTCTCCTCTCTCCTTGTTACACAGTCTTGTGAGCGGTCTCCTCTCCCCATGGTACTCATTCTTGTGGGCAGTCTCCTCTCTCCTTGTTACACAGTCTTGTGAGCGGTCTCCTCTCCCCTTGGTACCCATTCTTGTGGGCGGTCTCCTCTCCCCTTGGTACCCATTCTTGTGTGCGGTCTCCTCTCTCCTTGTTACACAGTCTTGTGAGTGACCTCCTCTCCCCTTGGTAGCCATTCTTGTGGGGGGTCTCCTCTCTCCTTGTTACACAGTCTTGTGAGTGGTCTCCTCTCCCCTTGGTACCCATTCTTGTGAGCGGTCTCCTCTCCCCTTGGTACCCATTCTTGTGAGTGGTCTCTTCTCCCCTTGGTACCCGTTCTTGTGAGTGGTCTCTTCTCCCCTTGGTACCCGTTCTTGTGAGTGGTCTCTTCTCCCTTTGGTACCTATTCTCACGAGCACTCTCCTCCACCCCTTTCTACCCATTCTTGTGAGCAGTCTCCTCTTCCCTTGATATCCATTCTTGTGAGCGGTCACATCTACCCTTGGTACTCATTCTTGTGGGCGGTCTCTTCTCCTCTTGGTACCCATTCTTGTGGGCGGTCTCTTCTCCCCTTGGTACTCATTCTTGTGGGCGGTCTCCTCTCCCCTTGGTACTCATTTTTGTAACTGGTCTCCTCTCCCCTTGGTACCCATTCTTGTGAGTGGTCTCCTCTCCCCTTGGTACTCATTCTTGTGGGCGGTCTCTTCTCCCCTTGGTACCCATTCTTGTGGGCGGTCTCCTCTCCCCTTGGTACTCATTCTTGTGGGCGGTCTCCTCTCCCCTTGGTACCCATTCTTGTGAGCGGTCTCCTCTCCCCTTGGTACTCATTCTTGTGGGCGGTCTCTTCTCCCCTTGGTACTCATTCTTGTGGGCGGTCTCCTCTCCCCTTGGTACTCATTTTTGTGACTGGTCTCCTCTCCCCTTGGTACTCATTCTTGTGGGCGGTCTCCTCTCCCCTTGTTACACAGTCTTGTGAGCGACCTCCTCTCCCCTTGGTACCCATTCTTGTGGGTGGTCTCCTCTCTCCTTGTTACACAGTCTTGTGAGCGGTCTCCTCTCCCCTTGGTACCCATTCTTGTGTGCGGTCTCCTCTCTCCTTGTTACACAGTCTTGTGAGAGGTCTCCTCTCCCCTTGGTACCCATTCTTGTGTGCGGTCTCCTCTCTCCTTGTTACACAGTCTTGTGAGCGACCTCCTCTCCCCTTGGTACCCATTCTTGTGTGCGGTCTCCTCTCTCCTTGTTACACAGTCTTGTGAGCGACCTCCTCTCCCCTTGGTAGCCATTCTTGTGGGGGTCTCCTCTCTCCTTGTTACACAGTCTTGTGAGCGGTCTCCTCTCCCCTTGGTACTCATTCTTGTGAGCGGTCTCCTCTCTCCTTGTTACACAGTCTTGTGAGCGGTCTCCTCTCCCCTTGGTACTCATTCTTGTGTGCGGTCTCCTCTCTCCTTGTTACACAGTCTTGTGAGCGGTCTCCTCTCCCCTTGGTACTCATTCTTGTGAGCGGTCTCCTCTCCCCTTGTTACACAGTCTTGTGAGCGGTCTCCTCTCCCCTTGGTACTCATTCTTGTGAGCGGTCTCCTCTCCCCTTGGTACCCATTCTTGTGGGCGGTCTCCTCTCCCCTTGGTACCCATTCTTGTGTGCGGTCTCCTCTCTCCTTGTTACACAGTCTTGTGAGCGACCTCCTCTCCCTTGGTAGCCATTCTTGTGGGGGTCTCCTCTCTCCTTGTTACACAGTCTTGTGAGCGGTCTCCTCTCCCCTTGGTACTCATTCTTGTGGGCAGTCTCCTCTCTCCTTGTTACACAGTCTTGTGAGCGGTCTCCTCTCCCCTTGGTACTCATTCTTGTGGGCGGTCTCCTCTCTCCTTGTTACACAGTCTTGTGAGCGGTCTCCTCTCCCCTTGGTACCTATTCTGGTGGGTGGTCTGCTCTCCCCTTGGTATCCATTCCTGTGAGTGGTCTCCTCTCCCCTTGATACTCATTCTTGTGAGCAATCTCCCCTCCCCTTGATACTCATTCTTGTGAGGGGTCTCCTCTCCCTTTGGTACCTATTCTCGTGAGCAGTCTTTTTTTGCCCTTGGTTATCTCTTCTTTTGAGGGGTCTCCTCTCCCTTCAGTACCTATTCTCGTGAGCAGTCTTTTTTTGCCCTTAGTTATCTCTTCTTGTGAGTGGTCTCCTCTCCCCTTTATACCTATTCTTGTGAGTGGTCTGCTCTCCCCTTGGTATCCATTCCTGTGAGTGGTCTCCTCTCCCCTTGATACTCATTCTTGTGAGCGAACTCCCCTCCCCTTGGTACCCATTCTTGTGAGGGGTCTCCTCTCCCTTGGGTACCTATTCTCGTGAGCAGTCTTTTTTTGCCCTTGGTTATCTCTTCTTGTGAGTGGTCTCCTCTCCCCTTTGTACCTATTCTTGTGAGTGGACTCCTCCCCCTTTGGTACCTTTTCTTGTGAGCTGTCTTTTCTTCCCTTCTTATCCATTCTTCTCGGATTCCTACACAATCCATATCTGTTCCTCTTACCTCTTTGCCGAAGCCAGGCCGGGAGATCATAGTACCTGTGGAATCCATGGCCGGATCCGATCTGTGCACTCCTATTCCAGTGTTTTTCTGATGCCTTCTGTTGACTTGAGGGTCAAGGTGTGATGGACACTCACCATTACACAGCAGGGTCCATTGGAGGCTGGTGCAAAGCTGCACTTCCGGCTGCACTTCCGGCCTACTGGGTAAATAGAGCAGTCTGTCAATGAAACAGCATCTTCTCAGCAGGGGCGGGGGGTACAACTCGTTCGGTTGCGTCACGTGTTTTCTGATCTTAATGAATCTGGAAATGACGTACCAATAATAGTTGTCGAACCTGAAGAAGCTTGGTATCCCCCTGAGCGTGTTGGGTCTCGGATGACACCGCCTATGGGCCACCCTCTAACCCTCGCTCCAAGGTGTATTGCTGTGCAGTAAAGCTAGCAAGACAGATCAAGGCTCAGAAAGCATAAATATAATAACCCCCCCCCCCCTCCCCCCAGCTGTGCGAGCAACTCACAGGCCCTCCTGCCGTTCCTTCTTTCCCACCAATTATACACCAAGACCTTTTGTAGTGCTAGAACGGCTGCCGTTTATTCACACCATAAGTTAGTGCACAATTTGTCGTGATGGCATAGGTCATCAACTTGCTCATTTCTGGATTATCCTGTACTATAACGTAAGGCATTTTCATAACAGGTTACACAATGTACATTCTATACTTATTGTAAATAATAACCATACTTCAAGGTTGTCATAAATCACTTTCCAAATGCCGTGACAGCTCCACTTCTGCCACTTAGTTGGTGCAGCAGGTTGCGGCTTTGAGGCTTCAACTTACTACCGACTGTCTGGCACTCGTGGCAGGAAACGTCCTTTAGGACGAAGCCGGAATCACACTGTGCCAACACAGAACCAGCAAAAGAACGAATGCGGCATGAGCATGCATTCGTTCAGCACGCAAGTCTTAACAACGATTTGCTTTTAGGGGGGCGCATTGGGGAAATGGTGTTGGATTTATAGTCCAACACCTTCCCTACTGCTGCGCAGATTGGAGTTGGAATAGTAAATTAAACTATTCCAACATCCAGCGCCCCCCTAAGGCAAGTCCGTAAAACGACTTGCGTGCTGAACAAATGCGTCCTAAAGACGCGTTCATTCAAAAGACAGCGTTCGGAATGCATGCGTCCTGCAGGCTGCCCGGGGTCCACGAAGGAGACCCGCTAAGAGGGCGGCCACCTTAGTGCCACAGGAGGGCACAGGAGGCAGCCTTCCAGTGTTTGGGACCCTCAGTGGTCCAGGTGTCGCGTCACTTCCGGGGAGGGGGCGAGGTACATATACCTCTCCCCGCCCCCTGGGCGCCCTCTTGGCCCATTCCCCTGACGCCGTTTCGGACGTGTCCCCCCGGGAGCTGCTAATTGCGCGGTGAGTGCAGATTCCCCCCCCTCCTCCAAAGAGGACAAGGGCTGGGCCCGACGTCGGGCGTAGCGGCTGCCAGTCAGTGTGGGGGGAGGACAGCTCCCACCGGGTTAGTGCAGTGGCTCCCTTCCCCGGTCAGCCCAGGCTGGCCTCGACCAGGAGCGCCTGGATCAGGTGCGCCGCCCCCCCCCCGCAAACTCCGATTTGGTTGGAACTTAGCGGGGATACAGCTCAGCTGCAGAGCCATGCCTCGCAAGTGGGCAGTCCTGGGTTCAATCCTCGGCCTTCCAGGAGTCTGTTGCGTTTGGGTCACAAGGGCCAACGGGGACGTAACACACGTGGTGTGTCCGGGCCTAAGTGGGGGCTGCAGCGGAGTGGGGGGGTAGCCTATGCAGCGATGGATTCTTCCCCCGGCAGGCCCCCAGGGTAGCTCGCGTCGGCTAGGTGGCTTTACCCGAGGGGTTTCGTGCCCTCACCTACCAGTTATGGGCAGGGGCGGGCTATGGGGGGTTTTTGGCACGATGCTTTAGCAAGGTTGGTTGGGGCATCTGGGTTACTGCTCGCTTTTCGCGTGCAACAACGTAGCCCCACGTTTAGAGCTACTGACCAGGGGGATTGGGGTTGCTCCTTTGGTGGCGCGAAGGTGCGCGGGTTAAGCGCTCCGATTGCTGCGATGCTCTGCGTTCAGCATCCTCGGGGGGGCAACTGCGGGGTCGTCAGGCTCTCACCGTGAGGAGGGCGGGCTGCAGGGCGCCTACACGTGCTGTTGTGGGCCTGCTGTGAGGCGCGGGCAGTAGGCAGGCTACTCCCGCTCTTGTCTGGCTTGCTGGCGCCAGCCTGCGGCTGGCCAGCTCCGGCATAGCCCCAGCTGAACATGGCATACGTGGGCCTGCTGCGAGGCGCGGTCCGTGTGCTGCTCCTCCCGCGTTTGCCCGGTGTCGCTTGGGCTCCTTCTTGCGGGGCCAGTCCCTGCGGTGCCAGCAGCTGACTGGGCCTGAGCGGGTCAGTAGTTACATACGGGCCGGTTATAGGCACCACCCGCGTTTGCCGGGTGTTGCTGGTCCCCTCCTGCGTGAGGGCCGGATGCAGGGCCTCCGCCGGTATGAGGTGCTGGGCACCTCCACTTGCAAAGTATGTGGCGGGAGGGGGCCAGCATTGCAAGGGCCCGGGAGAGGCTCCCCCTTCTGTTGCACGTGTAAAGGCACCAATACCTTCGGGTCGGATAGGATGTGGTCCGGCGGCTAGACGGCAGACTTTGGTGCAGGAAACCAGGGTTCGAGCCTCGTCCCCATCCTGTGCTTTTGGCAAATCACTTGATCTCCCCGTGCCTGAATGGGTAATGTAAATCGGTGCTCATGGAAAGCGCTCCAATACCTTCGGGTCGAGTTCGCGCTATATAAATATGCAAATCTGCACACAAAAAAAAGTGAGCGTAATCAGTGCTCGTAGCAGCAATGCATGTGGGGCCAGGGGCGCAGGTCCGTTTAGTGCTGCCAGCTCAAGTGAAGAGTTTGGTACTTGCAGGCTGCGAAAGAGGACCCTGGTCCGAGTGGATGTTGATTCCTCCCAAATCCACATCTCTTTTAGAACTTGTAACCTGAGCCCAAGTCTTGCAGTGATTGTGGCGCACAACCATGGAGCTCTCCGAAAGGGCCGACAGGCGGCTGTGTCGTTTCCTAGTTTAGGGACCCATTTCAGCACCTGGAATTGGAGGGCCTCCTCTCCAGCACCCAAAACAGAGGTTTGAGGCAAGTTAACAGACTCTGGTGTGGAACTAGCTCAGTTAGAGTCAGGCATGCTTCACAATGGCCTCCGTTCCGCCTCCTCGAGCCAGATGGACCACTCTGGGCTTGTTTCACTGGACCCATTACCTTCGGAGGAGTGTAGAAAAGGTCAGACAAGCGGGGCAGTGTAGTTAGCGAGTGCCATCCTGGTCTGTGATTTAAACATGAGAATTGTCAGGGGCGTGGCTAATTTTGTAGCCAGTGCAAAGGCACCAGGACCCAGACGTCAGAGAGGCCCAGCCTACTCTATACTGTGCTGTTTATTTAACAGGTTAATTTTGTTTTTTGGTAAGAATTGTTTTGATGTGCGTTCCTGGGTTTAGATCAGTGCGGTCGTTTCCTCTATGAGGGGGTTGGGGAGGAATCATTGCCACCGAGGCAGGTGCTGGTAAACCCAGAACGGAGGCTGGAGTGGAGCAGACGCTAAACACTGCATTCAATGGGTTGTGCACACAGGGATCCTCACAAGATAGAAAAGAAACGAGTATTTGCAATGCAATATGTCTCGCATTGCTCCATTGCTGGGGGCTTCCGGGGTATGGCACGGAAGGATAATGCTATGTTGCCGGTGTCTGGGTTAGGCGTACTGTGCCTCTGAGGCCCGGGATGGCTCGTTTTGGGCTGACTGGTTGTTCAGCATGCGGGGCAGCAGCCTAGATGTGAGCTGGGAGTTGTTTTGGTATTTCACATCTTCACTTCGCCTTAGGAGATCACAGCGGTCCGGTACTGGTTCTCGAATTATGGTCTGATTAGGGATTGCTCTACTTGCGACTCCCTGCGCAAAAGATACAGTGTGTCCTTGAGAACATAGATCGATTTATAGTGAAGCAAACCTGGCCCTTTCAGGGAGACCTAAATTAACCTAGTGGAAACGGTATTACCATTTCAATGGTGCAGGGCGTCTCTCTAGGCCAGGCACTGCACCACGCATATGGATTTGGTGCTACATTTGGGCCTGCCCGCATGAAGTAATTAGTGGGGCTACATCGATGCGGGTAAAGAATTTGACAGTGTCTAGAACACTGCTCCTGGTACTAAGTATGATTGGTTTTGGTCAAGGTCGTCAGGGAGAGTGGGGGCCACATTGCATGCACGAGGTAGGGTGTCCCACTCAGTTAACGCAGGGCGACAGGGTCGAGGGCAGCATCGGTGGTAGTCTGGTGGTATGCTTGTGGTTGTCAGCGTTGGTGTTAGTCAGGTTGTATGCTTGTGGTCAGAGACAGCCACATTTCAGGTAACAAGTTGGCTTATAGGGTGGCCTATAGGTGGCTCTGCTCCTTTCAACCGGCATACATTATTGGCAGTAATATTAGTGAGCTGTTGCTGAGTTCCAATGTCGAATTCACGAGTCACTACCCCTGAATATTGACGCAAACACAATTAGAACTTGGCCAGAGTGCCCGCGCAGTACCAGCAACCTGGCAAAGGAAATCTAAGTAGAGGGTGTGATGGAGCATTACTAGTAAGTCAGCATTCCTAAGCCTCTCTGGGGATCTGTGGGTGGCTCAGCGAGACTGGCCGTGCCTCACCTCTTGGCGGATGGTGAACCCAGTTGCGGTGAAGAGACAGCGGGTATGGTCGAGCTTCCTGCATATTCCGCGAGCGGCCTGTTCATTTCTACCATCAGATTTCCATTTTGTTTGTGGCCAAACTGTGGGCGTTGCAATGACACATCGCGTCGTCGTTCATTCAAGTTGGTGCAGTCTGGTGTGTAACCTATGGCTGGTTTTCCTGGTTGTGGCCATGATGGTGTTGGCACTTCCAGTGGTGGGTGCCAGCCCGGCCCGCTCGGAGGGAACATTTACATGGGCATCTGGGACTGGGTAGATGATCACACCTATGCCCCAGTTAGATGACAGTGCGCCATACATGCGTGGTTGAATTTTATTCGAGGGTCTCGGGATTTTAGTCACTAATGAAAGGCTGTAGTCAGATAGTTTTTCCTTGCACATCAGCCGGTGCTGCGCTTCGGGGAAGCATTCAGACCTGATGACCATGGGGTCAGATTTGCACTAAGTTTGAAATGAAGAGGCATATGCTGGCATAGTTGTGCCCTACATAGCCAAGAAGTTTGTACCCCAAGAGTATAGCAGTAACCTAGGTTAGATTCAGCCTATCCGCGCTTGAAAAGTTTATATTCAATTCTCCCAGGGGCACAGGCTGTGGTTCTGGTGGCAAAAGTCTAATTAATGTGCCTGGATACAAAGTTTTTTAGGGTCGTACTGCTTTACCATAACTGCTGTGAGGAAGGTTTACATCAGCACAGTACGCATCAGTTTCGTGTAGAAGGAATGCAGTGCCACGGGATGGCTCAGAACAGGCAACGTCACATGATGTAGGTTGGTGGGGCGTGTGCGGTTAGGAACACGCTTAGGCGGCTGGATCATGGGTCGCAGAGCCATTATTTGGATGTACTGGGAGTATTATTCTGTTTACAGGACATGTGCTCAGTCCTAGTAAGGGTTCAGGCGCCAGAAGCGGCCCTGGGATGAAATTTGAGCACAGCATTTCTACATCACAGGCGGAAGGGAGAACCTATTTACTGTCTCTGGCTGACAGCTCGCCCATTACCAGGGTACAGGTTGAGCAGGTATGGTTGGCATGCCTTCTATGCCAGGCATTGGGGGTCATGGCAAGCGCTTTGGCAGTCGCTCTTTCAAGAGCCAGCAACAGCAGCTTACAGGGTGGGCATACAAGCGGAAGCGCATCATGCAGGTAGGAGCAATGCCCTGTTTTCAGCTACCTCCAGCCTGGCTTCCTTCGGGGCCCTGAGAACCAGTGGCGGAGGGAAAGGTCCAAAACAGACTCTTCAGGGGGTGGCATTAAAGGGACAGTATGAGCGCATCAAGCAGGCTGGACATTGGGTACCCCAATGTTTGAAAGGTACCCGGAGCCACCCAGGGGACTGGCCGGAAGGCAGGTTAAGGGCAGTATGTACAGGCACACTTGGAATAGACCACTGGCACCCCGGTGATGCACCAGAGGTAATGGGGAGGGTGCAGGTACATTCCCACTGCTGGTGCAGTGCATGGTTAGCAGCTTGAACCCCCCGAAGCGGGGGAATATCAAGAAAGGGTGTTGAAGCACAGGCTTAGTCAACCTTTAAGGTGACGCACAGGTTGCACGCGGTGCACAAGGGTATGTGGTCTGTCAGAATTGATTCATCAAGGTAGGCAGACTAACTGGTCAAGCTAACAGACTGTAGATGCCAAGCGCCGGCATTCTCGCCATCGCGGCACGTGGGGATTAAGTTATACAACTCAAGGTGTTGGGGCTACACAGCTTAGCGATATACTGATTTGCAGCACAGAGGCTCTTTTCTGGGACACCCGGCATCCCAACAAGTCTAGAAAGGGCATGTGATCTGCATCTATCATTTTCACCATTCCTGTAGCGTTTCCACCTCTGGTCCACTACCTGGTACCCTCCAGAGTAGGTCTGGCAAAGGGCAGGGTCAAGGGTATGGATGATGGGCCATCCAGGCGTGCTGATAGTGGCGCGATGGGCGGAAAGCAGGAGGTGGAGGCATGGTTTTCCTAACAGGTTATTTGGACGGGCTTCCAAGGCATGCACTGGAACAGCTTGCTAGGATGCTGCAGCACAGACTAAGGGGGTGTCCCCTCCTCAATTGCTGGTCTTCAACAGGAAGGCTATCAATGGGCAGTGGGGGGCAGTGCACGGGTACATTAGGTGCAAGCTTGATTAGTGTATAGGATGGGTGCAGTGGGCATTAAAGGTTAGCAACTTGGCATTTCGTTATGTCGCCAGGATCAAGGATCGGGGTGAATGGCCTTCCGTGCGTCTCGAGGGGCGAGAGGGGCGGAATTCAAGAAATGGAGGCATGTGGTTCCTCCAATAAGTTTTCTTGGTTGGGGGTCCCAGCCATGTGCCGGGACAGCTGGCTTAAGCAGCTGCGGCACAGACTAAGGGGGTTGGTGTTTGGTTGAGATTAGGGACCTCCGGGCGGGGTGCGCAAAGAATGGTCTACCTGTCCAGAGTGGGCATGGACTTGTCTTGTGTTGCCTGGCCCAGGCAATGAGCAGACTCTGGGGGAAGAGGCACCTGTTGCAAGAGAAGGAGTCCTCCACTTGTAGGATGCAACCTTTGGGGGCTTGGGAGTTATGGTGGTCAGATAGCCCCCCCCGTTTAGTGTGTGAAGGCGCTCGGTCAGGGGAGGCCGGGGAAACCCCGCGCAGGAGAATTGACCGTGCCAGGCGTAAATTCACCAACTGTTTGGCTTTATAGGTATGGTTTGCATGCCAAATCCACAGGGAGTTTGGCACAAGATGGGGTTTCACCTGTCTAGAGTGGGCATGGACTTGCTTTGCTGGACTGGGGGAAGCCCGGGAATCAGCAGGGTTTAGGGAAAGATGTTGTGATGGTGCAAAGAGGTGCAACCGGCCACAACCAAAGCGTTCTGGGCGGGTTTGGCAGCAGAGCGCATCAAGCAGGTGGGATAATAGGAATTCCTTTCAAAGGTACAGCCGTCTGCAGCCACCCAGGGGAGTGGCCGGAAGACAGGTTAGGTGTATGATGTACAGGCGAACTTCTGAGTATCCCTAAGGCACCCGGGGAGGCACCAGAGGTTTGATAGGACACTCATTGTTATTGTGCAAATAGGTGCAACCAGCCACAACCAAAGCGTTCTGGGCGGGCTTGGCAGCAGAGCGCATCAAGCAGGTGGGACAATAGGAATTCCAAGGTTTTTAAAGGTACAGCCGTCCGTAGCCACCCAGGGGAGTGGCAGGAGGACAGGTTAAGTGTATCCTGTACAGGCCAACTTTGAGCTGTCCAAAGGCACCCGAGGTTTGATGGGGTGCAGTGTTATTGTGCAACTAGGTGCAAGATGGATTAGTTATAATAGGGTGTGCAGTGCTCATTAAAGGATGTTAGTATCTGAGCATGTCTTTAATTTCCAGGATCAAAGGTCTGGGTGAAGGGCCGTCCGTGCGTCCTGTGAGTGGCACGATGGGAGGAATCCAATATATGGGGGCAGGGGTTTTCCATCACCGACTTACCTTGGTTGGGGGGCCCAGGCATGCGCTAGCAGTTTGAGGTAGAAGCACAGCACACTTCTGAGATAATTTGGTTTGGGGCCCCTGGTATGCGCTGGAACAGCTTGTTGTAGAAGCTGCGGCACAATTCTAGGGGGTGTCTCCCCTCCCATCAATTTGGTCATACACCGGGGAGGCAATGTTTTGACCCTCCGGGGTAGGAGGACAGTGCGGCCAGATATGAAATACTTCTGGTATAAGTTAAACAACCAGTTGTGGGCAGGGGTGTTATGATGGACAGAGATATCATCACTGTGAGTGAGGCGAGGGGCTCGGTCAGAGGATGCCGGGGATTCCGCACGCAGGAGAGTTTACAGTGCCAGGCGCAGATCCACTGAACAGGAGGGTTTAGTTCATCCGCATGGCCTGCTGCATGCTAAGTCCACTGGGAGTTTGAAAGAGGATGGGGCGCGCCTGCCAGAGTGGGCATGGACTTGTTTTGCTGGACCTGGGAGAGGCCCTGGAATTAGAAAGATGGAGGTGAAGAGGCCTACCTTGGTGGGGGCCCTGGCTGTGACGGTGGCCACACCCAGAGCTGTGGCGGAGTTACAGGGCGATCCAGAGGCTGTAGGTACATACGGGTACCATGTACAGAAGCACAACAAGGGTGCAAAGGCCAAATATCCACAGGGAGGTCCTCGCGTTGGACCCTGGAGGAGCGACGGCGCCCCGTTAGTCCTACGGGCGGTTGTGGACCTGAGCAACCGGGGTTGCCTGGCAGGCTCCGCCCCGTATGGGGCGTGAGCAGGGGCGTGGTCTGTGGGTCCACTGGTGGGAGGGGTCTTCCCTCCCCCAAAATATGGCAAACACCGTTGGGGAGGCCACGGTGTAATTTGGCTCATCAGGTGGCAGGCGGCGAGGGGCTGCCGGCCTTGGGATCGCCCGTAAGATAACCCACCATGTTGGCATATTTGTAATGCTAATAAACCTGCAGCAGTTTTCTCCACAAAGAAGGTGTCTTGTTTGGTTATTTCTATAGGAGATTGCTGTATGGTGGGGTGGCGAGTGTTGCCGATATTGGCACTATGCAGGCTGCCCGGGGTCCACGAAGGAGACCCGCTAAGAGGGCGGCCACCTTAGTGCCACAGGAGGGCACAGGAGGCAGCCTTCCAGTGTTTGGGACCCTCAGTGGTCCAGGTGTCGCGTCACTTCCGGGGAGGGGGCGAGGTACATATACCTCTCCCCGCCCCCTGGGCGCCCTCTTGGCCCATTCCCCTGACGCCGTTTCCCTCCCTACCGCATACCCGGCGTTCAGGCTGGGGGTGTGGGGGGGGGGTATATCTAATGTATTATTTTGTGTTGCAGGCGGAGTTACAGGGCGATCCAGAGGCTGTAGGTACATACGGGTACCATGTACAGAATCACAACAAGGGTGCAAAGGCCAAATATCCACAGGGAGGTCCTCGCGTTGGACCCTGGAGGAGCGACGGCGCCCCGTTAGTCCTACGGGCGGTTGTGGACCTGAGCAACCGGGGTTGCCTGGCAGGCTCCGCCCCCGTATGGGGCGTGAGCAGGGCGTGGTCTGTGGGTCCACTGGTGGGAGGGGTCTTCCCTCCCCCAAAATATGGCAAACACCGTTGGGGAGGCCACGGTGTAATTTGGCTCATCAGGTGGCAGGCGGCGAGGGGCTGCCGGCCTTGGGATCGCCCGTAAGATAACCCACCATGTTGGCATATTTGTAATGCTAATAAACCTGCAGCAGTTTTCTCCACAAAGAAGGTGTCTTGTTTGGTTATTTCTATAGGAGATTGCTGTATGGTGGGGTGGCGAGTGTTGCCGATATTGGCACTATGAACGCATGCAGAATACCGTGACACATTCGCTCTTGGCCCCATGGCCCAGTGCTGATCATTTCTTACCCTTTGTCTGCCCTCAAGAGTCCTTGCCCTTAAGCATCCCAAGGACCTTGTTCGGGCAATTGTCCTTTTACGTCCTTACGTGAAGATGTTTATTGTTAGCCTCGTGACTCCCCGCCCCCTTGTCACCTGCAGCTGCGACGCCCGCTTTCTCTGGTGTGGGTGGGTGGGATCAACTTCCTCAGGTGACACACCTGTGGACTGTTTGTCCAGGTCACCTTTTAAGCCATGCTTGTGAACACGCCCCCGCTTCTTGATTGGGCCCTTTAAATCTAAACTGCCTTGGTCACTCTCTGAGTCTGGCCTTTTCCTAGGTGCGCTCTTGCGCCCTGCTGCTACCATGCCCTTTGTCTGCCGCCCACGGAGGCGGTTAGCAGCCTGCCCTCCAGGGTTGGCTGCGCCTCCCGGTCGGCGGTAATTCTCCACTTAACACAAAAAAATAAAGTCATCAACTAAACACAAACGCAGAAAGAGGAAAAGGAAACTTAGTTACTTGGACAGTTAACAAACATGAAAGATAAAAGGCAGTTCGACTAATACTCAAAGTAGGAGTACATTTCTAGCGCCTGCATACTAACTCTAACGGAGGCCTGACGCTTAAAACACACTGGTAACCCCGCTCAGTGGGTTTATATAACCTGCAAACCACGTGACTGCATCAGAAGGTCCGGCTCAGCCTTTCATCCTTCTGAGATCACAAAATAACCGTTACTGATTTGGGAAATCAGTGACAGCAACTGTTTGACTTCTGGGCAGCAGTTCAGTGTGTGCTGCACTCTATATAAAGGGTTAACAGGTTGTTTTTTTTTTTAAAACAAATGTGCTATAAGATAGAACACGCACCTGTATTCTATTAGGGCTACTGTGGCGTGTGGAATACCAGAGAGAGATTGTAACAGAGGGAGGGAGCCAGGCATGCTAAAGTGCACAACATCCTGTGTGGGTGCATGGCTTGGCAAGTAGGACACGTTGTTGTGTCTTGCTCTGGAGGGCGTGAGGCATTCCGGGGAGGCCTGCTGTGCTCGGGGTGAGTTGAAAAGAACATTAGAGACAACTCTAGAACAATTCAAAACAACTTCCCCAAAGTACTGACGTGTAACATGGGAGCCTCTCCTTGGGTGTCCAGGCAGTGACGTAGCAAAGGTGTCATTGGCCCTGATGCACGCAAGATATGTAATGTGGGTCTCCTTTCCCCAGGGCGGTATTAAAGACATCCAGGGCTGGAGTGCAGTGCGCCCCTGCACCCCTGGCCACTGGCGCCACTGCACCAATGACAGCTGCACCACTTCACGCAGAGTGTGACAGCCTCAGTTTACATGTCTTTCGCTCCTCCTTATCTCCATCTCTCTCTCCTGTCATTCCTCCCTTTCACTCTCTCCTCACTACCCCCTTTTATTTGTCTCTCTCTTTACCACTTTTCTCACTTATGCTTATCTCCACCCCCTTCCACATTTTATTCTTCTCTTAAACCCATCTACCCTCTCCTTTTCTTTCCCCTTTTCCTCTCCACCCTACTTATCCCTCACCCTCTTCTCTCTTTTCCAGCATCCATTTCATCTTTATTTTCTACATCCCAATGCTTCTTTCTCCCCTTTTGCTGCTTCCTCAATTATTCCCCCTTATCATCTTCTCATTTCTCTAACCTTTTTCTTTCACACTTTTTTCATCACTTTCACTTGTTTACTCCATTTTCAGCTTTTGGTCGACTCCTTCTCTCACACCTCAATCGTCATCTTTTGTCTCTCTCTGTTTCCGCCCCTCCCCATAGCTGCTCTCTCTTTTCTTTCTTCACAAAAGGAAACCAAGTGACTGCATTCTGTGCCTTTTACCAAGTATCTTAGGGCCTGATTTAGATCTCGGGGGACGAGTTACTCCGTCACAACGGTAACGGATATCCTGTCCGACGAAATATAAATCCCGTTATATCCTATGGGGTCTGCCAAGATCTAATCAGCCCCTCTGTTTTCCAGGAGGTCAGTCTGTCCTGTGTCTTCCAATCGTCCCACTCTTTGCCCAGCCACCATCACCAGATGAACACTCCTCCAGGGAGGCGTAAACACAGAGCTGGCCCTGCAGGCTCTCGGAGGCATGTTAAATAAATTGCTTCCAGTATAGGGGACGATGGTGTCCCTTCACACTCCTGGGCACTGGTGCAGCGGCACCTGCTGCACCACTGAAAGTTATACCCCGTGTCCTTGGCAACGCTTCAGGGCTGATTACCGTCAGCCATTTATTCAGCAGACGAGGCTTCGTTGACTCCCCACCTTCTAAAATACAACACGAGATTCTGTTCGTCTATGAGGTGCAAAACAGGGCAAACTTCAGTACAGGTCGGACTGGCCATAGCGGGCACCGGGCGTTTCCCCGGTGGGACGGAGGGGTGGGGCCAGTTTTCTGGTCGTGGGGGCCGGTTTTGTCACCGGGGGCCGGTTTTGCAACAGTGTTGCAATATCGTCCCGTAACAAAAGCAGGAGTGGTGCTTTTCACTCGCCCCCAGGGCCGGTTGAGCAGCAATCAGCCAGGGCTGGTTGCTGTTTCCAGTCCGGCCCTGATCGTATGTTGCACATCTTGGGTCATATCAAGCTTAGTGCTTCACATACCAACGACATTCGTTTAATTATGAAACATATTGGATCTACAATTTACACAACCTTTATTGGTTTGCCCGCGCTATACTGATTGGTATACAGTTTATTTATTTATTTATTTATTTGAAGAGTTTTATATAGCAGTGACATTGGTTTCAGCCAGCGATATGTTGGGTTATTGAAAAGTACATTTTTCGAGCACCAATAAAGCACATTGGTTTTCAGGGGCTAGCATATGTTTTAAGGTTGCAGTTTTTGCACACAACATATCAGTTTATGTTCCCAATATACTGGTTTGTATCAGCAGCACACTGCTAAGTTTACTTAGTGAACTGATGTACATATGTGTAACACAATGGTGTGCTTCTGCAATGTTTTAGTTTGAAGGCAAACTCTATTATGCCTCATAATGAATTTGTTTATATGCATAACGTTGTTTGCATGCACGCCCTACTGATGTGCATGCAATAACACACTGGCCCATACGTGTGATGTATTGGTTGTGATGCATAATACATTGTTTTTCACTCATAATGTACCAATTGTATGCAATGTAAACTGATTCACACCTGTAATGTGCTGCTTTGCAAGAGTAACACATTGGCACAGCTGTTTAATGTACTGGTCCGTACACATACCAAATTGGCTTACTCTTGCAATGTATTGGTTTGTGTGTGTAATATTTTGGTTGAAATGTGCAACCCATTTGTAAGCATTGTGTGCTGGATTTTATTCTTAATGTACTGATGGGCATGAATAATTTAGGATTCATAAAGTGTTTGGTGCATCTTTCAATGTACTGGTTTGCACATGTTATGTATCGGTTGTACGGTACAACCTATTGGGTTGAAAGCATTGCATGACTGTTTGCACGCATGTCTGGGTCACATGTATAACCTGCTGATTTATGAGACTATCGCAGTGATTTGCATGCATACCGTATTGTGGACACCTCATATACATAGAATACTGCTTCTTTCTTGAAATGTACTGGCTTTTATGGGTAATATGTTGGTTTAAATGCACAAAGCATTGGTTTGAAAGCATTGCATGACTGTTTGCACGCATGTCTGGGTCACATGTCTAACCTGCTGATTTATGAGACTATCGCACTGATTTGCATGCATACCGTATTGTGGACACCTCATACACATAGAATACTGCTTCTTTCTTGAAATGTACTGGCTTTTATGGGTAATATGTTGGTTTAAATGCACAAAGCATTGGTTTGAAAGCATTGCATGACTGTTTGCACGCATGTCTGGGTCACATGTCTAACCTGCTGATTTATGAGACTATCGCACTGATTTGCATGCATACCGTATTGTGGACACCTCATATACATAGAATACTGCTTCTTTCTTGAAATGGTCTGGCTTTTATGGGTAATATGTTGGTTTAAATGCACAAAGCATTGGTTTGAAAGCATTGCATGACTGTTTGCACGCATGTCTGGGTCACATGTATAACCTGCTGATTTATGAGACTATCGCACTGATTTGCATGCATACCATATTGTGGACACCTCATACACATAGAATACTGCTTCTTTCTTGAAATGTACTGGCTTTTATGGGTAATATGTTGGTTTAAATGCACAAAGCATTGGTTTGAAAGCATTGCATGACTGTTTGCACGCATGTCTGGGTCACATGTCTAACCTGCTGATTTATGAGACTATCGCACTGATTTGCATGCATACCGTATTGTGGACACCTCATATACATAGAATACTGCTTCTTTCTTGAAATGTACTGGCTTTTATGGGTAATATGTTGGTTTAAATGCACAAAGCATTGGTTTGAAAGCATTGCATGACTGTTTGCACGCATGTCTGGGTCACATGTCTAACCTGCTGATTTATGAGACTATTGCACTGATTTGCATGCATACCGTATTGTGGACACCTCATACACATAGAATACTGCTTCTTTCTTGAAATGTACTGGCTTTTATGGGTAATATGTTGGTTTAAATGCACAAAGCATTGGTTTGAAAGCATTGCATGACTGTTTGCACGCATGTCTGGGTCACATGTCTAACCTGCTGATTTATGAGACTATTGCACTGATTTGCATGCATACCGTATTGTGGACACCTCATATACATAGAATACTGCTTCTTTCTTGAAATGTACTGGCTTTTATGGGTAATATGTTGGTTTAAATGCACAAAGCATTGGTTTGAAAGCATTGCATGACTGTTTGCACGCATGTCTGGGTCACATGTATAACCTGCTGATTTATGACACTATCGCACTGATTTGCATGCATACCGTATTGTGGACACCTCATATACATAGAATACTGCTTCTTTCTTGAAATGTACTGGCTTTTATGGGTAATACGTTGGTTTAAATGCACAAAGCATTGGTTTGAAAGCATTGCATGACTGTTTGCACGCATGTCTGGGTCACATGTATAACCTGCTGATTTATGAGACTATCGCAGTGATTTGCATGCATACCGTATTGTGGACACCTCATATACATAAAATACTGCTTCTTTCTTGAAATGTACTGGCTTTTATGGGTAATATGTTGGTTTAAATGCACAAAGCATTGGTTTGAAAGCATTGCATGACTGTTTGCACGCATGTCTGGGTCACATGTCTAACCTGCTGATTTATGAGACTATCGCACTGATTTGCATGCATACCGTATTGTGGACACCTCATATACATAGAATACTGCTTCTTTCTTGAAATGTACTGGCTTTTATGGGTAATATGTTGGTTTAAATGCACAAAGCATTGGTTTGAAAGCATTGCATGACTGTTTGCACGCATGTCTGGGTCACATGTATAACCTGCTGATTTGAGACTATCGCACTGATTTGCATGCATACCGTATTGTGGACACCTCATATACATAGAATACTGCTTCTTTCTTGAAATGTACTGGCTTTTATGGGTAATATGTTGGTTTAAATGCACAAAGCATTGGTTTGAAAGCATTGCATGACTGTTTGCACGCATGTCTGGGTCACATGTCTAACCTGCTGATTTATGAGACTATCGCACTGATTTGCATGCATACCGTATTGTGGACACCTCATACACATAGAATACTGCTTCTTTCTTGAAATGTACTGGCTTTTATGGGTAATATGTTGGTTTAAATGCACAAAGCATTGGTTTGAAAGCATTGCATGACTGTTTGCACGCATGTCTGGGTCACATGTCTAACCTGCTGATTTATGAGACTATCGCACTGATTTGCATGCATACCGTATTGTGGACACCTCATATACATAGAATACTGCTTCTTTCTTGAAATGGTCTGGCTTTTATGGGTAATATGTTGGTTTAAATGCACAAAGCATTGGTTTGAAAGCATTGCATGACTGTTTGCACGCATGTCTGGGTCACATGTATAACCTGCTGATTTATGAGACTATCGCACTGATTTGCATGCATACCGTATTGTGGACACCTCATACACATAGAATACTGCTTCTTTCTTGAAATGTACTGGCTTTTATGGGTAATATGTTGGTTTAAATGCACAAAGCATTGGTTTGAAAGCATTGCATGACTGTTTGCACGCATGTCTGGGTCACATGTCTAACCTGCTGATTTATGAGACTATCGCACTGATTTGCATGCATACCGTATTGTGGACACCTCATATACATAGAATACTGCTTCTTTCTTGAAATGTACTGGCTTTTATGGGTAATATGTTGGTTTAAATGCACAAAGCATTGGTTTGAAAGCATTGCATGACTGTTTGCACGCATGTCTGGGTCACATGTCTAACCTGCTGATTTATGAGACTATCGCACTGATTTGCATGCATACCGTATTGTGGACACCTCATATACATAGAATACTGCTTCTTTCTTGAAATGTACTGGCTTTTATGGGTAATATGTTGGTTTAAATGCACAAAGCATTGGTTTGAAAGCATTGCATGACTGTTTGCACGCATGTCTGGGTCACATGTCTAACCTGCTGATTTATGAGACTATTGCACTGATTTGCATGCATACCGTATTGTGGACACCTCATACACATAGAATACTGCTTCTTTCTTGAAATGTACTGGCTTTTATGGGTAATATGTTGGTTTAAATGCACAAAGCATTGGTTTGAAAGCATTGCATGACTGTTTGCACGCATGTCTGGGTCACATGTCTAACCTGCTGATTTATGAGACTATTGCACTGATTTGCATGCATACCGTATTGTGGACACCTCATACACAT
Organism: Calotriton arnoldi; assembly: GCA_963921515.1. NCBI lineage: Eukaryota > Metazoa > Chordata > Amphibia > Caudata > Salamandridae > Calotriton > Calotriton arnoldi. Next base: position 4,168,431 of record CAWUFW010000236.1, on the reverse strand, counting down.
AGAATACTGCTTCTTTCTTGAAATGTACTGGCTTTTATGGGTAATATGTTGGTTTAAATGCACAAAGCATTGGTTTGAAAGCATTGCATGCTGATTGCATGAATGATGCACTGGTTCTCATGCATCACCTGTTGATTTGCATGTTTACACAGGAAAACTAGGAGCTGATGGTGTAGCTCACATTGAGAATAGAGTCTGCCTGTCTTTTGCTCTGATTATCCATTTACATACATTTACATATAGGATATTGTTTAAGAATCGCCAAAGACACCTGTTCAAGAGTCGTGGATGATGTTTTCTCTCCGTGGGGCCAGGGGCCTCCAGGATTTGGTGAGATGAGTTTATTAAGGACCCCGCTAGTTTGGTTTATGGGATGAATGTATCTCCCTCATCGCTGATGACGTATGGCTTTACATTGCTGACCCAGACTCCACGATATATAGAACATACATCATTCTTACTTAAGCAGTTTCTCCGGATTTTGAATTAACTGGGACACATCTATTCATTTTGCCAATTACCTGCTCCCTACTCCCTTAGCTAAGTGTCCGCTGTATGTGACCCCTCGAGCGTCTACGTATGTGGGTTTATGTTTTACGGGTGATAAGGAACATTTTATGAGGATGTACCTATTAGAGACCTAGAACAGTTTGAATCAGACGGCATTGACTGTTGTTAGCTTTCCGTTCATTCAATGGGCAGAGGTGCTTTCTATATGATGATGTGCAAATGTACCACACAATACCCCGTTGCCATGGTCACTTCTATGGTCGGACTTACATAGATAGATGTATGAAGGACGCCCGCTTCGCCACGCATTAGAAGATGCTATTGGGCATCAGAGCCACTGGTAGTAAATGATGGGGCTGTTGCATCACTTCCGGAACCCTCACTGAAAGCTGATGGTCATGCTATGGGTGATGGAGTAACGTCTGAACTTTGTATGGTGTGAAGGAAGTGACCCGAAATGGGCCACCCAGGTCACTCGCGACCACCTCTCGGCCTTCCCAGAAATGAAGAGTCGGGACGACAGTGGAGAATACAAACTAACTTATTTTATTATTAAGTACACTGCAGTGGAGTCCGGTCTGACCAGCCTTATGGGATAGCTGTCGAGGGACTGACTTCAGAACACTTGGTAACACAGAATAAGCTTTCCAACACCTCCCAAGTCCCGCCCCTGGTGGAAAAATACAGCTTGGGCAAAGGCTGAACAAAGGAAGGCACAGAAGGATGAGCTGCCACCTGCAGAATTGGTACACGTTATCAGACTTCCAAGGTCGTCTTGTTCGGTCTCAGCTCTCTCTAGTGTGGGGGCATAGCTACGACCAGGGATAGGCATGCGAAAGCAGAATAAACTATTCATTTAGTACATCTGGGTTTCAGCCTTGAATACGATAAGGGGAAATAACTGAACAGCGGCTTTCTGCTGAGGCAAGCAGAGAGGGGCACAGAGGCCTGGTTTAGATCACAGTGCAATATGGCGGCTACATGGCAGAAAATGGCGTCCCAGATGCTAACTTTAACCCTCTCAATGTTGGAAGGGACTGGTCACACGCATATGCAGTAGTGGTTAATACAAAATAGCTACATGAATGCTAACATAACACAGTATAAAGCAATAACACATTCAATTCTAACAGACCCTCCTTTTAGCATTCATAGCTAAATTTTTATTATTGCTATCAGGTAAGGGTCTTTACAATTCTAAAAGAGGGGGAAGCCTAGGGGGTCTACATGGACAACAGTTAACCGTTCAGTTGATCATCAGCAAGGCCAGATGGATACACTTATCAATATTCGAAAATGCCCTCATCAATACACATCAATTCGTGAACAGCTTGGACCATCATAGCGGAGGGCTTAGCAGTTTGTTCTTGGATTCTGTTTTGGGGTGTTATCTTTTGTATACAATAAGTACAGCAGGCGGGAAGGCAATTAATACACAGGCAACAAGTGAAGACAACACCTGCTATGGCTGCTAAGAATAAGAGTATTTTCCAGCCGCAGGACGCTACCAGACCCCAAAACCATCCGGACAAAGACCAAGTGCCATTCTCCTGGTGGATATCAGATGCTAGTCTGTGCAACTTTTGTATTGCTGCATAGACATTCGGGGCATGGTCCGGTATGTATACGCAGCAACTACTACCGATGACGCGGCAAGCCCCACCCCGATCAGCAAGGATGACGTCTAACACCATCCTGTTTTGAAGGGCAACAAGTCTTGTAGCCTGAAGCTCAGCTGTGATGTTGGTCAGTATTCCTGCTGTGGTTTTGATAACTCCTTCTACAACCCTTGTGAGTCTGTGTATACTACGGCTGTTGTGCATGGGAACCCAGAATGGTAAAATACCCCTCATGGCATCTGTAAATTGCTGCAGGGTAGTGTCTGTCTGATCTATATCCTTCGTGTCAATAACCCTTCTAACTCGGGACAAATACAAACTCCTGCGTTGTAACCTGTGGTCTCTGTGATAATTGGATGGTGCAATATATACGGGGGGCAAAAGGAAGGACACATAACATACACCAGACCACCCCCCTAGGAAGCCATACATAAGCCTGGGACCCACAAACTAAATGCATATTATGGGGCGGAAGCAGTGGTGGACTACTAGTGGTGTTTAAATCATAAGTATAGTTGCAAGTACTCTCTCCCACCTGAACCTTTCCAAAACCTTGGACACAGAAACTAGAGGTTGTTTTACCTACTGGTACTGGCATTGCCTTATCTTGAGTAATATTATGCAATTGAAAGGACCTGAAATATTCAGGGACGTTAAAGTCCTGAAAGTCCATCATTTCATTCTGGAGCCATGTTACATTCTTTTTAGCCTCATAGACATTCATACAGGCATCTGGGTGTAGAGTACCAGAAGTCCCATCCCTCCCCGGGTTAAATCCTTGGTGAGTCACTATATATCCCAATAGAGCCTCATAGTCGTGGTATGTCATGTTCATTGCATCAGCGTGATAATGGATATACACCATGGTGAACAACTGGAACCAGGCCTCACAGCTGGCCAAATAAGAAAAGGGCAGTGACAGTAACAGATCATTCTTATGCATCACGGAAGGGAGTAAGCCACAAACCCAACAATTAGTGACATTGGTGGTATGGTGAGCCTGATGGAGCATCTGTAGAAATCATTGTCAACATATGTCTGTCGGTGCCTCTCCTTATGAGGGGCCAAAGTAACAAATACATGTTCAGGGGGAACAGGAGTAGTACCGATCAGGGAATGCACAGGATGTCTTTCTCCAAGGAACCATATGATCCCAAACACTGCTACTAAAGCGACAAAAACTATTACTAGGAACACTGTCTTAGTTTTGGTAGACCAGCTCGACCAAGTTGGGCTATTTTGCTCAAAACGAGGCGTTGCTAAAGGCTGTTCTTCTTCATAACAATGCGGCCAAAGGGGTACATTTTTATATATCAAACTACCGTACTATGGAGCCAGGTATTATAAAAAGAAAAAGAAAAACACACAGTTCAGTGTCCGTAGACTCTTATTGTTCATTAACGATGGTGCTATTGAGCACTTCACGGTGGGGCTGTACGGTCACAACCCTTTCAGTCTCTTCGCTCAGGAAAGGGCACCCTCCCTCCTGGGAAGACGCCCACCAACTTATCCTGTCAGGTGTCTCAGACAATGCACCAATCTCCCTTTCCCTGATCTATCGTTGGTACTGCAGACAAGGTACATATACCCTATTCTTCCTCCATGAAGTCATCCCTACTAATCTGACTTTTCCTTTGGTGCACTGTTCCTCCACTGGGGACGCAAATTGTACCTAGCCACTCCAGGCACTGTCTCGTCACGGAAAAGGATCTTAAATTCAGAGGGGGCAAGGGACTGAGACTCAAGCTCCTGTGGGCCAGGTAGAGGAGAAGCCTGGGCAGCCCTTATTTCTGGGAGGACCACCTCATTCAAAGCAGCGTCGCTCTCCTCCTCCGTTTCTGCCCAGGTCAGTCGGGCATCAGAAAAAGGAAAAAAACATGGCACCTTCTCCGTCTCGTGGTCCCCTATGCCATCAAGGACCCACTGGTCGTAGGGGAGGGGCAGCGGGAGTCACCGGCAATGCGATGAGTGAATCCAGTTCTTCCGGCCGTCCACCTTCACCGCTGTCCGAGTGGTGAACAGGACCTGCAGAGGGCCTTTCCACCTTGGCTCCAAGCACCCCTTCCTCTGAAAATTGCGGACTAGCACAAAATCACCGGGCTGAATGCTGTGCCCGGGCCCCTCAGGTGTTGGCGGCAGTGCTTCATGGATCTGTTGATGAATAGAACGCAAATTTTTAGTCAACTCACATATGTAATCCACAAGTAACAAGTATTCAATTTCAAAGAAGTGGCGGGGCCCGGGGGACGCCCCAAACATTTGCAGGGCGGCCAAAAACAACCTCATACGGGGACAATCTTAATCTAGAATGAGCTGTCACCCTCGTGGACAACAGGGCAAGGGGTAGCGCGTCTGGCCATTACAATCCTGTGCTCTCCTTGATCTTTGCCAGCTGCTATGGCTGTGTTCTCTTTAGTGGGGTAAGCCTCAATCCATTTACTGAATGCACAAACAACCACCAGCACATATTTCAAGTTGTTAACTCGTTCCATTTCGATGAAATCCATCTGGAGAACCTCGAAAGGGAAGGAAGGTGGTGCAAAATTACCAGAAGGTGTAGGGGTACTCTTTCTAGGATTATGTATTATGTATTCATGTTGGTGCTCAAAATTGCAGCCGATTAGGAACACTTGGCAGAAACGCACGGGCTGTAGATCACCGTGGCGGTTTCTCTCCCACCCCCCGATTCATCCTCTTTCCCGTACCCCTAACTGCCCTCACGACTTTCCTCTAACTCTTCACTTCTCAGCCCCGTCCCAACATGCCCCCCTTTTATCACGCACACATCCCCCATGGCTACACTCTCTCCAGACATGGCCCTAACTCCTGGACCATCCTTTACCCCCCCAATCTGTCTAAAAACGCTAAGAAAAACTTCAAACATAAACTTCTCATTCGTAACCCTGAAACACTTATTGTTGATAACTTCCTCAGCCTCTCTTCCCCCATAAAAACCAACTACATCGTCTATTCCAAACGCCCTTCCAAATGGAAAAGCATTTTCCTGCGTCAGCTCCCAGTCACTCACTCAATCAAAATTCCCTATGGATTTAAATTATCCACTACTCCCTCCCCAATCTTTCCAGATGAAATCGACATCTCCATCTTCAAAACGGGTAACATCCTCATACAAGCCGCCGAATCACACCTCACCATCTTTGAGCACCACTTCAACACCTTGTCTCTCCACCTAGACAAAATTAACCCTAATCATCCGAATACCCAATCGCTCAACACCCCCCACTCTCTCCCTTTCCCCCTACCCCTCTCTCCCCCTCCCATGTCTTCCCTCCTACCAACACCATACTCCAAACTCCTATTCCCCACTCCCCTCCCCTGTCATCTCTACAGCCAATGCCATCTCCCAACCACCGTCACCCAAACTTTCTCTCCCTCCAATGATCCCCCTCTTCCTGACATCCCCACTGCACACCCCTCTCCCTACCACTTACATTCTCCAACAATCTGTCCCCCTCAACCTCTTCTAAAATAACTAACCCCTTCCTTCCCTCCTGGATGCCACAGCCTGAATCCCTACCCCTCCACCCTGGCTCTCCTATCGTACCACCTCCGGCCCCACCTTCACCCTCTCCTAACCCTCCTTCACAATCACCAAATTTCTCTCCACCGTTAATCCCTGACGCAGTCCTACTTCACACTCTTTATGCCCTCATATCATCTCTATCCACATCCCCGAGTTCTCAAATCTCTTGTCCTCCATCATGCCACCAACCACGCCTAATTGCCTTAACTCTACTCTTTCCAACACCATTGACCTCACACACCTTATACACAATTGCCCCCTGTCTACAACAAACACTATCCACTCCCTCTCACCCTCATCCTCCCCTTTAGCGATCCCCCTCTCCCCTATAACCCTGACCCTACACAACATCGACACAACCTCTCTTTATTGACGAATGAACTCTCCCGACTTAGAGAAGATGTTAAATCCCTCAGCTCAGGAACCCGACTCTCGCGTGCAAATGCCCCCCACCCCAACCGTAAAATCCCCGCCAACTTCAATCGTCACCATTGGAATACTTCCCCCCTCCACAACCGTATGTCTAGGCCTCGCCGCACCTCGAACCACCTCTCCCCATCCGACCTCTCCGACCTATGCAATTCCTACCATCCTAGTACTTCAGTCAACAACCCACCTCCCCCCTACTCCTGCATCCCTGTCATTCTAGGGACCAACAGAATTCCCTCCATTCCCACCTCCCCCAGACCTCCTCCTCAACTCACCTCCATCCACTCCTGCCCTCCCTCCCAAAATAACCCCAATCCACTCGCCTGCATGCTTGTTAACTGCCGATCTGCCGTCCGACACGCCACTGAAATCTCCGAATCTATCCTTAGTGAATCCATTGACATCGCGTTCCTCACGGAAACTTGGCTCAATGAACACTCAACGAGCATGCTGGATCTACTCACCCCCCCCCCCCCGGATACTCTATCCTCAGAATTGACAGACCTGACAGAATAGGAGGCAGACTGGCCATAATCTTCAAAAACGAACTTCAGCTCTCCCTTGTTAACAACTCTGGCCACTCCACCTTCGAATACCTTGAAGCTGAACTTAAAATTCTAGGCGCCCACTCTATTCGTTTACATACTATCTACCACCCTCCTGGTGATCCACACCCCTTTATTGATGAACTTTCTGACTTGATTACACAATCCTCATTATCCAACTCAAAAAATCTCTTCCTTGGAGACCTCAACCTCCACTTGAATGACACCAATGATCCCACTACCACCCTCTTCACCAACCTTCTTGAGATCAATGACCTCAAACAACTTTGTCAGTCCCCCATCCACACCAAAGGAGCCATCCTGGATGCCATCATTACCAACAATGACTTAGCCTTCCTGACCAACATCATCCCCATTGACTGGTCCGACCACCACCTCATACTGTTCACCATTTCCATCACGCCGCCTCCCCTCACCTCGAAACAAATTAAACCTATGAAATGGACCAGAAATCAAAAACGTATCCCTCCTGGCGAACTTGAGTCCAAACTACAAGCTCAACTGCTCCTCACTCCCCTCTCACAAAACGCAAATGAGCTTACTGATCACTTTAATAAAGCTGTCATGGATGTCCTAGACCAATTGGCCCCTCCTAAACTTAAAACTCTAAGAAACATCCCTTCCAAATCTTGGTTTAACCTCGAACTTAACAACGAAAGACGCTCATTAAGACTGATGGAAAGAACCTGGAGACAGCATCCTTCCCACTCTAACCTGACACTCCTCAGATCAGCTAGATCTACATACAAAAAACACATTTTTAAGGAAAAGGCATCCTTCTTCCGTACACAACTCGATCGGGCCAAAAACAGACCCAGAGAACTGTTCAACATTATCCGGCACCAAACCTCCTCAGCTCCGCCTAACCCAACGGCCTCAACCGCTAGATGTGAAGAAATTGCCCACTTCTTCTCGGAAAAAATCGCCAAAATAGATCAATCCTTCCACTCAACGCAGATCCCAACCAACCCCCTACTTTCTCCTGACATCTCCTCTAATTCACACTCCACAATCCCCCTACTTTCTCCTGACATCTCCTCTAATTCACACTCCACAATCCTGACACCCCTAGGTCCCCCCTCATACTCTCCCCCTACCTCACCTCACCCTAACCCCTCATCACACATTCCTTCTCCTATTCCCTCCCTAAACTACCCCCCACACCTTCCCACCCCTACTCCTCTCGTACCCAACCTCCCAAACTCACGACCAAAAAACAATGCCTCCTGGCATAATTTCCTCCCTGTAACTGAGCACGAAGTCCACAGCATTATTACTAAACTAAAACCATCCTCCCATACCAAAGACCCCCTTCCTTCTAACCTTGTCCAAGACCTAAAGCACATCATCGTCCCATCCTGGACCACAATCATCAACACCTCCCTTGCTACGGGAAGTGTCCCTAGCTCCCTCCAACTTGGTCAAATCTCCCCCATTATCAAAAACGCTAATGCGGATCCAAATGACTTAAACAACCTCCGCCCCATCACCAACCTCCCCCTTCTTTCTAAAGCCCTCAAAGTGTGTCTTGCTCCAATTAGACAAACACATTGAAAAATGCAACCTTCTGGACCCCTTACAATCAGGCTTCAGAAAAGGCTGCAGCACTGAAACTGCCATACTAAACATTGTTGATGATATCCACCACTCCCTTGATAATGGTGAGACATGTCTTCTTATCCTCCTTGATCTCTCCGCAGCTTTTGACACTGTTAACCACTCTGCCCTACTTAATGTGCTCAAAGATCGCTTCGGCCTCAATGGTACTACCCACAAATGGTTTGTCTCCTATCTTCAACATCGAACCCAACAAATTAAAATTCAAGACTGTCTATCTAAACCCACTCCGGTCAACCTAGGAGTCCCCCAGAGATCTAATATCTCACCCTGACTCTTTAACCTCTTTATGGAACCCCTCACCCTCATTCTAAATCAAGCTGGTATCAACTACCATCTTTATGCCGATGACACCCAACTCTATTACAAGATCAAGACCCACGCTGACATCATACACCTTAATAACACCCTCACTAAAACCCAATCCTGGATCCACCTTTATCATCTCAAACTCAACCCCAAAAAAACTGAAATCAGCCTCTTCTCCCCCAAAAACAATCCTCTCCCCATTCAAACTTGGATCTCCGACCTCAATGCCCTCAACTGCTCTCTCTCCTTGTCCAACTCAGTAAAATCTCTTGGTATCTCCATCGATAACAGTCTAAACCTCAATGTCCACATCAAAAATTCGGCTAAAGGAGCCCTCTTCACTCTCCGTCATCTCAAGAAAATCAAACCCTTTCTCCCAACGGAAGATTTTAAATTAGTGGTTCAATCCCTGGTCCTTTCACGAATCGACTACGGCAATGCCATCCTCACCGGAATCCCCAAGGTCCACCTAGCTCCACTCAAATCTGTACTCAACCTTGCAGCCAGGCTCATCACCGACTGCAAACGGTTCGACCACATTTCCCCAGCTCTCAAAACTCTAAAATGGCTCCCCATCGAAGGCAGATCCGCCTACAAAAACGCATGCATTACACACAAAGTCCTCCATCAAAATGCACCACCTTACCTCGCCAATAAACTCTGCAAAGCGGGCAGCACACGACCCCTAAGAAGCACTAACGCTCTCCTCCTTGTCCCACCCCTGCTAAAAAAGAAATCCACTCAATCCCGCTCCTTCTCCGGAAATGCCCCCTACATCTGGAATGCCCTCCCCAAAGACCTACGATGCAACCCTTCCTACACCAGCTTTTAAAAAGATCTCAAAATTCACCTCCTCAATAAATATTGGGGGTCTCTACCTGCGCCTTAAACTCGCTCTTCCATATCTTATAGATATTTCAACTCTTTTCTCCGAGTATCTGTTTTCATGATATGTATAACCTCAAGCCTTTTGTTATTCTCTGTCTTACCTGCTGTTTATCCGATAATGATGTTGTAAATGTTGTAATTTTGTTTTACCATATGTATCTCAGGCTTGTAAAGCGCTCTGATGTTTTTGTTATTATTTGATGCTGTAATTTGTCTCTTACAGTAACTAGCTCTATCATGTAAAGCGCTCTGATACCTCTGGGTCCAGCCAGCGCTATATAAAACCTCTAAAATAAAAATAAATAAATAAAATATGTATCAGACAAACCATGCAGTGCTTCACTAGATGGGCAGCTACTTTGGGGATATTGTCATTTCGCCATACGGGATCCAGTAGCTTACATATCCCCCTTCGCACTAATGTGAGCTGGGCCATGTGCCATTGTAACTACAGGGAATACATATGCATCTGGTAACATCCATCTTTGCTTTTCCGACTTGTCGGTCCAGCACCCCTCCTCACCTAAGCGTCCTGTACTCTCCTGCCACGTTGCCAACTCCTCAATTGTTGCCTCACTCTGTATTTCCTTCACGTTTTCCAGTGTGTCCTCAATCATCCCGTTTTCAGGCACCCATCTAGCTGGTCCCGCCACAAACATTCTCTTCATCTTAGACCTGGCTGTCTCTTTAGCTGTCTGATCTGCAAACGCATTTCCCCTCCCCACATCATCAGTAATCGCCTTATGGGCACTACACTTCACTATTGCCAATCTTTTGGGAAGTGTCAGAGCTGATAAAAGCCTGTGTATCAAAGGGCCATGTTGCATTTTCGTGCCATGGGAAGTCAGGAATCCCCTCTCCACCCAGAGCCACCCAAAATTATGGGCTACTCCAAATGCATATTGGCTGTCAGTATAAATATTGATAGCAAATCCCTCACTTAACTCACATGCTCGCAAAAGAGCAACTAGCTCTGCAGCTTGCGCTGATTGGTAGGGAACGCGTGATGTCTCAACTACAATGCGCAGCGTAGTGATAGCATACGCTGCAGTAGTGGTGCCATCTGACAATTTGAAACAGGAGCCATCAACATATAGTTCACCTTGCGGGTCAGATAAGGGAACGTCAGTCAGGTCTACCCGTCCCTTTGTCTCCTCTTCCGTTCGAAATAAGCAATCATGGACATCTCTGTCCTCATTTTCCAAAGGGAGAGGTAGTAACGTGGCTGGGTTCAGAGTGGCACATCTTTTAATGGTGATGTGTGGCGCAAACAGAGTCAATTCATAGCCAGTCAGACGAGCACTGGTAAGGTGCTGCGTCTTTGTCTTGTTCAGAAGTGTGTCCACAGCATGAGGTACCATTACTGTGAGATCAGTATTGAGAACAAGCCCTGTCGATTGTCAAATAGAGACAGCCGCAGCCGCGGCTGCTCTTAAACAACTCGGGAGGGCTCTGGCGACAGTGTCAAGAAGGGCAGAGAAATAAGCACACAGTCTCTGCTTACCTCCAAAGGCTTGTGTTAACACAGAAAGTGCACATCCAGCCGTTTCGTGTACGTACAGCACGAAAGGCTTCTGATAATCAGGCGTACCAAGCACAGGTGCAGAGCAAACCGCAACTTTCAATTGCTCAAAAGCTTGCTGACAATCATGCGTCCAGGGTAAGGGTTCATGCACATCTTTAGTTGTTAGGCGCAGCAAAGGCTTCATTAGTGAAGAATAACCAGGTATCCAATGACGACAATACGAGGTGATGCCTATGAAAGCACGCACATCCCTCTGAGTCACAGGGATGGGCATTTTAACAATGGCATCAACTCGTTCAGGTGTTAGCCTCCTTCCCTCCTTCGACAGTAGGTGACCTAAATAGGTGACCTCATGTTGACAATGTTGGAACTTTGAAAGGGACATTTTATGTCCGTGCTGTGCCAAATGTAGAAATACATTTGACCGTGGCATCCCTGCAACCCTCTTCAGTATCGGAAGCTACCAGAAGGTCGTCCACATACTGTAGTAATACATTACCTGAGGGAAGAGAGAGGGAATCCAACTGACTTTTCAAGGCTTGACTATATATACTAGGACTTTCAGTATACCCTTGAGGAGCTTGACAGAATTGGAAACTCCTGCCCGCCAAGGTGAAACCGAAAAGGTACCTGCTATCTGGATGAATGGGAATGCTAAAGAAAACATTTTTTTAGATCAATCACAGAAAATAATTTGGCTGTGGAAGGAATCATTGTTAAGAGAGCAGTAATATCAGGGACCACCGGAAACTGAGGGACCACTATTTTGTTAACCTCCCGCAAATCAATCACAAAGCGGTAGACATCGGGATGAGCATCAGAGGAATCCAAGGGTGCCTTTTTAAGGATGGGGAGAATAGGGCTATTACACACATTCGCTACTGTCTCCTCAACCACCCCCGATTTGATCAGGTCCTGTATAATCTGCAACAAAGCCCGTTCCCCTGCCTGTGGTATTTTGTACTGAGGAATACGAGGTAGCACAGCGTCGTGTTTAACCGTAATAGAGACTGGTGGTATCTGCAACAACCCTACATCCGTATCCCCTGTTGCCCACAATGAGGGCGGCACGTCCTTAAATTCAGCAGGAAGCGGCACATCCTTTGAAAAACACTGGGCATCATTACGATGGCGGGCGGACAAAGTCCGCCCGCCACCGCAGTGGAATCCGGGACCATCCGCAAGGGGTGCGGCGGTCCCGCACATGCTATTAGGATGCCACCGTGGCGGTGGCAAGCCCTATTCACAGCATTGTGGCGGGCGGTGCTCACCGCACCGCCCGCCACAATGCTGTGAATGCACGTCGTGCATGTGCATGCACAACGTGACAGGCACCGCACGGTGCCTGCCACCTTGTGCATACATATGCAGGGGGGTACCATAGGTACCCCCCATGTGCACCCCCCACCCCCTCAACACCGTGGGGGCCCGCAACGGGCCCCCATATACAAAGACCGTATGCCTTTCCATGGCGGCAACGCCGCCATGGAAAGGCTGCACTCCGCAGTCATCATAATATGGATGGCGGTGTCTTGGAGACACCGCCACCATATTATCCTTGTTTTCCGCCGGTCGACGAGTCGACCGGCGGAAAAGCGGCGGACGGTCTTTCCGTCCGCCGCGGACCCCCCAGCCATCATAATATGGCGGGGGGTCTTTGCTGTCTGGATGGCGGGCGGATCGCCCCCGCCGGGCCAGCGGTGATGACCGCCGGCTTGGCGGGGGCGATCCGCCCCGCCATCATAATGACCCCCACTGTTTGGTACTAGCTACATTAGGTCCTACTGTCATATAAATGCCATCTGGAGAACATGAAATCGTAGCATGCAACTTCTTCAACAAGTCTAGTCCCATTAGATTCTCTCTGCAATTCGTTGTTAATAAGAATGGCGAGTCCACAGTGAAAGGGCCAATAGTCAAAGCAAGGGGTTCGTAAATGGGGCTCACAACCGGTACGCCTGAAAAACCTACCGAGACATTATTATGGCCAGTCAGGGCTGCCCCGGGAACCAGTGAACGAGAAACAGAGCTATTCATTGCACCTGTATCCACCAAAAATGTCTTAGCCGAGCCATGCAAATCCGCTGTGACATACGGACCACGCTGATCTACAGGTATTTGAACTGGTCCCTCACCCTGTCCCTGGCTGTCCTAGCTATAGGATATCCCTGTCACCTCGTCCAGATCATAATCGTCGTGATAGTACTGCCTTCCCCGGGGGTCATCAAAATAGTTCTGATCAGAACAAACCCACGAGGATGCACCAGCCTGAACATCATCACGACCACTCTCACCACGACCCCGTCCACTAGAACCCCGACCTCTGGTGGCCCCGACTTTCTGCAACAACTCCGGACACTCACTCCGCCAGTGTCCCTCCTTTTTACAATACCCACACTGGTTCGGCCCCACAGGAGCGCTGCTTCTGCCAGTGCCACGCGACCACTGGCCGGACCAGTGCCACGTCCCCTGCCAGACCCCCTTGTTGCCTGCTGCATTAGTACCTTGGTCTTCAATTCCTTATTCTTCTTCTCCACCTTTTCCTTCTTCTCATTTTCTCTGTGCTCATAGTACTGGGCCATACTCAATATCACAGCAGGGGAGGAGGTAGTCCAGGTGCTCTCAGAAGCCTGCAACCGAGTCGCGATCTCGGGAAGCAGATTCGTGACAAATCTGTTAACGAACAACCGGACACTCCCTTCTGCCGACAAATCTTGTCCACTAAAATCCAGAAACACCCCTTCAAACCGAGTGAAAAAATCGGACACACTTTCATCTTTCTTCTGACGACATGCTGCTAACTTATCCCAATCTACTTGTCTGGGTGGGATGAGAGAATGCATGTAAGTAATGATACGACTCTGTAAAGCTAGTATCTCAGCCTTAGGCTTTTCACCAGGTTTTCGCTCTTTATACCATGCCCTAATCTCATTCCAAGTGCCACCCAACTCTACAACATGGTCCTGCGTATGCACCTGCCTCCATATGTCCACTGGTACCAACAACCCGAAAAACATCTCGATAACTGCCAGCGTCATCACCGTCGATGAGGCGGCCTCCGTTAATCTCTTTGTAATATGCAGTTGGGTTTTTCCTAGGGTCCGGCAGCTGACTCTTAAGGGCTAACACCTCACTCCTTTTCCACGGAGTGTAAACCCATTGTTCCTGAAAACGAGCCTCTACCTGTTGTTGAACAACAACATCCTGCGCATTACGCCGTTCTGGGATCTCGGGGTGGAAAATAGGGTGCACCTCCCTCATCGGGAATTGGGACACAGTCGTCGGTGTTTTCTGATGCAACCTTCCTCAATAACCAATCATCGTTGCAACATTACTAAAAACATCATTAGGGGCCATGTCAGTAGCGTTTACGCGGTCTCGAATGTCATAAATTATTTGGGGTGCTACACCACCAAAACACTGTTCCCACAACCCTATCAATGTAGCCGACATATGCTTGAGGGCATGCTGCTGTACAAACGGCTCAAAATCTTTCAACACACTCCACACGTCCTCTACACTGTAGATCGGATTCCGTGCCCACTGTGCAGCCTGATCAGCTACCATCTTTTTCTCCTCATTTCCCACATCAGATCGAATCAGCACCCGCCCCATTCGCTCCCGAGATGCAGCCCAATTCCCCTCATCCAACCCATGCACTGGTGTCCCAACACCCAACGAAGCCGGGGATGAAATGTCCGGAAAAGACACGATGGATGAAGGGACGGACACTAATGTTAGTAATGACTGCGTCGAAGGTGTGAGAGAAGGGGGAGAAACATGAGCGGGGACAGCAGACACAGCGGGAGGACCTGCAGCCACTGCACCAGCAGCTTGCGAAGCCAGGGAGGAGACAGGCGGGGCCGTAGCTGAAGCAGCCGGGTCAGAGACAGAAGGGCCAGATGCAGAAACAGGAGGGGCAGAAGACTGAGATGTCGGAACAACAGGGTATATCCTCTGTGGGGCGTAGGGAGGTGGGGGCCGAGCTTCTAATAGTTCCTCCACAAAGGCATCACCTTCCTCTCAGGCAACATAGGACTTATCACATTGCAATCAAAACTTTCTATCAGCACACTCTATACCTTTCTCTATTTTCTCTCTATCGTAGGCTACTGCTTTCTGAGTTACTGTTTGCATTTTCCCTCTTCGGGCCTCCTTTTCATTGAACTGACAGCATGTGAGTTACTAGAAACTATAATGAAAGTAAAAGCTTCAAACATCTTAAGTGATGCACACCCAGATACATGTGTAAGGACCTGGACAATTACATAATCTTTCCTATTGGACCAACCTGGCGAACGTGTCACTTGTACAAGGTTTGCTCCCTGATGTCCTGAAAATTGGACAAGGCTCACCCCTTTTTGGAGAAACCTGCAAATTTGACTAACCTTCACAACTTCCACCTTATTTCAGGGAAGGTGGTTGAGAGTTATGTTGTCTCCCAACATTCTCACTACAAACAACGCTGGTGAGGAGACGCAGGAGGGTGGCAGGTACAGGAATAGGATCTTTATTCAGGAACACGTTACAGGTATGGGAACCCCATCAGGATATATGACGTAACCAGCTCAGCCCCAACTGTAGACTGAAGCTGCTAGAGACAGAGATTCAACACCTACACTAAAGACATCACAGATTCTACATTACTCAACAACATTTCACACCAGGCTAGGACAGAATACAGAAGACCACACATCTTGCCCCACAAAGAATAGCAACACAACAGAGCTTAAAGGCCTAAAAGAGCCTATATCAGCAGTTAAAGTAAAATGTGTGTGAGCCTCTTAGACACCATACTACAAATTATTTCAAACTTAAACAACATACACCTCGCACTGGGCACTCAACTGCACACTCATACAGGGCGCACACGACAAAAAATAACCCCAACATCAACCGTCTGCACAGGCATCACAACCAGTAGAGTACAGAACATCCATGCAAAGAACACATGAACATTCCACCCAGTAGAGTACACACCATCAACGCAAACAGCCAGTGAAGTAGGCACCCTCCACGCTAAGAACATGTGGGCACTCAACCCAATGAAGAACACACCCTCCTTGCAAACTGCACATGGGCGTTCACCCAAGTGGAGAACACACCCTCCTTGCAAACAGCACAACCCAGCACAACCCAGTGAAGAACACCCCCTCCTTGCAAACAGCACATGGGCATTCAACCCAGTGGAGAACGCACTCTCCTTGCAAAGAGCACATGGAAGTTTAACCCAATGAAGAACACACCCTCCTTGCAAATAGCACATGGGTGTTCAACTCAGTGGAGGATACACTCTCCTTGCAAACAGCACATGGGTGTTCAACTCAGTGGAGGATACACTCTCCTTGCAAACAGCACATGGGTGTTCAACCCAATGAAGAACACACCCTCCTTGCAAATAGCACATGGGATTCAACCCAGTGGAGAACGCACTCTCCTTGCAAACAGCACATGAGCATTCACCCAGTCAAGAACACACACTCCTTGCAAAGAGCATATGGACGTTAACCCAATGAGGAACACACCCTCCTTGCAAATAGCACATGGGTGTTCAACTCAGTGGAGGATACACTCTCCTTGCAAACAGCACATGGGCATTCAACCCAGTGAAGAACACACCCTCCTTGCAAAGAGCACATGGACGTTAACCCAATGCAGAACACACCCTCCTTGCAAATAGCACATGGGTGTTCAACTCAGTGGAGGATACACTCTCCTTGCAAACAGCACATGGGTGTTCAACCCAATGAAGAACACACTCTCCTTGCAAACAGCACATGGGAGTTCATCCCAGTGGAGAATACACTCTCCTCGCAAACAGCACATGGGCTTCAACCCAGTGAAGAATGCACCGTCCTTGCAAACAGCACATGGGTGTTCAACCCAGTGGAGAAGACACTCTCCTTGCAAACAGTACATGGGCGTTCAACCCAATGAAGAACGCACCCTTATTGCAAACAGCACATGGGCGTTCAACCCAATGAAGAATGCACCCTCCTTGCAAACAGCACATGAGCACTCAACCCAATGAAGAACGCACCCTCCTTGCAAACAGCACATGGGATTCAACCAAGTGGAGAACACATCCTCCTTGCAAACAGCTCATGGGCTTCAACCCAATGCAGAATGCACCCTTGCAAACAGCACATGGGCGTTCAACCCAATGAAGAACACACCCTTCTTACAAACAGCACATGGGAGTTCATCCCAGTGGAGAATACACTCTCCTCGCAAACAGCACATGGGATTCAACCCAGTGGAGAATGCACTCTCCATGCAAACAGCACATGGACGTTCAACCCAGAGAAGAACGCACCCTCCTTGCAAACAGCACATGGATGTTCAACCCAGTGAAGAACACACCCTCCTTGCAAACAGCACATGGGCGTTCAACCCAGTGGAGAATGCACCCTTCTTGCAAACAGCACATGGACGTTCAACCCAGTGAAGAACACACCCTCCTTGCAAACAGCTCATGGGCTTCAACCCAATGCAGAATGCACCCTTGCAAACAGCACATGGGCGTTCAACCCAATGAAGAACACACCCTTCTTACAAACAGCACATGGGAGTTCATCCCAGTGGAGGACACACTCTCCTCACAAACAGCACATGGGATTCAACCCAGTGGAGAAGACACCCTCCTTGCAAACAGCACATGGGCGTTCAACCCAATGAAGAACACACCCTTCTTACAAACAGCACATGGGAGTTCATCCCAGTGGAGGACACACTGTCCTCGCAAACAGCACATGGGATTCAACCCAGTGGAGAACGCACCCTCCTTGCAAACAGCACATGGGCGTTCAACCCAGTGGAGAACGCACCCTCCTCGCAAACAGCACATGGGATTCAACCCAGTGGAGAACGCACTCTCCTTGCAAACAGCACATGGGCGTTCAACCCAGTGGAGAACGCACCCTCCTTGCAAACAGCACATGGGATTCAACCCAGTGGAGAACGCACCCTCCTCGCAAACAGCACATGGGATTCAACCCAGTGGAGAACGCACCCTCCTTGCAAACAGCACATGGGCGTTCAACCCAGTGGAGAACGCACCCTCCTTGCAAACAGCACATGGGCGTTCAACCCAGTGGAGAACGCACCCTCCTCGCAAACAGCACATGGGATTCAACCCAGTGGAGAACGCACCCTCCTTGCAAACAGCACATGGGATTCAACCCAGTGGAGAACGCACCCTCCTTGCAAACAGCACATGGGGGTTCAACCCAGTGGAGAACACACCCTCCTTGCAAACAGCACATGGGCGTTCAACCCAGTGGAGAACGCA
This sequence comes from Calotriton arnoldi, assembly GCA_963921515.1. Lineage (NCBI taxonomy): Eukaryota > Metazoa > Chordata > Amphibia > Caudata > Salamandridae > Calotriton > Calotriton arnoldi. The sequence goes on along the minus strand of CAWUFW010000236.1, from coordinate 4,150,133 downwards.
CCCTCCTCGCAAACAGCACATGGGATTCAACCCAGTGGAGAACGCACCCTCCTTGCAAACAGCACATGGGATTCAACCCAGTGGAGAACGCACCCTCCTTGCAAACAGCACATGGGATTCAACCCAGTGGAGAAGGCACCCTCCTTGCAAACAGCACATGGGCATTCAACCAAGTGGAAAACACACTCTCCATGCAAACAGCACATGGGCATTCATCCAAGTGGAAAACACACTCTCCTTGCAAACAGCACATGGGCATTCAACCCAGTGGAGAAGGCACCCTCCTTGCAAACAGCACATGGGCATTCAACCAAGTGGAAAACACACTCTCCATGCAAACAGCACATGGGCATTCATCCAAGTGGAAAACACACTCTCCTTGCAAACAGCACATGGGCATTCAACCCAGTGGAGAACGCACCCTCCTTGCAAACAGCACATGGGCGTTCAACCCAGTGGAGAACGCACCCTCCTTGCAAACAGCACATGGGCGTTCAACCCAGTGGAGAACTTACCCTCCTCGCAAACAGCACATGGGATTCAACCCAGTGGAGAACGCACCCTCCTCGCAAACAGCACATGGGATTCAACCCAGTGGAGAACGCACCCTCCTTGCAAACAGCACATGGGCGTTCAACCCAGTGGAGAACGCACCCTCCTTGCAAACAGCACATGGGCGTTCAACCCAGTGGAGAACGCACCCTCCTCGCAAACAGCACATGGGATTCAACCCAGTGGAGAATGCACCCTCCTTGCAAACAGCACATGGGATTCAACCCAGTGGAGAACGCACCCTCCTTGCAAACAGCACATGGGATTCAACCCAGTGGAGAACGCACCCTTCTTGCAAACAGCACATGGGATTCAACCCAGTGGAGAACGCACCCTCCTTGCAAACAGCACATGGGCGTTCAACCCAGTGGAGAACGCACCCTCCTCGCAAACAGCACATGGGATTCAACCCAGTGGAGAACGCACCCTCCTTGCAAACAGCACATGGGCGTTCAACCCAGTGGAGAACGCACCCTCCTTGCAAACAGCACATGGGCGTTCAACCCAGTGGAGAACGCACCCTCCTTGCAAACAGCACATGGGCGTTCAACCCAGTGGAGAACGCACCCTCCTCGCAAACAGCACATGGGATTCAACCCAGTGGAGAACGCACCCTCCTTGCAAACAGCACATGGGCGTTCAACCCAATGAAGAACACACCCTTCTTACAAACAGCACATGGGAGTTCATCCCAGTGGAGGACACACTGTCCTCGCAAACAGCACATGGGATTCAACCCAGTGGAGAACGCACCCTCCTTGCAAACAGCACATGTGCGTTCAACCCAATGAAGAACACACCCTTCTTACAAACAGCACATGGGAGTTCATCCCAGTGGAGGATACACTGTCCTCGCAAACAGCACATGGGCTTCAACCCAGTGGAGAACCCACCCTCCTTGCAAACAGCACATGGGCGTCCAACTCAGTGGAGAACGCACCCTCCTTGCAAACAGCACATGGGATTCAACCCAGTGGAGAACGCACCCTCCTTGCAAACAGCACATGGGCGTTCAACCCAGTGGAGAACGCACCCTCCTCGCAAACAGCACATGGGATTCAACCCAGTGGAGAACGCACCCTCCTCGCAAACAGCACATGGGATTCAACCCAGTGGAGAACGCACCCTCCTTGCAAACAGCACATGGGCGTTCAACCCAGTGGAGAACGCACCCTCCTCGCAAACAGCACATGGGATTCAACCCAGTGGAGAACGCACCCTCCTTGCAAACAGCACATGGGATTCAACCCAATGCAGAATGCACCCTTGCAAACAGCACATGGGCGTTCAACCCAATGAAGAACACACCCTTCTTACAAACAGCACATGGGCGTTCAACCCAGTGAAGAACGCACCCTCCTTGCAAACAGCACATGGATGTTCAACTCAGTGAAGAACACACCCTCCTTGCAAACAGCTCATGGACTTCAACCCAATGCAGAATGCACCCTTGCAAACAGCACATGGGCGTTCAACCCAATGAAGAACACACCCTTCTTACAAACAGCACTTGGGAGTTCATCCCAGTGGAGGACACACTGTCCTCGCAAACAGCACATGGGATTCAACCCAGTGGAGAACGCACCCTCCTTGCAAACAGCACATGGGCGTTCAACCCAGTGGAGAACGCACCCTCCTTGCAAACAGCACATGGGATTCAACCCAGTGGAGAACGCACCCTCCTTGCAAACAGCACATGGGCGTTCAACCCAGTGGAGAACGCGCCCTCCTCGCAAACAGCACATGGGATTCAACCCAGTGGAGATCGCACCCTCCTCGCAAACAGCACATGGGATTCAACCCAGTGGAGAACGCACCCTCCTTGCAAACAGTACATGGGCGTTCAACCCAGTGGAGAACGCACCCTCCTCGCAAACAGCACATGGGATTCAACCCAGTGGAGAACGCACCCTCCTTGCAAACAGCACATGGGATTCAACCCAATGCAGAATGCACCCTTGCAAACAGCACATGGGCGTTCAACCCATTGGAGAACGCACCCTCCACGCAAAAAGCACATGGGATTCAACCCAGTGGAGAACGCACCCTCCTCGCAAACAGCACATGGGATTCAACCCAGTGGAGAACGCACCCTCCTCGCAAACAGCACCTGGGATTCAACCCAGTGGAGAACGCACCCTCCTTGCAAACAGCACATGGGATTCAACCCAGTGGAGAACGCACCCTCCTTGCAAACAGCACATGGGCGTTCAACCCAGTGGAGAACGCACCCTCCTCGCAAACAGCACATGGGATTCAACCCAGTGGAGAACGCACCCTCCTTGCAAACAGCACATGGGATTCAACCCAATGCAGAATGCACCCTTGCAAACAGCACATGGGCGTTCAACCCAATGAAGAACACACCCTTCTTACAAACAGCACATGGGAGTTCATCCCAGTGGAGAATACACCCTCCTTGCAAACAGCACATGGGCGTTCAACCCAGTGAAGAACGCACCCTCCTTGCAAACAGCACATGGATGTTCAACCCAGTGAAGAACACACCCTCCTTGCAAACAGCTCATGGGCTTCAACCCAATGCAGAATGCACCCTTGCAAACAGTACATGGGCGTTCAACCCAATGAAGAACACACCCTTCTTACAAACAGCACATGGGAGTTCATCCCAGTGGAGGACACGCTGTCCTCGCAAACAGCACATGGGATTCAACCCAGTGGAGAACGCACCCTCCTTGCAAACAGCACATGGGCGTTCAACCCAGTGGAGAACGCACCCTCCTTGCAAACAGCACATGGGCGTTCAACCCAGTGGAGAACGCACCCTCCTCGCAAACAGCACATGGGATTCAACCCAGTGGAGAACGCACCCTCCTTGCAAACAGCACATGGGCGTTCAACCCAGTGGAGAATGCACCCTCCTTGCAAACAGCACATGGGATTCAACCCAGTGGAGAACGCACCCTCCTTGCAAACAGCACATGGGCGTTCAACTCAGTGGAGAACGCACCCTCCTTGCAAACAGCACATGGGCGTTCAACCCAGTGGAGAACGCACCCTCCTCGCAAACAGCACATGGGATTCAACCCAGTGGAGAACGCACCCTCCTTGCAAACAGCACATGGGATTCAACCCAGTGGAGAACACACCCTCCTTTCAAACAGCACATGGGCGTTCAACCCAGTGGAGAACGCACCCTCCTTGCAAACAGCACATGGGATTCAACCCAGTGGAGAACACACCCTCCTTGCAAACAGCACATGGACGTTTAACTCAGTGAAGAACACACCCTCCTTGCAAACAGCACATGGGATTCAACCCAGTGGAGAACGCACCCTCCTTGCAAACAGCACATGGGATTCAACCCAGTGGAGAACGCACCCTCCTTGCAAACAGCACATGGGTGTTCTACCCAGTGGAGTACGCACCCTCCTCGCAAACAGCACATGGGATTCAACCAAGTGGAGAAAGCACCCTCCTCGCAAACAGCACATGGGATTCAACCCAGTGGAGAACGCACCCTCCTTGCAAACAGCACATGGGCGTTCAACCCAGTGGAGAACGCACCCTCTCGCAAACAGCACATGGGATTCAACCCAGTGGAGAACGCACCCTCCTTGCAAACAGCACATGGGATTCAACCCAATGCAGAATGCACCCTTGCAAACAGCACATGGGCGTTCAACCCAATGAAGAACACACCCTTCTTACAAACAGCACATGGGAGTTCATCCCAGTGGAGAACACACCCTCCTTGCAAACAGCACATGGGCGTTCAACCCAGTGAAGAACGCACCCTCCTTGCAAACAGCACATGGATGTTCAACCCAGTGAAGAACACACCCTCCTTGCAAACAGCTCATGGGCTTCAACCCAATGCAGAATGCACCCTTGCAAACAGCACATGGGCGTTCAACCCAATGAAGAACACACCCTTCTTACAAACAGCACATGGGAGTTCATCCCAGTGGAGAATACACCCTCCTTGCAAACAGCACATGGGTGTTCAACCCAGTGAAGAACGCACCCTCCTTGCAAACAGCACATGGATGTTCAACCCAGTGAAGAACACACCCTCCTTGCAAACAGCTCATGGGCTTCAACCCAATGCAGAATGCACCCTTGCAAACAGCACATGGGCGTTCAACCCAATGAAGAACACACCCTTCTTACAAACAGCACATGGGATTCAACCCAGTGGAGAACGCACCCTCCTTGCAAACAGCACATGGGCGTTCAACCCAGTGGAGAACGCACCCTCCTTGCAAACAGCACATGGGCGTTCAACCCAGTGGAGAACGCACCCTCCTCACAAACAGCACATGGGATTCAACCCAGTGGAGAACGCACCCTCCTTGCAAACAGCACATGGGATTCAATCCAGTGGAGAACACACCCTCCTTGCAAACAGCACATGGGCGTTCAACCCAGTGGAGAACGCACCCTCCTTGCAAACAGCACATGGGATTCAACCCAGTGGAGAACACACCCTCCTTGCAAACAGCACATGGGATTCATCCAAGTGGAAAACACACTCTCCTTGCAAACAGCACATGGGCGTTCAACCCAGTGGAGAATACACTCTCCTTGCAAACAGCACATGGGCATTCAACCAAGTGGAGAATACACTCTCCTTGCAAACAGCACATGGGCGTTCAACCCAGTGAAGAACGCACCCTCCTTGCAAACAGCACATGGATGTTCAACCCAGTGAAGAACACACCCTCCTTGCAAACAGCTCATGGGCTTCAACCCAATGCAGAATGCACCCTTGCAAACAGCACATGGGCGTTCAACCCAATGAAGAACACACCCTTCTTACAAACAGCACATGGGAGTTCATCCCAGTGGAGAATACACCCTCCTTGCAAACAGCACATGGGTGTTCAACCCAGTGAAGAACGCACCCTCCTTGCAAACAGCACATGGATGTTCAACCCAGTGAAGAACACACCCTCCTTGCAAACAGCTCATGGGCTTCAACCCAATGCAGAATGCACCCTTGCAAACAGCACATGGGCGTTCAACCCAATGAAGAACACACCCTTCTTACAAACAGCACATGGGATTCAACCCAGTGGAGAACGCACCCTCCTTGCAAACAGCACATGGGCGTTCAACCCAGTGGAGAACGCACCCTCCTTGCAAACAGCACATGGGCGTTCAACCCAGTGGAGAACGCACCCTCCTCACAAACAGCACATGGGATTCAACCCAGTGGAGAACGCACCCTCCTTGCAAACAGCACATGGGATTCAATCCAGTGGAGAACACACCCTCCTTGCAAACAGCACATGGGCGTTCAACCCAGTGGAGAACGCACCCTCCTTGCAAACAGCACATGGGATTCAACCCAGTGGAGAACACACCCTCCTTGCAAACAGCACATGGGATTCATCCAAGTGGAAAACACACTCTCCTTGCAAACAGCACATGGGCGTTCAACCCAGTGGAGAATACACTCTCCTTGCAAACAGCACATGGGCATTCAACCAAGTGGAGAATACACTCTCCTTGCAAACAGCACATGGGCATTCAACCAAGTGGAGAATACACTCTCCTTGCAAACAGCACATGGGCATTCAACCCAGTGGAGAATACACTCTCCTTGCAAACAGCACATGGGCATTCATCCAAGTGGAGAACACACTCTCCTTGCAAACAGCACATGGGCGTTCAACCCAGTGGAGAACGCACCCTCCTTTCAAACAGCACATGGGCGTTCAACCCAGTGGAGAACGCACCCTCCTTGCAAACAGCACATGGGCGTTCAACCCAGTGGAGAACGCACCCTCCTTGCAAACAGCACATGGGCGTTCAACCCAGTGGAGAACGCACCCTCCTTGCAAACAGCACATGGGCGTTCAACCCAGTGGAGAACGCACCCTCCTTGCAAACAGCACATGGGCGTTCAACCCAGTGGAGAACGCACCCTCCTCGCAAACAGCACATGGGATTCAACACAGTGGAGAACGCACCCTCCTTGCAAACAGCACATGGGCGTTCAACCCAGTGGAGAACGCACCCTCCTTGCAAACAGCACATGGGCGTTCAACCCAGTGGAGAACGCACCCTCCTCGCAAACAGCACATGGGATTCAACCCAGTGGAGAACGCACCCTTCTTGCAAACAGCACATGGGATTCAACCCAGTGGAGAACGCACCCTCCTTGCAAACAGCACATGGGATTCAACCCAGTGGAGAACGCACCCTTCTTGCAAACAGCACATGGGATTCAACCCAGTGGAGAACGCACCCTCCTTGCAAACAGCACATGGGCGTTCAACCCAGTGGAGAACGCACCCTCCTCGCAAACAGCACATGGGATTCAACCCAGTGGAGAACGCACCCTCCTCGCAAACAGCACATGGGCGTTCAACCCAGTGGAGAACGCACCCTCCTTGCAAACAGCACATGGGCGTTCAACCCAGTGGAGAATGCACCCTCCTTGCAAACAGCACATGGGCGTTCAACCCAGTGGAGAACGCACCCTCCTCGCAAACAGCACATGGGATTCAACCCAGTGGAGAACGCACTCTCCTTGCAAACAGCACATGGGCGTTCAACCCAGTGGAGAACGCACCCTCCTTGCAAACAGCACATGGGCGTTCAACCCAGTGGAGAACGCACCCTCCTTGCAAACAGCACATGGGCGTTCAACCCAGTGGAGTACGCACCCTCAAAGCAAACAGCACATGGGCATTCAACCCAGTGGAGAACGCACCCTCCTTGCAAACAGCACATGGGATTCAACCCAGTGGAGAACGCACCCTCCTCGCAAACAGCACATGGGATTCAACCCAGTGGAGAACGCACCCTCCTTGCAAACAGCACATGGGCGTTCAACCCAGTGGAGAACGCACCCTCCTTGCAAACAGCACATGGGCGTTCAACCCAGTGGAGAACGCACCCTCTCGCAAACAGCACATGGGATTCAACCCAGTGGAGAACGCACCCTCCTTGCAAACAGCACATGGGATTCAACCCAGTGGAGAACGCACCCTCCTTGCAAACAGCACAATGGGCGTTCAACCCAGTGGAGAACACACCCTCCTTGCAAACAGCACATGGGCGTTCAACCCAGTGGAGAACGCACCCTCCTCGCAAACAGCACATGGGATTCAACCCAGTGGAGAACGCACCCTCCTTGCAAACAGCACATGGGATTCAACCCAGTGGAGAACGCACCCTCCTTGCAAACAGCACATGGGATTCAACCCAGTGGAGAACGCACCCTCCTTGCAAACAGCACATGGGATTCAACCCAGTGGAGAACGCACCCTCCTTGCAAACAGCACATGGGCATTCAACCAAGTGGAAAACACACTCTCCTTGCAAACAGCACATGGGCATTCATCCAAGTGGAAAACACACTCTCCTTGCAAACAGCACATGGGCATTCAACCCAGTGGAGAATACACTCTCCTTGCAAACAGCACATGGGCATTCATCCAAGTGGAGAACACACTCTCCTTGCAAACAGCACATGGGCATTCAACCAAGTGGAGAACACACTCTCCTTGCAAACAGCACATGGGCGCTCGACCCAATGAAGAGCGCACTCTCCTTCCAAACAGCACATGGGTGTTGAACCCAATAAAGAACACACTCTCCTTCCAGACAGCACATGGGTGTTGAACCCAATAAAGAACACACTCTCCTTCCAGACAGCACATGGGCATTCAATCCAGTGGAAAATAAACTCTTTACGGACCAGCCAATAGTCATCAAACCCACTGGTGCAGTCACTCTCCATGAAAACAACATATGGATCTTAAACCCAGTGCAGTACGCACCCTCCACATAGAGAACACATGGGCATGCAGCTCTGTGGACAGTGCCTTCTTCACACAAACAGCACAACAGCACTGCACCCAGTGATGAAGACACCCTCCATTCAAACAGCCCTCAGGCTTTCAACCAAGTGTAGCACACACTTTTCAACCCAGTGGAGCACACGCATCTTCCATGCAAACAGCACACAGGGAGCACACCAAGTGGATAATCCACCCTCCGGGCAGACAGTACCATGCACCCAAGAACTACAAGCAAACCAGTGGATGAAATGTGGACACAGTGGCCACGCGTGTGCATGGGTGCATGCTGTGGAGCATGCCCCCAAGCACAGTACACCCAACACCACACATGCTCTTCTCCTATGGACCGTGCACCCATGCAAAGTAGACTCATCACCACACATGCTCTCTTGAAATGGTGCACACACTCATGCAGCCAACAGGAAACCATTGAAAGCAACTCAAGAAGGAAATTGGCATTAAATTCTGGATGCTGAGGTACATTCTTCATGATGTACAAAATGAATCACCAAACACCTACGGATGCCAAACCCATTCACAATATAATTAATTAAAATAAACCCATGCATATGCACACAGACATTGGTATAATTCGTCAATGGCGATAATACAGCACCAAACTGTACTTTAACTTCCCTTCTGATGCCCTTTAACTACCTGACGCGTCAGTATTAAAAATGTATGTATACTTTATAAACATATAATAGGAAGCAGAGCTGACATCTGCTGCAATGCGCTTAGGCCAAGATGAAACTTAAGATGAAACAAAATAACCCTCCCATAAAACGTCAATTGCCTTATAAAATATATGTGTCTGAAAGTAAAGCATCTGTAGCTGGTCGTAGGTTCCAAGAATCCTAGCGTGCCAGCCAGTCTTTGCAACTTTATAATGTTAACCGGCATCGTACAACGAGCAGAGAAAAACTTGAAAGACTGAAAAAAACAGCTTCATTAATCTCTACGAACCAGACAATTTTTCAAATTACAAAAAGGCCATTTCAGAACAGTTTGTCTCGCAAGTGATGAAACAGATCAGTCCTTCTTCAGTTTTCATAGCCTGGAGGGTGCGCCGTTCATTTCACGGAAATCTAAGCGCTGGAACACCAGGTCCAAAGCGATGAATACCTCTACGATGACAACACAAGTGGCATCTGTGTAGAGAGACCATCTTGGGTCCGCTTTGGTGCTCCATTTTTAGTTTTACGTTTTACACATTTTAGGCTGACATCTTTGTAGCAATGTTATTTTATTCGTTTAGGCTTGCACAATATTATTTTAAGATGACGCTGTGCATGCTGCTTGCTTTTAGAAAGCCTTTCCTGCTTCGTTCAAGGCTAGGAACCCAGAACAAGATATCCTAGTGCTTGCCTTGCCCGTTCGGAGACAGCTTCTAACATCTAGACACATCATTGCTTTAGGGCTGTACCCCTAACACAGTGTTTTTATTATATAAACACTGCACTGTCCATTTACAGGTCAGAGGTGCACTCCAGCCCGATGGTCCTGGAACGAATGCTGTGTTCGACATGCAGCTCTGCTGACGATCTTCTCCAGAGAAGGATTGTCAATCCCACTTCAGGGCAACTCCCTGCTCCAGCTATCCAGGTATGGGAGCTCAGGCTAACCTAAGAGATCGGGCAGAGGGTACACCCACTATGCTCTCAGAGTAGGGCTAGGGATAGTTAGAAATAAATATAGAAAACAGACTGCCATGGTCGGACTATTTATTCTTTTTACCATGTTCATAATGCTGGTTACCTTGGTTTGTTTTATCTGCCTAATTATTGCAGCTCACTCTTTCTATGCAAGATTAAGATTATTTGAATAAATGTATTGAAAACTTTATTCGTATCTTTCTTGTGTTTACCATGGGCATGCATATGTAAACAACGAAAGGGGATCTGTTTCCACAATTCCCTTAGGGATCAGAGTGTCATGTTCGACATTACCAACATCACCTACGACTCCAGTAAGGTTAGGGGTTTGGGTGAGTCACTGTGAGCTAGATAGGAATTGGGCCGACAGTCTCTGATGGTGTAGATGGACTCAGTCCCTGCAGTCTGAAATTCTGTCATTCGAATACGCAGTCCTACTTTTTCTAGTGGGAACCGTATAACATCTGCTCATGCAGTGAAAGCAGTAAAGGTGGGTGAGCCACTGAAAGCTCGAGCTAGGCTCGAGCCCGAAACCTGGCTCTGGCTCAGCTCAAGGTCCTGTTGAAACTTCGAGCCCATAACGAGCCAAGCTTTCATGTGGCTTCTGCCTGCCTTCCTCCCGCTACCCAGGATGTGGCATTAGGGCCACATCTGCAGACTGTGGAACTGGAGAGCTATGTTCGGGTATCAGCATTGGATCGACATCCTGTGATTCTAGGCAAAGCACTCAATGTCCTTATGCCTATGAACAATGCATCTGAACTTGTGTAATTAAACTGGTGCTGATGTAAAGCGCTCCAGGTCGAGTTCACGCTACATGTAAAAAACTTCAGAAAATGCACAAATAGGTCAAAACAAATCCTTAACACAAGGGAAGATAAATATATATCCATTTAATGGCTAATTTGTACAAAGGGAAACCAAAAAATATGGCTAAATCCGGGCTTTCCTGCTTCAATTGTGTGATCTTAGGCAAATAGACTTTTTGGAATGTTGAAGCGACTTTATCATAGTTTACATGATGTTTGTTGTATGATTTACAATGTAAATATTTTCAGGGCTCGGCTCGGCTCTAAGATCCGAGCCAGACCCTTGGCTCGGCTCTGGCTCTGCTCTCCTTATTAATTTGTTGTCTCGCCCACTTCGAGAAAGCAGTGCACATCAAACTGTCTTGTCAGGCAAGGCCAGCCCACCCCTCCCTCTATCGTTGACAACTAGTCCGCGCGCAGGGACTAGATTTCCCCAGCACATGCAGTGCTGCAACAGCACAGTAACTGAAGGCTGATTTCCAGTTGGCCACTTACAACTAGCCATGCCACCAAAAAACATAAAGTGAAAGTAAAATGCCATGGGGCTCACATTCTTCTACTGTAAAAGTACCTCCTAGAGTCCCTCTGTCGATCCAGATCGTTTCACACTACACTGAGCTTTTCTTTTAGAATTGTAGACGTGAAGTTTTGAGACACTACAACACACTTTTCTTTTAAGTCACAACTCCCCTCACTGTACCGGAGTGCCGCATAAGCTCACTACAACTCAGTGCTGCTCACCCACACCATACTCTGCTGATGCCTCTTGTGATCTTGTGCAGAAAAGGGTCCTACCTTCCAAAGGCGAAATTGTAAAAAGCTGCAGCAGCAAACACTCCTCAGCTCTTCTAGGTCAGACCAACCCAGCATGCCCTGCGCTGCTCTGACTCTTTTACTGACAGCACATCACTTAAAATGAACAAGAAGCCATTCCTGCAGGATTCAGCTCTTGAGCAACACTCTGGGGTACCTTTCTCCATCAGTGCTTGTCTGTAGCTCCCACTCCTGCTGCAGTCTTCCTACAGCAGCTGGACTCTGCTCTAGAACAGCCAGGTGTTGTGCCACTGGAGGGGTTCTTTCTTCGCTCTCCTCTTCGGTCCTCTGCAAACACCTTTAGCTTTCACTTGTCACTAATGTTACATTTCAGATAATTCACAAACACTAGGTAAGGCAAAACTTTATATACCAAACACTCCATTGTTTGTACTACATTTTTTCAATAGTCTGATTCAACTTCGAGGGATTAGCTACCACATTCCCTTCTATGCACGGCTGTAAAAACAGCTTCTTTGGTGGAATTATTCAAGTGATAAATATTGGGGTGCCCTCAGAAAATAATGCATTCATGGAGACATAATGAAACTTTAAAGTCCATATATTGCCATCCAGATCAGATTGTGATCCAGTAATCTTGTTTCCTTTCAAACTTTAGTAAATAAATTCAGATAACATCTTTCCAGCCAACGCGTTTCGTTCCTCTGCAATTGAAACTTCTTCAGGGTTGTGAGAACAAATATACAAACACAAGCATTAGGATTTATTTAAGATAAAACTGTTTTAAATTAAAAACATGTTGCATCATTTAAACACACATCAGATTAGGTAAGAAGTACCAGGAAGCAGGCAGGCACAGGTACTTTACTCTGGAGCAAGTTACAGGTATGGGAACCCCACCAGGAAGTATGTTGGTACCAGATTAGCAATCATCTGTAGCTGAAACTCAAAGTGACAGGACCATAACACCCACACTCATGAGTGCACACATTCCACACCAGACGAGCACGGAAGACAGGACACACAGGGAACTCTTTATCGAGCCTGTGAGGAGGGGGGACACACAGGGAGCTCTTTATCTAGCCTGTGAGGAGGGGGGACACACAGGGAACTCTTTCTCTAGCTGTGAGAAGGGGCTCCTCAAGGCACCATTCTTTCACCAACATTGTTTATTCTCTTTTTGGATCCACTTGGAGCTACTCTTAGGAATCCTGGGCTTCTTTACCATCCATATGCTGATGACGTCCAAATCAACCTTAAGATGTCATCCCATAGCCACATTTCTCTGCTCCTCAACACCCTGGAGAACCCCCTTAGATGGATGTCTGATCACTGAAGAGCGTACACTTCTAAAACAGAGTTTCTGCTTATCTCACCCAGATTTCCCACTTCACCGGTTCAATTGTGGATGACACAAGAGTGGCTCCTATGGAAGGAAGAGATCAATTCTAGATGGCCCGGATCATCCACAAAGCTTTGAACATGTCTGCTCCTGCTGTTTAGCTGATCAATGGTCGGCATTGCTGTTACCTGTGCTTGATGTATACAGTGACCTTATTTACTATTAGCTGTACCTGACTTTGTTCCTTTGTAAAGCGCTCTGGTCACCTTGGGCCAAGTGGATATAAAGCCTTTCATATAAAATGAATACACTTTAAGGGGTGGCGCCTCTGTTCCTTGCCAGGCTCGATGCCCTGTCCAGGGTTGGAGGGTTCGCTCCCTTTCGGTCACTGGAACTACTTAGCAATCAAGGGAGTCTTGAGTAGACGCTGCTCTATCGAGCTCCGTTACACACACCCAATGCACGCATGTGCCACAGTCTCTCTTTTGAATGCTGCTCCTTCGGTGGGGTCAATGGCAGGTGCCCATCTAGACATGACTTCTACCTGGATTACCCATTGTCTCTCTGTGCATTAAAGTTATTTGCAGGGTGTGGGTTGCTGCCGTGCCTTCTTACACATGCCCTCTTTGAGCATCCGCTACTATTTTGTGTACAACTGAGTCTTGGGGTGAGCTGCTTTGTTGTGGTCTGCGAGACATGCCCTGTGTGTGCTTTGGCCTCAATGTGCAGCATTGGTCTTAGGGACAAGACATCCCTACCTGTGGTACCACCTCTATGTACTGTATTGTACTTACATTCATACAGAACGTATTACCCTGGGTGAGGCATTGGGGTGTAATGTAGTACCTGACGTCACAAGGGATTGATGGGAAACGCTGATAACACTCAAGACTGCGTGAGGAGACCAGTGTAAGATTATGTTGATGGATTTAGACCCGTCTGTCACATAACATCACAGAACCAAAAGATTGAGAGAATAAAGTCAGGTACAATGAACTCATTATTAAGGTTTCCTGTGTTCTCTTTATTGCATACAGACTGCTATTTTGAACCTGCCTAGAAAGTCAGAAGCCGTCAGAGAATATGTTTCAGAATTTCTCATTGCCTTGATTATTCTACAGATATTGCGGTCTTGATGGTCAATAATTAACAATAGTCATCTCCTTTCAATGTCGCTGCCAAAAAGAATGTCCTTCAAACCCATCTTAACAGACTCTGTAAAGGCGCTGGTGAGATGGGCCTAGTGCACTGCACAGCTTTTCATTCTGTTTCTTCCTATCTGCTCTGCCCTTTTCACAGGTGTGATTCAGGTATTCAAATGGCAGGGTGGGATCTAAGGTTCTCGAAGACACCTTACATCATTCTTCTGCACGGACTAGCAGAGCCTGGCAGCGGCCTTGTGGCTGGGTTCTGAGTTTCCATCTGTGTGAATGCCTGTCTGCTGCCTGGCTGGCCATAGGCTCCTTCTTGTGTGACTCTACACAGCTTCAAAAGCATTGCACCCATTCACTCAATAGAAGGTAGTTCTGGGTACCCTGGGGGGACAAGGTGCCCAAAGAATCTGTAGCCTTAGAATCTGCTCATTGCTAGTCACCAAATGAACCCAAGATATCCACACACAGCTGCTGCTTGAACCTGAAAAAACATTTTATGTTTTGCGCAAGAGGCATTCCAACTCTGGTTATACTGTATGAATTGATTTTGTTTTCATATCTAAAATATATATAAAAATCAGAGCTATTTTTCAAAATTGGTGTCTGAATTCTCTCAATGCATGTCAATTACTTATTGTTCATGTTGCTGATGTGAAATGCTTCACAATTGTTCCTCTAAGTAGCCTGTATGCTCTTTGTCACTCTACCAGGACTGACAGAAGGTATACTTAGAGAGTATACTAAGAGAAGGTATACTTACAGAGTATACTAAGAGAAGGTATAATTAGAGACTATCATGAGAGAAGGTATACTTAGAGAGTATACTGAGAGAAGGTATACTGAGAGAGTATCATGAGAAAAGGTATAATTAGAGACTATCATGAGAGAAGGTATACTTAGAGAGTATAATGAGAGAAGGTATACTTAGAGAGTATAATGAGAGAAGGTATACTTAGAGAGTATACTAAGAGAAGGTATACTTAGAGAGTATAATGAGAGAAGGTATACTGAGAGAGTATAATGAGAGAAGGTATACTTAGAGAGTATAATGAGAGAAGGTATACTTAGAGAGTATAATGAGAGAAGGTATACTTAGAGAGTATAATGAGAGAAGGTATACTTAGAGAGTATACTGAGAGAAGGTATACTTAGAGAGTATAATGAGAGAAGGCATACTTAGAGAGTATAATGAGAGAAGGTATACTTAGAGAGTATAATGAGAGAAGGTATACTTAGAGAGTATACTGAGAGAAGGTATACTTACAGAGTATAATGAGAGAAGGTATACTTAGAGAGTATAATGAGAGAAGGTATACTTAGAGAGTATACTAAGAGAAGGTATACTTAGAGAGTATACTGAGAGAAGGTATACTTAGAGAGTATACTGAGAGAAGGTATACTGAGAGAGTATAATGAGAGAAGGTATACTTAGAGAGTATACTGAGAGAAGGTATACTGAGAGAGTATAATGAGAGAAGGTATACTTAGAGAGTATACTAAGAGAAGGTATACTGAGAGAGTATCCTGAGAGAAGGTATAATTAGAGACTATCATGAGAGAAGGTATACTTTGAGAGTATAATGAGAGAAGGTATACTGAGAGAGAATAATGAGAGAAGGTATACTTAGAGAGTATAATGAGAGAAGGTATACTGAGAGAGTATAATGAGAGAAGGTATACTGAGAGAGTATACTAAGAGAAGGTATACTTAGAGAGTATACTGAGAGAAGGTATACTTACAGAGTATACTAAGAGAAGGTATACTTACAGAGTATACTAAGAGAAGGTATACTTATAGAGTATACTGAGAGAAGGTATACTTATAGAGTATACTAAGAGAAGGTATACTTACAGAGTATACTGAGAGAAGGTATACTGAGAGAGTATACTGAGAGAAGGTATACTTAGAGAGTATACTAAGAGAAGGTATACTTAGAGAGTATACTAAGAGAAGGTACACTTATAGAGTATACTGAGAGAAGGTATACTTAGAGAGTATACTGAGAGAAGGTATACTTACAGAGTATACTAAGAGAAGGTATACTTATAGAGTATACTGAGAGAAGGTATACTTACAGAGTATACTAGGAGAAGGTATACTTAGAGAGTATACTGAGAGAAGGTATACTTACAGAGTATACTGAGAGAAGGTATACTTAGAGAGTATACTGAGAGAAGGTATACTTAGAGAGTATACTGAGAGAAGGTATACTTACAGAGTATACTGAGAGAAGGTATACTTAGAGAGTATACTGAGAGAAGGTATACTTAGAGAGTATACTGAGAGAAGGTATACTTACAGAGTATACTAAGAGAAGGTATACTTAGAGAGTATACTGAGAGAAGGTATACTTACAGAGTATACTGAGAGAAGGTATACTTAGAGAGTATACTGAGAGAAGGTATACTTAGAGAGTATACTGAGAGAAGGTATACTTACAGAGTATACTGAGAGAAGGTATACTTATAGAGTAGACTGAGAGAAGGTATACTTAGAGAGTATACTGAGAGAAGGTATACTTAAAGAGTAGACTGAGAGAAGGTATACTTAGAGAGTATACTGAGAGAAGGTATACTTAGAGAGTATACTGAGAGAAGGTATACTTACAGAGTATACTAAGAGAAGGTATACTTACAGATTATACTAAGAGAAGGTATACTTATAGAGTATACTGAGAGAAGGTATACTTACAGAGTATACTGAGAGAAGGTATACTTAGAGAGTATACTAAGAGAAGGTATACTTAGAGAGTATACTAAGAGAAGGTATACTTAGAGAGTATCATGAGAGAAGGTATAATTAGAGACTATCATGAGAGAAGGTATACTTAGAGAGTATCATGAGAGAAGGTATAATTAGAGACTATCATGAGAGAAGGTATACTTAGAGAGTATCATGAGAGAAGGTATAATTAGAGACTATCATGAGAGAAGGTATACTTAGAGAGTATAATGAGAGAAGGTATACTTAGAGAGTATAATGAGAGAAGGTATACTTAGAGAGTATAATGAGAGAAGGTATACTTAGAGAGTATACTAAGAGAAGGTATACTTAGAGAGTATAATGAGAGAAGGTATACTTAGAGAGTATACTAAGAGAAGGTATACTTAGAGAGTATACTAAGAAAAGGTATACTTAGAGAGAATCATTAGAGAAGGTATAATTAGAGACTATCATGAGAGAAGGTATACTTAGAGAGTATAATGAGAGAAGGTATACTGAGAGAGAATAATGAGAGAAGGTATACTTAGAGAGTATACTGAGAGAAGGTATACTTAGAGAGTATACTGAGAGAAGGTATACTTAGAGAGTATAATGAGAGAAGGTATACTGAGAGAGTATAATGAGAGCAGGTATACTTAGAGAGTATACTAAGAGAAGGTATACTTAGAGAGTATCATGAGAGAAGGTATAATTAGAGACTATCATGAGAGAAGGTATACTTAGAGAGTATACTGAGAGAAGGTATACTTATAGAGTATACTAAGAGAAGGTATACTTATAGAGTATACTGAGAGAAGGTATACTGAGAGAGTATACTGAGAGAAGGTATACTTAGAGAGTATACTAAGAGAAGGTATACTTAGAGAGTATACTAAGAGAAGGTATACTTATAGCGTATACTGAGAGAAGGTATACTTAGAGAGTATACTGAGAGAAGGTATACTTACAGAGTATACTAAGAGAAGGTATACTTATAGAGTATACTGAGAGAAGGTATACTTATAGAGTATACTAAGAGAAGGTATACTTATAGAGTATACTGAGAGAAGGTATACTTACAGAGTATACTAAGAGAAGGTATACTTAGAGAGTATACTGAGAGAAGGTATACTTACAGAGTATACTAAGAGAAGGTATACTTATAGAGTATACTGAGAGAAGGTATACTTACAGAGTATACTGAGAGAAGGTATACTTAGAGAGTATACTAAGAGAAGGTATACTTACAGAGTATACTAAGAGAAGGTATACTTACAGAGTATACTGAGAGAAGGTATACTTACAGAGTATACTAAGAGAAGGTATACTTAGAGAGTATACTGAGAGAAGGTATACTTAGAGAGTATACTGAGAGAAGGTATACTTATAGAGTATACTGAGAGAAGGTATACTTAGAGAGTATACTGAGAGAAGGTATACTTACAGAGTATACTGAGAGAAGGTATCCTTATGGAGTATACTGAGAGAAGGTATACTTAGAGAGTATACTGAGAGAAGGTATACTTAAAGAGTAGACTGAGAGAAGGTATACTTATAGAGTATACTGAGAGAAGGTATACTTAGAGAGTATACTGAGAGAAGGTATACTTACAGAGTATACTAAGAGAAGGTATACTTACAGATTATACTAAGAGAAGGTATACTTATAGAGTATACTGAGAGAAGGTATACTTACAGAGTATACTGAGAGAAGGTATACTTAGAGAGTATACTAAGAGAAGGTATACTTAGAGAGTATACTAAGAGAAGGTATACTTAGAGAGTATCATGAGAGAAGGTATAATTAGAGACTATCATGAGAGAAGGTATACTTAGAGAGTATCATGAGAGAAGGTATAATTAGAGAGTATCATGAGAGAAGGTATAATTAGAGACTATCATGAGAGAAGGTATAATTAGAGAGTATCATGAGAGAAGGTATAATTAGAGACTATCATGAGAGAAGGTATACTTAGAGAGTATAATGAGAGAAGGTATACTTAGAGAGTATAATGAGAGAAGGTATACTTAGAGAGTATACTAAGAGAAGGTATACTTAGAGAGTATAATGAGAGAAGGTATACTTAGAGAGTATACTAAGAGAAGGTATACTTAGAGAGTATACTAAGAAAAGGTATACTTAGAGAGAATCATGAGAGAAGGTATACTTAGAGAGAATCATGAGAGAAGGTATAATTAGAGAGTATACTGAGAGAAGGTATACTTAGAGAGTATAATGAGAGAAGGTATACTTAGAGAGTATACTAAGAGAAGGTATACTGAGAGAGTATACTAAGAGAAGGTATACTTAGAGAGTATACTAAGAGAAGGTATACTTAGAGAGTATAATGAGAGAAGGTATACTGAGAGAGTATAATGAGAGAAGGTATAATGAGAGAGTATAATGAGAGAAGGTATACTGAGAGAGTATACTAAGAGAAGGTATACTTAGAGAGTATACCAAGAGAAGGTATACTTAGAGAGTATAATGAGAGAAGGTATACTTATAGAGTATACCGAGAGAAGGTATACTTAGAGAGTATACTAAGAGAAGGTATACTTAGAGAGTATAATGAGAGAAGGTATACTGAGAGAGTATAATGAGAGAAGGTATAATGAGAGAGTATAATGAGAGAAGGTATACTGAGAGAGTATAATGAGAGAAGGTATACTGATAGAGTATGCTAAGAGAAGGTATACTGAGAGAGTATAATGAGAGAAGGTATACTGAGAGAGTATAATAAGAGAAGGTATACTGCGAGAGTATACTGAGAGAAGGTATACTTAGAGAGTATACTAAGAGAAGGTATACTTAGAGAGTATAATGAGAGAAGGTATACTTATAGAGTATACCGAGAGAAGGTATACTTAGAGAGTATACTGAGAGAAGGTATACTTAGAGAGTATACCGAGAGAAGGCATACTTAGAGAGTATACTGAGAGAAGGTATACTGCGAGAGTATACTGAGAGAAGGTATACTTAGAGAGTATACTAAGAGAAGGTATACTGAGAGAGTATACTGAGAGAAGGTATACTTAGAGAGTATAATGAGAGAAGGCATACTTAGAGAGTATAATGAGAGAAGGTATACTGCGAGAGCATACTGAGAGAAGGTATACTTAGAGAGTATACTAAGAGAAGGTATACTTAGAGAGTATAATGAGAGAAGGTATACTGAGAGAGTATAATGAGAGAAGGTATACTGAGAGAGTATAATGAGAGAAGGTATACTGAGAGAGTATACTGAGAGAAGGTATACTGAGAGAGTATACTGAGAGAAGGTATACTTAGAGTATACTGAGAGAAGGTATACTTAGAGAGTATACTGAGAGAAGGTATACTTAGAGAGTATACTGAGAGAAGGTATACTTAGAGAGTATAATGAGAGAAGGTATACTGCGAGAGCATACTGAGAGAAGGTATACTTAGAGAGTATACTAAGAGAAGGTATACTTAGAGAGTATAATGAGAGAAGGTATACAGAGAGAGTATACTGAGAGAAGGTATACTGAGAGTATACTGAGAGAAGGTATACTTAGAGAGTATAATGAGAGAAGGCATACTTAGAGAGTATACTGAGAGAAGGTATACTTAGAGAGTATACTGAGAGAAGGTATACTTAGAGAGTATACTGAGAGAAGGTATACTTAGAGAGTATACTGAGAGAAGGTATACTTAGAGAGTATACTAAGAGAAGGTATACTTAGAGAGTATAATGAGAGAAGGTATACTGCGAGAGCATACTGAGAGAAGGTATACTTAGAGAGTATACTAAGAGAAGGTATACTTAGAGAGTATAATGAGAGAAGGTATACTGAGAGAGTATAATGAGAGAAGGTATACTGAGAGAGTATAATGAGAGAAGGTATACTGAGAGAGTATACTGAGAGAAGGTATACTGAGAGAGTATACTGAGAGAAGGTATACTTAGAGAGTATACTGAGAGAAGGTATACTTAGAGAGTATACTGAGAGAAGGTATACTTAGAGAGTATAATGAGAGAAGGTATACTGCGAGAGCATACTGAGAGAAGGTATACTTAGAGAGTATACTAAGAGAAGGTATACTTAGAGAGTATAATGAGAGAAGGTATACAGAGAGAGTATAATGAGAGAAGGTATACTTAGAGAGTATAATGAGAGAAGGTATACTTAGAGAGTATACTGAGAGAAGGTATACTTAGAGAGTATACTGAGAGAAGGTATACTTAGAGAGTATACTGAGAGAAGGTATACTTAGAGAGTATACTGAGAGAAGGTATACTTAGAGAGACTACTGAGAGAAGGTATACTTAGAGAGTATACTGAGAGAAGGTATACTTAGAGAGTATAATGAGAGAAGGTATACTGCGAGAGCATACTGAGAGAAGGTATACTTAGAGAGTATACTAAGAGAAGGTATACTTAGAGAGTATAATGAGAGAAGGTATACTGAGAGAGTATACTAAGAGAAGGTATACTGAGAGAGTATACTAAGAGAAGGTATACTGAGAGAGTATACTAAGAGAAGGTATACTTAGAGAGTATAATGAGAGAAGGTATACTGAGAGAGTATAATGAGAGAAGGTATACTGAGAGAGTTCCTGGCTTCCAGCTTTGTGTATTTTGTTAGTATTACATGGTAAGGAACCCCTGCCAGACCACATAATACTTCTACAGTGCAATAACCACACATTATCACACAGGAACCTCAATCCAAGACGTCACTCGTGATTAATCACATCCACCAAACCAGAGAGGCTGACCTAAGGACAAGTTATCTCTCACCGCCCTAGAATGAAATCTACCATATTGCGATCGAGTTGCACTTGGTAGGTTTGCATAAGAGAGTATTGAACATTGTATTGTTTTTGGTCCTGATCGCAAGATCCTTTTTCTCATACAATTGTCTTTCTTATTTCTGCATTCAAATGTGAACTGAAGTCAGGATTGCAGTTGTTGAGCAATAAAGCAAATGCCAAAAGGATTTCCTCAGTTCCCCTCCAAATATCAAAATCATTGTTAATATACTGAAGCAACATTTTCAAATATGCCCTGTGCCTGTATGTGATACTGCCTCTGTAGGCATGGCTGACTCCTGGGGGAGGGGCCGTCCAGTCACGCTTTGTTAGACATGCCCTGTGCCTGTATCTGTCACTGCCTCTGTGTGCATGACTGGAGGGGGCGTCTTGTCATGCCCCGTTAGGCATGCCCTCTGCCTGTGTGTGGCACTGCCTCTGTGTGCGTGACTGATCCCTGTGGGGTGTGTCCTGTCATGCCCCATTAGGCATGCCCTCTGCCTGTGTGCACTGCTGCCTGTGTGTGCATGACTGATCCCTGTGGGAGGGGCCGTCCTGTCATACACCCCTAGACATGCCCTGTATCTGTCACTGCCTCTGCATGCATGACTGGGAGAGGCCGTCCTGTCATGCCCCGTTAGATGTGCCCTATGCCTGTGTGTTCCATGCTTCTGTGTGCATGACTGAACCTTGTGGGCAGGGCAGTCCTGTTATGCCCCATTAGACATGCCCTCTGCCTGTGTCTACTACTGCCTCTGTGTGCATCACTGATCCCTGTGGGAGGGGCCGTCCTACCATGTCCCCTTAGACATGCCCTTTGCCTGTGTGTGCCACTGCCTCTGTGTGCGTGACTGATCCCTGTGGGAGAGGCCATCCTGTCATACACCCCTAGACATGCCCTGTGCATGTATCTGTCACTGCCTCTGCGTGCATGACTGGGAGAGGCCGTCCTGTCATGCCCCGTTAGATGTACCCTCTGCCTGTGTGTGCCACTGCCTCTGTGTGCGTGATTGATCCCTGTGGGAGGGGCCATCCTGTCGTGCCCCATTAGATGTGCCCTCTGCCTGTGTGAGCCACTGCCTCTGTGTGCATGACTGATCCCCGTGGGAGAGGCCGTCCTGTCATGCCCTGTTAGACGTACCCTCTGCCTGTATTCGTCACTGCCTCTGTGTGCATGACTGATCCCTGTGGGAGGGGTCCTCCTGTCATGCCCCCCGGACGTTCCCTGTGCCTGTATCAGTCACTGCCTTTGTGTGCATGACTGATCCCCGTGAGAGAGGCCGTCCTGTCTGTGGTGTTTCCGCTCGGATGCTCGTAGCGGACACATTGTTACTCAGGGCTCGGGAGACGCTGCGGGCACTGCGCACTTGCGGGCCTAATTACATTAAGCACACGGAGGCAGGGTTGTTTGTTTACTCAGCCCTCGCGTGTGCGCCACTGGCGTCAAATCCGCTCAGGCTACTATTTATTAACATATGCACGTGACCCCTCGACCATACCACTAGTCTACCCGGTCACAGGGGCGTGCCACAACTTCACCCCACACCCCCAATAATAATGGGACCTCTCCCAGGTCTCACCTATTTCGTCATAGGCCCGACACTACATTCCTCCCCAAACAGTATCAAAACTACACATTACACTGGGCACACAAAACCAATGCTTCACAAATGCAGATATATATATATATATATATATATATATATATATATATATATATATATATATATATATATACATATATAGAACAGTCTCACATGACATGGTCCTTCAGTCGACAGGATGGCACCGGATTTCTTCGCAGGCAATACTGAGAGTTTCCCCGGCCTCCAGATACACTGAGAGGGCTGACCTCCACGGGGCCCCCAGGAGACTGCACCCTGGTCAGGGGTGCCTCAGGAGCGGCGTTCTCCACTTCCGGACAGTCCACTTCGGGGCTTTCCCACTCATCTCGATCAGGAGACGCCTCACAACCCAGCTCAGTCTGGTTCATCTCGAGAAAAACCTCACGGGCTGGATGACAGGTTTTGAAGAAGGACACATTCCTTGTGACCGCTTCCTCGCCCCTCTGGGCAGTAACTCGTGTGCCGTTCAGATGAGTGACAGTCCATGGCACCTTTTCATACCGTAGGCTGAACTTGCTGTTAGTACCTCTGGTTTTTAGGAGCACGAGATCACCCACTTTCAGGGCAGGGGGGCATGATCGCCGTCTTTGGCTGGCATGATCGTTACGACACTGTCGACATGCCTGAATCTTCAGTTCCTGTGGGGACTCAGGACGCCACCTCGGATGATGGGGAATAGAGTCCACAATCACTCGTCCCATGGAAAGATGACCTGGAGCCACTCCAGTCGTGGAGTGTGGCATTTGCCGATACACCCGAAGAAAAGAGAAAAGGGCTAGCTCCACGGATTGTTGGCGATCATGGGCAATGCGGATAACTTTGTTTAGGGTGCGCATAAACCTTTCTGCTTCACCATTCGCTTGCGGCCACCGTGGGGTTATTCTTTTGTGGGTGATTCCTAAAGACGACAAGTAATTGGCTATTTCCTGTCCCTGAAACGGAGGGCCGTTGTCAGTTCATATTTCCTGTATGAGTCCATGAGTAGCCATCACTTTCTCCAGCTTTGGGATGACCTCACTGGCCATCAGCGACTGTAGTATTTCCACTTCAGGATATTTTGAGTGGTCATCAACCAGCACAAAGGTGTGTCTCCCGTCTGGAAGACTAGGAAAGTCCAAACTGACGCATGCCCATGGGCGGTCAGGTCGAGGTTCAGTGATTATCTGGGCTGGTGGACTCCTTTCATCCGTGGTCTGACACCATTGGCATGACTTCACCACCTCTTCTACTTTTTCATCCATCAGGGGAAACCATACTTTTGTCCTCAGGCGGGTCTTGGTTTTCACCATTCCCTGGTGACCATCATGCGCCAGTTGGATCACCTGGTTGGTTAGGGCTGAAGGTATCACAAGGCGATGACCCCGAAGTAAGCATCCTGTGGAATCTTCGTTGAGCTCCTGCCGGACATTATACAGACTTTCCATGATCCTTTTTGCTTCAGTGGTGAGGACTTTCCACTCACTCCTAGCACTTTGCCACCGGCCATGCTTCAGAATCCCTATGGCCCGCTGAAGACACTCATCTCGACTGGTTTCCTCCCCCAACACCTTCATCAACAATGGAATGGGGCACGACCTGACAGTGATGTATCGGACATATTCTTCGGTATCCTCAGCATCATCCTCCTCTGCCGGGGTAGCCGCCCGAGGATGACGGGAGAGGTAGTCGGCCGAGTTCTGCACCCCTGGATGGTACTCCACACGGCAGTTGTACCCCTGCAGCTGCAGCATCCATTTCTCTATGCGTGGGGGCAGTTTGGAGGCTGTTCCAGCAAATAGTGAGAGAAGCGGTTTATGGTCAGTGGCCACAACAAAAGGGTGCCCATATACATACAAGTGGAAATGGCGACATCCCCAGTGTATGGCTATGGCCTCCTTTTCTATTTGGGAATACTGCTGCTTGGTGTCTGTCAACGACCGACTAGCGAACGCCACCGGGGCCCAGTCTTCCTCTGCCTGACTCCTCTGCAGTAAGACCGCTCCAAGTCCCTTCGGTCCAGCATCGACCGCGACCATGGTCAACTTCCAAGGGTCGTAGAAAACCAGGGTCGTGTTGGCGGACAGGGCATCTTTGACCGCTTGAAACGCTGCTTTATGCTCGTGACCCCAGCTCCAGGGGACAGAACCTTTGGTCAGTTCTCGGAGAGGTTGAGTGAGGGTGGTCAGATCCCAGATGAAACGGCCACAATAGTTGACCATGCCAAGAAAGCTTCGTACTTCGGTGACACTGGTTGGAGCGGGGGCCAACTTTATGTCGCGCACTTTGGCTGGGTCTGGAGTCACTCCTGCGGCTGAGAATACATAGCCAAAGAACTGGATTTGCTGTTTGAGGAACTCACACTTATCCCGATGGAGCGTGAGGCCAGATTCTTGGATCCTCTGCAGCACTTGCGTCAGCCTGGCATTGTGTTCAGCAACAGTCTTTGCGTAGATAAGAATGTCATCACTGACGTTCACTACCCCTGGAAGGTCCATCAGCAATTCATGTATTACGTTTTTATTTAGTGCATTTTTATAAAGCGCGGACATTACCCGAAGGTGTCAGAGCGCTGTACAATAGAACCAGTTACGTTACAAGAGAAAAAGTGTTACACAATAGAACAATACAAAGATAAACAGGAGACTTAAAAGGAAGGGTACACAAACACAAAATCCAACACAGCACGCAAGGGTGAGGAATGTACAAGAAAAAATACAAATTTACAATGATGAGCGAACTTCCTAGAGGGGCCTGAGAATGAAAGTATTAGTTCTCAAAGTGTCTTTGGAAGAGAAGAGATTTGAGGTCAGCTTTGAAGATCCGGGTAGAGGAGGTGGCACGGAGCAATGGGGGAAGCGAGTTCCAGATTCTCACCGCATTGCCCGAGAAGGATTGCGCCACCGATCTTTCCCTTTTGAAGGAGGGGGGCTCAAGCAGAAGCTTTTCCGCATTGCGAGAAGGTCGAGAGCCTCTGGACATTTTCAATTTATTCGCCAGGTAACGAGGGGAAGAAGTGTGCAAGGCTTTGTGTGTGATGCAGGCAGTTTTGTAGATAGATCTTGCCTCGATCGGAAGCCATCGAAGAGAAGACAGGATAGGAGTGATGTGGTCGCTTCGTTTGGACCCTGAAATGAAGTGAGCTGCTGAATGGAGGATGGATTTGAGAGGGGAGAGGTGGGATTTGGGTAGGCCCGTCAGAAGAGAATTGCAATAATCCAGTCTAGAGAGAACCAGCAATTGTACCAAGGTATTTAAGTCTTTCTCCGGGAAGAACCGACGAATCCCCCACAGAAGGCGCAACTGGTAACGTGCGTTCTTAGCAGTAGAGTTGATGTGGGAGATTAAGTTGCCTTTTGTCAAGTATGACACCTAGGGATTTAGCGCTGTCGACAATGATGGGTTTGTTGTTGAGTAAGTTCAGCTGATCCATCCAAGATTGAACAGGAGGAGGGGAGAGAGAGAGGTAGAAAGGAGGAGGAATTCAGTTTTGGTGGGATTTAGAATGAGTTGTTGAGCTAACATCCAGTTGTGAATAGAGTTGAGAGTGGAGTTGAGTAGTGAGAGATCGTGTGGGAAGACACCTTGAGGTAGATTTGAGTGTCATCGGCATAAAGATGGTAATGGATCCCAGATTTGCTTAGAAGGTCCCCTAATGGTTCCAGGTAGAGATTAAACAAAGTGGGTGCAAGGATAGAACCTTGAGTGACGCCTTGACCTACCGCCAATGGAGACGAAAGACTGTTCGCTATCTTGATCATTTGGGATCTGTCCGAGAGGAATGAGGCAAACCATTTCAGCACTGTGCCATCCAATCCCATTCTCTGATGAAGAGTGTTGAGGAGGGTGCTATGATTAACCGTGTCAAAGGCTGCAGAGAGGTCTAGAAGAATCAGAAGACACGATTCCCCAGAGTCGAGTATATGCAGCGCATCATCAATCACTTGCAGCAGGGCTGTTTCAGTGCTGCAATTTTGGATGAAGCCAGACTGGAAGACGTCGAGGAGATTATTGTCTGTGATATGTAAGGAAAGTTGTTTCGCAACACATTTTTCTGTGATTTTCAAAAGAAAAGGGAGGTTGGTGATGGGGCGGAAGTTGTTGAGGTCGTTCGCATCAGCAGAGGGTTTTTTTAGAAGAGGAGTAACCTGTCCTGATTTGAGGGCAACAGGGAGGGAGCCTTGACTGAGGAAGAGATTAACTAGCCTGGTCCAGTAAGAGAGAGTATAGGTGTAGAAATCGATGGCGATGTCGCTAGGGATGGGGTCAGAAGAATGGTTGGAGGGTTTAGTTTCGAGGATGCATTTGAGGAGGTCATCTTCCGAGATGACGTCAAAGTTCTGCCAAGTGACTAAGGATTTCCGCTCCTCAATGGGGGTGGGGTGGGCGACCTGATCCACCAGTGCTTTGACCTTTTCATCAAAGAATATAGCGAAATCTGCCGCTATCTTTGTGGAATCCTCAGGCTTAATGGTTAGGGGAGAACAGTTTGGGTTTTTGATGAGGTCAAAAAGTTTTTTGGGTCTGTTTTTGGCTGAGCCAAGGAGGGATCTGAAATGTGATGCTTTTTCATGGAAGATGTGGTTGTGGCATTTGGATCTTGCTGAACGTAAATGAGAGAGATTGGAGGTGGATGGAGATTGTCTCCAATGTTTCTCCAAGATTCTAAGGTTCTTCCTTTCATCGTAGAGAGCTTTATTGAACCAGGGTGCTGAGGGGGGGGGGGTCTTTTCCTTTTGCTTTGGAGTGGAGTGACATTGTCGATTTCGACTGCTAGGACTGAGAGGCACTGAGAGGTGAGATCGTTGACATCCACGTTAGGGTCTAGTCTAGGAAGTGCCCGCATAGCAGAATCACAAAAAGTGTGAAGATCAATGTTCTTAGTGTTGCGGAACCAGGTAGTAGCTCTTTTAGGTTGGCCGAGAGATATCGCGTGCAATAGGTGAAAACGGAAGGGCATGAGGAAGTGGTCAGACCAGTCTACATGGATGGGGGAGCAATAGTCAGCAGGTCTGCTTTGGATATAACAAGGTCCAGAATTGAGCCCTTGGAGTGTGTAGTTTCCGAGCAATGTTGGAAGAGATCATTAGCTGAGAGAAAGGTGGCAAGCTTGTTGGCAGCCGAGTCTTCCAAAGAGCCCCAGTGGAGATTAAAGTCCCCCAGGAAGATCTGTCTGTCACTTTGAGAAAATTGGTCACTGATGAAGTCTGTGAGTTCCTCCACAAAGGAAGAGCAGTTACCGGGCGGGTGGTAGATGGCATGGAATCTGAAGGGTGAGCCGTGATGTATTTGAAGTTCTAGGGATAGGCATTCGAATGTACGGAAGAGGGTGGTAGGGAAGGCTTTAATTTGAAGGGAGTTTCTGAAGATGATAGCGACACCGCCCCCAATTTTGTCTGTTCTGTCATTTCTGAGGATAGAGTAGTCAGTGGGTACCAGAAGATCAAACAAAGTATGGGAGGAGTCGTTAAACCAAGTCTCAGTGAGGAAGAACATGTCGAGATTGTGGTGGGTGATAGTGTCATAGATTTCTAGTTTGTGTTTGATTGCAGATCTGCAGTTGTGGAGCAAACAGTGCAGCTCTGACGCACCTGTTTTGGTGATGGGGGTGTTAGGGCTGTTAAGGGAGATAGGGATACGATTCTTGAATGAGGGTGCCCGGTAAGAAGGAGGCTGGTAAGTTCTGGCAGAGGAGATGGTCTGAATAGAGAACTGCGTAGAATTATTAGGAGAGGAAGGTGGAGGGGGAGTGACGTTGGTAGTCTTGTAGCTGGCCAGTAAGTTGGTGATGTCTGCAGAGGACAGACTGTGGCTGGCTTTATTGGGGCGCGGGAGCAAGGAACTCCTCGGGAGGATATTAGGGAAGGGGGACATCTTGGCGCTTAAAAGTGAGATGGACGCTACAAGCTGGGAAATGGAATAGATGAGAGAATCAAGTTTATTTTCCAGGGAGAGGAGAGCTGAGCACGGAGTGTTGGGTGGCTCGATGGATAAGGGAGGGATTGCAGAGGGTGGGGAAGGACGGGGAGGGGTGGGGGAACGGGATACGGGAGGGAGTGCAGAGGGTGAGGGAGGACGGGGAGGGGTGGAGGGAACGGGGGGAACGGGATACGGGAGGGAGTGCAGAGGGTGAGGGAGGACGGGGAGGGATGGGGGAACGGGAGGCGGGAGGGAGTGCAGAGAGTGAGGGAGGACGGGGCGGGGTGGGGGAACGGGATACGGGAGGGAGTGCAGAGACTGAGGGAGGACGGGGCGGGTGGGGGAACGGGATAAGGGAGGGAGTGCAGAGGGTTAGGGAGGGAGGGAGGGGAGGGGTGGGGGAATGGGTGGGGAATTGGGGAGCAAGGGTAGAAGGTGGGGAAAGATGGTGGTCGATTGGAGTGGATGGTGATACAATGGTGGGAAGAGACATTTTTTTACTGGTGTTGAACAGAGGGGAAGAGTAGAGATCATAAATAGGAAGAGACAGTTGGGGAGTAGGAGGGGGTCAAGTGAAGGCCAAAGGTACGGGGAGAAGAGAGGAGAAGAGGCTGTACAGGGAGGGGAGGGCGGGGGTCAGATGAAGGCCAAAGGTACGGGGAGAAGAGAGGAGAGGGGGCTGTACAGGGGGAGGGAGGGGGGTCCAAGGAAGGCCAGAGGTATGGGGAGAAAAGGGAGGATGGTGCTGGACAGGTACTGTAGGCTATGAAAGGTGAATGTAGGGGGACAGGTAACAGGTGGAGTGGGGGGGATTGGGCTAGATGGTAATTGAGGGAGGAGTGAGGGACTGCAAGGTCAGAGGGAGGGACGAGGAAGGAATTACCGAGGAGGGAGACATGGTTGGGAAGCAAAGGATGAGGAAGGGAGGTTGAAGAGAGATGGGAAGTGGAAGAGAAGAATTTAGGGTACGGGGACGGTGAAGAGCGGAAAGGGATGAGGTGAAAGGGGGAGGGAAGGGGGAAGGTAAGGAAAGTTGATCGGTAGACCAGGTTGTAAGAAAGGTGGAATAAGTAGGGGGAGGTGGGTTGGATTAGGGGGATTAGGGGGAGGCAAAAACGTTGGAGTATCGGGAAGATGCAGGGTGGGGAGGGGGAGTGGAGGCCGGAGGAAAGGCAGACGAGATAGGGGAGGAACATATTGGGAAAGGGGAAGAGTGGGAGAGGAGGGAGCAAGAGCAGGGGGGAACAAAGGGTAGGCCTGTGTCTCCCGGGAGAGCGGCCTGATGGAGTATCGGGGGGGAGAAAGGGAGAAAGGAGAGGAGCTAGAAGAAGAATCAAGGGAGATCATAGTTGTATGGGTTGGACGAAGGGAGTGGAAGAGATGGTCAAAGAGAGAGAGACAGGAGTCTGTAGCTTGAATCATGACAGTGCCATTATTGTAAAGTGTAATGGTGAGAGAGCCATTAAAGCTAGCGGAGGGGAAATTTTTAGCCGCTGTCCATGCGGGATAGATGAGGAGGAGGAGACGTTGAAGGAATTGAAGAAGCTGGTGGACCAGGAAGGGATATCGTGAGTGAAAAAAATGAAGTCACTTTTGAGCTTCCCTAAGCACCCATTATGGAATTGGTCAACAAAGTCAACAAAGTCAACGTTCTGAAAGACTTCCGCCGCGCTGGACACTCCAAAACTCAGCCGGGTGTATCTCCTCATGCCGATGTGGGTGGAAAAAGTTGTGATGTCACGTGACTCTTTGTCCAACACCAGCTGGTGATATCCCGATCGAAGGTCAAGCTTAGAGAACCAGCCTGCTCCGCTCAGTTCCCCAATCAAATCGTCAATCGTAGGAGTGAGGTGTCTTTCTCTTTTTATTGCAGCGTTAGGTAGTCTCATGTCCACACAGATCCGCACCTCCCCCGGTTGCTTGGGCTTTCTAGTGACCACGATGGGAGATACCCAGGGGGTGGGACCTGTTACCTTCTCAATGATCCCAGCAGATTCCAGCTTGGACAATTCCTTTTCCACTAGTGGCCTCAGGTGAAACGCTACGCGCCTGTGGTATAGGGCTACTGGCTGAATAGTGGGATCGATGTGTAGGTGTACTTCTTTCCCTCGCAATCTTCCAATCCCGTTAAATACATCTGGAAATTCGGCTAGGATGTGTCGTACTGTCTCTTGGTGGATCCCAAAAGCGAAGGTCACCACTCCCAGATCTTCGGCTGTGCGGCAACCTAATAGCATGCCTTGGCCATCTTCTGCCACGTAAACCTGTGACCTTATGGAGTTGGAGCCATGTGAGATCGTCGCCTTGAACTTCCCACGCATCAGCAGAGGTTTGTCTTGTCCATACGCGAAGACTTTGATCGCTGTGGTATTCAGCACTGGAGCTGGCTTCATCACCTTGTAGAGCTTGGATGACGTGATGTTGATGGTGGCCCCCTTGTCTATGACGGCGGTGATGTCCTGCTCCTCCACCCGTATCTGACATTGCGGAAGCTGGCGAGACATCTGGGTCGCAGTACCTATCATGTATGCGGTATGGACTACCTGCTCTTCTCTGATGTCATCATCCATGTCACTATTCCCGCTTGGCGTTTCCGGGATGAGATTGACTGCCAGCCGGGGTCCTCTGTTCTTCCACGAACGGCACACTCGTTCAAAATGGTTCATTTTCCCGCACCCAGTGCACTTTTTTCCTTGTGCAGGACAGTCCAGTGCACGGTGTGGGCTTCCTCCACAGTATCCGCAGCTCGTAGATTTCCTCGACTCTTTCCGGTTTGATGTGACCGCCGGACGTGCTATCACCGCGTTGACGGGTTCTACCTTTACTGGTGTGTGTAGGGCCACCTCCATATGGGCTGCTCGGGCCCGCAACAGTTCCTTTGTCCTCCCTAGGGTTAAAATGTCAGCCAGAGGTTTTCCCGATTCTTCCAGTATTCTCTCCCTGAATTTTGCGGAGGCACAGCCCTGTATGATTTGACCTCTAATTTCTTCCACCTCATCATTAAACCCACAGGTGCTTGCGAGGTCCTTTAGCCGGGCGTGAAATGTGTCAATCAACTCATCCGCTTGTTGGCGTGCCTGGTGGAACACAAAGCGCTCGTAATCCTGGTTCGCCATAGGCTCAAAATGTGCTGACAGGGCCCCAATGGTGGCTCACCGTATTGCAGGCACTCTCCGAATGAGTCCAGGCTCACCCCTTCTTTCACTCCTCGTCAGCGTGTTCGGGCACCGAGACACGTGGTGGGTCTCCACCCAGGACTGAGTGGCAGGCCGGAAACTCGGTCGTCACTGGGGTCAGGCCGCCAATAAAACGAGCCAAATCGGCACTGTCCGAGATGCTTCTCCCGCACAGGGGCCAACGCGCACATGCGCGGGTGCGCTCTGAGGCACGAGCACTGCGTGCAGTCACACAGCACCATGGCCGCCCCAGAGCCGACGTGAGTCGCGGCTGCCCACCGTCGTCGCCAATGTGGTGTTTCCGCTCGGATGCTCGTAGCGGACACCTCGTTACTCAGGGCTCGGGAGATGCTGCGGGCACTACGCACTTGCGGGCCTAATTACATTAAGCACACGGAGGCAGGGTTGTTGGTTTACTCAGCCCTCGCGTGTGCGCCACTGGCGTCACATCCGCTCAGGCTACTATTTATTAACATATGCACCTGACCCCTCGACCAAACCACTAGTCGACCCGGTCACAGAGGCGTGCCAGAACTTCACCCCACACCCCCAATAATAATGGGACCTCTCCCAGGTCGCACCTATTTCATCATAGGCCCGACACTACACTGTCATGCCCCGTTAGACGTACCCTCTGCCTGTATTCGTCACTGCCTCTGTGTGCATGACTGATTCCTGTGGGAGGGGCAGTCCTGTCATACCCCCTTAGATGTGCCCTCTGCCTGTGTGAGCCACTGCCTCTGTGTGCATGACTGATCCCTGTGGGAGGGGCAGCCTTGCCATGCCCCCCTAGATGTGCCTGTGCCTGTATCAGTCACTGCCTCTGTGTGCATGACTGATCCCTGTGGGCGGGGTCCTCCTGTTATGCCCCCCCCCAGACGTTCCCTGTGCCTGTATCAGTCACTGCCTTTGTGTGCATGACTGATCCCTGTGGGAGGGGCCATCCTGTCATGCCCCCCTAGATATGCCCTCTGCCTGTGTGTGTGTGCATGACTGCTACCTGTGGGAGGGGCCATCCTGTCATGCCCCCCTAGACGTGCCCTGAGACTGTATCAGTCACTGCCTCTGTGTCCATGACTGCTCCCTGTGGGAGGGGCCGTCCAGTCATGCCCCCCCTAGACGTGCCCTGTACCTGTATCAGTCACTGCCTCTGTGTGCATGACTGCTCCCTGTGGGAGGTCCCATCCTGTCATGCCCCCTAGACGTGCCCTGTGACTGTATCAGTCACTGCCTCTGTGTGCATGACTGCTCCCTGTGGGAGGGGATGTCCTGTCATGCCCCCCTAGACGTGCCCTCTGCCTGTATCAGTCACTGCCTCTGTGTACATGACAGATCCCTGTGGGAGGGGCCATCCTGTCATTCCACCTAGACGTGCCCTCAGCCTGTGTGTGTGCATGACTGCTACCTATGGGAGGGGCCATCCTGTCATGCCTCCTAGATGTGCCCTCTGCCTGGATCAGTCACTTCCTCTGTGTGCATGACAGATCCCTGTGGGCAGGGTCCTCCTGTCATGCCCCCCCCCCCAGACGTTCCCTGTGCCTGTATCAGTCACTGCCTTTGTGTGCATGACTGATCCCTGTGGGAGGGGCCATCCTGTCATGCCCCCCTATATATGCCCTCTGCCTGTGTGTGTGTGCATGACTGCTACCTGTGGGAGGGGCCATCCTGTCATGCCCCCCTAGACGTGCCCTGAGACTGTATCAGTCACTGCCTCTGTGTCCATGACTACTGACTGTGGGAGGGGCCGTCCTGTCATGCCCCCCTAGACGTGCCCTGTGACTGTATCAGTCACTGCCTCTGTGTGCATGACTGCTCCCTGTGGGAGGGGCTGTCCTGTCATGCCCCCCTAGACGTGCCCTCTGCCTGTATCAGTCACTGCCTCTGTGTACATGACAGATCCCTGTGGGAGGGGTCTTCCTGTCATGCCCCTAGACGTGCCCTCAGCCTGTGTGTGTGCATGACTGCTACCTATGGGAGGGGCCATCCTGTCATGCCCCCTAGATGTACCCTCTGCTTGTATCAGTCACTGCCTCTGTGTACATGACTGATCCCTGTGGGAGGGGGTCGTCCTGTCATGCCCCCTTAGACATGCCCTCTGCCAGTGTGTGCCACTGCCTCTGTGTGCATGACTGATCCCTGTGTGATGGGCTGCCCTGCCATGCCCTAGACGTGCATCTGCCTGTATCAGTCACTGCCTCTGTGTGCATGACTGATCCCTGCGGGATGAGCTTCCCTGCCATGCCCTAGACGTGCATCTGCCTGTATCAGTCACTGCCTCTGTGTTCATGACTGATCCCTGTGGGAGTGGCCATCCTGTCATGCCCCCATAGACGTGCCCTGTGCCTGTGTCAGTCACTGCCTCTGCGTGTGCATGGCTGCTTCCTCTGGGAGGGGCCATCCTGTCATGCCCCCTAGACGTTCCCTGTGCCTGTATCAGTCACTGCCTCTGTGTGCATGAATGCCACCTGTGGGAGGGGGCCATCCTGTCATGCCCTCTTAGACTTGCCCTCTGCCAGTGTGTGCCACTGCCTCTGTTTGCATGACTGATCCCTGTGGGATGGGCCGCCCTGCCATGCCCTAGACGTGCATCTGCCTGTATCAGTCACTGCCTCTGTGTGCATGACTGATCCCTGTGGGCGGGGTCCTCCTGTCATGCCCCCCCAGACGTTCCCTGTGCCTGTATCAGTCACTGCCTTTGTGTGCATGACTGATCCCTGTGGGAGGGGCCATCCTGTCATGCCCCCCTAGATATGCCCTCTGCCTGTGTGTGTGTGCATGACTGCTACCTGTGGGAGGGGCCATCCTGTCATGCCCCCATAGACGTGCCCTGAGACTGTGTCAGTCACTGCCTCTGTGTCCATGACTGCTCCCTGTGGGAGGGGCCGTCCTGTCATGCCCCCCCTAGACATGCCCTGTGCCTGTATCAGTCACTGCCTCTGTGTGCAGGACTGCTCCCTGTGGGAGGGGCCATCCTGTCCTGCCCCCCTAGACGTGCCCTGTGACTGTATTAGTCACTGCCTCTGTGTGCATGACTGCTCCCTGTGGGAGGGGCTGTCCTGTCATGCCCCCCTAGACGTGCCCTCTGCCTGTATCAATCACTGCCTCTGTGTACATGACAGATCCCTGTGGGAGGGGCCATCCTGTCATGCCCCCTAGACATGCCCTCAGCCTGTGTGTGTGCATGACTGCTACCTATGGGAGGGGCCATCCTGTCATGCCCCCTAGATGTGCCCTCTGCCTGTATCAGTCACTGCCTCTGTGTGCATGACTTATCCCTGTGGGCAGGGTCCTCCTGTCATGCCCCTCCCCCCCCAGACGTTCCCTGTGCCTGTATCAGTCACTGCCTTTGTGTGCATGACTGATCCCTGTGGGAGGGGCCATCCTGTCATGCCCCCCTAGACGTGCCCTGAGACTGTATCAGTCACTGCCTCTGTGTCCATGACTGCTGACTGTGGGAGGGGCCGTCCTGTCATGCCCCCTAGACGTGCCCTGTGACTGTATCAGTCACTGCCTCTGTGTGCATGACTGCTCCCTGTGGGAGGGGCTGTCCTGTCATGCCCCCCTAGACGTGCCCTCTGCCTGTATCAGTCACTGCCTCTGTGTACATGACAGATCCCTGTGGGAGGGGTCGTCCTGTCATGCCCCTAGACGTGCCCTCAGCCTGTGTGTGTGCATGACTGCTACCTATGGGAGGGGCCATCCTGTCATGCCCCCTAGATGTACCCTCTGCTTGTATCAGTCACTGCCTCTGTGTACATGACTGATCCCTGTGGGAGGGGGTCGTCCTGTCATGCCCCCTTAGACATGCCCTCTGCCAGTGTGTGCCACTGCCTCTGTGTGCATGACTGATCCCTGTGTGATGGGCTGCCCTGCCATGCCCTAGACGTGCATCTGCCTCTATCAGTCACTGCCTCTGTGTGCATGACTGATCCCTGCGGGATGAGCTTCCCTGCCATGCCCTAGACGTGCATCTGCCTGTATCAGTCACTGCCTCTGTGTTCATGACTGATCCCTGTGGGAGTGGCCATCCTGTCATGCCCCCATAGACGTGCCCTGTGCCTGTGTCAGTCACTGCCTCTGCGTGTGCATGGCTGCTTCCTCTGGGAGGGGCCATCCTGTCATGCCCCCTAGACGTTCCCTGTGCCTGTATCAGTCACTGCCTCTGTGTGCATGAATGCCACCTGTGGGAGGGGGCCATCCTGTCATGCCCTCTTAGACTTGCCCTCTGCCAGTGTGTGCCACTGCCTCTGTTTGCATGACTGATCCCTGTGGGATGGGCCGCCCTGCCATGCCCTAGACGTGCATCTGCCTGTATCAGTCACTGCCTCTGTGTGCATGACTGATCCCTGTGGGCGGGGTCCTCCTGTCATGCCCCCCCAGACGTTCCCTGTGCCTGTATCAGTCACTGCCTATGTGTGCATGACTGATCCCTGTGGGAGGGGCCATCCTGTCATGCCCCCTAGATATGCCCTCTGCCTGTGTGTGTGTGCATGACTGCTACCTGTGGGAGGGCCATCCTGTCATGCCCCCATAGACGTGCCCTGAGACTGTGTCAGTCACTGCCTCTGTGTCCATGACTGCTCCCTGTGGGAGGGGCCGTCCTGTCATGCCCCCTAGACATGCCCTGTGCCTGTATCAGTCACTGCCTCTGTGTGCAGGACTGCTCCCTGTGGGAGGGGCCATCCTGTCCTGCCCCCTAGACGTGCCCTGTGACTGTATTAGTCACTGCCTCTGTGTGCATGACTGCTCCCTGTGGGAGGGGCTGTCCTGTCATGCCCCCTAGACGTGCCCTCTGCCTGTATCAATCACTGCCTCTGTGTACATGACAGATCCCTGTGGGAGGGGCCATCCTGTCATGCCCCCTAGACATGCCCTCAGCCTGTGTGTGTGCATGACTGCTACCTATGGGAGGGGCCATCCTGTCATGCCCCCTAGATGTGCCCTCTGCCTGTATCAGTCACTGCCTCTGTGTGCATGACTTATCCCTGTGGGCAGGGGCCTCCTGTCATGCCCCTCCCCCCCAGACGTTCCCTGTGCCTGTATCAGTCACTGCCTTTGTGTGCATGACTGATCCCTGTGGGAGGGGCCATCCTGTCATGCCCCCCTATATATGCCCTCTGCCTGTGTGTGTGTGCATGACTGCTACCTGTGGGAGGGGCCATCCTGTCATGCCCCCCTAGACGTGCCCTGAGACTGTATCAGTCACTGCCTCTGTGTCCATGACTGCTGACTGTGGGAGGGGCCGTCCTGTCATGCCCCCCTAGACGTGCCCTGTGACTGTATCAGTCACTGCCTCTGTGTGCATGACTGCTCCCTGTGGGAGGGGCTGTCCTGTCATGCCCCCCTAGACGTGCCCTCTGCCTGTATCAGTCACTGCCTCTGTGTACATGACAGATCCCTGTGGGAGGGGCCATCCTGTCATGCCCCCTAGACGTGCCCTCAGCCTGTGTGTGTGCATGACTGCTACCTATGGGAGGGGCCATCCTGTCATGCCCCCTAGATGTACCCTCTGCTTGTATCAGTCACTGCCTCTGTGTACATGACTGATCCCTGTGGGAGGGGGTCGTCCTGTCATGCCCCCTTAGACGTGCCCTCTGCCAGTGTGTGCCACTGCCTCTGTGTGCATGACTGATCCCTGTGTGATGGGCTGCCCTGCCATGCCCTAGACGTGCATCTGCCTGTATCAGTCACTGCCTCTGTGTGCATGACTGATCCCTGCGGGATGAGCTTCCCTGCCATGCCCTAGACGTGCATCTGCCTGTATCAGTCACTGCCTCTGTGTTCATGACTGATCCCTGTGGGAGTGGCCATTCTGTCATGCCCCCATAGACGTGCCCTGTGCCTGTGTCAGTCACTGCCTCTGCGTGTGCATGGCTGCTTCCTGTGGGAGGGGCCATCCTGTCATGCCCCCCTAGACGCTCCCTGTGCCTGTATCAGTCAG
Source organism: Calotriton arnoldi (assembly GCA_963921515.1). Taxonomy (NCBI): domain Eukaryota; kingdom Metazoa; phylum Chordata; class Amphibia; order Caudata; family Salamandridae; genus Calotriton; species Calotriton arnoldi. The sequence continues at coordinate 4,111,950 of CAWUFW010000236.1, read as the reverse complement.
TGCCTCTGTGTGCATGAATGCTCCCTGTGGGAGGGGGCCATCCTGTCATGCCCTCTTAGACTTGCCCTCTGCCAGTGTGTGCCACTGCCTCTGTTTGCATGACTGATCCCTGTGGGATGGGCCGCCCTGCCATGACCTAGACGTGCATCTGCCTGAATCAGTCACTGCCTCTGTGTGCATGACTGATCCCTGTGGGAGGGGCCATCCTGTCATGCCCCCCTAGATATGCCCTCTGCCTGTGTGTTTGTGCATGACTGCTACCTGTGGGAGGGGCCATCCTGTCATGCCCCCATAGACGTGCCCTGAGACTGTATCAGTCACTGCCTCTGTGTCCATGACTGCTCCCTGTGGGAGGGGCCGTCCTGTCATGCCCCCCCCCAGACGTTCCCTGTGCCTGTATCAGTCACTGCCTTTGTGTGCATGACTGCTCCCTGTGGGAGGGGCCATCCTGTCATGCCTCCCTAGATATGCCCTCTGCCTGTGTGTGTGTGCATGACTGCTACCTGTGGGAGGGGCCATCCTGTCATGCCCCCATAGACGTGCCCTGAGACTGTATCAGTCACTGCCTCTGTGTCCATGACTGATCCCTGTGGGAGGGGCCGTCCTGTCATGCCCCCCCTAGACATGCCCTGTGCCTGTATCAGTCACTGCCTCTGTGTGCAGGACTGCTCCCTGTGGGAGGGGCCATCCTGTCATGCCCCCCTAGACGTGCCCTGTGACTGTATCAGCCACTGCCTCTGTGTGCATGACTGCTCCCTGTGGGAGGGGCTGTCCTGTCATGCCCCCCTAGACGTGCCCTCTGCCTGTATCAGTCACTGCCTCTGTGTACATGACAGATCCCTGTGGGAGGGGCCATCCTGTCATGCCCCCTAGACATGTCCTCAGCCTGTGTGTGTGCATGACTGCTACCTATGGGAGGGGCCATCCTGTCATGCCCCCTAGATGTGCCCTCTGCCTGTATCAGTCACTGCCTTTGTGTGCATGACTGATCCCTGTGGGCAGGGCCATCCTGTCATGCCCCCCTAGATATGCCCTCTGCTTGTGTGTGTGTGCATGACTGCTACCTGTGGGAGGGGCTATCCTGTCATGCCCCCCTAGACGTGCCCTGAGACTGTATCAGTCACTGCCTCTGTGTCCATGACTGCTCCCTGTGGGAGGTGCCGTCCTGTCATGCCCCCCTAGACGTGCCCTGTGACTGTATCAGTCACTGCCTCTGTGTGCATGACTGCTCAATGTGGGAGGTCCTGTCCTGTCATGCCCCCCCTAGACGTGCCCTCTGCCTGTATCAGTCACTGCCTTTGTGTGCATGACTGATCCCTGTGGGTTGGGCTGCCCTGCCATGCCCTAGACGTGCATCTGCCTGTATCAGTCACTGCCTCTGTGTGCATGACTGATCCCTGCGGGATGGGCTGCCCTGCCATGCCCTAGCCGTGCCTCTGCCTGTATCAGTCACTGCCTCTGTGTTCATGACTGATCCCTGTGGGAGTGGCCATCCTGTCATGGCCCCATAGACGTGCCCTGTGCCTGTGTGAGTCACTGCCTCTGCGTGTGCATGGCTGCTTCCTGGGGAGGGGCCATCCTGTCATGCCCCCTTAGACGTGCCCTGTGCCTGTATCAGTCACTGCCTCTGTGTGCATGAATGCTCCCTGTGGGAGGGGGCCATCCTGTCAAGCCCTCTTAGACTTGCCCTCTGCCAGTGTGTGCCACTGCCTCTGTTTGCATCACTGATCCCTGTGGGATGGGCCGCCCTGCCATGCCCTAGACGTGCATCTGCCTGTATCAGTCACTGCCTCTGTGTGCATGACTGATTCCTGTGGGCGGGGTCCTCCTGTCATGCCCCCCCAGACGTGCCCTGTGCCTGTATCAGTCAATGCCTCTGTGTGCATGACTGATCCTTGTGGGAGGGGCGTCCTGTCATGCCCCCCTAGACGTGCCCTCTGCCTGTGTGTGTGTGTGTGTGTGTGTGTGTGTGTGTGTGTGCATGACTGATCCCTGTGGGAGGGGTCCTCCTGTCATGCCCCCCCAGACGTTCCCTGTGCCTGTATCAGTCACTGCCTCTGTGTGTGCATGACTGCTCCCTGTTGGAGGGGCTGTCCTGTCATGCCCCCCTAGACGTGCCTTCTGCCTGTATCAGTCACTGCCTCTGTGTTCATGACTGATCCCGGTGGAAGGGGCCATCCTGTCATGCCCCCATAGACGTGCCCTGTGCCTGTATCAGTCACTGCCTCTGCGTGTGCATGACTGCTCCCTGTGGGAGGGGCGTCCTGTCATGCCCCCTTCCGTCACTGCCTCTGTGTGCATGACTGATCCCTGCGGGATGAGCTTCCCTGCCATGCCCTAGACGTGCATCTGCCTGTATCAGTCACTGCCTCTGTGTTCATGACTGATCCCTGTGGGAGGGGTCCTCCTGTCATGCCCCCCCCAGATGTACCCTGTGCCTGTATCAGTCACTGCCTCTGTGTGTTCATGACTGCTCCCTGTGGGAGGGGCTGTACTGTCATGCCCCCCTAGATGTGCCTTCTGCCTGTATCAGTCACTGCCTCTGTGTTCATGACTGATCCCGGTGGGAGGGGCCATCCTGTCATGCCCCCATAGACGTGCCCTGTGCCTGTATCAGTCACTGCCTCTGCGTGTGCATGACTGCTCCCTGTGGGAGGGGCCGTCCTGTCATGCCCCCCAGACGTGCCCTCTGTCTGTATCAGTCACTGCCTCTGTGTGCATGACTGATTCCTGGGAGGGGGGGCGTCCTGTCGTGCCCCCTTAGACGTGCCCTCTGCCTGTGTGTGCCACTACCTCTATGTGCATGACTGATTTTTGGGAGGGGGGGGCGTCCTGCCGTGTCCCATTAGACGTGCCCTCTGCCTGCGTGTGTCACTGCCTCTGTGTGCATGACTGATCCCTGTGGGAGGGGCCGTCCTGTCATGCCCCCCCTAGACGTGCCCTCTGCCTGAGTGTAACGCTGCCTCTGAGTGCATGACTGCTCCCTGTGGGCGGAGTCCTCGTGTCATGCCCCCCCGCCTTAGACATGCCCTGTGCCTATATCGGTCACTGCCTCTGTGTGCATGACTGATCCCTGTGGGAGGGGGTGGTCCTGTCATGCCCCCTTAGAAGTGCCCTCTGCCTGTGTGTGTGCATGACTGATCCCTGTGGGAGGGGGTGGTCCTGTCATGCCCCCTAGACGTGCCCTCAGCCTGTGTGTTCCTCTGCCTCTGTATGCATGACTGATCCCTGTGGTAGCGGGTGGTCCTGTCATGCCCCCCTAGACGTGCCCTCTGCCTGTATCAGTCACTGCTTCTGCGTGTGCATGGCTGCTCCCTGTGGGAGGGGCCATCCTGTCATGCCCCCCTAGATATGCCCTCTGCCTGTGTGTGTGTGCATGACTGCTCCCTGTGGAGGGGCCATCCTGTCATGCCCCCCTAGACGTGCCCTGAGACTGTATCAGTCACTGCCTCTGTGTGCATGACTGCTCCCTGTGGGAGGGGCCGTTCGGTCATGCCCCCCTAGACGTGCCCTGTGACTGTATCAGTCACTGCCTCTGTGTGCATGACTGCTCCCTGTGGGAGGGGCTGTCCTGTCATGCCCCCCTAGATGTGCCCTCTGCCTGTATCAGTCACTACCTCTGTGTACATGACAGATCCCTGTGGGAGGAGCCATCCTGTCATGCCCCCTAGACGTGCCCTCAGCCTGTGTGTGTGTGTGCATGACTGCTACCTATGGGAGGGGCCATCCTGTCATGCCCCCTAGATGTGCCCTCTGCCTGTATCAGTCACTGCCTCTGTGTACATGACTGATCCCTGTGGGAGGGGGTCGTCCTGTCATGCCCCCTTAGACGTGCCCTCTGCCAGTGTGTGCCACTGCCTCTGTGTGCATGACTGATCCCTGTGGGATGGACTGCCCTGCCATGCCCTAGACGTGCATCTGCCTGTATCAGTCACTGCCTCTGTTTGCATGACTGATCCCTGCGGGATGGGCTGCCCTGCCATGCCCTAGATGTGGATCTGCCTGTATCAGTCACTGCCTCTGTGTTCATGACTGATCCCTGTGGGAGTGGCCATCCTGTCATGCCCCCATAGACGTGCCCTGTGCCTGTATCAGTCACTGCCTCTGTGTACATGACTGATCCCTGTGGGAGGTGGTCGTCCTGTCATGCTCCCCTAGACGTGCCCTCTGCCTGTGTGTGTGTGCATGACTGATCCCTGTGGGAGGGGTCCTGCTGTCATGCCCCCCCAGACGTTCCCTGTGCCTGTATCAGTCACTGCCTCTGTGAGTGCATGACTGCTCCCTGTGGGAGGGGCTGTCCTGTCATGCCCCCATAGACGTGCCTTCTGCCTGTATCAGTCACTGCCTCTGTGTTCATGACTGATCCCGGTGGGAGGGGCCATCCTGTCATGCCCCCATAGATGAGCCCTGTGCCTGTATCAGTCACTGCCTCTGCGTGTGCATGACTGGTCCTTCTGGGAGGGGCCGTCCTGTCATGCCCCCTTCCGTCACTGCCTCTGTGTGCATGACTGATCTCTGTGGGAGGGGCCGTCCTGTCATGCCCCCCTAGACGTGCCCTCTGCCTGTATCAGTCACTGCCTCTATGACTGATTCCTGGGAGAGGGGGGCGTCCTGTCGTGCCCCCTTAGACGTGCCCTGTGCATGTATCTGTCACTGCCTCTGCGTGCATGATTGGGAGAGGCCGTCCTGTCATGCCCCCTTAGACGTGACCTCTGCCTGTGTGTGCCACTGCCTCTGTGTGCATCTCTTCTCTCACCACAGGGACTGTCTTACTGTTTGACAAACTGGGGACCCTGGAACAGTCCACAAAAGAGCAACGGAGGTGGCCCGAGTCGACCAGAGACCAGGTCCGTGCCTTACATCCCTACGCTATTCCCTTCCACACAACATGCCGACTCCTGACAAGGCCTATGCTGGAGAATAGACGAAACACACTGCCCAATACTGCACCCACGGACAGAGGTGAGAGAGGGTGCTGTGGGGTGAACTGGCCCCTTTTCACTCACAGAGCAGAACCAGGAGGTGAACCAGAGGGCCCAGCGCTGCTCTCCCCATTGGAGAGCATTGGAGAGCACCTGACCGTCCCGGGTGGCAACCCTCTTCTTCCTCTTACACCACTCTATCCTCAGTCCTATCTTGTTGATCCAGTCATGTTCTGAAGTAACAACCTGCTCCTAATCGCATCACTTCCCTGTCAGCACATCAGTTCGGGTATCTCCACCTGACTTCTGGAATATGTGCCCCCTCCCTCTCCTTATACTTCTCCTCATCACTGCTGCCCTAGTAACACCCTTCTCATACCCCCTACACCCCCCTCCTCCTCACTTTCCCAACATGGCCACCTCGCGAGTTAAGTCTGGAATTAATTGCTACAAAATCATTTATCCTCCTAACCTGACTAAAGCGTCAGCAAAACGATTCAAGCAAAACACCATTGAATGTTTCCCTGATTCCCTCTTTGTGGATCAATTCTACAATGGTCGGTATGGGAGGCTCAAAAACGATCTCATTTTTTTCACTCACGACATCCCCTCCTGGTCCACCAGCTTATATAATTCCCTTAACGTCACCTCCTCCTCTTCTATCCCTCATGGGAAACAGCTAAAGATTTCCCCCTCTGCGTGTTTTAACGGATCCCTCACTATCTCACTCTATAACAACGGTACTGTCATGATCCAAGCTAAAGACACCTGTCTCTCTCTCTTTGACCAACTCTTCCCCACCCTACTCCCCTCTCCTGTGACCGGACTCTCCCTTGACTCCTCATCTAACTCCACCCATTACTCCCTATCTCCTCCCCTGACCCCCCTACATAGGCTGCACCCTCGGGAGGCACAGGCTGACCCTCTTACCCCCCTCCCCTGTTCCCTCCTCACCCATTCTTCCCCCCTCACAGTGTGCCCCCCCTTCATCGCATCAGCCTTACCGCTAGCTAATACGCCCCTCGTCCAATCTGCACCATCCCGGTACTCCAATCTTATCTCCTCCCCCTATCCCTACCTACCACCCCCTTTTTGTCCACCTCTCCTCCAACCTTCTCCCCTAGTCAACTTTCCTTACGTTCCCCTATTCCCTCCTCTTCTCTTTTCTACCCCCTCCTCCCCTCGCTATGTACCCCGAATTCTTTACAAGCCCATTGCATCTCTCTCCTTCCCCCCACTCCTCCGGTAATGCTGTGCTACCCCATGTCCCCCCTTGGTAACCCTTTCCCTCCCTCGGACCCAGCAGAACCACTTTCTCTCTTCAACCTCCCCATCTCCCAACCCCCCTCTCTCTGCCAGGTGCCCGTTCCCTCACAGTCACCTCACCTAGCCTACAGGACCCCTCCAACCCCCTCCCCTCTCTTCCGCCCAAACCTCCTCCCTTCCTATGACTCCACTCATTCCCCCCCCTTTCTGCCCCACCGCCTCGTTCCTCACCTATCTCCCCTAATTATGTCCTCAATTCCTATCCTTCTTGCAACGTCATCAAAGACAACTCTCCTTTCTCCTCTGATGCACCAACGCCGGCTCTCAACCACCACCTTTCCCCACCCCTGAACCCTGTACCCTCCCGTACCCCCACCTCTCCCTGCTCTCCGCCGCCAACTGCACCCCCTCCTGTTTCTATCGAGCCACCCAACATGCCGTGCTCTGCCCTACTCTCTCTGGAAAATAAGCTAGGTTCTCTCATCACCTCCATCACCCAGCTTGAAGCTACCATCTCACTCTTAAGCTCCAAGCTTTCCACCTTTCCATACACCTCAATTCCTTTGGAAAACACTCACCTTCCCACGAGACCTGCTAACATCGCAAACTCACTCAAGTCCTCGATCGCCACCCTTCTTCCACTTTCCTCTCCAAGTAACCCCACTATTTACACTATTCCGACCATCTCCTCTGTCAGAACCAATCATCCTCCCAAATCCTCCCGAGCACCCTCATATAAGTACCATATCCCTATCACCCCTCATAGCCCAAGTGCCCCTGTCACCAAAACAGTCTCGGCTGAGTTGCGCTGTCTGCTCCACAACTGCAGATCTGCAATAAAACACAAACTTGAAATCTCCGATACCATCACCCTTCACAATATCGACATGCTCTTCCTCACAGAGACCTGGTTCAACGATACCTCTCACTCTATGTTTGATCTCCTATTACCCACAGGCTATTCTATATTGAGAAATGACAGAATAGACAAAGTTGGGGGAGGTGTTGCAGTCATCTTTAGAAACTCCCTTCAACTCAAGGCTTTTCCTAACAGCTCCTTCCGCACTTTTGAATGCCTATCTCTTGAGCTTCAATTGCACCAACGCTCACCTCTCAGATTCCATGCCATTTACCGCCGCCTGGCAGCGGCCCTTCGTTTATGGAGGAACTCATTGACTTCATCAGCGACCAATACTCGCAAAGTGACAATCAGACTATCGTGGGGGACTTCAATCTCCACTGGGGCTCGCTGGATGACTCTTCTGCGAATATGCTGGCCACCTTTCTCTCCGCAAACGATCTTATCCAACACTGCACAGAAACAAAACACTCTAAGGGCTCAATCCTGGACCTTGTTATTTCTAAAGCAGACATGCTTACTATTGCTACCCCATTTCATGTAGACTGGTCTGACCACCTCCTCATCCCATTCTCTCTTCACCTATCACACTCTATAACACTCGGCCAACCTAAGAGGACTACTTCATGGTTCCGTAACATGGAAAATATCGACCTCGGTACCCTCTGTGATTCGGCTTTGCTATCACTTCCAAGGCTAGACCCGAACCTGGATGTAAATGAACTCACCTCCCAATGCCTCTCAGTCCTTGCAGTTGAAATCAACAACGTCGCTCCTCTTCAAAGCAAAAGGAAAAGGCCCACTCCCTCAGCACCTTGGTTCAACAAATCCCTTTATGAAGAAAGGAAGTACCTAAGAATCCTGGAGAAACGATGGAGACAAGCGTCCTCCACCAATAATTTGGTCACGCTTCGATCAGCAAGATCCAAGTACCACAAGCACATCTTCCTTGAAAAAGCATCGCACTTCAGAACCCTCCTCGACTCAGCCAAAAATAGACCCAAAAATCTTTTCGACCTCATCAAGAATCCAAACGGCCCTCCCCCAACCTCTAAGTTGGAGGATTCTACAAAGAAAGCAACGGAATTCGCTTTATTATTTGACGAAAAAGTGAAACTACTTGTGGATCAGGTCAGTCATCCTACCCCTCCAGAGGAACGCAAATCCCTAGCCATTTTGCAGAACTTTGACTCCATCCCTGAAGATGCCCTCCTCAAATGCATCCTCGAAACAAAGCCCTCCAACCATTCTCTTGACCCCATCCCTAGTGCCATTGCAATCGACTTCTACACCCATTCTCTTTCCTATTGGACCGCTCTGGTTAACCTCTCCCTCTGTCAAGGCTCCCTTCCTGTTCCCTTCAAAACTGGGCAGGTTACCCCTCTTCTTAAAAATCCCACTGCCGATGCGAATGACCTCAACAACTTCCGCCCCATCACTAACCTACCTTTTCTTGCGAAAATCACTGAAAGATGTGTAGCGAAACAACTTTCCCGTCATATCAAGGATAATGATCTTCTTGACAATTTCCAGTCTGGCTTCATTCAAAACTGCAGCACTGAAACAGCCCTGCTGCAAGTGATTGATGACGCACTGCGGATGCTCGATTCAGGGAGTCTTGTCTTCTAATTCTCCTTGACCTTTCTGCAGCCTTTGACACTGTCAATCACAACACTCTCCTTAACACTCTTCAACAGAGAATGGGCATGGAAGGCACATTGCTTAAATGGTTTGCTTCCTTCCTCTCTGATAGATCCCAAATGATCAAAATAGCGAACAGTCTTTCATCTCCTTTGGCGGTAGGTCAAGGTGTTCCTCAAGGCTCTATACTTGCACCCACTTTGTTCAACCTCTATTTGGAACCATTGGGAAATCTCCTAAGTAAATCTGGGATCCTCTATCATCTCTATGCGGACGACACTCAAATCTACCTCAAGGTGTCCTCCACACACGATCTCTCCATCCTAAACTCTACTCTCGACTCCATTCAAAACTGGATGCTAACTCATCAATTGATTCTGAATCCCTCTAAAACTGAATTCCTCCTCCTCTCCTCCTCACTCTCTCCTCCTCCGGTTCAATCATGGATGGATCAGATGAATCTACTTAACATTAAACCTATCATTGTCGACAGCGCAAAATCCCTTGGTGTCATACTCGACAGAAAACTCAATCTACTCTCCCACATCAATTCCATTGCAAAGTCTGCTCGATACCAACTGCGCTTTCTCTGGGGGATTCAACGCTTCTTCCCAGAGCAAGACCGAAAGACCCTGGTCCAATCGCTGGTTCTCTCTAGGCTGGACTACTGCAATTCTCTTCTTACTGGCCTCCCCAAATCCCACCTGTCCCCCCTCAAATCTGTGCTCCATTCAGCAGCTTGTTTCATTTATGGGGCCAACAGAAGCGACCACATCACACCCATTTTATCCTCCCTCCGTTGGCTTCCCATCGAGGCAAGATCTATCTACAAGACTGCCTGTATCACCCACAAAGCCTTGCATTCCTCCTCTCCTCGCTACTTGGCGAACAAACAACTCTCTGGAAGCTCTAGACCATCACGTAATGCGGAAAACCTATTGCTTGAACCTCCCACTTTCAAAAAGGAAAGATCGATGGCCCAATCCTTTTCAGGCAACGCAGTGAGAATCTGGAACTCACTTCCGCCTCAGCTCCGGACCACCACCTCTTCCCGGTCCTTCAAAACTGACCTCAAATTTCTCCTTCTCCAAAGACACTTCCAAACCTAATTCACGCCCTCTCTACTCCCTCAAGGAAGTTCTTCCACTATAGGAAATTCTGTACTCCATGCCTATAGAAGTGCCTTCCCAGTGTATTCTGAGTGTCTGCCACTTATTGCAGTATTATATCTCTATTTGTATTTTGTATCTTATGTATCATGCACACTTGTCACCTTTTCCTCTTGTAACGTATCATTTGCTACCTCTTTTTGTATTTTGTTTGTTTTTGTTATTTGCACAATTGTCACTTTTTCTTCATGTAATGTAACGCTTGCTTTTGTATTATGTCACTTGCAATTTTCTCCTCATGTAATGTTACTGTTCCTAATGTGAAGCGCTCTGACACCTTCGGGTAAAGTCTGCGCTATATAAAAACGCATAAATTCTCTCTGTGGGAGGGGCCGCCCTGTCATGCCCCCCTAGACGTGCCCTGTGCATGTATCTGTCACTGCCTATGCGTGCATGATTGGGAGAGGCCGTCCTGTCATGCCCCCGTAGACGTGCCCTCTGCCTGTATCAGTCACTGCCTTTGTGTGCATGGCTGCTCCCTGTGGGAGGGGCCGTCCTGTCATGCCCCCCTAGACGTGCCCTCTGCCTATGTGTGCCACTGCCTCTGTGTGCATGACTGATCCCTGTGGGAGGGGGTGGTCCTGTCATGCCCCCCTAGACGTGCCCTCTGCCTGTATCAGTCACTGCCTTTGTGTGCATGGCTGCTCCCTGTGGGAGGGGCCGTCCTGTCATGCCCCCTTAGACGTGCCCTGTGCCTGTATCTGTCACTGCCTCTGTGTGCATGACTGCTCCCTGTAGGAGAGGCCATTCTGTCATGCCCCCTTAGACGTGTCCTGTGCCTGTGTGTGCCTCTGCCTCAGTGTGCATGAGTGCTCCCTGTGGGAGGGGCCTCCCTGCCGTGCCCCCTTAGACGTGCCTCGTGTTTGCCGCTGCTGCCCCTCCCTCCCTGTGCCGGCCGTGTGTAGTCACAGAAGTTTCTCAAACACAGGCTCGAGCTGCACATGGAGCAGGCGCCGCCGAGGAGAGCTGCAGCGACGCGGGGGCAGGCAGCAGGGAGCACGGAGCAGGCAGCAGGGAGCACGGAGCAGGCAGCAGGGAGCACGGAGCAGGCAGCAGGGAGCACGGAGCAGGCACCAGGCACCACTCACCAGGCAGCAGTCTCTCCGGGCTGACCATTCAGCAGACCAGCAAATACGTGTACTGAGCAGGCATCACGTGGACTGCACAATCTGACCAGGCAAACGGAAGCGCCACTAACCAGGCAGCTGTACGTTGGCAGAAGACTGGGCACAGTGACGAGGCTGTCACAGGAAGTGCCACCCACCAATCTGGAGGCTGTACAAACTGAGCAGGCAGCGTCATCACTGACCAGGCGGTGTTATTATCTGGCAGCTCAGAAGGGGGCCTGGCTCAGCACTGACCAGAAGAGGCATCGCTGAGCAGGCAGAAAGCATCACTGGGCAGGCAGCAGGCATCGCTGAGCAGGCATCGCTGAGCAGGCAGCAAGCATCACTGAGCAGGCAGCACGCATCACTGAGCAGGCATCAGGCATCACTGAGCAGGCATCAGGCATCACTGGGCAGGCAGCACTGAGCAGGCAGCAGGCAGCACTGAGCAGGCATCGCTGTGCAGGCATCGCTGAGCAGGCATCGCTGAGCAGGCATCACTGAGCAGGCATCAGGCATCACTGAGCAGGCACCAGGCATCACTGATCAGGCATCACTGATCAGGCATCACTGAGCAGGCATCGCTGAGCAGGCATCAGGCATCACTGAGCAGGCATCGCTGAGCAGGCATCAGGCATCACTGAGCAGGCATCGCTGAGCAGGCAGCAGCCTGTGCATTTTGTCCAGGCCACGGGGAACCCGCCTTACCACTGACCTAACAGTAACAACACCAGAAGCAGTTCGTGCCCACTGACCTGGCAGGAAGACTGCACGACAAAGAGGCCAAGACTGATACAGGCAATGCTGACCTCTGAACCTATAACTGAGCAGGCAGGACCCGGACCCATAACCATCAAGGCAGGGACGTCACCCATAACTGAGCAAGCAGAAGCGGCAGCTATATCTGAACAGGCAGGAGCTGCACTTAAAACTGACCAGACAGGAGTGGCACTGATAACCAATCAGGTGGGATCTGACCCATAACTGACCAGAAGGAGCCGCGCTGATTACCAATCAGGTGGGATCTGATAACCAATCAGGTGGGATTTGACCTATAATTGGCCAGAAGGAGCCGCACTGATAACCAATCAGGTGGGATTTGACCCATAATTGACCAGATAGGAGTCGCGCTGATAACCAATCCGGTGGGATCTGATAACCAATCAGGTGGGATCTGACCCATAATTGGCCAGAAACCAGTGGCACTGATACCCAATCAGGTGGGATCTGAACCAATAACTGGCCATACAGGAGATGAACTCATAACTGACCAGACAGGAGCTGCACTCATAACCAATCAGGTGGGACCTGGACCCAGTGTTCAACAGACAGGAGCTGCTCTGCCAGCCAATCAGGTGGGATTTGAACCCACAAGTGAGCAGCCATCTGGTTGCCGTGCTGAGCGAGCAGGCACTGAGTGTTGTGCATTGGTGGGCAGGCAGTGGTCACTGGGCACTCTAACCACTGAGGGTGCTTCTTGCCGGCATGGCATTGCCTGGGGAGCCGGACACCTGCTGTGGGGGCCTGCTGGCCCTACTGCTGCTCCTACTGGCCCAGGCCCTGCGCTCTGAACTGCTGCAGCCCTACGACCTCCTTTATGAGCAGGGGGTTGAATCCTACTACAGTGGGGACTTCCAGCGAGTGGTGCAGTACATGGAGCAGGCACTCAGCAGCCATGCCCAGCTCAGGGCCACCCGCCTGCGGTGCAGGAGGGGGTGCAGCCAGGAGCACCCCTTCTCTGAGGAGCCCCACCAGCTCTGGGACCTCACCTTCTTCAGGAGTGTGCTGGGCCGAGCCGCCTGTGCACAGCGCTGCGAGGAGGCCACCCTGGGTCCGGTGTCCAGGCACCGGGTCAGCGAGGAGATGAAGCACGAGTTCTACCGGAGGATCCCCTACAACTTCCTACAGAGAGCCTACTACAAGGTAAGGACCGTGCATGTGTGTGCCCTGACTGTGCCTACAGAGAGCCTACTACAAGGTATGGACCGTGCATGTGTGTGCCCTGACTGTGCCTACAGAGAGCCTACTACAAGGTATGGACCGTGCATGTGTGTGCCCTGACTGTGCCTACAGAGAGCCTACTACAAGGTAAGGACCGTGCATGTGCATGCCCTGACTGTGCCTACAGAGAGCCTACTACAAGGTAAGGACCGTGCATGTGTGTGCCCTGACTGTGCCTACAGAGAGCCTACTACAAGGTATGGACCGTGCATGTGTGTGCCCTGACTGTGCCTACAGAGAGCCTACTACAAGGTATGGACCGTGCATGTGTGTGCCCTGACTGTGCCTACAGAGAGCCTACTAAAAGGTAAGGACCGTGCATGTGCATGTGTGTGCCCTGACTGTGCCTACAGAGAGCCTACTACAAGGTATGGACCGTGCATGTGTGTGCCCTGACTGTGCCTACGGAGAGCCTACTACAAGGTAAGGACCGTGCATGTGTGTGTCCTGACTGTGCCTACAGAGAGCCTACTACAAGGTAAGGACTGTGCATGTGTGTGCCCTGACTGTGCCTACAGAGAGCCTACGACAAGGTATGGACCGTGTGGGCGCCTCTGCGTTCACTGTTCTTGCATTTTGTTCTGTCTGCTGATGCTTGTTGCAGACTCTACAGCAGCAGAGGCATATAAGATCCCCTATTTATGTATATATCAGGTGTGGGCTAAACTCCCTTAATTTTGTGTAGCATAATCACACAGGATGACATAAAAATTGTGCAAGATAAGGCAGAATGACACGAGAAGAGTAATTTTGCATTTAGTGCTATAGTCTAGAATACCTTGAAAATGGGTTAGAGGATACATTTTGCGCTAAGAAATAGTGCTAAATGCAACAGTAAATGAATAGCAGCGCGAGCAGCCGCTCGCACTTGCTTAATTTGCACTTGGGGTAGGATTTTTCCAAACTTACTCCTGTAAATTAGCACTCTTGCATCCAAAATTGATGGCAGGATGCATTTTGCACTAAGAAATAGTGCTAAATGTAACAGAGCACGAACAGAAGTGCGACTAGCTGCTCACACTTGCTAAATTTACACTTTGGGTAAGATTTTCCCCCAACGTACTCCTGTAATTTAGCACTCTCACGTCCACAATGGATGCTAAGATGCATTTTGTGCTAAGAAATAGTGCTAAAACCAACAGAGCATGAACAGAAGCGCGAGCAGCTGCTCACACTTGCTAAATTTACACTTCAGGTAGGATATTCCCCCAACTTACTCCTATCATTTAGCACTTGTGCGTCCTAAATTGATGCTAGGATGCATTTTGCACTAAGAAATAGTTATAAATGCAACAGAGTACGAACAGAAGTGTGAGCAGCTGCTCACACTTGCTAAATTTGCCCTTGGGGTAGCATTTTTCTCCAGCTTACTCCTATCATTAAACACTCTTGTCAAAAATGGATGTTAGGATGCATTTTGCCTAAGAAAATAGCGCACAGCAGTGCAAGTAGCAGTTGTGCCTGCTAAATATGCTTTTACAGTGGGATTTTTTTCTCCAAATTACTCTTAATTACACGAGCTGGCATCATTGTGTTATTGTCAGTAATTCTGTGTCACAGAGTAACACAAAATTACGACAATTACTCCGATTACGCCAGCGGAATGGACATATATGGCTAGAGTGGCATGGGTCATCTGGAAAACCCTACAGAGCAGCCAGTCCATGCATCTGTTGTGCACACCTACCTTCAAGCGAAGTGAAATGACGTGTGTTCGCAGGTGTGCATGGATCTACAAGTGTGGCCTGTGTCTCCTCAGCGGTTACTGCACACACTGTGAGGTGAGACATGCACACCACGTGCGCCTAGAAGCACGCAGAAACAAGTAGCGCCAATGCACCGCACGCGCACAGCAGTGTGAGACATGCATTGAAGGCGCTTTACTCCTCTGCGAAGCGCTCATCCGATCCAACGAAAAACCGGAAGAGTCCCCCGCACGTCCTCCATGCGCGTGAAACTCCACAAAGATGTGCCAAGGCTGACGCTACGTTACTGTCACTGTAACCAGGGCTTTAAGTGGGGGGTCTGTGGGGGTCTGAGCACCCCCAGTTTTTTTGGGGGCCTCAAAAGGGGTCTCTAGGGGCTCTATTTTTGGGCCTCAAAGGTCAAAGGTAGGGTGACCAGATGTCCTGGTTTTTGTTTGGTGTTTCGGGTGAGCATGCGTGCGCACTGCTTAAGGCATGACGTCATTGTAGCAGGAAGGGAAATCCTTTGAAGAGAGACACTTTGTCTCGGGATTTCCTTTCTCTTTGAACACGCAGCGCCACCTATGTCATAGTGCCAGCCATCGGCACAACAACAGCTGGTTAGAACCGGCACGACCCTGCTTTTACGGCCTGCAGCAAGATTTCTCCAGCAACCAGTGTGACTCTGCTCTGCCTTGAAGCATTAAAAAAGTTAGTAGTTTGCATGGAAACCCTTCCAGCAAGTAATGCGGATTACGAGAGAGGTTTCAGGATGAACTTAATTGCTAGTCCAACAAGGGCCTCTCTTCTTGTAGAGACCATTTCTTCATGCTTATGGGTAAAACTCAATGGTCCTCCATTTGAAACATTTGACGCAAAGCTGTATGTAAAGAGTTGGCTGGCAAAAGGTAGAAGGTCTGCTGAAGAAAATTGTTGTGAGAAACCCCAGCAAAATAGACACAGTGAATATCTTCAAGGGTTTTGGGGAATCCTGCAATAGATTTCTAAGTAATGTAAATAATGTTTACATGTTTTTTAAAGTGTTTGGTATTTTATGGCTTATACTTAATATACCTTTTTGCCTATTTTATTATCCTTTGCTGGATGCGACTTCATGATTTTCTTAAGCACACAATGCTAGTTATCTTGATTTAGACCACGACCCTACTCGGATAGGCCACAACCCTTTAAGAAATTTGCCACGCCCCTTTTAGAGCACCCCCAGTATTTTTTTCCCACTTAAAGCCCTGACTGTAACCTACACATACCACTAACAAAGTGAACATTGAACGAGCTCTGATAACCCGACACTACACGCTGAAACCGTGAATTGATGCCCCCCCCCCCCCCATCCGCGCAAAACGACGTAACAGTGAGAATGTGCTAGGAAGCTTAGGGTGGTAGTAAGCGCTATAGAAATTCCAATGGCATATGGTAGACACTAGCGCCACAGGCCTCTGGCTTCTAGGAGCAATGAGAAGAACCCAGGACGGAGCGACAGCTGTCAGCAAAGCTCTCTTAATATGTGCACGTCTCGAGTCTCCTTAAAGTGCAACAGACCTCTGTTTAAGACGTCTGACCAGTAACGTTGTCTCCATTTTTGGGGTGCTCTCTTTGGGGGCCCCAAGCCATAGGCAGGAGCAGAGTGAACCCCCGGACCTCCTCGGCTGACCGGGTATGAACAGTGAATGATCATATATGTCCATCAGTAGAACGCGCCTCAAAGAGAGTGAGGGCCCAGACAGAGGCTGACGCCTTTTATCTGAATCACGGTGGAATCTGGGGACAGTCGTGTTCACACTCGCCCACGGCACTCACATGGTGAATAAAGTGTGCAGCGCACCCCAATCCTTTTAGCTTCAGCTCCAGAATGGTGGCTGAGTCGTTTACTGTTCCGCTGCCCGGCTCTGAGAGTGGATGGGGCCGGTCCTCCGGGGCGTTGTCTCTGATCTGTCTACATAATGCAGTTAAAAAGTGAAAACTGATCTATTAATGTATATCTAAGTGTGTTTGTCGCCCTCACTGAATCCCGCAGCTTGTTGCCTACTTGTCAAGCCCGGTGGCGCTGACGTCTGTTAAGACCTGGCATGTTGTAGGCTAACTTAGGGGATGTGCTCTTTGGAGGGGCTTCAATAAAAGTAGGGCCACTGCAATTATGCGATTGTGCGGCCGAGGCGATTTTCGCATAATTGTAGATTTGCTGCAATGCCACATAATCCATTATCTGCCGCATAATCTGTAGGTTTTAACAAAACGAAACTATGTTTCTAGCTCAAACAGATCAAAAGTTACAAAAAATGCAGCAACACGGGTTGCCGTGCAGTGGAAGGCCCTTTGCAAAGTTGGACTGGTCACCTCTCTGTTGCTTATTGCTATAATTGGGTGCTAAATATGTTCTAATGAGGTGCGCCCAATATCCAGCCAGTGTTAACTAAGTTTTAAAATTATGAACTAAAGATGTAATACCTTCACAAAATGAGACGCATTATGCCGCATAATTAGCCCTTTCTTGCCACATAATTTACTCTACCCTGCCGCATAATTGGGCCCTCTCCTGCCGCATAATTCCTGTGCCCTTGAATATAGGACCAGTTTCAAGCCCGCACAGTTGGACACAAGGACTGGTCTCTTTTTGTTACAATTTCATATATGTTTGTGCTTTCGTGTTATGGTATGTTATGATATGCACATTTATATGGACTCAGCACCTAATGTAGTTTCCAGTCTGTTGGAACACTCGGCTTCCTCTAAAGAGGGCTGATGAGGGGAGCACAAGGTTATGTGGAGACAGGATGGAAAAACCCAGCTAGCGGGATGTCCTCAGCTTTTGCTGTGGTTTTCACTCCATGTCTGCTCAGTCTGCGTAGCCGGCCCGGTCCCCCCGGGGTCCCACAAACCTCACGAATCAAGCGTCTCCCTGCCCTCATATTTTCGTTTCCATTTCCCCGTGACGTCCTCTGGAGCTCTGGTTGAGAGCTCGCGCGTCCCGCACACACGGCCAGTTTATAATGTGCTCGGTCAAGTCTAAAATGTGCTTTGGGGAGCTTTGCACCGGAGAGGAATCGTGCAACGCACGAATGCTTGTGTGTACACTTCTCTCGCCCTTCTGTGATCAGAGGGACGTGTGAAAAAAGCGAGACTGTAGTTAGCGTTGTCAACCAGTACTGGCAGTTTCATAAGGCAAGGTAACAGTCCTGCCTTACGACGCCACCACTAGGTAGCGACAAATTATAAGAAAAGCACCAAATATGTATTTTTACTAGGTGACATGGGGGCACTCCATCAGCAACATTCTTTTTTGCCTGGGGAGGTTAAATAAACATCCTGGCACCATTGTTATTAATAACATTAGTGTTTAATCACTATGAGACTGGAACAAACCAGAGTTGTGAGATGAAGACAGCATTTGAGATTTTGCAGAACAAGTGGCACGGAAAATCATCGTATGGGAAAGCAAAAATCTTATAGGAGGAAGGGCACAAGCCCTAAAAAAAGAAGTGGGGTGACTAACCTAGTTAGGCAGTATGCATGTGACATCACGGCGCGCCACATCACAGCGCACAACATCACGGCACATGACATCACGGCGCACATGACATCACACATGGCATCACAGGATTTGACATCATAGAAAGTGGCATCACAAGCCACGACTTTACAGGAAGTGGCATCACAAGAAGTGACATCAGATCTAAAGCCCTCACATATATGTTTAGCAGGACTATCATGTGTACGTTTAAGCGCACTGCGTGAATAATAGCACAGTGAGCTATGGAAGATATGTGACCCCTACACCTTGTAATCCCCCAGTTTTATGTAACGCATCCCTTACATTCATTTACAAACTTATATAATTTATTGTACATGTAATATGCACGTGTTGATGTAAAGCGCTCTGACACCCTGCATTGGGATGAGTAGGGCTATACAAGAAAAATAGTGGTACTTAAATTATTTCAACGCCTCCTCAGGTGTAGTAAGCTCTATATGAATGCAATTTGCTTTGTGTAAATACTGGGAAAGACCAACACATCTGACATTCTTACAGTGCATGCATATCTCCTAAACCTGGACTGAACAAAGTGAAAAGCTGCCTCTCTTAAGTATGTGTGAAGTGCTAACAAGGTGTGAGCCTTTGTTTCCCCTCTGCTTCATTTGCATCAGGTGTGAGGCTCCTGACTGCTGCCAGCCAGGAGACTCCAACAAAAGGAGGCCTGATGACCTCTCAAATTCGGCATTTGTTGTGGGCCCAGCAGGAGTCTTAAATAAGAAAGCCCCGTCCCCGCCTGCACGTTGTTGCTTGTTGCAGAAGGAAAGCAGACAACCTGCAGGCGCTGCTGAAAGTGTCCCGGTGTTTGGAAATTACACCTGGACGAGTTCAGCACATTATTCAGTGGGGCCCAAATTCTTGGCAAGGTGGACGGCGTTCACCCTGTGAAAAAAGTGGGTGGACACCGTCCACCCGCCTGTACCCCCGACTCGTGCCCTGTTAGGAGTCTAAGCAATAAGATATTTGTATCAATTGAGGTCGCCTATGGATTTTCTAGTGGTTGGTGTTGAATTCTGCTGTCATACTGCTGTCCTAGTCAGTCACACCGACACATTGTAGTATGAAGCTTTAAAGAATGGCGCAGGAGCCTCCCAGGAGTTTTTATCATACATGTTTGGCAAGCGGGGTAGTTTAGTGGCCAAGATGCTGACATTAGAGCCTGTGGCCCTCGGTTTGACTCAAGCATTGACTCGTAGGAGTTACTCAACTGAATGTACATTGTGCAATGTCTGGCTGTGCTTTAAATGTCGCCTGTTTTGTTAGATTGTGCACAAGAACATTTCTTTTTTCTGTGGTTAGTTGTCTTTGCATATTAAATGTAGCTTTCTGCTACCATCTTGATTTTTTGCAGACGCCCATTACTTCCCTTTAGCCTTCTCTCTTCATCTTCCTCTCTCTCCTCTAGCTGAGGAAGGCCATAGCTCGGGACCCTTAGCCCAACTGGGGCTTGTGAGTGGCCATCCCTGGCTGTCCCCACCCCCTGTGTCCCTTCTTGACCTTTTCTTCCAGCCTCCCCCCCACAGCATTCTACCCCGGTGGAAGGGGTAAGGGTTACTTCCTGTGGGCACGCTCCCTGTTTCCACCTCTTAGCGCCTGGAAGGGTTCTTAGGCCAGAACTACTCCCTTTTTGTCCGCTTCATTCCCTCCTCCTTTACCACTGCCACCTCTCTCTCTTCTGAAGACTGCACACCAGCACTGAAGTCACAAGGCTCCAGCTTCAACACAAATGAGGCATTCCTCATCATCACCAGTGCAGCAGCTCAAGGGTGCACTCCAGTGCTAAAGAGAGGGGGATGGGTAATCCATGTAGGTTAGGCAATCTATCCTTGTCCCTATTGTAGCAGCAGAAGAATGAATGATGACAGTCAATCAATCAATGTAGTTTAGGTAATCCCCCCTTGTCTCTACTGTAGCTACTGAAGTTTGCATGCCGACTGTGAAGACAAGAGGCTACAGCTTCATCCGGGGTTAGAAATCCTACCCTCGTCTCCAATGTAACAACTTAAAGAAAGCATGTTGGTATTGAAGGCAGGAGGCTGCAGCTGTAATGCAAATTGGGTTTTTATCACCATCACCAGTCTAGCAGCTGAAGATTGCATGCTGGAATCGAAGACAGGAGCTGCTGGCTTCCATGAAGCTTTGGTAGTCTCCCCTTGTCTCTACTGTAGCTACTGAAGATTGCATGCCGACAGAGAAAACAAAAGGCTGCAACTACAGTCTGGATCAGGTATCCTATCCTCGTCGCCAATGTAACGACTGAAGAGTGCATGCATGCCGGTAATTAAGTCAGGGAGCTGTTGCCTCAATGGAGATTAGGTATTTCATCCTCATCACCAGTCTAGCAGCTGAAGATGGCATGCTGGAATCGAAGACAGGAGCTGCTGGCTTCCATGAACCTCTGGTAATCTCCCCTTGTCACTACTGTAGCTACTGAAGATTGCATGCCGACTGTGAAGACAAGAGGCTGCAGCTTCAGTCTGGGCCAGGTATCCTATCCTCGTCGCCAATGTAAGGAGTGAAGAATGCATGTCGGATATTAAGTCAGGGAGCTGTTGCCTCAATGGAGATTAGGTATTTCATCCTCGTCACCAGTCTAACAGCTGAAGATTGCATGCTGGAATCGAAGATAGGAGATGGTGGCGTCCATCTAGGTTTGGTAATCTCTCCTTGACACTGCTGTAGCTACTGAAGATTGCATGCCGACTGTGAAAACGAGGCTGCAACTACAGTCTGGATCAGGTATCCTATCCTCGTCGCCAATGTAACGACTGAAGAATGCATGCCTGTATTTAAGTCAGGACGCTGTTGCCTCAGTGTAGATTAGTTATTCTATTGTTGTCACCAGTCGAGCATTTGAAGACCTCACGCTGATACTAAATACAGGAGCTGTCCCTTCAATGCAGGTTGGGTATTCTATCCTTGTCGCTCATGTAGCAGCTGCAGTTTTTATGCCATATTAGGTAGGGAGGCTGCAGCTTCAGTGTAGGTTAGACAGAGAACATGCACCCCCCAGCTTTTTTTTCAGCTCCTCCCTTCATTTTTCTTCGTCGTTTCTCCTCAGTCATGCCTGGATCAAGAGAGATCTACAGAAAGTCCCTACAGTCCATCAAGTTTCTAGTGTGAGTTATAGCGAAGCAGCTAGGAAGAATCGCAGTGACATAAACGCTCGCTGCTGACAAATACAGTGACGTGCAGGTCACTTGTTCGAATCCTTGCAAGGCCTACCCAGCCTTCCATCCTACTGAGCTCAGTAAATTGAGTACCTATGAAACTGGGTGACAGCAGCAGCTGTTATTTACAGCGCTTAGAAACAGCAGAAGTCTGGTATGAAATACTAGTAAAAACACGTTTTCTATTAGTATAACATATTATAGTTGCTTACCAAAGAGGCAACCCCGTCTGTGCCAGATGTTGAAGATGTTTGCAGGAGCTTGTTGTTAACTGGGAAATAGTTGTGTAATCACAAGATGGGGAGGGGGTGGGCGGCCACAATGGATGTCTCAGGCAGAAAAGACACCCTTTACCAGGCACACCCTGCCAGTTTGAGACCTGAGGCTGAATGAAAGTGAATGCTCCTCCCGGGCTCTGTGGGTGGTGGCAACTTTGGGCGAGAATGCACAGGCCAGGCATGCCAGTCCTTTTGGAACCAGAGCCCAGTGGCCTGTGGGCGCTGGATTGCCGCTTGTGCCTTCACGAAGCTCGTGTGCGCCACACTCATGATAGACCCACCTTTGCTTCTGTCCTCCAGGCCTCGAGACCCAATACAATATTCCCAGGCCTGAGCTGAGATACAGAAAGGTACTCTTAAAAATATGTACTTATAGAAGTTTAAATTGGACGTAGTCAGCCAAAGATGGGGATCTCTCAGTGTTGTCCAGCAACCACAGACGCACACATTCTGAGCCCCTCGGAAAAGGCAGATTAAAATGCAAAGTGTGGTTGTTGCAGAAAACATGACGATGAACAGGGAGCATAGGTTTTGCCTGAACAGACTGGCGACTCTTTCTGCCCCAGCCCTACCGCCCTCTTGTGAGATCTGCCTTTACCACAAGTCAGCCCCCTTCGGTGCCCGGCGACGTTTATCAACATTCGTGTGCCATTCATCACTAATGTTAATGTCCTTAGATCTACAACTACTGCTAGAATTGTTACTACTCCTGCTCATACTCCCAGCTACTCCTGCTGGGGTGTAGTGGGAGCTGTGCCTCCTGTTCAGGGCAGTGGTTTGTCCTCTTTCCGGTCTATTGTTGACAGAAAACGCTGAGGCTGCGTTTGGCCGCGGTTCACATGCCGATTAAATGCCCTTATTAACCACGAATTAAAGCAGCGTCCTGAAAAACCATGCCTCACCGCACACAATACGTGCGGCAAATGGGTAGGGGCGCTGCCCGGCTCAGCTAACAAGCAGTGGCAAAGCCATTAGGTCTGGCTTGCGTTATATTTTATAAGTCAGAAATAGACATTGGCTTTGCCAATGCTTGTCCTTCCTAGATATCCCTCTTTACTCGAAAACAAATCCTTGGAGATTCTTTCACAAAGGTGTGATAGCAAAGCTGCCACTAGGTGTCCCTTTTTGGTGGTGCATCAGGCCTAGAAAAGTCTTTTGCAAAGGTGCAAGCCCCAAGCTGTCACTAACTGCCCCTTTTTACTGAGGCTCAAGGCTTAGCAAAGTCTTTCATAACGGACGGTTCAGTAGCGAAGTTGTCACTAAATGTCGCTTTGTGCACAAGACATTGCTGCACTTTCACAAAGGTGCAGTACTGCAAGGTGTTACTAGATGTCAGTCTTGAGTCTTAGTGCTTTAAGATTCTTTCACGGTCATGCAGTACCACAAGGTGTTACTAGATGTCAGTCTTGAGTCGGGCACTAGTGCTTGAAGAGTCTTTCACGGTGGTGCAGTACCACAAGCTGTTACTAGATGTCACTCTTCAGCAGTGTGCAGGTGCTCCAGTCTTTCACAAAGGTGCAGTACCACAAGGTGTTACTAGATGTCAGTCTTGAGTCCGGCACTAGGGCTTGAAGAGTCTTTCACGGTGGTTCAGTACCACAAGCTGTTACTAGATGTCACTCTTCAGCAGTGTGCAGGTGCTCCAGTCTTTCACAAAGGTACAGTACCGCAAGGTGTTACTAGATGTCAGTCTTCAGTCGGGCACTAGTGCTTGAAGATTCTTTCACAGTGGTGCAGTACCTCAAGCTGTTACTAGATGTCAGTCTCGAGTTGGGCACTAGTGATAGAAGATTCTTTCAAGGTGGTGCAGTACTGCAAGGTGTTACTAGATGTCACTCTTCAGCAGTTTGCAGGTGCTCCAGTCTTTCACAAAGGTGCAGTACTGCAAGGTGTTGCTAGATGTCAGTCTTGAGTCGGGCGCTAGTGCTTCAAGATTCTTTCACAGTGGTGCAGTACCTCAAGCTGTTACTAGATGTCAGTCTCGAGTTGGGCACTAGTGATAGAAGAATCTTTCACGGTGGGGCAGTACTGCAAGGTGTTACTAGATGTCACTCTTCAGCAGTGTGCAGGTGCTCCAGTCTTTCACAAAGGCGCAGTACCCCAAGCTGTTACTAGATGTCACTCCAGCAGTGTGCAGGTGCTCCAGTTGTTCACAAAGGTGCAGTACCGCAATCTGTTACTAGATGTCACTCTTCAGCAGTGTGCAGGTTCTCCAGTGTTTCACAAAGGTGCAGTACCGCATGGTGTTAATAGATGTAAGTCTCGAGTCGGGCACTAGTGCTTGAAGACTCTTTCACGGTGGTGCAGTACCACAAGGTGTTACTAGATGTCACTCTTCAGCAGTGTGCAGGTGCTCCAGTCTTTCACAGTGGTGCAGTACCACAAGCTGTTACTAGATGTCACTCTTCAGCAGTGTGCAGGTGCTCCAGTCTTTCACAAAGGTGCAGTACCACAAGCTGTTACTAGATGTCAGTCTTGAGTCGGGCACTAGTGCTTGAAGAGTCTTTCACGTGGGGCACTACCACAAACTGTTACTAGATGTCACTCTTCAGCAGTGTGCATGTGCTCCAGTCTTTAATAAAGGTGCAGTACCGCCAGCTGTTACTAGATGTCAGTCTTGAGTCAGGCACTAGTGCTTAAAGCAGAGGTCTTCAAACTTTTGTAGGTTGAGCCCCCCCAGCTGAATTTTTTTAGATGTTGGGCCCCCCCCCACCACCTGACAGAAATTTCTGGAATCTGGTACACTACATAATTGACCGCCACGCGCATATCCCGGGCCATATCCAGCAAATAATGTTCAACACAATAAGAGTGTTTAGTAAACTGCAGGTTTGTGAGTGGATGTGGTGAAATGACAGAGGCTTATTACACTGCTCAAAACGCCATTTTCCAAGATAAAATGTGCGCAAATTGTTTTTACTAGGATGCTTTGTTTTACACATGACATAGATTGATAATAACACCGCCAACATAAATGTGATGGGTGTGCCAGTTTTTCGCCACAGAGACGGTCAATCTGTGGATGGATTTGTGCTACTGCCATCCTCAGGTTGTGCTCCACATCCAGTCTTGAACGGTACTTAGTCTTTAATACCGCAACTGCTGAGAACCCAATCTCACATAAATAGGACAAGCTGAAAGGCAAGAGAGTTTTGATAGCAGTTTCTCTCAAAGCTGAATATTCTGCAGACATTTTCAGCCAAAACAGGGGCTGTAAGGGAGACAGTGTTGTCAAATCTTTCGAGCACTCCTAGCTCAGAGCTGGTACACGAGAAACCAATCTTCTCTAGAAATCATTAACAAACGTTTTAGGCAGCATTATAATGGGATAATTGCCCACCAACCAGTTATGGATCGGAAGACAAAGTTGAAAGTCCACAGAGAGGGCGCTGAACGAACACCTAATTGAGAATTCCTTAGTGGTGCGATAAGTTGCTTGCCTGAAGCAGTGGGGGTTTAGGACACGTCGGGCTTATGTTTAAAAAAATAGAACTAATAATAAATTAATGATGTCTATTTTACTTCAGAGCAATGTTGTCTGACAGACTTTGTGGTGGCAGGGACATGTTAAGGATTTTGGGTGCCCTGGGCCAAAACTATTTTGGGGGCCCCTGTTCAGTACAGCTTTGAGTTTAAATGATTTACTTTCAGCTCTGCCATACCCTCTTTAGCCAGGCTACTAACGGTGCACAGACGCTATGGTCGAAATTCTAAGAGTTTACATCTAATATTCAGAGATAGTGATGTGTGTTTTCACTGTTGTAACAAAGCAGCAGCCCACTAATTTTACAGCGAATAATATCTGTGATATCCTCCAATTTCTCATATGCGAGGACCCGCTTGGATCTAAAATAAACTTTTTTATGGTTGTTGCATGAAACAAAAACATTTCTCTGCAAATAGTTATAGACTCCCTCACATCAATCACATTAAAAAGAAATGAAACAAAACGGTATTTACAAGAATTTGTTTAGGAATTATTCCAGGCCATCAGGGCAAAAACAGAGCGGCCTCTATCAAGGGGCCCCCTTGAAGGCTGGATTGCAGAGCTTGTAATTATGTCCTTTTGTAATTTAGGACGAAAACATTGATGGGGCACGACATGCCCATATTTGTGTACAGGGGCGCAACTGGACCCGAACTTCGGGTGGGGGCTAACACTCCCAGCCAGGGCTGGCCCTAGCACTTGTCGCACACAGTGCAACAGTCTTTTTTGGGGCCCCTCCCCCATTTCCTCCTTCTCCATGAATTCCCTCACTACCACTCACCAACGATGCACCTCATCTCTCTATAGCACCTTTCTGGCAAACATTTCATTTTTTTATAGTGCTACTCATAGTTTACTCACACTCAGTTCAGTGATCTGCATGGTACACGTTCTTTGTAGCAGGCACATTGACCCTCTGCCCTTTGTGGGTGGCAGGAGTGCCCATATGAGTGCACGGTGAGCGATGTGACAGTGTGAGAGTAGGGTAAGAGGAGTGACTGCAGGGTGAGTGAGGTAACCATATGAATTTGGGTGCGGATGTAAGTGCAGAGTGGGGCGAATGAATGTATGGTTAGTGGAGGGCTTATTTGAGTGAGATTGCAGATTGAGCAGTGAGGGGGCAGGTGAATGAGGTGTCACATGAGTGCAGGTTGAGTAGTGTGCTCGTGTGACTGCAGGGTGAGGTACAGGGTGAACAGTGCAAGTGCATTGTGAGTGCAGAGTGATCACTGTGAGTGCAGGGTAAGTGCATCGGAATCAGTGTGAGTGCATTGTGATCGCTGTGAGTGCAGGGTGAGCGTGAAAGTGAAGGGCGAGAATGAGGAACGAGTTGTCTGAATGCAAGGCTCATTTCCAGACACTTGAAGTAACTCAGCATGTTATTGACGGGGGCGCAGGGTTTCAGATATGTTAAACTATTGCTATTATGGCAGTAACCAGGGATCAGGGTGGAGGAAATAAATAATGTGCTGATCCTGCAACAAACTCCCAGTCTTGTGATTAGGGTTGCCTTGCCTGCTCATTATTTTGATGTCACAGGCGGTACAAAAATAAGCAGTAACCTAAAGCTGTATTTTCAGCACTTGTCTATGCATAATTTGAACAGCAAATATAAATAGAAAGCACTTTTAATTGTGTTCTAGGGCTGCCTGAATGATCCATGACTGATAATAAAAGGGAACAAAGACAGAAAAGTCACATTACAAATTAATACATAATTCTTTATTTATAACAATATTTTGTGTCAAGACAAGCAATTTGCAGGCTGTTTAAACAACACATGGCTGGCTAGCATTTTGCACGCCTGCCTGTGTAATTTTAAAAGAAACTTTGTCTCCTTTCTGGGAAGAGCTAACCTCCCAGGAGGGGGTTAATTCATAGAGCTGAAATGCTTCAGCTGCAGTGGGAGGCAGGACGTCTCCTCTGCTTAAACTGAAAGCAAACGAACAGTCACTTCAGCTGCAGTGGGAGGCAGGACGTCTCCTCTGCTTAAACTGAAAGCAAACGAACAGTCACTTCAGCTGCAGTGGGAGGCAAGGAGTCTCTGCTATGAAATCGAACAGCAAGGAACTGGACTGTCTGTTCCTTTCCTTTCCTATTAGCAGAGGAGACTTCCTGCTTCTCACTGCAGCTGAAGCATTTCAGCTCTATGAATTAACCCCTCCTGGGACGGTTAACATGACAAAAGCATGGGCAGGTCGTGGCCCATCGATTTTCTCCTCCCTCCCCCCTTCAACCATACCGGAGTTCTTCAATAAGACTTGCAACGCAGGGAACAAAGGTAAGATTAGAGTGGAGTGCGCGCCCCCCCTGAGATGGTGTTGCGCCCCCCCAGGGGGGCGCGCCCCACAGACTGAAGAAGTCTGGCTTAAAGAGTCTTTCACGGTGGTGCAGTACCAGAAGGGTTTACCAGATGTCAGTCTTGAGTCGGGCACTAGTGCTTGAAGAGTCTTTCACGGTGGGACACTACCACAAGCTGTTACTAGATGTCACTCTTCAGCAGTGTGCAGGTGCTCCAGTCTTTCACAAAGGTGCAGTACCGCAAGCTGTTACTAGATGTCACTCTTCAGCAGGTGCTCCAGTCTTTCAAAAAGGTGCAGAATGGCAAGGTGTTACTAGATGTCAGTCTTGAGTCGGGCACTAGTGCTTGAAGAGTCTTTCACGGTGGTGCAGTACCACAAGCTGTTACTAGATGTCAGTCTTGAGTCGGGCACTAGTGCTTGAAGAGTCTTTCACGGTGGTGCAGTACCACAAGCTGTTACTAGATGCCACTCTTGAACAGTGTGCAGGTGCTCGAGTCTTTCACAAAGGTGCAGTACCACAAGCTGTTACTAGATGTCAGTTGTGAGTCGGGCACTAGTGCTTGAAGAGTCTTTCACGGTGGTACAGTACCACAAGCTGTTACTAGATGTCACTCTTCAGCAGTGTGCAGGTGCTCCAGTCTTCCACAAACGTGCAGAATGGCATGGTGTTACTAGATGTTAGTCTTGAGTCGGGCACTAGTGCTTGAAGAGTCTTTCACGGTGGTGCAGTACCACAAGCTGTTACTAGATGTCACTCTTCAGCAGTGTGCAGGTGCTCCAGTCTTTCACAAAGGTGCAGTACCACAAACTGTTACTAGATGTCACTCTTCAGCAGTGTGCAGGTGCTCCAGTCTTTCACAAAGGTGCAGTACCGCAAGGTGTTACTAGATGTCAGTCTCGAGTCGGGCACTAGTGCTTGAAGACTCTTTCACTGTGGTCCAGTACCACAAGGTGTTACTATATGTCACTCTTCAGCAGTGTGCAGGTGCTCCAGTCTTTCACAAAGGTGCAGTACCACAAGGTGTTACTAGATGTCAATTTTGATTTGGGCCCTAGTGCTTGAAGAGTCTTTCACGGTGGTGCAGTACCACAAGCTGTTACTAGATGTCACTCTTCAGCAGTGTGCAGGTGCTCCAGTCTTTCACGAAGGTGCAGTACCACAAGATGTTACTAGATGTCACTCTTCAGCAGTGTGCAGGTCTCCAGTCTTTCACAAAGGTGCAGTACCGCAAGCTGTTACTAGATGTCACTCTTCAGCAGTGTGCAGGTGCTCCAGTCTTTCACAAAGGTGCAGAATGGCAAGGTGTTACTAGATGTCAGTCTTGAGTCGGGCACTAGTGCTTGAAGATTCTTTCACGGTGGGGCACTACCACAAGCTGTTACTAGATGTCACTCTTCAGCAGTGTGCAGGTCTCCAGTCTTTCACAAAGGTGCAGTACCGCAAGCTGTTACTAGATGTCACTCTTCAGCAGTGTGCAGGTGCTCCAGTCTTTCACAAAGGTGCAGAATGGCAAGGTGTTACTAGATATCAGTCTTGAGTCGGGCACTAGTGCTTGAAGAGTCTTTCACGGTGATGCAGTACCACAAGCTGTTACTAGATGTCACTCTTCAGCAGTGTCCAGGTGCTCCAGTCTTTCACAAAGGTGCAGTACCACAAGCTGTTACTAGATGTCACTCTTCAGCAGTGTGCAGGTGCTCCAGTCTTTCACAAAGGTGCAGTACCACAAGCTGTTACTAGATATCAGTCTTGAGTCGGGCACTAGTGCTTGAAGAGTCTTTCACGGTGATGCAGTACCACAAGCTGTTACTAGATGTCACTCTTCAGCAGTGTACAGGTGCTCCAGTCTTTCACAAAGGTGCAGTACCACAAGCTGTTACTAGATGTCAGTCTTGAGTCGGGCACTAGTGCTTGAAGAGTCTTTCATGGTGGTGCAGTACCACAATCTGTTACTAGATGTCGCTCTTCAGCAGTGTGCAGGTGCTCCAGTCTTTAATAAAGGTGCAGTACCGCAAGGTGTTACTAGATGTCACTCTTCAGCAGTGTGCAGGTGCTCCAGTCTTTCACAAAGGTGCAGTACTGCAAGATGTTACTAGATGTCAGTCTTGAGTGGGGCACTAGTGCTTGAAGAGTCTTTCACGGTGGTGCAGTACCACAAGCTGTTACTAGATGTCACTCTTCAGCAGTGTGCAGGTGCTCCAGTCTTTCACAGTGGTGCAGTACCGCAAGCTGTTACTAGATGTCACTCTTCAGCAGTGTGCAGGTGCTCCAGTCTTTAATAAAGGTGCAGTACCACAAGGTGTTACTAGATGTCAGTCTTCAGTCAGGCACTAGTGCTTGAAGAAACTTTCATGGTGGTGCAGTACCACAAGCTGTTACTAGATGTCACTCTTCAGCAGTGTGCAGGTGCTCCAGTCTTTCACAAAGGTGCAGTACTGCAAGCTGTTACTAGATGTCACTCTTCAGCAGTGTGCAGGTGCTCCAATCTTTCACAAAGGTGCAGAATGGCATGGTGTTACTAGATGTCAGTCTTGAGTTGGGCACTAGTGCTTGAAGACTCTTTCACGTGGTGCAGCACCACAAGGTGTTAGTAGATGTCATTCTTCAGCAGTGTGCAGTGTTGTATTCCGCTTTAGGTGTCCGTATATAGGTTTTCCTGAAACATGTCCTTATATAGGCACAATTCGCATTGCTCTTATATAGGCATAGAATCCCAGTCCTTATTTAGGCATTAGCCATGCACTCCAAATACAGGCATGGTCACCGACATCCGTCCACCCTAACGTCACAACGAGTTCTTAGAAACCAGACCCTTAAGCTCTTGGGAGTTCCCCTAGCACAGGTTTATTGATTTCTCCAAGAACTCATTTATTATGCATGAACCGCTATACCTTAAGGGTTCATTCCTGACGTCATCCTCTGTCCGACTTCACGTCAATGCTAACATTCCAAGGCACCTACCAGGTATAAATATACCTTCCCTTACCCAAGCAAGTTAGAGGAGACCTCGACTTTAGAGGAGCCCGTGTCCCGGCCTGACGCACTGACAAGAGACGCTGTCATCCCTGCTCGCAGAGAATCCAGCTTCCAGTGTTCTGACTCCCTTCGCGGGGCGTTAGAGTTTGAGATCCGGCAGGAGATTCCCACCTCTCTCATTCTCAAGGTATGGAGCTGACTAGAACCTAGAGGGACTCTTGGCATACTAGACTTAACATACTCTTAGTATACCATACTAGAGAATACTTCACCTACTTCTTACCTTGCCCTACACCTAGACTAGGTTAGGTACATTGGGGTAGAGCTAGCTTAGAGAAGCATCGTATGAGTACTCGCATTTTTAGCTCATGTTATTTATGTATGTGAATATCTACTAAAAGATAATGCTAGCGCAGTATTATTTATTTCTACTGCTTACGCTGTACATTATATATCTTGCATACTGTCTTGTGATCATAACAGCTCATATCCTTTACACGAGAAACAAGACTGTTCAATAAAACCTTTTATTGAAACGCCCGTCTATTCTTTCTGTGTAACTCTGAGGAAACTAAGCATGCACGATTAGCTGAGTGAAACTGTTATCTATTGTTTCCACGATTCTGAGAAGTATTCCGATTCTAAAAGGAAACAAAGTTGTCATGTTTATGCGGTTGCCAGAAACTACTCCTTCTTGTTTACAAGGAGTTTCTAGTGGCCTCTGAGTTAGCTGGCACAAAAGTAATTAAGTTTAATATACTCGATAGGGACATACCGACCTCAGTCCTATGTCAAACCTATAGGGTATATTATTCCAATGCGCAGAGCCTATTAGGGAAATAGGAACTACACTACATGGCGCCCAACGGTTTGGTAAGGCACTAATTTAACGCTAGATACTGAGTAACTCAGTCGTGCTTTTCTCTCAGAGACCCCTACCCATATACTCCAAAAGACATCTGGAGTGGGTAGGGTTAAGTATCCGCCAAAGCTAAATAGGACGAAAAACCTATATATTAGCTATTTTGGTTTAATCAACGTTGAAGGATACAGTGTTCCAAAATATTGTGCACCTTATCTTTTGTTTCCTTGAAACTTGTACTACATTTTTCAAAAAACAATTGTCCATACATGGGGACAATGACACCGGGAACGGTGTAGCTGCGGCTGAACCAGTCGTAACAGCTTTTAACTTTACAGGTTTAAATGAAACCGAGGAGGGTGTTATAGACATCGCTCCAAAATTAAGAAGAGCCATCACTCTAAAACTCATAAAACATGGCCTACCACCAAGAGGGGGTAGAGCAGTTTTCGTGATAGAGGCACACGAATCCTTTCAGACAGAGGTATTCTATTCATGGATAGTATTCCCAGAATCAAATCCAGTAACAAGACTGTTTCACTTCTACAAAGAAGATGAACCACTAGAGGAATGTATTCCTTTCGAGGATATTGAAATTCCACTAACATACCAGGAGCATCAGCTCTGGTTTAAAGGCGCCCTAAAACATCACAGAAACATTACCAGGCTCGGTCCACTAGGTAGACCAGGAGCAACATGGCCGATTCTAGCCGGCTACACTCCTCATCCTGACCTCAATATAAGACGAGGAGTTAATAAAAATTTACAGACAATTAGTCCAATATGTCATGCGGACTTTCACAGTCCAACCACCATTGACCATTCCAAATCAAACCCCTCAACAGGGGAATACACTAAAAATTACTCCACAGACTTTATACGCGGTCATGGGTAAAATAACCACAAAACGTGAGCAAATTCCATTCTGGATAGCTCAAAAAATTACTCAAATTGAAGCAGCATTTCCAAATATTAGCCCTTATGAGAAACACAGAATCCTAACAATCTGTTTACCAATGGGGATCACACCACAACTGGAGGACTGCACCACTTGGGGCGCAGTCTTTACTGCCATCTATACTAAAACACATGGTGTTCCGTCAATTGCAGTAATACCAGATGTCCTGAAACAAATTCAAAACGAATACGGGGCAGAGCCTGCTCTGAATTTAGGTATGAAATTACTGAAAAACTTCGACCAGGTCTCAACAATAATATTATCTAATATTAAAGGGGAGATAGCATCAGTGGCGATCCGCCAACGCTTAAGGGAATTTGATGTTACAGAACATCAAACTGAACTACTAAGAGATAGTTTGGGTGGAAAACCTTTGAAGCCAAAACTATCTGAAAGTCCTGAAAAGGACTCTATTAAACAAACTCCTACATCTTCTAAAAAGAAGTGGGAAACTAATAAACAAAATTCAAAAGAGACACTTTCTCAATCCCGAGGAAGGTCTCCTCAAAAGGAGCCCTCTGAAAGGAGGTATAACCTCAGGAATAGGGATAATTTAAGAAAACCTGACAGGTATCAAGATACTGATACACGTTCCTCTCGTACCTTTCAGATATCGTCACAGACATCGGAAAGAAGAGGACGGTCAGAACATAGAGAAGAACGCGTGAAATCCAAAGACGACAAACACGTTCAGAAAAATAAATCAAAACCTCAATTCTCCAAAAAGAAGGTAGCAGGTCTGAAGATCAGACATGCCGAGAATACTGAGAACACAGCTCAAGAACAGAGAATGGGCTCAGACAATGCTGGACAGTGCAGCAGAAGTCACAATAGCTCGCCAGAACCTGAAGGAACTTCTGGAGACAGTGGACTTGAATGAGTACATCACAGTAGAGACTGTAGACACCAGGGTTAGTACTCCATAAAAGTTATATGAAATAACACTCCGAATGGAGGAGACATACCAAGAAAAGTGAAAATACTCTTTTGGGAGAAACTTTCAAGGGGTTATGATATACTTCTAGCAGAAAAAGACTGGCCACCACAATTTGTCAGGGAGTGCCCACATGGTGAGGACATTATTATGCCTGCCTTCTCCAACCATATTCCAATTAATCAAAAATATACTTATGCCAGGAAATGGGCAGTTGCCCAGGCCCCAGCATTATATAAAAATCATGTAGGATGGGATGAGGACTCACCTCACCACAAAATACATCTAAAAAATGAACCTACTGCACAAAGGCAGTACCCAATAAAGCAAGAAGCTAAAAAACAGGTCAGGGAGATCTTAGATCAACTTGAATACCAAGGGGTGATTGAAACATGCACCTCCTCAATGAACAATCCTTTGTTTCCTGTATCCAAGCCAGACAATACATATCGTCTAGTTTTGGATTACAGACACTTGAACACTTGTTCAAAAACATTTGAAGTGCAAAATGCACATAGTACAGCATTAATGAATAACATTGTGCGTAAAAAATATAAAACCACATTGGACATTTCAAATGGTTTCTTTTGTCAAAACATAGCACCTGAAAGCAGGTACTTAACAGCATTCTCAATAATGGGGACCCAGCGTCAATTTTGTAGACTCCCACAAGGGTTCAAGAATAGCCCGGGGTTATTCTCAGCGAGAGTAACAGAGTTACTACAAATTTATGATAATGAGGCATTGTCATATGTTGATGGCATCTATCTGACAGACGATGACCTAGATAGGCACTTGAACAGGGTGAGTACCATTATATTGGGCTTCGCCTCTGAGGGCTATAAATTCAACTTTAAAAAATCCAGAATTGCCCATCTCAATGTCCTTTTCCTAGGATATGAGCTTTCAAGTGAAGGCAAGAGCTTGGCAGCTAACTTTTTAGAAAAGTGTGCGCTGCTCCAACCGCCAAAAACGCTCAAAAACTTACAATCCATCTTGGGTTTCCTAAATTTTGGAAGAACTTACATTCTAAATTATGCAGAAAGGGTTAAACCCCTCTACGATTTAATCAAACCTGATTTTTCAATCAAACATTGGACACCTGAACACACAGAAATCCTGCGTTCACTCCAAGCTAACATGTTAGCAACAAATCACTTACAAACACGCGTAAGTCAACGCAATTTAGTGATCCGAATAATTTCGGGTCAATGCGGATTCACCTACTTAACATTTAATGAGGGTGAAAAAGTACCAATAGCATACAAATCACATTTGTATACACAAGCAGAAATGCGCTTCACTTCAACAGAAAAAATACTGACAGCAGTTCAAACCGCTGTAGCAAAAGAAAGAGCTCTAGCCCAAGGGAAACACATTATTGTCGTAACTCCAGTACCAGCCTTAGAGGCGGTCACAAAAGCGAGCATTCCAAATGCAAAAGCTTTACATCCTAGATGGATACAATGGGTTAATTCTCTTGCTGCAACAGATGTTGAATATGTTTTTGACCCTGATCTAAAAACACAAGCGTTCCTGCAATATGAACATGAATGTCCTCTGCCCACTGAAATTCTGCCTCTCGATCAGTATGAATTTATAATTTACACTGACGGATCCGCACAACCCGCTACAGGGAGTAAGCAAGCTTACAGTGCAGCATGCGCAATCGTTAAAGGTTGCATGCAAGATGGTAACTTCAGACCAATGGTCACTAAAACTCAATCTCTAGGAGATTGCACAGCTCAGCGAGCTGAACTACAAGCTTTCAAACTGGCACTTGAAAGTACAGATCGTGAATTCCCCACACTGATAGTGTGCAATTCTTTTTACTGTGTTCAGTCGTATAATAAATATATACAAAATTGGCTTGAAAACGGGTTCAAAGATGCAAAAGGTGGCACAATAAAGCATAAAACGCTTGGGAACAAGTAGTTCAGTTAAAAAACGAACTACCAAAGGCTCACGTGATACACACGCCGAGTCATCAACGTGATGGCGTTCACGTTGCAGGGAATTCATTGGCTGACGAAGCCGCAAAGGGGGCTGTTCAGACGGCTTCAGTAGCTGTGATCACTCGTTCAAAAACGAGAATAGACACTGAGATATTGGTGGCTGTCAATGCTTCAAGCAAAGGCAGTGGTGCAGCGTTACCAAAAACATTTCCACTCAAGTACTCTTATGTAATTGATGCGAACAACGTTCCTTTTGCTCGAATCCCTGGAGTGGGTGATAGGGTAATTCCAAACATGGAACGTAGATTAGGACTGATCCTAGCAGCACATGAAGGGATAGCCTCTGCCCATGCAGGTGTTTCTGCAACAGTATCTTTACTAAAACAAAGATATTGGTGGCCTGGCATTAGGAAACAGACCAAGAACTATGTTTTGGAATGTGAAATATGCCAACAGATGAAAGTCTCCACAATAAAACGTCCTGCGCAGACACCCATGTTAATTTCAGACAAACCATTAGCTTGTGTTTACGTGGACCACTGCGGTCCCTTGCAAAGGGATGGTAACTATAAATATATAATGGTCGCAGTGGATTCGTGCTCAAGGTTCCTATGGATATGGCCTCAGCGCTCGGCTGACGCTCGAACTGTTATAAAAGATTTGCGAGTCTTTATCGGCACATACGCAATTGGCACACTACATTCTGACCAGGTCCCTGCGTTTAGCTCTCGGGCTTACAAAGAAGCCATGGCCAGTTTGGGCGTAGCATTGCGGTACTCCTCTCCGTTTCATCCTGAGGGAAATTCTGTTGTGGAAAGGAAAAACCGGGACATAAAGCAGTCTATAACAGCTAGAGTATTAGGTTCGGGTGATGGGTGGGTCAAACATCTTTATGGGGTCCAATGCTCATTAAATAATTTGCCAAGAAGTTCTCTAGGGGGGGGTCACTCCATATGAGGTCCTAACTGGCACAAAGGGGAGCAAAGTATACAGTGCTGAGCATTGAAAAACTGGAAAAATTACCATTTACGGTAGCAGAAAAACCAGCTACAGAATGGCTTATCCATGGCAAAATCACTTTGCCTGTCTACTTTTCTGTTTCAGTATTGCCTCAAACAAATGCAAGCAGGCAAATATGAAGGGTTGGGTAAAGAATACATTAAGATATCCTGGGATTTACCTTACGACTACAGATGTTGGAGTGGGGATCATGAAGTGTTTCTAAGCGGTACACACTGTGAAAATGCACTAAGCGGTTCGCTCATATGTCAGGACATTTCTTTACACAGGGCTTGTAATGGTTCTGTGGCAAATTTGTCCTGCCACCAGCAGGGTACACCGGCTACTGTGATTAATCCAACATTTGGCCAACTTTCTAACGGGAGTTACCTCATGTTGAATGATCAGAGTTGCTGTGGCATGTTGCCAGGCATCCCATATCTGGTAACGGTCGACTCCAGGGTTACTTGCTGTATGCAAGTATTGTTCCCCCCAATATACACAGTCAGGGAGTTGCCTCTATGACCTTCATTGAATGTTTCTTTTATATGTTTTGATTCTTTAAGCAGAATGAAAGCCATGCTTTTGCAACAGACCGTGCCTCTGACCTCGGCCAAAGAAATCTATGATTTACAAATTGCAAGGACTTTGGCTGAGATACAGGCTTTAATTCGTACAAACTGCCCTATACATTTCGCAGAAATGATGGGACGTATCTTTAACATGTCTGATACGAGCGGTATTGTACATGTATTTAAGACCATCTGTTCAGGACTGTTAGCACCCTTCCAGGCAGTCCTCGGAATCATCCCAAACTGCGCACATTCGGTGTTTGGTGGTGTGCCATTAATTCTAGCACTTGTTGCAGGAATCCTATTTCGGTTCCTACTATTACGCTATGGCAAGCCTATTCACCAACATCACTCCGAGCGATGTGGAGAAAGCTCTCCTAGAACGGAAGTGCCGTGAGCGCATAGTGCAGCTTTTGGGCATGCCTCGTCTACGGGAACTAAATACAACGTGGTTTCTGTCATTCAGACCAATCTGGCAAGATTGCATCTTACCTGTTCTACGCTGCCTGCTTTGCGGTGAAGAATGCATGCTAGACAGCTGTCTAACACTCCCATCAGTCATGCCAACGGATATCGATACTCTGCTGGACCCGGTAACGGCCCATGCTCTGTGTTGTCCCCAAAGGCTACCAATCCTGATGACGGCATTCATTGAGATCTCACAGACGCTTCCTGCTGCTGCTGAGGTACGAGATGGATCCGGCACACAGGTAACAACGGACGCGAACATTGCTGCGGCATCTTCTGCTGAAGGCGATGTTTCTCATCTCTGTGCAATTAACCTTCTGAACGAGGTGTTCCAAATGTTTCCAACTTCGGTAGACGATATTTTGTCTACAGAAATAGATGATTTCATGTTTACACCAGATCCATACACTGACTTTGATTCGGCTCACAGTGTACCAGGGACGCAATGAATTTGGCCTTCATATTTTCAAAACTTGGAACTCTTCCTAAAATTGAACTTTTTCTTTTTCTTTATTTTTTGAAAATACATGGCAAAACAATCTGCTTACAGTAGAACTATTCTTATAAAACGGACTTCTTTGAATACTTCCAGGGACACAATGTCACCTTATTTACCACAATTTCATTTAGTACCATGATATGCATTGGCTTTGATTTTTGAAAACTTGTCAACCATTTCATCATATGTATATATTTCTGTTTATTCATTCATGTTGCATTTATTTCCAATATATGCTTAGAATGAAAAAATGCTTAAAATGTACAGTACCTATTGCATTACATGTTTTAGCAACAGTTCGTTTAAAACTTCTTTTAATATGCTTTTAGAAATGTTTTTAGCAACATGTGGTACTCAATTTAATGTTTAGCATTTCATGTTTAGCATTTAGTACTATCGTTCATCCGAAAGTGGAGTGGGTGTTGTATTCCGCTTTAGGTGTCCGTATATAGGTTTTCCTGAAACATGTCCTTATATAGGCACAATTCGCATTACCCTCATATAGGCATAGAATCCCAGTCCTTATTTAGGCATTAGCCGTGCACTCCAAATACAGGCATGGTCACCGACATCCGTCCACCCTAACGTCACAACGAGTTCTTAGAAACCAGACCCTTAAGCTCTTGGGAGTTCCCCTAGCACAGGATTATTGATTTCTCCAAGAACTCCTCTATTATGCATGAACCGCTATACCTTAAGGGTTCATTCCTGACGTCTTCCTCTGTCCGACTTCACGTCAATGCTAACATTCCAAGGCACCTACCAGGTATAAATATACCTTCCCTTGCCCAAGCAAGTTAGAGGAGACCTCGACTTCAGAGGAGCCCGTATCCCGGCCTGACGCACTGAGAAGACGCTGTCATTCCTGCTCGCAGAAGAATCCAGCTTCCAGTGTTCTGACTCCCTTCGCGGGGCGTTAGAGTTTGAGATCCGGCAGGAGATTCCCACCTCTCACATTCTCAAGGTATGGAGCTGACTAGAGCGACTCTTGGCATACTAGACTTAACATACTCTTAGTATACCATACTAGAGAATACTTCACCTACTTCTTACCTTGCCCTACACCTAGACTAGGTTAGGTACATTGGGGTAGAGCTAGCTTAGAGAAGCATCGTATGAGTACTCGCATTTTTAGCTCATGTTATTTATGTATGTGAATATATGCTAAAAGATAATGCTAGCGCAGTATTATTTATTTCTACTGCTTACGCTGTACATTATATATCTTGCATACTGTCTTGTGATCATAACAGCTCATAACTCTTACACAAGAAACAAGACTGTTCAATAAAACCTTTTTATTGAAACGCCCGTCTATTCTTTCTGTGTAACTCTGAGGAAACTAAGCATGCACGATTAGCTGAGTGAAACTGTTATCTATTGTTTCCACGATTCTGAGAAGTATTCCGATTCTAAAAGGGAAACAAAGTTGTCATGTTTATGCGGTTGCCAGAAACTACTCCCTTCTTGTTTACAAGGAGTTTCTAGTGGCCTCTGGAGTTAGCTGGCACAAAAGTAATTAAGTTTAATATACTCGATAGGGACATACCGACCTCAGTCCTATGTCAAACCTATAGGGTATATTATTCCAATGCGCAGAGCCTATTCGGGAAATAGGAACTACACTACAGCAGGTGCTCCAGTCTTTCACAAAGGTGCAGTACCACAAGGTGTTACTAGATGTCAGTCTTGAGTCGGGCACTAGTGCTTGAAGATTCTTTCACGGTGGTGCAGTACCACAAGGTGTTACTAGATGTCACTCTTCAGCAGTGTGCAGGTGCTCCAGTCTTTCACAAAGGTGCAGTACCACAAGGTGTTACTAGATGTCAATTTTGAGTCGGGCACTAGTGCTTGAAGAGTCTTTCACGGTGGTGCAGTACCACAAGCTGTTACTAGATGTCGCTCTTCAGCAGTGTGCAGGTGCTCCAGTCTTTCACAAAGGTGCAGTACCGCAAGCTGTTACTAGATGTCACTCTTCAGCAGTGTGCAGGTGCTCCAGTCTTTTACAAAGGTTCAGTACCGCAAGGTGTTACTAGATGTCAGTCTCGAGTCGGGCACTAGTGCTTGAAGACTCTTTCACAGTGGTGCAGTATCACAAGCTGTTACTAGATGTCACTCTTCAGCAGTGTGCAGGTGCTCCAGTCTTTCACAAAGGTGCAGTACCACAAGCTGTTACTAGATGTCAGTCTTGAGTCGGGCACTAGTGCTTGAAGATTTTTTCACGGTGGGGCAGTACCACAAGCTGTTACTAGATGTCACTCTTCAGCAATGTGCAGGTGCTCCAGTCTTTCACAAAGGTGCAGTACTGCAAGATGTTACTAGATGTCAGTCTTGAGTGGGGCACTAGTGCTTGAAGAGTCTTTCACGGTGGTGCAGTACCACAAGGTGTTACTGGATGTCACTCTTCAGCAGTGCGCTGGTGCTCCAGTCTTTCACGGTGGTGCAGTACCACAAGCTGTTACTAGATGTCACGCTTTAGCAGTGTGCAGGTGCTCCAGTCTTTCACAGTGGTGCAGTACCACAAGCTGTTACTAGATGTCACTCTTCAGCAGTGTGCAGGTGCTCCAGTCTTTCACAGTGGTGCAGTACTACAAGGTGTTACTAGATGTCACTCTTCAGCAGTGTGCAGGTGCTCCAGTCTTTCACAAAGGTGGAGTACCGCAAGGTGTTACTAGATGTCACTCTTCAGCAGGTGCTCCAGTCTTTCAAAAAGGTGCAGTACCGCAAGGTGTTACTAGATGTCACTCTTCAGAAGTGTGCAGGTGCTACTAGATGCCACTCTTCAGCAGTGTGCAGGTGCTTCAGTCTTTCATAAAGGTGCAGTTCCACAAGCGGTTACTAGATGTCGGTCTTGAGTCGGGCACTAGTGCTTGAAGATTATTTCACAGTGGTGCAGTACCACAAGCTGTTACTAGATGTCACTCTTCAGCAGAGTGCAGGTGCTCCAGTCTTTCACAAAGGTGCAGTGCTGCA
Source organism: Calotriton arnoldi (assembly GCA_963921515.1). Classification (NCBI taxonomy): domain Eukaryota; kingdom Metazoa; phylum Chordata; class Amphibia; order Caudata; family Salamandridae; genus Calotriton; species Calotriton arnoldi. The sequence goes on along the minus strand of CAWUFW010000236.1, from coordinate 4,071,319 downwards.
AGATGTTACTAAATGTCAGTCTCTAGTCGGGCACTAGTGCTTGAAGATTCTTTCACGGTGGGGCAGTACCACAAGCTGTTACTAGATATCACTCTTCAGCAGTGTGCAGGTGCTCCAGTCTTTCAAAAAGGTGCAGTTACACAAGTTGTTACTAGATGTCAGTCTTGAGTCGGGCACTACTGCTTGAAAAGTCTTTCACGGTGGTGCAGTACCACAAGGTGTTACTAGATGTCACTCTTCAACAGTGTGCAGGTGCTCCAGTCTTTCACGGTGGTGCAGTACTGCAAGGTGTTACTAGATGTCAGTCTTGAGTGGGGCACTAGTGCTTGAAGAGTCTTTCACGGTGGTGCAGTACCACAAGGTGTTACTGGATGTCACTCTTCAGCAGTGTGCTGGTGCTCCAGTCTTTCACGGTGGTGCAGTACCACAAGCTGTTACTAGATGTCACTCTTCAGCAGGTGCTCCAGTCTTTCACAAAGTTGCAGTTCCACAAGCTGTTACTAGATGTCAGTCTTGAGTCGGGCCCTAGTGCTTGAAGATTCTTTCACAGTGATACAGTACCACAAGCTGTTACTAGATGTCACTCTTCAGCAGTGTGCAGGTGCTCCAGTCTTTCACAAATGTGCAGTACGACAAGCTGTTACTAGATGTCAGTGTTGACACAGGCACGGTTGCTTGAAGATTCTTTCACGGTGGTGCAGTACCACAAGCTGTTACGAGATGTCACTCTTCAGCAGTGTGCAGGTGCTCCAGTCTTTCACAAAGGTGCAGTTCCACAAGCTGTTACTAGATGTCAGTCTTGAGTCGGGCACTAGTGCTTGAAGAGTCTTTCACGGTGGTGCAGTACCACAAGCTGTTACTAGATGTCAGTCTTGAGTCGGGCACTAGTGCTTAAAGAGTCTTTCACAGAGGTGCAGTACCACGAGCTGTTACTAGATGTCACTCTTCAGCAGTGTGCAGGTGCTCCAGTCTTTCACAAATGTGCAGTACCACAAGGATTTACTAGATGTCAGTCTTGAGTCGGGCACTAGTCCTTGAAGATTCTTTCACGGCGGTGCACTACCACAAGCTCTCCCTCTTCAGTAATGTGTAACTGCAGAAGTCTTTCACAAAGGCGCAGTACTACAGACCATGACTAGATGTCTCTCTTGATTCAGAAAGAAGTCTTCCTGAATGTGCCTTCTGTGCTTTGAGCTGTTACTAGGGGCCCCTAGGTCACACACACGTCTTTCCAGTATGATGCTGCAGTACCAGAGGCCGTTAATGGTAGTCTCAGAGGTGTTGACCAGATGATGAGAGTCAACAGACCCCTTGAATGCCGCCTCTTGTCGTCAGTGGACCATCTTTAACAAGCATCTGCAATGCAACAGGTCTCGCATTTATGCAAGTTTTACCTATTGGCATTGTAAATGACTATGCCTTTTATTTATATTTTGGTTTTTAAAACATAAATAAAAGGCACAGTCATTTACAGTGCCAATAGCTGAAACTCTCGCAAATGCGAGACCTATTGCATTCCAAATGCTTGGCCCTCCAGCCCTGCTGCAGTAAGAGAAACTCATTAAAGAAAATAGTGCTTACAGACGAAAGAAGTCGTACTGTGTAACAACCGAAGTAAAAGGGCCAGTCCTCATGGGATGTTACAAATGAAGACAAGACTAACAAGCCTAATAACGAATCAAAAGCCAGCATTTACGAAGGACAATGACACAAGCCAATGGCAAATATGGGCGGAGAGTGGGCGGGGCTTCAAGTACATACTCCAACACAGCATGGCTCGCAGAGCAGCGCATGCGCTGCCCAGGCTCGACCTAAAAAGCACATTGTAATTTCCTTTGGAGCACAGCAGCTCACAGAGAGGGCGAAGCTTCAACATATAGACACACATATTTACTGTTGTAAGTGTAATTTTTTTTCTTTTTTCTATGGGGTCAATAACTATGTCAATGACTGGTTATGATGATGGCAGCCATTGTGAAGCTCAGGGCATCTCTCTTATATTCAGAAGAAGTAGCCGAAGGCACCCTAATACTTATAGAGGTCCCCTCTTACTTGTAGTTGGACCCTGCCTCAGTGTCTGTAGAGACACCCCTGGTGTATGAAAGGTGTCTGTGTCACTGGTACATACACTGCACAGGGGCTGGGAAGGGGAGAGGTCTACTGCTAGAGAGATAGGGGTGGTCTGTCTTAGGGGCAGAAGAGAGAGCGCTAATAGAGGGGAGCCTTGCTGCCAGAGAGACTGGGGAGGGGAAAACAATAAGCACTGCTAAAAACAAGAAAAATGCCACTGGAATGAGAGCATGTGCTTTCATTGGAAGATGTGATGCATCTGTCTCGTAAAGGATGAAATGGGCGATGAGAGAGTGTACCGACTGTACCGATGTAAAGGTTCGGCATGCATTCCAGTCGAGGTGGACGGTTAGTTCCAAAGAAAGACCGTGAGACTAAAATATTCTTGTGGGCGGATCCGAGATGTGATTGACAATGTCTCAAGCCAATAGCTAAAGGGTCCTGAGCTACGAAAGTAAATGCCTGAATGTGTGTGTTTTATTTTATTTACATCTGGTGTTAGCCTCGTTTCTCTGACTTTACGAATATTATGTATATAGTGTACTAACTTGTGGGGTCTTTTATCCCACTCTCTTCAATCATTGTTCTGTTGGAGTGCTGTTAACATTTTTTCACACCCACTCCAGTATAGTGCATGGGGCTAGTGGGTGTGGCCACTTCAGCCATTGGCTACCATCAGTGTGAATGACAGCGTTCTGCTCTTTCACAAGGAGCACATCCTCGAACAAAGCAGGTCCCTTCAGTGTTAGGGTCGACTATGGTAAAGTGGGTTTTTGAAACCGAAGAAAATATTTTGCTTTTAGCCAATGATTTTATTATATATTAGTGACGTCCCAGTAGCTCCCTGAACAACAGAATTTTGTAAAAAAATAAATTTAAAAAAAGCATTGACAACCCCAAATGGTTGGCTTCCGATGCAACCCGCTTGGCCCTGCCAATGCTTGTTTTTAAAAGAAAGCACAAGGTCTGGCCTTATCCCATAACTAAAAAGATACGCATTTTCAATTTTCAGGGGGGCCCTGGGATTTCACTTGGGCTTCCGAAAAACCTTGTATCCGGTCCTTTGATCACGTTTTAATTGAGAACTTTCAATGTATCGCTGGTGTGCATCTTTTTGGGGTGCTTTGGACGGGGGGGGGGGGCATTGTGAGGCCTGCAGAGGGAACAAAAGTGAGCGAAGCTGTCGCACTGGCGCCACAGGAGTGAGATAGAGGCACTGAATCTGTGGTTGGGACTCTTGTGCCAGTGCTTGTTGGTGCAGGTGCGTTTGAGGCCGGGTCTGGTGGTTTAGTGGACTAATGCTTCTACTGTAAGGGCTTATTTTGACCTCATGGTCACAGGTTCAAGTCCCGGCAGGTCCACTCAGCCTTTCATCCTTCTGAGGTCGATAAAATGAGTGCCGATGAGTTGGGTAACAATAGACATCTGTTATTCAGCGCCAAGATACCCTTCTTGGTGAACATGTGCTTCCAAACACACACACGTATGTTATGTTATGCTATGTTTGGTTGTCTCCAAGGTGGAAGTCGACATGGAACTCGCTGTTGTCATGAGAATGTTGGTTTGGGGGTGCACAAGAGTCGGATGAGAGGGTCTGCCCAGACCTTGGTGCACACTTTAAAGCTTGTTGGATACCGAGAGTGTTCTTTTCAGCAGGGGTTTTGGAGGAGACACATTGCACACTGGCCCTGTCTTATTTATGCAAAGCTATGCACACACACGCACACCTAACTCATAAATTCACCTCCCTGCCCCACAACTTCAAACCTGCTCTCGTGTACACTTCTCCCAGTGTGTTGTCACGAAGAGAGACATGTATTAGGCTGCAAGCGCCTTCTTTTCTCCCCTGTCCACCCGTTGATTCTCTGCTCTGTTCTTTTGCTGCTTTGTGCTTTTCTCCCCTTGATGGTGATTTTTGTGTGTTCTCGTGGAGGTGAAGACACTAGAGAACCCATGAAGGACCACCGGAGAACCTTTGTACACAAAACGGAATGAAGTGAAAGTGTGACCATTAGGAGGAACTTGCGGACAATATATGGATTTACTTCGAAGGGAAGTGAAACACAAGGCGGGGTAGGCTGTGGTACATGGCTTTATTCACCAGATAAGGGTGTAGAGATAAAAACCTAAATGCATAAACCTAGGGAATATGTCTAAGACATCCAATCACGTTCATGGGAGCAAAGCATCGTTTCATCCGTACATCTCGCGGTGTGTCCAGTCCATACCGGCAGGGCCGCTAGACTTGTCTGATTCTGCAGCCACAGGGTTTCCCCATAATTATGGGCTTCCAGCATTTGCCACTTAATTTGTCATCTGCTGCACAATCTGCAGGTTTTTACCAAAAGTGTTCTAGCTGAAACAGATCAAAAGCTACTTAAAACATGGGGACACGTGTCCCCAAACAGTGGAAGCCCCATAGCAAAAGTTGACTGGTCGTCTGTCAGTTGCTTATTGCTTTGTTTGGTTGCTAAATTGATGCTAGTGAGGTGACATCTTTGCCCAGATAGTGTTACCATGAGTAAAATTGACAAAATAATGAATACTATTACAAAAAGCGTTGCATTGTGCCACACAATTTGCCTTTTCTTGATGCATAATTTAGTCAACCTTGCCATATAATTTGGTCTTCCCATGTCACATAATTCCAGTGGCCCTGCTTACGGGGCAACTTTCTCATTTATTAGAAGTGTGTGCATATCAGTGAGCAGTGTAATATCCCACTAAGCTTATCTTAAAATGGGTGCAATGGGCTCTGGGGAGGTATGTCCCCCTCCATCGCCTGGTGGCAATGAGCGGAATCCAGCGAGATCCCGGATCTTCCAGCTATGACTGAGCCGGATTCCTGAACCCAGTGAAATATGATGAATTTTTCCCTTGTAATTTTCGGACACAGGGATACATTCAGCTGCGCCCACACATTGTCTGCTTTCCTTTCGGGCAGCGACCTCCAGTGAGAGGAGTTTCTTATTTTCACTCCCAGCTGGGACCAACACAAAGGCATCACTTAAAGGGCCACCAACCTTCCTTTTGTTGGAGTCCTATCCTGGCGAGGAGCTATCCGCAGCCTGACACCTATTCGCCAATGTAGTGGAGGGAAATGAAGGCCAACGTATAGTTATCCTTTCAGAAGTACTTAAGACAAACCATGATTTGCAGACGTTTTTTCACTTAGTTCAGCCGCTGTGTGTAAGGGATACACACACAGTATGTGTGTGTGTGTGTGTGTGTGTGTGGTTGCTTTCCAGCCCCTGGTCCTGTGCTTCTCACCCCAAACCTGTGCTGTTCCACCCCGCATTGTACCCGGGGCTTCTCTTGCACCACCCCTCACCTCGAGGCACATCTCCTTCTCCCATATGTACAGTTAGAAGGGATTGTTCACCAACACAATTAGAGCCTTTGTAGCAGCGGTGCAAGCTTCACTACCACTAAGAACAGTCAGGGTCAGTATGATTGGGGGGGTGAGCGTCAGATTTTCCAACAATCACGCTAGGACATCTTGTGAAAACACATTATATGAAAAGCAGGATTGAGGGGGGCTTGAGTGGCACTGGAAAGAGGGAGGAGTGCGGATTATTAGGGGCACACAGTATACTCGAAACATAGAAGAGAGTGTGTATTTTTTTGTCAATGTGAGCTTGTAAATGACCCAGGTGAAATCCGCCAGACACTACGACTGAAAGCACTTGTACCCACCTATTTACTGCAGAATACATTTGGGGGGGGGGGGGGGTATAAACCCCCCCGGGGAACAGTTACAGGGCCGGTGGCAGCAGTGTATACTTGATCACACAGAACAGGCGCACCATGTGCAGCAGTGGTGCAAGCTTCACTAACAGGAAGAACAGTTGCAGGGCATGTGGATGCAGCGTACACCTCAGCACTCTCGCAGAAGAGAGGAGCACACAGGAGCAGTGAAGGACTCTACGTGCCACATATTACTTAAGGTGGGGAACATGTTTTCGGTGTTGAACAGCCAGGTCTGTTGGCATTTTTATTTTTTACAGAGTTTTATATAGCGCGAACTTGACCGAAGGATATCGGCTATCAGAGCGCTTTACATGGCACCAGTTGCCTTACATTAGGACACATTCATTTTTGTTAGGCACGGGGAGATTAAGTGATTTGCCCAGAATCCTTGCCGAGACTCGAACCCAGTTCCCCTGCTTCGAGGTCGACCGCTCTAGCCGTTTGGCCAACTCCTCTCCCAATGCTTGTTTCCTTCCAACAGCTGCTTGTCATGAATCCCCGTGTGTGGGAAGCAGCAGTGCTGTTGGGGGCTGCCGGGAGGGTTCCCAGACTCGGCCGTGACTCACTGTGTGATCTGCTGTCCTGTGGGGAGACCCCGGTCCGGCGCTGTGACCCCCGAGAGGTCTGTGTGGGAGAGTGTTTTCCTGTGGAAACGAGGGGGCTGCCACCAGCCCCCCCTCTCCCCGGCCCTCAGCCAGGGCTGGAAACCAGGCAGGCCCAGAGCAGTGACAGGTAATAACTCCTGCGAAAAGGGCGGACAAAGGCGCATTCTTTGCACCCCAAGGACACCTCCGAGGAATGCCATCCCCATGGAAACCCTAGATTGTCAGCCTGGCTGTGTGGGGTGGGGGGCTGGGGGTTTAATGAGCGGGGCGAGTGGTGACCAGATATTTCCACTTCTATGAACTAATTATTTCCTACTGTAAACACATGGGCTCGCCGTGTGATCCTACTGTGCACTGCAGTAGCGTGATATGTTCGACATATCACACGTCGTGATATGTGCGACATATCATCACACGCCTGCTCCGTGGGATAGCTGAGTGAGCTGAGCACACGCCACGGAGAGCTGGGTGTTGTTACCGCCAGTTGGTCGCATGTCTCGGGTTCGGTAATAACACTTTACGCAATGTAACTGGTGCTTATGTAAAGCGCTCCAATGCCCTTGGATAGAGTTAGCGCTGTATAAAAACTGGAGAAAAAAATGCATCTTCTACCAAACATGTTTCGACGCAAGTCTTTTGCCCTTTTACAGTCGCTAAAATGAGTTGCGTTGAGTATTAACACCACTTATTTAAGCGCCAAGAAACGGGTCTATTTGTTGTGGGCGCTTTAGAAACGGCAAATATTCTCATTGCTCGGTGCCCCTTACGCTGCTGCAGTTCAGGGGCGTTGGAGTGCCTATAAAAGCCCTTCTTGGGTGCGATGGTGTGTGGCAGGGCCTGGCTTTAGGCCCAGGACAGTTTAATACTTTCATGCTGCATTTTATAAACCAAGGGAAGACGTGCCCAGTTCGGTCTGCGCGGAGGTGCCACGGTGCACGTACAGAAGCTGGCAGGGGCCCAAGTGGCACCAGTACCACCACCAGGGGCGCACTTACGGCCTCTCTCTTGCTCGCTGTGACGTGGCCTCTCAGTGGACCTTGGAGAGGCACCTGGCTGATGTGGACGCCATCTTGTCGCCAGTCTGGTCAGTGCCTCCTGGGCTGGGGTTGAGGTCACACTCTTGTCCTGGCTGCTTCACCGCTCAGACCTCCACCGAGAGGGAGGAGTCTCTTTCTGCACCAGCTCACACGGCTGAGGAGGAGGTGCGCCTCTGTGCTGCCCTGCCACCCAGCACTCCTCAGATCTGCCCCTTCCCTGGGCCCTCCCTCATCCTGTAACTGGACTGCCCACTGCCTGCGTGTGAGGGTTAGCGCCGCCCAGGGGCGTGGCTTTCACTAGTGCAACAGGTGTTTTGGTTCTGGGGTAATGTGGTGTCACGGCCAGGGGCGTAGCTTCAGGGAGGGGTGTGTTTGGGGTTTTACACCCCTCCTAATAAATGTATTTTCTGGTAAATAATTGGATACAGGTGCTTTCAGTCGGGTATCATGAAAGGTCTGTCGGATTCCACCAAGAATTTTTTACATACACAGAAAAAGCACACACTCTCTCCCTCTCTGTCCCCAAAAATATAGGTTATTTTACAAAATATTGTGTTTTCTCTCTTAGTACCCCCACCAATCCGCATTCCTCTCCTTTCCACTGCCCCTTAGACCCCTCTCATGCTTCTTGTATCTAAACATTATTTGTTAGCCTGATTGTCAGAAAATCTGAAGTACCCCCCCCTCAAATCTTACTGCCCAATCTACGTCCCTGGTCAGGCTCCCCAAGTATGTATGCTTGTACTACGTGGGGTACATGTCATCATTGGACTTAAAGGTTAATGAGTCCAAATCAGTAGCGGCTCCTGGTGGGAGTGCTGCCAGGCGGTGACGTGGGGCGGGGGAGGGGCAGGGTGGGGGGTAGTAAACACCGGAATACGGATGAATGCAGGTAAGTAGACAATTAAATCAATAAAACGAATTTCGTTGCGCGCGCTGCATCGCATTTGGCGATGCAGCGCGCGCGAAATCGTTTTATTGATTTAATGTAACCGGAGCTCCTATGATGGTCACTGTTGTCTTCACCACACCTATTGTAGAACCCGCCTTCCACTACCAAATGCGCATTTGGCGATGCAGCGCACGCAACGAAATTCGTTTTATTGATTTAATGTAACCGGAGCTCCTATGATGGTCACTGTTGTCTTCACCACACCTATTGTAGAACCCGCCTTCCACTACCAAATGCGCATTTGGCGATGCAGCGCGCGCAACGAAATTCGTTTTTATTGATTTAATTGTCTACTTACCTGCATTCATCCGTATTCCGGTGTTTACTACCCCCCACCCTGCCCCTCCCCCGCCCGGCAGCACTCCCACCAGGAGCCGCTACTGGTCCAAATCCTTTGTTATGGTGTCAGGTGCTTCACCCTCGAACAGGTTACCATCTTTTTATATCGGGACAAGGAAGTTAGAAATAGTGGAGACTTTCTCATATTTGGGAGTCTCATTTGATAACACACACATGGGAAAGTGTAGGGCATTAACAATGGAAAGAACTCTGGTCGCAATCGCCAGCTTTTGTAAAAAACTGGGCTCTAAACCCAAAGGGCCAATAAAGAAGATGGACAATGCAAGAAAAATTTCGGCAGCAACATTCGGGGCTGGACTGTGGGGAATGGTACCAACAGACCCCGTGCAGAAGACAGAGGATGTTTTTTTAAAAAGGGTCGCCTCTCTTCCCGCCTCGTTTTCTAATTATGTCTGTCATCTAGAACTGGGTCTACCGTACATAACGGACACAGTAAGACTTGCTCCGATCATGTTGTGGCATTCAATATGGAGAAGAAACACCGTGGATGTCAACCAGGTTGTATTACGCAATTGTCGGACACTTGATAATGCCCACAAAATTGTTTGGTTGGAGTATGTCAAGACCACGTTACACTCTTTCGGTGTCCTGGAACTGTATACCAACCCGACCTCCTGCTCTAAATTCCCTAAGAAGAAACTTAAGTCCCTATTTCTGGCCAAGGCGACTATTCAAGGAAGGAGACTCACCAAGTAAAAACAGTAGCGAAACTTTACCATCAGATCCCCTCTATAACTGAAGGGGAATTCTTGTATCTGGAGGGTATAAAAAAACCTACAGCATAGATTTATTCTTTTAGGATTTCGCACTAATTTAATACCCTTGATGTTGGGCTTTCCAGCCAAAAAGTATTCTTTCAGCGACTTGGAGCAGCGTCCCTGTGACAATCTGACCATCATCTCTTCTGCTGTAAATACTACAAGGTCCAGAGATCCACATATATTCTTCCTCTTTTAAGGCGGTACAATTTTAATCAATGCCGAATTGCATTATTTTTTATGAAGAATCTTTGTGACCCCTATGTTTGTTTCTGTGTAGCATCTTTCTTGTGGGCCTGCCTGCGTAGAGGACGTCTTCTCTAAGGGATAAGCATGTTAGCTCTAAATTAACCCCATTTTAGAACTTGCACTGCTAACTGGAAAATGAATTGTGCTGCTTAGATTTGAGATTTTAACCACATAGATACAATTATTGTCATTTTAATGTACATTTTAGATAGGATACCTTTTTTAATTGTTCTTTGATGTTTTTATTAATTAACTGGTAGCGGGCTGGGTACGTTTTGTTGTACTATCAAGCAATGTATTTATTAGACTTTGAAGTCCCCTGGGCCGGAGCTGTTATGGCTTGCACCACCTATTAGCTTGTATCAATTTTACAAAGGATGTTTAAATTGTCTTTTTAAACCTGCACACTTTTTATGGTCCATGTCATTTAACTAGATCGAATAAAGTTTGATTGGATTGGTCTGCTTGTACTACTCAACAGGGGGTCGGTTAGCCAGTTTTCCTTGCTTGCATTAGGGCTCTTGACTTCGATGATTCGCCTCTGATGCAGTGGGGCCGTTTGGCTGCATCGGTGACAACTGGCCGTATGTCCCATGAGGCACAGGGTCAAGACTGATTTGCATATGGCCAGGTCTAACCTGGAATGGCATGGTGAGCAAAAGAATGATGGATTCCACCCAGATCTCTTGACGGGGTGAATGTTTTTAGTTGTTCCGCATTCTGTCCATCAATTGTGTGTCTTTCACTGTCCGGATGTCACCTGACCTCAGCTCCACAGTAAGACCGCTTGGCTACCCACGGACCCCAGTATTCACTCTGCCCACCCAGCTGACAAAATACCCAATCATTACACAGATGATACAACCGGATCCCGGCTCCAGTCCTTAGTACGGGTGACGCACCCTGCGCTCCTCTGCTCGATGGTCACCCCAACTCTGCTGTTAAAGGACAGCAGGTGTAGTGTCCCCAGTTAACTTCCACCTGCACTCTACTTCAGTTGCATCCCTACACCAGGAGCCTTGAACACCCCCACCCCATCACATGCAGCCTCCTTTAGCGTCTGTGTGGACCCTGAGAGTGTCACCCACACAGGACCTACCCGTGGTGCACTGCACCCCTGCTTTGGTGCTTTACCCTCACACGGAGGTATTTGTCACACACCTACGTCATGTCCACTGTTTGGTATTAAACGTCCGTAGCTTATTTTACTGCATCAGCCTTCAACCTCTGAAGCATCGGGTAAAACAACTGATGAGTGTAACCTGCGCACAATGACTTGGGTGCACACTTTGACATGTGACGCATAAGATATCATACACATTAGGACCACATGCAAGTGATAACACATCTCGTAGACTTTGACATCATGGCAACATTGTAAGTGTTAGCATCTTGGACAGTGTGACGCAACCCCTTTTATAACATCATTGTCACGAGAGCATCCTGTTATTATGCTGTGGTGTATCTGGAATTTACAAGACGAGGCCCAGTAACCAGAGAGCCTCCCATGATAAAGCCAGACCAAAGCCCTCCTCCAATCTACAGCTACAAGACAAAGCTGCCAGCAGCCCCACCCGCACCTCCCTATGTGAGCCCCCCAAGATGGAGTTGGAAGGGAGAGGTACCTGCAGGCCCCCTTTCACCTCATGCTAGCCACGATGCCAGAACCCCCAGGGAAGAGCCAGAAGGCAAAGGCTACCGGTAAATGTATGACGTTACAACACATGCCTTTACTACACATGCCACACAGGTGACTTTACCACGCATGCCTTTACCACGCAGCCTTTACCGTACATGCCTTTACCATGCAGATGACTTTACCACGCAGCCTTTAACACGCATGCCTTTACCATACATGCCTTTACCACGCAGATGACTTTACCATGCATGCAGATGACTTTACCACATATGCCTTTACCACACAGCCTTTACCATGCATGCCTTTACCACGCAGCCTTTACCATGCATGCCTTTACCACGCAGCCTTTACCATGCAGATGACTTCACCACACATGCCTTTACCACCCATTGTAATTATATTTAATGTAAGTAAAACCTATATATATATATATGTTTGTGTATATATATATATATATGTCATGTGATCAAGGTCCGGCTGGACCGAAACGCGTAATGGCCGACGATTAAAGCAACATATTGAAGCACAAACCTGTGGTCCGCGCCTGCTTGAACCGAGGAACTTTACGGTGTATGAGCGGTGTACCAAGGATATATATATATATATATATATATGTATATTTAATATTTTATTTCTTTTTGGGGTGGAACCCCCAAGGCCATTCTTTCTTTCATTTACTCCTAACCTCCCTTGACGACTGTCCACCCCAACACCTAAAATTACCCATACCTCCCTTTACCACTACCCACCCCTAAGCTCGAAAATTATGATGGAACGAAGCCCCAACATATAAAATACAACAAAGATTACACGCCGCACTCCCAGGTATTTTCTGATTTTCCTTTATTTTGCCATCAAACCTCATAAACTTCTATTGACGCGTTTCGACAAAGAGCCTTTTTTAAAGTGGTAACGTATTTATGCGATGAGTCCTTCTTTGCTTGTTATATATGCATAATTGATGAAATGCATTATGGGAATTAGAGTTCATGTTTTCACACATGGTTGATTGTTGCACCACTAGGTGTTTAAACTGTTATGCATACACTCGCATTCAGAGTTAAAAGATATTAATTGCACACTGGGACATCCTTTTGTCACTCTGGGAGTGCGGCGCCTAATGTTTGCTGTAAGATATATCGAAAAGTTTCAGCACTCCGTCCACATCATCTCCTTGTGTTTGCTTTGTTCGCCCTAAGTTGGTAGGGGATGCCCAGACGTGGGTCCCTTGCACACTTTGCCACTGGATTCAAGCTAGCCTGGCTGATCTGGGGTGTTACCCCCAAACCGGTTCCAGGATGCTTGTTTCCCGTCCAGGGAAGACCTGGCTTGGCAGTTCGGTCTGGACTGTTCCCATGAGGCACAGGGTCAAGACTGATTTGCATATGACTGGGTCTGAACCGGGGTGGTGAAGTGAGCGAACGATTATGGATTCAACCCAGATCTGTGACTGGGGGTGAGTGACTGAAAAGTTTCAGCGATCTGTCCATCATCTCCTTGTGTTTGCGCCCGTTCAACTTAAGCCAGTCCCACACACACCAACGTTCCATAAAAAACTATGAGAGGTGGAGACTTGGAGGGGGTGGGGCTTGATGAGTGGCGGGGTCTTGAACCCATTACCGCTACAGCCACAAAGAGCCGTAGAGAGGGGTGGGACTTTGTGCAGATTGCTGCCTAGAGCCCTTTAACCTCCTAAAAACACAAACAGAAGCTTCAAAGCACTGGCGTAGCAAGGGGGGGGCGGAGGGGGCGGTACGCCCCGGGCGGCACGAGATTTCGGGGCGGCAGGTAAATTTATCGCCAGCACCCCCCCCCCCCCCTGTTCTTAGGCGCTCGGCGGCGGCGGAGGCAAAAGGCAGGGACCGCCACGGGCGGCAGAGTGCCTAGCTACGCCACTGCTTCAAAGGCTGCCGCTGATGTCCTAGGGAGGCTGTAAAACCCCTCTGTCCATCAGCTGTGCCCAGACTCCGCACAATGAGTTGGAAACGCGCTCGTACTGTCTGCCACCGTGTGACCGTGTGAAAGGAGCCGATACCGTGTGACACATGTGATGCCGTTTGAGCTGGCAGGTCTGCAGTCCGTAACCCACACCAAATCCGGCGTCCTAAGCTTGTCCAAAATCTTTGTTTTTACCACATTTTTGGACAAAATTCAAAAATCTTCTGTGGATCAAAGCTGGGCGGGTGTGAAATTGCTGTTTTTCTATGTGCGGATCAGAACGGAGGCAAGGAGGGATCAATTGGGGTCAACTGGGCTTATAAACCATGTGTCCCTTCCCACCAAAGTCCATTCCTCCTGGGTGGGCCCAGGGAGTCCAGCCCTCTCCTGCCAGGCAGTCCCTAAACCTTGCAGAACCTAGAGCCAACCATTGAAAGCAGCCCTGTGGGAGGGGAACGGACCCCCCAATGGAATCCTCGCAAACCTGCTGGGTGCAAAGAGAAGTATGGACTAGCGTGTTCAAACCCTTGGTGCGACTAAGGCCCTACCTGGCTAATCACGGCTGCAGGCGACCTATTCTTCACATCTGCTTTGAGTCGCCTGAATACTGTTAGTTCTGTATTAAGGCGCTCCTTAAAAACCTTCATTCACTCATTAGTCCCCGAGGTGCTCTGGACACTCGTATCTGGGTTGTATCGCATTATCATACGCGTAATATCGGTATTGCATAGTTAATGATGGTACATCTACACTTACCGTGACAATATTCTGGGATTTGATATCCTGGTTACATACATGTGTAGGTCGATGTTTCCGAGGGTCTGTAATGGGACATGTAACACATGGGATTCTGTAATCCCTGTATATGCTGTAGTCTCTGATTTCTTTATAATTGGCGATTTTTGACGCCCCCAGTCGCCAATTAGAAAGACAAGTCGAGTTCTGACGTCACAGCGCCTGCTGCCAGAGCCAGCAGCCGAGGTAAAAGGCAGGTCCGGTCACGGAACATAACTGAAGCAGCTGTTTAAAGCAACGAAAATCGAACTTTGATTTTTCTCTCTTCTGCTCTATTTTAATAGCTTACAATGACAAGCAGAGAGAAAATGTCTATTTTTTGCACTCCTTAGAGATAAGCTAAAATCTTTCTGCATGTTTCTACACATTCCGAGCTGCTGCAGCCTTTTTTTAAATGACTTGTATTGAACTGTTTCTGTTATCTGCTTGCCGCAAATATCTGACAGGTTTCTGATGTGTTTAATTTTGCACTAGAGGTTTTATCTTTATTATACATGTCTGCAAACATGTTTGCTCTTTTCATATGAAAGTGCTACGCACCAGGTTTTAAGTGGGTTGTGGGAAAGGCGATGGTGTGACCATGTATTATACTGGATAAAGTACCCCCTGGCGTACATGATAAGGATATTGCACGTTACCTCGGACTTCATAACCTTATAAACAAACTAGACCTTCGGCCTCATTCCTCTATATAGTTATGGAACTCCTAGGTGATTTATTAAATCCTTATAATGTACGGCAGGGGGTACCTTATCTCTTATATAATCCCCGTATGTGCTGAACAAGTCGGTGGTTGTCATCTCACACGTGCTGATTTCTCTGGTTGTAATTGACTCCATCTGCCATGCGCACGGCGTGTGTAAGGGAGCAGGATTTGTTTCCAGCTGGACATATGAGACACACCTGGCAGCAGGGGGGAGCGCGCCTTCACTGTCAGTCTCACAGCCTGTGGATATAATGTGCAGCTCAGATGGTTTGTGGCAAGGCGCGCCAGTAATAAATCAGTCCTCTGGCAAAAAGGAAGAGCCACCTTCCTCTAAAGCTTAAAGAGCTGAACGCAGCTTATCCCAGAGACCTGCGAACCCCAGGGGAGGTGGGCCAGACACTCGCAGCTTCCTGCGGCGAACCACGTCCGGGTCAGAGGTCCCCAGACACGTCTGGCTGACTCAGGCTTCGCGGTGCGCAGCACGGAATGTCTCAGAGGTTCTGAGGTATGTCTGGCGTGAGTCAGGTCTCTCCAAGGGGTAGAGAGTCCTGTCTGCCCAGACTCACCCTCCATGCAGAGATTCGATTAACAGGCCCGTCGAACTGAATGAATGAATTCTTTATTGTGTCAATTACTAAATATTGGTTCAATGCCCCGATAAAACAAGCATTGGCATAGCCAATAGGTCTCGCTTTTGGGACCTTATAAGTATTTAGTTATGCAGCACAATATCCTTGGTGCAACAACATCAACTGTTGCATGGCTAAACACTTATAAGGTCCCAAAGGCGAGACCTATTGGCTATGCCAATGCTTGTTTATTTACTGTAGCCGCCCCGAGTATTAAACAACAGAGTGGGATAAGCCCAGTGGGCAGAGCATCTCATTATAAAATCCCCAAAAAATAATCCACAGGGAAATAATGGTTCAGTGCCAAGAACAGACAAGGATGCTTGCTATACAAATCCACAGAAATTCCCCTAAAAACTTCAGTTGCAATGCAGCGCTAAAAATACACTGAATGGTGTCGAGCAAAGCAGTCAAAACACCCCAGAATGCACTGCTCCTGGCCTCAGTAAGGTGTCCCCGTTGATGACGCAAGGGCTCGGGCTTCGCTCGTAACCCTCTTGCTTGTTATGGGGGTTTAGTAAGATTTCATAACATCTGGCAGGCAGGGAGAGCTGAAGCAGAGTCAGTCACACGTCAGGCTCCGGCTGTCATCCAACTGTCCCTGCCCCAGCCCTACTTGCCTCTGGGAGCCACAGGCCTGCCTTGAAATCTCCAGATTTCCAAGCAGGCTAGTAGCACTCTCGCACCAGCGCGATCTCTGGAGAGCGCCTCTGCGAGGAGCAGGGTGCCCAGAGAGCACAGCCCGCATCCCGGAGCCAGGAGGGGAGGTTCCACTCGGAGGTAGCAAGCGGAGGGAAGGGGGAGGAGAGAACTTCAAGCGAGACGAGAGTAAACATCAGAGGAAGCAGCCTGACAGTGAGGCGATTAGAAAGCTCTTAAGGCCCCTCGATAGCAAAACTAGTTACCCAGTTTAAAAAAGAACATATATTTACTCAGCATTTTACTACATGAACGCACTTGTGGATGTGATAGAACTGCATGTAATAGAGCCCCCTGGGCGCTGTGGTGGGTGGTCTGTTGGGAAGCAATGCAGAGGGGGAACAGCTGAGCTTCAGGAAAACAGCAGAGAAGACAGTGGGTTTTGTGCCTGCTGATCTGTGTGAAGCCAGCTGCCCTGAAACACAGCAGGGGACTGTATTGAAGGGTGCAAGACGTGGGGTGAGTGTTTACTTAAAAAAATGTTTCCACTTTTTAAAATGCTGTACATATTCATCTCGGTACCATTTACTGCCAAATAGAATCTCCCTAAATGTATCGCAGAACTCATCACCCCAGGTATGATATGTCTAGGCTTCGAAGAAATTGGGGTGGAGGTTGCACCCTACCAACCAATGGGTGTGTTAAGTGCCACTCCAACAGAGGGTAGCTTGCAGTGTACACCTGTTCTAGGACTTTAATTTGTGTGCAGAAGAGTAGAATGCCATCACACAGAGTAAAACTAGTTAAATGGCTGAAGTGGGCTAATCCACTGCCCCATGCTGTCACAGGCAGAAGGAAAATGTAAATGACATAATAAAAGACCAATGGAAGAATAGGACATGCTGAAGCTCCTAAAAGTCAGTATATTATACATAAGATTTTGTAAATTTCAAAAAATGTTCGGGCTAATACCAGACCGAAAAAAACACAAGTGTATTGCACTATTTCCATGTGTTTGCACAATGAAACCATTCCTATTTGCTTTGCCATTGCTTGTTGTTTTTATTGCGTGTGCCTAATGAAGCGTGGTACTGGAATACAGCCCCCACCCCGGGGTCAGTAAGTGAGTCTGAATACACACCCTCGGTCCGGAGTGTGACGCCAGTACTCAACGGGGGACAGGGCCATTGTGTGCTCTAGGATTGGTGAATGAACACAACACGGATTTGAAAAAGGAATGATTTGAAAATGAAATGAAGCACGCAACATATCCGGAAATCACATTTATATGATACAAATTCTCCTTTTCAGATTTATTATTTGGATAAAATTGTGTGAAATCAGATGTCACAAGACCTCTGCTGAGCACTGGAAACCACACTCCTAGACCAAGGGTGTGCATTCAGAGTCAAACTTGCTTTTTGGGCTTGATGGGCTGAGGATCCGTAAAACACCGAACACTTACGGCAGCCATGAAGAACCAGCCCATAATATTCTTATTTCCGCATAGAAGTATTGTATGTTAATATTTATTGCTAAAGCGCTTGATGTTAAAGCTTCTTGGCACTGTAGGAGCATAACGTGTTCAAAATCTCCAGCTAAAAGATCAGTGAGAGCGAGTCAAAATAAGGGAGTGAGAAGGAAAGGCTGGGACGGATATCATGAATAAGTAACCATCGGGAGGGCATAACGAGGGTTGATTCAGGTCCAACAAACCCGTTCAAGTCATTGATTGAATTACTATGTCTTCAGCTGTTTCCCGCAATTTTCTTGGGAAAAGATGAAATGGAGAGTGTTCGAGACTTCTCCTGCGACCTCCAAAACGTGACAGTGCACGTCTCGTGTAGGCGGAGGAGTGCAGGTATATGTTGAACTGCTGCAAATAATCTTCTTTGAAAGATCGATCCGAAAGTATTGGAGTTTTTCACGAGTTGTTGTCAGCTGCGATAGTATGCAAGGCAAAGCTTCCTTTGTACACGCAGCACAGCGTGGCACTGACCCGTGCCGGATCAGAGAGGAGCAGGAGCGAGCGAGCGCGGCAGCGTGCTGAGCTGACCACACGCTCGTGCATCGTGCCTGAAACGTGCGGGTAGCCGCACAGAAAAGGCCATTGTGCACGAGCGTGTGGTCAGCTTTTAAAACCACCTACATAAAGTCTCGCAGAGCAGCGCATGCGCGCTACTCTAGGCTCGACCTAAAAACGCCAAGTTACATGGTGTTTAAAATGTTGAAACGATTATTTATATACTTTGAAAAGTAAAATATATATATATATATATATATATGTGTGTATATAGCTCATGTAATATTAGAACCAGTGTAGTCTTTACTCCCATCCCGGTTACAGTCCAGGGTCCAGTTTTTTTATCGCGGTGTGCAGGGCCCGTCCGGTGGTTTGACAGTCAGAACCTGAGTCCTAATGAGACATGGTTCACCCCACATAGAAGCAGACATTGTGCAGTGCACACCTGCAACACAAACTCTCCTTTCATCCTACACATAGACAACACACACTTCTATGAGCGTCAAAACCAAATCGGTAACCCTCAGGCAGGGCCACTGGAATTATGTGATTGTGCAGCGATTTTCGCATAATTATAGATTTGCCGCATTTGCCACATAATCCATCATCTGCCACATAACCTGCAGATTTTAACAAAAAAAATTGTTCCTAGCTCAAACGGTTTAAAACTTGATAAAAATGCGACAACACGTGTTGTCGCGAAGTGGAAGGCCCTTCGCAAAGCTGGACTGGTCACCTTTCTGTTGCTTATTGCTATATTTGGGTGTTGAACTGGCACTAATGAGGTGCAACCAATGCCCAGAGCGTGTTTCCAAGTTTAGAAATTATGAAATAATGAAGTAGTACTATTACAAAATGTGCCACATTATGCCGCATAATTTCCCTTTTTTGACGCATAATTTACGGAAATCTGCTGCCTAATTTAA
The DNA here is from genome assembly GCA_963921515.1 of Calotriton arnoldi. NCBI lineage: Eukaryota > Metazoa > Chordata > Amphibia > Caudata > Salamandridae > Calotriton > Calotriton arnoldi. Next base: position 4,052,243 of record CAWUFW010000236.1, on the reverse strand, counting down.
CCTTCTCATGCCGCCTCCAGTGGCCCTACCCTCAGGCAAGTATTTCACCAGCAAACAGCGAAGGTGAGCTTTTCGCGAGAGCGGAACAGCGTTATATTCTGAATGTTCTGGATTGCAGTTAAGCCACCCTCTTCACCCTGCCTCATTATAAGAGCTCCTGCAGCTCCCAGTTTTCCATTTTTACCGATATTAACAGAACTGACATTGCTTAGCAAGTACAACCGACATTGGTTAGCAAGAACAACCGACCATGGTGAGCAAGAACAACCGACCTTGGTGAGCAAGAACAACCGACATTGCTTAGCAAGAACAACCAACATTGTTTAGCAAGAACAAGTGACCATGCTTAGCAAGAACAACCGACATTGGTGAGCAAGAACAACTGACATTGCTTAGCAAGAACCACCGACATTGCTTAGCAAGAACAACCGATATTGCTTAGCAAGAATAAGCGATATAGGTGAGCAAGAACAACCAACATTGCTTAGCAAGAACCACCGAAATTGGTGAGCAAGAACAACCGACATTGCTTAGCAAGAACAACCGACATTGCTTAGCAAGAACAACCGACATTGCTTAGCAAGAACAACTGACATTGGTGAGCAAGAACAACCAGCATTGCTTAGCAAGAACAACCGACATTGCTTAGCAAGAACAACTGACATTAGTGAGCAAGAACAACTGACATTAGTGAGCAAGAACAACTGACATTAGTGAGCAAGAACAACTGACATTAGTTAGCAAGAACAACTGACATTGGTAAACAAAAACAACCGACATTGGTAAGCAAGAACAACCGACATTGCTTAGCAAGAGCAACCGACATTGCTTAGCAAAAACAACCGACCATGGTGAGCAAGAACACCCGACATTGGTGAGCAAGAACAACTGACATTGCTTAGCAAGAACAACCAACAGTGTTTAGCAAGAACAAGCGACAATGCTTAGCAAGAACAACCAACATTGGTGAGCAAGAACAACTGGCATTGCTTAGCAAGAACAACCAACATTGGTGAGCAAGAACAACTGACATTGCTTAGCAAGAATAACCGACATTGCTTAGCAAGAACAACCGATATTGGTTAGCAAGAACAACCCACATTGGTGAACAAGAACAACAACATTGGTGAGCAAGAACAACCGACATTGGTTAGCAAGAACAACCGACATTGGTGAGCAAGAACAACCGACTTTGCTTAGCAAGAACAACTGACATTGGTGAGCAAGAACAACCCACATTGGTTAGCAAGAACAACTGACTTTGCTTAGCAAGAACAACCGACATTGGTGAGCAAGAACAACTGACATTGGTTAGCAAGACCAACTGACATTGGTGAGCAAGAACAACTGACATTGCTTAGCAAGAATAAGCGATATAGGTGAGCAAGAACAACCAACATTGCTTAGCAAGAACCACCGAAATTGGTGAGCAAGAACAACCGACATTGCTTAGCAAGAACAACCGACATTGCTTATCAAGAACAACTGACATTGGCGACCAAGAACAACTAACATTGCTTAGCAAGAGCAACAGACATTGCATTGCAAGAACAACTGACATTGCTTAGCAAGAACAATGGGACATTGCTTAGCAAGAACAACCAACAGTGCATAGCAAGAACAACCAACATTGGTGAGCAAGAACAACTGACATTGCTTACCAAGAACAACTGGCATTGCTTACCAAGAACAACTGGCATTGCTTAGCAAGAACAACTGACATTGTTTAGCAAGTGCAACCTCATTGCTTGGAAAGTACATTACTCAAAATCACATGGTTAATATTAGCTTTTTTCAACTTCACACTCTTTAGTTTGCTAACCCCCACTGTTCTCTGCAAACATGTTCTAAGTGTTGAACGTCCTAGAAGGCGTTATCATTTGATAATGGCCCTTCTCTCTTGATATAGTCCTTTGCCTTCAGTGTAGGCTGCCTTATTTTGGTAATTGGCAGTTATCTCATGATAACACACTATTGTTCATTATTTTAATAAAGCTATATTAGAGCGGCCAATGCTATTGCAGCATGTGCTTAATGCACAGAAGAGATGGGCGTGGTTCATAAAGAGGCACAGACATTAATGGACCAATAGGGAAGTCCAACAGCATCCTTGGATTCTGGAAATCTGAGAGTGAAAATCTGAAACAGCACCACCGGGGGCTTCCATGCTTGTGACTGGCACGTTGCACTAGTGCACGAATGAAGCAATAGGAAGCCCCCGGGGAGGTTGAGCCAATAAACTAATTTCTATAAGAATAATAAACAGATGTTCAGTTGTGTTCGGAGAGTAAAGTTCTTTCACAGAGCCCAGGCTGATGTCCGCACCTTCTGGACTCTCTCCCCCGAGATCTTCCAAAAACTTTATTTTCTGCTTTGTTTTTGGAAGCTTGGAAGTATTTTATCTATCTGCCTGCCTTAACAGTTACTGGCGCCCTGTGTAAGCCGTCCTAGCGCCAAGAAAGAAGAAACCCTACGGTGAGTGAGCGCTATACGAAACCAGATTAACATAGCAGGTGCTCACAGATTCACAAAACGCCCAATAATTCTGCAAGACTTGGATGTAATTGAATATTTAGGACAGCTGTGGTTCGCGCTGCTCTTACTACACACTTAGATCCAGTCCTCGCCTTTGACCCTCTAACGCGCTGCTGTCCTGATACTAGTTAAATATGTCCATGGGGAGTGATGAGCAGGCTCTTCCGCCTGGGCTGACGTCAACTGACCCATGACCTTGGCAGTGCCAGTGAGTTAAGTGCTCAAGCACACCTTCCATCCAGTGGTGGCCTGCCAGTGCAGGCACAGACGCGACATTCACGGCACACTGAGCCCTCCACGTGTGTGTTAAGAACTCCAGTACGCAGTAAAGCTTTATGCAGAACAAGTTCTTTATTATGTTCACCAACACGGGCTCTGTCGGTGGAGCGCACGGGGTGTCCTCATGTCGGATCACCAGCTGTCAACTGTCACAGGTGAGTAGACAGCTGGTGAGGTCACAGGACAGTACGGTGTCCACGCAGGGACATTGTCACCGCAGTACTCTACGGTGTCCTCGCAGGGACACAGCTACCAGACATAACACATCTTCCCCCGAAGGAACAGAGGAGAGAAAACTGTGTGCGGGAAAGGGTGGAGAAGGAGAAGGGGTAGGGAGAGCATGGAGCGAGGGGGAGAGAAAAGGATAGAGAGAGAGAGAGAGAGAGAGAAATGGGGCAGGCTAAGAATACATGTTTAAAGTACATCAAAATACAATATGCAACAGGTTAATCACAATTGTAATCAGAGAGTCTTACAGGGGGTAAAACTCTTCTTCCAGTCCTACTAGTATAGGCAGGGAACGATTCACACCCTTCTGGAATGGAGGGCAGCTGTCTACTTACCCTACTGGTGTTGATACCTTGGGGTGCGGCCTGTACCTGGAAATCTGGCTGTAATGATGCTGTGCTAGATGACGGGGCATCATGTATGATATGATCATGATCAGACTCCTAATCAGATGAATCAGATAGGGATCTGTTGTGCTTGTTCATACTGGGTTGCTCACTACATGGTGTCTCCTGTGGGGTGTTGGCTGAGTTCTCTGATGTGTGTTTACACAACGAGAGGGCAGAGAAATGCCATACTCTGCCGTCGCTCAAAAGGGCAGAATTGCAATACAACTCACGTACAGATAGGGGTGTGGAGTACCTGTCCAGCCCCTTGCCTATGTGCCCACTTTTCTTAACCTTTACTATGTCACCAACCTCGAGTTCCACCGGTTTACACCCATGCTTTAGGTCGAATCTTGTTTTGTATTTGAATTGTGCCTGCTCTACTTTCCTCCTTACCTGGTAGGCTGACCATTGCACTCTTTTCGCGGCTATGGTCCAACCCACATTGTCCTTGGTAAGAGGTGTCCTGCCCCGCATGAGTACGAATGGGCTATGACCTGTGGTGTCGCTAGGAGTGATACGGTAGGCCCACAAGGTCTTTAGTATTTCTCGTCTCCAGCACAGCTTGGTGCTGCTGGCTAACTGGATGACGCCTTTTAGGACCCTATTGAACAGTTCCACGGCACCGTTTCCCGGCTGGGTGGTATACGGAAGTTGTCTTGTGTTCAATCTGGTTTCTTTCTGTGTATGCTCTGAATGCGTCTGACATGAACTGTGGCCCATTGTCACTGACGATTTGCTTAGGGAGCCCTTCTCTTATGAACACACTATCCAAGAATTCCACTATGCTCTTTGAATCAGGTCTGGTGAGAAATTTGATTTCTGGCCACTTGGTAAAATGGTCAATGATGACAACAATGTACCACTGTTCATCACGTTCCAGCACTGGTCCCATTATGTCCACCCCTACCCTTTCCCAAGGCATGGAGGGACATGTTAATGGATGAAGAGGTGGTCTGAAAGTGACCTGTGTTTTGTCTGAGTTGAGGCACATGTTACAGTTTCTAACCGCGCAGGTCTTTAAATATTCCCTAGGACCCTTTTCTCACCTGGTAGTTACAGTTTCTAACCACCCTTTCTACCGCAATACCAACCCCTGGCCACCAGTAGCTTTCTTTTACCCTGTTTTTAGTCTTTACAATCCCTAAGTGTCCTTCGTGGCACAAGTCCATAATTCTCTTCCTTAGGGTGATCGGGGGGATTACTCTACCTCCCCTCAACAGCAACCCATTTTCATGAGATAGTTCATCTTTTACCTCATAAAAGTGTCTCAACGAATCCGCGAGTCTGCTTTTGCACGCCCATCCTTTAGCCAACATGTTTATTACCTGGCTTAGCTCAGTGTCCTTTTCCTGCTCGGTGAGCCACTCTTTCCTAGAAATTCCCTGAAAGTTCTCACTAAGGCTGGCAATACATGTCTCTTCTTTTTCTGTGCTGTTTTCCTGGTGTACAGTTCCGACTGGCATTCTGCTCAGGAAATCAGCCACTACATTTTTACCCCAGGAACGTACTGGATGGTGTAATTGTAATCAAAAATACGCACCGATAAGCGTGCTAACCTGGGAGATGCGGCATACAAACCTTTTGCAGTGAACACCTTTGTAAGAGGTTTGTGGTCTGTGCGCAGAATGACTTTATTTCCCCGCACGAATTGGCGAAAGTGCTCTAATGCCCATACACATGCTAATGCCTCACGTTCAATTACGGAAAATGTTTCCTCTGTTTGCGTTAGTGAGCGTGATGCAAATGCGATGGTAAATTCTGCTCCTTTATTGTCTTTCTGTGTTAAAACTGCTCCAAGACCCTTGGAACTGGCATCCGTGGTGATCGTACTCTGTAGCAATGGGTCAAATCCTTGCAAGGGCATGGATTCGCACATTTCTTTTTTTAGTGAGTCGAATGAGCTTTGACAAACCTCGTTCCATTCGAATTTGCTGTTCATTTTGAGAAGTTGTCTCATTTCATACGTTTTACTTGAAAAGTTTTTAATAAACTTTGCATAAAACTCTACCAGACCCAGAAAAGATCTCAGTTCATCTTTGTTGCTTGGTACCGGCGAGTCTTTAATGGCATCCAGCAGATCTTTCTTCGGGCTGATTCCTTCGCCATTGATTTCATGTCCCAGATAGTTTACAGATTCACATGCAAATTTGCATTTTCTGTGTTCTGCTGTGAGTCCTTTAGCGTCTAAAATTTCCAATACTTGTTCAACCTTCACGTCGTGTTCCTCTCTTGTCTTTCCCATTACAAGAATGTCGTCCTGGAACAACAGTATTCCCGACACTCCCTTGAAAATGTTGTTCATGAGTCTCTGAAACATTGCGGCCGCAGAAGCCAGACCGAATGGAACCCTCGTGAACTGGAAACATCCAAAGGGTGTTATGAAGGTTGTGAGTTTCTTACTGTCACGATGAAGTGGGACCTGGTGGTACGCTGCCTTTAAATCTATTGTCGAGAACCATTTTACACCCTTAGTAGTTGCTAACATTTCATTTATCTTTGGCAGTGGAAATTGTTCTACCACTATGTTATCGTTGAGGTCGCACAGGTCTATACACAACCTCAAATTGCCATTTGGACGTTTGGCCACGACTAAAGGTGCAACCCACTCCGAGGCCTCCACCTGTTCAATGATGCCCTCCTCAAGTAATTTCTCCAATTGCGCTTTGACTTCCTCCCTTATCGAAAATGGTAAATTTCTTGCTTTATGTACCACTGGGTTGGCATGTGGTTTAACTTGGATCTTATGTTGGTATCCCTTCAACGCACCAATCCTACCATTAAACACGTTTGGGAATTTGCACTCCAGGGATTTACCATAGTCATCAGCGCCATGAACAACAAGGACAGGTTCCTGTTTGCTTGGATCAAGAATGATTCCTAAATGTCCCTGATCCTACCAGACATAACAGTGTGCCCTTCGTCATTCCCAGAACTCGAACAATATATTCTGTCTGTGTTACTTGGAGGCAACATGTCCGTTTTCAAAGCAACGGCATGTATGTCCGCGTATGGATCCACGCGCACACAGTGGCTAAAGCAGCTCGCCCACGGCCACTGAGCACGTCATCCATGGAATCTGACCCCCACCCACATTCTTCCCACATTATGGCATCGCGAGGGGTGGATTACCTCACCGTCTGTGGAGAGGGCTGTGGGGGGCTCGGCCTCCCCCCGTAACACCACAGAGGCAGCAGGGCTCTTTTTACAGGCTTTCAATAACCTATTACTCTTGCACAGTCCAGTCACCAGCCTCAACTGGTGTGCTTGTGGGCCGGGTGGTGCACAGTTTATCATTGCTACCTGGAGGCACTCAAGCCCTAGTGTGTTAGTGAACCGTGACATCGCACAATACTGCTTCGGAAGGGGACGTTTTTGTAGCCAGATTGTGTTCATAATCCAGTTTGGGTGACTTTACAGCCGAGCCCAAGGTAGTTGGCAATGACTAACCAGTTAATCTGACGCCCCCGCCCGCCTTATTGTAGTATGACATCCGAGTCTTGTGTTCTTCCGCTGCCATTTCCGGATTCCGCCTCTACAGTAACTCTGGTTCCAGGCAGAAATACTCCTGCCCTAGGCGGTGGTTCCAGCCACTGTCCAGTGTATTTCATGTGCGACTTACTTTTTCAAATCAGGAATTTGTAATATTTATGGATAATGTGTCATGGACTTTATCGATAAGTGGTGGTGCAGTTCCAATTTAGCCTTTTCGTCTCCTCATACCCGGTGAAGGGGAAGTGCCTCTGGACAGGGGGCACATTTGTGAACCTGCACACAAAAATTGTTTTTTACTAAAAATAACTTGGTAATTGGGGGCGTGGCTTGGACGGCAGTGGTAATGGCTGCCTGAATCCGTCGCTCGGCGTAAGGAGGAGCGATTTTGGTGCCGTTCTGGAGCTACAATGAGCGGACAGAGGAGGGGAAGCAAGATTTCCTCCCGTTAAAGATTGCAGCGTTAGCGGAGCCAAATGGAACGGTGTTTTATCATCCTGGCTGCCCGAAAATAATTGTTGAAGTTGGCGGGATCCACCCGGCACGGGCACGACAAAATGGCGGCGACAGGGGTCGACAGACACCCGACTGAGGATTACATGGAAATGATGCTGTGAGAGTACGACTTCACACCAGCTTTGCAGCGCAACAACCCCTGAATAGGAAGGTGGGTGATTGCAGTGGTGAACACCTCATGGATATGAAGGTGTAATTGCGGTCAGCCTTGTCAACCGAGTCCGTTCTGCCTGACCTTGAGATGGCGCAGGTATAACTCGATAAGATCGCTAATTTTTACCCCGTTATGCGCTGTAGTCATGAAGCTGAACCCGCTAGTGGTGCGTGCCTGCATTCCAACCCGCTATTGTTCCTAACATTGCTGGAGGGATAGAGTGAAATATGACTTGTGGCTGGGACTTTCTCCTCGCATCGATACCTGACCCCAAAATGGCAGAGATGCTCCCTCGGTCCTGAGAGGTGAAGTGCGCCTGATTCTTTACGCTCGAGGCTGCCAATCGAGGCTTTGTGCTCCGGAGGCGCCTGCTAACTTCGCATATGTCGGATATCCGTATGAGGAGCAGCTGAAGCTCGTGCCACTACCTGGGATCTGCTGACTGTGTGATACATGGAAGATAGTGCAAAATGGAAGAAGTTTGCAAGGCAAGTGAGTGACAAGTGATATACATGTGGCCAGTTCATTAATTGCCAATATTTGCCAAGGTTTGCCAATATTTGCCAATAATTGCCACTAAATCCACCAACTCTATTGACTTCACACCAGTGCCTGCTAATATCGTCACACACCAGTGCCTGTCAACACCAGTGACTGCCAATACCTGCTAGTACCCACCTGATAAAGCCTGCCAATACCTGCCAATACCTTCACTCACCACACACTGCTGTTACTGTTGATACTGCCGATACTGCTGATGCTGCCTGGTGCTGCCTGGTGCTGCCTGGTGCTGCCTGGTATTGCTGATACTGCTGATACATCCAGCCTGCCTGCCTGATACTGCTGAAACTGTCTGGCCTGCCATAGCAGGGCATCTATTCGTCTGCTGATACTATGGTTACTGCGGTTACTGTGGACATTGCCTGCCTGGCTGGCTGCCTGGCCTGCCTGTCATTTCAGTTGTTTCTATTCACCGACTCATTTTCACTAATACCGTTCTCTGCCGACCATCTTTGGTTTGACAAACATATTGATATCTGCCTACCATAGACGACTGCCTACTACCATTACAGGCTCCCTGCCCCTGGTGTAAGATGGCAGACAAAGAATCTAGAGCTCATTTTAAAAAGTCTAAAGCCGAACCAACGATCTCTGACTCTCCGATCAAAGCCAAACCTGATATCAACAGTACAATGGACATGATCTTAAAAAAACTAGCTGATGTGCATGACCTGGCAAAGTCTACTAAACAGAACACTGACTCCATGCAGTTGGAACTCACCGCCATCCGTGCAGACATGAGCACAATTAATTCAAAAATCAACAATGCAGAACAAAGAATAAGCGATATCGAAGATGTAGCCTCTCAGGCCAACAAAGAAATGAAATACCTCCGGGATACCACAAGCGACCTCAAAAGGCATGCAGCTGAGTTGGAGGACCACAATAGAAGGGGCAACATACGTATTTTCGGGGTTCCGGAGGGCTCAGAGGACTCCGCTGAGTCCTGTGTGGCATTTCTGGAGTCCTGGATACCCATGATCACTGGTATAAAATTTCACCAAGCACTGGAAATGGACAGGGCACACAGGATCCCTACATTCAACTCCTCCAATAGGAAAATGTCTCGACCTATAATATGCAAACCACTGCGATACCAACATACGGAGGCCATCCTCAACTTCGCCAGGAAGAATCACCAGGTCTCCTGGGAAGGCCAACGAATAACTTTCATGCAGGACTATTCAAAAACGACAGTGGATACGAGGAAAGGGTTCCTTTTACTAAGAAACAAATTGAGAGAAAAGAACATCCAATTTTCCTTCGCAGGGCCAGCAAGGTTCAGGATCTTTGAGAATGGCAAGCCACACTTCTTTATAAACCCCAAAGACCTGGCAGAGCACCTGGAAGCATCCCCAGGACAAGAAATGGAATTCTCTACAGGGGCCTCGAATAAAAGGAAGTCATGATATCCTTTAGATATTGTTAATGCTTTGCGTTGATCTCATATTTGTGAAATGCTCCACACGTGCCTCGATTCTGTTGTACCCAGGTGGGTTGCGGATCGACATATGGGCCTAACTCCCTGCTTGACACAAGTTATTGGGTGCGGATGGTGGGTCGTTATACACTCTCAGGTGTGTATTTGCTTCTTGATACTCTGGTTTTATAGGTAGTTGACGCAACAACCAGACATTAATGTTTATCTTCACTGTCCATGATCTTTAAGTAATCTTGATATTTTGGCTTACTTCGTTCCAGGTTGTTCTAATATAAGTTGTGGACGGGATCCTAGCTATGGTTGGTATGATAGAGTATTTAACTTCATACACCTCAATGGATCACTTGACAGGCCTGTACCCTGTTTCTAATGACTAAATAAGAATGCTGGCCTCAAGTGTCCCCAGTTGTACGTTAATATATAGGAGGATAGCTGTGGTTGATACCTACTGACTACAAGTCGCAATTGCTAATGCTATACAAGTTAAGAATTAGCGTTACTTTAGTTTGAGTTACTCCAGATTAGATAAATCCTAGGTTAATAACCTCCCTGCTGCCAGATCGACGGACCTGTCGTCTCAGCTCCTTCATTCGAATTTCTCAGGTTGGGGGGAGGGAGGGAGGGGGAGGTGTGGGGGATAAAATATATGTGGTTGTTTTCGTTTTTTCTGTATGTTTTTTTCCGTTTTTTTTCATGCTTTCTTTAGAATGACAGATAAGCTCTATATCATGTACGTTGCCAGGGACAGGGCCCTTTTTAGCCGCAAAGTGAGACATTCTTACCAGTCGAACATTCTTACGTTACTAAATATATCATTGTGGGAGTCGGGAGTGGTGCTTTACACTGACTTTATAAGTGCAGGTGTTTCTATAACCATTACTGGTTCAATCGATGCCTCAAATTAAAAATATTGCTGAGGACCTCAATATTGTCTCGCTAAATGTGAAGGGACTCAACCATCCAGTTAAACGTAGGAAAATCTTCGACTACTTGGCCAAAACTAAAGGTGATATAATACTCCTTCAGGAAACGAAACTCTCAGAGGAGGATGCTGGCTTTATCAAATACAACTGGATCTCACATACCTTATGTTCTCCAGCTGATCATAAGAAAAATGGGGCTATTACCCTTATAGCCAGGAAATCCAATATTTCTATTGTCTCGCACACACATGACGATGAGGGTAGAGTGTTAGTCACACACCTGAAGAAAGGGGATGATTCAATACATGTCCTCAATATATACGGCCCCAATTCTGATGAGCCCAACTTCTGGGAAAAGATCTCAGAGACTATAGGTAGCTTTCCACAAGATGATCTTATCATAGTAGGGGTGACTTCAACTTGCCTCTAGACCCCTTAATTGACCGCCAATCCAAGTGTAGATATCAAATTACCCGTTCCCATGAGGTTGTTCAAAAAATTTGCTTGAAGTTCAACCTTAAGGACTCATGGCGCCTTCAACATCCGGACGCTCGTGACTATACACTTTATTCGGCCCCACACAACTGATACACTAGGATAGACTATATTTTAGTATCAGGCTCTTTTACACACCTTATCGATCAAACGGATACCCAAACTGGTGTCAGATCACTCTTGCATCAATACCAAACTAGCAGGTACCCATTCTACACCTCCTCTTAAAAGGTGGCGCTTCAATGACGAGGTCCTCTCCGATCCGATAGACAAAGAGAAGATTGAGAGCGCTATCCGAGACTATATTGAGTATAATGATCTCCCAGACACAGACACTTTCACCCTGTGGGAAGCTCTGAAGGCGACCATTAGGGGGGTACTCATCGGGATTAAAGCAAAAATTAATAAAAAACTTAACTCAGTATTGAATGAGCTGGAGACTGAAATTAAGCTTCTAGAAACCTCACATGCCATAGCGTTAGATAACAGTATTATCCTTAACCAACTGGTACAGAAAAAATATGAATATAATAAGATTGTGAGTAAACGGGCGGGAGTGTGGATTAACAAATTTAAGGGCCTCAAACTCTGCGAAGGCAACAGAGCGGGTAAACTTTTAGCCTCTTACCTTAAACATAAGCAGAGACAGTACACTATCTCTTCGGTTAAAGACTCCAGTAATAATACCCAAACCAAACAAAGGGAGATCTTGAATGCCTTTAAGACCTTTTATGAGGACTTATATAAAAGTAAACAAACATTCCAATCAGAAGAATGTGCCAGTTATCTAGATGCACTAAACCTACCGAGACTGTCGGAGACAGAATGCGCAGAGCTAGGGAAGCCCATTTCGGAAACGGAGATTACCAACTCTATCAAATCTTTGAAAAGTAATAAAGCTCCGGGCCCGGACGGCTTCTCAGCTTCTTTTTATAAGGCATTTGGTGGGACACTACAACCAACCCTGCTAAAGGTGTTCAACGCTATAGCCAGAGAGGGACGCACTTCAGACTCAATGAAGGAAGCCAATATTATCGTTATACCCAAGGAGGGGAAAGATCCGTTATTACCTAAGAATTATAGGCCAATTTCACTAATCAATGTGGACTGTAAAGTTTACGCTAAAATCCTAGCCACAAGACTGAATGGGGTTCTCCTGAAGCTGATCAGTAACTCCCAAGTTGGCTTCCTCAAAAACAGAATGTCTAATGACAATCGCCCGTTTATTATGTCACATACTTGAGCAAGCAAAACTGAAGCCTGATCCATCAATAGCCATCACCCTAGACGCGGAAAAGGCGTTCGATAGAGTGTCGTGGTCTTTCTTGAAACACTGCATGCGGTCCTTCAATCTAGGTGGTCCATACATTAACATGGTTATGGCTATGTATTCGGCACCTACTGCCCGCATAGCGATCAATGGGACACTCTCGGAAGCCTTTACTCTTGGGCAAGGCACTAGACAGGGTTGCCCTCTTTCCCCCTCCCTCTTCCTTCTAGCCCTTGAACCTCTAATTCAGGACATTAAGCGCAATAAAGATATAAAAGGAATACGTTTTCAAGACTCTCTTGTAAAACTGGCACGCTTACGCGGATGATATTCTCATTGTTACGGGGGACCGAGTTCTTCCATTAAGGCCCTGATGCGATCTATAGAAATATATTCATCTCACTCGGGATACAAGTTAAACAGGGATAAATCAGAGGTTAAGCCCTTAACATTCACTGCACCAGAGAGGTACTGGGCGACTCGGGCCTTGCATGGCAACCTGGTTTTATCAAATACCTAGGGATAGAGTTTGGCGGAAATATACTTGAATCTCTTCAACAGAATGAATCCGCCGCATTGGGGAAGATTAAAACTCTTCTAGACGAATGGTCCCCAAGATTCATCACGTGGTGGGGTAGAATTGAAACCGTCAAGATGATGATCACGCCCTTAGTGAATTACCTAATCACCATGCTCCCTCTTCTATTGTCTGAAGATTTCCACCGCAAGCTAGATAGCCTCATATCTAAATTTCTATGGCAGGGCAAGAAAGCAAGAATCGGACTGAAAAAACTCAGATTAGACAAATCTCTTGGTGGGGTCAACCTAGCAGACTTTAAACTTTACCAAACGGCATTCTTGGCTAAACAGGGCTCATATTGGATCACACCACCTGCGGAATATACCCCAGTTTGGCTGGAAATTGAAAAAGCTTTACTCAATAATCTTGCCCCAATAACTCTTCTCACATCCAACTTTACGAATGTCAGCTGTTCGAAATCCATATTTAAAAACACAAAAGCAGCCCTACTGAAATTAGATAAGAAATTAGATATCAGCATAAGAAGATCTAATTTTGAGTCAATATGGGACAACCACAATATTTTATATAGGGGGAAGACGCTACATAATGAGGCTTGGCTTGATAAGGGTATCTTTTTTCCGCACCAACTGTTTGATTCAGCTTACCCCATCACCTTCAAAGATCTGCAGTCTAAATATAATCTGGACACTCTGGAGTTTTACAACTTTTTAAAGGTTAAGGCGGCACTAACGAAAGCCAAACTACTGCCCTCAACCCCCTCCTTACCCAACTATATAGAGAAGATAAACAAGTTAGGCCACCAAGTATCTTGGATTTACAAACAACTCCGCCCAAAGCAATCCGCCCTCACCAAGAATCTTATCACCTTTTGGGATTCACACTCCTCTTCCCCGATTTCAGAAGCCGAATGGTCTAAACCTTGGAGCTCTGTCTCCAGGAATAAAATCTCACCAGCCCTTTCACAGACAAAATTCTGGCTCCTACATAAGGCTTATTGGACACCAGCCCGCCTACTCTCGCACAAGATCCGGGAGGATCCTACCTGCTGGAATTGTAAAGAGGAAATAGGGGACCTGGCCCATCTGATACTATACTGCAAATGTGTTATGCCTTTCTGGGACAAGGTTTTTGACTTTATCTCTAAGCTATTCTTATGCACCCTTAAAAGGGAACTTTCCGCAATCAATCAATCAATCAATCAATCATGTCACTTATAAAGCGCACTACATACCCGCGAGGGTCTCAAGGCGCTGGGGGAAGAGGGGGGTGGTGCTGCTACTGATCGAAGAGCCAGGTCTTGAGGAGTCTTCTGAAGGCCAGTAGGTCTTGGGTCTGTCGGAGGTTGGTGGGGAGGGTGTTCCAGGTCTTGGCGGCGAGGTGGGAGAAGGATCTGCCGCCGGCGGTCGCTTTCCGGATGCGGGGGACTGTGGCGAGGGCGAGGCTGGTCGGGCGGAGCTGGCGGGTGGGGGTGTAGAAGCTGAGTCGTCTGTTGAGGTAGGCTGGTCCGGAGTTGTGGAGTGCTTTGTGTGCGTGGGTGAGGAGCTTGAAGGTTATCCTCTTGTTGACAGGGAGCCAGTGCAGGTCTCTCAGGTGGGGTGTGATGTGGCTGCGTCGGGGGATGTCGAGGATAAGACGTGCAGAGGCGTTCTGGATGCGTTGCATCCGTCTCAGGAGCTTAGCCGTCGTTCCTGCGTAGAGGGCGTTTCCGTAGTCCAGCCTGCTGGTGACGAGGAGCCTGGGTGACTGTTTTTCTTGTTTCGGTGGGGATTCACTTGAAGATCCTGCGGAGCATTCGGAGGATGTTGAAGCAGGATGAGGAAACGGCGTTGACCTGCTTAGTCATGGAGAGGGTGGGGTCGAGGATGACCCCTAGGTTGCGTACGTGGTCGGTGGGTGGCAGGGCTGTTCCCAGTGATGTTGGCCACCAGGAGTCGTCCCAGGCTGAAGGGTTGGAACCAAGGATGAGGACCTCCGTCTTGTCCGAGTTCAGCTTCAGGCGGCTGGTCCTCATCCATTCGGCGACGGCCTTCATTCCTTCGTGGAGGTGGGCTTTGGCGGTGTGAGGGTCTTTGGTGAGGGAGAGGATCAGCTGGGTGTCGTCGGCGTAGGAGATGATGTTGAGGTTGTGCTGTCGGGCGGCGTGGGCGAGGGTGCCATGTAGATGTTGAACAGCGTTGGGCTGAGGGAGGAGCCTTGGGGTACGCAGCAGATGATCTTGGTGGCCTTGGATCGGAAGGGGGCGAGGCGGACGCTTTGTGTTCTGCCGGAAAGGAAGGATGTGGTCCAGTCCAGGGCCTTCTCTTGGATCCCGGCGTCGTGAAGGCGTGTTCGTAGTGTGTGGTGGCAGACCGTGTCGAAGGCGGCTGATAGGTCCAGGAGGATGAGGGCTGCTGTTTCTCCGTTGTCTAGCAGGGTCCTGATGTCATCGGTGGCGGCGATGAGGGCGGTTTCGGTGCTGTGGTTACTGCGGAAGCCGGACTGGGAAGGGTCCAGGATGTTGTTCTCCTCGAGGTAGTGGGTCAGTTGTTTGTTGACGATTTTCTCGGTGACCTTCGCGGGGAACGGGAGCAGAGAGATGGGTCGGAAGTTCTTGAGGTCCTTGGGGTCTGCCTTGGGTTTCTTGAGTAAGGCGGTGATCTCGGCGTGCTTCCAGCTTTCCGGGAAGGTTGCTGTCTCGAAGGAGATGTTGATTATTTTCCGGAGATGGGCGCGATGGCTGTACTGGCTTTGTTGAAGATGTGGTGAGGGCACGGGTCTAGCGGTGAACCGGAGTGGATGGTGTTCATGATCTCGCTGGTGTCCTCGTCGTTGATGTTGGTCCAGGAGAGCAGGCGGTTGGTGGTTGTGGGGGCAGTGGTCTCGGTGGTTGCCGGGGCGGTCGTGGTGTTGAAGCTGTCGTGGATGTCGGCGATTTTGCGGTGGAAGAAGGTGGCCAGTGAGTCGCACAGGTCTCGCGACGGCTGGATGTCGTTGGTGTTGGAGAGTTCCTTCACGATGTTGAAGAGCTCTTTGCTGTTGTCGGCTTCCTACGTGTGGATTCATTGAGCGATGGGGATAGAGCCCTTCTGGACCATCTCCTAATGGCAGCAGTTAAGATTATCCTAAACAACTGGAAAGACACACAAAAAGCGTCTTTTAACCCCTTAAGTGCGCCCGTCGGCCAACGGCCGTTGCGAGCACTACCTCGGTAGTGCTGCGCACGTCCGTTGGCCGACGCGGCCCCGCCCACATAATGGAACGCCCCGCACTGCGGCGAAATTATCGCCGCGGTAAACGGGTTAAATGCTGGCTGAACTGGATCTCCCACCTTAGGGGCGCTGACACTATTGCTCTCCAAAACGCACCATGGAAACCCCCCATTAGGCATATGTGGGGTAGTCTTGATGTTTACTTCCAATCACATAAACCGCCATGATTTACAAAACTTATTGAGGAGGTTGGTCCTGCCTCTGGCCGCACCTTGATGCTATCTGTCCGGCTGTATGTCCTCTTCTAAAGCGTTGTAAGATAATTGATAATATAACATGTTAGCAGCTGCATCCTGTCAAGTCTTGATATGTATTTTTATATTGTTTATATTCCTTTTGTATTTTGTAATTTTTTAGTATTCTTTGTAGTGTGATATTATATAAATGATGTGTCTCCTTAGATGACTCCTACTGCTCTTCAGCTATCTTCTTAATGGACGTTACTATAGATCTAGAGACACCTTTTTGTGGAATGTTTTGTCGCTATCTTAATATTCACCATTGTAATCTTTCCTTTTATTGTTTTCTATGTCGAGAATTTGTCTGAATCTGATTTCGATATTTGTATTTGTTTTTATGAAAACAACCAATAAAAACTTTTGAAATTAAAATAAATAAATAAATAAAAATAAAAATTACTTGGTAATTTAAGGTACTGGTGCTGCACATGTGTTTTAAGGTCCACTGTCCTTTGCTCGAGTTTTCTAATGAAACGGAGAAACTCTGTTTTACCAGACATGTCAATGAGGAACCACTGTCAGCACAGTGAGTGTAAACTTTTGAGAACTTCAGACTCATACTGATATGGCTATGTTTGCCCTGATTCTGGGGGCACAGCCGATTGTCCCTGGGGTACATGTACCCAGGCTGCCTGGCGGATGGGTGAAGGGGTCCCTATGATGCGGCTAAGGCTTCTGTTGGGTCACCCAGCAGGCTGAGCACACAGTGGACTATAGATGATCTACAAAGAAAGGGCTTCACTCTGTGGGGTGGTCTTGACCTCTAAAGTCAAGCTCCAAATGTGTTTTTTTATTTAAGGTGATCTGAGAAGGCTTCTCCTGAGCAGCTTGAACATTAACCAGCCGTCGCACGGTGATGACGTCACGGAGACGCCGGATACCTTGGAAGCAGTTCACAAAAACAAACAGGGCGCAGATGCAGGGTGACCAGGCGTCCCGGATTTGCCGGGACAGTCCCGGTTTCCCACCAGTTGTCCCAGCAGATTTCAGGAAATTTAGCTCATGTCCCGGTTTTTAGAGAGGGTTGACTGAAAACGGTGGGAGGTATCTTTTTATGTTTTGCAAGGAAGCGGTAGTTAGCAGCTGTTATAAGAAAGCAATTTAATTAACAAGAATGCTACTGGCTTTAAAAATAGCATTTTATTTATGTTTTTAGTGCCTCTTCTTTAATTCTCTGCTAATTAGCACTGTCATTCTGTGCTTTCGGTTGAAGTAAAATTGTAGTCCTTCTTCTATTTTTGGGAAATGTCCCGGTTTTTGGCTTTAAAATTCTGGTCACCCTATGCAGATGTTACCATCCAGTTCAAAGTAGGGTGTCTGAGTAGCAAACCCCAGTCTCGCGAGCAGTCTCCTTATCTGCCCTCGGATGGCCAGCTGTTCTTCTGTAGCTAGAAGGCTCTGGTATGGTCTACAAGCTCTCTCAGCAGCAGCCCGCCTTCTCTGGCAGCCATCTTTAAAGCACCTTGACTTCTTCTGATGGGAAAGAGCCTGTTCAGGCAGTTTGTAAAATCCGAGCGTTTCTCTCTGTACCAAACAATAAGGTGGACGTTTTGCAGACATTGCCCTCCCCCCCCCCCTCAGAAATTGGATTCAGCCGCTGAAGAGATTTGTTCTTGGCTAATTTTCTTTTAAGCAATGCTGTGTAATGTTGGGGAGACAGACCAGGCAATGCTCAACAAGTGGGTCTTGACATTTCAGATGTTAACCTGGTGGGTTCGGCTTGGCCACCTTCCTGTCAGCTTTAATTTAATGTACTTCAAATGGGGGGAGGGGCGGGGGCATATATTTAAGAAGGAAAGACAACTCTATTGCCCTTGGAAGTAAATTGATGTCTTGTTTCTTGGGGCCATATGTACAAAGGCTGTTTGTGGTCGCAAACAGCCCGATTCGTAGAATTGGCCCGTTTGCAAGCACAGAAAAGCTCCTAATACCGAATCGCAGTAGTTTGTGTGAATGTGTTGCGACCGAAATGCGGTAGCAAAACATTCACATTTTGCCACCTACCTCAAGTAGGTGGTAACCCATTCGCAAA
Organism: Calotriton arnoldi; assembly: GCA_963921515.1. NCBI lineage: Eukaryota > Metazoa > Chordata > Amphibia > Caudata > Salamandridae > Calotriton > Calotriton arnoldi. The sequence goes on along the minus strand of CAWUFW010000236.1, from coordinate 4,033,900 downwards.
TGGGAATGGGTCCCCAAGGGACCCCCTCCCGCTTTGTGAATGTTTTAAAAACATTTTTTAAGAGCAGGAAGTGGGCCCATGGACCACTGTCTACTCTTAAAAAATGTAAATAAAACTTTTAATTTTTCTTTTTGAAACGCATCCCATTTTCCTTTAAGGAAAAATGGCTGCATTAAAAAAAAAAAAAAAAGATTGCTTTATTCTAAAGCAATCACAGACATGGTGGTCTGCTGACTCCCGCAGGCCACCATCCTAGTTATTTTAGCGAGTTCCAATGGGTCAGAAGCCGAGACCTACCTCATTAATATTCATGAGGTGGGTCTATTTGCAACCCATTCAATTTCATAAAATGTGTCGAAGACACATTTGTACAATGGTGTTTGCAATAGCCAAATAGTGAATCACAAAAATTCGCTATTTGGTAATCGCAAACAATTACCTTTGTACATGTGGCCCCGTGGTTTAGAAGGGTTTGGAACAGAATCAGTCATACATCCAGGTGAGTGGCTAACCAACCAGCAGGGCTTTCAAGAGCCATGGACAGTCCCAAGCATTTTACTTGATTTTATTTGGCGAAATTAATATTTCTATGCTGAAGGCAGAGGAGAAATTTCTTGATTTCTCAACACCCGCCCCACCTCTTTTAAGTGTTGTAAACACATATGTGTGTCAAGGGCCTCATGAGTAAGAAACTAGAATGTTTACCACTGTTAAGCGTGTATTTGACTCATCGCAGCATGAAGCGCCTCTCGCTACCTGGGCGCAACACAACCGCAGATGTTGAAGAGTTTAGTTCCAGGGAGACGTAGAGTAATGCGTTTGACATCCTCTCATCAGGCCTGGCCTCCCAACTTCCAGACGGCTCCATTCTTTCATTATAGGTATAATCCGTCAATCAGGGGGGTTTCCGACAAGGCCCAGATGGTAAAGTTTAGCGGGATGAGCTGGTCTGTGGAGTGGTAATCCTGCCAACCGCGGAGCCTTGGGCCTGTGGGGTGGAAGGGAAATGCATTCGTAATTGGAATCCCAGAATTTGGCCTGACCACCCATCCCAAGTGGGTTGTGTGAATGTTTTGGGCAGCCTAATCGGTCTGCGAAACGCTTGCGCAATGAAGTGGGCTTGTCTTGGGGGTGAGCACTCGGAGTGGGGGTAAGGACTTCTGGACTTCTATTTAAAAAAAAAAAACACAGTGATGATACTTTACAAATGCATTTCATCAGATTGCCTCTAGGCGCTCCGGGACCGTTCACATTGTCGCATGACATTTGCAGGATGCGGGTCTTTCATGTATACCGATGCCCCAAAGACATGGTTCCCAACCACAAAATGATGTTCTACTCTAGAGGTATGAATGACGGCTCCTGACATCAGTCAGTTGATGAGTTTTTTTCTTCATAAAAACTTTTTTTCCAGTGTGCAAAGAAAATGTCACCTCCTGAAAACCCAAGCTTTAAACCTTTAAACCCTCTAGGGATTGTCACAAACAATTGCCTGTGATGGATCACCACGAGGTGTTTCTCTGGTGTCTACATTTGAGCCACAATCCAAGTCTTGCGGGGAGGTGCCCTCATGGATGAATTCTAAGGCAATCCCGGACCGAAAAGCTGAGCTGTATGGTGCCAAACATTGCCAGAAATCGTGTAAAAGCCATGCCCTTTCAAAGTCAAGGACACAGACTTGTTCCCATTCTCGGGCCAGTTCCTCAACAGATCTTCGTTGTGATCCAAGTCTTCGGGTAACTGCAAATCAAAAAACAGAAACGCAAGAATTCCAAGCGGGCCACGTCCCAGCGTAGCCACTCTCTTTCTGAGAAGTCCGAAGGACATCAAGGTGCCCCGGGGTCTTGCTCTTGGGCCCCTACTGAGGAGCAGACTCCGATGCACCTGAGTTTCCTGGCCGGTCGGCAAAGTCACAACAAATTGATGCGACTAAGGAGACCATGATTACATTTTCTGCACCTTACCAGTTCCCTCTGGTGTGCCTTGGGGCCCCATGGATCAGCAGAGGCCTCCAGCAGATTTACCACCACCAGGCAGAATGTCTGCTGAGTGTGCCCACTGTACCCACTTTGGGTTCAGCTCCTACTCCGAAGCTCATTCAGCACCCGGCACCGCTATCTACGCTGGTCCCTGCTGCGACAACACTGACACCGATGATGGAGCAGAACGTCAAACCCATAGTTCTGTAGACTGTGAACCAAATCTGTTCTGATCTCAACCTAAGCCGCACACAAGTTCAGTTCCTACTTGCCCGGCCACCACTCTTTCTGACTCAGACAAGACAATGTTTTTGCCCAGATAACCCTTTTTAATGCAGTTTGCATTTAGCTTCCATTTGAGTTCTTGTGTTAGCGAAGCCTCATTTTCTATGGGTGTTTTGTACATGTTTTTCTATTACAATAATGGCCCTTGCCCACATTTCTTTCTGGTAGGCATTGACACCCTGTGGTCTGCGCAGTTAGTTCCAGGGTCGTATGAATGCATGACATGAGGCATTGTTTTATTTTCTGTGCTCGCAAAGAGACAACTTTTCTGCTTAAGTCTAATTAACACGCTGTCCTGCACTTTTGACACAGTTTAATTAGCTTGCTATTTTATTATTTAAACCGCATCCTTGCTGAAGCCAGTGATAGGTGCGCTTCTTCTGGAGTCATCACAGAACGCTGCTAACATGCAGGCCCACTGACCCCGACCTTCATCCTGAGAAGGAAGATAGCTGTACACCGGGAGGTGCATCCGTGGAAGCACTGAGCCTGGGTTCCTGACATACACTATTAGGTCATTCCAACAGACCTGCAGATGGGTACTCCTGATATGCTGTCTTCAGTATAGAGGCTAGCAATAGATAGGCGTAACATTAGTAATGTTATGATCAAAGTCCATGATTGAATTGTTTGTATTTTTCACTATTCTAATAATGCTCATTACAATAATGTGTCTCATCTTTCCTACAATCGCAGTTCATGTTTTATTTTCAACGATTAGAGCATTTCAATAAAGGTTTGAAAATGCAATAATGAATCTTTTCTTTGTGACACTTTGGGCATGCAAGAGTGACAAACGAAAGGGTTAGATCTGTTTCTACTATTCCTTGAGAATCCGAGAGTCATTTTCTAGGTTACTGACAACATCCATAACTCTGTGGGTTTAGGAGTTTAGATGCAGTACTGTGAGCTAGCCAAGCAGACCAGTAATTACTGAATATATGGTAAGACTCAGTCTGGGCATTAGGAAGTTCTGTTGATCTACATACACAATCCTACTAGATTCATAGGAACCGTATAACATGACGCCACCAACGTTCTAGGTTTGGTACCTATTTAATGGATCTCCTGAGTAGTTTACTTGCATGAGCCCAAGGCTCCTTAATTACCTCTATACAGACACGTCCATGGTGATCAGCCTTTTTATCCTCTTTCAGCTCAATAGGAAGCATCTATTTATGTCTGTAGGTTAATCAAGCTTGACTGTTTCATAGTATTTGCCCCATTAGTATTTTCCTATCTTTGAATTCATTAAATATGGTGCAACCAGTAATCATCCCTCTTAATTGCAGACAAGCAGTGACTACATACTTAACTCAACATGGCTTCCCCAATACTGATGGAGAAGTTACCTTCATGGTTGAGGCACATGAAGCATCCATATGTGAGGTATTTTATTCCTGGTTTGACTTTCCTGCAGTCGATGCCAATTCACAAACATTTCACCCATACAATGAAGCAGCAGCTCCAGCTGCATATAGACCGTATGAATATATAGAAATTCCTTTAATATTCCAGGAACATCATAATTGGTTCCAAGGCGCCCTCCCACAGACAGTACACACTGTCAGACTGGGTCCTCAGTAATGATGGAGTGACCTGGGAAGCCTTAGCAGGCTATACACCTTATCCTAATGCACAACAATTGCAACAGCGTGAAACTCTAGCCCTCTTAAACCATTTAGTTAGACTATATCAATGCCTACTGCAGTATGTTCTACGTACAATCACTACTGCCCCAGCAAGGGCTCCTCAAGCTGGACAAGCTCAACTAGCAATGCCTGCGATTAATCCTATAACTATTAATGTCATTATGAGTAAAATCCCTACCAAACGGCAGGAAATTTCGTTTTGGATTGCTCAAAAAACAAATCAGCTTGAGGAAGTATTTTCCCATACGAGAACCCTTGATAAATTCCGAATTCCCGCTATGTGTCTTCCACTTGGTATGGTTCCCCCTGTGGAGGAGTGTAATAGGTGGGGTACCATTTTTGCGGCTATTGATGCCATCACCCATGGTACTCAGTCCATTGCCATTTTATCTGAAGTCCTTAAACAGATTCAGGCTTAACATGGAGCAGCCCCTGCCCTCAATTTGGGGATGAAACTTATTGGCAACTTTGCCACAGTGTCCTCAGCTATTTTAAGTATTATTAAGGGGGAGGCTGCTGCATTGGCAATAAGCCAATGACTCACTACAGTTCCAGTAGCAGACCAGGAACTCGAGCTCCCTAAAATGATTTCCGAAACCTATACATATATAGGTTGGGACAGTCTGGGAACCAGGCCTAATAAGCCACAACTTAAAGGCAAATCTGATGCCGAAGTCACCAAGCAGACACCAGAGTCTTCCTAAAAAATTCTGGGATAAAAATAAAGCAAAAGCAAAAACTCGGTGAGGATCTCCGCAACCAGAGTCTTCCGAAAAACATTACAATTTACGTACAGAGCTAGAATTAAACAGACTGATGGGTATCCGTATTCTTGTACACGTCCTTCTCGTTCTTTTCAGGACTTTGCAGACAGACGGTCAGAGAGAGAGGGGTGAGGCACCACAGACAAGTGGAGTATGTGACACCGAAAACGGACTCACATTGCTCTTCTGATGTCATCATAAAAAAGGAAGAGAAACTTCCACAACAAAAGCCCAATTCAAGAAAAAGAAAGTGGCTAGAATGTCTGCTAAATATGCCACAAATCCTCAGAACTGTTCTTCGGAACGAGACATGGGTGAGTACCCTGCTCAACAGTGCAGCAGAAGTCTCCATAGTTCATAAGACTCTTCAAGAGTTTCTGATGGTGAAACTGACAAATGATTACCTTCAAGTAGAAACTCCAGATCAGCGGCTGAGCCCTCCTGATAGACTCTGTGAAATCGACTTACAAATTGAGGGTGATATACTGCATGCTGTTAAAGTAATATTCTGGCAGCATTTAACTAATGACTATGACATTCTCTTGGCTAAGACTGCTTGGCCGCCTGAGTTTGTTATCAAAGTCCCACAAGAGGGAGGATGTAATTATGCCTTCCTTCCTTTTCTGTATTTGTTCCCAAAGATATAAAAACAACATATGCTACAGAATGGGTTCTCGTTCAAGCCCCTGCATTATATCAGAATCAGGCAGGCTGGGACCTTCCAGTGCTCCAACAAATCAATTTTTGCAAGATGCTGGAACAAGTTTGTGGCTTGATGTAGCACCAATTGTACTGACCCAATACAAGCCAAACTGTCAGACGTGTTGTGGTTCGTTCTGTCTGTGGCCCACCAAGGACTTGAAGTGGGCAATGTTAAAGGTTACTTGTCGGCCCTTTCAGCCTGTTTGCTGGGTCAACCATCCGTGTTAAAATAACCCGTTGTGATGTGTTTTATCAAAGGTTTGTTCCACTGGTTTCCCCCAAACCTTTTGTGATGCCACAGTGGGACCTTTACTCTGTCCTTACTTTTCTGACGTGAACTACCTTTGAACCGCTAATCAGCTGTCCCCACGGTCTGCTCACCCTGAAGATGGCTTTCCTCATCATGATGATATCCGCTCATTGCATGAGTGAGCTTCCAGCTCTGTCAGTTCAGCCGTCTGACACCACCTACTTCCTGGACAAGCTGGCGCTGAGGACCAGAGTGTCTTTTCCCCTGAAAGGTGGGACTTCTTTTCCCTAGGGCATTACTCTTCCAAAGTTCTTTGCCCCACCTCAACTCTCAAAAGAGGAGAAGAGACTCCGTCAGCCAGACCCCAAAAGGGCGCTCAGTTTTTATATGGATCGTACAAAAGACTATTGCGTTGACAATCAGCTCTTTGTTGGTGGTCTAAGGGGCAAAGAAAGGGAAAACAGCGCAGAAGCGGACTTTGCTCAGATGGATAGTCCACTTTAGTCGAATCTGTTATGTAAAGGCAAAGAAGCAGCCTCCGGAAGGATTGAGGGCCCCTTCCACCAGGGCCAAGGTTGCTCCCATTGCATTAGCTCGCTGAGGGCCTGACTACCAGTCTGGTGGTACTCGGACCGCCAGACTCATGGTTGGGCGGCGGTGGCGGTCTTGCGACTGCCACATTGCGACCCTAGTGGTCTTGCCGCCCTGGGACCGCCTACACCGCCAGGGAACCACAGTTTCCTGGGGGTGGAGTGGCGGTCCAGAGGCATCCATATGCTTAGCGGGACGACCGTGGTCCAGCCCAGCATATTAGGAGTTTCATCTCCACCAGGGTTTTCATGGCGGTTCCTGCTCCATGAAAACCCTGTCAGAGAGGAAACAAAGTGGGCCCTACAGGGCCTCCTTGTGCCTCCTGCCCTGTGGATGCACACAGAGGGGGCACAACATGTGCCCCCCTCTGTGCATGCACAGAAGTTCCAGCATTGCATGGACTTTTCCGTCCATGCTGTGCTGGAACTGTTTTTGACGTTCCCATTGTGGTGCCAAAGGAATCAACCGCTAGTGACTAAAAAAGTAATAATGTGGTGGGCGGTTCTCACGTGAATTTGGCGGTGCTGCGGTGGGTCGGTCCCAGCATCATACTTGTAATCTGCCCCTTTGTGTCTGTCCCGGATATCTGTCAGGCTGTAATGTGGGCATCAGTGCGACAGGAAACATATTTTTGCTATTCGGTCCTGGACACATTTTTCGTTTGACTCATTCCACAGACCCCCACGTGGGGAGATACTGCTTTGGTATTTATTCTGAAGGTGAGTAATCTGTGGTTCGAAGAATCCATCAGAAGGACAAGAAACGTACCTTCAATTACGCTGTTTTTGGTGGATACACAATCTGACTGCAGATTCCTTACCGGCATCTCACCTCCCCGTTCTGTGGAATGAACTCTTTTCCCTCTAAAAAGGTCCCAATTTAGAGATCTGCTCATTTGCACAGTTGATCACTGTTGGGCTTTAGGGGCGAGTTCTGAAAGGAAAGCGAGGCTGGATGATGCCTATATATGGCTCTAGTCGTCAGTCGCAGAGCGTAGCAGAGTCGACACGGAGCTGTATGATGCCAGCTATTGGCTTACAGGGCTATGCTGAAATACCTTCCAGATGCAGTCTGGTGCCTGGGGATATTGTAAAGATGAGACTCTGAGATTAAATTGAGCATCACCCAGAAAGCGTTATTGAAGATAAGTCATTTGTTCTGTATTTTCACTCCATCCTGTCTGTCAGCTACCCAGTTCATTCAAAGACCTTGCTTTTTCAGTTAATCTTTCCTTGAATGACAGATGGTGTCTGCCAAGAAGTGAGACATCTTGACACGTCATAGGGCTCATTAGTGAGTGTCTCTTTTGGATTACAGATGGTAGTAACTGGGAGTAGCTGCTGGAAAATTCTGCATCAAACTCAGAAGAGACTTTCTTGCAAATTCCAAGTACATAAAAGCACCTGGTCACCTATTAAAATAGTTGTTTACATTTTTATTGAATAATACTGCTTTCCCTCTATGTGATTTAGTGACAAGATCTATTGTTAATATGTTTAATAGACCCACAACTGCTATATATTTGTAGTCTTGTCTTTTCAGGTATGGCCTTTGAGACAGCTTTAGTTGTCTCACCAGACGTTTGTTTTTCCAAAGATATATACATATAATATACATACTTAAAGGGGCTTTTAAAAAAAATGTATTTAGAGTTTTATATAGCACAAACAAGACCCTTTCGGGTGACAGAGCGCTTTACAAAAATAATAAAGTAGGGTATGTTGCAAAATGGTAGACAGTACACAAGGCACAGTAGAAGTCGTGTGGACAAAAGTTACATAAGCGAATGGTGAGAAGTGCACATAGACACACAGTGGCATGAGCAAGGTCCGATGGGTGTCATAAACGATGTGTAGATGGCTGGTAGACCCAGGAGGAACAATGTGGCTCTTGGGGTAAGGGGAAGCGTGGGAATGAGCAGCGATACGCAAGCAAGAAAGCGTTGCTCATGCGGAGGCGGAAAGGTGCTCTCAATGCGAGCGGTATTTGTTGATTTGTACAGCTTTAACTTCTTTCCTGAGGATGGATGTGGAAGGGTTGCATCTGAGCTCAGCAGGGAGAGAGTTCCAGATTTTGGGGGCGATTCCGTAGAAGGATCGGTGGTAGGTTTTCTTTTGTTACGTTTTTGTGGCTTGAGTAGTAGGGCGCGTGTGCTTCTGGAAGGTCTGTTTCCACCGGATAGGGTCTGTTTCTGGGCTATGTAAGAAGGGGTGTGGTGGTGCAATGCTTTATGGGTCATGCGTCCAGTTTTAAGGTGGATCCTGGCCTCCTTCACTTTTTGCTTCCGCCCACCACAGCGTGCAGCAATTGGCTTTATGAATCAGGACCTTAGAAGTTTGATCTATAAAAAGGGAATAGTCAATGTTCTAATTCCCTTTAAACAGATTTTTTTAACCCACGTTCAGTACCATTAGGGCTTCCCCGAGGCCAGGCATTGACTTTCAACAAAAAACCTGGATCTTTACATCTACTTATTTGCCGAGGGAGTTTCTTGCCTCAGTTTTTCCACATACGTGGGCCTGAGTTTACTAGAGACAGACATTGTGTACATGTATTTCTGAGCCTCTCTTAGTTGGGGCACAAGTGTTACTGTGGGAAAGTTTGCCGGAGAAGCGCTGTAAACATTTATAGACCGCACTGGGCCAAGGAGCGCTCCTGTTGGAAGTGGCTGATGACAGAGGATTACAGGTTCTGATTGGCTGTTTTGTTCTATGTGAAGATAGTGCAGCGATCTGCTTGGACCTGCTCTTCGGTGCACATAACCCCCCCTCGCCCCCACCCCTCCCCGAAGAGCCATATCCTCTTTTAACCCAGTTCTAGTAGTTTGCTACGTTGGCCTCCAGGAGGTAGAATTTGGCCTTCGCCAACTAGCACAGAGGCCTCAAACCCTGGGAAAAGGCTTCCATTGGCCGGCTGTGGAGTAAGCGTCATCAGCGCGCATTCACCCGCCTCTTTCTGATGACGTCATTGCCTCTTTCACCATTTGACTACCCTGTAGACTCACTCACTGGAGGCGAGAATGAAGCCAGATGGAGCCCCCTTTCACAGGAGTGGGAGCTGAGGAGTCAGCATGACGTCAGTGCTGGAGAAACTGATGGAAACACACAGGGAAGAGAGATCGGGGGAGGATCTAACGCTGCAAGAAGCGATCAGGGGTTCGCCGGGGGTAGATCACAGCAGACACATCCAACAGATCGGTTTGGCTACCGTAGCGCCTCGGGAGGAGGTGGGGTGGACCTTTAGCACAGCTCCACAAAGGCTCAGGGAGTAGGCCAGAGTTGTGCAAGAGGGAAAGATCCGTCTCTCATCCTACGAGGAACAGGAGGCACTTACTACTAATCTACTACCTGTTTACTCCTAAAGTTATGTTCCGCAGTAGTGTGCTCCTCACCGCAAAGTGCACCAAAGCCTCGTCGGAGATCGTAAGCGCTATATAAATACAATTTACACTTACAATGTTATATTCAGGATAACCACACACTAATATGGGGTTCCACTTAGGTTCGTTTTATGCAAACATATTCTAAGAAAATCTCGAACGTTTGGCCTGGATGCCGCTCTCCTAAAGCTACATTGTGCGGCATATGCCGGCAGTAAGTAAACGGGGTGACCTCTGCGCAGTCACGTCTGTGGGTGAACTGGGTTAGAAGATCTCTAAGCAACTGGGGATGAATTGTGCAAATAAACGAAGTGCATTCTGGGATGGAAGTAGGGCGCCCGGTGATCAGTACTAGGAAACCCCTTACCACCCCACAATATGGTGCTGTCGATTTCCCAATTGTACATCAAGAAAAAGAAAACATTGTGGTACAAAAATGTAAAATATGTGGCAATTAAGCTTAGGTAATATAATGCTAGAGACGGTCCTCGCACAGGTATGTCTCAGCCTCATAGCAGCAAAGAGAAGATATAATTAGGTTCAACATATAGGCGAACGCCCAAGACAAGCACCAATCCAAGGCCAAGATGTTAAATGTTACTGAGAAGAAATCTTCCTCCTAGGAAGGCAAAGTGAAGTGGGTCTCACTCCCCTCCACACAGATCTACCTCCACAACCTTAGCCTCCCCCTCAGATGCACATGTCTTTGTTTCACCTCCCTTGCCAGAAGACCAGTCCTGCTGCAGCTCAGAGCTTGTTGCATATCACACAATGCACCATGGACCTCTCATCGATGTCAGGAGCCTCCTGGTGCCCCCCCCCCTCCCCAGACTGTGGGCATCATTCCCCCCAGCAGCAGGGTTCCTTTTGGATAGTGAAGCCTGTAGGACAGGGAGCACACTTACTGTTCTGAGCAAGGCCACAGCAGGAAGCATCCACACAGAGCCGAACTATATCGTCATAATCACACAGAGACCAACTGGATCCTCGTAATCACACAGAGACCAACAGGATCTGTGTAATCACACAGAGACCAACTGGATCCTCGTAATCACACAGAGACCAACTGGATCCTCATAATCACAGAGACCAACTGGATCCGTGTAATCACACAGAGACCAACTGGATCCTCATACTCACACAGACCCAAAATGGATCACTGTAATCACACTGAGCCGAACTATATCGCCATAATCACACAGAGACAAACTGGATCATCGTAATCCTACAGAGACGAACTGGAACTTTGGAATCATACAGAGCCGAACTGGATCATATCACACAGAGCCGAACTATATCATTATAATTACACAGAGATAAACTGAATCGTTGTAATCACACAGAGCCGAACAAGATCATCATAATCACACAGACGCAAACTGGATCATCATAATCACACAGTCGAACAAGATCATCATAATCACACAGACGCAAACTGGATCATCATAATCACACAGAGTCGAACAAGATCATCATAATCACACAGACACAAACTAGATCATCATAATCACACAGAGCCGAACAAGATCATCATAATCACACAGACGCAAACTGGATCATCATAATCACACAGTCGAACAAGATCATCATAATCACACAGACGCAAACTGGATCATCATAATTACACAGAGCCGAACAAGATCATCATAATCACACAGACGCAAACTGGATCATCATGAAATGAAATGAAACACAGTATTTGACAGAGTGCACAGCTACTCAAACTAGAGTGTCCTGGCGCATAGACAGCGGGGGGAGAAAGAGTGAAAGAAACTAGTTATTGATTAAAGAGCCACGTTTTTAGATTCTTTCTAAAGGAAAGTAAGTCTGTGTCTAGCCTCAGAGTCTCCGGAAGGCTATTCCACAGTTTTGCGCCCAGAAAGCCAAAGTATCTACCTCCAGTAAGGGCCAGGCGTATTTTGGGCACGATGGCCAGGTTGGCGTTGGAAGAACGTAAGGGTCTGGATGTAGAGTAATGGTTAACTCGTTTGATTAAGTACCCGGCTCCACCCTTGTGAAACGCTTTGAAAAAGATGGTCAAAGCTTTAAAGTCTATCCGCTCTTTAATGCGGAGCCAATGTAAGGATTTTAGAATCGGCGTCATGCTAGATCTAGGTCTAAATCTTAGGATGGCTCTGGCCGCCGCCTTTTGAACCACTTGCAAACTCTGGGTCGAGGATTTGGGAAGACCAAGGTACAGGCAGTTGACGTAATCAAGCTTTGATGTCACTAGAGCCTGCACCACAATCCTTCTGCTCTCCAGCGGTAGTAGCGGCAGAATTTTTTTTAGCATTCGAAGTATACCGAAGCATGCGCCAGTGAGATTTTGGATCTGAGAGTGCATCGACAATGTTTTGTCTATGACTATTCCTAAATTTTTAGCTTTCTCTTTTTCTGCGAGCGGGGGAGGGGGGAGCAGATCCTTGGGCCACCAGGAACTCCAATCGGGTGTTTCTGATTTTCCAAAGAAAACAACTTCCGTTTTATCCGGATTACACTTGAGCTGATTGATCTTAAACCAATTAAAGACCTTCGTGAGGCAGGACTTGATCTTTGCCCAGTCAAAGTCAGAGCCTTTATCACAAGAGAAGATAAGCTGAGTGTCTTCAGCGTAAGAAACAATGTTGGCGCCCTCTTCCTCTACCATGGATGCCAAGGGGGAAAGATAAATATTAAAAACAGTAAGGCTGAGAATGGAGCCCTGAGGGACACCAACATTAATGGCCGGGACCGGAGAAGAGAACGGTGGGAGCCAGATGTCCTGGGATCTATTATCCAAATAGGAGGACATCCATGCAAGGGCAGTCCCACCCAGGCCAATGTTTTTAAATCTGTTTAAGAGCCTCTCGTGTGGGACCATGTCAAAGGCCGCTGACAGATCAAGCAATATCAGAACGGCCTTGCCTCCCTCATCTAATTTGCCCCTAATGAAGTCTATCACTTCTAGCAGAGCGGACTCCGAGCTAAAATTATCCCTAAAGCCCGGCTGAGACTCATGAAGAAGCTTCCCATCTTCAATGTGATTTTGCAGGGCTTTGTTTACATGTTTCTCCAATACTTTAGAGAGGGCCGGAAGCAGGGAAATCAGCCTATAATTGGCAGGATCCGTCGAATCGGCGTTCGTCTTTTTTATCAAAGGAAGAATCTTTGCGTGCTTCCACAGTTTAGGCATAGTGGAGAGAGAAGTATTAAAGAGCTGGTGTACTGTAGGGTTAATTGTGGAGGCTACTAAGGAAAGGATGTTAGCTGGACAGGGGTCGGTAGGGGAACCCGACTTAATGCTTTGAAGGAGGGACAATGATTCTTCGAACTGAAGCTCCCGAAAAGCATGAAGGGGAGGGGGCTCCAAGATGTGGAATTTGCTATTAACACTATGGTAGAAGTTTAGCTCGGCCATCATAATCACACAGAGCTGAACTAGATCATCATAATCACACAGAGCCAACCATCATATTCACACCAGGCCAATCAGGATTTGTTTAATACATTTTTATTAATTTAATGTTTTTATTTTAAAAGTGTAAATGTTGTAGCAAGTATTTTCAACAAAATTGTAAATATTAAAATATAATTTAAAATAATTTTATATTGCATTAAACTTTTAACGCTTACATATATATGTAACTATATATATATATATATATATATATATATACTTAAAAACATATATTTATATATAATTTAAAATTCGAAATTATTTTATTTAACATTATTTTTAATGGGGTGTTTTTTTAAGCCCCCCTCTGTTATATTCTATTGGAGTGTGCTACACTACCAATGGGTGTCCATGTTTGGTGATGAACTTGCTCCAAGGCTTGCCTGGAGTAAATGCTTTACTGTTTCAGGTCCTTTTTGGCTGTAGTAACTTTAGAAGTGTAGTTTGTGAGTGGGTGTTTGTATCTGCCTGTTCCTCCCTAAACCCTTTTTTAACCCTCAATACACGCCTCCTTACTCTTCCCTAAGCCCCTCCCACTTAGTAGTATGTATTCCACATCATCCAGCCACTTACCGTTCCTCCTACATTTACTACAAATACATATACGAACCATTGGAGACCGCCCCAACTGGGACGGAGTACTCTGCATGGAAAAGTAGGAGACCTGGAGGTCTGCGCCTGTAGTTTAGTGGAATCCTTTTTGTAGTACTTTACTCTTACTACTGTAACACTACTAAACGTACTACAAAGTGCAGTTTGTGAATAGGTCTGAATATGATTAAGGACTATTTTAGAATTTAGAAAAGGAGTGAGTGTGTAAGCTACGAGTCCCACCCTCTAAAACCAAAACTTCCCCTTCATCCGCTCTCTTCCTCCACACTCTTAACCAACTCATGCCCTACCTCCCCACCAACCGAAACCTGCTACAGAATCCATATGTGCGATGACGTGTTTGGTGATGGCCTGTCTCATTGTCTGTCATTGGTCGCGGTCAATCAATGGCCCTTTGTGAGTGAACACTGAATCCGTACCTATGACGTGTTTGGTGATGGCCTGCCTCCTTGTCTGTCATTGGTCGCGGTGCATCACTGGCCCTTTGTGTGTGAACACTGAATCCGTACCTATGACTTGTTTGGTGATGGCCTGTCTCATTGCCTGTCATTGGTCTCCTTGCATCACTGGCCCTTTGTGTGTGAACACTGAATCCGTACCTATGACGTGTTTGGCGATGGCCTGTCTCATTGCCTGTCACTGGTCACGGTCAATCAATGGCCCTTTGTGAGTGAACACTGAATCCGTACCTATGACGTGTTTGGTGATGGCCTGTCTCATTGTCTGTCATTGGTCGCGGTGCATCACTGGCCCTTTGTGTGTGAACACTGACTCCGGTACCTATGACGTGTTTGGCGATGGCCTGTCTCATTGCCTGTCATTGGTCTCTTTGCATCACTGGCCCTTTGTGTGTCAACACTGACTCCGTACCTATGACGTGTTTGGCGATGGCCTGTCTCATTGCCTGTCATTGGTCTCTTTGCATCACTGGCCCTTTGTGTGTGAACACTGAATCCGTACCTATGACGTGTTTGGCGATGGCCTGTCTCATTGCCTGTCACTGGTTGCGGTGCAGCATCACTGGCCCTTTGTGTGTGAACACTGAATCCGTACCTATGACGTGTTTGGCGATGGCCTGTCTCATTGCCTGTCATTGGTCTCTTTGCATCACTGGCACTTTGTGTGTGAACACTGAATCCGTACCTATGACGTGTTTGGCGATGGCCTGTCTCATTGTCTGTCATTGGTCGCGGTGCATCACTGGCCCTTTGTGTGTGAACACTGACTCCGGTACCTATGACGTGTTTGGCGATGGCCTGTCTCATTGCCTGTCATTGGTCTCTTTGCATCACTGGCCCTTTGTGTGTCAACACTGACTCCGTACCTATGACGTGTTTGGCGATGGCCTGTCTCATTGCCTGTCATTGGTCTCTTTGCATCACTGGCCCTTTGTGTGTGAACACTGAATCCGTACCTATGACGTGTTTGGCGATGGCCTGTCTCATTGCCTGTCACTGGTTGCGGTGCAGCATCACTGGCCCTTTGTGTGTGAACACTGAATCCGTACCTATGACGTGTTTGGCGATGGCCTGTCTCATTGCCTGTCATTGGTCTCTTTGCATCACTGGCCCTTGTGTGTGAACACTGAATCCGTACCTATGACGTGTTTGGCGATGGCCTGTCTCATTGCCTGTCACTGGTTGCGGTGCAGCATCACTGGCCCTTTGTGTGTGAACACTGACTCCGTACCTATGACGTGTTTGGTGATGGCCTGTCTCATTGTGTCATTGCTCGCGGTGCATCACTGGTCCTTTCTGTGTGAACACTGAATCCGTACCTATGACGTGTTTGGCGATGGCCTGTCTCATTGTGTCATTGCTCGCGGTGCATCACTGGTCCTTTCTGTGTGAACACTGAATCCGTACCTATGACGTGTTTGGCGATGGCCTGTCTCATTGCCTGTAATTGGTCCTGGTGCATCACTGGCCCTTAGTGTGTCAACACTGACTCCGTACCTATGACGTGTTTGGCGATGGCCTGTCTCATTGTCTGTCATTGGTCGCAGTGCAGCATCACTGCCCCTTTGTGAGTGAACACAGAATCCATACCTATGACGTGTTTGGCGATGGCCTGTCTCATTGTCTGCGATTGGTTCCGGTGCATCACTGGCTCTTTGTGAGCGAACACAGAATCCGTACCTATGACGTGTTTGGTGATGGCCTGTCTCATTGTCTGTCATTGGTCGCGGTGCATCACTGGCCCTTTGTGTGTGAACACTGAATCCGTAGCTATGACGTGTTTGACGATTGCCTGTCTCATTGGTCGAGGTGCGGCATCACTGGCTCTTTGTGAGCGAACACAGAATCCGTACCTATGACGTGTTTGGTGATGGCCTGTCTCATTGTCTGTCATTGGTCGCGGTGCGGCATCACTGGCTCTTTGTGAGTGAACACTGAATCCGTAACTATGACGTGTTTGGCGATGGCCTGTCTCATTGGTCGCGGTGCATCACTGGCCCTTTGTGTGTGAACACTGAATCCGTACCTATGATGACGTGTTTGGTGATGGCCTGTCTCATTGGTCGCGGTGCATCACTGGCCCTTTGTGTGTGAACACTGAATCCGTACCTATGACGTGTTTGGCGATGGCCTGTCTCATTGTCTCATTGGTCGCGGTGCAGCATCACTGGCCCTTTGTGTGTGAACACTGAATCCGTACCTATGACGTGTTTGGCAATGGCCTGCCTCCTTGTCTGTGATTGGTGGTGGTGGTGGTGCATCATCACTGATCCTTTGTGTGTGAACACTGAATCCATACCTATGATGACGTGTTTGGTGATGGCCTGTCTCATTGTCTGTCATTGGTCGCGGTGCATCAGTGGCCCTTTGTGTGTGAACACTGAATCCATATTGTGCGCTCGGGCCCTTCCCTGCCTCCCACCCACAGCTGGTTCCAGCTGTCGGTAAATGCACACACGGGCTGTGGTCTCAACCACCGCTATTCCAAGCTCCTGTTAGGGAGTGAAGTTTGAAGAATGTCTTCCGAGTCATCACTTTCTGGGACTGGAGGCGCGTAATTCAGGAACCGGAAGCCTCTCTGTAACACTTTCCACTTGAGCCCGGCCTCACCACAATCCCACCCTTGAAATGGTGGGGTTTCTTGTAATAACATGATGCAGGCATCCATTCTGTAATTTACCGGGGACGAATGAAAGATTCCTATGTTCTTGCATTTTACAGACTTATAAATGTAGTTTTTTGTTCCAGCGCGCACTGCTCCAAACAGCAGGATGGAAAAATACCAGATTTATTCATGCAAGGGAACAGAACCCTTTGCCTCTTATGAAGTGGAGAACTTATTGGCTTCCGCTTTGAATATGTTCCTTTCTAACGAAGTTCCGTTTCACCACAGAGTGTGCACAGGGGCATTAACTTTCCCGGCGGCGGCAGGTGTGTAGGGGGTTGGGGTGTTACACCCCCTATTAAATGTATTTCCTGGTAAATAGTTAGGTACAGGTGCTTTCAGTTGGGTATGGTGAGGTGTCCCTCAGATTTCACCAGGAATTTATTCATAAATACAGTACAGACAAAAAACGCTCACACACCCTCTCCCTCTCTTATTTGGAAGTCTTAAAAAATGTGTTTTCTCTTAGTATCCTGTAGAAAGTCCTTTTAGGAAATAATGAAGCCAACAACTTCCAGGAATGTAAAGTATAGTTGAAAGGTTTATTTCCACAGCAGAGACCCACGACAGATCCAGTTGAAGTCAGGCACAGAATCCAATAAGCACTACAAACATTCTAGATTACAGAATCCAGTGAACATTACATTCTAATAACAACTTTTAAAGGTACATACATATAACAATTAAATACCACTCTCTACACACCCCCTTCCTATAATAAAACAAACAAAGCGAAATGAAAGAAAGTAAAATCAATAAAACAACATTAATAATACACAAAATCATCAGAACGAAAAGGAGTGACTCTAATTCGAGAACTGCTTCTTACTTGTTTACTATCCCCAGCTCCTCTAATGTTATCTGGAATAGCATTTTCATCCATGCAGCTGGGAACAGACATAGCATCACCTTCCCCTCTATTCCCTAAAGAATGAGAACGAGTTGTATCATCAAGATTATTATGCTCATGAGTGAGATCACCAAGATCAAACCAGTTAGAATCAGATTGAGTTTTGACTCTCTTATAGATTATTTTTGCTTGTTCATCTGTAAGTTTTATTACAGCATTTCGATTCCACCATCCGCGATTCTGTAACATAACCGCCATTTTGGATATTTTAACAATTCTAACAGGTTCGGAAAACCTCGATTGACCTTTGCAAACCTTAATAGGTTTTTAATGAGAACCCAATCACCTGGACACAAAGAAGTTATTTTAACATGTTTTCTCTTGTCATAATTCTCCTTATACAATCTTTGTTTTTCTTTCACATGTTCTCTGACTTTATGTAAATCAACAGAATGCGAATTTGTACTTCCAACTTTATCCTTCAGCCACGATGGACTAAGTAGAGAAATCGGTTTCCTCCCCCTCAATAAGACATACGGGGCCACATCAGTGGTAGAATGGGGAGTTGTATTATAATTCCACACCTTTTGACTTACATATTTGAACACATCCAAACTGTTCGCCAAAGCTGTTTGCACCCCTTCTTTCAAAAACTTGTTTGCTCTCTCTACAAGGCCATTTGAAGCTGGACTATACAAAGGTACTAAAATATGCTTAACAGAAACCTCCTCATAAAATTTTCAAATTCATTAGATGTAAAATGAGTGCCATCATCAGTCACAATTTCTGCAGGCAGACCTTCTATCAAAAATAGACGTTGTAGAAACGAAATGACTGACTTTGAATCAGAATTACTCACAAAAGAAAAGTACATCCACTTTGAAAAGTAATCAATGATTACAATTAGAAACTTACTATCGCTCCCAAGTAGGTTAAAGGGGCCAGAAAAATCCAATCCTAACTTTTGCCAAGGACCGTTCGGCCATTCTACTGGACACAATGGAGTGGTGGATGTGCGCCAATGTTTATCAGAACATAAACATTCAGGACAATTATCCACAAACGACTTAACTTGACCATCAATACCTGGCCACCAGTATACATCCTTAATCTTGCGAACAGTGCTAGAAATTCCTAAATGTCCCTCATGGGCAAGGGAAATAATTTTGCTTCTTAAACCCTCTGGCGGAACGAATTTGTCTTCCCGAACTAAAATATCATTTACAATAGATAATTCCGCAGCAACTTGCGCAAAGCATTTGTCTTGAATAGACATGCTCCTATCGCACGGCCAACCATGGACTAAAAACTTCTTCACTCTTTCAAGACAAAGATCTTTTCTATCACATTCAACCCATTCGTTTTCAGATAACTTGCTATTCTGTATCAAATCATTTATGGTGAAAACAACATCACAATCATTGTCCTTAACTGGATCATCCATCTCCACACCTTCCAGAGGAATACGTGACAAACAGTCTGCCCTGACATTTTTACCGCCTGGAATATATTTAATATCAAAGTTAAATTCTTGTAACCAGCTAAAAGTCTGATCAATCTAGAGGAAGCTTTGTTTGAACAGCTATCACCAAGCATATACATTAAAGGTTTGTGGTCAGTAAAAAGCTGGAATCTTGAACCCCAAATATACATCTTAAATTTTTCGACGGCCCAAGAACAAGCCAAAGCCTCCCTCTCGATGGTGCTATAATTAGCTTCAGCACTACTTAATGTTCTGGAGGCAAAAGCTACAGTAAACTCCTGACCATCAATCATTTGACTTAACACAGCACCTAATCCCTTAGAGCTGGCATCCACAGTGACGATGCTAGTTTGACCGTGAGTAAAAGCTCTAATGGCTGGTGCTTCCAAAATTAATTTTTTAACAGAATCAAATGACTGTTGGGTTTCTTCAGACCAAATGTACTTAGCATTTTTTTTAACAAATCCCTAAGAGGTTGCACAATGATAGCATAGCTTTGTATAAATCGAGCATAATATTCGCTAAGACCTAAAAATGCTCTTAACGAATCTTTATCCTGCGGTCTGGGAGCATCCTTGATAGCATTAATTAAAGATAGCTTAGGTTTTATACCATTGACAGAAATATTGTGCCCTAAATAGTCAACATTTTGTGTAATAAACTTGCATTTGTTCCTATTAACAGTCATGCCAACCGCTTCTAGTTTTTGTAAAACTTTATCCAACAGGGTATAATGTGACTCTAACGTAGCTGTATGAATTAAGATATCGTCCTGGAAAGCTTGGATACCCTTAATATGTGTAAACAATTGGTCCATTAACCGCTGAAAAACACTAGCAGCGGATGCTAAGCCGAAAGGCATTCGCTTATACATGTAGAACTCCAAAAGGAGTAACAAATGTGGTTAAAGACTGAGAATCATTAGCAAGGGGAATCTGATGATAAGCTGACTTTAGATCAATTGTGGTAAAATACCTACTACCACCCAGATTAGCCAGCATTTCTTGAATTCTGGGTAGGGGATGGCAGTCCACAACTATATTGCGGTTAAGCACCCTTAAATCCGCACATAAACGAATCTCACCTGAACTTTTACGTGCGACAACCGCAGCGGAAACCCATTCAGCTGGATTCTACAGGTGTTATAATATCCTGTAAACATAAATCATCAAGCATTTTTTTAAATCATCTCTAGCAGACAAGGGGACTGGTCTGCATTTTTGAACAACTGGAATAGCATTTTTTTAGTTTAATAATGTGTCGGAAATCTTTGACCAAGCCTACTTTGTCAGAAAATACACTTGAATATTTTGAGAATAAATTCTCCAAAGCAGAATCCCCACCAGACTGGAGAACATTTGCAGGTTCTTGTACAACAGATAAAATTGGAAGATCTCCTAAGGTAACAGGTTCCAGAATGCCCAGGTCTTAAAATGATCCCTAAATTCGCTTGGTCTTGCTACCCCAAAATGTCACGACCATTAAGAGCAACATAGATTTTAGTATAAATTTCTCTACCTTTAAATTTGATGGAATCTGAAAAATATCCAGACATCATGATATCGAATTCCCCAAACGCCTTGGGATTGACATCAGTGGGTTTGAGAAGAACTTTAGACCAGAATTTTTTGAAAGTCTTTTCATCTAGTATCGTGATTGGAGAACCTGAATCAGCCATGACGTTGATGTCAATAGGTCCTATTAATACATTACATAAGGGACCCTTACATCTTCTGGTATCACCACATAAAGTGTTAATTTCAATAGTAGACAAAGTATTACTCATGGCTTGACACAGGTCATCTTCAACATTGAGAAAAATTAACTTTTCTCCTATGTTTAACTGATTTGCACACAGTATAAAAGTGGCCAATATTTTACACGTATTGCACCTTTTACCTTGCGCAGGACAATTCACATTGTTGCCCATATGATACTTAGATCCACATCTATAGCAAGAACCTTTTTTTCAACATTAATGCTTGGTTTAAGTTTTGTGGATACAACATTTACCTCCAGTTCGTTAGAATTAGCATTAGAAGCGACATGCATAACTTCTGAACTGCAAGAAGTTTTACTAACAGAATCTTGAGTTAAAATTTTTGACGAAACAACAGAACGTTCAATGCTTCTTGCGATATCCATTACTTCCTCAAGGGATGGATTCTTGCATGTTAAGATACGTTCTTGTATCTTTTGTTATAACAATTGAAAACTAATTGGTCACGTCAAGGATGTGTCTAAATAAGTGCCAAATTGACATTTAGCTGCCAAAACACGCAAAACAGCTAAATAATCTTCGATCGATTCATCTTGTGTTTGTTTACGTTTAAAGAACATATGACGCTCAACCATGACAGATGGTTCATCTACATAATGTTTTCCTAATCTTGCTAAAGCTTCAGAAAAACATCCCATGTTTCATCACTAGATGGGGCTGGAATGACAGGCAAATTATCAAAAACATCTTGACCTGCGCTACCTAAATGGTTGAACAAAAGTGCTCTTTTCCTTGAAGCAGAATATTTAGTTGCATCAATTGCTTCTAAATAATTGTCAAAAATTCTATACCATTTGTGCCAAGGAGTGAGAGGTTTACCAGGGTTTTGTAAAAGGGTGGTGGTTGCATCACATTGTTAGATGAGGAAGACATAATGTAAGTAGCAGTAATAATATAAGTAATGTAGTAATGTGAGCAACAAACAACAAGTAAAATTATTAAGGCACAATATGTACAATAAAAGGAAAATCAGAAGTAGGAATGAAAAAATAAGTAAAAAAATAATAATAATATTGTCACCGGGATGAATAATATGAGGGATCAACAGCAGCAAGTCCCAATTCGTGTGCTAGTCACGGAAGACAAGCACCAGCAAAACCCTGAGGTGAAATGCGCTGAGAAGTAGAAGCAATGAAAAGCAGAAATTCCCAGATCGTGTGCTTATCACGGAAGATAAACACCGATGAAATCCTTGTCAGCACTAGTTCAAAGTTCGTGTGTTTATCACGGAAGAAATTACCAAGCAAAGATGGCCACCGGGACGTGACTGACGCGATGACACAAATGCGTGAGGAGCGTCTTCAACGTGATGATTCAGTGGCGTTATTAATTGCAGTTGAAGAAACCAGGCTGACGTCAGGATAGACGGTAAATCATGAGAGACAGAGCGGGGAACACGAGCCATGGAACGAAGGCACTTTCAAAGAGAAGCAAGGGAGTAACGGTGGGATGCAGCTTCAACGGTAAACACCAACTCGAAAGCCCAGCAATCAAATAGGATTTTTGCTAATACACCTCCAAGCACTGAATAAAACAAGGCAACTTTGTATAAATGAAAGTACCTTTCAATAGAAATCCAAAGTCAGCCTCAGAGGTATTCGGAGGGATCGTAGTCAGGAAGTTGTAAAATCCAACGTAAATTAGTAACAGAAAAAAATATATATATAATCGTAACTCCTTGAACAGATCGTAACTCCTAGAACAGATGGTAACTTGAGCCCAGAGCGCAATGCCTTTGGGAGTGTTGGTAAGTGATCCTCCGTAAATCAGTGGAAAGGTCAAATTGGATGCAATAAAATCCCGTAGGTCGGTGGGTCTTCAGAAAAAGTAAATCGTCGCCAATAAATGTAGAAAGTCCTTTTAGGAAATAATGAAGCCAACAACTTCCAGGAATGTAAAGTATAGTTGAAAGGTTTATTTCCACAGCAGAGACCCACGACCGATCCAGTTGAAGTCAGGCACAGAATCCAATAAGCACTACAAACATTCTAGATTACAGAATCCAGTGAACATTACATTCTAATAACAACTTTTAAAGGTACATACATATAACAATTAAATACCACTCTCTACATATCCCTACCGGTCTGCATTCCTCTCCCTTTCCACTGCCCCTTTAACCTTCTCATGTGCCCTGCGTGTCATATAATATATTTTAACATTATATGTTGGAAACTCTGAAGCTTACACCCCCCAGTCTTGCCGACGAAGCTCCGCCCCTGAATGTGCACGTGCCATGGTAGAATGTTTGCCATTGTATATTCCATTTTTCACCATCAGCACGTGGGTTAAGAGCCGAAGGTGGGCGCTACAGGGGCGCTGGCCGTGTGGGTATTCACAACATTTGTAGGTCCATAGTGTGAAACTACTCCTGTCAAAGACAGGAGTAAGTGCTGGTATGAGGGGACTGCCAGGGGAGGACCCCCCCCCCTCACTATTTCTCAGAGGTGAAGATGTTTCTCCTCAGGGAATACACTTTTCTCCGTATATGATTCAAGTTGCATGTGTAAATGCTTGTTTTCAGGTGATTTACAAATGCATATTTACTCCCTAGAGGGGGTTGTGCATGAGTACATTTTTGGAAGTAGCAGTGCTCGTGTTAAACTATCATTGACATTCCCGGAAGTCCTTGGGAAATTCTTTGTGAACCTCAAAAAGTCAGAAATCTATTTGGAATGGGACACTCCATGCCCTCAGCCCAACTCTGAGTGTAACCCCAAAAAGGATAAACCTGTTAAAAACAACAGCCTGAGACGAAAGTCCTTGCTTGGGCATAGATATCACAATCTCAGGCCGTATTTATTCAAGACTCCAAACTTTTGCACTAAAAGCATCACACATCAATCCAATTTACATGATTGTAACGTAATTCCCCATTTTTAACACAGTACTCTAGGCATCGAGTCACCTACAGCCCAAGCACCCCCCTTTGAGGTCCCCATGGCCCCGGATGTACCCCGCCAACCACGAACTCACCGCCCACAGGCCAGCTTGGTTCACCCTCCATCTGGACCCCACCAGCTGCAAGAGATACTGGCGAGCAAAGGAGAACAAAATAGTGTTCCCCGTGCTGACAGGTGCACCCCACCTGCCCTGCCATCTCGCACTGTGGCCGGTCCCGCCGTGCCCTCCATACATGTCGGCTCTCACCATTGGAAGGAGAGTCTTAGGGCATGTCGTACACAGGAGGAGACATCCGACAGCAGCACTGTGAATGGATCATGCGCTGAAGGGCATCGTGAGACTCTGGCCTTGCGGTACTCACAGTCACCCACTGGTGAATCTTCACCTATAACCATGCCATGTCTTTTGGTCCAGGAATGTCACGGAAGGTGGGTAGATGCGAATAAAGCTCAAACCATTTGTACTTGTTGACAAATTTAGGGTTGAAATAAATAATTCAAAACAAACATCTATTTATCTGGTCCATTCACATATATTCTACTTTTTTCTGCCCATGCGTATTTACGGCACTTGCATTGCTCACATCATTTTCACCAAGTACAATCCAGGCACGGGCGCTGCTGAAAGGTCGGTGTTTTTTAGAAATTTCACTGCGTGCTTTTTCAGACCCAAGTTTGTAGCTTAGACTGTTAGCTCGATGCAACAGTCCCTTATCAGCACCACCACTTTTTCCTAAAAGTACTGGGCCCTGTTGCACGAAGTTTCCTTGCCTGCTAACAATCACAGCATCCTCTCCTTCCCTGTGTCTGAGCAGCTAAGAGCGTCAAGAGGCCATAGCCTACTCTGTGGGCCGGCCATCCTGCGCTCTCAGGTCATCACCACAATGTCGCCATGTTTGAGTGCACTTGGGAGGCCTTTTCTCCACGTCCTGGGGCAGTCGGTGGTTACAGGACAGTATCCATGGTTGGTCCTGGTGTTTACTGGTGTTTACCACTGGTGTCTCCAGGTCTCAAGGTGACATGGGCTCTCACAAAGTTAGGCAGGTGAAGTGGAAAGCTGGCTTACCATCTGGCGAAGTTCTTCAAAGGTCTCAGAACCTTCTCAACCCTCATGAGATGCAGATGTCAATCAGTTATCGCGCAGTCTCCAGGACTGCAGATTCTTGCGAGTCCTGGGCACGCTCTGTTCCAGAGGCATTCTCCATGCTACTCCCCGTCAGCTCAGCTGCATGCTTGTCCTGCGATCACTGCTGCTCCTCTCCTTGCAGGCACCTGAGCAACATGTCTAACAGGAGGACACACCTGCAAGAGTTCTTCACTCTTCTAGGATTGGTTCTAGCCTTGAAGGGAAAGGACCCCGTCTGGGTGCAGGTTTGTCGTCTGCCTCAGCTGATGCTGCGGGACTTCCCCCAGAGTCCAGACAAATAGAACCTGCTGGCTCCTGAGAGCTAGAACTTATCTGGAGCTCAGAACATTGTCAAGAAGGCACAGCCAATGAAAAGGTGTGACACCTTCAACAATTGTAATTGTCAAGAAGGAAAAAGCAAATCACAGGGTGTGACACCTTCAGAAATTCGAATGCCAGCCAACCAGGCCTTGGCACAGTCTCCAGGACATTTGGACACTGAATGGGGTGGAGAAGGGAGGAGGGTTGGGGGGGGGGGGGGGACATTATCTGGGATGTGTATTTGAGAGAACAAGGTCAACCGTCCTGATCAGGGCTTTTCCTATTACAGGCCTCTTCCAGCACAACACAAAGGCGGAGGTCCCAGATGGGCACAGAGGTGTGAGTGGGGCGTGCTCCAGCCATGCATAGACAACCAACTCTCATTACAAGGACACATCATTCATATTACTAAAGCCAATAGGTCTTACCTTGGGTTTCCTTCTGGCTTTGTCCACAGCGTCAGTAAAACACAGTGCTTTTTCCCTATGGTATTTAGCGCCAACCAAGAAAGAAAACAAAAGGTGCAATCAAGTGGCCACAGTTGGCGGTCACGTCATAACGCATACGTGCACCAACAAAGCGACTCAAGCGCTATTTTCTTTATTTTTTATTAACCAACCACAGATGAATGCCGCCACTTACATCGGTGAACAAAAAAACCTGTAAGTTTCTTCTGAAGAGGGACCGCAGCAAATTGCTGTCTGCTACTCAAACAAAAACTGTATTTTAA
Source organism: Calotriton arnoldi (assembly GCA_963921515.1). Lineage (NCBI taxonomy): Eukaryota > Metazoa > Chordata > Amphibia > Caudata > Salamandridae > Calotriton > Calotriton arnoldi. Next base: position 4,007,934 of record CAWUFW010000236.1, on the reverse strand, counting down.
AATATATATTTCAAATAAGAATGGCGAAGGGGAAGGGTAATGGAGAAGCAGGTGGGAGAAGTGAGTTGAGGGAAAGCAACTGAGTGGTTGGGGGCATGAGAGAGAGAGCAACCCTGAGGCTGAGAGAAGCACACGAGGGGGAAAGAGCAACACATGAGGGTGGGGGAGAAGCACATGAGAGACGGCAACACGGGTGCAGGGGATGTGGGGGGAAAGTACATGGGAGCGAGAGCACGCAGCCACAAGAAAGAGAGAAAGCAAACATAGCGCAGGTGAGCGGGCAGGGCGAGACTGGGAACAGCAACCAGCCCTGGCGATTGCTGTCCGACTGGCCCTGGGAGGGGGGGGCTAGCAAAAAGCACCGCTCCCGCTTTTGTTACAGGGGACCGATATTGCAGCACTCCAGCCCCCTGTAACAAAACCGACCTCCACAGGCACAAAACCAGCCCACACCCCTCCGGCCCACCGGGGAAATGCCCGGTGCCCACTACGGCCAGTCCGGCCCTAGGAGCGGGTATTTGTGGCTGGAAACCTCATGCACTCTGATAAAGTGCTCAAAGAAAAAAGTAGTGCCCTAAAAGTGAAAAGATGTAAGTCAGTCAAGAGGGTGGTAAAGAGGCGATGCTCCAGCAGATGAACAAACACAAGCGGGACAAGGAAAACCATCAAATAAGGCCCACGCTAAAGCGATTGACAATAAAGCCGACCAGTAGCAAGCAAGGGGTGGACTGTAAGCCTCAGTAAATTCTTGGTAAACCCACAATAGGTCTTTTGCAACCAGAGCAACCTGCGCTGTCGGCAGGCTGGACCTAAAAATGCAATATGGGAACTGTGTTCTATTCACAATAGTTAATACCTAATCTCAGATTAGGAGTTACTTGTTCACTCCTAGGTTACCTCCAGGGTAGACACAGAACAGCTTTATTCACTGGATTACCAGAATCCAACCTGCACCCCAGCTGAATAGTTCTAAACTCGACTGGGAGACATTCATTAACTGTGTGCGGCAAGTCGAAGTCCAAGCAATAAGAAAAGATGCCTTTGAAATTCTGTATTTATCTTGTCACATTTGCTGCCCTTCAAAGACAGAGGTCAAATGTCAGGCTATGTCTTCTGACAAATTGCTGCTTATTGTTTCAACAAGAGGATTGGTGTTTACAAACTCCTCTCTCTTTACAGTCAGAGAAAGAAAAGCAAAGTAAATTATGTGACAATCTTCCTGCGGTACAGAGTGTGAAAGGAAAGGCTGTAGGATGCAATTTTTTGTAAGACACAACAAAATACAAATACCTGTGAATAAACTGTACACATTCAGCAGTTAGGGAAGCAAAAATGAAGCATTTTTTGTAATTCTGAATTGTGATGAAACAAAGATTTTAATAGGATCAAAACAAATCAAGACACTTTACTTGGTGTTGCACAAATGATAAATATTCACTGAAAGCCGATTTCCACACATTATCATTTGTGTGCAATATAGTTTTATCAGTAAACGGGTATGAAGTGCAAATTTAGTGGCCATTTCAATGGAAAATGTGCTGTCTGTAAATGAAAGTGCACTCCCACAAATTGCTTTAGTTGCATTAAAAAATCGCCCACATCATGTCCATTAAAGGTATGTGAGTCACAAAAGTTTGTAATTCTAAAAATTGGGTTGGGATACTAAAATGTGTGGGAAGCTCTGCTATAGAGCTATGCACTTTAACTCCCTGCCATACGTAGTGCAGAAACTGAGCATCCTATGGAAGAACAGAAACTCTAGAAGCAAAGAAGGGTTGGTGCTTGAATCCCAAAACCGACCAAACAGAAAACACTCAATCAACCTTTCTCTGGAGCAGAGCCTTGAATCTGGAGTAATCCTACAAAACTAAAAACATCCCTCTTACAAACTGCGTTTAAAATGAGAATGAGTGAATTTCAAGCTAGCCATTAGCGATCCGTGAGTGGACTCAACAGCCGCTTACTCTTTCGATCTAACTACGAAGATGAAATATGAATTACGTGGTGCATCATTGAATATGTAAATTTGTTTTATCTATACTTTCACACTTAACTCTTGTACATCTGCCTCCTTTTCCACTCATTAAATAAAGTGCAACGACGTCTCAATGATGCACTTCACACTAGAGAAAACCACCAATAAATATTCTGTGCAGGGGTAAGATGTGTTTTAGGTCGATCTGGGGATAGACTTTTTTGCCTGCCACACTGATGCTGGTCGGTCCACTGTGCAGATCAAGTCTCCAAGGCTAAGAGGATGCACTTCGCGAATGCTTCGACCCACCGGGACGGGCTTCAGGGCTTCGCAGAATGAAACCACATGTAGGGTAGCAAATCCACCTGGATGGAGGAACTTAAGGGACCCCTGGGATCACCAGGTCCTTGTAGACAACACCACACATACTGGGCATCGACTTTGAAGCTTCAAAGTGTACTTACTACATGCAGCAACCCTCAGTACACAGCCTGGGACGTGAGGTGAAGGAGCCATGGTATGATTCCATGGGTTAAATGTAAAGACCTGTGAACATCCATTATGTAATGTAATGCACAGGACACTTGTATAGCACTCTGTTACTCCAAAGAGTGTCCTGTCGCTCTGCACCTCAAATGTTGACTGTCTAAAAAGACCAAACCATTAATCCTGATTAAAGAGCCATGTTTTCAATTCCTTCTGAAACTTGGCAGTGGCTGAAAGGGCCTCAACTCCAGAGGTTTGAAGTCTGTTATCACCATCACTCGCCCCACAGCATGGCAGGCCTGGCAGAGTGACTGACAACTTCATGCCCAGACACTAAAGTGATACCCTTGCTCCACACAAGAGCCCCAGGCTCATTGCTTATGCATTGTAGCATCCTCCCAGCTCTGTGGGTGGGAGCATCCTTTTGGTGTGCGCTGGTCTACCAGAGCTCTGTACCTCACTGAGGTAGCAAATCTGAACTGTGGTGCACCTCTCGTGGACTTGAAGATGCTGAGTTCACTTGAAGAAACAGCACAGAGCAGAACAGGACAACGAGCTGGAGGACGTGTCTCGCCCACAGCATTAGGATTTGCTTCGGTGTAAGCTAGAATGTTCACTTCTTCACACCTACCAACAAATATATTAACTCCAGGATACCAGCTACTGCCACGTTCCCGCTACAAGTGTCTTATATACAAAGCCCTTTACCACTTTGGCTGTTCCTACGTCAGAAGTTGCATACAGCGCTGTGCTCCTTCCGGGCAGCTTCGCTCCACGTCTCGCCTGCTCACTCGCCAGCCTCGTATCCAGCGTGCTAAAGCGAGAGGGCACTCCTTTTCCTACCTCAGTCCCAATGCTTGGAGTAAGATTCCTCCCTCTATTCATTCTGATGGATCTCGCTCAGAATTTAGGGAGAAGCGTAAAACCTGGCTGTCCTAACTAGGCTTTGTTTTAAACCTCTAGGAAACAACTTTCTGCTTCGGGCCAGGACACCCTTTCGTGTGAGATGCCCATGTTATATATACAAATGACGTAACATGTCATTGTCATAATGACTAGATATGAGTAAGTATACATACGTGTACCTAGACGATGTATGTAACTTCAAGGCACGTAGATGTGGAGAGAAGATTAGTGAATCAATACGTATCTCTGTTTACTCACATTGACCATATAGTGGCCTTCGATACTCTGGAGTCAATCTTATTGTAGGTCGATTTTTGTGACATGCAGCCCTTTCCTGCCTACAAGGCACACCCTGTCTAAAAGGCCGAGATTCCACAAGTGCCTCGAAACAGTAGGACAGTGGCATGCAGCGCTATGCAGAACACTTCCAATAAACACATAGACGGGTCTCGCACTCTGATCAAGCTATCTTAAATATTCAGAATGATATGAGTTCAAAAAGGAGGAAGTATCAGACCTACGTCTGCTTTTTGGGGCTGGCTGGTCCAGTCGCTCTCTCCCATGGATGGATTTGAAACCTAGCTTGGCAAGCACCTATGGGAAAGCCGCCCCAGAGCAAGAGCAGCGCAGCTTGTATGAGAAGTGTCTATAACCTGTTCCATTCAAGTATGAAAGTGTATGTAAGGTGGCCTGCAGTGATGAATGAACCAGACATACAGCCTTCGCACTGAAGGTGAGAAAAGCCGTCACGGAGTAGATGGGCTAAAACACATAAATTACATTCCATTACTATACTAACATCAAAGATAGGGCATAGCTCTGTAGAAAATAAAAACAAGCATTGAAAATGCAATAGGTCTCGCCTTTAATTAAGTTAAAGCCATTAGCTTTGCTATACAATACCATTAGCAAAGCAAATGGCTTTAACTTAATAAAAGGCGATACCTATTGCATTTTTAATGCTTGTTAAAGGAGGCCTCGAAACGGGTCTTTATCGGGCTCTGTTTTGTGCCCTGGCACAATCGGTCCGTTTTTTTCCGGACTGCAGTGACAGCAGGCACATCATGTGCACGTGCTCACACTGCTCACTTCTCACTAGTGGAGAAGTTCATCTTCTCAGACACACTTGAACATCTGATCTTGTACTATGGTGCTGGAAGGAGAGTAATTAACGCAAACTATATATGTTCTAGTGATAAACAGGATTATGTGCACACACTCCTACTTTCTAAAGTCTATGTAAGGGATCCAAAAATGTTATGGGGAGAAGACATTGCCACTACAAAGTACCGATCACCTATCAATACTCCTTCAGCACAGTTACCTGACTGATACAATACTCGTGGTGCGGCATGGATACTCGTGGTGCGGCGTGGATACTCGTGGTGCGGCGTGGATACTCGTGGTGCGGCGTGGATACTCGTGGTGCGGCGTGGATACTCGTGGTGCGGCGTGGATACTCGTGGTGCGGCGTGGATACTCGTGGTGCGGTGTGGATACTCGTGGTGCGGCGTGGATACTCGTGGTGCGGCGTGGATACTCGTGGTGCGGCTTGGATACTCGTGGTGCGGCATGGATACTCGTGGTGCGGCATGGATACTCGTGGTGCGGCATGGATACTCGTGGTGCGGCATGGATACTCGTGGTGCGGCATGGATACTCGTGGTGCGGCATGGATACTCGTGGTGCGGCATGGATACTCGTGGTGCGGCATGGATACTCGTGGTGCGGCATGGATACTCGTGGTGCGGCATGGATACTCGTGGTGCGGCATGGATACCGTGGTGCGGCATGGATACTCGTGAATGCGGTGGATACTCGTGGTGCGGCGTGGATACTCGTGATGCGGCATGGATACTCGTGGTGGCGGCATGGATACTCGTGATGCGGCATGGATACTCGTGAGTGCGGCGTGGATACTCGTGGTGCGCGTGGATACTCGTGGTGCGGCGTGGATACTCGTGGTGCGCGTGAGATACACGTGATGCGGCGTGGATACTCGTGGTGCGGCATGGATACTCGTGGTGCGGCATGGATACTCGTGGTGCGGCATGGATACTCGTGGTGCGGCATGGATACTCGTGGATGCGGCATGGATACTCGTGAGCGGCGTGGATACTTGTGGTGCGGCGTGGATACTCGCGGTCGGCGTGGATACCGTGGTGCGGCGTGAATACTCATGGTGCGGCATGGATACCGTGAGTGCGGCGTGGATACTGCGTGGTGCGGCGTGGATACTCATGGTGCGGCATGGATACTGCGTGGTGCAGCATGGATACTCGTGGTGCGGCATGGATACTCGTGGTGCGGCATGGATACCGTGGTGCGCGTGGATACTCGTGGTGCGGCGTGGATACTTCGTGGATAGAGCGGCGTGGATACTCGTGGTGCGCGTGGATACTCGTGGTGCGCGTGGATACTCGTGGTGCATGCGTGGATACCGTGGTGCGCGTGGATACTCGTGGTGCGGCGTGGATACTCGTGGTGCGGCGTGGATACTCGTGGTGCGGCATGGATACTCGTGGTGCGGCATGGATACTCGTGGTGCGGCATGGATACTCGTGGTGCGGCGTGGATACTCGTGGTGCGGCGTGGATACTCGTGGTGCGGCGTGGATACTCGTGGTGCGGCGTGGATACTCGTGGTGCGGCATGGATACTCGTGGTGCGGCGTGGATACTCGTGGTGCGGCGTGGATACTCGTGGTGCGGCATGGATACTCGTGCTGCAGTATGGCTGTTAATGCCGCAGAACACAATTTATGCATCAATTTGAGCTAAAAAGAAAAAAAAAAACACAATGACCTCTTGCAAGGGCAAGTGTTTTTGTTTGGAAATTGGGCCATGTAAAGCTTAGAGAAGTAAGGGATTATTGACACTTGTAGATGATACAATCTTGTAACAAACCTTACCCTTCAGCGATTTAACCAGATATATGCGGATTATGCTCCTGTGCTCTTAACATACATACATACATACATACATACTACCGCTACTATGACATATATGAAAGATGACATAATGAGAGAGGTGAGGGGATTAGTGGGCTAAACTAAGAAATGTAACTCACAGACTGGTATAAGAAGGTGTGTGCTCGTTTATAGCTAGAAAATGTTTGAGACATATGTCCGTAGGTGAATTGTAACTTCCTGGAGCCACATTGCACTATTGCTTCCTTAGACATACAGGAGTAAAAGCTTGCAGGAAGATGGGTGGGATGCACTAACGAGAGCCTTACCGAAGTTCTTCACGTGAAGTGAAATATATACTTGCCCTACTGGTGCAACAGAGGAAAAATAATGAGCATAAGGAAATGAAAACGGCAACAAACAATACAGCAACTGTTAGAAGCACAAAGTCAGCATTCTCCATCTAGCTTCTTCGAAAGATTTGAATTAGTGCATGTTCCAGAACACTTCTGTATGCACAGTTAAGCCCTTTAGCAGAACTAAAAAAAATAGCGCTTCTACCTGCCAGAAGCTTCTTACAAGCCTACAAGTGTCAGCTTTATCTCAGAATTTTGTTGGAAAATTTACTTAAACCCACATATGATCTGGAAAGAGCACTTTCACACTTTGGGGCCTGTTGGAGCTAAAATATCTAAGAAGAATGGTGGCTCTGCCTGCTAGATCCTTACACTCTGTCCTAGGTCTTATCACAACTTATAGTTGGATGTCCTATGCATCTCAGAACCAGCATCCAAGTGCTTCCCGGCCAAAGAAATCAAAGGACCAGTGAGGTCAACAAGCAAAAGGCTGGTTTGTCACCTCATGAACTAAAGCTGCTTTAAAGTGTTGCTCGGATCCACCCTGAGGCGGAAAAATGTTAACTTTAATCTATAAATATGATATAGGGTCAACCTGACAAGCATGGTTTACTCTGGCAAAGACTAAAGAAGCATAACCAAATCTTTTGAGTGCCTAGGCGTACGCAGCTAATCCAGCGTGAGTGGGTATGAGGCAATTAGGTGTACCAGCTCACTTACAAGGCCCCCCATGACAACTCTGCACATATTTCCATGACTATGGTCTCAAATTCACAATATGCTTTGAAATCCAAGTTACTCTATACCGCTAATGCGCGCCTGCAAAGCATTTCTATTCCAAATGTCAAGGCTGCCAAAAATAATAGATAAAAAAGAAAACATAAACAAGGAGTTTGCGCCCAATATTTGCATAAAAAAGCAAGGCTAATCTACTTTAACCTGACAGAATGGACGTGATGATCACTTTTACCAGCAATACAGAAGTGACACTCAATGAAATGATTGAAGTTACAGCAACTCACTATGGAAAGAGGTGGGTTTTAAAAAAAAATTAGATGCATGCTTGAGCTGCACTCGTCGACGAAACAAATAGTTAAAGTGGGGGCAGGCAGAGCACCGTCTTCGTCACAATTTCCCTGAAGGCATGATTCGAAGCTAAGCAGGCCACACCCTCACCAGGGACCTGCCTGTGGAGCTGGAGATATCTCTTTGACAGGAGACTTTAAGTCGATGGGAGGAAGGGTTGTGACGATCTACATGTCTAGGATTTTAAGTGCACATCACTTCTGTAAAGTAGTCGTATGCATTGGAACACATGACATTGTTTATTGTGATGCATACATCAACTACTCGTGCTTACAGGTGCAAACGGAGGACGATAATACAGCTCTGATGATTTAGGGTACAAAGTGGTTATGGGTGGAGGTGTCCGGGATGGAGAGATAAGAGGGGTATTTTTGTAATGTCAAATAAGCGGTGTTAGAGATGGGGGAGAAGAGCACCGGCTAAGTGGGGCTGGACCCATCCCATGATATTTTAACCCCAACAGGAGGGGGGCGGGGTTCTGGTTTAGGAGATAAAAGGAAGGTTCAATGCCCGAATGTTGCTGGAACTATGCTTCTAGTGGGATCTGTCATAGTATGGGATAGCCACGGTGCGGTGTGCTTCGGAGTACGCGACTTGAAAATAGGGAGACTGGGTCATTGTCCAAGGGCCCATTATCTCTTGACGTCTCATAACACGGCGCAGTGTCGTGAGATGGAGTGAGGCCCGGGCAATGGTTTTTTAGGGCTACAATAATAGGGAATACTGTATGGCACTTGTAGATACGAAGAGGCAGAGTTAATCAGGAGTGCCATCCCTGGAGTTTGAGGAGCTGGCGGGTAGTGTGAGGGAGCTTCTTGTTATAGTGTTTTACAGCCCATACAAGTGACAAGTAAACAGAAGAGGCGCAACACTCACCTGAAGTCCTTGTCGCTGGATGTCATTTTCTCCAGCAGGTTGGCGATATGGTAAGAGGCGCTCGCCATGTTACTACTGGGGGTAGATACAGACAGCTAACTGGTTGGGGACGCTGACACCGGAGGGTTGTACTACTCCTTTTGCCGGGACCGTCTACGCGGTCAGATCCTAAGATCTATTCTGTTTGTTGCCCAAGGCCCTGTGGTAGGGGGGCGCGGCCCTCTTATGGAGACTGTACCCTGGGGCAGTGGTGGCTGGTGACATTTGAAAGTGGTGGGGCGTAAAATTGTCGTATTGCACTGCGGCGAGCGAGCGTAGCGAGCGAGTCCGAATCAACCTAATTTTGAAAAGAGTGGGAAAATGGTGCATTTTCAAGCAAATTTTAGGAAGCAGGAAGGTTCATGAAGCAATAATATTGAATTATTTATCATTTAAGAAATCGCCAATTTTTATGAGCTATGGAGGACAATCTTTGCGTATGCTGATGTTATCATTTGCCCATATTAACCTTTGAACACACTGATACACTTGTAATGGTTTTAACTATACAATAAATACATTCATCGACTGTGCAGTGCTGTACAGTGCTGGGAAAGAGCAGGCTGGACCCGACTGTGTCAGTCGCAGCCACTTAGCTCCGACTTGCAAGCAGGCACACAGCCCACTGAGCTACCCTGATGGCCTCCTATGACAATGTTATTTGCCCCTTGTGACACAGCCTTGACCAGAGAATCCCCTGCTTGAACTGGGGCCCATGACAACCTTCCTATGCCGCACTGAGTCTAGAAGAAGGTTTGTACGGCTGCCGCCGGTACTGGTTTGAAAGCTCTGACATCAGCAGCTTTCACTGGAACTACTGTGCAATTCAGACACACTTCCTCTGAAAACTGAAACCCTGCTAAGGTCCCACATATTAACCCTTTCAACAATCACCACGTTACCCCCTTCAACTCTCTGCGCATTCTGAAACACTTTCTTCAGTGAGACCCAGAGGCATTCTGGTACTTGCAGTCTTTCACACCACATCAATGTTAGTATTCTGGAGTTGTTTTCTAGTGAGACTCTGCGGTATTCTGGTTCCTTCAGCCATTCACATCACAGTCTTTCCTGTATTTTCTCAACTTAAAGTCAATATAAAATGCATCTAATTAATCACCTTAGATACGTTCTCCAGATAGTTTTCTGACGCTCTTTGAGTTCTGGGTTATTATATGAGTATATTATATATGCCATGAAAAATAGACACACCATTTTACAAAATCTGCATCACCCAAACAATTACCTCTGCTCAGCTATCAATAAAAGAACAGAGCTTCCACTTGCAGGAGCCATTTTACACATATATATTTTTCGTTTACAGGTGCAGTTTAGACAGCTGATTGGAGCACAAGGTTACACGCATAAGCACCGTAATGGCCAAGGGAGGCTGAGAAATAAAATAAAAACAGAAGGGCAATCTCTGCAAGAAGAAAGGGCCTCCCTCAGCCACGCAGTTAATAAATCCCGGCCGCTATTTTAAGAAGCGTGGGGATTTCGGTTAGCATAAAGGACAGGGGAATAACAGAGGCACTGCCGATGAGGAGCCGAGAGAAAAATATGAGATAGCATCGGGGGAGACGCGGCTGGAAAATAGGGCAACTTAATCACGACTCACGAGACGGAAAGGAGACGCGGTTTGGGCCTGCCAGCTGCGCGCCACTCCTCGCCGCCACTGCATCTGGGTGTCCTAGGGCCCACTGTGTCACGTAGACATCAGCTGATTGGCACTGAGATAGGCAATGATTACTAGCTGTTATTAATTGATGAGAGAAATGACACTCTTGGTTCAGCAAGAAAGGCACCCCTATACAGCACAAGGTCAGTCCATGTGCCTGCTGTGTAAGGGGGTTTCTGTAGAATATGACTTTACATTAGGAAGTGAGGCCGTGATTGTTGTGGTGTACAGTGTGTATTGGGCAGTCTGTTACGTGAAGTACATTTTGTGGTATCAGTGTGTATTGTAATGTGCTGTAGGTGTTTTTGTTGTGTGTTGCATGTAGCAATTTTATAGCATCTCTGTATTATTTTTCGCATGTCTCTTAATGTATTTTCCGCTCTTTTATGTCCCGTCCCTCCTGCCCCTTTTGCTGCCATCTTTCTCGGCCACCAACTAAGTGTACCCTAAAAAGAAGGATGTTGCCGTTGGATTCTTAATGCTGCCAAATTAATCATTAGACTTAGTCCTCGGGACAGTCGCGGCTCGCAATTCTCGGGGGGGGAAACATCAAAAACGTACCTTCCTGATCCCGCGCCGCCTCTGCGTCCAGTTCCTGGGCCGGTCCGGACTCCGGAACAGGTCTGGGCCGGTCCGGAGCAGGAACAACTTCAAAGTGCGCGGCCGGTGTCTCACTCTCAGCCAATCCAGACGCTGCATTAGCAGCGCCAGGATTGGCTAGGGCACGGATACGGCCCACCCACTAGGAGACCGGGGGGCTGCGACGGCCTCTCGGGTTCCCCCCTCCCTCGCTCTCCTGAAGGTATAGTACAGTGGCTGACCGTGCGCATGTACGGGCTGGTCATAAAAATGACCAGCCCAAACCCGAACATGCGCACTACGCGCCGCTGTCAGTGACAGTCTGAGACTGTCACTCAAACCGCGTTGAGTGCTGATGTAGCCCCGCCCCCTTCAGCGGCCGATTGCCGCGCGCTCGTGTCCCAGCAGCGCGAGAGTGGAGGAGTTGAGAGAATTGCTTCATTTGCTTGCTATAACGAATTTAGGGGCGATGTGACTAGTGGGGCAACGCCCCAGCGCCCCCAATGGACGCACCGCCACTGCCCTGGGGGTTCCGGGCAGATGAGCCCGCCCGGCCTCCCCGTGGTGTCCAGATATCAACCCTGCTTTTACATCCGGGGAGGGAGGGTAGGGGGCTTGCAGGCTGGGTGGCAAACAGGTCTCCCCCCCTCAGCGGCTTCGGTTGGTTCCCGGATGCTTCAAACAGTTCAGACAAGAAAAAAACTAGTCCAGGAGCAGCGAAGGGAGGGAGGGTATTCGCGCACGACGCTCCGACGGAAAGGGTCAAAGTTCACGTAAGGCGCTGTAGCACGTAGGTCAAGCGCCTGTTAGAAATACGTTGCTTCCCATTGGTCTTCCCGTCTCTCAACCAGACGAAAATTTAATTTCAATTGGCTTGTGGAATTGTCAGTTAGTCAAGGACCTTTAACGTGAAATATTTTACACTGACACAAAGAGAGGACTATATTATTTGCTGCTTGCCATCTCACGTTCAATGAAATAGAAAAGGGACTGGGATAGCACCACGACCTCAGCCGTAGAGAAAATCTTCCTGCTCTCCCGAAGGCACTTAGCTCTTTTGTGCAGGAGATGAGAGTAACTGGCATCTTTTAGGCACAAAATTAGCTTTAGGGCATTACACGTGACAGTTGATGGTAGTCCAAAGTGCTAATTAACTTGCAATGAAGGGAAAGAAGTTTTAAGCAGGCGAAAGTTAAAATAAAACTGTTTTGTGGGTTTGTAAAGTCGGGAGCCCCGCTCGCCAGATGCGCAACTAGATGCAAACTTTTTTGCGCTGTTAGGGAGGTTACATTTTAAATGGGGTCAGCGCTGGGCAGAACCATCTTCAAAGCCGTGCCATGACTATTAGTGAGCTCCCCCTTCACTGTTAAATGATGCATTTTATTAGTCATTGAGGCTGGACTGCGTGTTAGCACGTCCTGGGTGGCTGCCAACCAATCACAGAGCCGACTGCAACCACGCTGCCTTCATGCTCCAGGCGTGAAGGCAGCGTGGTTGCAGGAAGCCTGGAGCATTGGCTCGTGTGCTTCACGGCTGTTAGAAGACTTTTCTTATCTGCTTGTTAAAATAAACAAGCAGATAAGAAAAGTCTTCACGACAGCTGCAAAGCTAGGCGAGCCAGTCCGGTGGGCCGGCCAAAAAAGGGAAAAGGAGGCACTCTGGAAACCTTATTTCCAATGGCAGCGCACCGTTTAACATAAACGGTGATGCAAGCCAATGGGAATAAGGGGCGGGGCTTCAAGCCCTTTACAGAAAGTACTCATCTGCAATAAATCTCGCCGAGCGTTGCTGCGCATGTGCGCAGCAACGCTAGGCGAGACCTAAAAAATGAGGGCTTAAAGAATAGTAATGGTATGCCTGAAGAAGGCTGATTAACTGAATATCGCGTGATTGAAACATTTTAAGCCTTGCTGGCATTGCAGAATGTTACACCTCACAGTCTAGAATATTTTTGATGTGATTCAGGCCTAGCTAATTTTTCTACATAATGTTTTCTATATAAATGATTTCCTTATTTGTTTTTAATGGTAAGCAATATAGTGGTGCAGAAGGTGTAGTAGACGATGAATTTCAGGTTTGAAGTATGACGCTATTCTCTTTTCACCCAGCACTGCTCTTGCCAGGCTGGACTAGAAGCCCCTGGAAGCTTCTGGGTGCCAGATTCCTTCTGGGCCCACAGTTCTTGTGCAGTCAGATGTTTTTTCTCCTGTTTGTTGTGAGAATTCGTGTGGTATGGGTCTATCCGTGGCTGTGTCGTTGAAGCTTTGTCGAGACTGAGATGTGGGCTTGTTGGTTGCCCTGTGTTTGGGTGTGTTTTAGTGGCCAAGCCTTTTGAGTCTTGTGGGCTCCTGGACCCTTCATGGAGGCTTTTGGTTGGAGGCCATGTTTGTTCATCTACTTGGGAGCGCCTTCTGGGTGTGCTGTGGTTTGCTCTCCAATGAGGCCTCTTCAGCCTCTGGGTCAGTTGCTCTTATGTCTTTGGTAGTGCTGGCAACATTTTATCGACTCAGAATGTGTGATTTGTAGACTGAACGTAAATTGGTTTCCATTATTCAGTGTAGTGGCACTCATTTCATCATCTCCGTAACAACAAAAGGCGGACTCAAGAAGAAAGAGTTTTGTGTGGCTTTGGTGTTGGCTGGCTACGTTCTATTGTCCAACAACCAACTCTGTCCGCCCCGAAGCTGCCCGGAGTACAGTTAAAAGCTGTCAGAATAACTCCGTGTTTGAGGGATGCCCTTCTGTCTGGAGCAGAAGAGAGGTACATCCGAATATAGCCGCTTCAATCCTTCATTCGTGCCGCCTTAACCACATCATAGGGCTGAGCGGGCCTCAGCTGCTGTCTGGAAGAGGCTGCCCCTCCCTAGCAGGGAGTGACTGCCCCCCTCCCCCAGGAGGGAGTGACTACCACACCCCTCCCTTATCCCCCCGCCCCTTTCAGCTACTAATGACACTTGTACGTCTGACAGCAGACTCAGGAATATCTGTGCAGAGAATGGGGTGCAGCTCGCAGGCTGTTGAAAGGGGGAGGAGTGGTCACGCCTTTCATCTGTGCTTCACCGTGCAGCCCGTCGTCTACGAGAGCAGCGTGTCTGGGTATGATGCCAGGAGGCGACAAAGTACCAGGGACTGACGGCGAACACCGACTAACATTCACAAAGAAACCTTAATGTAACTTCCGTACAGTGAAGCGTTGACACTTTTATTTCTTGCCAACAAACGTGTTGTTAGTCTGTGTACGTGTCACATGCATTTCCCACACATCGTCCACGTTACAAACTGCCATCCTTCCTACTAAGTGCATCCTGCAAAGCAGCGTGCTACTCACTCGTCCATCAAAAGCGCTTCTGCCCTCGTCAGGGCGCTATATAATCCCCCTTACGGTTCTCATGCCAGCGAAGACGTCTCGCTTTGCACTTCACATCTCTTACTTCATCTTTCATCTCCAAGAAAGTTGCTTTTCCAGATGTTGTGTTTCTAGGTTTTTTATGTTGCATACTGTGAACTGACTCGCTTCTAGGAGTCTGATTGACTTTATATTGTGAGTGGGTGTTGGTGACCGCGCACGTTTGAGAGCTCTGGCGTTGAAGCTGACGGAAATGCGAGTTTCTCTCAGTGCCTACCAATGTGCTGGCTCCTTGCACATCCAATCCTTGGCCTCTCTGCAGGACGCAGAGCGATGGTCACTGATGTGCCAGTTGTAATTGTGTTTGTATGAAAAAGTGTGCGAAGGAGGTATGCAGTTGTTGAACCACTGACGGCGCCAAAAGAAAAGAAAGCGCCAAGCTTTCATGCGAGTGTGTGGGTTACATACGTGTTTGGGGGGTTAAGAGAAAGAAACGGGTTTCAGAATGGAGACATTTTCAATCTCAATATTTCAGAACAGAATCAGTCTTGTTGCTAACTTATTTGATACTCTTGACAAGAACTGTCAAAGCCGATGGGTCTGGCTTGTTTCAGGCACTGGCCTGTTGTTGTGTTATATGTCTGGATACAATAACAGAGAAGCACGCGACACTGGTCATGCGGTATCCTGTGTGAAGCTCTTGGATAATGCTTTAAACCGCACCTTTAATTACACAGGCAAAGCCTCTTGGAAAAGATACATAGTTATGATGTGTTGGCCACGCCCCTTTTAGAGAGCTCTACATTTTAACATCACACATAAATGTTATGTTAATATATTTATTAAGCGCGCGAATATCCGAAGGTGTCTTGGCGCTAAAGGGTAGAGTGAGCAGGTTCCTGTAAGGCGTGGGTCTCTATTTCTCAAATAGCCAAGTTTTCAAGGCCTTCCTGAAGGCATAAAGCACTGGCTACTGCAATACAATATGTGTTCTTTGAGTGGCATCAATGTGCTAAGAGGCCAGTTGTGCACCACATTATTTTACGTTATTGTGGGCTGTTCACGTGGCCGCGATCCTAGGACTGGTTAAATTATATGTATGGTAATTAATAGTCTCATTTTAGCACCCGCTGGGTTATGGTCACCTATCACTTTCTGTAGTGAATTCAAGAACCCTATTTCCTCTATCACTTCATCATTTTTTGTCGAAAGTCTACCAAATTTCGAGTAGCCTTCGGGAAAGCCTTTGTTAGTGCGCAAGGGAACTTGGGTCAAGGCATGCCCTGGATTTCACTCTAGGAAATCTATGAAATGTGGTTGACCTTTTTAGGTCGCAGCAGATTCCAACGTCTTGGGGACATTTGGAAAACTTCCCTGGGAATGCATCCTTTTATTGTTTACCATTGGCTTTGTGGTTTATAACTCACATTTGCTTGCTTTCTATTGGCTGGCTATATTCGTTATAGACTGTACAGCTTGAGGTGTCCCTTCCCTTGCCCCTATCCTATTTAAGGTATCCTTCCACCAGTGCTCGATTTCTGTAAACAGGCCTTGAAATCTTTTTCTTATCTTGTCACATTTGCTGCCAAATGTCAGGCTCTCTCTTCAGAGGGAGCTAGGTGTTTACTTTTCTTTCTCTGACTTCAAAGTGAGAGGATTTATGAGACAATCATGCTGGCCACTGGGCCTGTGCTGGATGGAAGGCTGTGCCATGTTATTTGTTTCTAGAACACAACAAAATGTAAATGTCTGTAAATGAATTATGCATCTATGTCAGAATATATCACAACTAGGGAAGCACATTTTTTGGTCATTCTGAAGTGTGGTGGAAACAATATTTTAATACAATCAAAACAAATCAAATCAATACACTACGTAATGACATTTCCACACATTCCCTAGCAAAGAAGGGGGACTGTAGGGCTTGTTAACGGGGTCCAGCATACGTGCCCAGTCAAAACATTACATAAAGAGTATGCTGTTCCCCAGGGCGGACAACGTTTTAAGGAGGGGAAGGGAATTCTCCTTGTCGGAACTAGAGTCCTCACACACCCAGCAAGCTAGGTGTCATGCTTCATCATCTGGACTTGCTCCTCGTCGGGTCGGCGCTGCAATACCCAACGGGCACCCGTAAAGGGGCTCTTTCGCGGAGATCTTTAGTTCCAGCCGTATGGTGCGTGGGTGTGAGGGCCCTAAAAAACAGTGTAGATGTGATGTGGGTGGGTGACGTTAAAAAAGGTTGGATAATCCAAATAAACTATTTATTAAGGTGGATATCCACCTTCTTAAAAGCAAACAGAGTGGCCGCTCTCTGGCTCTATGGTCCAGTGGAGCTTAGCTCATCTCTCAAAGTGTGGTCGACATGTTTCATGCATTGTGGTCACTACTGATCCATTGCATTTCATCAGGACCTATTATTTATGCTATCTACACGTGGTGATGGGAAGGGAGACTCCTACCTACCACACTTCATGGGTGCGAGCGCAGAGTCCCGCCAATACTAGTGGTAACCTAACTGAAGGGAAAAAACTCACTCCATTCGGTATTTTGGGCTCCAGACACCAATATCGTGGTGTCCTGTCCACGCTGGACGTGCGCCGATAAACCTCCCGCGCGCCGAGCCGCAAAAGCCGGCTTTTTTCCTGGGGAACAGCATACTCTTTATGTAATATTTCCACACATTATCATTTGTGCACTGTATACTTTTATCAGTAAAACTATATGTGAGTACAAATGTAATGGTCATTTCATTCGAAGATGTGTTGTCTGTGATGGCAGTACGCTACCACACCATTATTATTCTACTGTACCCTACTCCACTCTACTCTGCACCACTTAATGTCACAGCACTCTATTGTGCACCATTCCACTCTATGCCACTTCACTCTACTCTGAAAGAATCTACTCTGCGCCACTCCACTGTACGCCAGTGCAATCTACGCTGCACCACTCCACTCTATGGCACTCTACTCTACTCTGCCCCACTCAACTCTATGCCACTGCACTCTGTGCCACTGCACTCTATGCCACTGCACTCCATGCCAATGCACTCTACACCACTGTGCTCCCTGCCAATGCACTCCACACCACTGTGCTCCATGCCAATGAACTCTACACCACTTTACTCAAAATCAGTGCACTCTACGCCGCTGCACTGTGTGCATATTCTACTCTGCACCGCTGTACTTTACGCCACTTCACTCTAGGCCACTCTGACATTCCACTCTATGACACTACACTCTACGATACTCCACCCTATGACGCTCTACTCGATTAAACTCTACTCCACTCTAGGACCCTCTACCCAGTGCTTAATTTGCACACAAAAAATAAGTGCCAGGGCCTTCGTCATTTGGCCACCACAGCACGCACCCACCATTGCCCCTGCCAGCGTTGCCAATGACAGTGCCTACACAACTACTAATCATCACTCTGCTACAAGTGTGATATTTCAGACTGGTCGAGGTCCCCAAAGCTAAAAGAATGGCTTGGGCGGCTGCTATTAGTTGTTTTTAATATATATTGAATTCATAAACAACTGTTGTTCTGCTCATCTTTGAATTCCACAAACAGCACCACCTTGTGGCAGACTGTCATAAATGCTGGTGTTGACAATTAAGTGCCGGTGCCGAGCACCGGAAACCCCCAGCTCGAATTAAGGACTGACTCTATGCCACTCCACAAGAGTCTACTCCACTCTATGCCACTTCTCCACTCTACAATGCTCTACTCAACTCCCTCACCACACTCCATGCCACTTTATTCCACTCTCTTCTATGACACACTACTCCACTCCACTACTCCCCTCTACACCACTCCACTCTATGACACTCTACTCCACTCTATGCCATTCTCCGATACTCTACTCTACGGCACTCCACTCCATGACAATCTACTCCACTCTACTCTACAACACTCTACTCGCACTATGAAACAACCTCTATGCTACCCCCTCTGCTCTATGCCACACCACTCTACAACACTCTATGCCACTCCACTCTATGACACTCTATGCCACTCAGCTCTACGACACCTAACTCCACTTTACACCCTTCCACTCTATGACATTCTACTCCCTCCATGACACTCTACAACATTACGCCACTCAACTCTACTCTACGCCACTCTGCCACTCCACGCCACTCATTCCATTCTACTCCACTTTACGACACTCCGCTTCACTCCACTCCATTCCAGTCTCCTTTACGCCACTAACTTTTATCCATGCTGAACAGCAGCATGCTGGTGTACCACATGGCTAAAACATTGGCAAAGGAAAAAGCTCTTGCATAGGTGTGACCTATTGGCTTTGCCAATGCTTGTTTATCAGTGGATCAGTGACATTTTGCAAATCTACCTTCATTAAATTTGAAATGCACGGAGACCTCCTTGGACCACTGGTGTGTATGTGTCAAAAATGGCAAACATGATCCAGCCATTTTGAAGAAAAAACAGTTTGAAGACAGTCTGACATTATCAGTACTTTGCCTGTGACCACAACAAACTGAAGTGTCTGGAAAACCTGGTAAGAGCAGGACCCATAGAGCTGTTCAAATTGAGTGTTCCAGTTCAGGCAGGACTATTCCTACTGAGGCAGGGCCAATGCTCGTTTGCACATGGCTACTGCCACCCTAGGGTGACTAAGAAAAGCATTGGCAAAGCCAATAGGTCAGCATTGCGGTTGTCAGCGCTTTTTGCAAATGCTGTGCAGCTTCAGCCAAAATAAAAATTTAACAAAAAAAAAGGTACGAGGATGTGGCCACTGCTGCCAGTAGCATCACTCTGTAGGTGTGCGCATGCGCGACAATATGTGTGCGCATGTGTCCCCAAGCATGGAATGTTGTGGGCCCCAAAGCAGATACCACTTTGATTAGTTAATAAAAAAATTAAATTTAATTGCCACAAATGTTCCACCCATCAGTATATATAAGAGACATGAGAAGTGACAAGACAGTGGTTTATCCGGTGTGGTCACAGAGCTATCCAGCATCGAGTTGTTGGCCCTCTGTGCGCCCTCGAGTAACCCCCGGAGACTTTACATTATACTTAATATGAATCTGTGTGGGCACAGCACACTCCCAAGGTGTCCCTCAGCTGTGGATGATAGATTCCAGCAGTCACAAAGGGGTTTTTCCTTTTACAGGCAATAGTGGTTCTAACATGTTGTTTGTGTCACAGATCTGTGGAGTGACCATTAGCTCATTTTGGCCAATCTTGAGGTTTTATGGGAGCCTCCTGCAGGTTCGTGGCCACTCCCCAGCTGGTTCATGGCCGTTCCACTGGTGGTTCATGGCCGTTCCACTGGTGGTTCATGGCCGTTCCACTGGTGGTTCATGGCCACTCCCCAGCTGGTTCATGGCCACTCCACTGTGGGTTCATGGGCGCTCCACTGCTGGTTCGTGGCCACTCCCCAGCTGGTTCATGGCCACTCCACTGTGGGTTCATGGGCGCTCCACTGCTGGTTCACGGCCAGTCTCCTGCTGGTTCACGGCAGCTCCCCTGCTGGTTCATGGCGGATCCACTGCTGGTTCGTGGCTGCTCCACTGCTGGCTCAATGCAAAAAACAACAATTGATGGACAGAATGCTGCACAATGTCAAACATTCACCACAGTACAGAGATCTGGGCCTAAATCCATCGTTTTTTGCTCACCATGCCATTCTAGTTTGGACCCAGCCACATGCAAATCAGTCTTGACCCTGCGCCCAAAGGGAACAGTCCAGCCCAAACTGCCAGGCCATGTCCTCCCTGGACTGGAAAAAAGCATCCTAGGACCGGTTACGGGGTTTCACCCCTCATCAGCCAGACTAGCTTGAATCCAGTGGCATGGAGAGCACGGGACCCACGTCTGGGCATCCCTGTTCGACTTGGGGGTCACAAATGCAAAAAGAACAATTGATGGACGGAATACTGGTTCATGCCGCTCCGCTGCTGGTTCATGGCCGCTCCCCTGCTGGTTCAAGGATGCTCCCCTAATGGTTCATGGTCACTCCACTGATGGTTCATGGTCACTCCACTGATGGTTCATGGTCACTCCACTGCTGGTTCATGGTCGCTCCACTGCTGGTTCAAGGATGCTCCCCTGATGGTTCATGGTCACTCCACTGCTGGTTCAAGGATGCTCCCCTGATGGTTCATGGTCACTCCACTGATGGTTCAAGGCTACTCCCCCGATGGGTCATGGTCACTCAACTGCTGGGTCACTCCCTCTCCACTGCTGGTTCACGGCCTCTCCCCTGCTGGTTCACGGCCACTCCTCGGCTGGTTCACGGCCTCTCCCCGGCTGGTTCATGGCCGCTCCACTGCTGGTTCACGGCCGCTCCCCTGCTGGTTCACGGCTGCTCCCCTGCTGGTTCACTGCCACTCCTCGGCTGGTTCACGGCCTCTCCCCGGCTGGTTCATGGCCGCTCCACTGCTGGTTCACGGCCGCTCCCCTGCTGGTTCGGGTCCACTCTATAGGTGTTGACTTTTCTCTTTATTAGTGTCTCTAAACATAAATGTGTTCTTGGAGATGAGTGCTGCTTCTTCTGTGCATCTGCTCCTTCCTCACAGTGACCATGTCAACAATTGCTTCCTCCTCCCCCCTGTGCCCCGTCCTCCTGACTGCGCATGCTCAGTCCAGTGAGCTGCAGCTCCTGCTACGTCTCCCCAGGGGGCACGTGAAAATGCCAGGCGACTAGCCCTAAGGCAAGAGGTACATTTTTATTCCCCCCTCCAAAAATGGGAGTAATTTAGCAAAGTTCGATGGGTGTTAAGGTTAATTTTACAGCTCTAAGTCCAACCTAGGGAAGAAACAACCTGGCAGAACGCTATGTGGACACGGGGGGCACGGCCTGAAATCCAGGCTGAGGCGTGTACTCCTGGGCGTGAGGTGCTCTCTGGGAGGGCAGAAGTATGGGACCAGGGAGACCTTTCTACCTGGTGCTATGAACTTTGAAGAGGATCTGTCCGTCACATCGGGAGCCAGTGGAAAGATGGGTCTATCACACAGGAGATCCGGGCTCATAACTGGTCATAGCTGGTTCTGTAGCATTTGGAGGACTTCAGTGAGCTTGAGAGACAGAGACACAGTAGAGAGCACACTGCCAATTTCCTGTCCGTCTTGAGTATCTTTTTTATGGAAGTTTATTTGGGCAAATTGTTGAATGTCAGAACACGGTCAATGTGATGTTCTCATGAAAGTCCCCATGAAAAGTGACCTCTGAGTTCTTCTTACCATTGTCCACTCAGTGCAAAGCTGTCACCAAGGGCAGGTGGGACGATGAAAGTGCTTCGGCCTCAAGTGGGGCAGAGTTTGCTACTTTTACCAAGAGTTGTGTTCCCCACATTCTATTCCATTAATCCTTCTCTCATCCAGCCCTTGATATCTTGAAGGAATTGGCTGAGAATTGTGAAATGTATTCCTATATATTTATTAATGATTAGTTAGTAGAGTTGTGTCCACTGTGTAAGGATTTAGATGTATCTCGTGTTTGCGCATTCTTTTTAGTAGAATGGGGTTCACGTGAGCATTCATTCATTCAGAGGCAATGTTGGACTTTAGGTTACACCTAACGAAGAGGAAGCAGCAGTAGGAACATACTGACCGAGTGTTACACACTGGTAGATATTGTATTATGAACAATGTTGTGATGAAGGGACATGAAGAGATGTGCGGTGTTTCAGCGCCACTCAATGGATTCATTGAATTGGTGGATACAAGCGTTAATTCACATATGACGAACATGACGTCATGATGGACGGAGCGCTGAAACTTTTCAGACACTCACCCCCAGTCACAGATCTGGGTTGAATCCATCATCATTCTTTAGCTCACTTCGCCACCCCAGTTCAGAACTGCCAAGCCATGTCTTCCCTGGACCGGAAACAAGCATCCTGGGACCGGTTTCAGGGTAACACCCCTCATCAGCCAGGCTAGCTTGAATTCAGTGGCAAAGTGAGCAAGGGACCTACGTCTGGGCTCACTTCGCCACCCCAGTTCAGACACAGCTATATGCAAATCAGTCTTGACCCTGTACCTCATGGGAACAGTCCAGACCGAACTGCCAAGCCATGTCTTCCCTGGACCGGAAACAAGCATCCTGGGACTGGTTTAAGGGTAACACCCCTCATCAGCCAGGCAAGCTTGAATCCAGTGGCAAAGTGAGCAAGGGACCCACGTCTGGGCATACCCTGCCAACTTAGGGCGAACAAAGCAAACACAAGGAGATGATGGACGGAGCGCTGAAACTTTTCAGACACTCACCCCAGTCAAAGATCTGGGTTGAATCCATCATCATTCGTTAGCTCACTTCGCCACCCCAGTTCAAACACAGCTATATGTAAATCAGTCTTGACCCTGTGCCTCATGGGAACAGTCCAGACCGAACTGCCAAGCCATGTCTTCCCTGGACCGGAAACAAGCATCCTGGGACCAGTTTCAGGGTAACATCCCTCATCAACCAGGCTAGCTTGAATCCAGTGGCAAAGTGAGCAAGGGACCCACGTCTGGGCATACCCTGCCAACTTAGGGCGAACAAAGCAAACACAAGGAGATGATGGATGAATCGCTGAAACTTTACAGCCACTCACCCCCAGTCATGGGTCCCTTGCTCACTTTGCCACTGGATTCAAGCTAGCCTGGCTGATGAGGGCTGTTAGCCCGAAACCGGTCCCAGGTTGCTTGTTTCCGGTCCAGGGAAGACATGGCTTGGCAGTTCGGGCTGGACTGTTCCCATGAGGCACATG
The DNA here is from genome assembly GCA_963921515.1 of Calotriton arnoldi. Taxonomy (NCBI): domain Eukaryota; kingdom Metazoa; phylum Chordata; class Amphibia; order Caudata; family Salamandridae; genus Calotriton; species Calotriton arnoldi. The sequence continues at coordinate 3,984,977 of CAWUFW010000236.1, read as the reverse complement.
GTAAAGACTGATTTGCATATAGCTGTATCTGAACTGGGGTGGCGAAGTGAGCTAAAGAACGATGATGGATTCAACCCAGATCTGTGACTGGGGGTGAGTGTCTGAAAAGTTTCAGCGCCCCGTCCATCATCTCCTTGTGTTTGCTTTGTTCGCCCTAAGTTGGCAGGGTATGCCCAGACGTGTGTCCCTTGCACTCTTTGCCACTGGATTCAAGCTAGCCTGGCTGATGAGGGCTGTTAGCCCGAAACTGGTCCCAGGATGCTTGTTTCCTGTCCAGGGAAGACATGGCTTGGCAGTTTGGGCTGGACTGTTCCCTTAAGGCACAGGGTCAAGACTGATTTGCATATAGCTGTGTCTGAACTGGGATGGTGAAGTGAGCTAAAGAACGACGATGGATTCAACACAGATCTGTGACTGGGGGTGAGTGTCTGAAAAGTTTCAGCACTCCGTCCATCATCTCCTTGTGTTTGCTTCGTCATCAATCTTCAAGGCGGTATGAATTGTATTACTCATGTAACTGGGAAGACCCAAGGATTTGGGAGCCAACTGGATTTATAGTATGATGTGACTTCTGGTGGAAGTTATCTGCACCCACATTGTCTCACCGCACACTAGAAACAGAGAGTGTGGTAGGAATTCTCCAAAAGTCGGACATCTGGTTGTACCATAGAACCCAAGCAGTTCTTTGTTTTTGATGCCCACTGTTCATGGGGTGAGAGCTGTGAGAAGGGGGGTCCTCACTAGGGGAGAGGTATTAAACTGGAAGAAAACCAAAGGATAAACCCAGCGTTTTAGCACGAGTCGCTGTCATTCCATCGTCTGCGGCTTCCAAGCGGCAGGGAGCACTTGGCAGGTCCAAACTGAGAGCAGGCAGCCAAGACATATAATCAAAAACATGTGTTCCCAATTTTCTTTTTAGATTCTTTTTTTCACAGTGCATAATACCGAGATAAAATTTACACCAAAAACCTGTGGAAAGGAATTTATATTAGATAAATATTTCTGATCTGCACCAAAGATGTGACATAAGATTTATTAAACCTTCACATTGCGTCTATCATGATTAATACTATGATGGGGTACTGTTCGTACGCGGGCACCACATCTGAGCAGGAGTATCTCACTCCAGAAAAGCAGTTGCCAGCTGGGTACGTGCCACCTTAGGGCTTGATAAAAATCAAAACAAATAGTGTGAAATACTGGGGATTTAGTCAATCATGTCAAATGATGTAATTTGAGTAACTCAAAGCGAGCGCCGACATGCCGCTGTGGGCGCCACTGTTATTCCTGGAACCCGGTTGGCTACAATTAATACCAGGAAGAAGTGGTAGCCGCTACGCGTGTCCATCAGCTTCATTCTGGTTGTGATTAAACTCAATCCCATAGAATTTAGTGTAATCAAATCGCATTTGCGCCCGATTCTGGCTCCTACAAAGGGAACCTTGTGTTCTATAGCAGTTTATGAGCCGATCAAGGATTGAAGGCAAAAAATGGCACCAAATTGGTGGAGTTAGCAGCTGCATGAAGTTAGTGAGAAGAACAACTAAGTGACAGATATTTTCACAGCAAAAGTCAACTTTGAGCCCGATAGTCAACACTTGGCCTAGTTTGACCTGGTATTTTCCAGTTTTTCTCCAAAACAAAGAAATTGATTCAAGGTTTAGCAGGAGCGTTCTGCTAAGGCCGGGTCTGGTTCTGATCTTGTGAGGCTGCGACTTGCCGGGTAAAAGAGACCCCAAGCTGAATTTGAAGGGGCTTCATGCTGAGTGCGGCTACGGCTTACGTAAAGAAGATTGACTACCCTTCAGCATCACTTGTGCTCTCTGGTGACCTCTGCAAAGAGGGCGTCCTGGACTGGAGATGTGGGGAAGAGACCATCATGTAGTGCCCTCCACCAATCCCAAAATATGCCGTCAATATGCCAAGTCTGCAGGAATGCACTTAGATAGCTGTTTGCAAGGATGTGATGAAGAAAGCCCTCCGGCTTTCTCTTGGTGACCATCCTGTCGCCCCTCTTCTTGCATCCCGCATACTCTCAAGTGCGGACCAGGTCCCTCAGGTCTCCGAGGTGGGATTGCTATGTTTCTGCCCTTCCTGTCCCCCTTTCAGAAGGGAGGGTGCATCAGGGCACTATTGGTATGGCCCATCCCTGGGACCACAGGTGGCTCGGCCAACGCTGGGCATCACAGGGGTTCCACTTATCCATCAAAATCAAATCTTTGCATTCCACAAGCCAGTTCCATCGGAACATGCCAGGTGACCCGTTGGGCACTGCACTTTGGTGCTCGATTCTTACTCTTCCAGCCCCAACATCAGCTTAGATTTGGAGGGTCTGCATTTTCAGGACAGATCAAGGACTCCGGATTATGATGCCCAGATCAGGAGGAGTCGAATAAGCACTGAGTGAGTCTGTAAGAGTTCTTTCCAGTTACATGCGTGTTATCTCAGCGGTGTCTCCATAAGTGTCCAGGAGTTTAAGGCTACTTTTCAGGATCCAACTTTTCAAGCTCAGTGTCTGCCAGGAGGGTTGGGGTGTGGACAGGTCACTGATACTATATGAAGGTACCGCCCTACTCTAGTACTTCTAGGTCTGGGAAAAGGGGGAATAACACCCAAATGTAGAATGTTCCCACTTGACCTGTATTTCTTCTCATATATCTTACAATTGCTGTTGATTCTGTTTCCAAATGCATTTATACTACATATATGAAATCTTTTTACCGACTATGTTTATTGGTCTTTTATCATATCCATTGGTCATAACGAGCACATATTATACGAAAGTCTACATGTGCATTTCAACATTTCCTTTCGTGTACTGCCACATAATCCTGTTTTTCACGATGAACAAATTGCTGTTATATTTAACAAAAAGTTAAAATAGCCCCCCACACACTTCGCATCACTCATTCATACACTCATCCAAGATCACTCCCTGTCATTCCCTACATTCACTCTGTGACCCAGCATTCTACACATACACTGAGCATACAACAACGAAAAAACAGAATTGATTTGTATCCGTTGTAGAGTTGAGTGCTGGGATCAGTTTTCCAAATACGCACCGCAGTACATGGAAGGAAATGTTGAAATGCACACGTAGACTTTCGTATAATATGTGCTCCTTATGACCAATGAATATGATAATAGACTAATAAACATGGTCTGTAAAAATATTTTATTTATGTAGTATGAATTCATTTTGGGAACAGAACCAACAGCAATTGTAAGATATGTGAGAAGAGGTACAGGTCAAGTGGGGACAGTCTACACATTTTAGCGGGCAGCTCACTGACCATCTAGAGGACTCCGCTGCCTTTGCCCCCTGAGCTATGGGAGTCCGCCCAGGGCGCGGACAGAATTGATCCTGATTGTGGCCCTGAGTGAGACCAGCTCTGAGCCGGATGACTGTGACGCATCAGTGGTAATGCTCCCAGATCTTTGTCTCTTTCGCTCGTGGACCACTCGATGCGGTGCTAAGGGCTGGAGAAGTTGGCTCAGCAGGTTCTGTGCTGAGACGAGGTATCATGTACCACTGGGCAGTTCCAGACACTTCCACTCTCTCACTCACATCTTACAAGTTGGCTGTTCTGTCTGGTTTGTCACGGGCTCTTCTTCCTTGCTGCTCATTCTGCTCAACATTTACGTCTGTCCTCTACCAACCTATATTCAGTCTTTTGGGGGCAGGGCCCTGCTTATGCGATGATACCAGATCATGATCTGGCTGGACAGGGAGGCCCTTAGCTCACCCAGAGGTCAGCCTTGGTCCATGAGATCTGGGATGCATGTAGGGTGTATCTAAGGAGGATCCTTACTGGGGTGTCCTAGAGACAAACTAGAAATACATGCTAGGACTGGACAGAACTAGAGGCAGGCCTGGTAAAGACAGACGCTCTCCTCTCTGCCACAGACGTGTCTAAGGATGATCGATCAGGCAGATATAACAAATTGTTTGATAAAAAGTGCTAAATAGAGTATGAAACTTAGGACTGGGGTTTCTAAGAATTGGGAGCGTGCACCCTTATTATACATCAAACAGGGGGAAATAGCCACCAATTTTTAGCTGGGAAGTTATAGACGGTCAGAGGAGGTCCCATTTTGCCAAAGTCTGGTGTCCGTCTACCCAAAGTATGTTACGTTCAGGTCCAGAGATTACGCAGACGTTTTACATTTTCTTTCAGGACACTTATAAGGAGGAGCTTTTCCAAGACACGATGAGACAGAATCTTGGCTCTCTTGAATGACCATAAGTCAATGACAAGGAAGCTAATGTGATGGAAAGCCCATTTACTGTGCATGAAGACGAGGTTAGAATTAATAATGCTTATAAGGGCAAGGCAGTGGTCCCCGGCGGTCTTCCTGCTGAACTCTACCATACTGTATTGACATCATCAACAAGCCTTTATTGAGGCTACTTGGTTCCGCTTTCCAATGTATCCTACTCCACCAAGTTAGGGGGATGTTGGGGGGCGCTAGAGGGCGCACTGCGGAATGGCTGCACTCTAGTGCTGCTCCGCCGGCCGGAATACAGATCTACATATAAAATATGCAAATGGCCCTTAAAACAACGAAACAACCACGAAAATGAACGTCGGAATATGCCAGCAATAAGAAGCAGAGCTCCAGATGAAAGATCGAGAGCAAACCAAAGTAAAACACCGAGTGTAATGTGAGTGACTCGATATCGTTTGGCCGAGACAAGATGGCGGCGCGCACCGGCAATTATTTTACATCAGCGCTGTAATGCCCGGCTGAAATCAGGACCGCCGGTGGAACTCTACACACTGACGTCGACCCCAGACGACATTGCAGATGGTGGTGTGTACCGCAGCGGCAACCTGGACAGATAAGTAAATGCCCATTACGTGTGGAGGAGATCTGCGGCGCTGAGCTATATTTAGCAGAGCAGAGCGCAATTCCCATGCGACTACGGGAGTTAAATAATAAGATGGCGCAGGCTTAAATACACTAGACACCAGATGCATCTGCCTGTTACACCAGCAGACTCGGATCGGTTCTGCTGTGGAGGGCACAGTGGATGGGGAACTCGCCATGATCTGTGGAGGAACCTTCCCTGGAGGGACGGCCATCTTACACGGATAACTGCGGCGCTACAGTGAAAGCTACACCTGTAGGAGATCCCAAGACCGCGTTATACACCGACGGCAGCATACCCTAAAAAAACGGACAATGTGCATAAGCGGCGGGAGGTAAACAGAGGTGCGTAAACCCCTCTGACGAATATCTCCTAACACGAGTGAGGGATAAAGTATAGCCCAAAAAGCGACCCAACAGGGCCAGCGAGGTACCCACGGTGTCTCCGAAACACGCCATACTACGGTGTATAGGGGAGGAAAAAGATTAGACACTGGTGCCGAGCCGTAGACGCTAAAATGCACACCCGGGCTTTAAACTACCACCTGAAAAGCTGGGAGAGTCACTAGCGGAACTACATGCGCTGAGGTAGGATCAAGACACCAGGTATACCGAAGGGAGCGATACCAACATTGCATCTGTGCCTATATCTTGAGAGCTGGGCTCGGGTGGAGTCTGCACGGCGGCGCCACACGCGACGACATATTACGGAAAGTGTCCCGGTGCAGGACTGCCCCAATCTGTCATCCTGACCAAACACACTGCTACTAAAAAATGGGCAAAACAGATAAGCAGCAATCGAAACTTTCTTTCGACCCCCGCCGCACATCGAGGCTCACAGCTGCCCATTCGGACACAGAACTAGACGCGGCCCCCGCTAAGGATACAGCAATGGAAACCGCACTACAAGCTATTCAACACAGTTTACAAAGCATAGATAGTAAAATCGATACCCTGACCAACAGAGTGGATAATATAGCAAACAAGCTTGATAAGCAGGGGAAACGATTAGATGCAGCAGAACAGAGAATATCAGCAGTAGAGGATGAATCGACTGCCACGACTCAACGATGTACCGCCATGGAGAAACTACTAGAAACCATCAAAAACAAGAACGAAGATTTGGAAGCGAGGTCCCGCCGTAACAATGTACGAGTTCTTGGCATGCCGGAGACCACAAACACTGGGCGAATGGAGGGATATATAGAACAAATGCTACAAGATGTATTTGGGGTAGAACAATTCTCACCCATGCTGATCGTCGAACGTGCGCATAGAACACTAGCGACGAAGCCTCCGCCAGGCGCTCCCCCACGTCCCATAATAGCTCGAATATTGAACTATAGGGATAGAGACACCATTTTGAGACTGGCACGGGACAAGCAGACCATACAATACCAAGGAAATCGTATATCCTTCTATCCGGACTTTACCATGGCAGTACAAACGGCACGTAGAGAATTTCTATTGGTAAAGAAGAAACTACGTGACATGGACATAACCTATGCAATGCTGTATCCGGCGCGCTTGAGAATTGTACACGACGACCAGACCAAAATATTCACAACGCCGAAAGCTGTGCAGGATTACATGCAAAAACTCAAACCAAGACGCAGATCTCCTATGCACGAGCATTCAACATCACCGCCTGAAGAGGAAGCAGAATAAGTACAAATACTTCCCATGGATGACGTGGGAACCAAAAGCATACATGGCGGGATGGAGGAAGCAAAGCAATGGTTCCATGCTCCGAACACTACAAGGTAGGATCTAACCAACACACATATGTAAATGACACACGGACCCACCCTATGAACATTGAGACACTGAACTACCCATAGCGTGGCGTAACGTACAGACTATAATATTGTGCAATGCACTGTTAGACAGCCCATGGAAATGTGCTAAATGGTTGATATGCATAACACAGTACTGTATAAGATACGCACTATGATTTAATAGTATTATAGAACAGCTGACATGGCTGGTGTATATGTCTGCTTAAGAAACTGGCCAACCTAATACCGAAAATCCGGCCACATCCGCCCTGCGGATGAGTATGTGTGTACCTAGCGGCCCCCATTACGGGTACTCCCCAACAAAGTTTTGATGTTTAGATGTTGTTATATAAGGATATGTCTTTGGCATAATTGGGATGCTAAAGTGGGTGGGGGTTATGGGGTAGGTTTAGTTTGTCAGGCACGTCACTACGAGACGCAGTATTACACAACATGGCTATGCAACTGCACACAACTTCTACACTTGTAAACTATGTACAATACACTATGCACAAGTCGCACGATACAGATACACACCTAGAGACAATACACAATGCTCACAATGAATGATCATACAAGATCGAGATCAATTCGATTACTGACTTGGAACATAAGGGGCCTGAATAATCCAAAGAAAATCAGACAGATGTTTGCGTATATGGATAGGCACCAGGTGGAAATAGCCATGATACAGGAGTCACACTTACCGAAACAAAATAAATGCACGATAGGAAGCAGATGGGCGGAAATGACCCTGACATCCTCTTACTCGTCATACTCAAGAGGGGTACTACTGTTGATTAAAAAGGGGGTGCAATTCCAACAAGAGCGCACTATTGTGGATGACCAAGGGAGATTCATTATACTTACAGGATATCTCCGTGGACACCATGTGGGACTCATTAATATATATGGCCCCAATACAGACGACCCTGACTTTTTTAGCACTATACGGAAACACCTAAGGGACCTACCAGACATAGCATTTATCTGGGGGAGACTTCAATGTAACACTTGATGAAGACCTAGACAGATCAGGCCATACTAGAGAACCACATAAGAATGCGATGAAAGCTCTGCATGACGGAATGTCTGAGTTTGGAATGGTAGATGTTTGGCGAGAGCGCCATCCACGAGACTTGATAAGCACACATACCTCCACACCCCACAACAGTTGGTCCCGGTTGGACTATTGGCTAACTACGGAGACAGCCAGTACCTGGGTGCAAAATATCAATCACTTACCAAAAACGCTATCTGACCACAACCCAGTCCTACTCACACTGAACCTACCCAACTATATTCCCCCGCCCTTTATATGGCGCTTTAATGCTAAAGCACTATTAGATCCACTGTACAAAGAAACAATACGGACAGCAGTGGAGGAATACTTCTCCTTCAATAAACAATCGGGGGTAGATGCTAGCCTACTCTGGGAGGCCTTTAAAGCCACGATACGTGGCATCTGCATAAGCACCAACGCTGGAATACTAAAGGATATACGGCACCAAATTAGTAAACGCGAAGTAAAACTCGCGGAACTAGAACAAACATATAATCGTACAAACGACGTATCAATCCTAGCTGAAATTAGAGAAACGTTAACAGAATATCAGGACTATGCAGAAACTGAGTTAAAATATATCACGAACAGACACATAGCACGGAACTATGGAGAAGGGGGTAGAACAGGGCGCATACTAGCACAAAAATCCGTAAAGATCATCAGCCATATGCTATCACTAAAATAAGAAACAACCAAGGGACTCTGATGTATGATACCGCAGGCATTCTGCAAACCTTTATGGATACGTATGGCGAAATGTATACCTCAAGGGATACAGCCACAACTGACGAAATTGGGACATACCTAGAGGACATAGCCATAGTATGGCTATCAAACGCCCAAAGAGAATATTTAACACACCCAATTTCGAAAAAGGAGATACATGATGCTATCAAATCCCTGCCCAATGGTAAATCCCCGGGACCCGATGGGTTTACTGGAGAATTTTATAAAGAATACTTGGACATCATATGCCCATACTTAGCTGAAATGTATAATGAGGCGTATGATAGACAAATACTTCCTCCTACACTAAGAGAAGCATTATTGATAGCATTACTAAAACCCGACAAAGACCCAGAGCAGTGTGTATCATACCGTCCATTGTCATTGATCAATACTGATACAAAGATCCTAGCAAAAATCATAGCATTAAGATTGCAACCCCTAATGACGACTATTATATTACCTGATCAAGCGGGTTTTATACCCACAAGATCCACCTCCCACAATATACGCACGTTATTTGCACTATCCCACCAACTTAATCCGAAGTTAGAGGCAGCGGCGGTATTACTGGATGCCGCCAAAGCCTTTGACTCAGTTGAATGGAAATTTTTATTTGCGGTCCTGGTTAAAATGGGCATGCCTCCCAGTCTCCTACAATGGATCAAAATCTTATATACTGAACCAATGGCGCGCATAAAAGTAAACAAACATATATCGAGCCCAATTCATATAACTCGAGGTACGAGGCAGGGATGCCCGCTGTCACCATTACTATTTGCAATCGCATTGGAGCCTCTAGCCTGTAAAATCCGCCAACAGCATAAAGCTACAGCATTACAATTCCCGCAACGCCCTATCAATATCTCGCTATACGCGGACGATATGGTGCTCTATGTGCGAAACCCAAAGGAGAACTTAATGCCTCTCCTACGGGAATATATCAAATTTGGTAGGCACTCAGGTCTCCAGATCAACTGGAGTAAATCGATAATCATTCCATTAACGGAAATAACCCAACCTCACACAATAGAATACCCACTGGAATGGCAATCCGGACCTATTAAATACCTGGGGATCTGGTACCATCGTGACCCAAGCACAGTGATACAGACGAATTATGGAACAGCAATCACTAAGCTGGAAGGACAGGTGGAACGATGGATCCATTTACCATTGACACTGGCGGACAGAATTGCCGTGGTGAAAATGGTGATACTTCCAAAATTCCTCTACTTGTTCAACAATATTCCCATAACACCCCCAACTTCAATATTCCAACGATTAAAAACACTTATAACCCGATTAATCTGGGCGGGTAAGCAAGCGCGTATAGAGCTTCAGACACTAACTCTTCCCTACTCCAAAGGGGGTTTCATGGTGCCGGACTTATTACTCTACTATCTTTGTGCACAGGCGCAATACGCACACTTTTGGTTCCATCCCACACCGTTTATGGCCCACGTGGCAGTGGAAGATGGCGACGCAAACCCTATACCGCTCAGGAGTATCCTCACACACCGCAGACCACACCTAGCAAGAAATGAAATAAATACCATACGCACAACTAACTTAGCGTGGCAACGTATGGGTCAACTAACACATAAACTACCATTATATGCACCGGCACTACCATTGCAACACCATCCGGATATCTCGGTAACGCAGGAGAGGATAGGAATGACTCTACTGCAACAAGCGGGAATAAATACGATGGGAGACCTGTACCATGATGACGTCTTTATAGATAGCGCCAATCTCGACTATATCAGTAACCAATCAGGGCTATTTAAATTCAACCATTATCGACTAAAAGGGGCAATCAAACAGTTGTATCCAAACTTCCCTGCGGAGCCACCAACACTACTGGCACTTCAAATGATTATCACCAACCCTAACAATATGCACTTAGTCTCCAAACTCTACAAACTATTACAAGAAGATGTAGCAGGGAACACTGAAAAAGCTAGAGAAAGGTGGAATATCCATCTAGAAGCACCACTAGATGCGTTTGAATGGAACACTTGCTGTACACTGACAGGAATGCTGACCCCTAATGGGAACTTGAGAATCATACATTACAAGTATCTGCACCAAACATACCACACCCCCTGAAACTGAAGAGATGCGGGTTGAGGGAAGATGCGCGCTGCAAAAGATGTGGGTCAGACAATGCAGATTTTATCCATCTAGCATGGCGCTGTGCAAAGGTTCAGGAATACTGGATGGAAGTAATGAACATTTTGAGCAAAATACTAGCAAGTACCATAGAATGTACAATACAGGTCTGCCTTCTAGGGTTGGTGAAGCAACTGCAGCTCCGCGCAGAAAAAGTTATGCACTATAGCAATATTATTAGCGAAAAGACGAATATCCATTTGCTGGGATGGTAAAAATAGTCCAAACAGTACAAGGTGGTTGCAAGATATGGTGTATTGTAAAGACACATTAAAAACTTATGAAGAGGAACTTCCATCTGGGTCAAAACCACGAGACTATTGGGCACCACTCACAGACTACTTGCGATCTCATCCAGATGTTTTAAAGTCAACCAATGTGTAAATGTCCTTGTTTTACTGTAAGATGTGTATGTATCCAAAATACTGTACGTAAATAGACTAGCCTTTCGACAGTTTTTACAGTGGGCTCGTATGACAGTAATGCCTGTATGTTACATGATTTTTTTGTTATGTTACAATAAAAATCTTTCATAAATAAAAAAAAAAAAAAAAAAAAAAGTTAGGGGATGTTGTCATAAGGTCTTCCCCCTGGTTCTATTTAAAATGTAGATGCAAACGTTTAGCAGACATACTGTTCGTTGGTATTTAGACTAAATCAAAATCCTCCCTACTTAAGGGCAAAAAAATCAAAAAAGCTTTAGAGCGTCACAGACACAAGATTTGACACCGAGCACAGGATCTTATCAGAGCCATCGATGGTAGCTGTGCTAATCAGTTACCTTTGGCAGTAATGGATACTGATGGAGCAAACGCTTATGGGCAAATGAACCGGCCATGTCTGAGGTGTACCTTCAGTAGATGATAAGTAGTAGGAGATAAGTTCATGCACACAATTCCACAACTGTATACTTGTGCCCCAACTACAATATTATACCCTTCTCATATAATGGCTGGCAATTAGAATAGGCTTAGTTTGCCAATGGCATCTTAATCGAATCTAATCTATCCTGTTGGTGCGTTTACTCCATCTTAAATATCATTCATGGAGCACGCCAAGAACTAGGACCGGGAGCGGTATTGTTCCAGTACGGACTTTGGTGCTTCCCGACAGGAGCCGTTGGTCTCCTCCCTTCAGTAGCAGGTGATAAACATTTTACTAAGAATGACAGACAAGGGTAGTAGGTTCAAAGCTTTATATAAGTAATTTTAGGCAGGTTACAAAATATCGAGGCAGTTTAGTCGCAAAGCATATAAATCATAAGTACAAAGAACTCAGTACAATTCTAAATGAAATCCGGTATAGATTCACCTTCTAAGAGTGGGGAGAGGGGTTATACCTTCCCCTCGAAATCTACATGCTTTTATAGGACTTTAAACAAAGACAGCCATACATCCTTACTGAGTACAGGTTTCTCAGGGTATGCGCCAATAGAAAGCACGCAACAAGAAACAATTTAAGGCAGAATGCATTCGAGGATTCTCTCATAGGAGCATTACATTGAGAGACATATTTATCAAAGAGTTGTATCCTTTGTGCCATGCAACGGGGCACAAGAGCGATGCAACTACTAAGTTACATTTATCGAGCCACGCAAGGCCACCTTGCGTGGCCCTGAGTGGCTTGATAAATCTCGAGTAACGCAAACCGCTGCGTTGCGTTACTCTGCCGCAGGGAGGCGGTCCATGGGTGAGGCGCGGGTGTTCCCGCGCATCCATCCATGGATTTTGGCGCATTCCCAGATTTACTATTACTGGTAGACCCGGGAATACCTCAAAATGCTACTCCTTCCCAGGTGAGGCGTAATGAGGAGAAATATTTTTATTTCTCCTAATTTTCTCCTCTTTCTATGTGTGCTGCATTCTGTGGCACACATAGGAGGAAAATGCCTCAGTGGATTGTTTTTTAGCAGGAAGGAGTCCTTTCCTGCACAAAACAATCCTGCCAACAACGCAGACACCATGGTGCCAGGGTGCTTGCGTTGGCGCTAGGCAGTCCACTGTGCACAAACGGAAGGAAAAGACAGGAATGGGCTGGATTATGTTAAATATGGCGCGTTCCTGCTCTTTCCCTATCATGCAGCGCAATAAGGCGGCTTGCTGCGCTGCGTGATTGCTTAATATATGTACCCCTGAACATCCAGGCATTCACATAGTTCGTAAGTCCAACAATACTTTGTATGCACATAGCCCGGGACAGTTGTGGTGTCCTTGGAACATAGCAAATGAGGTCTCGGAGAAGGGTTTCCAGTCTGTTATTGTGATTGCAATTCTGTACATGTGAAAGAGTAAACAACAACAAGGGACACGTGATCTTGATGATGTTGAGACAAGATGGAGGACATTGTAAACATAACTCGAGTTAGAATAAGCCAAAACTTCGATGCATTTAAATGAAAGAAAATGAGCTCTCACAATCCTGTCCAGTCCTTTCCGGTACTCTAACGGTTAATAGTTGAATTTGGCCATCAGTCTGGTGATAAAATCACAGGTGGGGGACCGCAGCGAGACCGGTCACACCTCAAACCAGATAGGCATTTACTCACTCAATGCAAGCCAAGATCCTTGCGTTGGAGAATAAATCATTCTCTGACCGTATTTATTATACCTCATAAACACGACAATTTCAGTTTTCATATAAAGTTACAATATGTACAGTACAGCATTGTGATTATCACATGGACATAACTATTACATTAAATTTCCTAGCAAATACTCCAAAGGAGTCAGGGTTGACCACCCCACGGGCCCTTGTGGCATCGGCTGATTCAATTGACTTCGACCCAGGACCAAACCCTGCTGGTCCCTGCATAAGTTGTACTCTACAAGGCGAACTCACCTGCCCCCTCAAGACAAAGGGAGCTTGGGCCAGCATAACAGCTGGTCCCCCAAACAACCATGCCAGAGCCACCCAATACAGGGATTCCCCCTGGCACCCAATGGGAGATGGGCCTTGGCAACAGGGCCATAGTTTGGTCCCCTGGCGTAGCCACCATCCCCCAGTATGCCCAGGGCAGTGAAATGGAGTACCCTGGCTGGCTATGGACAATCGCTGTAGTGGGCGTCCCCGGCCTTCGAGTAGAGACCGTAGTACCCCTGCCCCGGATTGAGCTAAATGCTTAAAAATCCAATTCCATCTTGAATTCGCCTTCACTTATATTTCTGATACCCAGGTCGTCTACCTGTTTTGTGGCCAAACATGACTCCTCCCCTGACCCTACCCACTACCAACAATAATCAAAGGCCCCCACCAAGTGCACTTAATACAGCGATGGGAGGGTGGGGAAAGAAGAACTCTGGTGCTTGAAAAAAAAGGGGCAAGGGTCACGTTGGGCTGACGTCAGGGGCAACCAGGCAGTAATGTGTAGTCCTGTACCCTTGCCCATTATTTAAACTGTCCTGCCGCCCCTGACTACTGCCCAGGCAACACCGCTGGGCAGCCCGCGAAATTCAAAACGTGGCCACCGTTGGCCACTGCAAACTACCGGTCCGATCCGGCCTGCACCTGTCTCCGGTGCCTGCGAGCTAGCGCCTTGGCCCCTTACCCAATAGCAATAAGCCAAGGGTCCTCTGCTGTTGTTCTAGACACCAATCACCTCTTCTTTCACACTTCTAAAATATTTAGGGATGTAACTTTCAAGAATTAGTCAAATGAAATCTGGGGAAAGTAACAGCAGATAGAAAAGGAAAGTTAGTATATTGGAATGGGCGCCCTTAACAACTAGTGGTAGAATCAACATTACAAAGAACCTGCTCTTCCAAGGGTGCACTTCTCTGTCCCATGTGATCCCACTTTATTTTGTCCCCCACCCACCAAAAAAACCTATTGTCTGCAGGGCAGTAGTACAGTTTATCTCAGCCCATAGATGGGTTAGACTTGCATTGGAAGACGTTTCGGAAAAGCACTCTGCGTCTTCTGGTTTTACAACTGTGCTGCCTGGGGAATCAATTTATATCAGTTTTGTCTCTTTTTTTAATAAAGGGATCATTTAATGCTACACTGTGTAGTTGAAGCAGTCGTCCCACTTAGAGAAAGTCTTGGCTTTAAGTATGAAGTTTCCACATACAAATTCTTCAAGAATGTTAAATATCTAATATTACTTTCTGATTTGTGAGTGTGGTGTGGTGTGCGGGTAGAAGTTGTCCACTTCCATATTACTCATTTTTACTAGCCGCTTAGGGACTTTCCATGGACTCAAGTAAATTTATAGGATTGCTTAAAAACTCCTCTCCAGGAGGCTGGAATCTATGGTGTTTGCGGGATCTGCTGGGCTTGTCCAAGGAGCTTTCCTGCTGGAGTGGGGTCCATCCAATCTATCTCCCAGGTTGGCTGTCAAGGGACAAACCTCTCCAGGCCCCTCGTGGTCCGCAACTTTGAGGTCAGAAAGGCTCTTAATGCCTGTCTGGTTATGGATGGACTTCTTAGTTCCTGCACTGGGGCAGAAGGTGAGCCAGGGTCACCTGTGCTAGCTTTATCGCGATTCAAGAGCTGATGACGTCCCTCCTCGAACCTGCGGCAGGAGTGCTTTCCTGGCGAGAACCTGGCAGGCCATTGGCACATATCTCTGAGTTTGTGATCGCCCACTGGCCAGCCGGTCAGGTTAAACGAAACCTCTTCTGTACCATACAGGTTAGACTAAGGTCCAGGATGGACCGCGAGGCCTCGATGAGTGCTCCTCTTTGTAAAGCCCTAGTAGGGAATGGAGTTCAATGTTTAGATCGAATACTGGCCGGCGATGCATAAGACAATGCTTGATGTTTGTGGTGGAGAGGTGGCAGTTCACACTTTGATGGCTGTTTGGACCCTGTATGATCACCCCAGTGTGGCATCCCTTCACAGAGGCTGTTTTTTGTTTGCCCCATCTTGCACAGCTCGGATATGTATGTTATGGACTCAGGAGCCCCCTTCATTTGTTGAGTGGTGCTCGCACCATGGTTGTGTCTATTAGTGGTGGTCTTCGACCACACTGTTATAGGTGTATTCACCCTTTCACGAATGTACACGTCGAACAAGCGCTTCAACGCCTCGTCAGGGGTAGTAAGCGCTATATAGATGCAATTACTTTACAATACAATCATGGAGAAACTAAAAGTATTGCAAATTTTGTTTGTAAAAATCTGTAAAAAAAAAATTGTAAATGCATTTTGATAAATTAACCGAGGGAAACTCCCTGATTATCCCACCTTATGGATCTATGTCTGATCATACTGTAAGGTTCTCGAGCTAAGATCTATAATATTGTGGCTCCGCGGTTGGCAGAAAACCTTGGATCTTTTTCCATATTTGGAAGCAAAATGAAGACTTAAAAAAATGCAGCATGTGCCCCATCGGGGCAATGACCGGAATCTGAGAGTTGACATTTTTGGCCTGGTAGCGGCCTAGAAGAAGGACTTTCCAGGCGAACAGAACTGCTGATGCATCACTTGTTTTGTGGACCAGCGCATTCCCTTGCTTGTGAAATCCACCGTTAAAGATTCACTTATTCCGCGTTAGCAACCTTGAGTTAATTAGACCAAAGTACTAAGCAGGGCCGCTTAAGGCTTTCACGACCTTGATTCCCACCAGAAAGGCGTGGATTTAGGCTTTATACTCAAACCTGCTGCCTGGAGCCTCCATGCTGGGGTCTGGCATGCCCCCTGCAGAGCTGTTGGAACTTGTGTGCCACGAGTGGTTCCCCTAGCATGCCTGGTGTACAGCGCTCAAGTGCAGACTACATCCCAATTAATCTGCATTAACTGAGCCGTATGACATATACCAAGCAGCCATCTTGGAATGGGAAACCTCCTGCTGAATTACGTCATAGTTCCCCAAAATAAGTGCTGCTGGTGAAGTGTGGCAACCACTAGCTCAAATTAAGCACCGCATTCGGCCTGTTTCACTTCACAGACTGCACAGCTGGAAGAGTCTGACCTTCTGACTTTAAAAATGGGTTTAATGGACTCTGTCCCTCTCTTCACGTGACCTTGTCCATTCATCGCCTGCGCATCTCTTGCCCCTGTCCCTCTGTTGAGCACATATCTCCGCCTCTGCATGTCACACTGTCCCTTCGATCCCAGACCTGCCTCGTCACTAACCCTGACCCGGGGTCCACTACTGTCTCCCTTCACAGCGCCATCTCTCTTCTCACACTCTTCCTATATTCATGAAAGGTGCTATCTCTTTTCTCTCCCTGTCCTCCATACATCCCAGACTGTTTCTCTTCTCACGCGGTGTCTCAACTCACCACAGGCTCTGTCTCTCTTCACATCCCTCCATTCACCACAGGCTCTGTCTCTCTTCACATCCCCCTCCATTCACCACAGGCTCTGTCTCTCTTCACATCCCCCTCCATTCACCACAGGCTCTGTCTCTCTTCGCATCCCTCCATTCACCATAGGCTCTTTCTCTTCTTACCCTGTCCCTCCATTCACCAAAGGGCAGTGCTTAATTTGTAAAATATTAAGTGCCAGGGCTCTGACCAGGAGGCCACTGCATCTTGCACCACCCATCGCCCTTGTCATCGCTGCCAAAACAACCACTAACCATCTCTCTCGCATGTAAATGCGACAGTTCAGATTATTCCAGGTCCCCAAAGCTAAAGGAATGGCTGGGGAGGCAGGTATTAGCAATTTTAATGTATATTGTATTCCTAAACAACCCTTGTTCTGCTCATCTCTAAATTAGATGAGCAGCGCCACCGTGTGGTAGACTGTTTTAAGTATGGTGTTGACAATTAGGTGCCGAGCACCGAAAACCAATTAACTGCCGGTGCTGAGCACCGGAAAGCACCAGCTCAAATTAAGCACTGCCAAAGGCTCTGTCTCTGTGTCCCTCCATTCACCACAGGGTCTGTCCCTTCTCACCCTGTCCCTCCATTCACCATAGGCTCTGTCGCTTCTTACAGACTCTGTCTCTCTTCACATCCCTCCATTCACCACAGGGTCTGTCTCTTCTCACCGTGTCCCTCCATTCACCACAGGCTCTGTCTCGTCCTAGACTGTCCCTCCATTCACCACAGGCTCTTTCTCGTCTTACACTGTCCCTCCATTCACCAGAGGCTCTGTCTCTTCTCACTGTGTCCCTCCATTCACCACAGGCTCTGTCTCTTCTTAGGTTTACTAAAAGACCCCTCACACATCCGGGACGACGGGAGACCAGATTAGGTTCACAGCGGGTTACGCTCTGAGTTCAAAGTCTGATTGATGAGCGGACTCCTCCCGAGCCCCGATCAGCTGTTATTTCTCAGCCATACTGTTCTTTCCTAAAAGTGTCCGTAAGTACGTAGACACTCAGTCCACACACCTTAGCGCGTGTGTAGGTACTATTTTAAAAAAAATTCACCTTTTTCACGTGGCACTACACATTTTGCCACTCACCACTTTTCACGGTCCTGACGAAAGCCCCTGACACTTTCTTTTGCGGGCTGAAACATGTAGACCCACCACATAAACAACGATAAGATAATTAATTCTTTCTTAGTTGTTACACATACTTTTTAACCATATCCTGAGCCGCCGCTAATAAATACACAGGCAAGGATTCTCAGAGGTATTTTTAAACCCACATCACATCACACACTTGCACCATACCAGCTCCGCTGTAATCAGGAGTCGAAGCACAACCGGGGGGCATTCGGCCACCCGGTTGGGACCCCAATGATGAAGCATGACACCAACTAGGTTGGTGTGTGAGGGGTCTTTTAGCAAACCTAGTGGATTCCAAACACTGCCTTTCAGTGATTACATCTATTGGGTTCGTCCATCATTGTTTGACCATAATTACACAGGGGATACGGACGAAGCCCTCCCTTCCCTTGCTCTCCTACTGTTTTTGATATCTGTCTCTTCTTACCCTGTCCCTCCATTCACCACAGGGTCTGTCTCTTGTCACTGTGTCCCTCCATTCACCACAGGGTCTGTCTCTTGTCACTGTGTCCCTCCATTCACCACAGGCTCTGTCTCTTCTTACCCTGTCCCTCCATTTACCAAAGGTTCTGTCTCTTCCTACCCTGTCCCTCCATTCACCACAGGGTCTGTCTCTTCTCGCAGGCTCTGTCTCTCTTCACATCCCTCCATTCACCACAGGGTTTGTCCCTTATCACCCTGTCCCTTTATTTACCACAGGTTCTGTCTCTTCTTACCCTGTCCCTCCATTCACCACAGGGTCTGTCTCTTCTCGCAGGCTCTGTCTCTCTTCACATCCCTCCATTCACCACAGGGTTTGTCCCTTATCACCCTGTCCCTTTATTTACCACAGGCTTTGTCTCTTCTTACCCTGTCCCTCCATTCACCACATGCTCTGCCTCTTCTCACCTTGTTCCTCTATTCACCACAGGCCCTGTCTCTTTTCAGCCTGTCCACGTTTTCTTCGTGAGCCCTGTCTCTCTTCTCACCCTGTCCCTCCATTCACCATAGGCTCTGTCTCTTCTCACAGACTCTGTCTCTCTTCACATCCCTCCATTCGCCACAGGGTCTGACTCGTCTTACCCTGTCTCTCCATTCGCCACAAGGTCTGTCTCTTCTTACCCTGTCCCTCCATTCACCACAGGCTCTGTCTCTTCTTACCCTGTCCCTCCATTCACCACAGGCTCTGTCTCTTCTCACTGTGACCCTCCATTTACCACAGGCGCTGTCTCTTCTTACAGACTGTTAGAAATGGGATTTTTGGTAGGCTAGGGCATGTGCCAAAGCCAGGCAGAAACCACCACTCTAGTCAGGATAAGGGAGTTACATTCCTAAAATAACCCCTGCTCACCCCCTTGGTAGCTTGGCACGAGCAGTCATGCTTATCTTAGAGGCAGTGTGCAAAGCATTTGCACATAACCAACAGTAATACAGTGTAAGCACTACAAAAGGACACCACACCAGTTTAGAAAAATATCCAATATTTTTATATACTTAAGACAAGACCAAAAACGATTAAAAAAATCCACAATACAGTACTTAAAAATCTTCAGTTATCAAAATATGCTTGAAAAACAGTTCCTTGATGTCGATAGCTCCGTCCGGGGCTATCACGGCGTCGTGAACAAACAAATCAAAACAGTTCTGGCTGACCGCGGCGTCCTGAGCCAGCTACGGTGTCGGGAAGACCCGCAAACAGTACCTTTTAGAAATGCAGGGCGTTGGCGACCTCTCGTTGAGCTTCCGAAAGCACGGCGTCCGCAGGCGTCGGTTCCGGAGGTCGGGGCAGGAGTCGTCAGGGCCCTCGAAGTCACATGCGTTGCAGATCGAACTCCTCTCTGTTGAAGTCAGGAGCGCTGGCGTCGGTAGGCGTCGGGTGCTGCGGGGCGAAGTGCAGCGGTGCGGCGTGTGTTGCCCTCAGGTCGCGGTGCGAGCAGCGGCTCGGTGGCGGCGTCAGATGGCGTCGTCGGTGAGACCAGGGTCGCGGTGCGAAGTGAATGCGGTACTCGTCGCGGTGCTGGCAGGTCGCTTGCAAGCAACGGCGTCGTCGTTGCTGAAGCGCTGTCGTCGGCTGACGGACGGGAGTCGATGGCGCCGGCGTCTGTAGGCCAAGGCTGTGGTGCGGGATGAGGGCGGTGCATCATGTAACTTTACGGGTGGTGCCCTCGAACCACGGTGCAAGGAGCGGCGTAGATTTCGGCGTGGAGCGGCGGCGTCGGGGATACCAAGGCGTCGTCGTGAAGCGAGGCTGTGCGGAGTGCGGTGCCCACAGGTCGCGGTGCGAGCAGCGGCTCGGTGGCGGCATCAGCAGGCGTCGTCGGTGAGACCATGGTCGCGGTGCGGCGTTGCGGCGGTGCCTTCAGGACACGGAGTCGGCAGTGTCATCGTCGACGTCATCGGGTTGCTTCTTCTTTTGTTGCAGCACAAAACACACAGTCCCCAGTGATGAGGGCAGAAGAGCTTAAAGTCTTTGCTGTTCCTGAGACTTCTTGAACAGGGGGCAAGCTCTACCTCAAGCCCTTGGAGAAACTCACAAAAGTGGATTGCAGAAAGTTCAGTCCAGTCCTTTCACTGCCCAAGACAGAAGCAGCCACTGCAGGCCAACACAGCAAAGCACACAGCAATGTGGTAGTTCCTCCTCACAGCTTCTCCAGCTCTTCTTCTTGGCAGTCTTCTTGGTCCAAAAGAGTTCTAAAAGTCAGGGTCTGGGCCCCAATATTTATATCCCAAAATCCTTTGAGCTCTTAGGCAGAGAGTGTCTGTGCCCAGCCAGAACCAGTTCTGCCTTCTCTGGTGTGACTTCCTGGCAGGAGGTGGAGACGGCATGGTCAGAGGCAGACCAGGCCCTTTGAGGTGCAAGGAAATCTCCTCCCCCTTCCCCAATTGCAGGCCAGGTCTATTCAGCCCTTTCCTGACCCACCTAGACTATCTGGAGCCACTCCTGCTCCCCAGCCTTCTGTCATCCAAAACCCAGACAGGCAATCCACATTCCAACAGAGGCACACAGGATGACTGAGCAAGAAAATACCTACTTTCTAAAAGTGGTATTTTCAAACACAGAATGTAAAAATCACCTTCACTAAAAGATGCATCTTTAGATTCTGTGTTCAGGCATACTAAACTTTATTTTCCTACCTAATTCCCCAGGCCAGTTATGTTTATAAGATGTTATAAACAAACTCCCCATTCTGTCCCATGGGGAACAGGTAGCCTTGCAATAGCGAAAAACGAAATTGGCCGTAATTCACTATCAGGACATGCCACACACACCAGGGCATGTCCTACCTTTCACATACACTGCACTCGGCCCACAGGGGTACCTTGGGCCTCCCTTAGGGGTGGCTGACATGTAAGAAAAGGGAAGGTGAGGGACTGGCAAGTGTGTGCACTGGCCAAGTCGACATGGCAGTTACAAACTGCGCGCAGACTCCGCAATGGCGGGTCTGAGTTACCTTTTCAGGGCTACTCACGTGGGTGGCACAATCAGTGCTGCAGGCCCGCTAGTAGCATTTGATTCACAGGCCCTGGCACACTCCGTGCACTTTACTAGGGACTAACAAGTAAATCAAATATCCAAACATGGAAACACCAATCCATAACACAATTTACCACAGGAGCACTTGCACTTTACCACTGATCAGCAGTGAGAAAAGTGCTCAGAAACACTACGCCAGCAAAAACAGAGTCAAAACCGGGAGGTCAAAAAGCAAAAACTCAGGGGAAACACGCCAAAAGATGCCAAGTCTAACACAGACTCTGTTTCTTCTCACTGTGTCCCTCCATTTACCTCAGGCTCAGTCACTTCTTACCCTGTCCCTCCATTCACCACAGGCTCTGTCTCTTCTTACCCTGTCCCTCCATTCACCACAGGCTCTATCTCTTGTCACTGTGACCCTCCATTCACCACAGGCGCTGTCTCTTCTCACCCTGTCTCTCCATTCACCACAGGTGCTGTCTCTGCTCACCCTGTCCCTCCATTTTCCACAAGGTCTGTCTCTCCTCGCATTGTGCCTCCAATCACCCCAGGCTCTGTCTCTCTTCCCATCCCTCCATTTCCGACATGTCTGTCTAGTCTCTTCACATCCCTCCTTTCGCCAAAGGCTCTGTCTCTTCTCACTGTGTCCCTCCATTCACCACAGGGTCTGTCCCTTCTCACCCCGTCCCTCCATTCACCACAGGGTCTCTCTCTTCTCACCCTGTCCCTCCATTCACCGCAAGCTCTGTCTCTTCTCACCGTGCCCCTCCATTCACCACAGGGTCTGTCCCTTCTCACCTTGTCCCTCCATTCACCACAGGGTCTGTCCCTTCTCACCCTGTCCCTCCATTCACCATAGGCTCTGTCTCTTCTCACAGACTCTGTCTCTCTTCACATCCCTCCATTCGCCACAGGATCTGACTCTTCTTACCCTGTCCCTCCATTCACCACAGGGTCTCTCTCTTCTCACCCTGTCCCTCCATTCACCATAGGCTCTGTCTCTTCTCACAGACTCTGTCTCTCTTCACATCCCTCCATTCGCCACAGGATCTGACTCTTCTTACCCTGTCCCTCCATTCACCACAGGGTCTCTCTCTTCTCACCCTGTCCCTCCATTCACCACAAGCTCTGTCTCTTCTCACTGTGCCTCTCCATTCACCACAGGGTCTGTCCCTTCTCACCCTGTCCCTCCATTCACCATAGGCTCTGTCTCTTCTCACAGACTCTGTCACTCTTCACATCCCTCCAGTCGCCACAGGATCTGACTCTTCTTACCCTGTATCTCCATTCACCACAGGGTCTGTCTAGTCTCACCTTGTCCCTCCATTCACCACAGACTCTGTCTCTTCTTACCCTGTCCCTCCATTCACCACAGGCTCTGTCTCTTTTCAGCCTGTCCACGTTTTCTTCGTGAGCTCTGTCTCTCTTGTCACTCTGTCTATCCATTCACTGGATGCTGTCTCTCTCATACTCCGACTGCTCTGTACCATAACCTGGCATTTATGCATTTGTAAAGCGCATCCTCCACCAATACCTGCCTCTTGGCGCAACAGGCTTTAAGGGATGGGTACCCTGCTAATGAGTGTGTGCCAGTGCACCCTCTGTGTGCCAGTGCGCCCTATGTCTGCCAGTGCACCCTATGTCTGCCAGTGCGCCCTCTGTCTGCCAGTGTGCCCTCTGTGGGTCAGTGTGCCCTTTGTCTGCAAGTGCGCCTTCTGTCTGCCAGTGTGCCCTCTCTGTGCCAGTGTGCCCTCTATCTGCCAATGTGTCCTCTGTGTGCCCGTGTGCCCTCTGTCTGCCCGTATGCCCTCTGTGTGCCAGGGTGCCCTCTGTCTGCCAGTGTGGTCCCATGGTGCTCTGTGTGCCAGTGTGACCTCTGTGTGCAACTGGCCCCTCTGTCTGCCAATGTGTCCTCTGTGTGCCCTCTGTGTGCTAGTGTGCCCTCAGTCTGCCAGTGTGCCTGCTGTCTGCCAGTGTGACCCCTGTCTGCCAGTGTGGTCCCATGGTGCTCTGTGTGCCAGTGTGTCCTCTGTGTCCCCGTGTGCCCTCTGTGTGCCCTCTGTGTGCTAGTGTGCCCTCAGTCTGCCAGTATGTCCTCTGTGTGCCAGTGTGGTCTCATGGTGCTCTGTCTGCCAGTCTGCCCTCCGGCCCCATGGCGCTCTGTCTGCATATTAGTGCTGCCTGCCCCAGAGGTTGCCTCTCAGGGGCCTGCTCACCACGATTTTAAGGCACCGTAAATATTTCAACTCTGCTCTGTGTGCCAGTGTGTCCTCTGTGTGCCCTCTGTGTGCTAATGTGCCCTCAGTCTGCCAGTATGTCCTCTGTGTGCCAGTGTGGTCTCATGGTGCTCTGTCTGCCAGTCTGCCCTTCGGCCCCATGGCGCTCTGTCTGCATATTAGTGCTGCCTGCCCCAGAGGTTGCCTCTCAGGGGCCTGCTCACCACGATTTTAAGGCACCGTAAATATTTCAACTCTGACATAACTCTGCTTTTTGCTGAGGGGGTTGCAATTTTGGAAGGAACGAGACTGGAAAAACCATATGTTTATATTGAATGACATCACTCTGCTCCCTCACTCGTCTACCGCGGCGCTAACCCCCGGGGGGGGGGGGGGGTGGTGGTGGTGGTGGTATGTTCAGTAAAGGTGGGTAGGGGGAGTTCATCTTTAATCAGCTATTGGCCCTAAACTCTGAGGGGGGCATTCTGAACCTTCAGGAACTCACTTTGAGAAGAAGCAGCAGCCCCGACCCCCCAGCCCCCCTTAACAGATTCCTGCCGCCGGATGCACTCATTACCTCATGCCCGAGATATGCTGACGTCAGCAGAATCCTGGCCTCTTCCAGCCTCGCACTTAATCCACTTATTGCGCGGCGCAGGGGCCGTCTGGCCATAAATGAACATTAATTACACGGGGTTTCCCCTGCTGGCCGCGGGAATAACCAGGGGCCGCTGCCCCATGCCCTAGTTTGTGACCTGGCGCCCTTGCCTCCCCAGCCACGGTGTCCCCATTCTCTGTGCGGGGAGTTTACCGTCTCTCCCCCTCAGTGCTGGCCTAGGGAGTATGTAGCCTGTTAACCGTGTGATTCAATCTTGCTGTGGCCTCTTTACCGCCTACCCTACCCAAATACCTAATGTCAGGGACGGGTGGGTGGGAGATTCGTCGAAGTTGGCTGCCCGGGGCCGGCCTGGTAAGAAAGAGGATTGAGTCTGGGGCCCCCCAGCATAAATAGGCCTCCAGCTCCTCCCCCCCTCAGCGCCGGTCCCGGCCGGAACTGCATCTTCAAGTGACCCGGAAGGACTTCGCTCTTTTGCCGGTCGCCAATCGGGCTACCCCAGCATACCTTGGAGGCGGGGCTGGAATCCCAGATGGCCGGGCCCTAATGGCGTGCTCCTTGATTCTCGCGCTTTCCATATGCTGGGGCTAGAGATGCGGGAAAAATCACGCTAGCCATCCAGGTGGCCTCAAAGGGAAGTCCAGCTAAAACACATGCAAGCCCCCTGAGGGGGAAGGGGTGGGAGCACACTGCTTCACCTCCCAGCACAGTTCGCCCCTTAGCATTCTGGTCAATGCAGTTCATGGTACATGCTTACTTCAAATTTCACTGGAGTATTCCACCAAAGTTGGTGCAGGTTAGTGCTGTAAATCTGTAGACACGTGTTTCTGGATATCATCCATCATCAGTCGAGATAAAAACGAATTTAATTTGGGGTTGCTGAGCAGGCTGCCACAATCTTTTCAGGTCTCAGTACCTCTCACAGGCGCACAGGTGCATCTCCACAAGCTCGTCAGCTCAATGGCGCAAGGGAGCCTTTTCAAACAGGAATGGGTGGGAGCACACTGCTTCACCTCCCAGCACAGATCGCCCCTTTGCATTCTGGTCAATGCAGTTCATGGTACATGCTTACTTCAAATTTCACTGGAGTATTCCACCAAAGTTGGTGCAGGTTAGTGCTGTAAATCTGTAGACACGTGTTTCTGGATATCATCCGTCATCAGTACAGATAAAAA
Source organism: Calotriton arnoldi (assembly GCA_963921515.1). NCBI lineage: Eukaryota > Metazoa > Chordata > Amphibia > Caudata > Salamandridae > Calotriton > Calotriton arnoldi. Next base: position 3,959,490 of record CAWUFW010000236.1, on the reverse strand, counting down.
CGAATTTAATTTGGGGTTGCTGAGCAGGCTGCCACCCTGCTCCTTAGTGCTACGACACCAGGCTTCTAGTCCAACGGGTCTCAATTACAAATTGTGGAACTTGAGGCCAGGATTGCCTCAAAGCGTGTCCTGGGGCCGGTGGTGACTCTGATGCCAGGCTCCGGCCTTGCTTCCCTTAGATCAGTTTTATCAGGTACCTTCCACTGCACTTGTTTGTTAAATGAAAGCCCAGGGCTGGAAACCCCGGCAGAGGTGGCAAGAAACCTGGGGGCTCTGTTTGAGTCACACCTTTCCTTTAACGCTCAGGTTTCGTCGGTGGTAAAATCCTGTCTTTGGACTCTGCGCCTGCTTAGGAGATATTTACACTTAATTCCTCAGGTAGCAGCGGTCACAGTGGTTCGGGCATTGATAGTATCACGGCTGGACTACATTAATGTGCCCTACCTGGGTATTCCAGCGTACTTAGTCCAGCGCTTACAGGTGGTACCGAATATGGCGGTCCGGCTATTGTAAAAGCTACCGCAGCGCACGTCTGTAGCGCTCTTCTGCGAGCAGCTTCATTGGCTCCCAGTGCGTAAGCGGATAATGTTTAAAGCTCTAACCCTGACACATCAAGCCCTCCATAACAAAGGCCCATCATATCTGAATGAGAGGATCAGTGCTTACAGTCCAAGGAGAGCGTTGCGCTCTCGTCAGGCCAGGCTGTTAACCGTACCCCGCTTTAACAAGAAGCGGAGAGGAGGCTCCCCCCTTACGGAGCTCACTGCAGGTGTGAGGAATCAGTTGTCTGGTCAACTGAGATTTATGAAGAAGAAAGCAAGTTTTAACAAGCATTAAAAACCTACCGCTTCAGCCTTTATGGGTTTGGTTTACTGTCTGAGGTCTGCTCTTCTGTTTTGGCCGTTGATGCTGAGCTTTGGGACACTCTTGGAGTAGCCGAGCGCTATATAAATAATTTTAATTCATTCATTTCATTCATTCAAACCTGGTATCCCATCTATACAGCCCTAGACGTGAACACAAAGGAATAACCCAGAATGGATAATATATATGAGCCCCTGCTTCTCCTCTTAAGTAACATATGGATCAGTTATATACTATACACCACAAACAGAAATTGCCTCTTAGTGCATAAATGTAGGCATGTGGTGTTTATTCTTAAGAGCACGTACCCCAACACTGACCGAGCCATACAAGTTTCCGCTTAAGTTGTGGGACCGAATGTATTAGGTTTATCATGTTTACAGAATTTGATTCTACTAGATTTAGCTGGCAAAAGATCCCACATTCTTGGATGTGCGTTTAAGCGTGACTTGGATCGCCATCTTCTCGCACATCAGAAATGTTGTGCATGAATATCAGAAGAGATTGTATATATACTCTGCACAAGACTCTTTCTGTAAAGTATCAACCTTTGATTTGCCCTGAGGATAGCTAGGTGAATTGGATCGTGGTTTATCTTCACGCAATTAAAATAGTATTTGTGATTAACGGAAACGTTTGCTAACACTTTGTATGCGATCTTTGGATTTGTCCCGAGGATAGCAGTTCTATCTCTGATTAGCATTATTTCCGAGGTCTTTTCTTCTTATCCTGCCTTGATATATATCATACCTTATCTCCAACTTTGAAAGCACCATTTTTGTAGTTGATTGTGACCCGCACCATGACTGGTCCTGATGATGGTCCTTGAGAATTGCTGTAGAAGGATCGAAACGTCGACTTTGTCCACAAAGGGGCCTTTCTGTGGAAAACAAAGAACTTATGTTCTTTGCTGGACTGTACTTTCAGGAACACAATTTATGCCTCTCCTAGTTCGTTTTTATGTTTTGTCTTGAATATTTGTGTTTGTAAATGCTGAAATATGTCACATGTTGATCACAAGTAGATGAGGTCTCAGGTGCTTGTATTTTATTCATGAACAGTGTTTTTGAGATAATAAACAGTAAACACATCATGCCCCTCCTGAGATGGTCTTGGTCTAATTTGTCCCTCTTGACACTTTTCTTCTTGAGACCTTTACTGGTGGCCAAGCCGCTGAAGGCTCCAGCCAGGCTCAGACAAGACGCGCGGCTCTGGTTCAGCTCGAGCTCCTCCTGGCCCCTCGAGCCCAGTATGAGCCCAAGCCTTTCAGTGACTTCTGCCTGCCACGTATGATCTACTCTCATGCGCCCAGAATTAAAGATGAAGCATTAATCTTTGATGTAAAACAGGAGAGAGAAAGAGATACCCACCTACCGACTGAATGGACAATTAAAAGCCACGAAAACTGCATCAGTCCCGGCTTGCCTGCTTCACCAAAACCTGAACCTCATATGGCACTCATCTCCCCCCACATACACACCACATTCAAAAACACTTTTTTGCCATAAGTGGGTACCACAAGAATCGGGCAAAATATATATATGGTTTTAATTTTCATTTATAAACAGTTATAAAAAAAATATTTTTCTTTTGTACATAGCATCCAAATATCACAATTTGCTTAAAAAGACATGTACATCAAGATGAATAAAATAATAACCTAAAACAACTGAAAAAACTTTTCACAAACAAAAACAATGACAAAAAGGAGAAAAGTTAAGACCCATCAATTGGTCTATTAAAAAGTCTGCTGTGTGCATCAACAGGGATCCATGTTCGTATCCCGGTCTCATATGAGGCCTCCCAGTGCCCAGCGGACATGGCTGTCCTATTCCGTCGAAGTGGTAGTTTTGTGGCATTCCGTCCCCCCGGTGTGAGGGGTCCCTCTTTCTGTTTTTCTCTAGAATAGTGCCACAAAGCAGGCCAGGGAAGGAGAGGGTGCTGTGATTGGTAGTAGGCAAGGTAACTTTGTGCAGCAGGCCCAGTACTTTTAGGGAAAAGTGGCGGTGGTGGTGGGGGGTCTGTTCCATCGAGCTAACAGTCTAAGCTACAGGCTTGGGTCTGCAAAAGCACACAGTGCCATATCTAAAAAAACATTTTTAAAAAAGTTTCAGCAGTGCACCATGCCTGGATTCTAATTGGTGGAAATCATGTGAGCAATGCAAGTGTCGTACATACGCATGGACTGAAAAAAGTGGAATATACATGAATGGACCGGCAAAAGAGATGTTTCTTTTGAATGATTTATTTCAACCCTAAACTTATTTGTCAACAAGGACAAATGGTTTGAGCTTTGACCAGAGGCGTTTCCCTCTCTTCGCATCTACCCACCTTCCGTGACATTCCTGAACCAAAAGACACAGCAAGCTGATCAGTGAAGATTCACCAGTGGGTGACTGTGAGTGAGTACCGCAAGGCCAGAGTCCCACAATGCCTTTCAGCGCGTGCGCCATTCACAGTGCTACTGTCGGATGTCTCCTCCTGCCTATGACATGCCCTATGGCTCTCCATCCAATGGGGAGAGCCGACATGTATGGAGGCATGGCGGGACCAGGAAGACTGCGAGATGGCGGGTCAGGTGAGATGCACCTGTCAGCATGGGGAACAGTATTTTGTCCTCCTTTGCTCCCCAATATCTCCTGGAGCTGGTGGGGTCCAGATGGAGGGTGAACCATGCTGGCCTGTGGCGGGTGAGTTCATGGTTGGCGGGGTACATCCGGTTTCTTTGGCATCTCACAGGAATTCTACCCATAGGACACCAGTGTCATGGGGACCTCAAAGGGGGGGCTTTGGTTGTAGGTGACTCGATGACTAGAGTACTGTGTTAAAAATGGGGAATTACGTTACAATCATGTAAATTGGATTGATGTGTGATGCGTTTAGTGCAAAAGTTTGGAGTCTTGAATAAATACGGCCTGAGATTGTGATATCTCTGCCCAAGCAAGGACTTTCGTCTCAGGCTGTTGTTTTTAACAGGTTTATCCTTTTTGGGGTTACACTCAGAGTTGGGCTGAGGGCATGGAGTGTCCCTTTCCATATAGATTTCTGACTTTTTGAGGTTCACAAAGAATTTCCCAAGGACTTCCGGGAATGTCAATTGTAGTTTAACGGGGGCACTGCTTCTTCCCAAAATGTCTCATGCACACCCTCCTCTGGGGAGTAAATATGCATTTGTAAATCATGTGAAAACAAGCATTTACACATGCAACTTGTTTCATATACAGAGAAAAGTCTATTCCTTTGGAGAGACCTCTTCACCTCTGGGAAATAGGGGGGGGGGGGGGTCCTCCCCTGGCAGTCCCCACATAGCGCCACTTACTACGGTCATTGACAAGAGTGGTTTCATATTGATATTGATAATTTATAAAGCGCTCGAATGTCCGAGGGCGTCTTGGCGCTGGCGTCCGTAAATACCGAAGGAAAAAAAAAACAGATCTATGAGCAAAATGAAAAGGCGGGAATAAAGAACCAGATTTCACACATTCACACGATGGACCTGCAAATGTTGTGAATACCCGCACAGGTGCAAGTTTGAGGGTGTTCCTTGCACTCTGCACGGCCAGCGCACTTGTAGCGCCCACCTTCCGCTCTTAACCCACGTGCTGATGGTGAAAAATGGAATTTACAATGGCAAACGTACTACCGTGGCACGTGCACACTCTGTGGTGAAAGCACCACGAATGCCCACGTGAAACAGAATGTAGAGTTCAGGAGGGCAATGGGGTTTTTTCGCACCTAAGTTACACTAAGTTTCAGGTAGGTGCAGAAAAGGTCTGAAACGGGAACTTTGTTACAAAGAAACCTCTTCAAACCCGAAGCCAATATGTTCTCCACTTCATAAGAGGCAAAAGGTTCTGTTCTCTTGCAAGAATAAATCTTGTATTTTTCCATCCTGCTGTTTGGAGCAGTGCGCGATGGAACAAAAAACTAAATTAAAAAGGCTGTAAAACGCAAGAACATAGGAATCTTTCTTTCGTCTCCGGTAAATTACAGAATGGATGCGTGCATCGTGTTATTACAAGAAACCCCACCATTTCAAGGGTGGTGGGACTGTGGCGAGGCCGGGCTCAAGTGGAAAGTGTTACAGAGAGGGGTCCGGTTCCTACGGGCCTCCGGTCCCAGAAAGTGATGACTCGGAAGGCATTCTTCAACCTGCACCTCGCTTGGAATAGCGGTGGTTGAGACCACAGCCCGTGTGTGCATTTACCGACAGCTGGAGCCAGCTGTGGGTGGGAGGCAGGGAAGGGCCCGAGCGCACAATATGGATTCAGTGTTCACACACAAAGGGCCACTGATGCTGCACCACCACCACCAATCACAGACAATGAGACAGGCCATCGCCAAACACGTCATAGGTACGGATTCAGTGTTCACACACAAAGGGCCACTGATGCTGCACCACCACCACCAATCACAGACAATGAGACAGGCCATCACCAAACACGTCATAGGTACGGATTCAGTGTTCACACACAAAGGGCCAGTGATGCACCGCGACCAATGAGACAGGCAATGAGACAGGTCATCGCCAAACATGTCATAGGTATGGATACTGTGTTCACATAGGAAGGACCAGTGATGCACCGCGACCAATGACAGACAATGAGACAGGCCATCGCCAAACACGTCACAGGTATGGATTCAGTGTTCATACACAAAGGGGCAGTGATGCTGCATCACCACCAATGACAAACAATGAGACAGGCCATCGCCAAACACGTCATAGGTATGGACTCTGTGTTCACACACAAAGGGCCAGTGATGCTGCACTGCGACCAATGACAGACAATGAGACAGGCCATCGTCAAACACGTCATAGGTATGGACTCTGTGTTCACACACAAAGGGCCAGTGATGCTGCACCACGACCAATGAGACAATGAGACAGGCCATCGTCAAACACGTCATAGGTATGGACTCTGTGTTCACACACAAAGGGCCAGTGATGCTGCACCGCGACCAATGACAGACAATGAGACAGGCCATCACCAAACACGTCATAGGTATGGATTCAGCGGCACGTTTGGGTTGGTCCGGGAGGGGGTGGGGTATGAGTTGGCTAAAAGTGTGGAGGAAGAGAGGGGATGAAGGGGAAGTTTCGGTGGTTGAGGGTGGAACCTATGACCCACACAGTCGCCCTTAAACATATTCAGCTCTATTCACAAACTGCACTTTGTAGTAAGTTTAGTAGTGTTACAGTAGTAAGACTAAAGTACTACAAAATATATTTCACTTAACTACAGGCGCAGACCTCCAATTATCCAATCTTTTTGATGCAGAGTTCTTCGCCCACATTGCAGAGGCTTCCAAACAGGTAGATATATGTTTTTGTAGTAAATGTGGGAGGGACGGGGAGTGGCTTAGGGAAAAGTAAGGGGGAGTATTGAGGGTTAAAAAGGGGTTTAGTGTGGGACAGGCAGATACAAACACCCACTCACATAAGAGTAAGCCTTTTGCTACTTGCAAACTGCACTTCTACAGTTACTACAGCCAAAAAGTACCCAAAACAGTAATAAATGTGCTCTAGCGAAGCCGTGGAGTAAGTCCAGCACCACACATGGCCACCCACTGGTTGTGTAACACCGTCCCATAGAAAACAAGAGAGAGGGGACTTAACATTTCACCCCACTGGAAATAATGGTACATTAAATAAATTAATTTAAAATGATATATATGTGTGTGTGTGTCTCTGTGTCCTATACAAATAGACATAACATACATAAGCGTAATTTCCACCTGGGAGTGCATCCCACCTAGAGGCAACTCTTTTTGTATATATGTATATATATACATAATACAAAAAGAGTTGCCTCTAGGTGGGATGCACTCCCAGGTGGAAATTACGCCAAAGCAAGGGCTTACGCCATGAACAAAGTCCTTTTCTGGTATCCTGCCAGACGCGTTTCGGGCCAACGCCCTCTTCAGTGGCAGACCATGTGACGTGCCGGCGTGCGGCAACCACCAGTAAATCCCCGTAATAATTATGCTCAGGTGAACCACCTGAAGCAATGCTTCCTGGGACTGGTGGTTCAGTAAAACCCAAGTGGGTCGCAGCCGGCACTCACATTCAAAAATGTCTTTAAAGGATTGCCGATGTTCGCGCCGGCACCCCTGCATATAACAGGCACCTCCTGTTCCACAGTTAGCTGACCCAATAAAGCAGCCGCGGACCCGCAAGTGTTTCACGGTGGTGCAATCCCGCGACCAGGCAGGCCGCTGTACAAAATATAAAAAGAGTTGCCCCTAGGTGGGATGCACTCCCAGGTGGAAATTACGCCAAAGCAAGGGCACACGCCATGAACAAAGTCCTTTTCTGGTATCCTGCCAGACGCGTTTCGGGCCAACGCCCTCTTCAGTGGCAGACCATGTGACGTGCCGGCGTGCGGCAACCACCAGTAAATCCCCGTAATAATTATGCTCAGGTGAACCACCTGAAGCAATGCTTCCTGGGACTGGTAGTTCAGTAAAACCCAAGTGGGTCGCCGCCGGCACTCACATTCAAAAATGTCTTTAAAGGATTGCCGATGTTCGCGCCGGCACCCCTGCATATAACAGGCACCTCCTGTTCCACAGTTAGCTGCCCCAATAAAGCAGCCGCGGACCCGCAAGTGTTTCGCGGTGGTGCAATCCCGCGACCAGGCAGGCCGCTGTACAAAATACAAAAAGTTACCTCTAGGTGGGATGCACTCCCAGGTGGAAATTACGCCAAAGCAAGGGCACACGCCATGAACAAAGTCCTTTTCTGGTATCCTGCCAGACGCGTTTCGGGCCAACGCCCTCTTCAGTGGCAGACCATGTGACGTGCCGGCGTGCGGCAACCACCAGTAAATCCCCGTAATAATTATGCTCAGGTGAACCACCTGAAGCAATGCTTCCTGGGACTGGTGGTTCAGTAAAACCCAAGTGGGTCGCCGCCGGCACTCACATTCAAAAATGTCTTTAAAGGATTGCCGATGTTCGCGCCGGCACCCCTGCATATAACAGGCACCTCCTGTTCCACAGTTAGCTGCCCCAATAAAGCAGCCGCGGACCCGCAAGTGTTTCACGGTGGTGCAATCCCGCGACCTGGCAGGCCGCTGTACAAAATACAAAAAGAGTTGCCCCTAGGTGGGATGCACTCCCAGGTGGAAATTACGCCAAAGCAAGGGCACACGCCATGAACAAAGTCCTTTTCTGGTATCCTGCCAGACGCCCTCTTCAGTGGCAGACCATGTGACGTGCCGGCGTGCGGCAACCACCAGTAAATCCCCGTAATAATTATGCTCAGGTGAACCACCTGAAGCAATGCTTCCTGGGACTGGTGGTTCAGTAAAACCCAAGTGGGTCGCCGCCGGCACTCACATTCAAAAATGTCTTTAAAGGATTGCCGATGTTCGCGCCGGCACCCCTGCATATAACAGGCACCTCCTGTTCCACAGCTAGCTGCCCCAATAAAGCAGCCGCGGACCCGCAAGTGTTTCGCGGTGGTGCAATCCCGCGACCAGGCATGCGGCCCGAAACGCGTCTGGCAGGTAAACCAGAAAAGGACTTTGTTCATGGCGTGTGCCCTTGCTTTGGCGTAATTTCCACCTGGGAGTGCATCCCACCTAGAGGCAACTCTTTTTGTATTTTGTACAGCGGCCTGCCTGGTCGCGGGATTGCACCACCGCGAAACACTTGCGGGTCCGCGGCTGCTTTATTGGGGCAGCTAACTGTGGAACAGGAGGGGCCTGTTATATGCAGGGGTGCCGGCGCGAACATTGGCAATCCTTTTAAGACATTTTTGAATGTGAGTGCCGGCGGCGACCCACTTGGTTTTACTGAACCACCAGTCCCAGGAAGCATTGCTTCAGGTGGTTCACCTGAGCATAATTATTATGGGGATTTACTAGTGGTTGCCGCATGCCGGCACGTCACATGGTCTGCCACTGAAGAGGGCGTTGGCCCGAAACGCGTCTGGCAGGTAAACCAGAAAAGGACTTTGTTCATGGCGTGTGCCCTTGCTTTGGCATAATTTCCACCTGGGAGTGCATCCCACCTAGAGGCAACTCTTTTTGTATTTTGTACAGCGGCCTGCCTGGTCGCGGGATTGCACCACCGCGAAACACTTGCGGGTCCGCGGCTGCTTTATTGGGGCAGCTAACTGTGTAACAGGAGGGGCCTGTTATATGCAGGGGTGCCGGCGCGAACATCGGCAATCCTTTTAAGACATTTTTGAATGTGAGTGCCGGCGGCGACCCACTTGGGTTTTACTGAACCACCAGTCCCAGGAAGCATTGCTTCAGGTGATTCACCTGAGCATAATTATTATGGGGATTCACTGGTGGTTGCCGCATGCCGGTACGTCACGTGGTCTGCCACTGAAGAGGGCGTTGGCCCGATACGCGTCTGGTAGGTAAACCAGAAAAGGACTTTGTTCATGGCGTGTGCCCTTGCTTTGGCGTAATTTCCACCTGGGAGTGCATCCCACCTAGAGGCAACTCTTTTTGTATGTAGTATGTAGTATATATATATATATATATGATGATTAACCAAACGCCCTAAAGCTTTTCCAGGATGCACTCGCAGCTTGCCTGCCATCAGGGGTACATTATCAGCTTGCCTCGACCCTTCGGTTGATTCTGCCTGACGCGTTTCGTGGCTGGAGCGCCACTTTCTCAAAGGCTCAACACTCGTGCAGAGGATCACGCTCTGTAATTGGCATGCATTTTATTGGTTCTCGGCCCCCCATGGGCCTGGCTTAGTGCTGAATACAATTATGTTGCATGCTGGGGCAAGTAGTTTGTCCTTAGAGCTAAAATCTTGCACAGTGGAACCTACTAAGGACGATTTTAGCTCTAAGGACAAACTACTTGTGTGAAAAATAATTAAACACGTTTTCATTTTTAAAATAAAGAAATTAAATTAATAAAATGTATTAAACAAATCCAGTTTGACTCTGTGATTATGATGACAATGATCCAGTTCAGCTCTGTGTTATTACAGCGATCCAGTTTAGCTCGATGTGATTAAAGCAATCCAGTTTGTCTCTGTGTGATTACGATGATCCAGTTCAGCTCTGTGTGATTACGATGATCCAGTTCAGCTCTACGTGATTACGATGATCCAGTTCAGCTCTGTGTGATTACGATGATCTAGTTCTGCTCTGTATGAATATGATGATCTAGTTCGGCTCTGCGTATTTGCAATGATCCAGTTTGGCTCTGTGTGATTACAATGATCTAGTTTGGCTCTGTGTGATTCCGAAGATCCAGTCGTCTCTATGTGATTATGATTAACCGCTTTTGCTCGGTTTGATTCTGAAGATCCAGTTCTGCTCTGTGTGATTACGATGATATAGTTCGGCTCTGTGTGATTCCAAAGATCCAGTTCGGCTCTGTGTGATTCCAAAGATCCAGTTCGGCTCTGTGTGATTACGATGATATAGTTCGGCTCTGTTTGATTCTGAAGATCCAGTTCGGCTTTGTGTGATTACGATGATATAGTTCAGCTCTGATTGATTCTGAAGATCCAGTTCGGCTCCGTGTGATTCCAAAGATCCAGTTTGGCTCTGTGTGATTCCAAAGATCCAGTTCAGCTCTGTGTGATTATGATGATATAGTTCGGCTCTGTGTGATTCTGAAGATCCAGTTTGTCTCTGTGTGATTCCAAAGATCCACTTCGGCTCTGTGTGATTACGTTGATATAGTTCAGCTCTGTGTGATTCCAAAGATCCAGTTCGGCTCTGTGTGATTATAATAATCCTGTTTGGCTTTGTGTGATTACGATGCTATAGTTTGGCTCTGTGTGATTTCAATGATCCAGTTTGGCTTTGTGTGATTACCATGATATAGTTCGGCTCTGTGTGATTTCAGTGATCCAGTTTGGCTTTGTGTGATTACCATGATATAGTTCGGCTCTGTGTGATTCCAAAGATCCAGTTCGGCTCTGTGTGATTATGATGATATAGTTTGGCTCTGTGTGATTACAATGATCCAGTTTGGCTTTGTGTGATTACGATGATCCAGTTCGGCTCTGTGTGATTATAATGATATAGTTTGGCTCTGTGTGATTCTGAAGATCCAGTTCAGCTCTGTGTGATTATGATGATATAGTTTGGCTCTGTGTGATTCTGAAGATCCAGTTCGGCTCTGTGTGATTATGATGATATAGTTTGGCTCTGTGTGATTACAATGATCCAGTTTGGCTTTGTCTGATTATGATGATCCAGTTTGGCTCTGTGTGATTATAATGATATAGTTTGGCTCTGTGTGATTCTGAAGATCCAGTTCGGCTCTGCGTGATTACGTTGATATAGTTCGGCTCTGTGTGATTACAATGATCCAGTTTGGCTTTGTGTGATTACGATGATATAGTTCAGCTCTGTGTGATTCCAAAGATCCAGTTCGGCTCTGTGTGATTACAATGATCCAGTTTGGCTTTGTGTGATTACGATGATATAGTTCGGCTCTGTGTGATTCCAAAGATCCAGTTCGGCTCTGTGTGATTATAATGATATAGTTTGGCTCTGTGTGATTCTGAAGATCCAGTTTGGCTCTGTGTGATTGCAATGATCCAGTTCGGCTCTGTGTGATTATAATGATATAGTTTGGCTCTGTGATTCTGAAGATCCAGTTTGGCTCTGTGTGATTACAATGATCCAGTTTGGCTTTGTCTGATTACGATGCTATAGTTCGGCTCTGTGTGATTACAATGATCCAGTTTGGCTTTGTCTGATTACGATGCTATAGTTCGGCTCTGTTTGATTACAATGATCCAGTTTGGCTTTGTGTGATTACGATGATTCAGTTCGGCTCTGTGTGATTATAATGATATAGTTTGGCTCTGTGTGATTCTGAAGATCCAGTTCAGCTCTGTGTGATAATGATATAGTTTGGCTCTGTGTGATTCTGAAGATCCAGTTTGTCTGTGTGTGATTCCAAAGATCCAGTTCGGCTCTGTGAGTTTACGTTGATATAGTTCAGCTCTGTGTGATTACAATGATCCAGTTTGGCTTTGTGTGATTACAATGATATAGTTCAGCTCTGTGTGATTTCAAAGATCCAGTTCGTCTCTGTGTGATTACGATGATATAGTTCAGCTCTGTGTGATTCCAAAGATCCAGTTCGTCTCTGTGTGATTACGATGCTATAGTTTGGCTCTGTGTGATTCAATGATCCAGTTCTGCTCTGTCTGATTACGATGCTATAGTTCAGCTCTGTGTGATTTCAATGATCCAGTTTGGTTTTGTGTGATTACGATGCTATAGTTCGGCTCTGTGTGATTCCAAAGATCCAGTTCGTCTCTGTGTGATTACGATGATATAGTTCGGCTCTGTGTGATTCCAAAGATCCAGTTCGTCTCTGTGTGATTACGATGATATAGTTCAGCTCTGTGTGATTCCAAAGATCCAGTTCGGCTCTGTGTGATTACGATGATATAGTTTGGCTCTGTGTGATTACAATGATCCAGTTTGGCTTTGTCTGATTACGATGATCCAGTTTGGCTCTGTGTGATTATAATGATATAGTTTGGCTCTGTGTGATTCTGAAGATCCAGTTCAGCTCTGTGTGATTATGATGATATAGTTTGGCTCTGTGTGATTCTGAAGATCCAGTTTGTCTGTGTGTGATTCCAAAGATCCAGTTCGGCTCTGTGTGATTACGTTGATATAGTTCAGCTCTGTGTGATTACAATCCAGTTTGGCTTTGTGTGATTACAATGATATAGTTCAGCTCTGTGTGATTCCAAAGATCCAGTTTGTCTCTGTGTGATTACGATGATATAGTTCAGCTCTGTGTGATTCCAAAGATCCAGTTTGTCTCTGTGTGATTATGATGATATAGTTCAGCTCTGTGTGATTCAATGATCCAGGTCTGCTCTGTCTGATTACGATGCTATAGTTCGGCTCTGTGTGATTTCAATGATCCAGTTTGGTTTTGTGTGATTACGATGCTATAGTTCGGCTCTGTGTGATTCCAAAGATCCAGTTCGTCTCTGTGTGATTACGATGATATAGTTCAGCTCTGTGTGATTCCAAAGATTCAGTTCGGCTCTGTGTGATTACGATGATATAGTTCAGCTCTGTGTGATTCTGAAGATCCAGTTCGGCTCTGTGTGATTATGATGATATAGTTCGGCTCTGTGTGGATGCTTCCTGCTGTGGCCTTGCTCAGAACAGTAAGTGTGCTCCCTGTCCTACAGGCTTCACTAGCCAAAAGGAACCCTGCTGCTGGGGGGAATGATGCCCACAGTCTGGGGGGGGGGGGGGCACCAGGAGGCTCCTGACATCGATGAGAGGTCCATGGTGCATTGTGTGATATGCAACGAGCTCTGAGCTGCAGCAGGACTGGCCTTCTGTCAAGGGAGGTGAAACAAAGACAAGTGCTTGTGAGGGGAGAGGCTAAGGTTGTGGAGGTAGATGTGTGTGGAGGGGAGTGAGCCCCACTTCATTTTGCCTTCCTTGAAGGAAGATTTCTTCTCAGTAACATTTAACATCTTGGCCTTGGATTGGTGCTTGTCTTGGGCGTTCGCCTATATGTTGAACCTAATTATATCTTCTCTTTCCTGCTATGAGGCTGAGACATACATTTGGGAGAACCGTCTCTTAGAGGTGGTCGAGCCACTGAAAGCTCCAACCAGGCTCGATCCTGAAGCCTGGCTCTGGCTCAGCTCGGGGCCCTATTGGAACCTCGATCCCATAACGAGCCGAGCTTTCATGTGGCTTCTGCCTACCTCCCTCCTTCTCTCTACCTAGGATCTGGTATTATGGTCAGAGCTGCCAATTGTGGAACTAGGGATCCAGGTTTGAGTCTCTGCATCGGCTCAACATTTTGTGATTCTGAGCAAATCAGTCAATCGCCTGATGCCTTTAGACAATGCATGTGACCCTATGCAATGTAACTGGCGCTCATGTAAAGCGCTCGGACATCAGGACAAGTTCACGGTGTATTTAAAAACTCCAGAAAGATGAACTAAGAGGTAAAAACAAAGCCTTAACATAAGAAAAGACAAATAGATACACATTTCCCACTGAGTTGTACAACCGGAAACCAGAAAACCTGTCTAAATCGCAGCTTCCCCACTTAAATCGTGTGATCTTAGGCATATGTTTAATTTCACCAAAACTCTTTTTTCTTCACTATCGTGCCTAAAAGCACTTTCAAATATGTGAGTTCAGACTACCAGTTGTACTAAACTGTCACTTTTAATAAATACTTCTCAGTGCAGTGCTATAATGTGCCTTATAAATGTCAAAGTTTCCACATGTTAAAGAAATATACTTTTTTTGAACTTTGAAGAGACTTTATCATATTTTACTTGATGTTTGTTGTATGGCTTACATACCAAATACTTTCAGGGTTTGACTCGTGCACGAGCTCTGAGCGCCAAGCCAGACCCTTGCTCAACTCCAGCTCGAAACTCCACGTTCATATATTGAATCGCCTACCTCTACCGTCTCGAGCATTATTTTAACTAAGCTTGATTGCCACATATTTTACATTTTGGTACCACAATGTGTTATTTTTCTGGACGTACAATTGGGAAATCAATACCACCATATTATGGGGTGGTAAGGGCAGTGCTTAATTTGTAGAAATATAAGTGCCAGGGCAGGGCCGGTCCTAGAACTTCTGGGGCCCCGGGCGAAAGGGAAGATGTGAGGCCCCTCTAATTTGCATGTAACATCCAGTCGCGGCCGGCATGACTCGCGGGTGGAGGGACTCGCGGGGGTTCGCGCGCGAGGGGGTTAATTTAAAAATAAAATAAACTTACCTTCCCGGGCCTCGCGTCGTCTCTGCTCTTGACCTGCTCTCCTGCAGGAACAGGAAGCAGGCAGCCTCCCTCCCCTAAGCCAATCACAACGCTGCAATGGCAGCATTGTGATTGGTCGGGACGCCGACCAGCCAGGCGCCTATGGGGAGGCCATTTTCTCCATGTAGGCTGCATTGCAGCCTACATGGAAGAAGAGCCAGAGTGCGCATGACTGGTTTGGTCGGCCCCGGTGGACCGACCAAACAGTCAGCGCCCTTAGCAGTGGGCAAGGCACTCCTCCCCTGCCCTAAAGCAGACCCGCCCGCCCCCAACCAAACACTTCTGCTTTCTCGCAGTGCGAGAAGCAGAAACATAAAATGGTAGTTTTAGCATTTTGTGTTTCTCCTTCTCGCACTGCGAGAAAGCAGTGGGGTGACGCTCCTCCGCCCTAGTGGAGGAGCCGCCCTTGGTAACATCACAAGAAGTGACATCACAGAAAGTGACATCGCAGGACTATTGATGTTATTTGGCATCACCTAAGAGACCTAACGTGGATATCAGTAACATGGACAAAAATATAAATATACAAATGAAATAAGTCCATATATTTTAAAACTGTATTAAATGGATTACATTTGTCACATTGGATGGAAAAGCTAGGTGCAGGTCTCACAAAGATGTATATTATTTACTCCTCGTTAACTGATTGTTTCCAGATGAGTGCATGATACAATTTCCAGTTCTGCCTCATAAAGGGGGAGATCCTGTTGAGGTAATGAGGGCGGATCATTCAAAATATAAAATGACACAAGAGAAAACCTTTCACACCATGGATATAATTGCAAATTTCAAAAGGCTCCCTTATCTTTCTGTGCCATTATTGTGCTACCTTAGGATTACATTAATACTTTGCAATTTGTTTTAACGTAAATCCTCTCACCAGTATCCCACACGCACATGCTAAGAGACGTAGGACAATCTTTTTTGTGTGTGGGCTCTTTACTCGGCAGAATTATGTTAAGTGCAAAAACACAACACATATAGTACAAAAATACAAGACACCATTGCAAACAAATTAAGATTGTACATAAATAAAAAAAGACTTAGAACAACCGAGACCACTGCTAAATCATACATTGACTTGAAGGTATGCTTCAGATTCAAGGGGTTTTCAAATCAACGTTTTTGATTTGGTGTTAGAACTGTAGGAAGTAGAAGTGGCCGCCTTTAGCGCTGGTGAAGGCCCTGTGCAACAATGTTGGTGCCCCCCAATGACTCGCTCTGCCACGGATTCCCTCACTACCACCCTTTAACAGTGCTTCTCAAGTCTCCATAACCACATTCTCGCTCAGATGCATTTAATTTGATTTACAGCGCCACTGATACTAGTGTAGGGTGTCAGAGAACTTTATATCACACATTACACAGAGACAATCAATCATACGTGTGTAAATCACAAGAGGTAATGTTACATAAGACAAAGGACTAGGAGTCACATGACAATCATACTAGTAGGCAGTATAGTTTAATAGTGATTGATCTGGAGAAACACAAACTCTGAATTTAGAACGTAATACCATGGTTGGGGGTTCTCTTTAATAACCAGAATTGATTTCTGTCCAAATGAACCCTTTTTGCAACATTAGGATAATCAAAGACTGGGGAAAAACCATAATGCTGTAATTTATACCTTGCAGTTTGCATGCAGCTCTTAGATGACAATTAATAGCTCATTGTTCTATGTTAGGATTTTGACTTATAAACTGCAAGTAACAATAGGATCTCTCTGACAAAAGCAGTAACCCACTGGCCTTTTTACATTATGTGGACTTAGTGATCTGCATGGTACATGTTCTTTGCAGCAGGCACATTAACCCTCTGTGCTACCTTTCCACAAGTCAAAACTTCCACTTGACAAAACTCCATCTCTCTCTAGGAAGAACATTAATCACCGGAGTTATCATGACATTTTTATTGTTGCTGATAATTGCTGGAGGCCAGGAAGGAGGCAGCAAGGGCTTTTAGAAACATAATATACTTGCAAACATGACGCCCCCACCCGAAGTCAGCGCTTCAGTGCGATCTCATCGGTCGCACCGCCCTAGAGCCTTCCTCCTCAAGGGTCCTGTGACCTCAATGACAGTCACTGTTGCTCTAGGGTGTGCTGCCTCGTAGGCCTGCCCAAAAGACTCGAGGTGAGCTTCAATAGGGGTTGTAGTGGACAGGCCTTCAAGGTTAACCCACACTTGCCACCGCTATGGTCCACCTGCTGGTGCTCAGACACCACTCTTCTAAGGTCTTTCGGGGCCTTCTAAGGTCTAGCATGGAAATGTGCTCTCTCAGGAGAGTGGTCTGGTGGACTGGTCATGAAGGCTGAACCTGGTTCCCCAGTTCCAAATTCGGCAGCTCTGACCATAGTGCCACATCCTCTCCCCCACTGAACACCATACTGCCCCACTGAGAGAAACTCGCACTGCCTTCAACTACAACCCAATTGCACCCCCCTATAAACACCTGGAGGCGACTCAATTCAAATTATGCACTAGACAAGAGCAATATGCTGCCTAAAAAAAAAGTGACAACATCCTGGAAAAAGCAAACACTCATAAGGAATGCAAGATTAAGTAAAAGCATGTGAAATGTAAGCAGGAACAACATTGTTACCTTAACGCTTTTGCACTTATTATTCAGAAATCAATGAGTGCTTTTGCATGAAAAGTTAAGGCCATGACTACAGGGCCGGAAGGGACCAGTTTCAATGTCCATTGCTTATCTCCTTACAAAACGTAAGCAGTATGGTTTAAAAAGACCACATTCGTGAATACAGAGCCGCGGTATGCATTTTGTTTTCGAATCCGCCCATCAAACAGGTATTGCAGTACATCCAGGAATGGTGCACTTCCCCACCAGAGGAAAACAAAAAAGTAGCGCTTCACTGGCAAACTCTGTAAAGTGGCACTAATGTGTTTTGGGTGTGAATAAAATCAATCTGGCCCCTTTTCGACCCACTCTGTCTTGCTTTAGTTATTTTTTACATTTTGAACCTTTTATTTCTCTCCATCCCAAGGCTGCACTTTGGAAGTGAAAAATGTCAGAAAAAAGACGACCTTTCCAGCAAAAGCGTTTTTATATTTTGGATTAATTTCACAGGGGAACAAATAAAGGAAAGAAAAGAGAGAGTACTGGCTACAAGGCCCAGGGAAGGGGGCCCCCACACCTGGACCTCGCAGCTTGCTCTAGTGCTTAGAGGCCCAGGGAAAGGGGGCCCCTCCCTGGGCCTTCGAAGCAGTAACGAGGCATTTTGTAAAACACTGCCCTAGCACCGCAGTACTACATACATTTTAAATACACATTCCCATAAAAAAAATGGGTGATGTAAAAGTTAACAAAAGCCAGTTGATCTGGCTACTCCCTCCTCCCCTCACCCACCTCTCCTTACCTGTGTCTGGCTGGTCCTGGAAACAAAGGGGCCTTCTGTCACCTAGCAACAAAATGCAGAAAGGGAATGGCCGGTACTTAACAGAGGTGCTGCCCCTCCCCTGACACTGTGAGCCATAATTGCTGGCCTGGCTGCTGTCTGTGCCTTCCCCACTCTGTTTGTACCTCCCCCCACCCCTGCACCCCCAGGAATGCCACATGACACCCTGACCAGCAAGGTCGATTCAAGATGTGTATTGTGATAGTGTGGGGCAGGGGGCCTCGTAGGAGCAGGTGGGCTAACTGTGAAAGTGTGGCCTTTCACACGGAAGCGGGGCCCCCTGTCTTTAAGCTGAGCGCGAGGCCCTGGGCAGCTGCCCACACTGCCCATGCCTAGCGCCGGCCCTGTGCCAGGGTCCCAATCAGGAATCCACTTCAACTTGCACTACCCTTTGCCCCTGCCAGCAGTGCTAATGATAGTAACACAACTACAAGGCATCACTCCTACAAGTGTGACAATTGAGACTACCGCTAACCCCCAAAGCTATAAGAATGGGTTAGGCAGCAGGTATTACCCAGTTTTAATATATATTGAATTAATATACAACTGTTTTGTGCTCATCTGTAAATTAGACATACAGCACCACCATGTGGCAGACTGTCACAAGCGTCGGTATTGACAATTAAGTGCCGGTGCTGAGTACCAGAAACCACCGGCTCAAATTAAGCTCTAGAAGGGGTTTCCTAGTACTGATCACTGGGTGCCCTGCTTCCATCCCAGAATGCACTTCGTTTATTTGCACAATTCATCCCCAGTTGCTTAGAGATCTTCTAACCCAGTTCACCCAAGACGTGACTGCGCAGAGGTCACCCCGTTTACTTACTGCCGGCATATGCCGCACAATGTATGTGTAGGAGAGCGGCATCCAGGCCAAACGTTCGAGATTTTCATAGAATATGTTTGCATAAAACGAACCTAAGTGGGACCCCATATACATAGTGTGTGGTTATCCTGAATATAACATTGTAAGTGTAAATTGTATTTATATAGCGCTTACGATCCCTGACGATGCTCTGATGCACTTTGCGGAGAGTAGCACACTACTGCGGAACATAACTTTAGGAGTAAACAGGTAGTAGATTAGTAGTAAGTGCCTCCTGTTCCTCGTAGGATGTGAGACAGATCTTTCCCTCTTGCACAACTCTGGCCTTCTCCCTGAGCCTTTGTGGAGCTGTGCTAAAGGTCCACCCCACCTCCTCCCCGAGGCGCTACGGTAGCCAAACCGATCTGTTGGATGTGTCTGCTGTGATCTACCCCCGGGGAACCCCTGATCGTTTCTTGCAGCGTTAGATCCTCCCCCGATCTCTCTTCCCTGTGTTTTTCCATCAGTTTCTCCAGCACTGACGTCACGCTGACTCCCCAGCTCCCACTCCTGTGAAGGGGGGCTCCATCTGGCTTCATTCTCGCCTCCAGTGAGTGAGTCTACAGGCTAGTCAATGGTGAAAGAGGCAATGACGTCATCAGAAAGAGGCGGGTGAATGCGCGCTGATGACGCTTACTCCACAGCCGGCCAATGGAAGCCTTTTCCCAGCGTTTGAGGCCTCTGTGCTAGTTGGCGAAGGCCAAACTCTACCTCCTAGAGGCCAACGTAGCAAACAGCCAATCAGAACCTGTAATCCTCTGTCATCAGCCACTTCCAACAGGAGCGCTCCTTGGCCCAGTGCGTTCTATAAATGTTTACAGCGCTTCTCCGGCAAACTTTCCCACAGTAACACTTGTGCACCAACTAAGAGAGGCTCAGAAATACATGTACACAATGTCTGTCTCTAGTAAACTCAGGCCCACGTATGTGGAAAAACTGATGCAAGAAACTCACTCCGCAAATAAGTAGATGTAAAGATCCAGGTTTTTTGTTGAAAGCCAATGCCTGGCCTCGGGGAAGCCCTAATGGTACTGAACGTGTGCTTTATAACAAGACACGTAACTGGACTTGCTCGGTTAAAAACATCTGTTTTAAGGGAATTAGAACATTGACTATTCCCTTTTTATAGATCAAACCTCCAAGGGCCTGATGCACAAAGCCATTTGCTGCATGCTGTGGTGGGCGGAAGCAAAAGTGAATGACAATTTAACACACCAATCAGACCCCCAGGATATTGCGGCATATATTAGCAAATTTAGCGGCACAAATATGGAAATTTAGCGGCACAAATATGGAAATTTAGCGGCATTTTTGCGGCACTTTATTTTGCTCATAATCATTCATTTTCAGCCTTAAATCAATGGAAACTGTTTTAGCAGAGTATTCCGCTTTGAAATAGGCAACATGGGATATGGAACAGAGGAAGCAGCCCACAGGTGAAGGCTGTTATCCCTTGGAAATGCAATCCTCCATTTGCTCTAGTTTAGGTTCTGAGAAGCCCATCAAAGATGGCCTGGTAGCATCCCATAGGAAATGGCATTCCAGAACCTACCTTAGTGAAATTAAATATTTGCCTAAGATCACACAATTTCAGCATGGAAGCCACGATTTTATCCAGATTTTCTGGTTTCACTCTGTACAAGTCAGCAAGTAAGTGGGTATCTATTTGTCTTTCCTTATGTTAAGACTTTGTTACATGAGAGCTCTGCTCGTCGAGGTTCCAGTATGACCTCGGCTGTGGCTCATAATCGACCTCAAAAAGAACGTAACTTCGCCCCCTCTCCCCCCTTTGTTGGAGAGTGCTGATTTGCTTATATGGAAAGGCAACACCTTCTGGTCATGTGTAAGAGCATTGGTGGTCACAAAAGACCAAGCTTCTCTAATAAAATGTTCCCACATTGGCTTTCTAAATGAACGAGGGCTATTTGATGGCACAGGTCTAAAAAAAAATTTCAATGGTTGCCGCTATAATACAGGCTGTGAGAAAGTAGTTGGTGTATGATTGATGATATTTCAAGGCTTGAATTCATACGGAGCGAGCGGCAAATCAAGGTCGGGAAGGGCCAGAGGATGGGATAATGGTGTGCTTTGAGAAAGAAAGTGGTGATGTGCAAGGACAAGGAACCATGATACAGGGGAGCACGAGAAAGTGTTTTGGAGTGGACAGTGAGTTTGTTGAGGGGTTACACTGGCTTGCTTGGTAAGTTGTTTGGGCTATATGGGAGATGTAAGCATAGAGGGCGTTAGGTACATTTGATGTATTAGTGAGGTGGGGTCATGGTTTGTGTAATGTTTTATGTATTGACGTACAGACCTGTCCTAGTAAAGTGGCCTTTTTTTCCTTTAAATATCTGGGCTGTGGCGTATTGCTCCTGTTAACCGCCTGATGCTGTGTCTTTCCACATAGTAGAAAGTTCATCACGTGACCTTGAGTGGATTGGAACCTTTGCTTGACATTGCCCAGTGTGTGCTGAAGCAGTGCAGCTGCTCTTCCCGTACTGCGGACAGGAAGAGCTGCACTTTGTAACAACCCAATGCTGATTTTAACTCACTATTTCAAACAGGAATAATGTAGTGTTGGTTTCTTGAATTCAGCGACCCCATTTGTTTCAAAAGAGCATGCATAAAAATAGTTTGATTCGGAACAGCCTAAACACAGACCATCGTTGATAAATTTAGATTTTTTTTTTTAATACCAGCATACAAATAGATTTATTGAAAAACATTCCAAATGACCAGTGCATGCGTTTTACATCGACAGTGTTCTGAAGTATTTTTGTTGTCTTCACTTTTCGGAGTTGTTTTACCATAGAAATGTAGCAACCTTTTCCCTGCATTCCTTCAATTTCGCGGGCACTTTTGTAAAAATCGCTGCATTTTTACAAAAGTGCCGATTTCGCGGGCACTTTTGTAAAAATCGCGGCATTTTTACAAAAGTGCCGATTTCGCGGCAAATCGCGAAATCCTGGAGGGTCTGACCAATGAATGAAGCCCTCTGACCAGCTGCCCCTTTAAGGATGTGTGTTATAGGTACTCATTTCACCGCAGTGACAAATGACTGTCCCAGCAGTGGAGGGAGCTTCTAGGGGGCCGGGGAGGGTTTTTATTAGGTTTCCTTTTTATACAGGGTGTCATTTCTTTGGGTAACACTTTTTTAGCCAGTTCTTCCATGCCAAAGGAATTAAAGGTAAATAATATTTTGACGCTAGGCGCGACATTCACCAATATGTTCCCGATACCATGGTACCTTGTCTGTCCGAACGGATTGATCCGATTCCATGTACTTACCTGTAACTGTCGTGACCTCTATGACAAGTTGTACTGTTATTACTTGAAAAAAGTTAATAAAAAGCATTTTTTAAAAGCTTAATATATATATATATATATATAAATTTTTTTTGGGGGGGTACACAATAGCCTGGTGTGACAGCTGTCTGAAAGTCCACAGGAGCCCACACAGGCAGTCCTGAGGAGCCCCAAACCTGTGCAGGGGATTCCTAGAATTCTAAAGGCTGGTCCCCCGCTCTCAGAGGCAGGCGCAGCCCCTCACAGGACTATATGGTTTTTGTTTTACCTGGTTGGATGTGTCTGACTTTTATCATTTAAATGTCGAACTGGTTTGTGGTCATTAAGTAACAGAAGCCTTTATCAGCAGTTTCATGAATGTTATATGTGCGAACCTCCTAGAAATCAATATAAATTTTGAAATGTGGCGTAAATCTCACACATTACAGAGGATAATGTTAAAACACCCCCTGTACTTGAGATGGAATGGTTCTGGAGAGCCTGACCCTATAATGGCCGACATTACCGCCACGCAGCAGCAACATTGACTCCCTTGAACACTGTGAGCCTTATTACGATGGCAGCCAGACAAGCGTCTGATCGCCATCGCAGTGGGAGTGGGACCTCCCGACAAGTAGTCGGAGGTCCCACCCGCCAGATTAGGATGCGACCGCTGTATAGACGCTCGGAAATATCCCTTTTTCTATTGCGGTTTGTGCTGCAGCCCGGAAAAGGGCAGCAGCACAAGCTGCAACAGAAAAAGGGATGTTTTAAACATCCATGCACCATATGCCAGGCGCCAGGTGACATTTAAGAGTGTAAATTATTTTCTATATCTATTTGTTTTAAAAAAAAAAATAATAATAATTTAAAAACATAATAAAGTGCCTAACCATAAGGTCCAGGACAAGAGCCACTTCTGGCCAGTCCTCAGTAAGGTCACCAGGTGACTCCAGGTCACCAAGGCTCCTGGATATTTGTTTAACACTCTAATGCATTCTGGGATTTGAAGTCTTGGGACTCCACCATTGATCTAATGGAAGTAACTCTCTAAGAAGGAAATGTTTGTAAAAGAGAAGCTCAGGGCAGGAGCATTGCACCGCTGGTGACATGGAGACGTCTAGTGACCACTCGGAGAAAGGGAGATAGAAATCACTGAGGACTTAGATGGAACTCTGCTGATTACATATTACCACGTAAAACTTAAAGGTATTGCAAGAGCCCAATACTTGCCTTTCTATGCAATGCGATAATCGAATGTATATTAATGGAGTCCACTTTTCTGAATGGACTTTTATATTTAAACATGTTTGTTATACGATTTACATGGCAAACATATATGTTCATGGCACAGCCTGTGAGCGGTTCTTACAGCCAAGCCAGACCCTTGGCTCGGCTCACACTGTCAATGTGTTGGTGGCCCACATCTAGTTGCCCTATTAGGAGTGGGAACCCACTGAGCTGGCTTCCAAGCCTGGACTTTCTTAGGGTGGCGCTGACCTGCTCCAATTACAAGGTCGCTCTCTGTCCTTCTTTTCATAGCGATTGGATGTCTTGGGTTTGCGTAGGGGTCCAACAGTACTGAAATCGGGGGTGCCTTACAGGCCCGGACTGAGAAAGCAAACCGGCCCTGGCAATTGAGTCAGGCCAGCCGCTTGTGTGTTGGGGGGGGGGGGGTGCGCATGGAAAACACTGCAGCTGGTTTTGTTACAGGGGGCCAATATAGCAGCTATGCTCCAAATCCGGTCCCCGGTAACAAAAACGGCCCCCCAGGGGTCCAAAAACGGTCCCCACCCTGCCGGCCCACTGGGGAAACGCCCGGTGCCCGCTACGGCCAGTCCGACACAGCTAGATGAAATGCTGAGCCACATGGTCTCCCCAACATTGTACTCACAATACTCCCTGCCTGCTGATCTACGAGGACAGGCCTCGAGGGGTGACGAAGCAGCCTTCTCCAAACCAACGACCACACTGTAAGCTGGGGCACACCACAGTTTATTTCAACGTAAACAACAAAACCACGCAGACTGGCTCATGTGTGGAAACTCCCAGAATGCTCTGGTACTCCCATCACATGAATTGTAATTGTAATTGCATTTATATTGCACTTACTACCCATTACGAGGCATCAAACTGCTCTTTGGCGAGTATCACGCTATTTTGGAACCCAAAAAGGATTAGTGGTGAATTTGTATAGGGAGATATGAAATTAATTTGAGTGGTGGACATGTGAGTCTGTTATTTGGGTTGAAAAGGATAGTGGAGGGATAGAAGAGGGAAGGGCTTGCATTTATATAGTGCTTGCTACCCCTGATGAGGTGTTCAAGCGCTTTCCAGCGAGTAGCACACTACTCCGGAACCTAAACAGGATTAGTGGGGAATCAGTGTAGGGAAATATGAAATTAATTTCAGTAGTGGATATGTTAGTCTGTTAGTTGGATTGAAAAGGATAGTGGAGGGATAGAAGAGGGAAAAAGGTTTGCATTTTTATAGCGCTTGCTACCCCTGATGAGGTGTTCAAGCGCTTTCCAGCGAGTAGTAGTACACTACTACGGAACCTAAACAGGATTAGTGATGAATTAGTGTAGAGAAATATGACATTAATTTGAGCAGTGGACATTAGTCTGTTATTTGGATAAAAACGGAAATTGAGTTGTTTTTGAGTGATTCTAAATGCTGTCAGTCATGACTGCCAGGTAAATAGCTGTGCGGATTGACAAGCAAAGGGATTAAAAAAAGATAGGGATTTTAGTAAAGAGCCTTACACAGCAGTAGATTTGCACAACCTTAATACTAAAATGTACATATTTTCTTACATGTGCATATTTTACCATCTGAGTGTGTATATACATCATTGAAACCTGTCAGGCGTTCAGGCACGAGTGCACATTAACTGGTTAAATAAATGCAGAAATATACACATTTCAGCTTCATTTTTTCACAAAAACGAAAGTAAATATGGATAAATACAGGTAAAATTAGCAAAAAATAAATATGGATAAATACAGACGGAAATTACAAAAATATAAATACCATAAAACCGGAAGCCCTATGCATAACTAAGAAAACCTTGCCTCAAAATTTGTCCCTCCGTGCTACATAATCCTAGAAGCCCAAACAATGTTAAAGCTGTGCAAAGTATTTTAGGGCATGTCATTGTGATGATGAAATCTTAATTTCATAGTGAACTGTTAAATATTTCCTATATTTCATGGTTCACTGAGAAATATGGGTATTTATATCACTGCATTTTGTATAATAAAAGCACCTAGACATATTGGGGAGAGGCGTACAGGACTCTTCATCCCAGATAAAAATCTTGTGCTCCTGCGACTGGAATCATCGCCACCACCCATCCGGCGACCTGGCATGAAAAGCCACTAGCCACCCTGTGGGTGGGGGTAGACCGTAGTGCACCCCTTGCACAGGTGTCCGACATCTTCCTAATAGATGGGCCAGCTCCAGTGGACTGAGAGATTGTAGAGAGCAGAGCAGTGGGCTCAGAGTGGGCCAACAACCACGGCCACGCATGGACTGTTGCCCCACAGATGAGGGGAGTTGTAACAAATCCACAACAGAGCACTAAATCCTGTCCGGCTCCTTTCATCTTTGGCTTTAATGAGATTGTGGTTTTCAGATTTAAAATATTGTAAATTTGCCAGTGCTGAGTTCAGAGGTAGACGGGTCTCCTGGAGTGCCCACGCTGCTCTGGGCAGGCAGCCAGGGTCGAGGGTGTTTTAATGGCCCACTTACCTCCAGGTTGTTTGTCACAATATGAAACAGATTTATTTAAACGCCTACATTCACAAGCCCATGTAGATATGTATCAGGTTTACCATTCTAAGGTCACTTTAAAGGAGTGTCTGGGCCTTTTTGAGAGATATTTTAAATAAAAGCACATGTGTGTACAATACTTGCAGGGCCCATTGGCTGAGTATTGCTTCAAGCTGCCTTGTGCCCCCAAACACTTACTGTTCTGGGGGGGAGGGGCTTTCTTCGTGTTCCCTAGTGAGCGTGCTGAGCCAGACAGAAATAAGGCGTCCACTTTCAAAACCCGCTTTCTTGTAGAGTCAATAATATTGTGTTGTGTCTCCGTCCCCCTTGAATCCCCCCACCATGGCCCCCGTCTATTTGTCTGGTTGGAGCTGCACAGGGGCCCCCAGAGACTGCTACTGTGTCGTGACACAGCACGACACGCGACATGGTTCAAGTTCTTTATGTAGGTATGGCAGCTAAGAGAGGTAGGCCTCCCAGGACAGCCTACACGCCGCTGACCTCCAGTAACCCCAGCCCCACGTGACCTCAGGATGTTCCAACGTGAAGCTGTGGTGTTTAGCACAGCAACCCTACGTAAGAGACACCACACTGCAACCCCCAGCTCACACCGTGTGCGTGTCCAGCTCCCACCGTGTGCGGGTCCAGCTCACACCGCGTGCAATTCCAGCTCACACCGTGTGCGGGTCCAGCTCACACCGTGTGCGTGTCCAGCTCACACCATGTGCGGGTCCAGCTCACACCGCGTGCGGGTCCAGCTCACACCGCGTGCGGGTCCAGCTCACACTGCGTGCGGGTCCAGCTCACACCGTGTGCGGGTCCAGCTCACACCGTGTGCGTGTCCAGCTCCCACCGTGTGCGGGTCCAGCTCCCACCGTGTGCGGGTCCAGCTCACACCATGTGCGGGTCCAGCTCACACCATGCGCGTGTCCAGCTCACACCGCGTGCGGGTCCAGCTCACACCGTGTGTGGGTCCAGCTCACACCATGTCTAGGAGGGTGCCAGAGAACCAGCCATGTTCCACCCTGTTGAAGAGGTAGGTGGCAGTGGTTGCCAAGGGCTATCTTAGCCTGGCTCATCTGATGGGTCAGGATGGCACCGGGGAAGGACTATGGCGATGCCCAATGGTAAAGACAGCGTAGGTAAAAAGTTGGGGTGGATTTTTATCCAATTTCTTCCTGGTGGGATAGGCCAGTTCCAGTGGTTCTTTGAGTTTGTCCTTCGAGAGCTCATCGTGTGCGCCCAGAGCGGACACAAAGCGCTTTTCTGAGTAGCGGTGTCACACGTCCGGCTTGAGTGAGACTTACTAAATCATTTCCAGAAGTTAGACATACTTCCACAATGGGAAAAAGCTGCGTGAATCATATCTGAGTAAATATGTCTTACTGCTGTAAATGCAGGCTTGGGCGAAGACACAACTACTCACATAAACAAACACTAGCAGAGTCAATGTGTCTGGCTTTGGCAAGCCAGTGTGTTTTTGTGCAAGTATATGGAATTAAAATTAACATTTTTACAGTAAAGCTACCAATTGGGAGGTGACTTTACCAGGGTATTGGATTGGCATGGGGACCATTCAGGGAGGAGGGGAACTCCCACAGCGGGGCGACTCCGATGGCAAGGTTCCTAGTAGCCCTGGAGCTCATAGATCCCTGGCGGGCACTACATCCACACGAGAGGGGATCTACCTTTTATGCAGGAGCTTATAAAACGTTTTCTCGATTGACTTATTTCCTCATGTCGAGCTCGGATATCCATTGGGTGGCGGAAGTCCAGATCCTAGCCCGTGGGCTCTCCGATCACTCACCCATAGAACTTCAATGGATATGGGACCCACGACAAAACGAGTAGGGTGACGCTTGGCTCCAGAGTTGCTAGCAAACCCTTACCATAGACGTCGTTTTATCATGTCTATAGGTGCCTTCTTCTGAACCAATACTAAATCCGTGACCTCCCCTGCCATCCTATGGGAGGCGTTTAAGGACACCCTGCGAGGTGACTAGCTATCAGATGGGGTGGGGAGAAAGAAGCGGCAATAAATCAGAGACTTATAATATCGCATCCTGGAGATTGAGCATCAACTGATGCTCTCTCCGTCGCCAACCACTCACTGCCACCTCCTCTATGCCCAGGAGACACTTAGGCCGACATAACTATCCAAACTAGCATGGAGGGCGTCGCAAAGCCGCATTTACCAATGGGGTAATAAAGCGAGCAGAACCCTACACTGGCAATGCTCAAATAGGGCACAGCAATCATTGACGCAGAAGAGAAAGCCCCACTCAGGAGAGACGAGGCCATAGCCGGGTAGATTGCCTCCTACTATGCAAAACTATACTCAGAGGAGAGACGACTGTCAGGAGATGACATGTATAGATTCATCAGAGACCTCCCCACCAGGAGCCTGAGCTCTATCGAGAGGAACTCCCTATGGGAGCCTCTCACAGAGGTCAAAATCCACCAGGCCTTGGGACAATTGAAGGCCGGTAATGCCCCGGGACCCAATGGGCTTTCAGAGGAGTTTTTTCTAATTCATACCAACACAATAGTCCCTCACCTGGCAGCCATGCTGACACGGCTCTACGGGTGGAACTACACACAGCTGCGATAGTGGTTATTCATCAACCTGGCGACCGCCGGAGCGCTGTTTGTCATACCGCCCGATCTCCCTACTTAATGTAGAGGCCAAAATACTGGCGAAGGCCCTAGTGAACCACCTTACTAAAATCATAAACACACTCCTGTTGCAAGACTATTCCGGTTTTGTGCCGCGACAGGCAACACGTGATAATATCAGAAGAATTTTTAATGCTCTCGCTATGAGTGGAAAATTGGAAGGCCAGCTGGCACTGTTCCTAGCGGTTGTGCTGTCAATACATAGATCTCCTTAATAACAGATCCCTGTCATCTTCCAGAAATTAACAGAATTATCTTGAAATACTGAAGGTACCAGAGAGGAACTCCATAGAGGAGAATAATAATGATTTTTTTTTTATCTCAGATTTTCCATAACTTAATCGCGTTGCGGGGTACCTTGAACTGAACTTTTTGGAAATAGCTCTGTTCATGAAACTGTAGTAAGAACCCTTGAGTGATGCTACCCAAGCTAAACTCGTAAATTGAGGGGATTCTGCAGTGCTTCTGAGCATCTGATCTACGACCCATTATAAGAAAGCTCATATCCTGCATGAATGCTGCAAGTAGTAAAATCTAAAACTAGGGAATCCCCGCCCCCTTGATTTGGTAACCTTAGAAACTTTATAGCTCTGCAAGGGTTTCTCCCTTCCCATATAAATGTGAGATATAAAGGTGGGATGTGCTTTAAAACGAAAAGGGTTTTTATACCTGTTTTAAGTGAAGACCACAACTATTGGCTTTGATAATGCTTGTATATTTCATGTTTCTTCAACCAGGAAACAGCAGTAGTGAAAGCAGTACTATAGAATAATGCAGCTTACCGCCTTTGTTTCTTGGATTTCTGTTGCTTAATATACATAATTCACAAGCATGATGTAATTCCTGCAAATGATGGCAAGGGATTTTTGGGATGACATCATTGTCATGAAGAATGGGTTTTGGAACCACTGCTGTTTATATGTTAACAATAGGCAGATGTAGAATATTAGATATTACTGTTAATAACCTGTCTAAGTGCTCTTCTGGCTATTAAATTCTGCATGACGACGAGATACTCATGTCTGTTCCATACAAAGAGGAGGTGGTGGTGGTTGGCCAGCAGGTTAATGTATGGAATCCGAACTGAGCAAGTAAACTGGGCCAGTGCTGGGACGCTCACACCTCCGGGGCATCACGTGGACGTCCTCTGTGGACAACAACTTGTGGTAAATCACCAAAATGTGGTAGTGGTCAAAACAGGTAATTTCCATCGACGATATCCTGGGGCGTCGGAATCTTTTCAGCTTTTCCGGAAAGAGTCTACTGGTTGCCTTGGTTGTATCCCAGCTGGATTGTGCTAGTGGGGTGTGCCCTGGCCTTCCCAATACAGCATTCGACATCTAGAACTCTTGCAGGATTCTGCTGCTAGAAGGCAAGTGAGCAAGTAATCCCTACCCTTGAAGGTCTGCACTGTTTCCCAGTCACACAACTCACTCCATTCTGGCCTCTTTGCCTCAAACACAAGAACGCCCATGGCCATGGCCAAGACTACTTGGGGGAAAATACACCCTGACCCCTATCACCTGTGCACTCCGGCAGCTTGTCTACTCGGATATCTCCCAAAGGTTGCTCCTGAGCCCACCGGCATGTAGACTCATGACATATAGGACCCACCTCTCAATAGCCAGGAGGATGCTGATATGCCTATCCCCCAGGCCGCTGTTCGGACCAACATTTCACGAATGAGGTTCAGGTAAGGCGATTTTACAATATCAGCAGAATGGAAATAATATTGTTCTGCCAGACGGTGTGGAAACGGAGGATAGACCGAAACATTCTTTCCCGCAATATCTGTGGCGTCACTAGGGTTGGTGTCACCCAGTGCGGTAACTCCCGAGTCCGGGGATGCGGGGGGTGCGGACCGTCACCGGGGCGGGTGACACCATCACATGGGGTGACACCGTGAGCCTCTGCTTTAAATCACTACATAAATCAGGAGGAACCCAAACTGGTTCCTCCTGATTTATGTAGCGATTTAAAGCAGAGGCTCACGGTGTCACTCCATGTGATGGTGTCACCCGGTGCGGTCCGCACCCCCCTAGTGACGCCACTGCGCAATATCATCAATCTTATCTCTTCAGACAGGCATCTGTTCAGCCTTAGACAGGCAGCTGACAGGAGCTGCTTCGCTGGCGCCTGAGAAGAATGTACTGTGTTCCTTATAAGCGATAATGTTCAGCACAACATTGAGGTTAACCCGGCAATACCAATAATTAGTTCTTAAATTCCTTTTTTCAGCCAAACAAGATCTTAGCTCATATGATTACCCCAACGCTTTGAAGGAACCGTCAGCGCAGCAATAAATTCCATATGTACAGCTTCTCTGAGGGTGCGGATGCCGCACCCAACTCTTCTGATCTGACTTCTTATGACATTTTCTACAAGATTTGACGTACACATCCAACAACAAACATAAAGAGCTGAAAGCTGAAATGTTTTGAAAAAATTGTGGTGGAGCGGAAGGCGTGCCAGTTGCATACAACATTAGGAAGATTGTGTTCAGGGCTAGCGGGTGTTGAAAGGAAATGGTTAGGTCCTCTAGCCTGGGTAAAGTGTAGGGGGTCATTGTAGTTATTGCCTAATGGCTTCACACTGGCAGGTTATTGTCTCGCACACATGTGAGGTTGTGCTTTAGGTATATATACTGTTTGTACAATTGTGGTCAGCTTTTATGTGTGTTTTCTAGATGAGCTAGCGGTGGGTTTTCCTTTGTATGCTAGTTGTAATTGGGAGTGCGTTTGTCTGTGTGTACGCACGCACAAAGCTTTCATGTGTGTTTTTACAACTGTATGCTTGTGTGTTGTCAATGTTTGACACACTGGTGGAAATTTCAGTTTACCATCCACAAATGGTTTGTGATGGAACCAGCTGTTGGCAGATGAGTTTTGGTCATATAAGAGTGGCTACAGAGAAAATTCAAGTTGACTCCAGTTACATTTTGGAACTGGTTTTGATTACTTATAATTTCTATTGTTTTGTCTACTGGGCATACATTAACATCAAAATGCCGTGCCTGATCAGTGAAATGCTGCACCCAGTGGATGTGTGTACAAGGGTGTAAGTGTGTGTGTGTGTCTGTGTGTACGTGTGTGAGTGTGTGTCTGTGCAAGTGTGTGTGTGTGTACAAATGTGTTAGTGTGTCTGTGTGTGTACACGTGTGTGAGTGTGTGTTTTTTGTGTGTGTGTGTGTGTCTGTACAAGAGACTGTGGATGTGAATAAGTGTGCATGGGTGAGTAAGTGTGTCTGTGTGTGTACAAGTAAGTGTGCATTTGAGTGTTTTGCAAGTGATTATTATCGGTGTATCAGTGGAGTCAAGTGCGTGTGGGTGTGGTCTTGGGTTGTGACTATTTAACAGTGCTACTTTGTCCATGCTAGTAAAGCCAGTAAGTGATGTTAAAAGCAAGTAATTGTTGAGCCCACCACCGTACTGCCTAAGGGGCAAGAACTCTTGTTGCCCCTTGACCTTTTACCTCTCTTGACCTCTGCCCCTTATGCTTTCCGTTCAGAACTGTTGAGGAACATAAACTTGTCTTGACAGAGAGCGCAGAGGAAAGACAACTGAGCCCACACTAGATTGTTTGTGCTCCCAGAAGGAGGCACGCGGCCGGCTCTCTCTCTGCTGGGTGTGGTGTTTTCCTTTTGTGTGCCGCATTAGTGCTCGATATTCCACTGCAATAAACTTTTATCAGCAAAGATACTGAATTCGAAACTTCTAAAATGCACTTTAGTGTCAGATAACAAAGCGCCGTCTTCACAACCATCTAGAATTGTTAGGGAACACAAAATATTCAAGTTGACAAACTCTGAAAAATCAAAAGGTCAAGTCCTATATATCCCTTTGGTTAATATGTTTTTTATGTTGTTCTTTCACACCATAATGCAGTCTGGCAACCTCCCAGCACCCTTTAACGGGCTGGGGTAGATCTGGGGATGGGGAGGTCGTGTGGGGCGGGGGGGGCTGGGAAGGGGGGTATGGCACCTCAGTATCAAGGCGCTGTCTGGGGAGGTGATCCTCTGTCTCTGCTCAGGGTCCAAGAGGAACTGATGGACAGAAACGCTGGTCTTTGCCGCCGAGGGAGGCCAGAATGATTGTTATGAAGTAGAAGATGGTGGAGCCATGGAGAACGATTCTTGTATCGCAGAGACAGCTGGTGGTGGGAGGTGGTGGAACCATTAAGACGCTTTGTTGTGTAGCACGGACAGCTGATGGCGGGAGGTGGTGGAACCATGGAGAAAGATTCTTGTATCGCAGAGACAGCTGATGGCGGGAGGTGGTGGAACCATGGAGAAAGATTCTTGTATCGCAGAGACAGCTGGTGGTGGGAGACGCCTGAACCATTAAGACGCTTTGTTGTGTAGCACGGACAGCTGATGGCGGGAGGTGGTGGAAGCATGGACGTGTATTGGTTCGAAGCAAGGATAGCTGATGGTGGGAGTTGGTGGAACCATGCACGTGGATTGGTTTGAAGGAAGGATAGCTGACGGTGGGAGATGGTGGAACCATGGCCGTGGATTGGTTTGAAGCACGGATAGCTGACAGTGGGAGATGGTGGAACCATGGCGGTGGATTGGTTTGAAGCATGGATAGCTGACGGTGGGAGGTGGTGGAACCATGCACGTGGATTGGTTTGAAGGAAGGATAGCTGATGGCGGGAGGTGGTGGAACCATGCACGTGGATTGGTTTGAAGGAAGGATAGCTGATGGCGGGAGGTGGTGGAACCATGCACGTGGATTGGTTTGAAGGAAGGATAGCTGATGGTGGGAGTTGGTGGAACCATGCACGTGGATTGGTTTGAAGGAAGGATAGCTGATGGCGGGAGGTGGTGGAACCATGCACGTGGATTGGTTTGCAGGAAGGATAGCTGATGGCGGGAGGTGGTGGAACCATGCACGTGGATTGGTTTGAAGGAAGGATAGCTGATGGTGGGAGTTGGTGGAACCATGCACGTGGATTGGTTTGAAGGAAGGATAGCTGACGGTGGGAGATGGTGGAACCATGGCCGTGGATTGGTTTGAAGCACGGATAGCTGACAGTGGGAGATGGTGGAACCATGGCGGTGGATTGGTTTGAAGCATGGATAGCTGACGGTGGGAGGTGGTGGAACCATGCACGTGGATTGGTTTGAAGGAAGGATAGCTGATGGCGGGAGGTGGTGGAACCATGCACGTGGATTGGTTTGAAGGAAGGATAGCTGATGGCGGGAGGTGGTGGAACCATGCACGTGGATTGGTTTGAAGGAAGGATAGCTGATGGTGGGAGTTGGTGGAACCATGCACGTGGATTGGTTTGAAGGAAGGATAGCTGATGGCGGGAGGTGGTGGAACCATGCACGTGGATTGGTTTGAAGGAAGGATAGCTGATGGGGGGAGGGGGTGGAACCATGCACGTGGATTGGTTTGAAGGAAGGATAGCTGATGGCGGGAGGTGGTGGAACCATGCACGTGGATTGGTTTGAAGGAAGGATAGCTGATGGCGGGAGGTGGTGGAACCATGCACGTGGATTGGTTTGAAGGAAGGATAGCTGACGGTGGGAGATGGTGGAACCATGGCCGTGGATTGGTTTGAAGCACGGATAGCTGACAGTGGGAGATGGTGGAACCATGGCGGTGGATTGGTTTGAAGCATGGATAGCTGACGGTGGGAGGTGGTGGAACCATGCACGTGGATTGGTTTGAAGGAAGGATAGCTGATGGCGGGAGGTGGTGGAACCATGCACGTGGATTGGTTTGAAGGAAGGATAGCTGATGGCGGGAGGTGGTGGAACCATGCACGTGGATTGGTTTGAAGGAAGGATAGCTGATGGTGGGAGTTGGTGGAACCATGCACGTGGATTGGTTTGAAGGAAGGATAGCTGATGGCGGGAGGTGGTGGAACCATGCACGTGGATTGGTTTGCAGGAAGGATAGCTGATGGCGGGAGGTGGTGGAACCATGCACGTGGATTGGTTTGAAGGAAGGATAGCTGATGGCGGGAGGTGGTGGAACCATGCACGTGGATTGGTTTGAAGGAAGGATAGCTGATGGCGGGAGGTGGTGGAACCATGCACGTGGATTGGTTTGAAGGAAGGATAGCTGATGGCGGGAGTTGGTGGAACCATGCACGTGGATTGGTTTGAAGGAAGGATAGCTGATGGCGGGAGGTGGTGGAAACATGCACGTGGATTGGTTTGAAGGAAGGATAGCTGATGGCGGGAGTTGGTGGAACCATGCACGTGGATTGGTTTGAAGGAAGGATAGCTGATGGCGGGAGGTGGTGGAACCATGCACGTGGATTGGTTTGAAGGAAGGATAGCTGATGGCGGGAGGTGGTGGAACCATGCACGTGGATTGGTTTGAAGGAAGGATAGCTGATGGCGGGAGGTGGTGGAACCATGCACGTGGATTGGTTTGAAGGAAGGATAGCTGATGGTGGGAGTTGGTGGAACCATGCACGTGGATTGGTTTGAAGCACGGACAGCTGATGGCGGGAGGTGGTGGAACCATGCACGTGGATTGGTTTGAAGGAAGGATAGCTGATGGCGGGAGGTGGTGGAACCATGCACGTGGATTGGTTTGAAGGAAGGATAGCTGATGGCGGGAGGTGGTGGAACCATGCACGTGGATTGGTTTGAAGGAAGGATAGCTGATGGCGGGAGGTGGTGGAACCATGCACGTGGATTGGTTTGAAGGAAGGATAGCTGATGGTGGGAGTTGGTGGAACCATGCACGTGGATTGGTTTGAAGGAAGGATAGCTGATGGCGGGAGGTGGTGGAACCATGCACGTGGATTGGTTTGCAGGAAGGATAGCTGATGGCGGGAGGTGGTGGAACCATGGACGTGTATTGGTTCGAAGCAAGGATAGCTGATGGTGGGAGTTGGTGGAACCATGCACGTGGATTGGTTTGAAGGAAGGATAGCTGATGGCGGGAGGTGGTGGAACCATGCACGTGGATTGGTTTGCAGGAAGGATAGCTGATGGAGGGAGGTGGTGGAACCATGGCCGTGGATTGGTTCGAAGCACGGATAGCTGACCGTGGGAGATGGTGGAACCATGGCGTGGATTGGTTTGAAGCACGGATAGCTGACGGTGGGAGATGGTGGAACCATGGACGTGGATTGGTTTGAAGCACGGATAGCTGATGGCGGGAGGTGGTGGAACCATGGACGTGGACTGGTTTGAAGCACGGATAGCTGACGGTGGGAGATGGTGGAACCATGGCCGTGGATTGGTTTGAAGCACGGATAGCTGACAGTGGGAGATGGTGGAACCATGGCGGTGGATTGGTTTGAAGCATGGATAGCTGACGGTGGGAGGTGGTGGAACCATGCACGTGGATTGGTTTGAAGGAAGGATAGCTGATGGCGGGAGGTGGTGGAACCATGCACATGGATTGGTTTGCAGGAAGGATAGCTGATGGCGGGAGGTGGTGGAACCATGGACGTGTATTGGTTCGAAGCAAGGATAGCTGATGGTGGGAGTTGGTGGAACCATGCACGTGGATTGGTTTGAAGGAAGGATAGCTGATGGCGGGAGGTGGTGGAACCATGCACGTGGATTGGTTTGCAGGAAGGATAGCTGATGGCGGGAGGTGGTGGAACCATGGACGTGGATTGGTTCGAAGCAAGGATAGCTGATGGGCGGGAGGTGGTGGAACCATGCACGTGTTTTGGTTTGAAGCAAGGATAGCTGATGGCGGGAGGTGGTGGAACCATGGACGTGGACTGGTTTGAAGCACGGATAGCTGACGGTGGGAGATGGTGGAACCATGGCCGTGGATTGGTTTGAAGCACAGATAGCTGATGGTGGAACCATGGGCGTGGATTGTTGTGAAGCAAGGATAGCTGACGGCGGGAGGTGGTGGAACCATGGCCGTGGATTGGTTTGAAGCACGGATAGCTGATGGCGAGAGGTGGTGGAACCATGGACGTGGATTGGTTTGAAGCAAGGATAGCTGATGGCGGGAGGTGGTGGAACCATGGCCGTGGATTGGTTCGAAGCACGGATAGCTGACCGTGGGAGATGGTGGAACCATGGCGTGGATTGGTTTGAAGCACGGATAGCTGACGGTGGGAGATGGTGGAACCATGGACGTGGATTGGTTTGAAGCACGGATAGCTGATGGCGGGAGGTGGTGGAACCATGGACGTGGACTGGTTTGAAGCACGGATAGCTGACGGTGGGAGATGGTGGAACCATGGCGGTGGATTGGTTTGAAGCATGGATAGCTGACGGTGGGAGGTGGTGGAACCATGCACGTGGATTGGTTTGAAGGAAGGATAGCTGATGGCGGGAGGTGGTGGAACCATGCACGTGGATTGATTTGAAGGAAGGATAGCTGATGGCGGGAGGTGGTGGAACCATGCACGTGGATTGGTTTGAAGGAAGGATAACTGATGGCGGGAGGTGGTGGAACCATGGACGTGGATTGGTTTGAAGCAAGGATAGCTGATGGCGGGAGGTGGTGGAACCATGGCCGTGGATTGGTTTGAAGGAAGGATAGCTGACGGCGGGAGGTGGTGGAACCATGGACGTGGATTGGTTTGAAGCAAGAATAGCTGACGGTGGGAAATGGTGGCACCATGGACTTGAATTGGTTTGAAGGAAGGATAGCTGATGGCGGGAGGTGGTGGAACAATGGACGTGGATTGGTTTGAAGCAAGGATAGCTGACGGTGGGAGATGGTGGCACCATGGACTTGGATTGGTTTGAAGGAAGGATAGCTGACGGTGGGAGATGGTGGCACCATGGACTTGGATTGGTTTGAAGGAAGGATAGCTGACGGTGGGAGATGGTGGCACCATGGACTTGGATTGGTTTGAAGGAAGGATAGCTGACGGTGGGAGATGGTGGCACCATGGACTTGGATTGGTTTGAAGGAAGGATAGCTGAGGGTGGGAGATGGTGGCACCATGGACTTGGATTGGTTTGAAGCAAGGATAGCTGACGGTGGGAGATGGTGGCACCATGGCCTTGGATTGGTTTGAAGGAAGGATAGCTGACGGTGGGAGATGGTGGCACCATGGACTTGGAT
This sequence comes from Calotriton arnoldi, assembly GCA_963921515.1. Taxonomy (NCBI): domain Eukaryota; kingdom Metazoa; phylum Chordata; class Amphibia; order Caudata; family Salamandridae; genus Calotriton; species Calotriton arnoldi. The sequence goes on along the minus strand of CAWUFW010000236.1, from coordinate 3,921,824 downwards.
TGGTTTGAAGGAAGGATAGCTGACGGCGGGAGGTGGTGGAACCATGGACTTGGATTGGTTTGAAGGAAGGATAGCTGACGGCGGGAGATGGTGGCACCATGGACTTGGATTGGTTTGAAGGAAGGATAGCTGACGGTGTGAGATGGTGGCACCATGGACTTGGATTGGTTTGAAGGAAGGATAGCTGACGGTGGGAGATGGTGGCACCATGGACTTGGATTGGTTTGAAGGAAGGATAGCTGACGGTGGGAGATGGTGGCACCATGGACTTGGATTGGTTTGAAGCAAGGATAGCTAACGGTGGGAGATGGTGGCACCATGGACTTGGATTGGTTTGAAGGAAGGATAGCTGACGGTGGGAGATGGTGGCACCATGGACTTGGATTGGTTTGAAGGAAGGATAGCTGACGGCGGGAGGTGGTGGAACCATGGACTTGAATTGGTTTGAAGGAAGGATAGCTGATGGCGGGAGGTGGTGGAACCATTGATGTGGATTGTTGTGTATCACGGATCGCTGCAGGTTGGAGATGGCTGAACCGTTGATGTGAATTGTTGTGAAGCATGGATAGCTGGTAGGGGACTACTTACACAGAGTAGATTCAATATTCCTATGATAGGTCTTTTTTCCTCTGTGGCGTGATTTTAGCTGCAAGGTTGATGTTTTGACTGTTGGTGTATTTTTTAGGCAGTTAGTTCGAATTTGGGATTTTGCTTGTGAGTCTGGGGACGGTTTCCACTCTGCGCCTTAGGCACATGCCTACGGTCACCGGTCCACTGCTCCTTGCTCCAGTCCGGTGAGGGGCCCATGCGTCCCTTCCTGAGCCCTGGACATCAGTGACCCTGGCCCAGGTAGGAAGAGGCAGAGGTGCCTATTGGTGCGTGAAGGGGGTCTTGGGGGATACTTTAGTCAGTCCCTTTTGAGCCACCTGCAGCCCGTCCTGACTTTTGAGATTCTAGGCAGAGGGCAGTGGGTGCAGTGAACGAGGAAGAAATAGGTTTTAGGTCTGATGTTAGCCAAGGTCTTTTAATATTACTAAAATTATGTACTTATATAATAAACGTACTTACCTCACTACAACTCTTTATCTAAACTACATCACCAAAACAATAACACGACGAGGCCACCCCACTGACATAGATCAGTGTCACCCCAGGAGATTGGAGTGCGTCTGAGGTCGATACACAGTCTTAACAATACACATCCTCGCGCCCCCTCGCATGGACGGAGACCCCCCAGAAACTGACAAGAAGGTCAAGTTGTGAACGGCCCAATCCGCTTCAGTATGCAACGCCCCCTGTGCACATGCACAGCTATAGGCTAGTCTTAGGTGAAATCTAATGATTGACAATCTCTTCATCATAGAGGTGAGCCGCCGACGCAAACATATACAAGTAATGTACATATCACATGTTAAAGTAACAACAGGGTTAATTCAATCCATCATTCAGAGGTTGATAAACCGAGTCTCATCGAACTGGAATGTATTGCATCAAACATCTCCAAATCTGGCAGTCTTTGTCATGTCCATAAAAAGTGCTTATTGCATGTGCCCGCTCTGCCCTCAGCCCACCTCTCATGCGAACATGTTATTAAAGGGCCCACCTCATGGTGGAGGGAGTGTATTTACTCAGGGAAACAATTTGAGTGGACGGTATTTGCCTTAATTTAGAAAATAAATTATTATTACTGTTCAAACTTGTTTTTTTAAGGCTTGCTTTTCAGGCTGTGATGGCAAAAATATATCTTTTTTTACAAGTGAAGTTTTTCTTGAACCGATCATAAAAAAGCACAACAAACAGGTCCCTGAGCTGGGACACGTCTGGAATGTATTACTAGTACGTGTTATTGTGTATTAATAATGCAGCGTGTTGCCTGCCCAGCTGGGTTGACTTTGTCCTCTGTAGAGTTTCCAAGTCCAAACTTTGAGCAAGGCACCCCAGGGGTGGGGGCTTTAGGCTGGAGGTGATAAATCGCTGAGCTGTGTGTGTGCTGTCTCTGCTTGTTGTGAACTGTCACCTCTGACCCCAGCCGTCAGGCAGCATGTGTCAGAACAAGTACCTGAGGACCCGGGGTCAGAGGTGAGGGAAGTGCCATTTATAAATGCTTGCAGCCTGAAGAGTGAGCGGCGTCGGCCCTGCTCTGCTCCCAGTGAGCAGAAAAGTGATAAGCGATGCACGTGGGCGGCCCGTTCTTCTGTCCACCCTGCCCTTGCACTAAGTCCAGATCAGTGACCTGCCACAAGAGGGCGCCCTGCTTCACTGCTGCCAGCTCTGGAGGTATTTCAGGCCAAAAATGTATTTATTCACCTAGGTGAATGTTCGGTTACCTACCGGCAGGGCCTCTGGAATTATGCAGCAGGGGAGGGCCAAATTATGTGGCGGAGTTGAGTAAATTATGCGGCAAGAAAAAACAAATTATGCGGCACAATTTGTGATAGTATTGCTTCATTATTTTGTTATTTTACACTTGTTAACACTGTCTGGGCATTGGTTGCACCTCATTAGTACCAGTTTAACACCCAAATATAGCAATAAGTAACAGAAAGGTGGCAGGTGCAGCTTTGCAAAGGACTTTCCACTGTGCGGCAACACAAGTTGCGGAGTTTTTACTAACTTTTGAACTGTTTGAGCTAGAAACAACATTGTTTTGGTTAAAATCTGCAGATTATGCAGCAGATGATGGATTATGCGGCAAATGCAGCAGAGGTGCAATTATTCGAAAAACACAGCGGCCGTACAATCGCATAATTCCAGTGGCCCTGCTTACCGGTAATCTTCAATACTCTGACGTCTACTCTTTCCTGTCATAGTCCAACTTTCTCCTCCTCCCTCCCATCTCTTAAGGGGCTCTTTTTCGGCTTCCCCTGGCTTGGTATTACTGGATGTGAGGCTAGTCACCTTGCCTTTTCCTGTCATGTGACAGGAAGTATAACGAAGGCCATGTTGGCGGGATGGGAAACAAGTAGAACAAAAACTTAGTGACTGTACTGGGGGGAGGAGCTATCACTCACTGGGTAAGGACAGTGACGAGGAAGAGGGACGAGGTGGTAATTTCCAGGTCCAAAGGGCCAAGGTTTACTTTAAGTACGAATCCATCATTTCGATTATCACCAGCTGAATTGAACTCCCAACAGGGATGAACATTACTTGTTAAATCTCTAAGAAACGACTTTAATCCCCACCACCTGGAGGCCTGGTTAAGAGTGAGCACTGAAACAGTATTTAAGTCCCTCCTTCATATTGTTTTGACAAAGGAGTAAATGCTTCTAAGGCGTGTAATAAAACATCAGATACGTTGTCACAGATTGCTGGCGGTGAGATTAAATGTAATATTACTCAGACCAGCTCTGAGATGTACCCCTGGTGAAGAACCGCTGGACTCCAACGGGAAGTAGGTTGAGTCACCAGGGAACCAACCAATCCAATGAGCTGGTTATGGTTTGCTTTGACAGCGCAGCTGTCCCCAGACAATTATGTGAGTATCACTAGAGAGGCGCTTTGGCTCCGCCCACATGTTGGGATTCAAGAGTACATGTTTTGTTTTAGCTGACGTTGTGTGCTTCCACAGAAAAAGGGCTTGCCCTTCACACAGCTGTGATCAATTTGTTTATTTATCCAGCTGCCTGAGCCTGAACTTTCAGGTGCACACACACGGCAATGTAAAGCTATTAAAGGGTCTTAGATAATTATATAATTTATGGTGTTTTTCTCTGGCAGCAGCACAGATGGGAGGAGGGCAGTCATTAAACTACCTGAATTTTTAGGTCTGGCTTGACAGTGCAACTGTCAGCCACCTTTTAATCCACATCAAAATTATTCTACAGTTCTTTTGTCCACGCAAATACATATCAATTCCCCTGCTATTTACTTGTAATGCTTTAAATTACCATACAACATTCTATTAAAGCCAGATCTGTTGACATTGCCAATGCTTGTTTTCTTTGTGTACTGCATCCACTGTAGGGCAGGGGTTGGTGGTGCCTCAGTTATTCTTTACAAGAGATGATCCGTGCCGTAAGAAAGCTTCTGGGCCACATGGGCCTGACCAGAGGGGATAACCAGAAGGGACCCTGACCACTGCTCTGGCTCACCTCCAAACACCTCCGTGTCTCCTCTGGTCAGGTCCATGAAGATTGGCATTCCAGAGAGTCCTTTGTTATTGTATTTGTAGAGTACATCAGCTGTGAGTCAAAAGGATGCAAGGACTAATTCTCTACATGGGCCATGTCCCCGTCCAAAGCTGGGGTGTGGTGCTGCCGATCACAGCACTTCTTGTTTGGTGCTGCTGAGACCTGTTGTCTGAATTGTTGTTTGGTGTTTATGAGTGATGTTTGCTGAGTTGTTGCAAAGGTGCTGCTGCTCATCACTGTTGGTGGAGTTCTCGTTTGGTGATGTTGGTGAAGCTGGCTCTGTTGTTGTTTGAAGCTGCTGAGTACTGTTGGCTGGGTTGTTATTGCTTGCTGCTGATGATGAGTGCATTTGGCTGAGGTATTGTTTGCTGTGGCTAAGCGTTGTTGTCTGAGATGTCCTCTAGTACTGCTGGGCATTGCTGGTTGATTTGTAGTTTGGTGCTGCTGGGTGCTGTTGGTTGAGTTGTCGTTTGGTGCTGCTGGCCACTGTTGGCTGAGTTGTAGTTTGGTGCTGCTGGGCGCTGTTGGTTGAGTTGTTGTTTGGTGCTGCTGGGCTCTGTTGGTTGAGTTGTCCTTTGGTGCTGCTGGGCGTTGCTGGTTGAGTTGTAGTTTGGTGATGCTGGGCGCTGTTGGTTTAGTTGTAGTTTGGTGATGCTGGGCGCTGTTGGTTCAGGTTGAGTTGTAGTTTGGCCCTGCTGGACGCTGTTGGTTGAGTTGTAGTTTGGTCCTGCTGGGCGCTGTTAAGTGAGTAATAGTTTGGTGCTGCTGGGCACTGTTAATTAAATTGTCCTTTGGTGCTGCTGGGTGCTGTGGGTTGAGTTGTAGTTTGCTGCTGCTGGGCGCTGTTGACTTAGTTGTCCTTTGGTGCTGCTGGGCGCTGTTGGTTAAGTTTTTGTTTGGTGCTGCTGGGCGCTGTTGTGTTAGTTGTAGTTTGGTGATGCTGGGCGCTGTTGGTTCAGGTTGAGTTGTAGTTTGGCCCTGCTGGACGCTGTTGGTTGAGTTGTAGTTTGGTCCTGCTGGGCGCTGTTAAGTGAGTAATAGTTTGGTGCTGCTGGGCACTGTTAGTTAAGTTGTCCTTTGGTGCTGCTGGGCGCTGTGGGTTGAGTTGTCGTTTGCTGCTGCTGGGTGCTGTTGACTTAGTTGTCATTTGGTGCTGCTGGGCGATGTGGGTTGCGTTGTCGTTTGCTGATGCTGGGCGCTGTTGTTTAAGCTGTCGTTTGGTGCTGCTGGGCGCTGTTGTGTTAGTTGTAGTTTGGTGCTGCTGGGTGCTGTTAAGTGAGTAATAGTTTGGTGCTGCTGGGCACTGTTAGTTAAGTTGTCCTTTGGTGCTGCTGGGCGCTGTTGGTTAAGTTGTCGTTTGGTGCTGCTGGGCGCTGTTGTGTTAGTTGTAGTTTGGTGCTGCTGGGCGCTGTTGGTTGAGTTGTCCTTTGGTGCTGTTGAGCGCTGTTGGCTTAGTTGTCCTTTGGTGCCGCTGGGCGCTGTTGGCTTACTTGTAATTTGGTGCTGCTGGGCGCTATTGGCTAAGTTGTTCTTTGGCTTCTTCCAGGAAGTAGAGGTTCTTCAAGACTACTCTTTATGCGGGCAGTAAGGCAGGTACCCTCAGGCTCAGGAAAGGGACTGCACAGTCTAGGGTTGGTACGACTGTCAGGAGTGCTGGCAGTGTGTGTTGGGAGTGCTGAGCACTACTGAGGTGACTGCACCCCGAGTCTTGTGTTCACTACTTCTGTTGAAGCGGGAAGAGAAAAAAAGTGGTAGGGAGAGTGGCCAGGATAAGGTGGAGTGGTCAGGTGAAGGAACAGAGGTGAGAAGAAGGGACAGAGGACAGGAGAAGGGACAGACGTCAGGAGAAGGGGAAGTGGAGAAGAGAGAGTGGCCAGGAGAAGGGGGAGTGTCCAGGAGAATGTGGAGTGGGCTGGAGAAGGTACAGAGGCCATCAGAAAATGGATTTCAAGAAACGGCTACACCTATTGACCTTTTCGTACATATGGGGTGGGTCGGGAGAGTTTTTATATTTTTTTAGCTTGAGCATCTTTGCCTCTTTTCCTAAACTTCAACAATGTTGGACCAGTCTAAATCACGTGACGTCAGGTGTGCATCCGGAAACTGGTCCAGTTGTGACCTTTCATGAAATCTGGTTCTTTTTTGGCAAAATTTGACACAACTCAAGTAGTGTATTTAACATTAAAGGTGGCGTTTTGTTGCGAGAAACTAAGTGGCACATTGAGAGTCATGTAGCCAAATGGAAAGTGCCGAAGCCACGCATGTTATTCCATTTAGGGACTTCTGCGAAAGCTGTCAAGAGGCCCAGAGGAGGGGATGGGAAGGGTTTTCTGAGACTTCGGTTCTCCTTTTAGAACATCTCTGCTTCCTCTCTGTTTCTTCTCCACCTCTGAGATTAAACCCCTTGTCTCTCATGGAACTAAATAAATTAACAAAAACGATGCGTCACTTCCTGTAAGCACACTTTGTACTTTTTATATTTAAATTCAGTTGGACTTCTCTGGCTGTCCACACAAAGTCTAAACCTAGAAGCAGGGACTCATTTTTAATTCCATCAAATTAGCACATTTTGCACATGCCAGTGACAGCATCTGGAACATACTTAGCATCAGTGTCAAAAATTCAATTCTGCGACTGGAAACGTAGGCGCGCTCTCTGCGTCAGGCCGTCGCTGGGACTCTATGTGTGAAAAGCTGCTGACCGCGCCATAGTTGGGCCCTCGCGAGCCCCAAACGAGAGGTGACTGATGGGTCGAGACATCAGTAGCTGTGGTCACATTCCTGCCGAGTATCCCAGCATCCTCCTGGTCTCCATTGCATCTGCACTTTCACCAGCGCGCGCCGCTAAGTGGTTATTCGAGTAAGCTCGAAGCCACCAGAGGTAGACCAACTGGGTCCGGCTTCGGTTACAAAATTCCAGATTTTACTCTGGAAAAGATAGATTACTTTTTAGGTCTCGCCTGAGCCAGCGCATGCGTTGCTCTGGCGAGAGTTTTAGTAAGCGGGTTTTGGAAGTGCAAACAGTGGCTTTTGGTGGCGACTAGCCTGCGTTCACGCGAGCGTGCACGCGCGATCAGGCGCCATATGGCTTCCCTCGCCATCTGGACGCTCGCGTGAACGCAAGCTGGTCGCCAGCAAAAGCCACTGTTTGCACTTCCAAAACCCGCTTCCTCACCATTACTTTCACGGCCGCGCGGCCGTGTCAGTTTCACGGCCGCGCGGCCAATGCTTGTTTAAACTTTCAGCGCGAGGCGCGCGCGCTTGTCTCTCTGAGCTTTTGTTTCACCACTCTCGTCCTCTTTCACTTTCCCTCTCTATTTCTTTCGTCTCTGCGTATGTCTTCTTCCTGTCTCTTTCTCTCTGTCTCTGTCTTTCCTCTTATCTGTCGTTCTCTCCGCCTCTGTCTCTCTCACTTCCTTTTCTGATACTCACTGTCCCCGTGTCTCTCTCAAGTGTGGTACTCAGTGCCCCCGTATCTACCTCAGATTTTGATACTCACTGCCCCTGTGACTCTCTCAGGTGCGGTCTCTTACTAAATTGCATCCTTTGATGTGAGGTACTCACTCGGGCATGCAACTCAGTGCCCCTGTGTCTCTCACAGGAGTGGTTTTCACTGACCTTGCGTCCCTTCCTGGAGTGCTCACCCCGTTGCTTCCTTTGGTGTGTGGTACTGACTGTCTCTCTTTCCCTCACTGGTATGGTGCTTTCTGTCCCCGTGTTCCTCTCCGGCTTGGCACTCACCGACCGTGCCTCTCAGATGTGATGCTCACTGCCGCGTGCCTCTCGTGTGGAAATCAGTGCGCCTGTGTTCACCTGTAGTCTGGTACTGCCCACGCCGGGTCCCTTCAGGTGTGGCACTCATAGATGCTGTGTCTCCCTCTGGCGTGGTACGCAAACGCCATCTTCTCTTCAGATGTGAAACCCACTGCCCGCGTGCCCTTCTCTCGTGAGGTCCTCACCGCTGCCGTGTCCCTGTCAGAGGTGGTACTCACTGCCCTGTCTCTCTCTCTCATGAGTGGTACCGACTGCATCTGTCTCTCTCAGGAGTGATAGTCACTGCCTATTTCTCTCAGGGTTGGTGGTCACTGCGCCCCTGCCAGAAGTGGTATTCACTGCCCCTGTCTCAATAGTGGTACTCACTGCCCATGGCTCAGGAGTGGTACTCACTGCCCATGGCTCAGGAGTGGTACTCACTGCCCATGGCTCAGGAGTGGTACTCACTGCCCATGGCTCAATAGTGGTACTCACTGCCCATGGCTCAGGAGTGGTACTCACTGCCCATGGCTCAATAGTGGTACTCACTGCCCATGGCTCAAGAGTGGTACTCACTGCCCATGGCTCAGGAGTGGTACTCACTGCCCCTGGCTCAATAGTGGTACTCACTGCCCATGGCTCAAGAGTGGTACTCACTGCCCATGGCTCAGGAGTGGTACTCACTGCCCCTGTCTCAATAGTGGTACTCACTGCCCATGGCTCAGGAGTGGTACTCACTGCCCATGGCTCAGGAGTGGTACTCACTGCCCATGGCTCAGGAGTGGTACTCACTGCCCATGGCTCAATAGTGGTAATCACTGCCCATGGCTCAGGAGTGGTACTCACTGCCCCTGGCTCAATAGTGGTACTCACTGCCCATGGCTCAAGAGTGGTACTCACTGCCCATGGCTCAGGAGTGGTACTCACTGCCCCTGTCTCAATAGTGGTACTCACTGCCCATGGCTCAGGAGTGGTACTCACTGCCCATGGCTCAGGAGTGGTACTCACTGCCCATGGCTCAGGAGTGGTGCTCCTATATCTGTCATGAGTAGTACTCACTCATGCTCCTTGGAGCTCTTTTGCTTCCTCACCTCCGGCTTCGCATTAAGAGCCCCCCCATATGTGTGCTTTCACTTTACAAATGGCAGAGTGCAACAAAGGCAGGACGGCGTGGAAACCTACCCCTGGGCACGGTCATCGCAGGTAAACTTCCTCGGGAGCAGTACACTTTTATCTCCCCTCCACTCTGTATGCACGCTTTCACTTTAGCAATGGCAGAGTGCAACAAACTTTAGCAGGCCATGGCGTGCTCCTTGAAGTTTTTTCTCCCCCCCGCTTCGCATTAAGAGCCCCCCTCTCTGTATTTCTTTTGCACGCCGCGGCATGCGTCTTAAAGTTAATTTACTTCCCCCTCCCGCTTCGCATTAGGAGCCCTCCCTCCCCCCCCCCATTCGGAATGCGAGCCTTCACTCTAGCAATGGCAGAGTGCAGCAAAGGCAGGAAGGCACAGAAACCTACCCCTGGGCACGGACATCACAGGTAAACTGCCTCGGGAGCGGGGAGCAGTACACGTTCCCAAAGCCTTAACCCAAATAACGGTATCTGCACACTCAGAGCCCTAGACTTTCAAAGATAGCACAGCGGTGTGATGTGTGCTTACACAACATCACGCTGAGCTGCCTATTGTTTGCTTCTTTATTGCACAGTAACAGCAGCTAACTCCCCTTAATCCTCACATCCTTGAAGTTCTGCGATATCCTGTACTTGCCAAATTGTTTGGACTGTTTTTTTTGTGTGCATTTTACAGGTGTGTGTGGTTGTTAGTAATATACGCCCGTATTAATTAGTCATTCATCTTTTTTTTCACGTTATAGGTGTTTTTCCATTCGTTATATCGCTATAAGAGTGCATTAATCTTTTTTGCATAGTCTATTGCTAGTTTATATCGCCACATTTATGGGTTTTTACACCTGACCCTGCAAGTCATTGTGCCGCATCGGTCTTTATTACGGTGTGTGTTTCTACTGAGCAAAGAAAATGTGAGTATTTTGAAATAGGTGCCTCCATGGCGCGAGTAAAAACTTGAATTCTTTGTGCAGGAAGGACCGCAATCCTCTGGGCATCTGTTTTGTCCGAATTCATGGACAAGCATGTTATTCAAACAGGTACCTACCTGCCCTCTCTGATAAGAACTCCGGGTTTGTACTGCTTCCAGCGCACGGTTTGCTTTTCCAAGTGTGTTACATAATTTTTTACAACAGCACAGGTGGCAAGTGTCTTATTAAGTTGCAATCGGTGTCAAAGAGACAAGTGGAGGGGGGTCGATCTATTTCTCTTCTCCCCAAACTAGAGTATATACGCAGGTTTACTTGGGCCACTCTGCAGTCATATGTACAAGAAAGGATTCAGCTCAAGTGATCGCTAGTAATAATATTCTCCCATCTACATTATACAGCACAGTGAAGGCTTTGGGAGATAATTTACATTTTATTGATGTTGCGCTCCATGAGAGTGCATGTTCTAGCAAGTCGTCTCCCCTCCTCCCCAGTCCTTACTTGCACCTGGACTTTTGCAAGAGTTTAAGCTATTGGCATTGAAAATGACAATGCCTTTTATTTATATTTTAAAACCAAAACATAAATAAAAGGCATTGTCACTTACAATGCCAATAGCTCAAACTCGTATAAATGCGAGACCTATTGGCTATGCCAATGCTTGTTTAAACATGTATTCGTGAAACTGATCTGTTTCTGCGGTGCAGTCAGATAGATGGCAAATACACATTTTAGGAAATAGTCTTCATTCCAAGAGAAACCGGTCACCTGTCCTCTTTTTAAATATTTTTATTGCAGCCATTTTTTAAAATGCTTTGCCAGTGTGTAAGAATAATGCCACATTTCAATATTAACAATAAAATGACACCTAAACCTGATGGCATCGCAGTTCGCCAGTTCATCTATCACCGTCTTACAATACTTAAAGCCTTATTCGTAGTTTGACGGGTGGAATAAAGCGTCACTAACGGGGGGGATGACCCTTCACTATTTCTGGATATTGGCGACCCATCTTCCACTTCTATGAACAACAAAGGGAATAAAAATAAGGCTACTGGACCCCTATTACCAGAGGTGCCCAATGGTGCAACTGGAATACGAGGCTTCTTTTTCGCCCCCAGGCCACTATGGTGTTAAAGAAGGGGACACAGACCCATTCACAGCCCCTTCTGTAATACAGATTGCGCTGGCGCACATGTACACCGTCGGAATCCTAAGGGGTGTTCCCCTATTTGCATAGTGGCATGGCCCCACCCTAACAGACATGTGCAGGGGCAAAGGAACTGGCAGGGGGCACATTAACTGTTCTTCACAAAGAGCGGGCGCACTGTCAGTGCACTCCCTAAGGCCGCGCCTCGGAGGGGTAAAGGGGGTCCTATGGCTAGCCCCCCACCCTGCAGGTGGGTGCAGTAACTCACTGCTCTCGCTTGCAAGGGAATCACTGTCCTCCTTGGAAGTGCAGACCAGGCTGCCGCCAGCGCAGTCAAAGACGGACTTCGAACAGCCCGTCCACCTTTCACTAATGCACTGTCCCTAGGGCAGGCACAAGTTTGTGGTGTTGCAGGCACGTACATATATCAACACGCTAGGCCACCACAGTGTCATGACACATACATGCACAGGCTCCTGTACACGTCAATGTGCTACTTTTTAAATTTTATTTTGCAGTGCATCACCTGAAACGATTGGCAATAAGTCAAATATTCGAAATTCTAAAGATGGCAACTCTATATTGTTGCACATAGAGAAGAGATTTGGGCTCCGGAGTAGTGTGCTACTCGTCAAAAAGCGCTTCAATGCCTCGTCAGGGGTAGTATGCGCTATATAAATACAATTACAAAGTAATACCAGTTATACCTGTCAGAATTCCAACTGAGCCAGGAGATTTTGTTTGCAACATTTTTCCAAAGTCTTCTTCAGATGCAGTTTTGCTCAAGCGGGCCTTTTGGTTTGTTCACAAGATTCTAGAGCTGCATGCTTTCTCCCAAGCTATTCGTTCGCTGCAAATATCCCCAACTACGAGTGGCGTTTCCTATGCGTGCATCACCAGCTGGGCTGCCTTCAGTGGCGTAACGCAAAATGATGGGACCACCCTGCGTCAGAATGTGATGAGGGGCCCCTGAGTCTCTCATACCTCACAGATATTCATTGGGCTTGGGCTGAATGGCGGCCCCACTGAAGGTTTGGGGGCCCCCTGAAGGGCTTGGGAACCCCCTGGAGGGTTTGGGGCCCCACTGTAGAACAGGGGCTGCAGAGGCCTGTGTCACTCTCCTGACTGCCTGATGAAGTACTGAATGTTGTGAAATGTACTCCTGCTGTTCTGGCCTGGGAACTTCTGTGGTGTTTTAGAGTCACATTCTGTCTGACGAGCAGCCGTACGGGCCTCTCCGCACGCCTCTAAAAACAAGGCTCATTGGATGTCAGACGCAGGGCCGGCTGTGTTTGGCCAGGTCCTGCTGATGAACATGTTTGGCCGGCCCTCTCGGACTGCCCGAAACAGTCATGCGCACTTTCCCTGTTCTCCATGCTGGCTGCATTACAGCCTGCGTGGAGAACATGCCCAGGTCCCCATTCCCTGGCTGAGCGTCGAACCAGGACGCTCAGACCAATCACAACGCTGCATTGCAGCATAGTGATTGGTCAGGGGAGTCTGGCTGTGCTTCCTGTTCCTCAAGTAAAGACGAGGAGAGTAGGAGCAGAGACGCGGGACCCGGCGTTAAGGTAAGTGTTTATTTTTAATTTTTAGATTGCGCACAACCCTCCCCCTGCGCGTGCCCTTCACCCCCCCCCCATTGCCCAGCCCGCCACCCGCGAGCCATGCCGGGGAGGAGCAGATTCAATGCTGCGAATCTACCATCCGTGCCGGGGAGGAGCAGCTCAGGTGTAAGAGTGCAGTACAAATTACCTATCGGGCGGGATGGCGCACATGAACTAGGAGTACCACTAGAGAGCAAAGGCTGCTTTATTAGGACAGGTCTGCAGGTAGATTCCAAACATTACTATCGAATTAAACCACACCTCACTAATACCTTAACAAACCTATCCACTCACCTTTAAACCTCCCCCAAATATGAACTCATCCAATCAAACCACCCCAAAACCCAATGCCATCCAATATGCTTCCCAACTGCACTTCTTTCGCCGTGACCCAAATGTTGCCTCCCATGAGTTACACCTTCAAGCGTCCCCGCCCCCCTCGGCCTTCCTAACCCTTCCGTCTTATGCCTCAGCCCTGTGTTTCACTGCTACCTGTCCTAATAGCTGCAAAAACCCTCACCCCACACCTGCTAACCCCAACAAAGCGACCTTATACCAAAATTATAAATGCTGACTCTTATCAGGAATAACTAAAGACCAGGAAATGGAGGGATGGGCAGGTGCATTTAAATGCCCTGCCCAGGACCACAGCCTTGAGGGACGACGCTGGGATGCCCCTGAACTCAAGACCTAATAGACATTTAAACCCCGCCCCCTTCTAAAACACCTATCACCAAGCAGTTCATCCTGGAATGCACCACCCGCTCGAATAACCCCAGGGGTGGGTGGGGCTAGAAAGTAATGGTCTCCCCTCTCACTGGACCCCCCCATTGCAAGGCGAGGGGACACCATACAGGTAAAAGAAGCAGGCTGCAGGACCTAGAGAAAGAGTCACTACTTTTTTCAGGCGTTGAATAAAACAGGGCTCATTCACGGATGTGATTGACAAGCGCTGAGGTCCTTATTCTCCACAGACACAGAATGGGTAAAACCCTTTGATACATCCGCCGCCAGGAGTCAAACCTGCACTATTCATTTCAGAAGTGTCAAAAAACAGACACATTTTTTCTCCAGACATTGAAGAGAATGTGCACTGTTCATTAGGGAACAGAAAGGAATGTGTGTGGTTTTATTCATTAATGCACAAGACAATAATTTATTTGATTAAGTAATGAAAATGAACAAGCCTTGTGTTCTGAAGTGGAAAGAATGTAGGCCGTGTCATTTAAAAGGAATGTCCTCTCTGTTTCTGGCCTGTAATCGAAAGAATCGTGCACAGTTTCCTCCAGAGGTGGAAAGGGATGAGCAGCGAGGGACCAGCGCCAGAGGCTGCCTTGTCTTAACTTGTGCTTGTCTTTGGAATACAGAGTGAATTGTCCAGGATCACACAATGCGGTCCAGCAGAGAAGCCAGTATTAGGTGTCCTACTTCCGCAGGGAATAATTTTGCCTCGAGTGAAAGTTTCCTTCTTCGATAATGTTACACGTGTGATGATGTTATAATCTAGTGTAGATCATTTGAGGAATCTAGGTTGTGGATTCGCCTCAACATACTATGCAATCATGGTCCGAAAGAGAAATGTTTCAGGCTATCTTACCATATGACGTCTGCCTCCTGGAGGGCCCTCAAACCAGCCCTTGCAACTCTTGGAAAGGACTGTCCGTGTTGTTTTCACTATTGGGGCAGGGCGGGGCTAGGCTGCCCACGGAGGAAGGGGAGGAGTGGTGGGCAGTTTCCAAGTGCGCATGATAGTTTGGCCGGCCGTCTTGGGACGGCCAAACTATCATGCGTACTTAGCATTTCTCCACCCGGCTGTATTGCACAGCCTTGGTGGAGAATATGCACAGCTCCCACTCTCTGTCTGAGCGGCGAACCACGGCACTCAGACCAATCACAACGCAGCTGTAATGCTGGTGACAGCAGTGTCATGATTGGCTAGGGGAGTCTGGGAGCAGCTGCCCAGGAAAGTGACTCCTAGCCAAGTTAGTTCAACTCATCCCCGGAATGATAAGAACCAGAGAGTCTATGAGTTTATGAACATCCGGCTGTAGAACTCCGGAAGTCCGCATTGGCTGTGCCCACTGCTGCTCTGGGTCATGTCGGCTCATAACTCCCATGATGCACTCCTCCTCTCTCCAAAGGGATCTGTGTCTGGTATGCAGAGGACTGGTGTCATGTTCACTCACCCTGAACTAGATAGGTCAGGCGGACACAGAGAAGTCTTTTTTAGTGAAAATTAAGCAGCATTAAAGGAGGGGCGGAGCTTGGTCAGTAAGATTTGGGGGGAGGTGTGAGCTTCAGATTTTCTGACAATCACGCCGGCATATAATGTTTCAATACATTATACGACAAGCAGGGCGCATGAGAGGGGCCAAAGGGCAGAGAAAAGGGAGAGGAAAGTGGATTGGTAGTTGTTTAAGAGAGAACACACAATATTTTGTAAAATAACCAATATTTTGAGGACTTTCAAAACGGAGAGGGAGAGAGTGTGTGTGCTTTTAGTCTGTGTGTATGTAGCCATTGCTGGTGAAATCCGACAGACACCTCACCATACCCGACTGAAAGCACCTGCACCCAACTATTTATTAGAAAATACATTTATTAATGGGGTGTAACACCCCAAACATCCCCCCTGAAGCTACGCCCCTGCATTTAAGGATTAATGGGGTTGTAGCTGTCAGCAGACTCGGTCCTGGTAAACTTCCCACTTCTAGTTCTTTTCGTTCTCTCCAAGTTTCCTCACCAGTCTTTTCCGAACTATGTACTAATAGCATAGTTCTTAAAATTCTGAATGACAGTGGGTCACAATCCGACCCACCTCATGAATATTAATGAGGCAGGTCGCACATTGAGACTCACTATGATTGTCGGCCATCACAGGAATGGTGGCCTGCTGGGGTCCCAAGACCACCATGTCTGCCATAGTTGCCTTTCAATAAAGTAAACTTTTCTTTTTAAAAGAAGCCCATTTTCTTTAAAGGAAACCAGGCTGCATTTAAATAGAAAGTTTTTTTTGTTTGTTTGAGAGTTGGCCCTGCTCCCCTGGACCACAGCCTACTGCCAAACAAACTTTCTTTTTTAACATTCCCAAAGGGGAAGGGGCTCCGAAGGGGCTCCGAAGGGGCTCCTTCCGTTTTACAAATTGGTTTCCACTTGCAGGTCGGTAACATTTCAAGGATTACAGCCTCGATTCTTTGATGCATATGGACAGGAATCGCTATTGGGAAGGGGCACCTGCAACACGCCCCTTCCAAACACCAGTTCCTTATCCAGATCTAAACCCATTTTTCGGGTTGGTAAAAGTTACAGTCTCCTGAAATAAGTTTAGTACATTGCTAAAAGCCGTTTTTTGGTCGTAAACTCAGAATCGTGGCATTTGCGACTGAAAAACTGCTTTGTATGTCTGGCCCTATATTCTTTGTTGTTTCATGTTAGACACTGAGGCAATGGCAGACAGATCCTGTCAGAGCCCCTCCTTCCACCAGCTGTCCCCCCTTCCCAGCTTCCACTCCATACCACACATCGACGTCTTACATACGGGACACTCGGGATAATAAACGCCTCCTTTTCTTACACACAACAAATCAAAGAACAGCTGTTCCTTTGCATATAAAGGGAGAATGATTTCCAATCACTCAGTCTCAAACATGTCTAGCTTACACATTCACCCAACCACAGCCTTTTAAACCTTCCATACCCAGGCGCACATACAAAGCCAGAAAATAGTAGTCACAAAACCTCTGGGACGTGTCAAAACATGAGGCTTCCCACACCTTATATCAGACAAAGAAACAAGACAAAACTAGGTGTGACTTTCATTGCACAAAGGTCCAAGACATGCAGGTCTCGCAGCCTCCTTGGACAAGTCTGCACACTCGCAGTGACACCATACAATATTCAGGCATGGAGTACATGCTTCCTCTGATCCAGGGAGCTGCAGCTGCCTGTCTCTGCCTCCTGGGGACCCTGCATTGCCTCCTCTGATCCAGGGAGCTGCCTGTCTCTGCCTCCTGGGGACCCTGCGTTGCCTCTCTGCTCCTGGGAGCTGCAGCTGCCTGTCTCTGCCTCCTGGGGACCCTGCATTGCCTGTCTCTGCCTCCTGGGGACCCTGCATTGCCTCTCTCTGCTCCAGGGAGCTGCCTGTCTCTGCCTCCTGGGGACCCTGCATTGCCTCCTCTGATCCAGGGAGCTGCAGCTGCCTGTCTCTGCCTCCTGGGGACCCTGCATTGCCTCTCTCTGCCTCCTGGGGACCCTGCATTGCCTCCCTCTGTTCCTGGGAGCAGCAGCTGCCTGTCTCTGCCTCCTGGGAACCCTGCATTGCCTCTCTCTGCTCCAGGGAGCTACAACTGCCTGTCTCTGCCTCCTGGGAACCCTGCATTGCCTCCCTCTGCTCCTGGGAACTGCAGCTGCATGTCTCTGCATCCTGGGGACCCTGCATTGCCTCTCTGCTCCTGGGAGCTGCAGCTGCCTGTCTCTGCCTCCTGGGAACCCTGCATTGCCTCCCTCTGCTCCTGGGAGCTGCAGCTGCCTCCTGGGGACCCTGCATTGCCTCTCTGCTCCTGGGAGCTGCAGCTGCCTGTCTCTGCCTCCTGGGAACACTGCATTGCCTCCCTCTGCTCCTGGGAGCTGCAGCTGCCTGTCTCTGCCTCCTGGGAACACTGCATTGCCTCCCTCTGCTCCTGGGAGCAGCAGCTGCCTGTCTCTGCCTCCTGGGAACCCTGCATTGCCTCTCTCTGCTCCAGGGAGCTACAACTGCCTGTCACAGCTTCCCGGTACCTCGATTTACCTCCCTCTGCTCCAGGGAGCTGCTGTCTCCGCCCTGCTCACCACAGATTGTCCCTTTCAGTGCCTCTTGTTAATCAGAGGAGTGTGGCCTTTGTAACACAAGGGATCATTTTATACAGAGCTGGTGCTGGGAGCGCGCCCCTCAAACGCTTCCTGTTTTAGGGCCCTCTCGGAAATGATGACAAATCCTGTCTCTGTGGGAATGTGAGGGGGTCGGTCTGTGTGGAGAGAGAGCCTGGCGGAATGTTCCAGAGAGATGGAAAAAGTACAGAGCAGTTCACGTACCCGGAGGAATTCGTGTTTTCTTTTTAAGGCCGCAGCTGTGGGGGCTGTTCCATCGCCCGGTACAGTGGGGCACTTTGTTATACGCCGTCTCTCACCAGCTGCCCTACGCCATGGACCCTCCCTGCTCCAGGGGGTCACTTGGGCACGTGGACTCCCAGTCTGAGAGGGCCAGCACTTCTTACCCAGGCTAACCTTGTGTTAAAGGCAAGCACGAGTCGGGGGTACACGCGGTACACGGCGTACACCCACTATTTTCACAGGGTAGACGCCGTCCCCTCTGCCAAGAAGTTGGGCCCCACAGAAATATGTTGAACTTGTCCCAGTGTCATTTTCAGACACCGGGACACGTTCAGCAGCTCCTGCTTTTCATTCTCAGCAGCAACGTGCAGGCAGTTAGGGGGCTGTTTTTTACACCTCCAGCTGTGCGGAAGATAAAGGCAGATGTTAAGGGGCCATCAGGCCTCCTTTTGATCGAGTATCGAATGGGAGGCGGCCTGACAGGAGAGGAAACAAAAGCACACAGCTTGCTATCTCTTCACAGGTATTTCAGAGGTGCAGCTTTTTACTTTTTTCAGTCCCTGTATATAAGTGCACGCACTGTAAGAATGTCAGATGGGATGGTCTGTCCCAGTATTTACACAAATAACAAAACAATTAGCACTATTTTATTTCTTTTATAGCGCTACTTATCCGAATACAGAGTCTTCCAGTGAGGTCACTTCCTGTGATGTCATGTGGGATGCCACGCGTCATGACGTCATGTGCTGTGTTGGCACCCGTCATGATGTCACTTGCATACTGCCAAACTTGGTCAGTCCCCCCACTTCTTTTTAGGTCTCGCCTCGCGCATGCGCTGCTCTTGCCATGCGAGGGCCTTTTGAATCAATACAGTTTCAGAAGTGGCTTTAAGCCCCGCCCTTGTTTTCAATTGGCACGCGTCATCGTTTATGTTAAACGCTGGCGCGTGATTGAAAATCGGGCTTTTGGGTTACCGCCTTGTCCACTTTTAGGACGGCCCATTTGTACATGCCGTCGCCATCTTGTTTGCCATTGTTTTCGTGTGGGTGCTATTGGTTGATGTTTATGTAATAATGTTTTGATGTTGTGCCGATACCTACGCACTTTTAAGGACTACTGAGCTTGTGCTGATATTTTTGTTGTATTTTCTTGTACCTACGCACTTTTAAGGACTACTGAGCTTGTGCCGATATCTCCGTATTTTCTTTTAAACCGAGACGTAGGCATGTTGTGCCGATGAGGACTTTGGAGCTTGTGCCAATAGCTCTGTATTGTCATGGAAACCGAGCCGTAGGCATGTCGTGCCGATACCTACGCATTTTTATGGACACCTAGAGGTAGGCATTATATTTTTGTTTATAATTTGGCTTTAACTACTGAGCTTGTGCCGATAGCTCCGTATTTTCTTGGAAACCGCGACATAGGTATGTTGTGCAGATGTGGACTTTGGAGCTTATGCCAATAGCTACGTATTGTGATGGAAACCGAGCCGTAGGCATGTCGTGCCGATAGGTACGCATTTTTGCGGACATCTAGAGGTAGGCATTATATTTTTGTTTATAATCTGTCCCAGTATTTACACAAATAACAAAACAATTAGCACTATTTTATTTCTTTTATAGCGCTACTTATCCGAATACAGAGTCTTCCAGTGAGGTCACTTCCTGTGATGCCATGTGGGATGCCACGCGTCATGACGTCATGTGCTGTGTTGGCACCCGTCATGATGTCACTTGCATACTGCCAAACTTGGTCAGGCCTCCCACTTCTTTTTAGGTCTCGCCTCGCGCATGCGCTGCTCTTGCCATGCGAGGGCCTTTTGGAATCAATACAGTTTCAGAAGTGGCTTTAAGCCCCGCCCTTGTTTTCAATTGGCACGCGTCATCGTTTATGTTAAACGCTGGCGCGTGATTGAAAATCGGGCTTTTGGGTTACTGCCTTGTCCACTTTTAGGACGGCCCATTTGTACATGCCGTCGCCATCTTGTTTGCCATTGTTTTCGTGTGGGTGCTATTGGTTGATGTTTATGTAATAATGTTTTGATGTTGTGCCGATACCTACGCACTTTTAAGGACTACTGAGCTTGTGCTGATATTTTTGTTGTATTTTCTTGTACCTACGCACTTTTAAGGACTACTGAGCTTGTGCCGATATCTCCGTATTTTCTTTTAAACCGAGACGTAGGCATGTTGTGCCGATGAGGACTTTGGAGCTTGTGCCAATAGCTCCGTATTGTCATGGAAACCGAGCCGTAGGCATGTCGTGCCGATACCTACGCATTTTTATGGACACCTAGACGTAGGCATTATATTTTTGTTTATAATTTGGCTTTAACTACTGAGCTTGTGCCGATAGCTCCGTATTTTCTTGGAAACCGCGACATAGGTATGTTGTGCAGATGTGGACTTTGGAGCTTGTGCCAATAGCTCCGTATTGTGATGGGAACCGAGCCGTAGGCATGTCGTGCCGATAGGCACGCTTTTTTGCACCTACGCATTATTATGGACACCCAGAGGTAGGCATTATATTTTTGTTTATAATTTAGCTTTAACTACTGAGCTTGTGCCGATAGCTCCGTATTTTCTTGGGAACCGCGACATAGGCATGTTATGCGGATGTGGACTTTGGAGCTTATGCCAATAGCTACGTATTGTGATGGAAACCGAGCCGTAGGCATGTCGTGCCGATAGGTACGCATTTTTGCGGACATCTAGAGGTAGGCATTATATTTTTGTTTATAATTTAGCTTTAGTTTTTTACGACGCGTTGAGGTTGTGTTTTTTTTTATTCGTAATTGTGCACGTTGTTTTATTTTTTTTTATTTTAAGGCTGCTCGCAACATTATTATTGCAACCGATGGATAGGCAGGAAAGGTAGTCTTTGTTGAATTGTGCGTTTGCAAATGGGTTACGCATTCAAGAAAGTTTTTTTTTTTTACCATTCCTGTGATGTGCTATAAGAAATCATTGTAAGGGAGGGGGTAGGGTTTTGGGTGTGTTGCATGCGTGTGCTTTAAAAAGTTTTGACTTCTAATGTGCTTTACTTTTTTACGACGCGTTGAGGTTGTGTTTTGTTTTATTTTATTTGTGATGGTGCCATGTTGTTTTAGTTTTTTATTTATTATTTTTAGGCTCTTGTCAACATTATCATTGCAACGAAGGGAGAGGCAGGACAGGTAGTGTTTGGTGAATTGTGCGTTTGCAAATGGATTACGTGTATTCAATATTTTTTTTTTTTTTGTATTACCATTCCTGTGATGTGCTACAAGAAATCATTGTAAGGGAGGGGGGTAGGGTAGGTTTTTTGGGGGGGGGGGTAAATTTGTTTTACTAATTAGGGTCTTATATATTACTGCATACCCTAATAAAGTATGCTTTCAAGTAGAAAAAAATAACAAATACTATACTAACAACATAAAAACACAACATATCACAAACAAACACTAATTAATGCAAGGCAAAACAATACCATTAACAAAAAGGATTGCTTAAACTTCAACAAAGGCGAGACCTATTGCATTTCCAATGCTTGTTATAAGACTTGTGCCCTGGTTAAAATGACTGCCCCGGCATGTCTACAGGTCTGTCCGTGCCATGAAGCAGTAACAACACTGCCCCACTGAGCTGCTGTACTGGGCCTGCCCCAGCACTTCCTGGCAGGAGTGCTGTACTTCCATTGGGACAGGAAAGCACTGCTGCAGTACTGCTGCCACTGCTCCAGCCCTGCCCTCGAGGGCTGCTCTGTGGGGACATCCCAGGACCTCTTCGCTACCTCTGGGTCTGCACCAGCACTGCCCTCAAGTACTGTACTTTAACTGGACGGACAGTGCACGCACCTTTTCAGCAGGAATGTTACCCCTCCTGTGTCAAAGTCTCAGCCCAGCAGCTCTACTTTAAATAGGACAGTGCCAGCACCTCTCAGCAGCCTGCTGTACTTTAAATAGGACAGTGCCAGCACCTCTCCGCAGACTGCTGTATTTTAAATAGGACAGTGCCATCACCTCTCCGCAGACAGCTTTACTTTAAATAGGACAGTGCCAGCACCTCCCACAGACCGCTGTGCATTAAATAGGACAGTTACAGCACCTCTCAGCAGGCTGCTGTGTATTAAATAGCAAAGTGCTAGCAGCTCTCAGCAGACTGTTGTACTTTAAATAGGACAGTGCCAGCTCCTCTCCACAGACTGCTGTACTTTCAATAGGACAGTGCCAGCTCCTCTCCACAGACTACTGCACTTTAAATAGGACATTGCCAGCACCTCTCACAGACTGCTGTACTTTGAATAGGACAGTGCCAGCACCTCTCACAGGCTGCTGTACTTTAAATAGGACAGTGCCAGCACCTCTCACAGACTGCTGTACTTTGAATAGGACAGTGCCAGCACCTCTCCGCAGACTGCTGCACTTTAAATAGGACAGTGCCAGCTCCTCTCCAAAGACTGCTGTACTTTAAATAGGACAGTGCCAGCAACTCTCACAGACTGCTGTACTTTAAATAGGGCAGTGCCAGCACCTCTCACAGACTGCTGTACTTTGAATAGGACAGTGCCAGCACCTCTCCGCAGACTGCTGTACTTTAAATAGGACAGTGCTAGCATTTCTCACAGACTGCTGTACTTTAAATAGGACATTGCCAGCACCTCTCACAGGCTGTTGTACTTTGAATAGGGCAGTGCCAGCACCTCTCACAGACTGCTGTACTTTAAATAGGACAGTGCTAGCATTTCTCACAGACTGCTGGACTTTTAATAGGACAGTGCCAGCAACTCTCACAGACTGCTGTACTTTAAATAGGGCAGTGCCAGCACCTCTCCGCAGACTGCTGCACTTTAAATAGGACAGTGCCAGCTCCTCTCCACAGACTGCTGTACTTTAAATAGGACAGTGCTAGCACTTCTCACAAACTGCTGTACTTTAAATAGGACATTGCCAGCACCACTCACAGACTGCTGTACTTTAAATAGGACAGTGCCAGCACCTCTCCACAGACTGCTGTACTTTAAATAGGGCAGTGCCAGCACCTCTCCGCAGGCTGCTGTACTTTAAATAGGACAGTGCCAGCACCTCTCACAGACTGCTGTACTTTGAATAGGACAGTGCCAGCAACTCTCACAGACTGCTGTACTTTAAATAGGGCAGTGCCAGCACCTCTCACAGACTGCTGTACTTTGAATAGGACAGTGCCAGCACCTCTCCGCAGACTGCTGTACTTTAAATAGGACAGTGCTAGCATTTCTCACAGACTGCTGTACTTTAAATAGGACATTGCCAGCACCTCTCACAGGCTGTTGTACTTTAAATAGGGCAGTGCCAGCACCTCTCCGCAGACTGCTGTACTTTAAATAGGACAGTGCCAGCACCTTTCCACAGACTGCTGTACTTTAAATAGGACAGTGCAGCTCCTCTCCACAGACTACTGTACTTTAAATAGGACAGTGCCAGCATCTCTCTGCAGACTGCTGTACTTTAAATAAGACAGTGCCAGCACCTCTCCACAGACTGCTGTACTTTAAATAGGACAGTGCCAGCATCTCTCTGCAGACTGCTGTACTTTAAATAGGACAGTGCCAGCTCCTCTCCACAGACTGCTGTACTTTAAATAGGACAGTGCTAGCACTTCTCACAGACTATTGTACTTTAAATAGGACGGGGCCAGCAACTCTTACAGACTGCTGTACTTTAAATAGGACAGTGCCATTACCTCTCCGCAGACTGCTGTACTTTAAATAGGACAGTGCCAGCACCTCTCCGCAGACTGCTGTACTTTAAATAGGACAGTGCCAGCACCTTTCCGACAGTGCCAGCACCTCTCCGCAGACTGCTGTACTTTAAATAGGACAGTGCCAGCACCTCTCAGCAGCCTGCTGTACTTTAAATAGGACAGTGCCAGCACCTCTCCGCAGACTGCTGTATTTTAAATAGGACAGTGCCATCACCTCTCCGCAGACAGCTTTACTTTAAATAGGACAGTGCCAGCACCTCCCACAGACCGCTGTGCATTAAATAGGACAGTTACAGCACCTCTCAGCAGGCTGCTGTGTATTAAATAGCAAAGTGCTAGCAGCTCTCAGCAGACTGTTGTACTTTAAATAGGACAGTGCCAGCTCCTCTCCACAGACTGCTGTACTTTCAATAGGACAGTGCCAGCTCCTCTCCACAGACTACTGCACTTTAAATAGGACATTGCCAGCACCTCTCACAGACTGCTGTACTTTGAATAGGACAGTGCCAGCACCTCTCACAGGCTGCTGTACTTTAAATAGGACAGTGCCAGCACCTCTCACAGACTGCTGTACTTTGAATAGGACAGTGCCAGCACCTCTCCGCAGACTGCTGCACTTTAAATAGGACAGTGCCAGCTCCTCTCCAAAGACTGCTGTACTTTAAATAGGACAGTGCCAGCAACTCTCACAGACTGCTGTACTTTAAATAGGGCAGTGCCAGCACCTCTCACAGACTGCTGTACTTTGAATAGGACAGTGCCAGCACCTCTCCGCAGACTGCTGTACTTTAAATAGGACAGTGCTAGCATTTCTCACAGACTGCTGTACTTTAAATAGGACATTGCCAGCACCTCTCACAGGCTGTTGTACTTTGAATAGGGCAGTGCCAGCACCTCTCACAGACTGCTGTACTTTAAATAGGACAGTGCTAGCATTTCTCACAGACTGCTGGACTTTTAATAGGACAGTGCCAGCAACTCTCACAGACTGCTGTACTTTAAATAGGGCAGTGCCAGCACCTCTCCGCAGACTGCTGCACTTTAAATAGGACAGTGCCAGCTCCTCTCCACAGACTGCTGTACTTTAAATAGGACAGTGCTAGCACTTCTCACAAACTGCTGTACTTTAAATAGGACATTGCCAGCACCACTCACAGACTGCTGTACTTTAAATAGGACAGTGCCAGCACCTCTCCACAGACTGCTGTACTTTAAATAGGGCAGTGCCAGCACCTCTCCGCAGACTGCTGTACTTTAAATAGGACAGTGCCAGCACCTCTCCACAGACTGCTGTACTTTAAATAGGACAGTGCCAGCTCCTCTCCACAGACTACTGTACTTTAAATAGGACAGTGCCAGCATCTCTCTGCAGACTGCTGTACTTTAAATAAGACAGTGCCAGCACCTCTCCACAGACTGCTGTACTTTAAATAGGACAGTGCCAGCATCTCTCTGCAGACTGCTGTACTTTAAATAGGACAGTGCCAGCTCCTCTCCACAGACTGCTGTACTTTAAATAGGACAGTGCTAGCACTTCTCACAGACTATTGTACTTTAAATAGGACGGGGCCAGCAACTCTTACAGACTGCTGTACTTTAAATAGGACAGTGCCATTACCTCTCCGCAGACTGCTGTACTTTAAATAGGACAGTGCCAGCACCTCTCCGCAGACTGCTGTACTTTAAATAGGACAGTGCCAGCACCTTTCCGACAGTGCCAGCACCTCTCCGCAGACTGCTGTACTTTAAATAGGACAGTGCCAGCAACTCTCACAGACTGCTGTACTTTAAATAGGACAGTGCCAGAACCTCTCTGCAGACTGCTGTACTTTAAATAGGACAGTGCCAGCACCTCTCTGCAGACTGCTGTACTTTAAATAGGATAGTGCCAGCACCTCTCCACAGACTGCTGTACTTTAAATAGGACAGTGCCAGCATCTCTCTGCAGACTGCTGTACTTTAAATAGGACAGTGCCAGCACCTCTCCACAGACTGCTGTACTTTAAATAGGACAGTGCCAGCAACTCTCACGGACTGCTGTGCATTAAATATGACCGCTACAGCACCTCTCAGCAGGCTGCTGTGTATTAAATTACACAGTGCTAGCACCTCTCAGCAGACTGATGTACTTTAAATAGGACAGTGGCAGCACCTCTCAGCAGGCTCCTGTACAGTGAATAGGACAGTAACTGCACTGTTCAGCAGGCTGCTGTATTTTCATGGGGCTGTGACAGGCTCTCAGCAGGCCTCTGATACTTTCAATCAACCAATAGCAGAGTACTGCAATGTTTTAATGGGACAGTGTCAGCAGTTCTCAGCAGGGCCACTACACTTGTAGTGTAAATGGACATCACCATTTGCAACGGTGTTATTCTTCTAATGCCATCAGCCAATAACACCACGAGCCAGCAGGGCACCTACACCTTTACCAGGACTCCAGGGACCTCTGGCCATCCAGGCAGGGGAGTCAGATGGCGCCTCATGTCACTGGGACACTATATTTTCCATTTCGGGACTTTGCTTTTACATATCAGTGCATTCTGGGAGTTGTAGTATTGATTCATTTTAATTCTCAGCAGGACTACTGTTCTTTAATGGGACAGTACCTGCATCTTTTTGCAGAGCTGCTGTTCTTTCAATGGAACAGTACCTGCTGCATAACCGGCAGATTTCAGAAACAAAATCGTTTCTACCTTAAACGGATCAAAATTTACTAAAAACACAGCAACATATATGGTAGCACAGAAGAAGGCCCTTCCAAAAGGCTGACTGCTCAACTTTTTATTGCTTATTTCTGTATTTGGGTGTAAAGTGGTACAAATAGGTGAAACCTTTTCCCAGAAAGTGTGAAAATAACAAGGCAATACTACCACAAAATGTGTCACACTACGCCGCATAATTTGCCTTTTCTTGCCACATAATTTAGTCAACCCTGCTGCATTATTTGACCCCCCCACACCCCTTAATCCATCACACAGTCATGTAAAAGAATGCTTTTACATGACTCATACACATGCACACACACATCCAAATCGCTGTATTATTGCTCAGAGGGGTGCAGGTAACCTCCAAAGGCGAAGAGAGTCCCTGGGTGTAGAGACACCAGATGGCTGCACGTCACCGGGACACTTTCCATTTCTGCACTTTTCTTTCACATATCATTGTTATGTGGTGTGTTGGGCAAAGTGGCTCAATTAAAATGAATCAAGACTACAACTCCCAGAATGCACTGATATGTAACAACAGAGTCCAGAAATGGAGAAGTTTCCCGATGACATGGAGACATCCGGTAACCCTACCCGCCAGAAGTCCCAGGAGTGAAACGGAGCGTTGAGTTGTTTGTACTCCCAATTCCCAGCACTTTCACACAAAGCGGGGTTCCCCCATTGGCACTTCCGAGTGCAGAAGGAAACTCGGAAGCACGTCATCGTGGTGCGTCAAGGCTTTTGGCCAGGGGCATCTTAGAGGTTATAAAGTTTAAGTGCGGTGGGGGGGTTCACCTTTATTGGACTCCAGCACCCCACCATATTTGGAGGCGACCTTCATGCCAAGCACCAGTGCTGGAACTCTCAGACTGCAAACATCGAAGGACATGATCTTCTCACCCACTCAAGAAAGACAGACTTGGCAGTTGCTGGTCCTACCCATCCAACACACTATCCCGGCACAGCAAGCCAGAAACCAGGCGTCTTCCATATCATTGTCATGAGGAACCTTTCCCAGCCTATGGAGGAGCCTTTAGCAGAGCTGCCGACCAATCACCGCTGGAGGTGAAATAGAAAACCACTAACAGGGCCTCAGGTACAACTTCAAGGGGACAGATTGGAGTCTCTGCAAGTGAAACCTGGGTGAAACACTGGTTGTCGGTCCCTTACACGCCATCAAAGACATTGACCAACCTATAAACCACTTCACAGCCGCAATGCCATTGAAAGCAGCATTCCTCAACAGAAACCCAAATGCAGGCCATGTCTGCAGTCTGGAGGGCATGCACCTGGAGTCAAAGGTATTGACCCGCAGGGCCCACCACCTCCAGGTCAAGCTGTTGGAGTAAAGGGAACAAACAACCCCCTGAGGCCGCCACCTCAAGGGCATTTACCTGGAGTCAAAAGTGGCGACCCAGACTCCCAGCCTCCTCTGGCCACGTTCCAGGAGTCAACATAACCCACAATGCACAGCATCATCCAGCCAACCAGTTGAGGTGATGGGAACCATCCTGCTGTGCGCTGCACCTCCAGGCCTTCCACTTGGAGTAAAGGTACCAACCCTCAGTACCTCATCCTCCACTACCAGCAGAAAGTCACATCTGTGCAGAAGATTCAGTATCCCCCGATGAAGTTTGGTGAAATTCGAAATTCATTGGGAAGTGCTTGAAAAGCTGGGTCTGGTGGCTCAGTGGACTAATGCGTCCACTGTAGGGGCCTGCGTTCGACCTCATGGTCACAGGTTCAAATCCTGGCAGGTCCACTCAGCCTTTCATCTTTCTGAGGTAAATAAAATGAGTACCGTTGAGTAACAATAAACATCTGGTATTCAGTGCCAAGATACCCTTCTGGGTGAACATGCGCTTTACAAATACACGTTATGTTATTTTAATTAGAAGGAAAATGAATGGCAAAAAGCAAATGCGTCAGAGTTGAAGAATAGAAACAGAAGTGATTTTGTAGATTAACGCAAAGGCTGATTCATTGCTTATCCAGCCTCTTCCAATGCCCTAACATCCAGAGGGGATTCAAAGACGTGCCAGGCCTCAACCACCCAGGTCGGGTGGGTGTTAAGAGAAAATACGATCTTCACCTCTAGAACAGGCGCTTGGAGAAAGCGCGCCAACTTTACCGTCTGTGTCTTAAAAGGGAAATAATGGGGAATCCACCCGCTGTGGTTTTGCAGATGTTCACCAAGATGTGCCCACTTTCTGGCTACAGAGATGCCCTGGACAAGCTCAGAAGAAGACGGAGGTAAAGTGCAGTTCAGAAGATACAGGAGCGGGTCCTTATGTCCACTCCAGTCTCAGAACACACGTTGGGCGCGTGGACATGCGCATGTTTGAAGTTAGGCCGAGCAGCCACTTTTTAATCTGTGCTGGAACACGTGCCTCGTTTAACCCAGAGGACGTGGTGTTAGGTGCGTCTGATCTGGACGACTGCTGTCTCCAAGAAAGTAGACAGAACAACCATTTGCAATGCAATAGGTCTCGCATTACTGAAAGTTTGAGCTATTGGCGTTGCAAATAATAATGCAACGCTAATAGCTCGAAGTTTCAGTAATGCAAGAGCTATTGCATTGCAAAGCAATCGCGGCACTCACGCTTTAGCTTTAAACATCTTAAGCTAAAGCGTGGGTGCCGGATTGCTTCAAAAGTTCAGAAATAGAAAAACATTTTTTTTCTATTTCTTTACTTTGAAGCAATCGCTGCACCCACGCTTTAGCTTAAGATGTTTAAAGCTAAAGCGCGGGTGCCGCGATTGTAACAAAAGTAAACAAATAGAAAAAAATGGTAGCCGCATGCTTTTTTTTCTATTTATTTACTTTTGTTACAATGGTGGCACCCGCGCTTTAGCTTTAAACATCTTAAGCTAACGCGCAGGTGCTGCCATTGTCTTAAAAGTTAATAAACAGAAAAAAAGCCACACGTTCGGTGCCGCAAATAACAAAAGAAAGGTGAAGCCGCCTTTATTTCAGCCGAGGCGTGCCGCGATGGGTACATAAAAAAAAAAATATGCGTTGCAGGAGAGCGTATCCTGTCTGCAACAGCAGGCAGGAGAAAGCCATTAAAGAAAATAGTGCTCGGAGGCTGTAATTAAAATGTACCGAGTAACAACACATGTAACAGGGGGTGTCCTCAAGGGAAGTCACAATAAGAGAAACGGCAGTACTAAGGAGGGACTACTAAGCCTATTGACCAATGAAAAGCCACTATTTACAAAGAACAGTGACAGGAGCCAATTAAAAAGATGAGGAGTAAGTGGGCGGAGCTTCATGCCCCGTATCCTGAATACAGCATGTCTCGAAGAGACAGCGCAAGCGCTGCCTGGGCGAGACCTAAAAATAAAATACTGGCTGCTATGAACTAACCCTGGGCGAAGTGCTACGCTACGCTTGCGTAGTTTGCGAAGTTTGCGCTACTTCGCACAACGCGAATTGCACGTAGCACAGTGCGAACACGCGTAGCGTAGCGTAGTGCCGCGGTCATTTTTTGCTTGCTCGCGGTCCTCAACGTCAAGTTGGCGACCGCGAGCAAGCAAAATGACATCCCGGCGAGACTTTTTCCTCGTTCGCGATCAGCAACATCAAGTTGCCGATCGCGAGCGTGGAAAATAAACCTCCCGGCGAGATTCTCAACGCGGGGAGGTCAGGTTTCTCATTGCGAGTGGTCGCGTATGCTCGCGACCGCTCGCGATGAGAAACTACCAGTCCGCGTTGAGAAAGCTGCCGCTCGAGTAAAAATCTACTCGAGCGGCAGTAAAAGACAGCTCGCACTGTGCAAGTTGCCGTTTTCAATGATTGCACAGTGCGGACAAGCATCCGGCACTGTGCAATAATTGCGAACAGTGCGCTACGCAGTTCGCGTAGTGCTACGCGAAGCTTGCGTAGCGCGAACTGCACTTTGCGTAGCTTCGCGAAGCATTACTTCGCGAACTACGCCCACCCTTACTATGAACCTTCTGGTACTGCATGAGTGAACGAAACACGCGACCCGGGCCCTTTAAGGAATAATTCATCTTTCTTATCTTTTCCATCTCTCTTGCCGGGTCTGGTGGCTCAGTGGACTAATGCATCCACTGCAGGGGCCTGTGTTCGACCTCATGGTCACAGGTTCAAATCCCGGTGGGTCCACTCAGCCTTTCATCCATCTGAGGTCGATAAAATGAGTACCGTTGAGTAACAATAAACATCTGTTATTCAGCGCCAAGATGCCCCGTTGCTGGGGTGAACGTGCGCTTTACAAATATATGTTATGTTATTTGCAATTTCCTTTCCTTATTTCGCACTCTAGTTCCATTTGCCATTGCCACGCTTTGGCCTCACCCCCACAACTGTGTCCGAATATATCTTTCTTGCAGTGTTACTTATTAGCATCTGTTTTTGTCTTCTGGCCTGTGAGTGACAGATCTAAGTTAGGAAGAGTCATTAAGAAGTATTTCATGTGTCCACTGGCGGCCCCTGCCGAAGCTGGCATAGCCGGGGTTTCACAACACCCTTGGCTGCCTCTTCCTTTCAGTAAGCAGCTCAGCTGGGCAGAGATACATGCCGGGTCCTCATCCCAGCAAAGCTGCCGGTGCTTTGTTTTGTTATAAAACACTATTTTCCCACCCCTGAGGCAGGCCCAGCCAGGAGGTACAGCAGCCCTCTCGGATATTCTGTGCCTGTGGTTTCTTTACAAATCTTCTGTGTCTTTTCATTACTAGAAGAATGCCCAAAGCATCGAGTTTCCATCTTGCGAGCTCAGTTTGCACAGCTCCTTACAAGTTCTACATCCGCCTCCACAAAGCGGGCAGAAGCCCTTTGTAGTGGAGGAAAACATGAGTAAACCCGCGTTGACACGCCAGGCTTCAAGGGAGTCGAACAAAAGTGCCCTTTCACCGAGTACCTCTTCTGCAGGGTTGGGTTTGCCTCACCACGAAAGTGGCCCGTCCCTGAGATAAGGCCTCCCAGTAGGTGGACTGGCCTGTTTGGGTGGGAGAAGTCAGTCACATATCGGACCCCTCGATAAACGCCTGACTGAGCCTTCCACACTGGCTTTTCGGGTGCAGCAACGTGTCAAGAAACCCTGAGGGCTAACTGACTTTGCCCCAGCCTAACTCATTAGCTATGCGTGCAGTGCTCGCCACAAAATGCAGTGTTTTGGGACTCATTTTATCACTCTGGGGAGAATAAAAGTCTGAGTCAGCCTGGGGACCGAGGCATTCGAGGTGTAGGTTACACAGACAGAAGAACCCCACAACAGATAGTTAACCCAGCTGTCTTGATATATGCACATGATCCGATATTCTATACAGCTTTGCTCCATCTTCTTGTACTGTCATCTTGTAAATGAGAGCGAGGTGTCTTCACTAGGGGTGGGCGAAGAATTCTGCTCCTCCGGCGGAGTTCGCGGAGTTCTGCCTACTCCGCGCAGAGCGCGGAGTCCTGAAAAACTCTGAGAAGTGACACAAACCAGAGTTTTTTCTCTTGAGCGGGTAGCCAACATAAAGTTGTCGAGCGCTCGCATGAAGAAAATCGCGCGCTAGACCTCTTCCCGCTGACATTTCTCAATGCGGTCGGTCGCGGCTGGTTAGATTGAATATTGCTGGTGAGTTGGATATTCACAATTTTTTTTTTGTGATTTTGGCAAAAAAGGATAAAAGGATAATAGGTCTTAAATTCTCCAGAAGCAGAGGGTCCTGTGTGGATTTTTAAAAAAATAGTGGCAACACAATGGCATGCCTCCAGGTCTGAGGAACCCGTCCCAAGGGAAGGGACAGGGCGATGAGGCCATGCAGATAAGGCAGGATAGCTGACATACCCTGCCTTAATATTCTGGGAGGGGCTATGTCCAGGGGGGATCCAGACTTAGAGTCACAAAGCCTTGTAACTCTTCTAATGAAGGTACACTAAAGCTAGAGAGGCCCACCTCGGTGGTACTCGCTTCCCTCAAAATGTCTTCCCCACTACGATGACTTGCCTCAAGAGGGAGCTAAACTTTATTAGCGAAGAAGGTAGCTGTCTCATTACGGCTCCTGACCGATGGAGCAGCCCCTAATGAAACACGATCCACGGAAGATAGAGAATGAACAACAGAAAGGAGTTATTTGGCAGAATTACTAGAGGACTCCATTTTCTGCCTGTAAAACTCTCTTCGCGTGGTCCTGATGAGCCGATGGTAGGATTTTCACTCCTCTCTGTAGTTAATTTTTTTGATCATGCTATAATCCCTACGCCACATGCTCTCCAGCCGTTTACAATGCTTGTTCACAGCTGCGAGATCTTTGTTGTACCAGGGTACCAATGGAGTAACTAATTAGAGTAACTAACAATTTTTTTTCTATTTTTGTTCTATTGAAGCTGTTCCACTTGCACCTGCAGACACCATTCTATTCCAGGCTGATCTGAACAACTGTAAAGCGTATTACTCTGGTGACTGGTACGTAGGATGTCCTGTCCAGTACGCAGGATGTCCTGTCCAATATGCAGGGTGTCCTGTCCAGTACGCAGGAAGTCCTGTCCAGTACACAGGATGTCCTGTCCAAGCAGGATGGCCTGTCCAGTACGCAGGATGTCCTGTCCAGTACGCAGGGTGTCCTGTCCAGTACGCAGGATGGCCTGTCCAGTACGCAGGATGGCCTGTCCAGTACGCAGGGTGTCCTGTCCAATATGCAGGGTGTCCTGTCCAGTCCGCAGGAAGTCCTGTCCAGTATGCAGGATGTCCTGTCCAGTACGCAGGATGGCCTGTCCAATATGCAGGGTGGCCTGTCCAGTACGCAGGATGGCCTGTCCAATATGCAGGGTGTCCTGTCCAGTACGCAGGAAGTCCTGTTCAGTACGCAGGATGTCCTGTCCAGTACGCAGGATGTCCTGTCCAGTACGCAGTGTGTCCTGTCCAATATGCAGGGTGTCATGTCCAGTCCGCAGGAAGTCCTGTCCAGTATGCAGGATGTCCTGTCCAGTACGCAGGATGTCCTGTCCAGTACGCAGGATGTCCTGTCCAATACGCAGGGTGTCCTGTCCAGTACGCAGGAAGTCCTGTCCAGTACGCAGGGTGTCCTGTCCAGTACGCAGGAAGTCCTGTCCAGTACGCAGGTTGTCCTGTCCAGTACGCAGGATGTCCTGTCCAGTACGCAGGATGTCCTGTCCAGTACGCAGGATGTCCTGTCCAGTACGCAGGAAGTCCTGTTCAGTACGCAGGATGTCCTGTCCAGTACGCAGGATGTCCTGTCCAGTACGCAGGGTGTCCTGTCCAGTACGCAGGATGTCCTGTCCAGTACGCAGGGTGTCCTGTCCAATATGCAGGGTGTCCTGTCCAGTCCGCAGGAAGTCCTGTCCAGTATGCAGGATGTCCTGTCCAGTACGCAGGATGTCCTGTCCAGTACGCAGGATGTCCTGTCCAATACGCAGGGTGTCCTGTCCAGTACGCAGGAAGTCCTGTCCAGTATGCAGGATGTCCTGTCCAGTACGCAGGATGTCCTGTCCAATACGCAGGGTGTCCTGTCCAGTACGCAGGAAGTCCTGTCCAGTATGCAGGAAGTCCTGTCCAATACGCAGGATGTCCTGTCCAATACGCAGGGTGTCCTGTCCAGTACGCAGGAAGTCCTGTCCAGTACGCAGGATGTCCTGTCCAGTACGCAGGATGTCCTGTCCAGTACGCAGGATGTCCTGTTCAGTACGCAGGATGTCCTGTCCAGTACGCAGGATGTCCTGTCCAGTACGCAGGGTGTCCTGTCCAGTACGCAGGATGTCCTGTCCAGTACGCAGGGTGTCCTGTCCAATATGCAGGGTGTCCTGTCCAGTCCGCAGGAAGTCCTGTCCAGTATGCAGGATGTCCTGTCCAGTACGCAGGATGTCCTGTCCAGTACGCAGGATGTCCTGTCCAGTACGCAGGGTGTCCTGTCCAATATGCAGGGTGTCCTGTCCAGTCCGCAGGAAGTCCTGTCCAGTATGCAGGATGTCCTGTCCAGTACGCAGGATGTCCTGTCCAGTACGCAGGATGTCCTGTCCAATACGCAGGGTGTCCTGTCCAGTACGCAGGAAGTCCTGTCCAGTATGCAGGATGTCCTGTCCAGTACGCAGGATGTCCTGTCCAATACGCAGGGTGTCCTGTCCAGTACGCAGGAAGTCCTGTCCAGTATGCAGGAAGTCCTGTCCAATACGCAGGATGTCCTGTCCAATACGCAGGGTGTCCTGTCCAGTACGCAGGAAGTCCTGTCCAGTACGCAGGATGTCCTGTCCAGTACGCAGGATGTCCTGTCCAGTACGCAGGATGTCCTGTCCAGTACGCAGGGTGTCCTGTCCAGTACGCAGGATGTCCTGTCCCCAGTATGCAGGATGTCCTGTCTAGTACGCAGGATGTCCTGTCCAGTACGCAGGGTGTCCTGTCCAGTACGCAGGATGTCCTGTCCAGTACGCAGGAAGTCCTGTCCAGTACGCAGGATGTCCTGTCTAGTACGCAGGATGTCCTGTCCAGTACGCAGGATGTCCTGTCCAGTACGCAGGATGTCCTGTCCAGTACGCAGGATGTCCTGTCTAGTACGCAGGATGTCCTGTCTAGTACGCAGGATGTCCTGTCCAGTACGCAGGGTGTCCTGTCCAGTACGCAGGGTGTCCTGTCCAGTACGCAGGGTGTCCTGTCCAGTACGCAGGGTGTCCTGTCCAGTACGCAGGATGTCCTGTCCAATACGCAGGGTGTCCTGTCCAATACGCAGGGTGTCCTGTCCAGTATGCAGGATGTCCTGTCCAGTACGCAGGGTGTCCTGTCCAGTACGCAGGATGTCCTGTCCAGTACGCAGGATGTCCTGTCCAATACGCAGGGTGTCCTGTCCAGTACGCAGGATGTCCTGTCCAATACGCAGGATGTCCTGTCCAATACGCAGGGTGTCCTGTCCAGTACGCAGGATGTCCTGTCCAGTACGCAGGGTGTCCTGTCCAGTACGCAGGGTGTCCTGTCCAGTACGCAGGATGTCCTGTCCAGTACGCAGTATGTCCTGTCCAGTATGCAGGATGTCCTGTCCAGTACGCAGGATGTCCTGTCCAGTATGCAGGATGTCCTGTCCAGTACGCAGGATGTCCTGTCCAATATGCAGGGTGTCCTGTCCAGCCACATCCTTGTTCTTTCTTTATTTTCTTCATTCTGCCATATTTGGCCATAAAAGACAAAAACAATACAGAGCAATTAAATGATTATAAAACAAATAACTACATCAACCTCAGCATAATTATTAAGATAAATGATCCAGTAACCATAAGGCATAATAACTAATGCTCAGCAACAAAATAAAACTACAACACACAAATTCTTTAAAATAATTTGCATATCCGCATATATAGTGCATCTATAAAATATGAACTAATCAAGTACAGTAAATATCTTAAATCAGAATAAGATCATATTAAAACGAGCAGTACTATTCAGCCATTGTTCTCCTAGTTATAACAGCTGCTTTAAGGCAACAAGCATTGGCAATGCAATAGGTTTCGCATTTGCGAGAGTTTAAGGTATTGGCATTGTAAATGACAATGCATTTTATTTATGTGTTTGTTTTTAAAATAGATAAATAAAAAGCATTGACATTTACAATACCAATAGGTTAAACTCTCGCAAATGTGAGACTTGTTGCATTGCTTCCTGTTGCAGCAGGAGAGAGGGGGGGAACCGGGAGGAGGAGTCAGCTACATTGAGCCGCACTGATTAAAATAAAGGCACAGCTCCCCAAAGTCTATTTTCTCAATATTGTAAGATTTTGGTAAGCAGTGCAGCATGCCGCCTGTGGCGCGCTACTTACTAAAAGCTTACAAGTTTGAAAAAATAGACTTCAGCGAGCCGCACCTTCCTTTTCTTCATCGCGGCTCACCAAAGCCTATTTTTTCAGTATTGTAAGATTTTGGTAAGCAGCGCAGCACACCGCCTGTGTTGCTGTGTAGGAGAAAATCATTAAAGAAAATAGTGCTGACAGACTGTAAAGAAAACATACGTTTAACTACACAAGTAAAAGGGCCAGTCCTCATGGGAGGTTACAAATGTAGACAAGGCGGTATTAAGGAGGGACAAGCAAGCCTATTAACGAATCAAAAGTCAACATTTACAAAGGACAATGACACAAGCCAATGAAAAATATGGGTGGAGAGTGGGCGGAGCTTCAAATCCATACCTGAATACAGCATGCTTCGCAGAGCAGTGCATGTGCTGCCGAGGTTCGACCTAAAAACACACCCTAGCACAGATGATTGGGGTATCTAGTGATTGCAATTTGCGCAAGGCATGTTCACAGCTTCGGTGCCCCAAGGATTTTAAAAGTGGTTTCAAAAAGAGTCTCCAGGCGTAACTAAAATAATTACAGAAAAGGATGTAATGCATTAGTGATTGGGAGGAAACCCCAGCACAGGGACAAGCCCTAGAGGAGCCTCTCAAGACGTCAGTTGGCATTCTAAAACTCATAAGCCACCATACAGAGCCTGATCTGAAACGAAAAAGAAGGGACCTTTCCCATTCCATTAATTCTAGGGAATGATAAAGAACGGGCTCTGAACTGGGAAGGATATGGCAGTAAGTCGAGACAGAGCTCTTGGCCAGCTCCTTCTGCGTTCTTACCTCAGCACAACGTTCCAAAAAGAGACGTTTTATCCTAGACGTGTCTCCTTTCTGTAGCCTAGTAGGAGACAGGAACATCGGAGACAACCCCAGCACTTGAAAGGTTGTGTCGATGTATTTCAACCATGGTATAGAACCCCAATTATGCAGACAACCTGAAATGATCTATCTACAGAATGTGGCTTGGGGATTTGTCCATATACTGACGCAAAGAAGTAGAGATGCCATTCGGACACTATCCTCGATAAAACGTTGCTTGATCTCTGTGTGTAAAATAAAACCAGAGGCTGAGGATGGGAGCTGTAAAAATCTCCTACATATACGATCTTCCTCACGCTGCAGGGAAGAGCTCTTGCTAGAGCCCTATATCCCTGCCCCGTACTTAGCCGCAGGGACACATTGAGCGTTATAGATTTTTAATAGAGGTAAAATCGGCCCCTTTCCCTTTGTCCTAGAGAGATTAAAAATGGCTCCTGCTGAACTACTATGTTTAAGACTAGAGCTGGCCAATTGTGCCTTTCAAGAGCTTGATGAACTAAAAGTAACACTCAGGTAAGTAAAATCCTTCACACTAGATAGGACCTGCACCGTTATAGGTAACCTGCGAGTTTCAATTCTTCCTGATCCGCAGGCCATAATATGGGATTTATCATAATTGGTAACTAGATCTAAACTGTCCATGAACTGGA
The DNA here is from genome assembly GCA_963921515.1 of Calotriton arnoldi. Lineage (NCBI taxonomy): Eukaryota > Metazoa > Chordata > Amphibia > Caudata > Salamandridae > Calotriton > Calotriton arnoldi. The sequence continues at coordinate 3,884,352 of CAWUFW010000236.1, read as the reverse complement.
CAAAGTGGTCCCTTAGGGGTGCAAGCCAACAGGACTGCATCATCCTTGTTCATTGGGTTCCTGTGAGGGCCCAGCTGGGGCCAGTCTGATTGAAAGAGCAGAGACGGAGCTGCAGACTCCGTGGGATGCGCCATGTTGAGTTGGGTCACGTAGGGAACTGGACGGGGCTGGCGGCCCCTACCCCAGCTTGGACAACATGGCTTCAAGACACAACTGCCCCATCTGAAGGACTCCTAAAGTCTCACTGAAGACATGCTGATCAGTACACAGGAGCCACCTCTAGGCTGAAATGGCGGCGAGTGCATGATACAGGCCCTTTAATGGCAGCCATGCTCTCCCTCCCTCGAGGCGTGAATGAGCTGCAGAGACGCATGCCAGAATCTATGTGGACTTGGAGGCCGGCTCATTGCTCCCGATACGTTCAAGAATTGGCCATATTAACTGTGTTGACGATGGCGCTAACAGTGTTTACTTTGTAGTAGAGGCAGTAGCGGCTCCTGGAGGGAGTGCTGTATGCGTAGCCGTATGCCGTAGTTTACTACGCCCCACCCTGCTCCTCCCCCGCCCCGCCGCCCCGCAGCACTCCCTCCACGAGCCGCTACTGAAGAGGGAATCACGGCACTACATTCTGCTCATTAAGGTCAAAACAGGGTTTCCTGGCCTGATTAATTGCAGAGTTTCGGAAACTGGAATGTTTGTCTGATAAGCTGCCGGCACGACTAACGGGAGAAAGAGCCAAGAATGGAGCCCCCCCCACCCCAATGACTTGCACTGGAGATAGAAGTGTGGAACGGGGGAACTTAAAATTGCCCTAATGCTTAAAATGAGAGAAGGCTGGGTGTGAGTTTTCTGCTATCTGTGACGGGGTGAAAGTTTACGAGAGGTGTAAAGTGTCCCCAGAATAAGCAAGCACTTGCAAAGCCAATACGTTTGACGGAGACTGCCAGACTTTACGTCTTTTCAATGCTTGTTTTGTCATGGTTTTTGTAAAACTTTATTTTTAAGGAGCTTTCAAGCCCTCGCCAATTTATAAAAAAACAAACATTGGCTAAAACCAAAAATATTTTTGGACGTCCCAAAGCACACTGCCAAATTATTTATTGCCTGGCACTGAAGGGAACTACTTTCTGTGGACGCGCTCTCTGTGAGCGAATAGAGTGCCGTCACTCACAGTGAAGTTGGCCAATGACTGAAGTGGGCTGTCCCTTTGCCCCCTGTTTTATGCTGTATTGAGCAGAAGAAAAAAGTGAATGCCGCAACAGGAGACCAATGGATGAAGAGAGCTGGATGAAAACCCCTGTAAGTAATTATATTGCACATAATATGTTAGTAAAATCTGGAGGTCTTGGCTAACAGCAGAACTAACAAGCATTTGCAATGCAATAGCTCTCGCATTACTGATAGTTTGAGGTATTGGCGTTGCAAATAATAATGCAACGCCAATAGCTCATACTTTCCCAGCCTCCAACGCACCATCCCATAGTCTGCAACTCACCATCCCACAGCCTCCAACTTACCATCCATAGCCTCCAACTCACCATCCATAGCCTCCAACTCACCATCTCTTAGCCTCCAACTCACCATCCCATAGCCTCCAATTAACTCTCCAATGGCACTACTACTCACATCACATAGACCCCCAACTAACTATCCAATAATTTCCAACTCACCACCCCAAAGCTCAAGTACTCACCAGCATATAGCCTCCTACTCACCATCACATAGCCCCCAACTAACTATCCAAGAGCATTACTACTCACCATCGCATTGCCCCTCACACTATCCAATAGCATTACAACTCACCATCACATATTCCCCACACTATCCAGTAGCACTACTACTCGCCATCACATAGTCCCCAACTCACCATCCAATAGCACCATCACATATTTCCCAACTCACCATCACATAAACCCACTATTCACCATTGCATAGCCCCACTATTCACCATCACATAGCCCCTCACATTATCCAATAGTTTCCAACTCACCACCCCAAAGCTCCAGTACACACCATCACATAGCCTCCTACTCAGCATCACATAGCCCCCAACTCACCATCCAATAGCACTACTACTCACCATCACATATGCCCCAACTCACCATCACATAAACCCACTTTTCACCATCACATAGACCCACTATTAACCATCACATAGCCCCTCACACTATCCAATAGTCTCCAACTCACCACCCCAAAGCTCCAGTACGCACCATCACATAGCCTCCTACTCAACATCACATAGCCCCCAACTCACCATCCAATAGCACTACTACTCACCATCACATGTGCCCCAACTCACATCACATAAACCCACTACTCACCATCACATACACCCCAACTCACCATCCAATAGCACTACTACTCACCATCACATATTCCCCAACTCACCATCACATAAACCCACTATTCACCATCACATAGCCCCTCACACTATCCAATAGTCTCAAACTCACCACCCCAAAGCTCCAGTACGCACCATCACATAGCCTCCTACTCTACATCACGTAGCCCCCAACTCACCATCCAATAGCACTACTACTCACCATCACATATTCCCAAACTCACCATCACATAAACCCACTACTCACCATCACATAGACCCACTATTCACCATCACATAGACCCACTATTCACCATCACATAGACCCACTATTCACCATCACATAGCCCCTCACACTATCCAATAGTCTCCAACTCATCACCCCAAAGCTTCAGTACCCACCATCACATAGCCTCCTACTCAACATCACATAGCCCCCAATTCACCATCTAAAAGCTCTTCTACTCACCATCACATATGCCCCAACTCACCATCACATAAACCCACTACTCACCATCACATAGACCAACAATTCACCATCACATAGCCCCTCACACTATCCAATAGTCTCCAACTCACCACCCCAAAGCTTCAGTACCCACCATCACATAGCCTCCTACTCAACATTGCATAGGCCCAACTCACCACCCTATAATGGCAGCTCACCATCACATGGCCCGCAAACTCACCATTCAGCAGCCCCTACTAACCATCCCATAGCCACCAATTCACCTTCATTCCCCCAACATCTCCAGCCAGTAGCTCCGAACTCGCCACCAAGCAGCCCCTGGCTCACCCCTCATAGTCCCTGGTCTTCATTTCGTAGACCCAGTACACGCTCCGAATATCCAAAGTTCACCATCTCATTGCCCTGAAATCACTATTCCATTGCTCCCCATGTAACTTTCCGTAGCCCAGCACACTCATCCCACAGCGCCTCTACTCTATACCGTATCCGGCTCGCTGTCCAATAACCCCTCAACCTCCCTACCCATGGAAAGGCTGAGTTAGGCTTGCAGGCCACAGCAGATGTCAGCAGCCAGTGCTTAACTCACTGAGCTATCTTGCTGCCATAAGTAGACAGATGTTGTGGTGTTGGTAAGAGTTCCATGTGAAACTTTCACCACAAAAATATCTACTGCATTAATACTAAATGCGAAAGTACCATAATAAAATGTTATCTCCCTACAAAAATATCTGTATGTAAACAATTCTGAGTCACTTATTGGTCAAACCAGTTGTAAGTTATGTTACTTGTGGGCAACGGCTTGACGATGGGATTGGTCACCCACAGGGGTTTTATCTGTGTTTTGTTCTAGGCTGCTGTATGTTTTTTAGTCCATATTATGAACACTCTTATTTTTGCAATCACTATTTTCACCCGCTGTTGGGGGTCCTCGGCCCCTAGATTTATATTCTTGTTTCTCTATTCGAAGGGGCCCACAATTGGCAAAACGCCAATGCTTGGCAGGTTTGCCCTGGTACTGGGCAATATTTTACCATTTTTGAAAGAACATTTGTATTCTGAAAATACCGTTTTTGTCCTGGGCAGTTGATGCAAATGTCATTTTGCACGGCACGTCAGTGCAAATGCGACTGCAAAATTGTCCAAATATTGCCCTTTTTCTGCGTTTTGAACACTATGCGCAGCCGGCCATGTTTGTTAACCAAGAAGTCCCAGTAGTGCCTAGAAGTCAATTACAAACCTAGTGTGATGTCCTGGTTTCCTAGTGTGGTTGCAGAAGTGACCGATGTACTTAGTCTTAAAAGGGTTACACGTCCTGGGCCTGTAGTCGGCAAATTGTGCCTGTATTATTAATAATCTTTAAATATTGCTTGCCCCGTCAGGTAATACATGTCAAGTGGGTGACTGTTAACGCAATGGCGTGACGTTAGTATGTATTTTCCCCTTATTTCCTGCTCCGCAGTAATGACAGGTGGCGCGCTCCAAACCTGAGACCGTCGCATGGCACTTCATGTGTCTAATTAAAGTTGTTTTTTATGGACTTGTCCCACACAAGTGTGGCCAGGAGAATCCGTAGATGTTTTTCCTTTTGATTGACTTTGGAATATTTGTGTAATGTTTGGCTTCTAATTTTCAAAGGCGAATGTTCCGTGGCCCATCAAGGGTCGCCTTCTTCGGCAGCAGGCTCTATGAAAGGTCTCTTGTACAACCAGCTCCCTCCTTGATCTATTTACATTTAAAAAACAGTACAGTAGGCCCTTTTAACACCCCAAACCGAGGCTCTGAAGAAGCCAATCAGAGGCCTGACTTGTCAAAATGGCCGCCGCGGACGGATCTTCTGCACATGTACTGCGCATGGGCAGGAGATTCTGCCTCCTGATTGGTCGACTCTCTTCACCTCATTGGGCGGGCCTTCTGGCCTGCATGAGTCCGCTCTCTGTACCCGGCGCCCACTCGTGCCACCAGACACTGTTATTTGTAATGAAAACATTTGCTGGAATTCAGAAGCATCTCCAAGCATCACAGAATCTGCGCGCAGGCTACATTTTTAGACTATTTTTGCCTGAGTTGTACACAGAGAGGAAAAAATGAATGTTGTGTGAGGTGTAACTTCCAGCAAGTTGACTCAAGCGAGCTTCTTGTTGAGATGTTTGCTCTTCTTGTCCAAGCCCTGTTTGCGGGTTCCTTTGGCATCCAGAGTGCCTGAAAAGATGTGCCACCTCTCGGCCCTGGTGTGCCTTTATTCACAGCGTGTGCAGGAGGGATACAAATAAAATACAATTTCAGGCATTATTATCACTTGTATCAAGGGTGTGTTAAATGTTGTCTTTTGTAAGGTGCACACTGCCAATCAGTTTCTTGGCGCTCAGTGTAAAGAGATCGTTGTATTGCACTTGTATTTAGTAGCGCTTACTACCACTGATGAGGCATCGAAGTGCTCTATTGCATATGGCACGCTGCTTCGTAACCAAAGGTTACTGGTTAATCGAGTAGTTATTATTTATTTAGTACATTGTTGGTTACTGCTTGGGCTTGTGCTCTTCAGGAACTGTATGAAGCATTCCCTCGAGTTTCTTGTGGTAGATTAAGTTCATAGGAGTGGTTAGTAGTGTATGTCTATGTAAGTGATAACATGGGATAGGTAGGTTAGAGGAAGAAGAGGTCGTATAAGATTGCACAGGGAGGTTCAAAGTTGGAGAGTTTGTGATTGTAAAAGTGGGACCAGTAGAAGGGCCATAAGAGGGTAGATATTAGATGCAAGGAATGGTTACATAGAAAGAGACCTTGTGGGTTGTGAGCAGAAGGTTGCTTAGTTTGCAGAGAGTACGGCAGACAGGAATGTCCCAGAGGAGGCGACTCTCAGAGGCAGTAGAGACTTGCAGAGGGTGGAGCATAATGAAAGGATCATTCGATAGAAAGGAAGGAGAGAGAAAATTCTCAAGCTATCAATCGAGGTCAATTTCCATACATGCAGGTTTTCGTAATATGGGGTGTTGGTTTTTGAGTGCGGTCTGAGGATGTATAAAGTGCAGAAAAGAAAGGTTGGTGGTCGTCACCTCTGGGCATGAGATATATGTTGTTGCACCGTTGGTTGTTCCTTTGGCTCTGGTTGGTGTTGGTTTAGACTGTCCATTTTTAAGTTACATAGCTATCAAAGATTATTTCGATTCTCCTGACTTCGTACTTGGCTTTTTGATAGGAGGGACCTAGTTATGCGCCATGTCCGTATAGCTGGTCCTTTCAGTTTGTCTGTTATGTTTTTGGGAGTGGACCAACTCTGGGATTTGCATGGATCATTCCATTATGTATTTGTTTGAGACAGACTTAGGGGTGATTTGCTTCTCTCTGCTAGTAAGGAGTGTTTGCGAGGGGATTCTGCTGATCTGGCACTTGCTTGATCTTAGAGGGTCCTGAAGAGTATCTGTCCGTAGGAAGAAAAGGAGGACATGTGGACGCTGCCTCATTGGATCAGACTGGGAATAACCAGGTCCTAACAACTGTTCTTCTGAACGCTAAGTGATTTTCAGTGGCTCCGATCATTGCAGGTGGGGAATTCCTTAGTTCTGCGTCTTGCACCAAGAAGGTGTTTCCATCAAAAAAAAATTCCCTGGAATCAGGGATAATTAAACTTCGTGCCAACCCGCAAGGTAAGTTTTTCAGTTGGACATATGTGGTGATTTTTGCTTGAATGAATTGTGGTCCGTGGCCCTTTATTTTGTGTTTGGGGCACAAGAGGCTTCTTGCACTTGGGAGCTGGTGTAGATCCTTCAGGATGGTAGAGATGTACGTTCAAATATTTACATTTAGAAGGAGTTTTGCTGACGAGTTTTAGATTCTTGGCAGACTGTTCAGAATGTTGCGGTATAGCCCGTTAGCATAATTGAGGTTCGAGAGGATGAGTGATGTTGTTGCTTGTAGCTTTGGAGGAATCCAAGCTGTGGAAAGAGGAGTCTAAGTGTTTTCATTGTGTAGAACGTTGATTAAAACAACCTGCCCTCTTGAGTATTCATACAAAGTGTAGAGTTAAAGACACTTCTGTAGCGATTTTTGGCAAATGTCCCAGGTCATTTAGCCAGAAAGGTAGCGGGTCATAACTTTCCCATTCTCCGCAGGTCCCAATTTAAGTTTTTGACGCATTTACCTTGAGGGGATTCCATGTCATCCATTGGTCTACGGCTACGAGGCATGTGTTGGTTTTTAAAGTTCCTATGTCCTCAGGGTTTTCCAGTTTGAGAACAAATCTGTGTATCTTCTGCCTAGTTGTAGCACTTGAGTCCAAAACTCTTGATAAGTTTTAGGAGAGGTTTCCTGTAGATGTTGTAAAGTAGAGGTGAGATGATAGATCCTTGTAGACTCCCTTTTCAAGCAGTAAGGATTTGACGAGAACGAGGCTGTGTTAATCAGGTGTGGCCGGTGGTTTAGGCTGGATGAAACCTACTGAGAGTGCTGCTAACTATGGCGACTTCTCAGTCTGCGATGTAACGTATCGTGGTTATGTTTTGTTACATATATTTAATATAGCGCAGCGAATCACCCCTGAAGGGGTATCTCGGCGCTGGCGCCCAGCCCAAGTTACGATCGGTACAGGAGGATAGTAGAAATCAGAAAAGCCAGGTTTTAAGAAGCTTTTGGAAGCAGTATACTGTGTTAAATTCTGCAGAAAGTTATATGGGAGGTAATGCAACTACACCCCTTTGTTGACTGTGTTTTTTAGGTGATCCCAAATTGGGATTAGGGGTGATTCAGTCCCTCTTCCTCTGTGGAACCCTGTTTGCCAGTCGCAAAGTAGTTTTGTCTACGATTTCTGAGATTTGACGAAGATGGCTTTCTCAATAACTTTTTTCAGGAGGGTACTTTGGAGAGTGGTCTGTATTTGTTGAGATCTAAATTGTCCTTCTTGAGTAAAAGACAAACTCTTTTTATCAACATTGGAAGAATGTTAACCTAAATTGCCCTTTTCTGGGATTGTAACCTATGACCTGGATATGATGGGCAGATCCCCATGTTGCTGTATAACCTAACTTTCCTTCCGTGAGCAACAAAAACCCAATAGCGGCCCCTAACGGGACCCCTTCAGAATCCAAAACAATAAATACAATATTTTTAAAATTCCCCTATTTAAAAATTACCAAGGAAGTGTTACCTTAATCAGTATAACAAGATTCTCCATTCGCAGCCCGACAAACTGACCCTAAACTGCTCGCCAATTCTTATTTTTTCAGCCTTTGAGGGATGAAAGGCCAGGCTGGCCCGACGGGGATCGAAACTTATCTGGCTGGTAGATTTCCAATGTTTAGGCTCGGAGGGAGCTGCGCTTGCGAAACACCGACGACCTAATGCAACGACTATTTATTTACAAATGAATGCCATTTGGAAGCGAGAGAGGCCGCGTGAGCCCAGACATCATGCAACAATTTAAAAGTGTGTAATCCCTGCCCCGAGCAGCTCCTGCGGAAATCAGATCTGGGAACAATTTAGGAGAAAGTGCCCGCGCGTCGCTCTCCTGCGGCCCCAGTGAAGACAACCTGAAGCGCCAAAACACTATATGCGAGGGTTGTATTGTAGCATTTGTATAGCGCTCCCTGCCCTTTGTGCAGTGCTTGAAATGGAAAAATAGAAGTGCAGGTACTCTGTACCAGAGTACCTGCTTGTTTCTGAGAAGTGCCGGTACTCTCCAATTAAAAGTATTGCATTTCTCTTGAGAAGTGCCGGTACTCTCTCTCTCAAAATAAAAAAGTGCTGGTACTCCGTACCGGACAGTACCGGCCCATTTAAAGCACTGCCTTTGTGGAGTAATTCAACATCAAGTGTTCCAGGGGCTGAGGTGTTCAGTATCGTGCCATGCTATCAGGGCAGATATACACTCTGTAAATCATTTCACGTAGATTCATTTATGCAAATGTATTTTCGGTGGATAGCCTTGTTACTGACCATGGATAAATGTAGTTTTATTGCATGTATAAGTGCTTCATGTGAATATCCTGAAAACTTAGAGGCATATTTATGAAAATAGTGACGTAGGGCAGCGCAGCAAGCCACCTTGCTGCGCTGCATCACTGGGAAAGGGCAGAAAAGCGCCGTATGTAAGCACTACAGCACATTCCTGTCCTTCCCCCTGCGCTGGCGCCCTTTTGGCTGCCTAGGACCAACACAGGCACCCTGGCACCATGGTGCAAGGGTACCTGTGTTGTCAGCAGGATTGTTTTTGCGCCGGAAGGGACACAATCCTGCACAAAAACAATCCTGAGAGGCGTTTTCCTGAACGCAGCACACATAGAAAGAGGACAAAACACGGAGAAATAGAGATATTTCCCCTCATTACACCTCACCTGGGGAGGCGCATCTTTTTCGGGCATTTCCAAGTTTGGTAAATCTGGGAATGCGTCGAAACCAAGGGATTTGCGTGGGAACACCCACCGCAACGCCCATGGAACGCTTCCCTTGCGCAGAGTAAGGCAACGCAGCGATTGAAGCCATTCCAAGCCACGCAATGTGGCTTTGCGTGGCTTTATAAATCTGACTTAGAGGCTTGCGTCACGCATGTACCACTTTGCGTGGTGTACACGTGATGCAAGCCTCTCATAAATATGTGCCTTGGTATGGCTCCCACCCACTTGGACCAAAGCTGGGCACCCCTTGTGTAGATCACCCAGGCCAAGGTGCTACCACCTCGCTTAGGTCGAGATGTTGGGAAGTGTGACTTATGAAGTCTTGGTAGTTGAGAAATCAGCTAAGCAACTTTATTTATTTTAAGTTTGTAAATAGCGCCTTGTCACTTGGCAGGTATAAAGGAACTTTACAGACGACTAAACAGTTCCATGAGTAAGTCGAAGAACCCGTAAGACGAGAGGTGGGCGGGGTGAATGGATGGCGGGAGGAAGCACGGTGTGGTCAACAGCATTAACTGCTGAAAATTACGTTATGGCATCTCTTGATATGCTAGTAGGAACATGCGTGAGGGCGGCGCTGAAGGTGGTGTGAGGGCATTGTTCTGTGTGGACCAATAGGATTTCATGGCTGTGCCGTAGGTCAATTGGTAATGAGTTCCAAAAACTGACTGTCACTCCAGGCGAACACTTAGTTCCATGCCAACGCAGACTTCAATTTAGGTGTTTCTAAAGTTAAGGATGCTCCGCTTCTAGGTAGCCTTACTCCTCTGGACACCGTTAGACCAATCCAGATTTATCACCAGCTACATTTTGCAGGCTGGTAATTCCAGGTCCATACTTGGGGGCCGATTACGATGTCGGTCGGAAAACATTTCGACCGAATCGGTTTCGGAATGGTTTCCGACCGACTCGAGTTCAGGGAGTCCAACCGACCGATTACGATGGTTCCGAACACTGCTCGGTCGGACTTCCATTGACGTCAATGGGAGCCTGTGTTCCGACTGACAACACAGGCTTCCATTGAAAAAAGGGGTGGTTACGGAAAACCTTGCACCCTGTGGCGGATACCCCATGGTGCCTGCCACAATCTACATAGTTGGAAAGAGGGGACCCATGGGTACCCCCACAGTGCCCATTCGGAGGCCTCAGGGTGTAGGGGGGCCTGCTATGGGCCCCCAAAGTCAGATTCTGACAGCTAATCCGTGTCAGAAAGACCGATTCGGAAAGGCTGTCCGAATCCGACATCGTAATCGTTCGGTCGGAAACGCGGCCCGTAGAGATGTACGAGTCGGCTCCGACTGACTCGGTGTCTCCGAATGCCATTCGGATGCGACTCGGAACCGAGTCAGACAGTCCGAACGGTTTCCGACCATCGTAATCGGTCGGTCGGAAATGGTTCTGAGTCGGTCGGAAACAAGGCTTCCGAATCTGATTCTGATGAACTGAAGCCATTCAGACCCTTTCCAAACGACATCGTAATCGGCCCCATAGTTGGAGATAGTTTCAGCTACACATCCCTGTGTGCTGGGGCTGTTGGTTAGAAAGCCAGGCCTGCCTGAAGCTCCTCTGATGACATGGGGCTTGGTGGCTGCTCTGCAATGTTTCTTCTGTGTGTGCAGGGGCTGTTGGTTAAAAAGCCAGGCCTGGATGGAGCTGCACTCGTGATATGGGGCTAGCTGGCTGCTGTGCAATGCATTTGTTCTGTGTGTGCTGGGGCTGTTGGTTAGAAAGTCAGGCCTGGAAGCAGCTCCCTGTCATGACATGGGACTAGCTGGCTGCTGTGCAATGCATTTGTTCTGTGTGTGCTGGGGCTGTTGGTTAGAAAGTCAGGCCTGGAAGCAGCTCCCTGTCATGACATGGGACTAGCTGGCTGCTGTGCAATGCATTTGTTCTGTGTGTGCTGGGGCTGTTGGTTAGAAAGTCAGGCCTGGAAGCAGCTCCCTGTCATGACATGGGACTAGGTGGCTGCTGTGCAATGCATTTGTTCTATTCAGTAGACTTATGCACACCTTAGTCTAAGTTACAGCAGTTTTGATCTTTTGTCAGTCTGCAGGCTTTCACTCTCACCTGATCAATCACAATACAAGATGATCTAAAAAACAAGGGATACCAGGGTCCTTATTATGCATATAGTGTACTACCCCACTCTTCGCTGCGACACACTCTTAATTCTGTGCATCGGGTGCAGTGTGGGACATTATGCCATATCACTTTAAATGCGCCAACCCATTGCAGCCATGAACATGTGCCTGCACTGGGGACAACACATTAACGAATGGCAGATTGTCTGTTTGAAGTAGTTATTGCACCTTTCACTGTACAGGCAGCAACCTCCTGCCTTTCAAAGGGTGGCAGATGTCCTCCCGCAGGCGGATGCAGTGAGTGACTGCACTTGACTTCAGGGGAATGCCTGGGGGTTCCCTGGGACCCCTTTTCCACCTTCCATGGTTTGCCTTTGAAAGTGAGCTGTGCAGTCAACTGTGCAGAACTGTGTGTGGTGCAGTCAGTGCACATCCTGAGGACCTCTTTCCCTCTGCGCCCATGTCTATAATACAGGACAGCATAGAGGCAAAGTATTGTCTCATTTGTACGGGACTATGACTGCATGCAAATGAGGGCATGCCCCCTTGTCATAGCACCGGCACGAACCGTGCGCCTGCACAATCTATAATATAGAAGGGGCCGGACAAGCATCTGCAGCCTCTTCTATAATACCCAAGCACCCCAGAGACGCAAGGAGCGGGCACAATCTATAATATAGAAGGGGCCGGACAAGCATCTGCAGCCTCTTCTATAATACCCAAGCACCCCAGGGACGCAAGGAGCGGGCGCAATCTATAATATAGAAGGGGCCAGACAAGCATCTGCAGCCTCTTCTATAATACCCAAGCACCCCAGGGACGCAAGGAGCGGGCGCAATCTATAATATAGAAGGGGCCGGACAAGCATCTGCAGCCTCTTCTATAATACCCAAGCACCCCAGAGACGCAAGGAGCGGGCACAATCTATAATATAGAAGGGGCCGGACAAGCATCTGCAGCCTCTTCTATAATACCCAAGCACCCCAGGGACGCAAGGAGCGGGTGCAAATACCTGTTGCGCCCCTGAGCACTTAATTTGATTTAGAGCCAGGAGTACAGCTGAGACCAGGCACTTCCTTTCATCACTTTTGTGTCGTTTACGTGAGTTGCCCTTGAGCATCATTTGTGGGTATGGCCTTTTGTGGGTCCCGGGGGCCTTTTGTGGGTCCCGGGGTACTTTGCATAGGATTCAACTTGATTCTCTCAGAGGCCCGGAAAGGTATAAACAGGCCTAGGGTAGTGTGTTTGTGGCTTTGAAGTTCTGCCAGTCCTAATACTTATTTGCATTTGTAAAGCAGACAAGCTAAAAACTAGGTAGTAATGGATTGAGGGTAAAGTAATTACCCACGGCTCTTCCTGATTGTTTCCATTCATCGCTCTGGTGTTGTTTCGCTGTTAGAACAGTTCATAATTACACGTCCTCACCCACCTGCCCCCCAGTAATTGCTTTCTGTGCCCCCTACAAATGCTCACCTTTCATATAGTGATGCACTTTCACTTCTAATAGAGTGCTTTTTAGGTCTTGCCTGCGACAGCGCATGCGCTCCTGCTTGTGAGACATGTTGCATACAACAAGGGGAGAGGATCTGGCCTAACAGCTAGAGCGGTTGACCTCGAAGGTGGGGAACCGGGTTCGAGTCTTGGGAGGGACGCTCAACATCCTGTCACTCTGGGTAAATCACTTAATCTCCCCGTGCCTAACAAAAAATTAATGTTTCCGTCTGTAGCGCAGCTGGTGCTCATGTAAAGTGCTCTGATACCTTCGGGTCTAGTCTGCGCTATATAAAACTCACCCCCCCCAAAAAAAAACAAGGGGCTGGCAGCCTGCCCATGACTTACCATTTGTTGGCTTCATTGTCACTCTTATTTGCTGTCTCCTAATTGGCCAGCGTGTGCTGGCTTTACTTCTTCTTTTGGCTGGAGCATGGCCCAAGTACTGATTGCTTCGGCTTGATTTCTGTTCATGCGCTGATCTCGCTGTGGTTGAGGTACTATTATTATTTTGTATTCTTCCCCTGTCGTCATTGTCCCTGTTGCTCCCTCCCACCCCCTGAGTTGCGTATCCCCCAACTCCCCGTGTCCGCATTGCTTCTTTCCCCTCCCACCTCCCTTGTCTGTGTTGCTCTTCCCCTCCCACCCCCACTCCACCACCTGTTGAAAGAGTGGAAGGGAGGAATAGCCCAGAGGCGTTCGGAATCGCACCTGTGATATCCCTGTACGCTGTGCCTGTGCGAGATTTCACACAAGTGCCTATTCAGCGCTAGACCAGAGAGGTGGTTTTCTGTATACAAAGCACCTGGGCCTTGCCAGGATTCAGGTTTATCTTTTTACCTCTGGGATCATACCCTCGGCAGTAACCTGTGCTCCGTGAATGCATTATTGGTTCCTAAGATCGGGACGAATACACCTATTTATGGATCATTTGGAATTCACGATCCTCAACTTTGAAGTTGTTAGATAATTTACCATTGTAACACCTATTTTCACAGCGCCTATAGGCGATGAAAATTGCAGCATAAAGCTCTATATTGAACAAGTTATTTTTAATTGCTAATTTTTGTATTCTTCCCATCACACCTCCACCCTCCGTTATCCGTGTTGCTTCTTTCACTTCCCACCCCCTTATTTGTGTTGCTTCCTCCGCTCCCACTCTCCCGTTGTCCATGTTTTCCACCCACCCTCACGTCATAAGAAAAAAACATGCTATGACGCGGCCAGCACTGGCTACGTCATAGGCCTTATTTTTGTTCTGTGCCATTTCCCTCCTACCCCCTTCCTGTTGTCCTTGTTGCTCACCCCTCCCTACTGTCTGTGTTGCCCACACCCATCCTGCCGCAAGAAAAAAAAGAACTATGATTCGGCCAGCGCTACCCGTATCATAGCACTTTCTTTCTAGTTTTTAGGCATGCTGCAGAGCAGCCACGCCCCTCTACAACATGGCTACAAGACACTGGTTAAGCCCGTAGCTCTCACATAGGCGGTACCTATTGGCTGTGCCAATGCTTGTTTTTAGGCATGCTGCAGAACAGCCACGCCCCTCTACAACATGGCTAAAACACACTGGCAAAGCCCATAGCTCTCACATAGGCGGTACCTATTGGCTGTGCCAATGCTTGTTTTTAGGCATGCGGCAGAGCAGCCACGCCCCTCTACAACATGGCTGAAACACACTGGCAAAGCCCATAGCTCTCACATAGGCGGTACCTGTTGGCTGTGCCAATGCTTGTTTTTAGGCATGCTGCAGAACAGCCACGCCCCTCTACAACATGGCTAAAACACACTGGCAAAGCCCATAGCTCTAAAGAAGCAAAGGCCCCCCCTAAATTGCTTCTAGGTCCAAGAGGAGGGGGGGAAACAAAAGCTAACTAACAACAAGACCTCTTATCCGACCTATATTGCTTTTATGCGACCTACTTAGGTTCTGACATGCCAACAACCCAACATAACAATACAGAAAACCAAATAATAGCAGAGATAATTTTATTATTCATTATATTGCATCTCTGACAATTATTATTTCATATACAAACAAAACATTTTTTGGTATGTGTTATTTTTCTCTTTTTTTGTGTACATTTAATAAAAAAATACATACATATCTACATATGTCATTGCCTGTACATATAAACGCGTTAAATTCATAGCTAGTACAGTATTAATTCCTTTAAGTCAAACATATGCATCACCCCACAGCAGTTTGTCAAACAATCATTCTCACCAGTCAGACGCCACTCATACAACCTCAATCATACATAAAATAAGAAGAGATTCAGCCCTATGAGGGGTCCCAAAGGGTCTAGAGAGAACAACGTTAGCTGATGGAAGATCTCAAATATCAGCTGCTTCTGATGACACTGTCTCTCAGGGGCCACTGCTCATGGGTATTGTGTTGGTCTACACGCGTTTCAGTGGCAAAACCACCTTCCTCAGGACCATTGTTTTTTAAAAAATGAATCTTAACAACAAGCGAGCTGGATTTATCTGTTATTCATAAATCAATAGAAGTCAAATTCAATTACGACAAGGAAGACGTATAGTCTGAAAAAATGCCTGCAGCTGCGTAGTCGGCACACTGCCTGTACAGGCAGGCGTAATTATATCCTATATCGGGACTGTTTATCTCCTTATTTCTTTGGTATAAGTCGACATGAGCTCAATTAGGCCATGTATAAATTCTCTTTACGAAGTTTTATCCAAGACTCTCTCCCAACAGCCTACTTCATCTTCAAAACCAGCAACATCATCTGCAAAGCTATCACGAGTTGCACCAACGCTTATCTTGCAGACAAGCTCACCATCGTTGGTGGATCTTGGCACAGCCAGGACACCAGATGACTGCAGAAAAAGTGCGAGGAGAGGTGGCAAAAATCAAACCCATCGCACTCTCTGCCTCTTCCCCCGAGCCAAAATACCAACGAAACGGAGCAAATCTCTCTTCTTTCCCCCTCTAGTAGTCTCACCGAATCTGTACACTTTCGACGAAGAAGAACTTTCTCTGCTCCCCAGTGGGTTCCCATGCAGCCTGAGCCTCAACTTCCGCTGGAATTTGTCTGCAAGATAAGCATTGGTGCAACTCGTGATAGCTTTGCAGATGATGTTGCTGGTTTTGAAGATGAAGTAGGCTGTTGGGAGAGAGTCTTGGATAAAACTTCGTAAAGAGAATTTTCCTTTCTGTGCCCCCTTGCTGCCCCTGATTGTGCTCGTTTTTCCTTTCTGTGCCCCCTTGCTGCCCCTGATTGTGCTCGTTTTTCCTTTCTGTGCCCCCTTGCTGCCCCTGATTGTGCTCGTTTTTCCTTTCTGTGCCCCCTTGCTGCCCCTGATTGTGCTCGTTTTTTTCCTTTCTGTGCCCCCTTGCTGCCCCTGATTGTGCTCGTTTTTTTCCTTTCTGTGCCCCCTTGCTGCCCCTGATTGTGCTCGTTTTCCTTTCTGTGCCCCCTTGCTGCCCCTGATTGTGCTCGTTTTTTTCCTTTCTGTGCCCCCTTGCTGCCCCTGATTGTGCTCGTTTTTTCCTTTCTGTGCCCCCTTGCTGCCCCTGATTGTGCTCGTTTTCCTTTCTGTGCCCCCTTGATGCCCTGATTGTGCTCGTTTTCCCTTCTGTGCCTGTTTCCCGCCGCTGCGCCTGCGGCCCCGCCCCCTCACTGCCCATTCGCTGCCCCATTCCCTGCTCCTCCCTCCCACCTCCCCATTTATGGCGGCCGCTGCGCGTGCCGCGCTGCTAGCGCGCCTAAGGCGCGCCTAAGGCAAGCCCGTCTGCGCCCTTCCGCGCCGTGACCGCGCCCAGCGCCAGACCCCCTGGTCCGGGCATCCCCTGCGCCCGCCACATCAACAGACGCCGATACGACGCCCAGCACCCTCCACGCACTCAACCCCGGAAAAGATCACGCCTGCTACCAGGCCACCCCGAAGCGCACCCAAGGGCCCTTCACCTGCCGGAACTGCAGCTTCGCCAGCACCCGCCCCGCCAAACCACCGCCCAGGAAAGAACCCCTGTACCTCAGATGCATCCTCCTCAACACCCGCTCCGCCCGCAAACACGCCATCGAACTCTGGGACCTTCTCGACTCAACCTCCCCAGACGTCGCATTCCTGACGGAGACCTGGCTGAATCCGCTTCAGCCCCGACATCGCCATTGCCATCCCGGACGGATACAAGATCACCCGCAGGGACCGCACCAACGGAGTCGGAGGAGGCATCGCCATCGTCCACAGGAACACCCTCAGAGTCTCAACCAACACCGACGACACCCTCAGCACCGCCGAACACATGCACTTCCAGATCCACACCGATCCCAACACCACCCTCAGAGGAACCCTCATCTACAGACCCCCGGACCCCGACCACAGTTCAGCGATTCCATCGCTGACTTCGTCAGCACACACGCCATCGCCTCCACGGACTACATCCTCCTCGGGGACCTGAACTTCCACCTCGAGAACAACAAGGACACCAACTCCACCACCCTGATCGACAACCTCGCCACCCTCGGACTCAGACAGCTCGTGACTACACCCACCCACGCCGCCGGCCACACGCTAGACTCCATCTTTTCCGCAAGCCCACACGTCTCCTTCAACCACACCTCCGAACCCCACTGGACTGACCACCACTGCATCCACTTCACCTACAGGAAGCCCACCACGCACCACTGCACCGAACAAATGCCTCGCCGCTGCTGGAGCAGAGTCACGGAAGACCAGCTAACCACAACCCTCGCCCTGAGCCCACCCGCCGAACCCTCCGACCCCGACACCGCCGCCCGCGACCTCAGACAGTGGATCGGCGACTGCGCCAACACCCTCGCCCCGCTCAAGAATCCGCCCAACAGCCACACCAGCAAGAAAGCCACCTGGTTCACCGAAGACCTCCAGGCCTCCAAGCGAACATGCCGAAAACTGGAGAAGATCTGGCTCCACGAACGGACAGCGGACAGCTACGCCGCCCACAAGAGCGCCACCCGCAGTCACCATCACCTCATCAGATCCGCCAAAGGGCCTCACTCAAAGACCGCCTAGACAACAACGCACACAACAGCAAAGAGCTCTTCAACATCGTGAAGGAACTCTCCAACCCCAGCTCCAACACCAACGACATCCAGCCGTCGCGAGACCTGTGCGACTCACTGGCCACCTTCTTCCACCGCAAAATCGCCGACATCCACGACAGCTTCAACACCACGACCGCCCCGGCAACCACCGAGACCACTGCCCCCACAAACACCAACCGCCTGCTCTCCTGGACCAACATCAACGACGAGGACACCAGCGAGATCATGAACACCATCCACTCCGGTTCACCGCTAGACCCGTGCCCTCACCACATCTTCAACAAAGCCAGTACAGCCATTGCGCCCCATCTCCGGAAAATAATCAACATCTCCTTCGAGACAGCAACCTTCCCGGAAAGCTGGAAGCACGCCGAGATCACCGCCTTACTCAAGAAACCCAAGGCAGACCCCAAGGACCTCAAGAACTTCCGACCCATCTCTCTGCTCCCGTTCCCCGCGAAGGTCACCGAGAAAATCGTCAACAAACAACTGACCCGCTACCTCGAGGAGAACAACATCCTGGACCCTTCCCAGTCCGGCTTCCGCAGCAACCACAGCACCGAAACCGCCCTCATCGCCGCCACCGATGACATCAGGACCCTGCTAGACAACGGAGAAACAGCAGCCCTCATGCTCCTGGACCTATCAGCCGCCTTCGACACGGTCTGCCACCACACACTACGAACACGCCTTCACGACGCCGGGATCCAAGAGAAGGCCCTTGACTGGACCACATCCTTCCTTTCCGGCAGAACACAAAGCGTCCGCCTCGCCCCCTTCCGATCCAAGGCCACCAAGATCATCTGCAGCGTACCCCAAGGCTCCTCCCTCAGCCCAACGCTGTTCAACATCTACATGGCACCCCTCGCCCACGTCGCCCGACAGCACAACCTCAACATCATCTCCTACGCCGACGACACCCAGCTGATCCTCTCCCTCACCAAAGACCCTCACACCGCCAAAGCCCACCTCCACGAAGGAATGAAGGCCGTCGCCGAATGGATGAGGACCAGCCGCCTGAAGCTGAACTCGGACAAGACGGAGGTCCTCATCCTTGGTTCCAACCCTTCAGCCTGGGATGACTCCTGGTGGCCAACATCACTGGGAACAGCCCCGCCACCCACCGACCACGTACGCAACCTAGGGGTCATCCTCGACCCCACCCTCTCCATGACTAAGCAGGTCAACGCCGTTTCCTCATCCTGCTTCAACATCCTCCGAATGCTCCGCAGGATCTTCAAGTGGATCCCCACCGAAACAAGAAAAACAGTCACCCAGGCCCTCGTCACCAGCAGGCTGGACTACGGAAACGCCCTCTACGCAGGAACGACGGCTAAGCTCCTGAGACGGCTGCAACTCATCCAGAACGCCTCTGCACGTCTTATCCTCGATATCCCCCGACGCAGCCACATCACACCCCACCTGAGAGACCTGCACTGGCTCCCTGTCAACAAGAGGATAACCTTCAAGCTCCTCACCCACGCACACAAAGCACTCCACAACTCCGGACCAGCCTACCTCAACAGACGACTCAGCTTCTACACCCCCACCCGCCAGCTCCGCTCGACCAGCCTCGCCCTCGCCACAGTCCCCCGCATCCGGAAAACGACCGCCGGCGGCAGATCCTTCTCCCACCTCGCCGCCAAGACCTGGAACACCCTCCCCACCAACCTCCGACAGACCCAAGACCTACTGGCCTTCAGAAGACTCCTCAAGACCTGGCTCTTCGATCAGTAGCAGCACCACCCCCCTCTTCCCCCAGTGCCTTGAGACCCTCGCGGGTATGTAGTGCGCTTTATAAGTGACATGATTGATTGATTGATTGATAAAATACATGGCCTAATTGAGCTCATGTCGACTTATACCAAAGAAATAAGGAGATAAACAGTCCCGATATAGGATATAATTACGCCTGCCTGTACAGGCAGTGTGCCGACTACGCAGCTGCAGGCATTTTTTCAGACTATACGTCTTCCTTGTCGTAATTGAATTTGACTTCTATTGATTTATGAATAACAGATAAATCCAGCTCGCTTGTTGTTAAGATTCATTTTTTTAAAAACAATGGTCCTGAGGAAGGTGGTTTTGCCACTGAAACGCGTGTAGACCAACACAATACCCATGAGCAGTGGCCCCTGAGAGACAGTGTCATCAGAAGCAGCTGATATTTGAGATCTTCCATCAGCTAACGTTGTTCTCTCTAGACCCTTTGGGACCCCTCATAGGGCTGAATCTCTTCTTATTTTATGTATGATTGAGGTTGTATGAGTGGCGTCTGACTGGTGAGAATGATTGTTTGACAAACTGCTGTGGGGTGATGCATATGTTTGACTTAAAGGAATTAATACTGTACTAGCTATGAATTTAAAGCGTTTATATGTACAGACAATGACATATGTAGATATGTATGTATTTTTTTATTAAATGTACACAAAAAAAGAGAAAAATAACACATACCAAAAAATGTTTTGTTTGTATATGAAATAATTGTCAGAGATGCAATATAATGAATAATAAAATTATCTCTGCTATTATTTGGTTTTCTGTATTGTTATGTTGGGTTGTTGGCATGTCAGAACCTAAGTAGGTCGCATAAAAGCAATATAGGTCGGATAAGAGGTCTTGTTGTTAGAAAGCCCATAGCTCTCACATAGGCGGTACCTATTGGCTGTGCCAATGCTTGTTTTTAGGCATGCTGCAGAACAGCCACGCCCCTCTACATGGCTAAAAAACACTGGCAAAGCCCATAGCTCTCACATAGGCGGTACCTATTGGCTGTGCCAATGCTTGTTTTTAGGCATGCTGCAGAACAGCCACGCCCCTCTACAACATGGCTACAAGACACTGGTTAAGCCCGTAGCTCTCACATAGGCGGGACCGATTGGCTGTGCCAATGCTTGTTTTTAGGCATGCTGCAGAGCAGCCACGCCCCTCTACAACATGGCTACAAGACACTGGTTAAGCCCGTAGCTCTCACATAGGCGCGACCTATTGGCTTTGTTTAATGGTCCTTCTCAGAGCTTTATCATTAACATGTCATTGTACTTCTCGCCCAGGACGAGTCTTGTATATTCAAAATGAAAGAATGCCTGAAGCACGGGCGCTTTTGTGTGCAAATATGTTAATAGTGATTACCTAGAAGCTAAGGTCACGAAGCGCTATACGAGCAGAGGGATTAATGAACATTGAAGTGAAAGGAGCTGGAGACTGCACAAAAACAATCCTGCATGCACCATGGTGCAAGGGTGCCTGCATTGGCTCTAGGCTGCCAAAACGTCGCTGGCACAGGGGGAAAGGACAGGAATGCGCCGTGTTTCATAAATACGGCGCATTCCTGCCCTTTCCCTGTGACGCAGGGCAGAGCAGCAAGGTGACCTGCTGCGCTGCCCTGTGCCACAACTCTCGTAAATATGCCCCCCAGTCTTTACAGTGCGTCACTGCGCACAGGGATGTTGGTGTTCCTCCCAGAGTTATAAATATAATCTGTAATTGTGCCATAGATCAGTAACATACCCATGTCTGGCGCACTCCGTAAAACCCTTAAAATAGACCCTGTCATGGTCTCACTTGATGTACGGCTCGGGGTGTTGGCCAACCCTTTCCGGGTACATGTGTCTAGCTGCCTGGGTGGCCACAGGGTGGAGAAGTGATGTTAGCATCACCGCCCCCTCGTTAACGCACGTGGCTACCTGAACTGTTCAAAGGCCAGCTCTTTTATAGTGCCTCTTGAATCTGTGTCTGGCCTCGCCCCAGGCGCTGTGCAGGTGCCTGCACTCTGGTTTTGGAACAGCTGCTGCCCTGGAAGGGCCACCTCTGGGACAGGAGCAGGTATATTTTCAGCCCCTGGTGGGCTGTTAATATGCAGCCTCCTGAATGCCCAGGGGCCACCAGAGGGCACTCGCTGGAGCAAGCTGCACCCCTCTGCTGGTGCCCACCCAATCGGTGCCTTGTCGTACATCTGGCAAGTGATGAAGTCAGAGCTTGGCCACTTTTGGCACCTACTGATAGGGCCACTGGACTGATGAGGCAATACAGGTCCAAATTATGCGGCAAAGAGGGCTTCCATATCTTGAAGAAAAGCAAAATGAGGCGTCCTAACGTGGCAGACACTTTGCCAGTATTTTTTTTCTTTAGTTTGTGATTGTAACATACATTAAAGCTGTCTGGGTGAATGTTTCCCTCGTGGCTACCTGTTTAACACGAACTCACCAATCAGCCACTGAAAGGTGGGCAGTTAACCTATGGAAAGATTCTGCCACTATGCGGCATCACGTGTGCTTCCTTTCCAGTAAATTTTGAGCTTTTTTTTTTTCTTTTGCTGAAATCTGCACGTTATGCAGCAGTAGATAGATGGTGTGGATTGTCACGTAAATCTATAACATTTGGCGATAAATGTTGCCACAGAATCGCAAGGAGCAATGTTTCTCAGGATGCAACCGTGAACGGAATATGGCGCGAAAGATGTCGTTGACGAAAACTTCTCCCTGCATGCAGGATGGTTATGAAGCGGTGAAACCCGAGCAGAAGAGGTTAAAGCAGAGCGTCTCCTGGCAGGAAGGTGCCCGTGTGGGCATGGTAAAATGGCCCTGCGAGCTGGCCCCGCCCATCCCTGGGCCGCAGAGCTTCGGTTCGGCTTTTGAATCAATAATCCTGTCCCTGAAGTTGTTGGACAAAGCTCGGTTTGTCGGATTTGGATTCGTCTGCAGTCATTTCCCACTGATCTGCAGAGGCTGGGCCTGTGGGGTGATTCACGACACTCTGGGGGCTTCCCTCAAAGTGCAGCGGAGTGAGGCTGAAAACTGGGCTTGGGGGCAGTGACGCACCTACTCATGTTTGGACTCGGTGTCCCACTTCTTGGCCCCACCTTAAAAGAAGATTAGCTGGTTTCCTTGAGTGAGTGATATTAACTAGGACTGTGCGAAATTCACGCAATATGATTTAGCGTAACCAGGCGAAATTACAACAGAATTGGGCTAAAATTTCACGTAATTAGGCAACATGAAAATTCAGCAGTTTGTGCCCTATTTTTTAGTTTGACAAAGCATTTAAGCAAAAGCACACTGAACAACAGCTGCCCATGTTCTGTCCCTGCATTTACAGTAATTTTTACCAGAAGTAGCGCATGTATACATACATTTTACCATAAATGGTGTGTAATTATGTGAAGTGGCGTAACGGTGTAATTTCATGAATTTTACATAACAAGCGTAACACAAAATTCTGGAAATTGCGCTGGAGTTATTTAAATGTCACCTGGGCCTAATATTAACCCCTTGGGGTCTGCACTACCTTGCTTCTCGCGTGTTTGTGCAGACTTCTGCAAACATTGAGGGGGGACTTCCTGCGAAATGTTTGCCTTATGCCCATGACAAGTATATACAGTTTACACAGGGCCCCTGGAATTATACAATCCTGCGGCTGCAGCATTTTTCGCACAATTATGTATTTGCCACATTTACCACTTAATCCGTCATCTGCCGGATAATCTGCAGATTTTTACAAAAGAACAATTTTGTTTCTAGCTCAAGCAGATCAAAAGTTACTAAATCTGCGGCAACCTGTGTTGCCGCACAGTGGACGGGCCCTATGCAAAGGATGACTGGTCGTCTTTCAGTTGCTACTAATTACTGCATTTGCATGTTAAACTAGTACTACGGGGGGTGAAAGCTTTGTCCCGACATTGTTAACATGTGAAATAAAGGCAAAATTATGAAATATTACTATCACAAAATGTGCCACATTAGATCGCACAGTTTGCCTTTTCTTTCCGCATAATTTAGTCATCCCTGCCACATAATTTGGTCCTACCCTGCCACATAATTCCAGAGGCCTTGATATACATCATAGGAGCGTCCTGGTTACACCTTTTTTTATAAAGTATATATACACGTCAGTAGGACAATCGTGTACTTAAAGGGGAACTCCACCCCCTCCCCCACCCTCAACCCCCTCCTACCACGTCATATGAAAAGCGCGAGGCCTTAGTGAGCGCGCCCTTAGGGCCCGGCCCCACCGGTCCCACGCCACACCCCGCCCATAGCCCGGACCAGTAGCCCTATTGGCTACTGGCCGAATGAAGTACTTCCGGGTCGGCCGTGACGTGTTTCCGGCCTGCCCGAGGAGCGGAAGGGGGGGAGCCAGGGGGTGGCTATTTAGGCCCCGGGTCCCCTTGTGGGCATCCTCTTTGCCTGGACTTGACCCCCGGGAGCAGCAGAGTTCCGGAATCTCTGACATCGCTGGAATCCTGGGCATCGTTGGAATCGCGGGCGTCGCGGTATCGGGGATCCACTTTCGGAGGACGCGCCGTCGTGGGACTTGGGGGGCGCGTAGCTGTGTTGGCACGGAGGATATCGTTGGGCGACGCGGATCCCGAGGTGAGGTGTCGGGGCTTTGGGGGAGCGCGGGGGGTCGCTGGTAGCCGGTGGGCGAGATAAGTTGTAGCTTGAAGAGACTGTTTCCCCCGCTGGACGCTGGTGGCCGCCCGTGGTCTCCCTTGCGTATGGATAAAGGGGATCTGGTCTTTTGTGCAGAACTTATTGGCAGGTGGTGAGGGTGAAGGACCGGTAGGCCCTGGTCACCCTAGTGGCGGAAAAGAGACCACAGAACAGTGATTTTCAGGGTTAACAGGAGGCCCGCTTACATACTCCCGAGGCCAGCACTGAGGGGAGAGACGGTAAGCTCTCCGCAGGGAGAATGGGGACACCGGCTGGGGAGGCAAGGGCGCCAGGTCACACGTGCCTCCTTGGCAGCCTGGTGGTAGAGGGTGGGCCCCTCGAAGGACGGACAAGGACCAAGGGCTGGGGGCTCACCGCTCAAGGACGCAGGTGGGTTGCGCCTTGCGTGGTTCTCAGTTAGGAGAGGCGAGCCAGAGGGCCCCTTGGTGCTGGAGTAAGTAGATAGTGCATAACCGGTGGTTATGATCAGTGATAAGGCTTGTAAATAATAAAGGTGTAAATATTGATTTTAAATATGAATTGTATAAATGTTTTTGTCATGTTTATGAATGTTTGAAGTTGATTAAACATGGCCGTTTTACCCACACGCCTGGACTGGCAAAGTGTTTGTGGGACTGCATGAGGTTGGGGCGGGGGACTCCTGGGGGGGTCCGGGCTCTATGAAAAGCGAGGCCTTAGTGAGCGCGCCCTTAGGGCCCGGCCCCACCGGTCCCACGCCACACCCCGCCCATAGCCCGGACCAGTAGCCCTATTGGCTACTGGCCGAATGAAAGTACTTCCGGGTCGGCCGTGACGTGTTTCCGGCCTGCCCGAGGAGCGGAAGGGGGGAGCCAGGGGGTGGCTATTTAGGCCCCGGGTCCCCTTGTGGGCATCCTCTTTGCCTGGACTTGACCCCCGGGAGCAGCAGAGTTCCGGAATCTCCCACCCACCCGTCCCTTAGATTGGGGGTTTGGGTTAGAATAGGAGTGAGGGTCGGCGGAAAAGAGACCACAGAACAGTGATTTTCAGGGTTAACGGGAGGCCCGCTTACATACTCCCGAGGCCAGCACTGAGGGGAGAGACGGTAAGCTCTCCGCAGGAGAGAATGGGGACACCGGCTGGGGAGGCAAGGGCGCCAGGTCACACGTGCCTCCTTGGCAGCCTGGTGGTAGAGGGTGGGCCCCTCGCAGGACGGACAAGGACCAAGGGCTGGGGGCTCACCGCTCAAGGACGCAGGTGGGTTGCGCCTTGCGTGGTTCTCAGTTAGGAGAGGCGAGCCAGAGGGCCCCTTGGTGCTGGAGTAAGTAGATAGTGCATAACCGGTGGTTATGATCAGTGATAAGGCTTGTAAATAATAAAGGTGTAAATATTGATTTTAAATATGAATTGTATAAATGTTTTTGTCATGTTTATGAATGTTTGAAGTTGATTAAACATGGCCGTTTTTACCCACACGCCTGGACTGGCAAAGTGTTTGTGGGACTGCATGAGGTTGGGGCGGGGGACTCCCTGGGGGGGTCCGGGCTCTATGACATAAGGTGTTTGAAGTCTTGGGAGAGAGACCTACCAGAGCATTAGGAATGTGCAGTGGTGTACGTCCATGTTCAGAACACTAGAAGGATGGCAGGATGTGCCCTTTGACCCCCTCCCTTCCCTCCGCATGCTTGATGATGTCACAGACTTTGAAGACACCACTCCTCCAGTGACGTGTCCTGGGGGGCGCTCGCCTGCTTCTGGAAGGACCGCGGCGAACTTCCTGATCAGAACTTTACCACTGTTGTACACCAACCTTTAAAGTATTTCTTCAAACAACCCTCAAAACCAGCGACCACAGGCTGTGGTGTGGCCCATGAGGTGTGTGTGCGGTGAGCACATCCGATGCTCGTGGGCAACACTGTCACAAAGACCATGTCTGCCATATGGAGAACCTTCCACGCCTGACCCTACCCCAGCCCTATAGTTCTTCTAGGGACAATAGCGTATAGGGGGGGGGGCTCTCTCCTTATACCCCACTGCCCAAGTACCCTGTCCCTCGAAGGGTGGGAGACCCCCTGCAGAGAACTATCCAGGCCCGCCCGAGTGCAGTGGCCCCCATGGCTTGTCCTCAAGGGCCCCCTCCCCTGACCCCAAATGCCCCTCTCCATTAATCTAAACCCCAGTCCTGAACATCCATGCATTACACCGAGCCGTCTTGTGCGTTGTTTGGCAGGAATCTCTGAGCCTGGTGTGTCTGCCAACCTCTCAACCTGTAGCCGGGGGCCAATGTACCATCTGCAGCGCCTGGCAGCACCTAGGTCTGAAGAACGCCGCCTGGCACCGCTGGTACTTATCAGGGCGTTCCGGGAGTAGTCCAGGCATGTCACAGACGCGAGCCTCAGGTGGAAAAACCAGAAACAACACAAGGTTATGGCCGCTCTCACATTCAAACCATTGGTTTGCGTCGTGTTTGAGGCCCCCCTGGCCATATGGGTGAAGCGCCTAGAGGCTCTGCCAATGGTTCAGCGCTCAGCACAACGTTGGTGCCCTGCTTCTGAGCTCGGAGACACCTTTCCTGACCCTCATTGGCTGATACCTGTCTGCGCATGGATACTGTTACCAGGCCTAGGGTACCTCCGGGCTTGGAAATGACGTGAGCCATGGACTGACGTCAGGAGGGCAGGTTGGAGCATCTACGACTGTTATTGAAACGCAATGAGGAGCGGAGAGGCGAGGGCATAATAATAGTACCAGCCATTAAACTGTAGCGTGGCTGGTTGCGCGCCTGCTGCAGAGATCTGTGTCTAAACTTCAGGTCAGCAGTTGGAGTTTTCAAGGGGCCTACCCAGGCTTTCATCTTTTGAAGGTTGATACATCGTGTACTGTTTGAGGAAGTAATAGCATTCGAGATGAATTGATAATTCCAGCGCAGCCTTCAGGAGGGCGCACTGACACACTACAAATAGATCAATACATCTCTGCACACGTCACTTGAGTCCAGGCCTCTCTGCTTACGTCATTTGGCGCAATTCAGGGATGGGGAACACATTCAGAGGAGGGAGGAGCTATACGTGCAAAGGAGGGATGAGTGCAAAGGAGGGATGAGGGATACGTGCAGAGGAGGGATGAGGGATACGTGCAAAGGAAGGATGAGGGATACGTGCAAAGGAGGGATGAGGGATACGTGCAAAGGAGGGATAAGGGATACGTGCAAAGGAGGGATGAGGGATACGTGCAAAGGAGGGATGAGGGATTTGTGCAGAGGAGGGATGAGGTATACGTGCAAAAAAGAGATGAGGGATACGTGCAAAGGAGGGATGAGGGATACGTGCAAAGGAGGGATGAGTGATACGTGCAAAGGAGAGATGAGGGATACGTGCAAAGGAGGGATGAGGGATATGTGCAGAGGAGGGATGAGGGATACGTGCAAAGGAGGGATGAGGGATACGTGCAAAGGAGGGATGAGGGATACGTGCAGAGGAGGGATGAGGGATACGTGCAAAGGAGGGAGGAGGGATTCGTGCAAAGGAGGGATGAGGGATATGTTCAAAAAAGAGATAAGAGATACGTGCAAAGGAGGGATAAGGGATGCGTGCAAAGGAGGGATGAGGGATACGTGCAAAGGAGAGATGAGGGATACGTGCAAGGGAGAGATGAGGGATACGTGCAAAGGAGGGATGAGGGATATGTGCAAAGGAGGGATGAGGGATACGTGCAAAGGAGGGATGAGGGATACGTGCAAAGGAGGGAGGAGGGATTCGTGCAAAGGAGGGATGAGGGATACGTGCAAAGGAGGGATGAGGGATACGTGTAAAGGAGGGATGAAGGATACATGCAAAGAAGGGATGATTGATACGTGCAAAGGAGGGATGAGGGATACGTGCAAAGTAGGGATGAGGGATACGTGCAAGGGAGAGATGAGGGATACGTGCAAAGGAGGGATGAGGGATACGTCCAAAGGAGGGATGAGGGATACGTGCAAAGAAGGGATGAGGGATACCTGCAAAGGAGGGAGGAGGGATACGTGCAAAGGAGGGAGGAGGGATACATGGGAACTACCCTCCATAAGGCGCTTCAGTCCCTCAGATGAGACCCTTCTGTGATGGAGACCTCCGAACCGGAGTATCAAAGTGTTGCAAGAGCATACACTAGGAGATAGTGCACTATTCAAATCATAAGGGTCATAGGTCACAATAGAGCACTTGGGAGAGGGAGGGGACTGTTGGAACGCATTTGTTATGGGAAGTGTAGTGGATATGTGGAAAGATATCTAGAGTGGAATCACATAGACAAATAGAGCACATTAGTTTAGAAAAACCTGGATGCCAGCGGGAAAGCAAAATTATTGAGAAACTAATGGTAACTCAGGTGTAAAGCTCACTTTATGGGGTGAGATTGTTTAGGCCTGACACAGAGAGCACAATGCACGATTTTTGCTGTGTAATTACATTTTGTTGCTGTTCTGTCTATTTTTAAGATGAAGTTTCCTTGTTTTTTCTGCTTGCCCCCCATAGTTGCACGTTTAGGGGCATTCTTGCACATTTTGCATATTCGATTTTGCATAGTAGACACACATTAATGTACTGCAATATAAAGGATTCAGTAGGTGTGTTTCCAAACTGGTGAAGGGAAGGGAGAGGATGAAATGCCTAGATTTCCCGAAGTCCCCAAAAGTCAGAAATCTTCTTTAATAAGAGGAGCAAACCTACAATTAATACATTTCCAACTCTTTTTAAACTTCTTGGGTCTGTTGGTCTTTGTCTTATTTTATGTTCTCAGTTCTTTGATTTGTGAGCAGTTGTGTAGCTGTGATACACCATTCTTGAATGCCCATCCACTGATGCTCTAACCCGCTGCTCTGCCCGCCTCTTTACCTCTAACCCGTTGTCTTCTTGTTTTCTAGTTGAACCAACCAGACAAGGCCGCGGAAGCTGCGCACACCTTTTTCATGGCGAACCCCGAGCACCAGGAAATGGAACAGAACCTCGCGGATTACAAGAACATGTCCTGGGAGGAGGTTGGTCGCCTTATGGATAGGGAGCGCCTTCCACACATGGTAAGCACAGCACGTCCCCTGCTGTTTGTACGTACCATCAGTAAGTCTGAGGTGTTCCTGTTAGCGGTTACCACACATGGAAAAAAATACAATGTATCTCCCCGCTCCTGAGCAAGCCCCGCAGGAACCAGCGGGGTGGTTGGGGAGCGGATGCGCTCTCTGAGGGCGCGTTGTAGCTGCCCAGCCCTACTTATCTCTGACATCACAGGGATCTGTTATGTGGAATAAAGTCAATAAGGATGAAAGATAAACCCACCCTAACCCCATAGGCATTGATTCACCAAAATTTAATTTGTAGCAGAAATGACATTATACATCCTTTGACCTCAAATTCTTCACCTGAAGTGATATTATTTGACCTTTGACCTTGAATCTTTTCAGGAAGTGGAAGCGTGCCCCTGATCCCTTCACAATAACTGGCATGGTTGAAGTTTACCCCATAATAAGTGCACTTACTATAGCAACACAGCGGTTACAAACACAAATAAATGTCTATTTTAGATGCTAGCTATATGTAGACTAGAAATGTGATATATGGAATCATATGTCCGTGTGTCCGACTGTATGTGGTTAAATCCAGTGAAGAAATATGTTAAAGAATGGGTCAGCACAAACCAAAAAATTGATGTAAAACGCTTACAGCTCCCCTTATCCTATATATTAAACAAAAAAGGGCCATTTGTATAAGGCCATTTTGCAGTTGTAACGTGTGCGATTTGTAAATTTACGGGCTTTGCAAAATGGATTTTTGTTATGTACTAAACCGAATTTTGTGATTTTGCAAACGGTTACCAAATCGCAAAATGGCTTAAGAAATGCCACACAAATTACTATTTAGAAGGTAGGCATTTAGGGCGTCTCTTCAGATTGCGATTCATGATGCAATGTACCAGTGGTTTACGACCATAATCCGGTTGCAAAATATTGACTTTGAGTGATAACCAATTTGCAAAAAGGACGGGTTCCCCTGGCGACCTCTTCCCTTTTTGTGAATGTTAAAAAATACTTTGTTGGGGAGTGTACCACTGCCTACTATCAGACACATGTTTCATAAAAGAATGTTTTTGAATTGCAGCTACGTTTCCTGTTAGGACAATGGAAAGCATTTGAAAAAATCTAAATAAAATGCGATCACAGATATGGTGGTTTGTTGACCCCACGAGGCCACCATCCCAGTGACGGCCATCCGTCGCAGTGAGTTGCAATTTGCGCCCTGCCTCATGAATAGTAATGATGTAGGGCGCGTTACAACCCACTCCAGATGGGAATTTCACAAACTGATCTATTAGTACATAGATCGATTCCCAAAATTCTGTTCGATTTACAAAAAGTCGGTGCGCAATTTGCAATCGCTTTTTCTGAACAGAATTTTCATACATGTGACCCAAAGTCCCCCAGAAGAACAATTTAAATGGACAATTTTGGACACTATTAGGCAGAACTCCAGAGAGGTAGTGTTGAGAAAATCCAATTCAAGGGCGGAGCACCTTAGCTCTGATGATCAGGGGTCGTAATGAAGCATCTGAACCCCACAATATCTAACCTGCCGGACCAGAACCCTTGCGCCAAACACCCAATGATCCCAGTAGACTTTGTGTCGGTCATTGTGGTGGACAACGCGCCCCAAATAATGCTTTTCCTGCATGAGAGCAACACTCGCCTGCTACAAGCCCACATTTAGTTTAGTACAAATTATCGCTGCTCATGACGTTGCTAAATTTATAATCCCGCAGTTCGCAGAATTCCCAAGACATACTGCCACTTTAGAGCACATGCTGTGTAAGAAGTTGCTGCCTCTTAAAAAACAAATCAGTGCGTGCTCCATAAAATGGGAACACAATACGTCACAAGAGGACTCAGAGTCAAAAAGTGAACTATGACGTTGAGTTCACAATAAATCTTGTACAAGTCGCCGTCCCACCCAGACCACTACTGAAGGATCAACACCGCAGCAACCCCAGAAGTGTTCAACGAGGCAGCCATATTAAAAGCACGGATGGCGATTACACCGAAAAAGGTGCCGCGAAGGTGAGTGTGTTCTTTTATACTAGCCACCATATCCATTTAACTCGCTAGTCCCAATGTCACCGATTCATTTCCACGCCCTTCTTTTCTGGCTGGTGATCAAGGCATTCAGCGGTTCAAACACCACCTCAAATTAAACTTAGGTCTGAACCAAGGAATCTCCTCTGTTCATACAAACTTCAAGCAACTAGTTATTCAGTCCTCATGAACCTTACTCTGAAGGTTTGAGCGCCCCATTGAAGTATTCCTCATAACAAAGGGTAGCACTTTCAAACGCCACCTGCCCTTTCCCATAAGATGTTATCTTCTACATTCTTTTGCATACACAGATCTAACCAGCTCCTAGTCCGGGGGAGAATCTCAAGCCGCCTTTTGGTCGAAACATGTCGACCGCTATTCCTATAGGAGGAAATGAAACACTGGAATAAATGCAGAGAACACTTGGAACATCTATAATCCAGGGCTCCAAACATATTTCGTCTTCCTTCCATTAGACACATTTCAAGGACTCTTTAAGGAATTGAAAGCGGAATTGTATCCATATAAATATTAGGCCTTTCATAATTAATTTGGTTTATTCCTTTCTTCTACATATCTTTTTAACACAATATCTTGTGGTGATGGTGTTCTAATCTAAATTTTACAGATCTTTTTTACAAATGATACAAGGCAGTGATGCTCGTTTTAGGATATTGTTTGGTAAATATGTGCTGCAGTGATACAGTATTTAGCCTATCAGTGCAAGCTCCAGATTATACATTTGCTTGTACTTAGCAGAGTTGAGATTACTATAAAAACTACTGATTCATCATTAATTGAATCTACAGCAAGTCTTGTATGTGTACTTGCAATATTAAGTATTGCATAATGCAGTGTGTACCAAACCTTTTAGAACCACAACCCAATTTTTAGAACGGCAACCTTTCGGGACCCACCTAGCCTTAAAGGACACGAGGCATTTATTGTAACTAAAGCATCGTGTGACAGCGCACTGTCATTTACAGGCAACACATTCTCCATTCAAATGGCTCCTACATTTGCACTGGCTGCAGCTTTACTGTTAACTAGGGTGACCAGATTCTCAAAACAAAAAACGGGGACAGTTCATAGACATAGAAGTAGGACTACAGTTTGCAGTAACGGTCGACATAAAAGTAGGACTATTTGACAGCTGTCATAGACATGGAAAAGGGACTAAAATGACAGCCGCCTCCACAGACACAGATGAAGAATTACAGACAAATCATATGTGTGACACAGACTTAGCCGAGAGAGACGTCGAGGTTTCAGTGACCGTCACCCAGGTGACCCGCTAATTGCACGGTGTGATATCCTTACTTGGTGACACTCATGGCTCCCTGTGGATTGCAAAGTATGACTCACTGCACAGCCTGGACAAAACGGCCTGGAGGCGCGGATTGAGCAGCAAACCCGAATTGCCGGGGCACGCAGTGGCTCGCGGCCTGAGCCTACCAGTGCCTGCAGCCTGGCCAGCCTTGGCAGAGTGTGTTACAGCCCAAGTAAGTTTAAGTTTTAAGCCTGGGTGCCAATGGCAGCGTGCGATCAGGCAGCTGCAGCGCCTGCGGTGTTACTCAAAACGGTGAAATGGGTTGCAAGACTGGTGCCGTGTGAAGTGTGTTTTATGTTGTTGTGGCCTCTCTGACATAGGTTCCCTGTTGGGCCGGGTCACTCACATGACGTCAGAGAGTGGCCCGAGTCCTGATGTTCTCCTGACTTCAGTTTGCTGGGAAGGAGGGGGGCACCGCAAAGGCTGGCAATCTGTATGTTGTTTCTCTGCTGGCCTATCCAACAACAGTAGCCACCAGAGTGTTGTTAGGGCCTCGCACATCCTGTTTGGGCTGGGTCCCACCTTGGAGAGAGGCACAGGGTCACTCATGTGACGTCAGAGGGTGGCCCCGAGTCCTGATGTTCTTCTGACTTAAGTTTGCAGGGAAGGAGGGGGGCCACCACAAAGGCTGGCAATCTTTATGTTGTTTCTCTGCTGGCCTATCCAACAACAGTAGCCACCAGAGTGTTGTTAGGGCCTCGCACATCCTGTTTGGGCTGGGTCCCACCTTGGAGAGAGGCCCTGGACTGAGTGATGCTCTCTGCGCAGCATCATTAATTACGAGGGAGGAACCAGAGGGTCCAGTATAAGTCAGCAAAGGCTGAAGGTACAAGCCTCAAAAAACAAACAACCACAAAAAATAAAAAACAGCTCCTGACTTAGTGTGCAGAGAGAGCCTTGATGTAATATGTTGCAAGGGAGTTTCCTGATATTTGTACGATTCTAAGTATATTTACTTAGACATGAGTGTAAATGAAAGTTGTTTAACCATTATTTCTAACGCTTTGCAGCAGCTAACGTAGAGTTTCTAGTTGCTCAATTGGGTGTTATATCTGATATTTATAAGATTCCCTCGTTTTAATATCTTGATTTTGCTCGGTAGAAAGTGCCACTCATAGTCGTTAAAATGTCACTCATAATTACTTTGAAATTATGAAAATGTCACGCATAGAAATCTGAAACCTTGGTAGCTATGCGTAACATTACACCTACAACAAGCCAGGACTATTCGCTTTGTCAGTTGTTCTTATCTGCATAAGTTAAATAAGCAACAAACTTGGGCTTCGTTGTACATAACATTGAAAATGCTTCAGTTCTGGGATGATGAGACTGTGAAAGAACTATAACGGGTCTCTTTGAAGGCAGCGAAGGGTGGTATTGCTGCAGCGGTAAGATTGTGTTTTCATCCTGAGGGCAAGAATGGACGTCCCAAGAGAGACCCGTCTCAGCACCTGTGCTAAGTAAGCAGAGGAATGTCCCGGTTTTTAAATAGTGTTTCAGTGCGAGACACTATTTAAAAACCGGGACATTTCTCCGTTTAACCCGGACACTGCACAAAAACCGGGACATTTCTCCGTTTAACCCGGGCACTGCACAAAAACCGGGACATTTCTCCGTTTAACCCGGACACTGCACAAAAACCGGGACATTTCTCCGTTTAACCCGGACACTGCACAAAAACCGGGACATTTCTCCGTTTAACCCGGGCACTGCACAAAAACCGGGACATTTCTGTAATTAGGAGCAAAGTGTCGGGACACGGGGACACTGCTCCGAAAACAGGGACCGTCCGGGGAAAACCGGGACGTCTGGTCACCCTACTGTTAACACAAATGATAATGTGTGGGCATTGGGTTTCAGCGAATATTTATCCTTTTCATTTGTGCATCATCAAGTACATTGTTTTGATTTGTTTTGTTAACATCTTTGTTTACATCACACTTCAGAGTTACACAAATGTGCTTCATATTTCCTTTCCTAAAGGCCAGATTTGTTCAGTTCGTTTTCAGGTATTTACATTTTGTTGGGTGTTACAAAAAACGACACCCTGCGGTCTTTCCTTTCAACCTTCCTGTACCCCAGCAAGATTGTCACATAATTTCACTTTACTTTTTTCCTCTGACTGCAAAGTAAGAGGTGTTTGTAAACACCAATCCTAAATTGAAACAATAAGCAGCAATCTGTCTGAAGACATAGGCTGACATTTGACCTCTGTCCTTGAAGCGCAGCAAATGTGAAGAGATAAATACAGAATTTAAAGGTATTTATTTATTACTTGGACTTTCACAACCCACCAAAAATCAGCTCCTGGCCTGACCCACAGTTTGGGAAACGCTGGCATGATGCACTGGCTTTGAGGGGTATTCTTTTCTCTCACTTTTATCTGTCTCATAATATCCCCATATCTGTATTCCTTTGTCAGTGTTAAATGCCTGAAGTTTACTGTCCGAGTGTCAGTCTGACTGTCAGTAACAGTGGGACATTAGCCCAGTGTCAGTGTCCCTTGATGTTGTCGGTTCCCCTGTATCGCTGCTATAGTACCAATGTCCTGCTGGTGTCATGATTGTGTCCTGAAATCCTTGCACCAATCCTTGCACCTGTGTCAGTGACTTGGTGTCAGAGTCCCAGCCTAGTGCATCGTGCCCTGGCAATGTATTCACGTCAGTTGTGCTACCCCTACGTAGATGCCCTGCTGTCAGTGCCTAGGGCAGGGGGTTGTCCTTTTCACACTAAGTGTCAGGTGGAACTCCAGGACACATGCACTAGTCTAGGAGGTTTATGTTTCACAGCCTATCTGACGTCAGAAGACACGAGGGAGGATCTTTCACCAATAGACACACCATGGGAACTCCATAACATACTAATTCAAAGCAGTCGCTAAAGGGAGGAATGGCTGCCCTTGCCCCAGCCCTGCCACAGGCGAGAGACTATGTGAAAAAGGAAAGATAGGCTGATCTTGCCCCAGCCCTGATACAGGCGAGAGAGTAGAAAAGGAAAAAGGAAAGGATTACTGTGCTTGCCCTAGCCCCAACAAATCTAGAGACTAGATAATAGACAAGCATTGGCAAAGCCATTATGTTTTGCCTATGAAAGAATTATTGGTTTTGCCAATGTTGTACACCAGTGTAGCTGCTGTTCAGCATGGCAAAAGGTTAGTGGCATAGAAGAGAGTGTCATGCAGTAGAGTGGAGTGTCCTGAGTGGAGTGGCGTAGAGGGCCGTGGAGTGTGGTGTAGTGGCATAGAGTGAAGTGTTGTAGAGTGGAGTGTCGTAGAGTGGAGTGGAGTGTCGTAGAGTGGAGTGGAGTAGAAGGGTGTGGACTGGAGTGTTGTGGAATAGAGTGAAGTAGAGTGAAGTGTCGCAGAGCTGAGTGGAGTAGGGTGGAGTGGCGTAGAATCA
Organism: Calotriton arnoldi; assembly: GCA_963921515.1. Taxonomy (NCBI): domain Eukaryota; kingdom Metazoa; phylum Chordata; class Amphibia; order Caudata; family Salamandridae; genus Calotriton; species Calotriton arnoldi. Next base: position 3,848,311 of record CAWUFW010000236.1, on the reverse strand, counting down.
AGAATGCATAGCGTGGTAGCGCACTGCCTTTGCAGACAACACATTTTCAATTAAAATGGCCATTACATTTGCACAGACAGTTTTACAGATAAAATTATACAGGGCACAAACGATAATGGAAATGGCATCACATAGTGTATTGATTTGTTATGAGCATATTAAAATATTTGTTTCCACCACACTTCAGAAGTACAAAAAAAGTGCTTTGTTTGTGGTTTCCTAATTCTTACATATTCTGAAATATTTGCACAGTTCATTTACAGACATTGACATTTGTTGTGTGCTAGAAAAAAGTAATTTCTTTCACACCCCCAGATTGTCTCATAAATCCTCTCACTTTGAAGTCAGAGAAAGAAAAGTAAACACCAAGCTCCCTAGGAGGAGAGAGCCTGACATTTGACCTCTGTCTTTGAATGCACAACAAACGTGGCACAATAAGAACAAAATGTAAAGCCCTGTTTACAGAAATCGAGAACTTGTGGAAGAATACATGGTGCGAGTGAAAGAGGTGGTAAACAGGCTGTGCTCCACCGGAGGGACAAAGACATGCTGGACTGCCTAAAGCAAATAAAGCCAGCAAATGTGAGTTACCAGCCACAAACCAATGGTAAGCAGTGGGTGGAATGCATTCCCCGGGATGGTTTCCGAATGTTCCCAAGAAGTCGTTAGCAACTAGACGTCTGGTAGGCTTCGACCTAAAAAGGAAGGAATGGCTGCTCTTGGCCAAATCCTGATAAATCTACATAATGGGTTTAACATATAAATACTGTTTAGTCCTCCACCGTTCAATGGGGCGGGAGGGGCAGGGACTACAGCCAGAAGACCGGAAAGCTTTGCAGTGAATCAGCAGGTGAAGCCTTCTGGTCACTCAGTCTGAGTCTATCTTGACCCTCACACCCACTGTAATCCTTTATGCAGAGGACGTGTGCAGACCTCCTGCATTGAGGTTCAGTAAGGGACCAGGTGGAAGCTCTTGAGAGCCCTAACCTGATGGTGTCGCTCTTCTCTTGCAGGAGGACTACCGCGCCGGGGTGAGGTACTACGACGCCGAGCAGTACCAACAGGCCATCGACTACTTTGAAGGTGCCCTGGTGGGCTACTACAGGGCAGACGAAGAGTGCCGCCTCCTGTGCCAGGGTCCACAGCGGTTTGAGGAGTACGACTACCTGGGCTACGACGCTAACCTCTACGAAGCAATATCAGGTACTGTCTATTGGTTTCTAATCAATAATTGTATAAAGTTCTCGATTCATTGTTCCAATTCACAGTGCCCGGGGCCACTGGTACCATGTGGCAAAGATGGATCAAATCATACAGCAGAGTTGGCTAAATTATGCGGTAAGAAATGGCAAATTATGCAGCATAACGTGGCTCACTCCCCTGCAGTTATTTCACTCATTTTTTATTTTAATACATATAAATATTTCTAACAGCAAAAGGTTTTTACCTCATTAGTTTCGGGTTGGTACCTAATTGCATCATTCGCCAACTGAATGTTGAGCAGTTATCCTTTGTAGATGGGTTACCGCTGCAACAAGTGCGGCAGTGTTCTTGGTCAGGTTTACTCTATTGCAGCCTGAAACTAAATTTGTTGTTGAAATCTGCAAATTATGCGGCAGCTGTTGGATTATGTGTTGAGTGCTGTAAATCCATAACTCTGCAGAAGACGTCACAGCTGCAGAAGCACTTACTTCTAGTGGCCCTCACTATGCCATAAGGCACTGTACACACAAGTGGAGGTAGAATGAATCAACAGCTGAAAACAGTACACATTTCAACGAACCATAACCTAGAGCTTTGAAGGAACGTTCTCAGACTTGTTAGAGAGAACTTCAAAGGTAACATTAGAAGATGACTGCGTGCCCCTGTGGTACAGCCGGACACCCAGAGGGGAGTTGTAATGTGAAAAAAGACCAAGTCGGAGAAGGATGAAAAGCTTAGCTGGCCATTCCATAAATCAAACCTGTGACCTGCAGACTACGCAGAGCTGTCTGGAGGGGGCGCTCGACCTACAGTACTAACCTGTTTACCTCATTTTCTAACTTAAGATGCCATCTGGCAGCCCCAGTCGGCAGTCAGCTCCTTTGTAGCCAGCTTACTAGCTCAGTAGACTAATGCACCCACTGCGCGTCTGACCTCATGGCCTCAGGTTCGAATCCCGGCAGCGCCACAGAGCCCTTCATCCCTCTAAGGTCAATAACATGAGTATCATTGAGCTGGGTAATAATAATCGACTGTCATTTCAGACCTAAGGGGGAATAAGTGCTTTACAGACACACATTAAGTTACACCCACGCAATCTCTGTTGTGTTTTTTCGTTTTGGTTTCAAACAATAAACAGCATTTATTATCCTATTCATAAAAGTAGCACTTATCAGCCATAGTAACCGTTATCTTCTGAGAAACATTGATTTCTGTGGCAGTATGTTCTCTTCATCTCATGTCTGAGACTGAAAAACCAGAAGGCCCATTAGAAATCTACAGTGCTGTGGCAAATACCACATAATTAGCGCTTTACCTTATGATCCACCACTTGGCACTTAATCAGCTGATTTTAGTAAAACAAGATTAATTTGCCGGCTCGGATGTATTTACAGTTACAGAAAATTCTGTAAACATACTCAAGATTGTATAAAAAAAAATTGCCAATTTATTGTCTTATGTACAGTTTCAAAGTTGTCCTTTTTTTCAGAATACCGTATGTTCATAGTGGTGAAAGTTTTGGGGTTGTATGTAAAAATAGAAGGCATTGGTGTTTGTGTGTTGGAAAAGGTTCAGGATATAGAAACACTGGAGACCTTCGTAAGACAAGTAACAAACGACCACCCCCTTAGGAGTGACTGCAAAGCAGGTAATTAGATTACTGGCTCCACCTGTGGTCGATCGATGCCCAAAAAGCTTTAGACATGTAAACAAGGTGTTCTTCCGCACCCAGCCACTAGATGGCGGGATTATGCAGCGCATGTGTGTTTAGAATAAGGACTGGCGCATAAACAGTCGAATTTGTGGCGGGGGTTTGCATCTGAGGTTTTTCAGGGAGGTGACCACTGGGAGATTTGGGGGGATGGGCCGGTGTTGGCGAGAAAGGTGTTGGGCACATGCGTAGAGAGTCAGCACGGGGCTGCCAAAAATAGAAATTATTGTATCACTTCTGATCTTTCTAAGGCGATCTTGATCTTAAGCGGTCACCAAATCAACTGGTAGGCTGAGCACATGCAACAGAAACCATGCCACCTGGAGGTTACAGGCTCCAATCAGATAGGAATAGCTAAATAGGTTGAGTGTGTGTTGCATTATTTTGTGGGGGTCAGACCACCTGTTTTCTAGCCACAGAGGACAGAGCCATTGCTTGACATGGCTCTGCCGAGGCAGCCTTGTCTATAATCAGTATCTCTAATAAACCCATCTCTGTTCCAATGCACTTTTTGACCACATCCTTACCCAATATATAAGTGGTCCAAGCACATCAAAGTTATCTATTCTCTTAAGGCCATGTCAAAATGAATTGGTAACACGGGTACTTTGAGGTAGGTTAAGTAAGGATCTAACACAGTGGCTTTCCCTACAGGTAAGCCAGTGCTTAATTTGTAAGAAATATAAGTGCCAGGGGCCTCGTCAGAAGGCTACCGCAGTTTGCTCCACCCATTCCCCTGCCAGCACTGCCAATGACAGTACCTACACAACTAGTAACGACCACACTGCCACAAGTGTGACAATTCAGACTGTTCAAGGCCCCCAAAGCTATAAGAATGGCTTGGGCGGCAGGTATTGGTTGTCTTTAATGTGAATTAAATTAATAAACAACTTTTGTTCTGCTCATTTCTAAATTGCATAAGCAGTGCCACCATGTGGCAGCTGTCATAAGCGCAGGTGTTGGCAATTAAGTGCCGGTGCCGAGCACCAGAAACCACTGGCTCAAATTAGGTACTGAGGTAAGCACATTGAAATTGACCGTGCCCCAGGTTTCGGCCCCATACAGAGCTGTTGATTAAGCCATCGCTCTATATACCTCTAGCGCCGGAGATTGCTCTATATACCTCTAGCCCTGGAGATTGCTCTATATACCTCTAGCGCTGGAGATTGCTCTATATACCTCTAGCGCCAGAGTTTGCTCTATATACCTCTAGCGCCGGAGATTGCTCTATATACCTCTAGCGCCGGAGATTGCTCTATATACCTCTAGCGCCGGAGATTGCTCTATATACCTCTAGTGCCGGAGATTGCTCTATATACCTCTAGCGCCGGAGATTGCTCTATATACCTCTAGCGCCGGAGATTGCTCTATATACCTCTAGTGCCGGAGATTGCTCTATATACCTCTAGTGCTGGAGATTGCTCTATATACCTCTGGCCCTGGAGATTGCTCTATATACCTCTAGCGCTGGAGATTGCTCTATATACCTCTAGTGCCGGAGATTGCTCTATATACCTCTAGCCCTGGAGATTGCTCTATATACCTCTAGCCCTGGAGATTGCTCTATATACCTCTAGCGCTAGAGATTGCTCTATATACCTCTAGCCTGCAGATTGCTCTATATACCTCTAGCGCTGGAGATTGCTCTATATACCTCTAGCGCTGGAGATTGCTCTATATACCTCTAGCGCCGGAGATTGCTCTATATACCTCTAGCGCCGGAAATTGCTCTATATACCTCTAGTGCCGGAGATTGCTCTATATACCTCTAGCGCTGGAGAATGCTCTATATACCTCTGGCCCTGGAGATACTCATCTTGGAATTGTTGGTCTGTACAATTTCAGGACTCCTGCTGCTCTGTGGAGGATCACTGCTCTGTTTTTCTCAATTTGATCGATCCTAGTCGGTAGGTTATCGACCTTAATTTCCAGGAAATCAAATATGACAATTTTATCAAGGAAAATTCCACCATCTTCAAGTCAATCCTGAAGGTCTGGTGACTTCTAATGGCCACGTACTTTGTTTTTAGCGTATTCACTTCCAGGCCCATGCAGATTGCAAAAATACTTAAACGTATTTAATTAATTTTGCTGGGCCAGCAGTGTTCTCGAAATCAACAGGGTGTTGGGAGTGGACAGATGGTCTGGAATTGATATGTAATTAGGTTTAAGAGAGTTGTGGGTACACTCACTAAGAAAGTCAAAGACCTCATTATTATCTAATGAGAATAGGGTGGGGGCAAACACACACCCTTGGCGAACACCTCTATGGACTGGGTGCGATCAGGGAGCTTTCCATGCTTGCCCCAGTGCAGCAGTTAGTTTTATATAAAAATGTTATTTATAATTTTAGAACCGGAAGGTGCCTCGATTACTAAAATCACAATATTTTAGGTCACATGATGAAGCTGAAATTGGAGCCCAGGTGTGTAGGCTCCTTGCTCAGAACAGTACATTTGAATATGGACACAAAAACTGTTTCTTGAAGTGAGACTTGGGGTGCAGCCAGTGACGACCGTAATCTGCAGCAGGGGTGGGGCGGGCACAAACATGCACACTCTCTTTTACACACATACTCACTCCCAGCACATACACAAGCACACACACATTCAAAGCATGCACGCACAAACACACAAACATTCATACATATACAGAGGCAAGCATGCACACACACATTCAAAGCATGCACGCATAAACACACATGCATTCACACATACACACAGGCAGGGCACACACCCATTCAAAGCATGCACGCATAAACACACATACACTCACACATACACACAGGCAGGTCACACACCCATTCAAAGCATGCACGCATAAACACACATACACTCACACATACACACAGGCAGGTCACACACCCATTCAAAGCATGCACGCATAAACACACATACACTCACACATACACACAGGCAGGGCACACACCCATTCAAAGCATGCACGCATAAACACACATACACTCACACATACACACAGGCAGGTCACACACCCATTCAAAGCATGCACGCATAAACACACATGCATTCACACATACACACAGGCAAGCATACACACATTCAAAGCATGCACGCATAAACACACATACACTCACACATACACACAGGCAGGGCACACACCCATTCAAAGCATGCACGCATAAACACACATACACTCACACATACACACAGGCAGGGCACACACCCATTCAAAGCATGCACGCATAAACACACATACACTCACACATACACACAGGCAGGTCACACACCCATTCAAAGCATGCACGCATAAACACACATACACTCACACATACACACAGGCAGGGCACACACCCATTCAAAGCATGCACGCATAAACGCACAAATATTCACACATACACACACGCATGCACTCTCCCAACCAACATTACAAAAAAGCAAACTTACTTGGCTGCATCTCGGGTGGCAGGAGCGAAGCCTCGTGGTTCCTGGAGTATTGGGACTGCCGACTCTTCTCATTGGCTGACCTGCAACCTATGAGAGGAGGAAGCAGTCCCTTACTCGTCACAGAGTGGGTGGGGTCAGTGAGTGTTGCTGACTCCACCTTACGCGTCACTGATGGCCACTCGGCCCAGGGCTTAAAACTGAAGCGCCCAGGTCTGAGTCTATCAGTGATGCTTCCCTCGTCCTGTGGAGGAGGCGCAAACAAGCTTTGTGGGGCTGAGGAGGTCGCGCCCACTGGGCTGTGAAATCTTCAGCCTTGCAAATTTCAGCTCAGGCAGCCATATACCTGTGCATACAGAGCATATACAGTGTCTGGATGCCTGATCTGTACCTAAAGAGTGCCTGTCAGGCTGTCCTTTGCTTAGCCTGACAGACACACTTCATGCCTCGGAAAAATTGATTTTGAAGAAAAAAAAATACATATGTTGGAAAGCTAGAATACCTCTTGAAAAACAGCTGGGAAGTATGAACTGATAGAAGCTCGAGGGGTGTGTGTGCTTGTGTGTTCGTGTGTCCGTGCGTGCATGTGTGTTTGGGCGCGCATGTTGTGTGTGTTTGTTCCAAGTGCACACTTCCATCACTGAGGTGAACAAGCATCTTTGCTGCGGAGTGATTCTGATGCCAGTAGAAACTCAACACAATTGTCCTTGCGTTTATGGCTCCAATTTTAAGGTGTAAGGATATTCCCTACTCGATATTCAGGGCCCGGACTTCCAGGGATGAGGGAGTGATGATAACGAGACCTCTGAATAAAATTATGTTAGGGATTTAAGTAGAACCCAATAAAGCAGCATTTACTGACTACCACAGGTTTGCATATTATGTGTTTCACACAAACAGTGCCTTACTGGCAAGCTTCGAGGCACTCAACAATACCTATTCAATAGGAAGTACAACCAGCCCCGCCAAAACAGGAGCAGCGGCGGCATCTGCTATTTCTTCTGTTAGTTGGTGCACAAGAACTGTATTAGGTCTTGGCCTTTCCATTGGTCGAGCATAGATTCCCCTTTAGAATTCTTGTGTGCTTTGGTTTACTTGTGTGTCAGCTGGGGAAGGGCCCCGGGCCCTTGTGTTCTGAGGAAGCTGTGCCTTATTTACATTCAATAAACTACTTCAAGACTTCTTGGATTTGAGTCTGCGTATCCACTACAGCAGCCTTGAGTGATGCATAAGAATGCAGTAAACACAGCAATAAAAGTCCTTAAAATTACAGAGTGGACATAAAATCCAATAAAAGTACAGAAACGATTATTACTAATAGTGATAAAATGCAGAGCCCAAGAACGGTCAGTCATCTAAACATTAATTTCATTCAAAGTGGACCGTAATTTGCCAACTGTGAGCCACATAAGTCCTCATCCCTGGCACAGGTTACGGGAGGCTACATAATTTCAGAAGCACTGACGGCTGTATTTCTGCCCCAGGCATGCGCGCATTGGGGTGCCTTGCTAATAGAAGTTCAAGCCTTCCGCTGACATGTTTTGTACCCCAACATAATGCTGTGTATTGCGGAATATGGTTTACTCTTCACATCTCATGCGAAGACATCTCTGACCCTGCCGTACGAGCTGTCGTAAGATCCTCTTGTTTGCATTGTGACCTTACTCTCAAGGTTCATTTTTGGTGCAAACTCTTTAAACTAAGAGCTTTTTAGCTGCAGCAATTATAATAACTGCTGTTGGAGCTGGAATTACCCCGGCTGCAGGCACCAGACTTAACCTCTAATGGATCCTCGTTAAAGGATTTAAAGTTTTATGTGATGTTATGTGGATTTGCAAAGCGCGCGATCACCCATGAGGATATCCTGGCACTAAGCCGGTGTGTGTGCCTATCCCTTCCTATGATACATCGGTTAATTGAAAAGCCAGGTCTTCAGCTTCTTAAGGAATTCAAGAAGAGAGCAGGAGGCTCTGATGTGGAGTGCGAGGCTGTTCCGTACATGAGTGTACTCATTCCAATTATAGTTTCTCAAAAGAATCCTGTTTCGTTATTTTTCGTCACTACCTCTCGGAGTCAGTAATTAGCGTGCCTGCTGCCTTCCTTGGATGTATTAGCCGTTTCTCAGGCTCCCTCTACGGAATTGAAGCCTGATTCCCCATTAGCTGTGGTCACCAAGGTAGAGACAGAAAGTACCATTAAAAGTTGATAGGGCCTACATATGAATGTATTGTCGCCGTCACGGGGATGTGCGATTGGCCTGAGGTTATCTAGAGTCATCAAAGAGGCCAGGCGAGCCCGAATTGGTCTTGGTCTGATAAATGCACGCATCCCGGGAGGTCAGCGCTCGTCGGCATGTATTAGGCCTAGAAGTACCACAGTTATTCAAGTAAGGAATGAAGCAATCAAAGGAACCATAACTTTAAAGAGTCATTCGTACCAGCTGGCATAATGCATGGCATGATCTTCGAGACAATCGTATGCTACTTGCAGGATCAACCAGGTTTAAAACTGATGCCGGGGCACTTCCAGGAGTCAGTGGCTACCACTGTTTGACTTGTGGGGGGTACAGCTCTTGGAATAAAACACATTTTTTGAAGTCTGAAATTTCTTTTGGCCCATGGAAAGCAGCTTTGTTTCCAGCCTTCCATTCTTAAGCAGAGTTGTTGATTTTGGCTGTGGAGCCGGAGCACTGAGAGGTCAGGCAGCGGCTCGGTGGTGCCTGGCTCACGAGCTGCAAGTACATAATTGGAACTTGATAGGAAATGCAGCCCTCTGTGAGCCAGTAAATGTTTTACAGGGTCTGTGTTTCATATCACCCAGTTTGGACAAGGTGTAAAACAGTGCAGTGCTAACCAGTGTATTTATTTACACAAGTTACTTATGAAAAATCCAATTTATGAGGACATGTACGGAGCCAGCTGGCTGGAGCTGGGAGTTCAGCGCCAGCTGGGATCATGGCTGTGACTTAAGACCTAATGGCCGACACCAGTAAGGGCTAATTCTGACACTTCTATAGGGTCTTCTATGAGTTACTTTCATTAGTCAACATCGAAATGGGGCAGTGATGTAGTAGAGAGTCCAGTTTATTCAAGCGCTTCTGGTTCGCGGCCAGACAAGGAGCTATAAATTGTCAGCACCCCCTCTGTGGGAAGGCTCGTGATGCTGCTGGTTACAGTTAGAAGCAACAGCATGCACTGTTGTGTAGCAACCAGACTTGCTGCTTAGTGTCTCCCCTCCAGCTGCTGTTGGATCGGTTCACATCCATTCCATGCCTTTACTCCAGTTTCTATGTAGTAGATAAAATTGATAATAGTAGGCGTGATCTTTAGTGGGTGTGCCATTTCATGCACATGGTTGGTGGTATTAATAGATAAGCAACAGAAAATGTATTATTTTTAGGTTGCAGGGAATGTGTTTTAGAGGATAGTTTGTAAAATTTAAAATGCAGTGCGGCAGTTTGCAGAAATACAAAACTAGGGATTAAGGTAAAAATGCATATGTCTTAGAGTGGGCTGTGTTCAGAGAGAGGAGGCTTGCAGGGGATGGAAAGGAAGGAGAGATTAACTTGGAAAAAGGAGAGGTAACAATTGGAGGTTTAATTCAAGGTCAAATTTCATGGGAATACAGAGGGGGTTTAAAGATTGCATGCAGTTTGAGGATGCAGATAGGTAGAAAACCATAGAAAGAAAGAACATTATTTGCATGTGTGGAGTACTTTAGATAAGCACTAGCATAAGGCGAACAGTCTATCCCTTAAAGGCTACTGCCAGACCACTGCTTCAGCGAGTACAGCTGATAAGCTCAACGGCTGGAAGCGTAAAGCAATGGTTGGACACATACATAGGGAAACATCGAGAGATCTAGGCTGCGGTCAAAGGCAGATTAAACCTCAATCATAGCGATGTGAGAGAGTATACAGAGTAAATAATGCAAACACTGACTAGGAGGTTCTGCATATGTGGGAGCGATGTTGGAGGTTCACCCTCAATGTTTGCAAAAGCAAAGTGTGATCCTTTTTGGATGTCCCTTCTGGTATGGCACAAGATGGTGGTAAGCGTAGTGGGCGTGTATTGCCTGTTTTCCTATGGCTGTAGGGCGGGGGCCCAGATAATGATGTGAGGAGGATGCAAACAAGGCTACTTTTAGCAGTTCCATGAGCCTTGTCAGCAGGGGCTGTGCTTCCAGAGCTCTGCTGGTTGGTACATGCTCAGGTGAGGGGTGTTACTTTCAGGATGGCAGAGATGTGCCTTCACCAGAGTGTCTCCATCCACCACCTGACGAGCCTCGTTGATGGAGAAGCATTTAGGAGAACAGCCAAGAAGTGTCTGTCAATGCTGACAGAAATTCTACCCACAAATGTGGACCCTGGAAATATCCCCAAAGTTGGAGGAAACATACAAAAAAAGAGACAGATGGGAATATCAACATATTACCTGTTATCCAACACCACCCTTGGCTTCTCCTGCCTTTCTCAGAGTTATATCATGGCAGATAAGTCGCCCTTGATTGGACGACTGGTCCATCGTGATGTCTGGTATAGTCAACTCTGGAACCTGTCGGAGCTGGTGGCACGGCGAGAGGTGGCTCTGCAGTGGCATGTCTCTCATCTAGGTTACAGGTACAGGATCTAGGGGTATTATAGTGCTAGAGGTGGGGATGGACAATCGTGTTCTGCCATCTGTCTTGGAGAGGGTATGGCCTAGTGTAAAGCTATTGACCTAACGCACAGAGAGGCTAGAGTACTGACCTTCCTGCCATCGCTTTCCTAAATGTGTGATCCTGGGCAAACGAGTGCACTGCCCTGTGTTTCAGTCCCATTTTTAGGTCTCAGCTAGACAGCACATGTGCTGTCTCGAAGAGATTGTTGTATTCAATATGTGGACTTCAGCCCACCTATAGGCTTCCCATTTGCTGGCTCCATCGTCACTCCCCCCATTTGTCCATGGCGTGCATGCATCATGCCTCTTCTTGTGTTTAGCCCTCCCCAAGAGCATGGACCAAGTACTAGTATCCATCTACTGCTCCCATTCTATGACCATTTTAGGACCTACTTTGTTCTTTGTTATTGAGCACTTCACACGAGCGCTCATGTTTTCACTCTCTCCATTCTCTGTTTGCTGTTGCCTCTTTCAGTATTTTTCAGAGAGCTCCATTCTGTAAACAGGCCTGTAAATCTTGTTCTTATCTCGTCACATTTTCTGAGCATTCAAAGTCCGAGGTGAAATGTCAGAAGCTGTTTTCCGAGGGTGGTAGGGTCAAAAGGATTAGTGGTGCTAGTTAAAAGTTACCTGGCTAGTAGAAAAAATGATTTATTGCTTTCCCTAGCTGGTAGCACTAAAAAGGGGAATGGAGGTGATATATTGTAATGAGATATCACCTCATAGGTCAACATGTTTCGAAAGCCAGCCACGGAGAGGTATTACCCCGGTGAGCGAGCAGGCGCCCTCCCCTCCCGTGCATAGCTCATGAGGCTATAGTTATTCTTGAGTAATATTAGTAGTTTGGAAACAGATACCAAATAGGTATGGTTTTGCATGCATAATTGACCAGCATGTACCGAAGCTTACATTGATAGGCACATAATATTTATTATTAATTTATGCTTGAGTGGACTAGGGATCTTTCATGGTCCTGACGAGAAAGCCTCTGAGGTGATATCTCATTACAATATATCACCTCCATTCCCCTTTTTAGTGCTACCAGCTAGGGAAAGCAATAAATCATTTTTTCTACTAGCCAGGTAACTTTTAACTAGCACCACTAATCCTTTTGACCCTACCACTCTCACATCTGCACCACACATAGTTTTTTCACAAAAAAAGTGCTCCCGCGTCTCTGTTGGTCGCAGCACGCCCCGTCCGGCAGCAGGGCGGGAAGAACCCGATGATGAAGCATGACACCGAATGAGCATTTGGTGTGTGAGGGTTATCAAAAAAACACATAGTGTTTCCCTGGTCAATTCATTGGGTTACACTCATTCCCACCATCCATCTATATATAAGAGTTTCAGATTAGGAAATATATTTACGTTAGTAGTAAAAGGTAGAATCTTTTTGGTTGTTTTATGAGAGAATACACCCTTGCAAGCTGTTGGTAGAGCCAGACGGCTGCTCTCAGTCCCCTCAAGAGGACAGGCGTTTGGCTCTGTTTTAACTATCAGCGTAAAGAAAGGGAATCCAGACAGTTGTTTATATGTTAGAGCTGTGTGTTTGAAATATCAGGAATGCATAAGAGTGGGGGATCACAAAAGAAACCTGGCAACCAGCCCAGGGCCGTCTTAACAGCATTATAGGCCCCCGGTCAAAGCAGTGCACTCCGCACCTAATAGCAGTCTAAAAGCAATTTGATGAGATTAATTAACATGCTAATTGCCAGACTGTGGAAGGTGCGGGCATATTCTGTTTACTCAGGAGAAGCCTGTTTCAGTAATAAGTAAATGTGTGGAAAAGAGCTCAGAGCGTGTGGTTTGCAGTCATGTTCTCACAGTACAAACGGTGGTTGTTATCACAAATAGTGCTCCTCATCTTTGGCTTTAACACAGAATCATGAGTCTTTACGTGTATTAAGGGTGATAAGTGGTGTTTTAGGTCTTGGCTAAACAGCGCTGTCTCGGAGAGACTGTTGTATTCATATGTGTTGTGTTTCTTGTCCCACCCTCCTGCCAGACAAATAGCGCTATGACATGGCCAGCGCTGGCCGCATCATTGCACTTTTTTCCCACGACTTTCAGCCATGCTGAACAGCAGCCGTGCTCCAATACCACATGGCTAAAAGACATTGACAACACCAAGCGTTCTCGCATCCCTGAGACGTGTTGGCTTTGCCAAGGCTTGTTGTTAAAAATGGTAGAGCTAAGAAACCAATGTGGGAGGTTTTGTGGTGAATGGATTTATTGGCACATCGTGCAGCTATGTTTGGCTGTGATTGTGTCTTCTGGCATGTGTTTGTGATAGTAAACCACCATTAAATGACTACTGAAGTAACACCTGCTGCATTCTGGGTATTTTTAAAGGAAAGCAAACACATCCAGAGACGTTTTAAGGCATGGGTGAAGTGGGCTCTGGCCCAGGGCCCCAGCCTTTCAGGAGGGCCCCTGAAAGAGCCAGCTCTGTTCAGGTGTGGGCCTTGCCCTGATGACCTTAAATAATTCTTAAACAGATTGTTTTAAATACCGTTTTCCTTTAATTTATTTTTTCATGTGGGTGATGTGTGAGTCTATTACAGACATTTTGCTGAGAAATGTTGTTTATGCAACATCCATAAAAAAGTTATTTTAGATCAAAACAAGACCTCACATATGAGAAATGGGGGGGGGTGTCACGGAGATTATTTGCAGTAATATTAGGAGCTGCTGCTGTGTTAGTAGTGAAAACAGTCACTAACCCTGAATATTAGATGAAAACACATTTAGAATTTGGACAGTGCGCCTGTGCACTGTCAGTGACCTGCCAAAGAGGGCATGAACGAGCTGAAACTGGATCATAAATTGAAAGTTGTTCTGAACAGGGGCCCCCACAATCCTTAAGATGTCCCTGAACGCATCACTCTCAGACACATGTGGTAAGTGCTGGAGCCAGAGCGCGGCGCCGCTCGTGCACCTGGTTTCCTCAGTGAGCAGCGGGTTGTGGGGGTCCTGCCCCCCAGGATTCCCGGGTCGTGCTATTGTGATTAATAAATAATAACCTGTGGGGCAGCCCCCCCCCCCTCAGGGGCTGCACCCGGAGCCGAGGTCCAGCCGTGACCTCCGCGGTGGTACTCAGTGCTGTGGTACTCAGTGCTGTGGGGCGGTGTTTACCGCATGAACATGTGGAGTCGCGCGCTGTTCCCCTGGTAGTTTGCAGCTCAGAGCTGGGGCTGCTGCCCCCACCCCCCTCCTGCATTAATTAATCATATTATTCCAGTCCAGTTAGGAAACGTCCTCCTCAGCCGGAAGAAGGCCTGTCCTTGGGGGAGAGTTCCTGGCCCTCCGCCCCCCTCCTCCCCACACACAGCTCCCACTACTATGGGAACTCTCACGGTGACTGGTCTGAAACAAGGCACGCTCTGCCGAACTCGAGTCAATTCCGCAGAGCGAGGAACTTCCCAGAGCTTGGAAGCGCCTTCAAAGGAACGAGGCGCTACGGACGTACTTGAGTCATCAAATCAAGTCAAGCGCATTCAGAGCAGAAACATCCACGCAGCAGTCTGTGGGAGACGTCAGGGGGCAAGAAGCTGAATTTAGATGATTTTCCATCACGTCCCCCTCTCAAGCTCGGGCCCCTTTAATGTGTCCCCTGGCCCTTAACCAGGCCGGCACAATGTTCCAGTGAGGCCTTTGGGCTGGTACCTCAGCAGGGCTGAGTCCCTGGGCCCTGCCCTGTACTGATTACCTTGGGGACTGTACATTATGCCAGCTCTCGGGGAGGGCGCCAGAGTGACAGATACCTTGAGAGGTCTGGGAGGGTGCTGGAGGGAGGCAGGATGGGGCAGGGGGGCGCTGGGCTTAATTTGCAAGAACTTAAGTTCAGGAGGCCACTGCAGCTTGCACCACACATTGTCCATGCCATGCTGCCAATCATAGCAACAACACAACTACTAACCATCACAGTCCTACAAGTGTGACAATTCGGACTATTTCAGGCCCCAAAGCAATAGGAATGGCTTGGGCGGCAGGTAATAGTCATTTTTAATGTATATTGAATTAATAATTAACAGTTGTTGTTAGCCAGACAGTGCCACCTTGTGGCAGACTGTCACAAGCACCGGTGCTGACAGTTAAGTACAGGTGCTGAGCACCGGAAACCACCGGCTCAAATTAAGCACTGCGCAGGAGGTGAGCGGAATAGGGTCTGAGACCAAAGGGAGGAGGCGGTGGAGGTGGGTGAGCCACTTAAAGCTTGAGCCAGATTTTGGGGTTTGGCTCAGCTTCAGTTCTTGGAACTTCGACATGAAAATGAGTCGAGTTTTCATGTGGCTTCTGTCTGCCACCGTCCTTCTACCCTGCACAAAGTTAAAAGCAAAGCATTAATATTTGAGGTTAAAAGGAGAGACAAATAGATACCCATTTAGTGACTGATTTGTACAAAGTGAAACCAGAAAACCTGGGATTAATCCCAGCTTCCCTGCTTAACCAAACTGTGTGATCTTAGGCAAATATTTTGTTTCGTGAATCCCCCTTTTTCATGAACACTCAATGAACCTATAAAGTGATTTATTAATGTGATACCTGCCGCATGGTAAAGAAATGCTTTTTTTTTTCATTTGAAGAGACTTTATCATATTTTATGTGACGTTTGTTGCATTATTTACATGGCAAATATTGTCAGGTCTCGGCTTGAGCAAGACTCTTAGAGCCAAACCAGACCCTGGCTCGGCTCGACTCTCTCTTTTAATTTGTTGGCTTGCCTAACTGTAGGCGAAGACAGGAGTCATAGTCATATCTGAGCCGTATGCCTGCTTCTTTGCTCTTTCCAAGCCATCTCTGTCCTTCACCCGCCCTCACACACATTCACTTCACGTGCCACATTTTTCAACCATCTCCGTTGCACTCAGTTCCACTGCCCGCTCCTCATGGTTTTCTCCGATCCTCTCACATCCCCTCCACATATGGCCCAGCTAGGGTGGATCTCTACGCCACTCTACTGCACTATACCCCAATGCACTCTATGCCACTACACTCTACACCACTCTGCTCTGCATAATTCCACTCTACGCCACTTCACTCTATGCCAATCCACTCTTCACCACTCTGCTCTGCATCACTCCACTGTACGCCACTGCACTTTAAACCACTCTAATCTTACACGACCCCGTAGCTCCTGTATGCAATGCCTTCTGATCTCCCCAACTGACTGGATCTTTTGACCCTGAAACCTTGGGCTGGGCACTGGCAAGCCACAAGCGACTCTTGCTGGAGTTTCACACCGTCATGTCTAGAGGTGGTTTCACAACTGTTGTGAAGTCCTGGGTTTCTCTTCTTCACTTGTGCTCCGGTTCTGTATTTGCACAGTTGGGGACGTCAAGTGTTCTGGGGGTGCCAGTTGTTTTATGCGGCTGTACAACAAAAGACAATAAAAATTCCTTTTTGAGAATAGCCCGTACTCTGCTCTGCACAAAGCGTCGGTTAGAGAAACAATGGTCAGGGTGAGGCCCAATTAGGTCCTCGGGTAGCCTAGGCTACTGTTGATCAAATAATGGCTTTCGTCTAGGCAAGAGAGAACAGTATATGCAGGGACACAAGGTTGTGGAAATGATAACACATTTATTAACATCATAAATGGTATATCATCCACATTATTATCAAAGGATCTAGTCCTGGTGCTCACATATCAAGTGGGGTTGCGTGAAAAGTGCTGGTGACTTAAAAGTTTACATCACATTGACAACGTTATACAAAACTCATGAGAAAGTTTATACACTTTGAGTTTTGGTTGTTAAAGGTCGACGGCGTTTCGATCTCTATTAGTTGAGATCATCATCAGGACGTAAAACATGTGAGCATGTAGAATCTAGAGGAGAAAAGAAGACATTGGTCCCTGGAACGAGAACATATCTAGGAAGGCAGTCATTCGAATCTAGCAGACAGCCGGTTAATTGGTTAATTAAACTATTCGTACGAAAAAATAAAATAAATTAAAATAAACAAATAATTTCTACGGCTTGTGAGGTTATTAAGGCGATTTACAAGCAATTTACATATCAAGGCTTGATTGTAATGCACAAGTATGCATGGTTCAAATGTTCTAGATGAGTCAATCAATCTCATAAAAAATCCCCGTGAACCAATGGTGGGATCGTGAGGGCGCAATACAGAAGTGTAATTCGGGTTCCAACACCATGTTGGTCTCGGTAACGGAACGTGCTGGGAACAGAACTTGAACCGAGTGGTGCGTAGTGAATGAGTGAAGCGGGGACAGCATATGCCGTAAGAATACGAGGCGGTGATGCAGCCCGGGGGTGAGTGTACAAGCTGTTACCTGAGGACTTCAAGGAGTGGTAACTGCAGCACGGGGCTGGAATCAGGGGACAATCTGCGATAAGGAAACGATCAGTGAGCGCGAACAACAGGGTAGGATTAACCTGTGGCTAGTGGCTGAGCGGACAGGGACTCCACTTACCAAGGGCAGTAATTGAGCAGCCGTGGGGTCTGAAATCAATAATGAGCCAAGTAGAAGGTAATTCCGTTGGTTGCCAGCTGTAGGAAGAGGGGTACATAACAGAATAGGAAGGAAGGAGCGCGTGATCACTACGGGCGTGCGGGGTGAACGAGTAGCACCACAGGACTTACTTGGCTCAGAAGAGGTGCTGCGAGGTCCGGGTTCCCTCCGGAACCGTATTGAGGCTGAATCAGGCTCGGATGAGTGGACGCGGATAAGTCAGCGTGCTCGTGTGAGTCCTGTGATTCTGTGCCTGAAGTATGGTGACGCTCGGTAGTGACGTCAGACGTAAGCTGAGTTACGAGCGTCCCGTTAGGGCGGCCATGTTAGGTGAGGGGCAGGCAGGGACCTAAATGAGAGTGGTGCCACTGACGGCACAGTGAAGGGAGGGAAATTACATGGCCATGGTGATACATACAGAATAAGGAACATTGGAAAACGGGGAATTAACCACATGAGGATAAGCATACAGGATGGGTAGAAAGCATATATATACAAGGGGAGGTTAATAATTAAAAAACTGTGTCAAGGCATGTCCAGAATATATTACAGAGTAGCTGGAGGAAAGGTGCTACAGTATCTGATTCCATTCCTCTATGGTATTGAGTCCATGTTGGATTGAGCGGCATTTAAACATCCGGTTGCACTCCAGTCTGTTCAGGGTGGCTCGAGGATCACCACCTCTTGGGCTTGGGTGCAACATGTCAACAACTTGCCATTGGAGATCCTGTTCAGAGTGTCCTTTCTCCATGAAGTGCACCACCAACGGTGCAGTGATGGTTTGACATCGGATTCTGCTCCTGTGTTGGCCGATGCGTGTTTTTATTTTCTGAGTGGTTTGTCCGATATACAGAAGGTTGCAAGGGCATTGGATGCAGTAAATTACATTAACCGAATTGCAGTTAGAGAAAAAATCAAGTTTGTGAGTAGTGGTGCCATAAACAAACTCTTTAGTGTTTTTTGTGAAAGGGCATGCAACACAATTTCCACATTTGTAATGTCCTGTAACTGGTGGCAAGCCAAAACACGAACGTACAGTGACTGCATTGTTGGGTGGCTTATATGCCCTAACAAGATGGTCTTTGATGTTACGACCTCTCTTAAAAGAGAATAGGGGAGCCTCCTTAGTGATGTTAATTGAAGTAAGGAGAGGCCAATGTCTTTTGATTAGTTTAGTTATTTTGTTGCTGGCAGGCCCAAAGGTAGTGACACATGGGATTCGTGTCATAGTTTTTTTGGGGGTGGACTCCAAAAGATTCTCCCTATGTGTATACCATGCCCTTTTCATGGATCTTTTGACCAGCCGGCGAGGGTAGTCTCTGCTCATGAGTTTTTCGCACAGAATGTTTGCTTCCCTAAGGTAATCCTCTTTGAGTTTGCAGTTTCTGCGGATCCTGAGGAATTGCCCATAGGGCAAGCCATCTCGTAATGCTCTAGGATGGTTGCTTTTATAGTGGAGGAGGGTGTTGCGTTCTGTGGGCTTCCTATATAAGGTAGTGTAAAGACCACCTTCTGCTGATTTAACAGTCACGTCTAGATAGCTAATCTGCGAGGTGTCAAAAGAATACGTGAACCTAAGGTCAGGCTGGCAGTTATTTAGCCATATGCAGAAAGATTCGAGTTCCATGGATGAGCCCTGCCAAATCATGAAGACATCGTCGATGTATCGATGCCAATTTCTGATCTTACTGCGATAAGGGTTACATTGATTTAATACATGTGTGATTTCCATATCGTCAACAAATAGTATGGCGAAATTGGGGGCAAAAACAGCCCCCATGGAAGTCCCTTTGCATTGTTTGTAATATTTTTCTTGAAACATGAAGTAATTTTGGGTCAGGGCTATTGTCAACATGTCTATGATAAAGTCACTGGGGACTTTGTGTGGTCTGGGTCTGTTCTCAAGATGGTTTTGGATAACACGAATGCCTTTGTCTTGTGGAATGTTCGTGTAGAGTGATTTTATGTCTAGTGTAACTAGCAGCTCTGATCTGGGGTCATAGAGTTCATGTTCAATTAGTCTGATGAATTGTGTAGTATCCTTTACGTAGGCTACGGTGTCTTGTACCATGTCATGAATGAAGAAATCGATGTACCGGCCCAGAGGTTCAAGGATGGAACCGCAGCCTGATAGGATGGGTCTACCTGGAGGGTTGTTGGGGTTCTTATGGACTTTGGGCAGTGTGTATATTACTGGTGTTCTAGGGTTCTTATTGTTAAGGAATAAAAACTCATTATGGCTGATAAAGCCCGTCTCCTCAGCCTCCTTGGTGGTAGTATGGATAAGGGATTGGATTTCGAGTAAGGGGCTATGCGCAAGGGACTCATAGTGGGTGGCATTATTGAGTTGGCGCATGATTTCTTTGTCATAGTCAGTTTTGTCCTGGATTACAATCCCCCCTCCCTTGTCACAAGGTTTGATAATGATGTCATCCATTTTTTTCAGTTTAAGAAGGCTCTTTTTTTCTTCAAGACTGACGTTGTAAGGGATAAAGTTGTGGAGGTTTCTTAGTTCGTCAAGGTCTTTCAGAACTAGGTTCTCAAAAGTAATGACCTCTGGTGGGAGGCAACCAGTGGGAGGGTTAAACGTCGATTTTGGGCGTAGTCCTGTGGTGTCATATTTCGGCGGTAGGTCTTTATTCAGAAAGAATGATGTAAGTCTTATTTTTCTGAAAAATTGGTACATTTCAAGTTGTATATTAAACCAGTCAGGTTTAACTGTAACCACGTAAGAGAGTCCTTTACTGAGAAGTGCTATCTCAGATGAGGCTAATTGATGGCTGGATAGATTGAAAATAGGAATGGATTCCATGGGTGGGGGTGCAGAGGTGCCTACTGCTTCAATTGCGTTCAGTATTGATAACCCCATTGGTAGAACTTCCGCCGTGTCTGGCGTTCTCCAGGGGGGAAGTTGTAGCGTGGTTTGGTTCGTCCTCTCTCTGTTTGGAAAGGTTGGCCTCTCCCTAAAAAATTAGGGTTGTGAGGTGCTGAGCTGGGACCTGCACCTGGGTCTGAGGCGTCAGAGTCAGCGGATGATTCAGAAAAGGTCACAGGCTGTCTATTCTTAAATCTACCCCAGGTTCTGTATTTGCACAGTTGGGGACGTCAAGTGTTCTGGGGGTGCCAGTTGTTTTATGCGGCTGTACAACAAAAGACAATAAAAATTCCTTTTTGAGAATAGCCCGTTCTCTGCTCTGCACAAAGCGTCATCAGATGTAGCTTCTGTCCCATCTGATAACTCGTCCACAGCAGCCAAGAACCATCTTTTGTTTCGTGACGCTACGTCATCGTCATTGACTAGTGATGACTCTACACTGGTAGGGTGAGACAGATCACTGCTGAATCTCTGCCTGGTCTGGCAGGTGTCACCCAAGGCCAAGGCCAAGACATGGAAACCAGAACCAGAAGAAGGCTGTGCTGGCATCCTGTCAACACAAACCTGGAGGGCTTTTAACATAAGCTCCTCATCCTTGGACCAGATGACAAATGAAAACAACACAAGATTCACCAAGAGATGCTGATAGAAATGATCCAGTGAATGCAATCACAAGAGGCTTCATCCTTTAAACCAATGCAAAAAACATAGAGGCAACCTGGCTGAAAGGTAAATAAAAAGCGCTATCACGTGATATAGCCCTTTTTATAAACTTTAAGCCATGTTGCCCTTGTGTTGCTTAGCCACTCCCCTCCTCTGTGCTGTTTTTACACATATTGCACAGCAGCATGAGCTGCTGTGCAACTTGTCCTAAACGTTAAGCTATATTGGATGCAGCTTCTGCTGCTGTGCAACAGCTGTAAAAATACATTGACATAACCAATAGATTTCGCAGAGGCGAAACCGATTGACTATGCCAGTGCTTGTTTTTATCTGTCTTCCTTTCACTGTCTTTCTGTACTCCACCCCCACTCACAATCGCTTTCTGACTCGCCTCTCGAGGTCTCTTTCTCTTTTTACTCTCATGCTCTTTCTCCCTATCGGTCTCTCATTTACTTCTCTCTCTCTCTCTCATCCTCTCTCTGCTCCTCATTCTCTTTCCTTTTTTAGGTCTAAGTCTAGTCTGCACCACTCCACACTACGACATTCCACTCCATGCCACTCCACACTGTGCCACTGCACTCTAGTCTGCACCACTCCACACTATGACATTCCACTACAGCCACTCCACACTGTGCCGCTGCACTCTAGTCTGCACCACTCCACACTATGACATTCCATTCCATGCCACTACACCCGGTGCCACTGCACTCTAGTCTGCACCATTCCACTCTGCGCCACTTCTACACCACTCAACTCTATGCCAATGCACTCTACCCCACACTACACTACTATGCACCACTGCACTCTTTGCCATTGCACTCCACACCACTCCACTCTGCACCACTCCACTCTGTGCCACTCTGCGACACTGCACTCTACACCACTCCACTCTGCACCACTGCACTCTACGATACTCCACGCCACTCCACACTGTGCCACTGCACTCTAGTCTGCACCACTCCACTATACGATACTCCACTCCATGCCACTCCACACTTTGCCACTGCACTCTACTCTGCACCACTCCACACTACGATATTCCACTCCATGCCACTCCACACTGTGCCACTGCACTCTAGTCTGCACCATTCCACTCTACGCCACTTCACTTTACACCTCTCTAACTTACACCACTCTACGCCAATGCACTCTACCCCACACTACGCTACTATGCACCACTGCACTCTTAGCCATTGCACTCTACACCACTCCACTCTACGATACTCCACTCCATGCCACTCCACACTGTGCCACTGCACTCTACTCTGCACCACTCCACACTATGACATTCCACTCCATGCCACTCCACACTGTGCCACTGCACTCTAGTCTGCACCACTCCACACTACAACATTCCACTCCATGCCACTCCACACTGTGCCACTGCACTCTAGTCTGCACCATTCCACTCTGCGCCACTTCACTTTACACCTCTCTAATCTACACCACTCAACTCTATGCCAATGCACTCTACCCCACACTACGCTACTATGCACCACTGCACTCTACACCACTCCACTCTACGATACTCCACTCCATGCCACTCCACACTGTGCCACTGCACTCTACTCTGCACCACTCCACACTATGACATTCCACTCCATGCCACTCCACACTGTGCCACTGCACGATAGTCTGCACCACTCCACACTACAACATTCCACTCCATGCCACTCCACACTGTGCCACTGCACTCTAGTCTGCACCACTCCACACTACGACATTCCACTCCATGCCACTCCACACTGTGCCACTGCACTCTAGTCTGCACCACTCCACACTACGACATTCCACTCCAGCCACTCCACACTGTGCCACTGCACTCTACTCTGCACCGCTCCACACTATGACATTCCACTCCATGCCACTTCACACTGTGCCGCTGCACTCTAGTCTGCACCACTCCACACTATGACATTCCATTCCATGCCACTCCACACTGTCACTGCTCTCTAGTCTGCACCACTCCACAGTACGACATTCCACTCCATGCCACTCCACACTGTGCCACTGCACTCTACTCTGCACCACTCCACACTATGACATTCCAATCCATGCCGCTCCACACTGTGCTACTGCACTCTAGTCTGCACCACTCCACACTATGACATTCCACTCCATGCCACTCCACACTGTGCCACTGCACTCTAGTCTGCACCACTCCACAGTACGACATTCCACTCCATGCCACTCCACACTGTGCCACTGCACTCTAGTCTGCACCATTCCACTCTGCGCCACTTCACTTTACACCTCTCTAATCTACACCACTTACTCTATGCCAATGCACTCTACCCCACACTACGCTACTATGCACCACTGCACTCTTAGCAATTGCACACTGCAGCACTCCACTCTGCAAAACTCCACTCGACGATACTCCACTCCATGCCACTCCACACTGTGCCACTGCACTCTACTTTGCACCACTCCACACTATGACATTCCACTCCATGCCACTCCACACTGTGCGACTGCACTCAAGTCTGCACCACTCCACAGTACGACATTCCACTCCATGCCACTCCACACTGTCCCACTGCACTCTACTCTGCACCACTCCACACTACGATATTCCACTCCATGCCACTCCACACTGTGCCACTGCACTCTAGTCTGCACCATTCCACTCTGCACCACTTCACACCTCTCTAATCTACACCACTCTACTCTATGCCAATGCACTCTACCCCACACTACGCTACTATGCACCACTGCACTCTTCGCCATTGCACTCTACACCACTCCACTCTGCACCACTCCACTCTGTGCCACTCTGCGACACTGCACTCTACACCACTGCACTCTGCAAGACTGCACTCTACGATACTCCACTCCATGCCACTCCACACTGTGCCACTGCACTCTAGTCTGCACCACTCCACTATACGATACTCCACTCCATGCCACTCCACACTGTGCCACTGCACTCTACTCTGCACCACTCCACACTACGATATTCCACTCCATGCCACTCCACACTGTGCCACTGCACTCTAGTCTGCACCATTCCACTCTACGCCACTTCACTTTACACCTCTCTAATTTACACCACTCTACTCTATGCCAATGCACTCTACCCCACACTACGCTACTATGCACCACTGCACTCTTAGCCATTGCACTCTACACCACTCCACTCTGCACCACTCCACTCTACGATACTCCACTCCATGCCACTCCACACTGTGCCACTGCACTCTAGTCTGCACCACTCCACTATACGATACTCCACTCCATGCCACTCCACACTGTGCCACTGCATCTACTCTGCACCACTCCACACTACGATATTCCACTCCATGCCACTCCACACTGTGCCACTGCACTCTAGTCTGCACCATTCCACTCTACGCCACTTCACTTTACACCTCTCTAATTTACACCACTCTACTCTATGCCAATGCACTCTACCCCACACTACGCTACTATGCACCACTGCACTCTTAGCCATTGCACTCTACGCCACTCCACTCTGCACCACTCCACTCTACGATACTCCACTCCATGCCACTCCACACTGTGCCACTGCACTCTACGCTGCACCACTCCACTCTACGATACTCCACTCCATGCCACTCCACACTGTGCCACTGCACTCTACTCTGCACC
Organism: Calotriton arnoldi; assembly: GCA_963921515.1. Classification (NCBI taxonomy): domain Eukaryota; kingdom Metazoa; phylum Chordata; class Amphibia; order Caudata; family Salamandridae; genus Calotriton; species Calotriton arnoldi. The sequence continues at coordinate 3,823,711 of CAWUFW010000236.1, read as the reverse complement.
ACTCCACACTACGACATTCCACTCCATGCCACTCCACACTGTGCCACTGCACTCTAGTCTGCACCATTCCACTCTGTGCCACCTCACTTTACACCTCTCTAATCTACACCACTCTACTCTATGCCAATGCACTCTATCCCACACTACGCTACTATGCACCACTGCACTCTTCGCCATTGCACTCTACACCACTCCACTCTACTCCACACTACGACATTCCACTCCATGCCACTGCACTCTAATCTGCACCATTCCACTCTACGCCACTTCACTTTACACCTCTCTAATCTACACCACTCTACGCCAATGCACTCTAACCCACACTACGCTACTATGCACCACTGCACTCTTCGCCATTGCACTCTACACCACTCCACTCTGCACCACTCCACTATGTGCCACTCTGCAACACTGCACTCTATGCCATTTCACTCTACGCCACTCTAATCTACTCTGCACTGTACGCCAATGTACTCTACACCAATGTGCTCATCTCAGTACCTCTCCACTCTACATCAGTGCACTCTATGCCAATGCACTCTACACCACTCTAATCTACTCTGCACTCTACGCCACTGTATTCGACTCTGTGCCATTCCACTCTACGCCACTCCATTCTATGTCAGTGCACTCTACCCTGAGCCACTGAACTCCACCCCACTCTATTCTTCGCCCTTCTACTCTACACCACTGTACTCTACCATCCACCACTCCACTCTACTCTGAAACACTTTACTCTACGACATTATACTCCTTCGCACTCCACTCGGTGCCACTCCATTCGGTGCCACTCTGCTCTGCTCCACTCGGCGCACTCTATTCTGCATCAGTACACTCTATGCCATTGCACTCTACACCACTCCACTCTGCACCACTCCACTCTACGATACTCCACTCCATGCCACTCCACACTGTGCCACTGCACTCTAGTCTGCACCACTCCACTATACGATACTCCACTCCATGCCACTCCACACTGTGCCACTGCATCTACTCTGCACCACTCCACACTACGATATTCCACTCCATGCCACTCCACACTGTGCCACTGCACTCTAGTCTGCACCATTCCACTCTACGCCACTTCACTTTACACCTCTCTAATTTACACCACTCTACTCTATGCCAATGCACTCTACCCCACACTACGCTACTATGCACCACTGCACTCTTAGCCATTGCACTCTACACCATTCCACTCTACGATACTCCACTCCATGCCACTCCACACTGTGCCACTGCACTCTACTCTGCACCACTCCACACTATGACATTCCACTCCATGCCACTCCACACTGTGCCACTGCACTCTAGTCTGCACCACTCCACACTACAACATTCCACTCCATGCCACTCCACACTGTGCCACTGCACTCTAGTCTGCACCATTCCACTCTGCGCCACTTCACTTTACACCTCTCTAATCTACACCACTCAACTCTATGCCAATGCACTCTACCCCACACTACGCTACTATGCACCACTGCACTCTTAGCCATTGCACTCTACACCACTCTACGATACTCCACTCCATGCCACTCCACACTGTGCCACTGCACTCTACTCTGCACCACTCCACACTATGACATTCCACTCCATGCCACTCCACACTGTGCCACTGCACTCTAGTCTGCACCACTCCACACTACAACATTCCACTCCATGCCACTCCACACTGTGCCACTGCACTCTAGTCTGCACCACTCCACACTACGACATTCCACTCCATGCCACTCCACACTGTGCCACTGCACTCTAGTCTGCACCACTCCACACTACGACATTCCACTCCAGCCACTCCACACTGTGCCACTGCACTCTACTCTGCACCACTCCACACTATGACATTCCACTCCATGCCACTTCACACTGTGCCGCTGCACTCTAGTCTGCACCACTCCACACTATGACATTCCATTCCATGCCACTCCACACTGTGCCACTGCTCTCTAGTCTGCACCACTCCACAGTACGACATTCCACTCCATGCCACTCCACACTGTGCCACTGCACTCTACTCTGCACCACTCCACACTATGACGTTCCACTCCATGCCACTCCACATTGTGCCACTGCACTCTAGTCTGCACCACTCCACACTACGACATTCCACTCCATGCCACTCCACACTGTGCCACTGCACTATACTCTGCACCACTCCACACTACGATATTCCACTCCATGCCACTCCACACTGTGCCACTGCACTCTAGTCTGCACCATTCCACTCTGCGCCACTTCACTTTAAACCTCTCTAATCTACACCACTCTACTCTATGCTAATGCACTCTACCCCACACTACGCTACTATGCACCACTGCACTCTTTGCCATTGCACTCTACACCACTCCACTCTGCACCACTCCACTCTGTGCCACTCTGCGACACTGCACTCTACACCACTCCACTCTGCACCACTGCACTCTACGATACTCCACTCCATGCCACTCCACACTGTGCCACTGCACTCTACTCTGCACCACTCCACACTGTGACATTCCACTCCATGCCGCTCCACACTGTGCTACTGCACTCTAGTCTGCACCACTCCACACTATGACATTCCACTCCATGCCACTCCACACTGTGCCACTGCACTCTAGTCTGCACCACTCCACAGTACGACATTCCACTCCATGCCACTCCACACTGTGCCACTGCACTCTAGTCTGCACCATTCCACTCTGCGCCACTTCACTTTACACCTCTCTAATCTACACCACTTACTCTGTGCCAATGCACTCTACCCCACACTACGCTACTATGCACCACTGCACTCTTAGCAATTGCACTCTGCACCACTCCACTCTGCAAAACTCCACTCGACGATACTCCACTCCATGCCACTCCACACTGTGCCACTGCACTCTACTCTGCACCACTCCACACTATGACATTCCACTCCATGCCACTCCACACTGTGCGACTGCACTCTACTCTGCACCACTCCACAGTACGACATTCCACTCCATGCCACTCCACACTGTCCCACTGCACTCTACTCTGCACCACTCCACACTACGATATTCCACTCCATGCCACTCCACACTGTGCCACTGCACTCTAGTCTGCACCATTCCACTCTGCACCACTTCACACCTCTCTAATCTACACCACTCTACTCTATGCCAATGCACTCTACCCCACACTACGCTACTATGCACCACTGCACTCTTCGCCATTGCACTCTACACCACTCCACTCTGCACCACTCCACGCCACTCTGCGACACTGCACTCTACACCACTGCACTCTGCAAGACTGCACTCTACGATACTCCACTCCATGCCACTCCACACTGTGCCACTGCACTCTAGTCTGCACCACTCCACTATACGATACTCCACTCCATGCCACTCCACACTGTGCCACTGCACTCTACTCTGCACCACTCCACACTACGATATTCCACTCCATGCCACTCCACACTGTGCCACTGCACTCTAGTCTGCACCATTCCACTCTACGCCACTTCACTTTACACCTCTCTAATTTACACCACTCTACTCTATGCCAATGCACTCTACTCTACACTACGCTACTATGCACCACTGCACTCTTAGCCATTGCACTCTACACCACTCCACTCTGCACCACTCCACTCTACGATACTCCACTCCATGCCACTCCACACTGTGCCACTGCACTCTACGCTGCACCACTCCACTCTACGATACTCCACTCCACACTGTGCCACTGCACTCTACTCTGCACCACTCCACACTACGACATTCCACTCCATGCCACTCCACACTGTGCCACTGCACTCTAGTCTGCACCATTCCACTCTGTGCCACCTCACTTTACACCTCTCTAATCTACACCACTCTACTCTATGCCAATGCACTCTATCCCACACTACGCTACTAGGCACCACTGCACTCTTCGCCATTGCACTCTACACCACTCCACTCTACTCCACACTACGACATTCCACTCCATGCCACTGCACTCTAATCTGCACCATTCCACTCTACGCCACTTCACTTTACACCTCTCTAATCTACACCACTCTACGCCAATGCACTCTAACCCACACTACGCTACTATGCACCACTGCACTCTTCGCCATTGCACTCTACACCACTCCACTCTGCACCACTCCACTATGTGCCACTCTGCAACACTGCACTCTACGCCATTTCACTTTACGCCACTCTAATCTACTCTGCACTGTACGCCAATGTACTCTACACCAATGTGCTCATCTCAGTACCTCTGCACTCTACACCACTCTAATCTACTCTGCACTCTACGCCACTGTATTCGACTCTGTGCCATTCCACTCTACGCCACTCCATTCTATGTCAGTGCACTCTACCCTGAGCCACTGAACTCCACCCCACTCTATTCTTCGCCCTTCTACTCTACACCACTGTACTCTACCATCCACCACTCCACTCTACTCTGAAACACTTTACTCTACGACATTATACTCCTTCGCACTCCACTCGGTGCCACTCCATTCGGTGCCACTCTGCTCTGCTCCACTCGGCGCACTCTATTCTGCATCAGTACACTCTATGCCAATGCACTCTACACCACTTTACTCAAAACCAATGCACTCTACGCCACTGCTCTCCACACCCATCTACTCTGTACCACTGTATTTTACGCCACTTCACTCTAGCCCACTCTATGACACTACACTCTACAATACTCCACTCTATGATGCTCTACTACATTAACCTCGACTTCACTCTATTACACTCTACTCCACTCTGCCACTCCATTCTACAACACCCTGTTCCACTCTATTCCACTCTACAACGCTCTATGCCACTCCATGCCACTTTACTCCACTCTTTTCTACAACACACTACTCCACTACGCTACTCCACGCTGTGCCACTGCACTCTAGTCTGCACCACTCCACACTACGACATTCCACTCCATGCCACTCCACACTGTGCCACTGCACTCTACTCTGCACCACTCCACACTACGATATTCCACTCCATGCCACTCCACACTGTGCCACTGCACTCTAGTCTGCACCATTCCACTCTGCGCCACTTCACTTTACACCTCTCTAATCTACACCACTCTACTCTATGCCAATGCACTCTACCCCACACTACGCTACTATGCACCACTGCACTCTTCGCCATTGCACCCTACACCACTCCACTCTGCACCACTCCACTCTGTGCCACTCTGCGACACTGCACTGTACACCACTCCACTCTGCACCACTGCACTCTACGATACTCCACTCCATGCCACTCCACACTGTGCCACTGCACTCTAGTCTGCACCACTCCACTATACGATACTCCACTCCATGCCACTCCACACTGTGCCACTGCACTCTACTCTGCACCACTCCACACTACGATATTCCACTCCATGCCACTCCACACTGTGCCACTGCACTCTAGTCTGCACCATTCCACTCTACGCCACTTCACTTTACACCTCTCTAATTTACACCACTCTACTCTATGCCAATGCACTCTACCCCACACTACGCTATTATGCACCACTGCACTCTTAGCCATTGCACTTTACACCACTCCACTCTGCACCACTCCACTCTACGATACTCCACTCCATGCCACTCCACACTGTGCCACTGCACTCTACTCTGCACCACTCCACACTATGACATTCCACTCCATGCCACTCCACACTGTGCCACTGCACTCTAGTCTGCACCACTCCACACTATGACATTCCACTCCATGCCACTCCACACTGTGCCACTGCACTCTAGTCTGCACCACTCCACAGTACGACATTCCACTCCATGCCACTCCACACTGTGCCACTGCACTCTAGTCTGCACCATTCCACTCTGCGCCACTTCACTTTACACCTCTCTAATCTACACCACTCTACTCTATGCCAATGCACTCTACCCCACACTACGCTACTATGCACCACTGCACTCTTAGCAATTGCACTCTACACCACTCCACGATACTCCACTCCATGCCTCTCCACACTGTGCCACTGCACTCTACTCTGCACCACTCCACACTATGACATTCCACTCCATGCCACTCCACACTGTGCCACTGCACTCTAGTCTGCACCACTCCACAGTACGACATTCCACTCCATGCCACTCCACACTGTCCCACTGAACTCTACTCTGCACCACTCCACACTACGATATTCCACTCCATGCCACTCCACACTGTTCCACTGCACTCTAGTCTGCACCATTCCACTCTGCACCACTTCACTTTACACCTCTCTAATCTACACCACTCTACTCTATGCCAATGCACTCTACCCCACACTACGCTACTATGCACCACTGCACTCTTCGCCATTGCACACTACACCACTCCACTCTGCACCACTCCACTTTGTGCCACTGTGCGACACTGCACTCTACATCACTCCACTCTGCACCACTGCACTCTACAATACTCCACTCCATGCCACTCCACACTGTGCCACTGCACTCTAGTCTGCACCATTCCACTCTACGCCACTTCACTTTACACCTCTCTAATTTACACCACTCTACTCTATGTCAATGCACTCTACCCCACACTACGCTACTATGCACCACTGCACTCTTAGCCATTGCACTCTACACCACTCCACTTTGCACCACTCCACTCTATGATACTCCACGCCACTCCACACTGTGCCACTGCACTCTACTCTGCACCACTCCATGCCACTCCACACTGTGCCACTGCACTCTACTCTGCACCACTCCACACTACGATATTCCACTCCATGCCACTCCACACTGTGCCACTGCACTCTAGTCTGCACCATTCCACTCTGCGCCACTTCACTTTACACCTCTCTAATCTACACCACTCTACTCTATGCCAATGCACTCTACCCCACACTACGCTACTATGCACCACTGCACTCTTCGCCATTGCACTCTACACCACTCCACTCTGCACCACTCCACTCTGTGCCACTCTGTGCCACTCTGCGACACTGCACTGTACACCACTCCACTCTGCAACACTGCACTCTACGATACTCCACTCCATGCCACTCCACACTGTGCCACTGCACTCTAGTCTGCACCACTCCACTATACGATACTCCACTCCATGCCACTCCACACTGTGCCACTGCACTCTACTCTGCACCACTCCACACTACGATATTCCACTCCATGCCACTCCACACTGTGCCACTGCACTCTAGTCTGCACCATTCCACTCTACGCCACTTCACTTTACACCTCTCTAATTTACACCACTCTACGCCAATGCACTCTACCCCACACTACGCTACTATGCACCACTGCACTCTTAGCCATTGCACTCTACACCACTCCACTCTGCACCACTCCACTCTACGATACTCCACTCCATGCCACTCCACACTGTGCCACTGCACTCTACTCTGCACCACTCCACACTATGACATTCCACTCCATGCCACTCCACACTGTGCCACTGCACTCTAGTCTGCACCACTCCACACTATGACATTCCACTCCATGCCACTCCACACTGTGCCACTGCACTCTAGTCTGCACCACTCCACAGTACGACATTCCACTCCATGCCACTCCACACTGTGCCACTGCACTCTAGTCTGCACCATTCCACTCTGCGCCACTTCACTTTACACCTCTCTAATCTACACCACTTTACTCTATGCCAATGCACTCTACCCCACACTACGCTACTATGCACCACTGCACTCTTAGCAATTGCACTCTACACCACTCCACTCTACGATACTCCACTCCATGCCTCTCCACACTGTGCCACTGCACTCTACTCTGCACCACTCCACACTATGACATTCCACTCCATGCCAATCCACACTGTGCCACTGCACTCTAGTCTGCACCACTCCACAGTACGACATTCCACTCCATGCCACTCCATGCCACTCCACACTGTCCCACTGCACTCTACTCTGCACCACTCCACACTACGATATTCCACTCCATGCCACTCCACACTGTGCCACTGCACTCTAGTCTGCACCATTCCACTCTGCACCACTTCACTTTACACCTCTCTAATCTACACCACTCTACTCTATGCCAATGCACTCTACCCCACACTACGCTACTATGCACCACTGCACTCTTCGCCATTGCACACTACACCACTCCACTCTGCACCACTCCACTCTGTGCCACTGTGCGACACTGCACTCTACATCACTCCACTCTGCACCACTGCACTCTACGATACTCCACTCCATGCCACTCCACACTGTGCCACTGCACTCTAGTCTGCACCATTCCACTCTACGCCACTTCACTTTACACCTCTCTAATTTACACCACTGCACTCTTAGCCATTGCACTCTACACCACTCCACTTTGCACCACTCCACTCTATGATACTCCACGCCACTCCACACTGTGCCACTGCACTCTACTCTGCACCACTCCATGCCACTCCACACTGTGCCACTGCACTCTACTCTGCACCACTCCACTCTACGATACTCCACTCCATGCCACTCCACACTGTGCCACTGCACTCTACTCTGCACCACTCCACACTATGGCATTCCACTCCATGCCACTCCACACTGTGCCACTGCACTCTAGTCTGCACCATTCCACTCTGCGCCACCTCACTTTACACCTCTCGAATCTTCACCACTCTACTCTATTCCAACGCACTCTATCCCACACTACGCTACTATGCACCACTGCACTCTTCGCCATTGCACTCTGCACCACTCCACTCTGCACCACTCCACACTATGACATTCCACTCCATGCCACTGCACTCTAATCTGCACCATTCCACTCTACGCCACTTCACTTTACACCTCTCTAATCTACACCACTCTACTCTATGCCAATGCACTCTACCCCACACTACACTACTATGCACCACTGCACTCTTCGCTATTGCACTCTACACCACTACACTATGTGCCACTCTGCAACACTGCACTCTACGCCATTTCACTCTACGCCAACGCGCTCATCTCTGTACCTCTCCACTCTACGCCAGTGCACTCTATGCCAATCCTCTCTACGCCACTCTAATCTACTCTGCACTGTACGCCAATGTACTCTACACCAATGCGCTCATCTCAGTACCTCTCCACTCTACATCAGTGCACTCTATGCCAATGCACTCTACACCACTCTAATCTACTCTGCACTCTACGCCATTGTATTCGACTCTGTGCCATTCCACTCTACGCCACTCCATTCTATGCCAGTGCACTCTACCCTGAGCCACTGAACTCCACCCCACTCTATTTTTCGCCCTTCTACTCTACACCACTGTACTCTACCATCCACCACTCCACTCTACTCTGAAACACTTTACTCTACGACATTATACTCCTTCGCACTCCACTCGGCGCCACTCCATTCGGTGCCACTCTGCTCTGCTCCACTCTACACGGCGCACTCTATTCTGCATCAGTACACTCTATGCCAATGCACTCTACACCACTTCACTCAAAACCAATGCACTCTACGCCACTCCACACCCATCTACTCTGCACCACTGTATTTTACGCCACTTGACTCTAGCCCACTCTGACACTACACTCTACAATACTCCACTCTATGACGCTCTACTGCATTAACCTCGACTTCACTCTATTACACTCTACTCCACTCTGCCACTCCATTCTACAACACCCTGTTCAACTCTATTCCACTCTACAATGCTCTATGCCACTCTACTCTTTTCTACGACACACTACTCCACTACATGCCACTCCACTCTACGCTACTCAACTCTACAACACTCTACTCTATGCATTCCACTCTCCTACACTACTCCCAGTGCTTTAAATGGGAAATTAGAAGTGCCGGTACTCACTAATTAGACTGGGTAGGTATTTAGGGGCGTGTCTAGGGGCGTGTCTGGGGGCGTGTCTGTGAGCCAGGAATTTAATAATTGCCATATAAGTAAGCTTTAACGCAAATGCTCTGATTGTCATGTAAAGCGCTTAAATTGGGCCAAATTCGCGCAAAATCAAACTGCCTCCTTACATAAGAGACACGGCAAGCATCAGCTTCTATGTCATACGTACAGAGCCTAATTTTGGGCAGTTTGATATTGCGCGAATTTGGGCCATGGGCATTTAAGCGATTTACATACAATCAGAACATCTGCATTAAAGCTTACTTTTTTAAGACCCCTGGTTAAGGGAGTTGTCCAGAACCACAGGATGATGAGCGGACGTCGGGATTCGACCCTGGTTCTTCAGTTCCACTCTCGGCACCTCTGACCATATCCTCATTCTTGTTGCGATGCCAATGAGAACAGAGCCGCAACTAGAGTCAAATTTCGGAGGGGGGGGGGAGCTAATTCTTTCAGCAATAGGCAGCAGAGTTGCAGGGGCTCTAAGAAGGGGTGAGAAACAACAAAGCCTCCTTAAAAAGCAATTGTTTTAAAGACCTGTGAAGTACTCGGGTGCGGCTGTGCGCGCCCGGTAAGCTGGGTAAGCGGTCTCATCCCGGGCTGCCACACGACGGGGGAGGGGGGGTGGGGTGTCTGAAGCCCTTTGATCCCAATGGGCTTGCTCGCCTGATGAGAACCTAACACTGCAGGAGCACCCCAGCACAGAAATACACAGGCTGTTGCCAGCCAGAGCAGCACCTCAACACGCACCATCTGTTGCACGTACCCGTACTTCAGGGCCTGAGCCCTGCTGCTTCATGGAGTACCGGTACTCTCCTTGCCCGAAAATAAGTTCCGAACTGAGAAGTGCCGGTACTCAGTACCGGTGAGTACCGGCCCATTTAAAGCACTGACTACTCCACTCCACTCCTGTCTACTATGCTCTACTACACCACGATATAATACTCTACTCAACACCCTCTACGACACTCCACCCTACAGCACTCCACTCAAATGTAAATGTCTGTGATGTTCGGGGAACACCAGGGATCCACTCCAATCCTCAGAGCCTTGTTTAGTGTCCTCATAAATCTTTCGACATCCCCGTTAGCCTGCGGCCACTGGGGGGTTACTCGGCGGTGATGGACTCCATTTTGATTAAGATAGTCTTTGAACTCCTGGCCCTGGAATGGCGGCCCGTTGTCTGTTCTTATTTCTTCCGGCATTCCCAGGAGTGCGAACACCTTCTCCAGCACCGGCCGAAGGCAGTCAAATGCTGTGGATGTCACCACCTCTACCACAGGAAACTTGGAGTGACTGTCTACCAGTACCACCGTGTGTCTCCCGTCAGGGAAGCTGCCAAAATCCAAGCTCACATGCGCCCATGGTGTTAGGCTCGGTCCTTCCGTAATAACGGGCAACCCCGGGGGGTCAGCACCTGTTATCAAGCAGGCATGGCATCCTCGCACCTTCTCTTCCACCAGCCGGTCCACCCCCGGGAACCACACCTTGGACCTCAGACGTGCTTTGGTCTTCTCGACCCCTTGGTGGCCCTGGTGTGCCAGGTCTACTGTTCTGCTCCGCAGGGCAGCCGGTACCACGATCCTAGTGCCTCTGAGAACGATTCCACTTCCAGCCTCACTTAGGTCCTCTCTGCACCGCCACAGACCATCCCAATACTCCTTTTCCTCCTCCGTTCGTCGGTCCATCCCTTGCAGGAACCATTTCCACTGATGGTCATGGAGTGCTCGCCTCACTGCCTGTAAGCACTCATCCTGTCCGGTGGCCTCTCGGATTTCTTCCACCGACAGAGCTTTGGGGCACGCGTCGTCCACAATCTGCCTCAGGAACGATTCTGTCCCCTCATCCACAGCCCCCTGGCTCCCCGCCGGGAGCGTCCTCGGATGTCGTGACAGGTAGTCTGCCGGGTTGTTGACTCCCGGGCGGTACACCACTTCAAATCGATAATGCTGTATCTGAACCGCCCATCTCTCAATCCGGGGAGGACCATTCCGCGCCGTGCCATTGAACAGTGGTACCAAAGGCTTGTGGTCTGTGACCACCGTGAAGGTATGCCCACACAGATAAATGTCAAAGTGTTGGCACGCCCAGCGAATGGCCAACGCCTCCCGCTCGATTTGAGCATACCGGGTCTCGACAGCCGATAGCGCCCTGCTGGCATACGCGATCGGCACCCATTCCGCTTGGCTCGCTCTCTGTAGTAGCACCGCGCCCAGACCCACTGGACTGGCATCCACAATCAGTTCCGTATCTGCTCCTGGTTTGAAGTATGCCACCGTCGCTCCTTTCACCAATGCACTCTTTATATCAAGGAACGACTGTGCCTCGCTGTCAGTCCATTGCCATGGCACATCTTTCTTCGTGAGTTTCCGGAGTGGTTCCGATAAAGTAGCCAGATGGGGAATGAACCGGCCGCAGTAATTGGTCATGCCTAGAAAGCTCCGAACTTCAGGCTGTGTCTGAGGGATGGCCGCCGCTCTGAGCGCCTCCACCTTTGCTGGGTCCACTTGCAGGCCTTTTGCCGAGAACCGATAACCGAAGAACTCCACCTCATTGGCGTAAAAGTCACACTTGGCTCGGTGTAATGTCAGACCCTGTTCGACCAGCCTCCGGAGAGTTGCTCGCAGTCTGGCATGGTGCTCCTCCAAAGAGTTCGAGAATATGAGTATGTCATCACTGACATTGAGTACGCCTACGAGTCCCGATAGTGCTTCTCTCACCGCCTCCTGGAACACTTCCGCTGCTGGATACCCCAAAGCTCAGCCGTTTGAACCGGCGCAGCCCCACATGTGTTGAGAAAGTAGTGATGTATCGACTTTTCTCAGCCAACACCAACTGATGGTACCCCGAGTTTAGATCTACTTTGGAGAACCATTGTGCCCCGTTTATGTCCGCCACAATTTCGTCGATGGTGGGGTAATGTGTCTTTCTCTGCGTATTGCTTTGTTTGGCAACCTCATGTCGACGCAGAGTCTAATAGCGCCTGGCTGTTTGGGTTTCGGCGCTATGACCAACGGTGACACCCATGGAGTCGGCCCGGACACATTCTCGATCACCCCTTCCTTCTCAAGTCGCTCGAGTTCAGCTTCCACCAGTGGCCGGAGATGAAATGGTACTCTCCGATGTCGGAGTGCAATGGGCTTGATGGCATCGTCAATGTGTAGTTGAACTTCCACTCCTTTGAGGCATCCTAGTCCCCTAAAAAGCTCCGGAAATTCCGCCAGCACCTGGTCCGCTTGCGACTGGTGTATATGCCTGGCGAACATTACTAGTCCCAGATCCTCGGCCGTGTGGCAGCTTAACAGCGATCCTGCTCTGTCACAGGTGACGTAAAATCTTGTGGCTGCAACTCTGTCTTTGTGTCCAACCTCCACATCAATCACCCCCTGCAGAGGGATCGGCGTGCGACCTCCATAGGTGAGGATCTTCGTGGCGGTGGGCATTAACTTCGGTTGCGGTCGAAGCTCACAGTATTGTCCAGCATCCAAAATATTCACTGACGCCCCTGTGTCAATAAGCGTTTGGATACAGTTGCCCCCAATCCATATCTGGCATATTGGCGGAGGCCTCCGGGTTGCGTTGACCCCTCTGACGCTGGACACAACAAAGACATCCCCGTCTTCGTCCTCCTCCGCGATGTCCAATTTCTGGCACCTGCTGTCCAGATCGTCAACGTCTTGTAACGCCATGGCCCTTCTCTGGAACGGGGGTCGTCGGGCTTTACTGGCACTAGACCGGGCTGCATTCTGGCACACTTTCGCGAAGTGCCCTTACTTGTTGCACTTCAGGCACTGCCGTCCTTGCGCTGGGCAGCCTCTCTGGGAGTGTGTCGTCAACCCACAATTCCTGCACCCTTGCCTGGTGTGCCGTTCCTCCGCGTCGCTTTTTGGTGTGGCTCCTCCTCCGTATGACTTCCGAATTACATCCACCCTCTCCTCTTTGATGGGTGCTGGATATAAAGGTCGTGTCGCCGCAGATTTCGTGGCCAACGCCACCTCCATCTCGCCCGCTCTGACATCTGCCAGCTCGTGCGATCTGCCCAGGACCAATATATCATCTAGCGAGATGCCGGGCTGTCGTAATATCAATTTACGCAACTCCAGCGACTTGCAACCTACGATGAGCTGCGCCCGTGTCTCGAACGTCCGATCCACCCCCACACAGGTGCTCGCCAGCTTTCGCAAACGTGCGAAGAACATGTCCACCGACTCGTCTTCCCTCTGCTTGGCCTGGCGGAGTTTGAAATGCTCGAAATCCGGGTTGACCTGCGGGTCAAAGTGGCGGTTCAAGGCTCTGACCGCCTTTTCGTAGTTATTTCCATCCCCCGTATCCGGTAAATCTTGGAATAGGTCGTACAGCTCGTCGCCTCCCATCAAAAGCATGGTGGACCTCTTCACCGCGTTGTCCGTCTCCCTGGTGGCCACAAAGTAATTTTCGAGCTGGCCTATCCACTTTCGCCACCGCGGGGCAGCTGTCGCCGGGTCCGCCAGCTGGCTGAACTCTGGCAGGGCCTTCACTGCCATGCGGCCTGGTCTCACTCCCACCGCTCCTGCCTCCGCAGGTGCCGCCACCTGTGGCGTAGTCATGATTGCGCCGCCCTGCCTCCAACCCACTGGGGTGCTTGGCGCTCCTGCACGCGACGTCTGGGCCTCTTGCTCTTGTTGCATGGCCACGCTCCCTGCCCCGTGTGCTGTGTTTCCCTTCGCTTCCACTCCTCTGCCGGGATCCTGTATCACGCAGACGGGTCCCACTGCCACCTCTCAACACTCGCGGGTGATTGCCAGGACGCACTGCTCCCCCCCACACTCCTTGTGTGGCCTCCGATGGTACAGGGGGTCAAACCCTCGCTCGCTGGAGGCCGCACGTGTATGGCAGGCCCCTCACTGGGCCGCGCGCCCGCCCCGGGTGCACCGCACGCTCCTGCCTCGCTCCAGTGCGCTCTTCTGCCAGCCGCTCCCGCGCGCTGACACACAGGCTGCCGCTGTCTCCTCCGACCGTGCTTCAGCGTGACTACGCGCCCGGTCCTCCAGCGCCTGCACTTTGCGCACTTGTGCTCCCCCCACGCGGCCACCTTACTGCGCTCTTCAGCCGTTCTCCGGCACCGGGGGTCTCCGCTTCCCCGCGCTCGCGCTCAGCGGCCGCCGGCAGAGCTGCCGCGCTGCCCACCCGAGCTGCGTGTGAGCACGCGTAGGCTCTTTCACTCCTTCGTCGCCAGTGTGATGTTCGGGGAACACCAGGGAGCTAGTGGGGCCGGTACCTGGGCATGCGGTTGGGGGCTACAACCGACGGCTGGGGGTACAGACGGGGTTGGCCTAACTTTAGCGGCGGAACAGAAATAAGGGGACGACTACTCTCGGTGCTAGTTCACGCCGTCAGCCACGTGTGCTGACGTCGTCGTTTATTATATACCCCCTGGTCCGACCCCGGCCCAGGGGGATGCAAGTGCAACATTGTTGTGTCGTGGCCGGGTGGCTCACTACATCGTCCAGTATTTGTAAAGCGCGAACAATTACCCGAAGGTGTCAAGGCGCTGGGGGCCGTCGGGAAGATTAAGCGAGCTATTGCCCAGAGTCACATGATGCTGGGCTGATCTGCCGCCGGAGCCGGGGATCGAACCGTGAGCCCCCGGGTTCCAGAGTCAGTCGCCCTGGCCGCTGCGCCACACCTCTTCCACTTAAGCCCTTCCACTCTAGATACTCTACTCCTTACTACATACGCTATCTTGGGCACCCTGGCACCTTGTGATGTTACAAGAAGCTTCCTGTAGTAGAGGTGCAGCGGGTGCGGTAGCACCGGGCAGGCCGCCTCTCGCACAGGGGAAGCAGTGACGGCCCTGCAATACTCCTTCCGGTGTTTATCACGGCCTTTTCCAGTGTGAAGAAGCTTGCAGTGCTGGGGGGCATGTGTGCCATAGTGGGGGGGCTCACCAGCACTGCAGGCTTTTGCAGTTCGATATTGGGGTCATCTGAATGCATAAAGCTCGCACTGGTGAGCCCCGGCCCTCGGCCATCACTGCTCCACCGAAGGCGGCTTGGAGGCGCGAGAGGTCGGAGAATGCCCATTAAAGCTCGGCTTGGTGTTTGTATTGGGAGGCCTAGCGGGCCTCGGGCCGAGCCAGACATGGGGCTCAAGCCTTGCTGGAGACTTTAGCGGCAGCCCGCCTCTTCCGAGGGGCGCTAGAGTCCGCAGGCCTAGAGTCCCTGGCGGTCGTTCTGACCCGCATAAGGTCCAGGCTGGGAACAGAACACAGCCATGAACAGTGTTTATTTTGTTTGCAGAGCGCACACTCCAGGACTTAATGTCACTTTCCGACGGTGCTTCTCGCCCCAGTGAAAGGTACTTTCATGGAAAAGTACAGCGGTTCCGCCTGCAGCGTCTGAGCTGACAGGCCTTTGATTCTTGGCGCTGTTTGCACATTCCTTCTAGTGACCTCACCTTATGTGCACCATTCACCATGCGCCGTCCTGATGGGCTGACATGCTGCACACTCGGGCGTGCGCGCTGAGATTTACTGTCACCTGGGAGCACAGAGAGCCCTTCACCTGGGAGCGCGGAGAGCCCTTCACCTGGGGCACGGTGAGCCCATCACACGGGGGCACGGAGAGCCCATCACACGAGGGCACGGAGAGCCCATCACACGGGGGCACGGTGAGCCTATCACACGGGGGTACGGTGAGCCTATCACATGGGGGCACGGAGAGCCCGTCACATGGGGGTACGGAGAGCCCGTCACATGGGGCACGGAGAGCCCATCACATGAGGCACGGAGAGCCCGTCACATGGGGGCACGGTGAGCCCATCACACGGGGGCACGGAGACCCCATCACACGAGGGCACGGTGAGCCCATCACATGGGGCACGGCGAGCCCATCACATGGGGCACGGCGAGCCCATCACATGGGGGTACGGTGAGCCCATCACATGGGGCACGGCGAGCCCATCACATGGGGGTACGGTGAGCCTATCACATGGGGGCACGGAGAGCCCGTCACATGGGGGTACGGAGAGCCCGTCACATGGGGCACGGAGAGCCCGTCACATGGGGCCGGAGAGCCCGTCACATGGGGCACCGAGAGCCTATCACATGGGGGCACGGTGAGCCCATCACATGAGGCACGGAGAGCCCGTCACATGGGGCACCGAGAGCCTATCACATGGGGGTACAGTGAGCCTATCACATAAGGGTACGGCGAGCCTATCACATGAGGGTACGGCGAGCCTATCAAATATAGGTACGGCGAGCCTATCACATATGGGTACGGCGAGCCTATCACATATGGGTACGGTGAGCCTATCACATGGGGGTACAGTGAGCCTATCACATGGGGGTACGGTGAGCCTATCACCTGGGAGCACGGACAGCCTATCACATGGGGGTACGGTGAGCCCATCACATGGGGCATGGAGAGCCCGTCACATGGGGCACCGAGAGACTATCACATGGGGGTACGGCGAGCCTATCATGAGGGTACAGCGAGCCTATCACATGGGGGTACGGTGAGCCTATCACATGGGGGTACGGTGAGCCTATCACATGGGGGTACAGTGAGCCTATCACATGGGGGTACGGTGAGCCTATCACCTGGGAGCACGGACAGCCTATCACATGGGGGTATGGTGAGCCTATCACATACTGGCACGGTGAGCCTATCACATGAGGGTACGGTGAGCCTATCACATGGGGGTACGGTGAGCCTATCACATGGGGGCATGGGGAACCGATCACATGGGGGCATGGTGAACCGATCACATGGGCATGTTGAGCCTATCACAATGGGGCATTTTGGCCCTTTCACATGAAAGCATAGGAACTTATCACATGGCGGCATGTTGAATCTATCACATAGGGACCTGATCAGCCTATCACATGACGGCATGTTCTGCCTATTTTTATTAGCACAGTGTACCTCTCACATGGGAGCTTTGTGCACCTTTCATGTGAGGACATATTGAACCTATTACATGGGAGCATAATGAACCTATCACATGGGAATTCAGTGCACCTTTCGTATGATAGCATAGTGATCCTATCACATGAGAGCACGATTAACCTATCACATGGGGGCATATTGAGCCTATCACATGACAGCATGGAGAACTTATCACGTTGAGCCTATCACATAAGAACTTGGTAAACCTATCACATGGGGCATATTAAGACTATCACATGGCAGCATGGTGAACCTATCACATAGGAGCACGGTGAACCTATCACATGGGGTATGCTGAGCCTATCACATGGCAGCATGGTGAACCTATCACATGGGGTATGCTGAGCCTATCACATAGGAGCATGATGAGCCTATCACATAGGAGCATGATGAGCCTATCACATAGGAGCACAGTGAACCTATCACATGGGGCATGCTTAACCTATCACATAGGAGCACGGTGAACCTATCACATGGGGCATGCTGAGCCTATCACATAGGAGCATGATGAGCCTATCACATGGGGCATATTGAGACTATCACATGGCAGCATGGTGAACCTATCACATAGGAGCACGGTGAACCTATCACATGGGGTATGCTGAGCCTATCACATAGGAGCATGATGAGCCTATCACATGGGGCATGCTGAGCCTATCACATAGGAGCACGGTGAACCTATTACATGGGGCAAGCTGAGCCTATCACATAGGAGCATGATCAGCCCATCACATGGGGCATGCTGAGCCTATCACATAGGAGCACAGTCAACCTATCACATGGGGCATGCTGAGCCTATCACATAGGAGCATGATGTGCCTATCACATGGGGCATGCTGAGTCTATCACATAGGAGCACGGTCAACCTATCACATGGGGCATGCTGAGCCTATCACATAGGAGCACGGTCAACCTATCACATGGGGCATGCAGAGCCTATCACATAGGAGCATGATGAACCTATCACATGGGGCATGCTGAGCCTATCACATAGGAGCACGGTGAACCTATCACATGGGGCATGCTGAACCTATCACATAGGAGCACAGTGAACTTATCACACGGGGCATGCTGAGCCTATCACATAGGAGCATGATGAGCCTATCACATAGGAGCATGATGAGCCTATCACATGGGGCATGCTGAGCCTATCACATAGGAGCACGGTGAACCTATCACACGGGGGCAGTGTTAACCTCCCACATAGCTGCACGGCGCTGGGGAGTTGACAGTGAGTCGCCAGACGCAGCCGTGCAGTTGTCACGTGGTGTAATTTCCAACATTGATGGGATGGGCCCCTTGGGTCGTGTGCTGTCTAACCGCTTAAGGTAGAAAGGTGCCACACAACACGTGACAGCACATACCCTACATTGGTTAATACATCGGGTTGTCCAAAGTGGCAAGTTAATGGCAGCCTCACACTAGCGCCTCTTGATCACTGGCACGTTTGTGGAACACCCACACATCTCTGGGGCCAAGACCCCAGGGGTCCATAGTGGGGCTGCTGTCGATACCACCTGCTCAAAACATCCCTATCTCCACAGCACAACTCAGCAACGCCTGCCTTTCTCACCGCCACTAGGGTATCACTACTCCAGCAGGCTCCACTTCATGCACCCCAGGCAACCAACCGCCTACACCCCCACTACAACAAAAGGAAAAACTAACACCAACCCAGGTACCACTTCATGCACTCCAGGCAGCCAACCGCCTACACCCCCACTACAACAAAAGGAAAAACTAACACCAACCCAGGTACCACTTCATGCACTCCAGGCAACCAACCGCCTACACCCCCACTACAACAAAAGGAAAAACTAACACCAACCCAGGTACCACTTCATGCACTCCAGGCAGCCAACCGCCTACACCCCCACTACAACAAAAGACAAAACTAGCAACACTCCAGGTACCACTTCATGCACTCCAAGCAGCCAACCGCCTACACCCCCACTACAAGAAAAGGAAAAACTAACACCAATCCAGGTACCACTTCATGCACTCCAGGCAACCAACCGCCTACACCCCCACTACAACAAAAGGAAAAACTAACACCAACCCAGGTACCACTTCATGCACTCCAGGCAGCCAACCGCCTACACCCCCACTACAACAAAAGGAAAAACTAACACCAACCCAGGTACCACCTCATGCACTCCAGGCAACCAACCGCCTACACCCCCACTACAACAAAAGGAAAAACTAACACCAACCCAGGTACCACTTCATGCACTCCAGGCAGCCAACCGCCTACACCCCCACTACAACAAAAGACAAAACTAGCAACACTCCAGGTACCACTTCATGCACTCCAAGCAGCCAACCGCCTACACCCCCACTACAAGAAAAGGAAAAACTAACACCAATCCAGGTACCACTTCATGCACTCCAGGCAACCAACCGCCTACACCCCCACTACAACAAAAGGAAAGACTAACACCAACCCAGGTACCACTTCATGCACCCCAAACAGCCAACTGCCTACACCCCCACTACAACAAAAGGCAAAACTAGCAACACTCCAGGTACCACTTCATGCACTCCAGGCATCCATCTCCATGCACCCACATTCCAACAAAATGGAAAACTAACACCAACCCAGGTACCACTTCATGCACTCCAAGCAGCCAACCACCTACACCCCCTCTACAACAAAAAGCAAAACTAACACCACCACAAGTACCACTTCATGCACTCCAGGCAACCAACCCCATTCACCTCTATTCCACAATATGTCCAAATTAACTCCACTCCAGATACCTGTTCATGCACTCCAGGCAGCCAACCCCATGCACCCCTTTCTAATCAATGGCCAAACTAACACCACCACAGGCACTGGTTCTGCACTCCTGGCAACCAACCCCGTACACCCCTATTCCACACAATGTCCAAATTAACTCCACCCCAGATACAATTCATGCATTCCAAGCAGCCAACCCCATGCACCCCCTTTCTAACCAACCTAGAATAGTCCTACAGACATCAGAGCGTTTCCATTCAAACCCAGCTCTAAACAAGACTATAAGGAACTCGCATTAAACATTACTCAGATAGTCGGCTGGGTGACTCTGTACCGGACTCTGTTACCCAGACCACAGCTTTGAAATGATTCAAAATGGATCCATTAGGAACCTGATCACTGTCGTAAGTTGATCAAAGCAACATATTTCAGAAAGTTGCTGCCTAACATCGTTGAACCCTTCGAAGCCCCTTCCTCTCACAGCGTCATGCTTTGGAAAGGGTTCAATTGAGGCGGTTGTGACTTTCTCACTTCATCCCTCCTCTCACTTCCTTCGATATTAAATCTCGCCCTCTCTATAGAATATCCTTCTATACGTAGTTCTAACAGATGTTATGAGGTGTTGGCCAATTCTAACACATTACGCCCATCCTCTGCGGCCTGCACCGGCTTCATGTGAGCGTCGGATAAGGGGTCAGGGTTCAAAATGTTTGTCCAAAGCCCACCTTCTTACGAGATCACTACGCTGCATAGCATTAAGTCTTACGCACTGGAGGTGGGTCAGTCCATTTAACAGCTCACCTTCCTTCGAGATCACAGAGCTGTGTAATGTCAAGTCTTATGCACTGGAGGTAGGTTTGTTCGTGCACAGCCAACTTTCCTACGAGATCACAGGGTTGTGTAAAGTCCTATCTTGGGCACTGGAGGTCGGTCTGTTCACAGCTCACCTTCCTTGAAGATCAGTGGGAAGTGTAATGTCAAGTATTGTGTGTAGCGTCTACCACAGCCCTGGAGCATGCAAATGAAATATGCCAAACAGGATATGCAGTCAAATACTTCTTTATTCCTCAACATACACTCACACACTGTGCGTTATCTCATTCTCAACATTAGCCACACTCTAACACATTCCTGCAAATTATGTAGATTCTGTTCAGAGTCCGCCCCAGAACCACGAGGGCCCTAGTGCATATAACAATAATATGCTACGTCTCCCCCTTTGTTAAATAAAAAGTGGTGAACATCACGAAAATCACATTTCTTCAATCAGTTGGCCAGGTGTTCGCACTTATCGGCCGGACAAGGTGATCCGAGATGATCAGACAACGGCAACATAGCCTCAGGTGCTTGAGCCAGACCTGCTGGCAGGGCTGCTTCACACATGGTTTCAGGACTCGACAACTGGCACAGTAGGTGTCTGAAATGTGATGTGTTCCGAGTGATGGATCGTCCAGGACGATGTGCTGTTATCATTTGTCCCTTGCACGCCACTACCTGAGGAGGATCAGTGGCAAAAGGAGTGCCTGTTTTCCATTTTTGTTTCTGTTTAACCAGTACCCAATCTCCTTTGTCAAAATCTGTCTCTTGGGCATGGTGACGCCGATCTGCATACAACTTCATTTTTCTTTTCCGAGTCGCATCAGTGTCTCGAACCTTGTCATCGTTCACTGATCGATCCAGGGTCCATTGGGGTAGTTTTGTTCTGATGGCTCTCCCAAATAGCAAGGTGGCTGGACTCTCACCAGTTGTGGAGTGAGGGGTTGATCGATAGGCCCGGAGGCCCTGGCACAGGGCTTAGCTTAGGTTGATTCCCTCCATGGATGCTCGTTGAATGACACTCTTGAGGGTGCCCATGAATCGTTCGACCACACCATTGGCCTTGGGCCAGAGGGGCGTACTCTTTTGGTGTTTGATGTTGAAAGAGACAAGAAATTCTTTGAGCTCTTTGCTGTTAAAGGGCGGGCCTTTATCAGATTTGAAGATTTCGGGGATGCCCCACATTGCAAAGCTGTCATCAAGCCTTTCTATGACTTTGTCATGGGTTGTCGAAGATAGGTCTTCCATCAAAGGAAAACGTGAAGACTTGTCTATGACTACCATGAGATGATGTCCATTTCCTAAAGGCCCAAAAAAGTCAACTGCAACCCTCTCCCAACCATGGGCAGGAAGGTTAGACATTGACACAGGGTGTTAGGAGACAAACAATTGCAATTGTGTCATGCCTTCATTTCCTTCTCAACTCGCTCATCTAGTCGAGGGAAGCACACTCGATCTCTTAAGCCTCTCTTGGTGGCCACAATACCACGGTGTCCTTCATGGGTCAGCTCGATGACCCGCTGTCTTAGGCTTCCAGGTCTGATGATTCATGAGCCTTACAGTATTACACCTTCTTGGGTGACTGCTAACTCATCCTGTATATTTTTGAACTTTTGGAATTCAACATCATCGGCAAGGGGCCGGGTACTTCTCCTCCATGATTGCGTGGTAATAAGTTCTTTGATTACGGTCATGTCTTTATCCTCATTGGTGGCAGCAATGATTTGTTCCACAGACAGAGCCGCTGGCGTGCTGGATCTCACGGTAAAGTTGAGATAGGCTTCAGCTGTCTTGGATGTCGAACTGTAAAGATGTAGCGGCTCTCGTGAAAAGTAATCTGCTGGGTTTTGATCCTTCCCTTGTTTGTGCACGAACTCATAGTCGTACTCTTGCAGTCCCAACCCCCACCTCTCGATGCGAGGGGGCATCTTAGCCTTTGGGTTACCAAAAATTGTAAGCAATGTCTGGTGGTCTGTGATGACAGTGAATTGTTTTCCATAGAGGAATACATGAAAATGTTTGCAGGCCCACCCCACAGCCAGACACCCCAACACATCCCAGCATATGGCGTAGTTCCTGTTCAGAATCCGCCCCAGAACCATGAGGTTCCTAGTGCGTATAACATCAATATGCTGCATTGTGCACTGGAGATAGGGTCGTCCATACACAGCCCACCTTCCTACGAGATCACAGGGTTGTGTAAGGTCATGCATTGGGGTTTGGAGGGGATGTTTGCCCAACGTGCTGGTCGTTCTTTGTCGGCTGCACCTTCGAGGCTTCGGAATCATATTCTGCTGGTGGTGGGAACCTCTCCAGTTGTCCGCTTCCCACCAGCCGTGCATGACTGCTCCTTACACCTGCCAATTATACTTATTCCTAACAACTCCAAGTGTTTCCCTTGCTTTGCCGTATAGATTGCACCCTCAGTTGGCAGTCCGCTTGTACAAAGGAATTTGATGTTTTTTCCAGTCACACTCCGGCAGCCAGCAATCTGCTCACCTTGGGGTATAGTATTAACCATTCACATGCCCCACTTCGCAAAATGGAGTCCACGGTTAGAGGCATCCAAAACGCAAGTGCCTTCCACCATCGCAGGCCCAAAAGATGTAATGAAGGCTTTGGCGGAGTGTAGCATGCCTCGCTACTACCGGCCTGACAAGATATGGTAAACTCCCAGATCGTATGTCCTTGTGCATTGTGGGAAGGAACCCCTAGGACCAAGTAGAAGGCCGTTGTCTCAAGTGTTTGCCGCCTTTGCCATCTTCCTCCCTAGTGCAGTTCATTCGATGGGAGAAGAAACTCCCCTCTTGGGCCAATATGGCGACCCATCAAACTTTGAGACTTCCATCTTTCATCGTCCATTTTTATTTCATCTTCCATTTGAACTTTCATCTGCAGTCATCTTTAAAATATCAGACTTTTGTTTAACATTAGTGTTAAATAGGGAGCTAAGATAGGTCCAGAAGGTACAGAACCGGTGGCAGCGAGAAGTTCTTACAATCAGAGGATGTACATGATTTAGCAGCTGCTCTAAATCTCTCTAAAAAAGGAATTAAAGATCTTGGTAAAACAGGCGTGACAACAACAGGCTATGAATATATGGATCTAAAACAGTCTGTGGCGCTTAGAAGACCCTCTGGGATGAAGACGGCGCTTTTCCGTATATTTCAGAGCTGCCTGATTAGGGTTGGGGGAAGGCATTTGAAAATTTGGGATGGGAATACATCCATTCTATGCAATGTCAAGTCTTCTCAAACAAAATAAAGGCGACCCAAGTTGGTGCAGGATTAGAGGGAAATGCGCGATAACTCAGATTTTACTTGATTGAATTTATGGCCCCATATTTTAAAACCAGTCTTTATAAAATATTGTATCAAATATCATAGAGTGGCCCAAAAAAGAACTGAGTAACAAGAACTTTTAGACGTTGTTTGAGCTCTGAGTCGTTTTTAAAATTCGTAGAGAATTCAGAATTGTAATAGCATGGTATGTTATTAGATGTTCCAGTTAATAATGTTTTATTGCGTGTTTTTGTTTACTTTTTGTATAGTCGCGTTAATATGGACAAATTCGAAGTCTCGCATTCTATTGATGTTTCACAGACTAGGGTCTAAATGAACAAAATTTCAATTTCCCTCGTCATTCTGCTGCACTTTGCAAAATAAAGAGCTTCTTGTGCCTTAAGTATTAGAGGTAGTCCAGTTTACTTTTACGGCTTTTATTTAATGTAGAAAGATTGCAGGCCGAGCCAGCCCTGCCACGGATTCGGACCATCTACCTGCAGGCCTTGCACATTGTCTCAGGAGGCGACACTCAACCCACCCAGCTATCTTCACCTCTGATAGTTTATACGTCAGTGCGAGGCTCGCATCTGCAGGTCTTGGGCCCGCGGCGCAAGCACTGGTAAAGTGCACTGTGTTGCCAGAGATCTTTCAACAACTTAAAACGAATGCACCGACGTCGGAATGCGGCAGGTTACAAAAACCTGAATTATCGCTGTTTTGGTTCGGTCCAGCAGAGCTTTAAGGACAGCTGGGCGTGCCCCGGGGGTACAAGTGAGGCCACATTCCCTGGGAAGGTGCAGGGTGCTGAGAGATGGGGTCAGCATCACTGCAGGAATGCCTGCATCCGGCCACATCAAAGGAAGGGTGATTGACAGCTGAGCGCCGGTGACGTCAGAGTGGTCGCCTTAGCAGAGTGGCCCTTCGAGGCGCATCACTCGCCAGGTAGGGAGCCAAGGACGCGGGGCGTGGGGTCAAGCTTGCCTGTTACAAGTGGTCGCCAGGGGCACGGTCTGCCTCGGATCCTACTCTGAGGGGGCTCCTGGTGGTGTCTGTCTTTGAGTAGAGCATGGATCCTCGGAGTAGTACATTCTGACGCCCCGCCCTGTAAGGTTTGAGTTGGTGCATTACTGCTTTCATATTACAATAGGAGGCGTTGAGGGCCCCCCCTGGAGCCGTGTGGTTTTCATCCTCTCTGAGCAGGTGGGTAAAATGGGTTTAATTTAAAACAAGACGTTGAATGAACCGTTAAGATGCAGTAGCTACATTTTTATTGCTGCAGGAAATTGACAAAACGTGCACCCTGAGTATGTATTTTTCGTCAGGCGCCCCGGGGGAACCTTAACATTTAAGGGACCCGGTTGGGAGAACTGAGGGGTGATCTATCCAGAGTACACGCTCAGGTGGGGGCGGAGCATCACGGATTGTAGGCGTGTGTGGACTCCCCGCATTATTTGTAGATCGCCCATGCACTGATGCACTGCAGAGAGGGGCGCAGAGATAGGAGTCACTCTGGAATAGACACATTAAGACACGCTCTCACTCTGCGTATAGACGCATTAAGACACGCTCTCACTCTGCGTATAGACGCATAAAGACACGCTCTCACTCTGCGTATAGACGCGTAAAGACACGCTCTCACTCTGCGTATAGACGCATAAAGACACGCTCTCACTCTGCGTATAGACGCATAAAGACACGCTCTCACTCTGCGTATAGACGCATTAAGACACGCTCTCACTCTGCGCATAGACGCATAAAGACACGCTCTCACTCTGCGTATAGATGCATAAAGACACGCTCTCACTCTGCGTATAGACGCATTAAGACATGCTCTCACTCTGCGCATAGACGCATAAAGACATGCTCTCACTCTGGAATAGACACATTAAGACATGCTCTCACTCTGCGTATAGACGCATTAAGACACGCTCTCACTCTGCGTATAGACGCATTAAGACATGCTCTCACTCTGTGGATAGACGCATAAAGACATGCTCTCACTCTGGAATAGACACATTAAGACATGCTCTCACTCTGCGTATAGACGCATTAAGACACGCTCTCACTCTGCGTATAGACACATTAAGACATGCTCTCACTCTGGAATAGACACATTAAGACATGCTCTCACTCTGTGGATAGACGCATTAAGACATGCTCTCACTCTGTGGATAGACGCATTAAGACATGCTCTCACTCTGGAATAGACACATTAAGACATGCTCTCACTCTGCGTATAGACGCATTAAGACACGCTCTCACTCTGCGTATAGACGCATTAAGACATGCTCTCACTCTGCGCATAGACGCATAAAGACATGTTCTCACTCTGCGTATAGACGCATTAAGACACGCTCTCACTCTGCGGATAGACGCATTAAGACATGCTCTCACTCTGTGGATAGACGCATTAAGACATGCTCTCACTCTGGAATAGACACATTAAGACATGCTCTCACTCTGCGGATAGACGCATTAAGACATGCTCTCACTCTGTGGATAGACGCATTAAGACATGCTCTCACTCTGGAATAGACACATTAAGACATGCTCTCACTCTGCGTATAGACGTATTAAGACACGCTCTCACTCTGCGTATAGACGCATTAAGACATGCTCTCACTCTGCGCATAGACGCATAAAGACATGTTCTCACTCTGCGTATAGACGCATTAAGACACGCTCTCACTCTGCGTATAGACGCATAAAGACAAGCTCTCACTCTGCGGATAGACGCATTAAGACATGCTCTCACTCTGCGTATAGACGCATAAAGACATGCTCTCACTCTGCGGATAGCGCATAAAGACATGTTCTCACTCTGCGTATAGACGCATTAAGACACGCTCTCACTCTGCATATAGACGCATAAAGACATGCTCTCACTCTGCGGATAGACGCATTAAGACATGCTCTCACTCTGCGTATAGACGCATAAAGACATGCTCTCACTCTGCGGATAGCGCATAAAGACATGCTCTCACTCTGCGGATAGACGCATAAAGACATGCTCTCACTCTGCGGATAGACGCATTAAGACATGCTCTCACTCTGCGTATAGACGCATAAAGACATGCTCTCACTCTGCGTATAGACGCATTAAGACATGCTCTCACTCTGCGCATAGACGCATTAAGACATGCTCTCACTCTGCGCATAGACGCATAAAGACATGCTCTCACTCTGCGCATAGACGCATAAAGACGCGCTCTCACTCTGCGCATAGACGCATAAAGACACGCTCTCACTCTGCGCATAGACGCATAAAGACATGCTCTCACTCTGCGTATAGACGCATTAAGACACGCTCTCAGTCTGCGGATAGACGCATAAAGACACGCTCTCACTCTGCGCATAGACGCATAAAGACATGCTCTCACTCTGCGTATAGACGCATTAAGACATGCTCTCACTTTGCAGATAGACGCATTAAGACATGCTCTCACTCTGCGTATAGACGCATTAAGACATGCCCTCACTCTGCGTATAGACGCATTAAGACATGCCCTCACTCTGCGGATAGACGCATAAAGACATGCTCTCACTCTGCGCATAGACGCATAAAGACATGCTCTCACTCTGCGTATAGACGCATTAAGACATGCTCTCACTTTGCAGATAGACGCATTAAGACATGCCCTCACTCTGCGGATAGACGCATAAAGACATGCTCTCACTCTGCGCATAGACTCATAAAGACATGCTCTCACTCTGCGTATAGACACATTAAGACATGCTCTCACTTTGCAAATAGACGCATTAAGACATGCTTTCACTCTGCGTATAGACGCATTAAGACATGCTCTCACTCTGCGTATAGACGCATTAAGACATGCCCTCACTCTGCGGATAGACGCATAAAGACATGCTCTCACTCTGCGCATAGACTCATAAAGACATGCTCTCACTCTGCGTATAGACACATTAAGACATGCTCTCACTTTGCAGATAGACGCATTAAGACATGCTCTCACTCTGCGTATAGACGCATTAAGACATGCTCTCACTCTGCGTATAGACGCATTAAGACATGCCCTCACTCTGCGGATAGACGCATAAAGACATGCCCTCACTCTGCGCATAGACTCATAAAGACATGCTCTCACTCTGCGTATAGACACATTAAGAC
Organism: Calotriton arnoldi; assembly: GCA_963921515.1. Lineage (NCBI taxonomy): Eukaryota > Metazoa > Chordata > Amphibia > Caudata > Salamandridae > Calotriton > Calotriton arnoldi. Next base: position 3,795,017 of record CAWUFW010000236.1, on the reverse strand, counting down.
ATGCTCTCACTCTGCGTATAGACACATTAAGACATGCTCTCACTCTGCGGATAGACGCATTAAGACATGCCCTCACTCTGCGTATAGACGCATTAAGACATGCTCTCACTCTGCGCATAGACTCATAAAGACATGCTCTCACTCTGCGCATAGACTCATAAAGACATGCTCTCACTCTGCGTATAGACACATTAAGACATGCTCTCACTTTGCAGATAGACGCATTAAGACATGCTCTCACTCTGCGTATAGACGCATTAAGACATGCTCTCACTCTGCGTATAGACGCATTAAGACACGCTCTCACTTTGCAGATAGACGCATTAAGACATGCTCTCACTCTGCGTATAGACGCATTAAGACATGCTCTCACTCTGCGTATAGACGCATTAAGACATGCTCTCACTTTGCAGATAGACGCATTAAGACATGCTCTCACTCTGGAATAGACACATTAAGACATGCCCTCACTCTGCGTATAGACGCATTAAGACACGCTCTCACTCTGCGTATAGACGCATTAAGACATGCTCTCACTCTGCGCATAGACTCATAAAGACATGCTCTCACTCTGCGTATAGACACATTAAGACATGCTCTCACTTTGCAGATAGACGCATTAAGACATGCTCTCACTCTGCGTATAGACGCATTAAGACATGCTCTCACTCTGCGTATAGACGCATTAAGACACGCTCTCACTTTGCAGATAGACGCATTAAGACATGCTCTCACTCTGCGTATAGACGCATTAAGACATGCTCTCACTCTGCGTATAGACGCATTAAGACATGCTCTCACTTTGCAGATAGACGCATTAAGACATGCTCTCACTCTGGAATAGACACATTAAGACATGCCCTCACTCTGCGTATAGACGCATTAAGACATGCCCTCACTCTGCGGATAGACGCATTAAGACATGCTCTCACTCTGCGTATAGACGCATTAAGACATGCTCTCACTTTGCAGATAGACGCATTAAGACATGCTCTCACTCTGCGTATAGACGCATAAAGACATGCTCTCACTCTGCGGATAGCGCATAAAGACATGCTCTCACTCTGCGGATAGACGCATAAAGACATGCTCTCACTCTGCGGATAGACGCATTAAGACATGCTCTCACTCTGCGTATAGACGCATAAAGACATGCTCTCACTCTGCGTATAGACGCATTAAGACATGCTCTCACTCTGCGCATAGACGCATTAAGACATGCTCTCACTCTGCGCATAGACGCATAAAGACATGCTCTCACTCTGCGCATAGACGCATAAAGACGCGCTCTCACTCTGCGCATAGACGCATAAAGACACGCTCTCACTCTGCGCATAGACGCATAAAGACATGCTCTCACTCTGCGTATAGACGCATTAAGACACGCTCTCAGTCTGCGGATAGACGCATAAAGACACGCTCTCACTCTGCGCATAGACGCATAAAGACATGCTCTCACTCTGCGTATAGACGCATTAAGACATGCTCTCACTTTGCAGATAGACGCATTAAGACATGCTCTCACTCTGCGTATAGACACATTAAGACATGCCCTCACTCTGCGTATAGACGCATTAAGACATGCCCTCACTCTGCGTATAGACGCATAAAGACATGCTCTCACTCTGCGCATAGACGCATAAAGACATGCTCTCACTCTGCGTATAGACGCATTAAGACATGCTCTCACTTTGCAGATAGACACATTAAGACATGCCCTCACTCTGCGGATAGACGCATAAAGACATGCTCTCACTCTGCGCATAGACTCATAAAGACATGCTCTCACTCTGCGTATAGACACATTAAGACATGCTCTCACTTTGCAAATAGACGCATTAAGACATGCTTTCACTCTGCGTATAGACGCATTAAGACATGCTCTCACTCTGCGTATAGACGCATTAAGACATGCCCTCACTCTGCGGATAGACGCATAAAGACATGCTCTCACTCTGCGGATAGACTCATAAAGACATGCTCTCACTCTGCGTATAGACACATTAAGACATGCTCTCACTTTGCAGATAGACGCATTAAGACATGCTCTCACTCTGCGTACAGACGCATTAAGACATGCTCTCACTCTGCGTATAGACGCATTAAGACATGCCCTCACTCTGCGGATAGACGCATAAAGACATGCCCTCACTCTGCGCATAGACTCATAAAGACATGCTCTCACTCTGCGTATAGACACATTAAGACATGCTCTCACTCTGCGTATAGACACATTAAGAGATGCTCTCACTCTGCGGATAGACGCATTAAGACATGCCCTCACTCTGCGTATAGACGCATTAAGACATGCTCTCACTCTGCGCATAGACTCATAAAGACATGCTCTCACTCTGCGCATAGACTCATAAAGACATGCTCTCACTCTGCGTATAGACACATTAAGACATGCTCTCACTTTGCAGATAGACGCATTAAGACATGCTCTCACTCTGCGTATAGACGCATTAAGACATGCTCTCACTCTGCGTATAGACGCATTAAGACACGCTCTCACTTTGCAGATAGACGCATTAAGACATGCTCTCACTCTGCGTATAGACGCATTAAGACATGCTCTCACTCTGCGTATAGACGCATTAAGACATGCTCTCACTTTGCAGATAGACGCATTAAGACATGCTCTCACTCTGGAATAGACACATTAAGACATGCCCTCACTCTGCGTATAGACGCATTAAGACACGCTCTCACTCTGCGTATAGACGCATTAAGACATGCTCTCACTCTGCGCATAGACTCATAAAGACATGCTCTCACTCTGCGTATAGACACATTAAGACATGCTCTCACTTTGCAGATAGACGCATTAAGACATGCTCTCACTCTGCGTATAGACGCATTAAGACATGCTCTCACTCTGCGTATAGACGCATTAAGACACGCTCTCACTTTGCAGATAGACGCATTAAGACATGCTCTCACTCTGCGTATAGACACATTAAGACATGCTCTCACTCTGCGTATAGACGCATTAAGACATGCTCTCACTTTGCAGATAGACGCATTAAGACATGCTCTCACTCTGGAATAGACACATTAAGACATGCCCTCACTCTGCGTATAGACGCATTAAGACACGCTCTCACTCTGCGTATAGACGCATTAAGACATGCTCTCACTCTGGAATAGACGCATTAAGACATGCTCTCACTTTGCAGATAGACGCATTAAGACATGCTCTCACTCTGGAATAGACACATTAAGACATGCCCTCACTCTGCGTATAGACGCATTAAGACATGCCCTCACTCTGCGGATAGACGCATTAAGACATGCTCTCACTCTGCGTATAGACGCATTAAGACATGCTCTCACTTTGCAGATAGACGCATTAAGACATGCTCTCACTCTGCGTATAGACGCATTAAGACATGCTCTCACTTTGCAGATAGACGCATTAAGACATGCTCTCACTCTGCGTATAGACGCATTAAGACATGCTCTCACTCTGCGTATAGACGCATTAAGACATGCTCTCACTCTGCGGATAGACGCGGTGACCCCCAAGGCAGGGTCATTCAGTTCCCCTCAGAGTAAACTCTCAGACAGGCTCCTCTCTACAGCGATAACTTGCAGCTGGAACCAGCGTCAGATTCCGGTAGCAGCTGGTGGGGGTGAGTAGTTTATACCGGAAGAGTGACTGGTCATTCACTCAAAGACAGACAAGCTTATAAACACGCGCTAAGGCAGCTATTACCCTCCGGAAGCTATAGTATGGAATATATACTAGTGCAGGCCCCGGAAGCCAGATGGAGCGTATACACGCGAAAAGATCATAGGGTCGTTAAGCATACTAAGCTGACAATCTTTTCACGCCAATAGATACATCTGGTGACTAAGTGACCAACAAACTGCCTTTCTGTAGCACACACCACCCTGATCAGTGTCTCGTGGCGCTTTGTAGGCTTGCTTAGATTCGAAGGGCACAGAGAGTGTGACGCAGAAACGGAAGCAGGCGGGCACTGCCCACGTGTTTGCCTGTGTTGGGTGACCGCAGGGCAATAGGAGCTATTGGACTGACTGCAGATGCTGTCGGGCATTAATAGCTGTTATTTGCCGTTTCTCCTCAGTTCCTGCTCTGGATTTCCGCTCGGACCAGTAATTGTGTGACAGACACTTAACAACAGTTAACGCCCTGAGCCGAGGGCAAAAATGTGTATTCTTTTTGTTGTCATTAATATTATTGTTACTATCTTTCGATTTTTTAGGCCTGGCCTTTGAGCCCAGACTCAAACTGAGATCAGACTATTGCTTGTTTAAAAAAAATCACCCGTAATATACACAAGCAGAGGTGTTTCTGGTCAGCAGTCTTCGGTCATTGGTCAGTTAAATTGTCATTCATATCTTCTTCCGCCCACTACAGAATACAGCATGGGGCCCAGCCCTCTTTACCCATTGGCTCCCTTCACTTTGAGTGACGGCACAAAGCCTGTTCACATTGTTCACACCCACCTAAAAGGTGACAAATCTGGTTCATAGTGTGTTTTGTTTTATTTATTTTTTACTTTACTTTTATATACCGCTATTTATTTTGGCCACACTTTGGATGCCCAGTATAAGGTGATTTACTTTATTTCTCCTCTTGAAGTTTGCTGCTGCAAAGTGTTTAACTGACATTGCGCAATTATAGCTGCCTGTAATTTGTGTTTGGACCGTTGGTGATTTACTCTTGTCTTCTTCAAAAATAGTAATAATAATAAACTGCATGGCACAATTCATAGGCTTGTTATTTAAAAAAATAATCATTAGTGAAAAGGCCACATCAGTGAGTGTTTTAATTTTAACTTTTTATTGTGAGTATATGGCAGCCATGTTTAGGTGTAATGAGCACCCATCAATTTGCCAAGACCAGACCTATTGAATTTGCCAATGCTTATTTTTTTTGTTTACTATGGACAGTGGGCACACTGGGCTCCTGCCATACCTTACATTGGAGCGTGCTTTACTATGTATAGTGTTTGCTTCTGGGACACTTCAGCGGGTGCGACGTGCCATGCTGCTGGTGTTCTGGCCAATGGCAGGGCATGGAGCAAAGCTTGGAGGAAGGCGTCCCTTGTTAGGCTTAAACACAGTGGCTAATTTACCTGCCTGTAGAAAGAAGGTATTTCTATTCTTCGCGCTGGTCTATTATGTTCAGTTTTTATATTTTTTCTGCCCCTAAGCAGTTTTCTCTAATAATTCCCTTAGATCCATTTCAAGCAGTGTCTCTTTACTGAATGTTGGCACATGGTGATTGAACTCCCTGACTCTTATGATCCATATTTTGCCGCCTGAGGTTTCATCCTTCTGTTCTGTATCCTGCTAAGGTGCTGTCCTTTTAATCTTTTTGACACTTTCCTGCCTCAGGCCCTGAATCTTAGAGCATTTAAAGGGATTTCCTAACTTGCTGAAGGATCAGCGGAGCTTGTTTTAGGCAGAGTAACAAGCATATTCCTTTTTGTGTCACTGTTCGCAAATCTAAAGTCTTTTATACATGCAAAGCATGATTGATAACAGTGTTGCATTTGAAAATAGCTTTCATGACAGCAGCTTTCTTAGAGATTGTTGACGAGCTGCGTTGAGTTTCACCATTACAGTGGATTGCATACAGATTGTTGACGAGCTGCGTTGAGTTTCACCATTACAGTAGATTGCATACAGATTTTTGGTGAGCTGCATAGTTTCACCATTACAGTAGACTGCATACAGATTGTTGGTGAGCTGCATAGTTTCACCATTACAGTAGACTGCATACAGATTGTTGGTGAGCTGCATAGTTTCACCATTACAGTAGACTGCATACAGATTGTTGGTGAGCTGCATAGTTTCACCATTACAGTAGACTGCATACAGATTGTTGGTGAGCTGCATAGTTTCACCATTACAGTAGACTGCATACAGATTGTTGGTGAGCTGCATTGAGTTTCACCATTACAGTAGATTGCATAGAGATTGTTGGTGAGCTGCGTTGAGTTTCACCATTACAGTAGACTGCATACAGATTGTTGGTGAGCTGCATAGTTTCACCATTACAGTAGACTGCGTACAGATTGTTGGTGAGCTGCATTGAGTTTCACCATTACAGTAGATTGCATAGAGATTGTTGGTGAGCTGCATTGAGTTTCACCATTACAGTAGATTGCATAGAGATTGTTGGTGAGCTGCATTGAGTTTCACCATTACAGTAGATTGCATACAGATTGTTGGTGAGCCACAGTGAGTTTCACCATTACAGTAGATTTCACAGATTGTTGGTGAGCCACAGTGAGTTTCACCATTACAGTAGATTTCACAGATTGTTGGTGAGCTGCGTTGTGTTTCACCATTACAGTAGATTGCATACAGAGTGTTGGTGACCTGCATAGTTTCACCATTACAGTACACTGCACACAGATTGTTGGTGAGCTGCGTTGAGTTTCATCATTACAGTAGATTGCAAGCACATTGTTGGTGAACTGCGTTGAGTTTCAGCATTACGGTAGACTGCATACAGATTGGTGAGCTGTGTTGAGTTTCACCATTACAGTAGACTGCATACAGCTTGTTGGTGAGCTGCGTTGAGATTCACCATTACAGTAGACTGCATACAGATTGTTGGTGAGCTGCGTTGAGTTTCACCATTACAGTAGATTGCATACAGATTGTTGGTGAGCTGTGTTGAGCTGTGTTGAATTTCCCCATTACGGTAGACTGCATACAGATTGTTGGTGAGCTGCATTGAGTTTCACCATTACAGTAGACTGCATACAGATTGTTGGTGAGCTGCATTAAGTTTCACCATTACAGTAGACTGCATACAGATTGTTGGTGAGCTGTGTTGAGTTTCACCATTAGAATAGACTGCATACAGATTGTTGGTGAGCTGCGTTGAGTTTCACCATTACAGTAGACTGCATACAGATTGTTGGTGAGCTGCATTGAGTTTCACCATTACAGTAGATTGCATACAGATTGTTGGTGAGCTGTGTTGAGCTGCATAGTGTTTCACCATTACAGTAGACTGCATACAGATTGCTGGTGAGCTGCGTTGAGTTTGACCATTACAGTAGACTGCATACAGATTTTTGGTGAGCTGCGTTGAGTTTCACCATTACAGTAGACTGGATACAGATTGTTGATGAGCTGCGTTGAGTTTCACCATTACAGTAGATTTCACAGGTTGTTGGTGAGCTACGTTGAGTTTCACCATTACAGTAGACTGCATACAGGTTGTTGGTGAGCTGCGTTGAGTTTCACCATTACAGTAGACTGCATACAGGTTGATGGTGAGCTGCGTTGAGTTTCACCATTACAGTAGACTGCATACAGATTGTTGGTGAGCTGTGTTCAGTGTAACTATATTCCTTCTCTCTGTCCCTTTCAGACCACTTCATCCAGGTCCTTGTTTGTGAACATGAGTGTGTGCGGGAGCTGGCCACCCGGCCTGGACGCCTATCTCCTATCGAGAACTTCCTGCCGCTGCATTACGACTTCCTCCAGTTCGCCTATTACAGAGGTAAGCCCCCCCCCCTCCAATGGCCTGTGTCCTAAGAGGTAGGTGCCAACGTTCTCCAAGGCGAGATAAGACCATCACTCCTTTTCACTCTATAGTGCAGGAGAGCTGAGTGATTTGTGCCGGGGGTCCCACGCGTTTGTACAGGGTATCAGCAGAAAGATTTCCAGTTTTACCTCTGATTGATAATGTCACCTAACAAGTCAAATATTACTGATCGAGCCCCAAAATATGCTCTATTATAGACTGGTTATTGTAACTTATTACTGCCAGTAGCATTGCCTTTGGTTCATGGAAGGGGGTGGGGGGGTTAATTGGAAAATGCATTTCTGGCCCACTGTTGTAATCCTAAGGTATGCACTGGATACTTGTGAAAACTTGAGGACACTTGTTACGTTGGACACAGTGCACCATATCTGGTGCTGCACTATTGATAAAATGTCACAAAATAGCACTTCTAGATCCAAGAGAACACAAAAAGGGGAAGGGTCCAGCAATGCGCACACTAACTACCCCACAAGGGCATCTTGGTAAATCCCCACTCACACAGACAGCAGATCTACACACAGACGCCCAGATGGCCACACTCTGAAAAGGAAACCATAATAGCAATGAAGAGAGACCACGCTTAGAGCCGAAGTGCACAGAGTTAAAGAATTCTATAATCTAGAAAGCTATTCAGGTGCTTAAATGTTTTAGTGTTTCAGGTACTCCAAGGCACACTTTCTATTTGCACTACCAGTTGGCACCTGTTTTTGTTACTTTCCATCATGGTCCGACACATGTCACTCCTGCAATCTAACTTCATTGCTGAAAGACCTGAAGCACTTTAGAAAATGTTGGCCACTCTTTGCACACTCTTAAAGAAGAAGTACCATCCATTCTTGACTACTTTGAGTGAGCCAACCTTGCTGCATGCACACCCAAGTCTAGCTTGCATCTTCTTAACAACTCAGAGACTTTCCTGTCATACCAGATAAGGGTAATCAATAACATCCTAACATATGTTCGATTCTTTCTTCCAAATCATGTCCCTAGCTTATCACCAACTCAGTCAACTCCCTCATTTAGTCTTTCAGCCATACCATTATGTTCTGGGTGGTACATTGATGGGACTCGATGACTGAGCCCAGTCCTTTTCCAGTTAATCCTTTGTTTCACTTTATCTCAATTGAATTCCATTATCTTTAAGTAACCGAGCTGGGAACCCGCATCCCCTAGACACTCTGTCAGGGAACTTTGCCACAGATCTCATCACACAACAGCTTGTGAGTCCAGTGTTGGGACTAGAAACAAAGGTCCACCACAACGAATCCAGATTTGACTTCCAAATCTTTCATATGTAGCCCGTATGGAAGCCAGCACTGCTTCCAAATTCCCCTCACTTTGAAGGGTCTCCAGGTAACCCCTCAGTCTCTTTGTATCAGAATGATTATACCATGACACCAAATTCCTTCCTTCACTTTACGGTTCACTGACATTGTCGTTGACTCCTCTTCGCTCAGGAGGATTAAACTTATCTCCTTCTACCAACACACAGTCTACCTCCCAATGAACACTTTGTATTTACATCATGCGCAAAACCTATTGAGCTGCCGAGATACACCAAGTAATTCACATTACATCAAATACTTATGCTAGAACCCAAAGCCCTCTGACTCCTCAAACCTACGTGCTGTTTTCTTTTGAGTGTATCCACTAAAGGATACACTGAACTCTTGCGTTGTAGCTGACCATGGGTTCCTGTCCCTCGCTTGCCGTAGAGCCTTTTTAAAAAACTTTAATAACATCCATATTTAAGCATCAGAATAAAACTTCTGATATCCATTCAACTCAGTGACTGCTGCCAAAGAAAGAGCCAAATTTTAATGAGCACATTGCAACATGTGGATGTACACAATAAACAGCCCTCTGGAGATGCCCACTTTTATTGTTGCATGGGGGGGCAGTCTGTCAATGTCCACGTGAGTCTCCGCCGCCTTAAATAGTGGGTGGATGGTATAACGCTGAAGCTGGAGGCGAAATCATGGTTCTGAAGAGGAAGAGAGAAGATAGGATAGAGAGAAACACGTACACCTAGTAGTCCTGGAATCTGTGACCAGATGAGTAAAAAAAACACACACACACACACGCATCCCCCCCCCCCTTATAAACAGAGCTAACCCCAAAGCTTCACTTTAATCTTAGGATCTTCAGTGAATTTCTGCATATTCAATACAACTATTCCTTAATCGTAGCCTCCCATTGATGTCCAGCCCATACTGTGCATGTCATTTGCCTGAGTGCAGCGGTGGGCTTGGCCAGAGCGCCTGAAATTTGGCCAGGCCCTGTGCAATCCTTCTGCAAGTGACTAGGCTCCACTGTGCGTGGCCTTTAGTCTGCATAGTGAGGGTTGACGGCAGGGCCTGACCTACGGCCAGATGCGCACAGGTGGATTTTATTTTTATTTTTTAGAGTTTTCAGACCATAGTAAACACTGGCTGGGTCAAGGTCCCTTGTTGGGCTTCCCACAGGGAGAGAGATTCAGTGATCTATTTCAAGGTCCACAAACAATGCCAGGGGTCCGAAAAGGGAACAAGACCTCTTGCCAAAGGTTCACCGACACGTGAGTTGGTTGTGCGGACCTTTGGGTTCACACCCCAGCATCCTCAGCGTTCCCCTGCTTCCCTTGACCTGAGTACCCTCCATTGTCCTCCTGGGGAGAAGCCGATTACTTTTAAGGCACTTTATATGGTATTTAGAGTTTGCAACCATTCTGATCCCCGGTATTTACAGCAAAAGTTTCATTATGATAATCCAGGCCATACACTGAGGTCTTTCAGAACTTATTTACTTCCGGTTGCCAGAGTTCGAGGTCTCGCACCTTGTTCACGCTTCCTCAGTGATTGCAGCCAAAACCTGGAACCCCTGCTGCGTCTGCGCAACCTTACCCGTTGCAATCTCAGAAAGAATATTTATTTATCCTGTCTTCACCTCCCCTAGCTCACACCCTCTCTTTATCTCCCTCTCTCTACAGCTTTGTGTTCCTAACCCCCCTCTCTCTACCAACTCTCTCTACTTCTCCTGTTTCTGTCTCAGCTCTCTCTCAATCAGCCTGCCTCTACCAGGGCCGTTTCTACCACTAGGCAGGACTAGGCGGCTGCCTAGGGCGGCAAAAGGTGGAGGGCGGCCGTGGCAAAAGTTAAAAACATGAGTTCTTTACTCTCTTTTGACTTCACTATTGAATGAATCCGAATCTGCCATGTAGCATAGCGCGGGCGCGGCTCCTCTTCAATTAGACCGTCAACGTGACCAGGGTGACGTGACGTCACGTCCGGCGCCGCGGCAGGGGCTGTGCCTGTGCGCGCGCGGCCGGCAAGAAGAGGCAGAGAGAGTTACCGCGGCCCGCCTGCAGGCCTATCCGGTACCCGGGGGGGGTGGGGGTCGGCTGGCAGGCAGGCAAAAATTAATTTAAAGCCCGTATCCCTTGAAGGTAAATTGAAATTGATGTTATGCCTAGTACATGTCCCCGCTCTCAGGGCCCATTACAACCTGATCTGTGTAATATGGTCTCGACTCCACGCACCATGGCCTTCAAGTTGAAGCACTTCCTGCTCCAATAAAAATGTTCTCCATTAAGCGCTGCGCGGCGCTTCTTGGAATTAGATCCGTGCTATACATAGTACGGCAAAAAAGAGTTCGTAACTTGCTTCCCAGGGTTGGCTTTTCAAGGATCTTTGGGTGCTGAGGACTGACACCACTGCCCATCACCCACTGCCTTAGGTGCTGCCAGCGCTGTTTGCAGCCCCATCCTCCCTGCAAGGGGGGGGGGGTGGCGACTGCCACCACTGTCCATTTGTCACCTCTACATTGAGTGGCACTGCCACCCACAGCTGGCTACCCCGGGCACTGCCGCAGCTACTAACAACCTTCCCTCGCCCTGGGTGATTGCACTGCTCATTATGCCGAACATGTTCCCTGGGTGCAGACACCACTGCCCATCTTCTAGCCATTGCACATAATGCCATCAGCTGTCCCCGCTCTAACATCTGCCATGAGCGCTGCTATCGTTATATCCTACCCCTCACCTGGATACTATCCCCACTGCCCAGCTCCTGTCCAACAACCCCTGGGTGCGGTAAATCGCTGTGCATCACCTGCACCCTGCCTTGGGAGCTGCCATCCCTCCCCAACTCCCGCCCAGGCCCCAGCCCTCACCGAGTGCACAGCCTCCGCTTCGGCCTTTTGACCCTGCACTTCGCGCGTTTTCACTGCTACCTTGACTGCTGACGTCTGTACTTGCCCCTGCTGGTCAGTCCTTACCCCTGCCGTGGGGGCTGCCACTATTGCCCGTTGTCTACACCGGCCCTGGGTAGTCACATTAGCCATACTCCTAGCCCCTTTTATCCCCGGGTCCAGCCTCCATTCCCCATCTCCCACCTGGGTGCCGCCACCCTTGCTCACCCCGTCCTCTCACCTCCCTACCCTGAGCGCATCCACCAGTGCCCGTCTTCTGACCCTGCTGTCAGGAACGTCCTGCTGCCGCCACTGCGCGCGTGCTGCCACCGCGTCCTGCCCTTGTCCGCCCCCCCTCATATTTCCCCTCACGGAGGTACAAAAGCCTATACCAGTTATTTGTATTTCAACGTACGAAACGTGCTTCCATGATTTCCTGTGAAGTCATACGGCGGTAAAAAGTGTCCACGTTAGGAAAAATAACGCATTAATAAAGAAATTATGGTTACTGTTTTAGTTTTTGCGGCATCTGTGTAACTGCTGGAGGTTTGTCGTTTACTTTGGACTCAAATTCGATGGCAACTGGGATAAACAGCCATATCGTCCCTGCCAGATTAGAGCAAACATGCAACCTTAAAAATATAACACAAATCTGCGTCGAGCCACTGATCAAACCTTCCATACCAGATAGGATAGGGTTGGTATCCAAGTAACAAAACCTATGTTACCCAGATCACACTTATTTCGTCAGCACGTTTACGGATTCTGGGTCGATTTTGGATGAGGTTTACAGGGAGATCTGGGGCAATTCGAATGTTGTTTTAATGTTTATTTACAGTGTAAGTTATAGCCAAACCACAGCTGTTTAGCCAATATTGATAAGTATGTTAGGAGCAGCAAATAGAATTTGGACCTACCTTTAGTGACTACCTAAGTTGATGTTACAGTTATTACTCGCATAGAGACGTAACTATATCCTAAAGTATATAAAAGAATATGCAGGTAATACATAAACTTACGTAAGGGTCAAGTATCAATGCAAGCAGCTACGGCAGAGGGATAAACATGGCTTGATGCAGCTCGAGGATACTTAAGAACAATCTTTGCATTGGGGAATCCCCATTGAGCTCCGCAAGACTCAGGTTCCGCCCTCTACCACACCTCTGCTCCCCTCTGACCACCTCTCCTCTCTCCACCACTCTCTTTGCCGACTTTTCTTGCAGTTCAGTGGCAGGGCACGTGATTGGTGCTACCACCAGACTCAGCAGGAAGTTTATCAGATCTTAGAATGATGAAAGTCTGAGTTAGACACAACCAGATTGAAACACGTGACCTTCAGGCTGTTTGCAGATTACTGCAGTGGGGACATAGACTCAGCTACAATGTGAGCACCTATATCTGTGGCAAGAGTGCAGAGTTAGGGTTAAGGTATCGGTTGCAGACATCCAGCTATCCTAGGTTAGCATACGAGTAAACCAACTGTGTTGGTTACTGCACTTGCAGAGACTTGTGGGTAATCGCAGCGCCCTCTCTACGTCTGTATTTCATCTCTCAATCCCACTTTCTCTCTGCTTCACCCCCTCTTTGCAGCACACTGCTCTGTTTCCATCTCACCTCCCTGTATCTCTCTTCCATCTACTTCTCCTCTTTCAATCTCATCTCTCTCTTTAGCACACCACTTCACCTACCTCTCTATTCCCTCTCTACCTCTACTCTCTCACCACACTCTCTACCTTACCTCTTTCTCTCTACGTGCCTTCTTTGTTGCGGTACCTCTTCTGTCTTTCTGCCCTTCATCTCTTCTATGTACCTTTCTGTACCCTCTCTACATGATCAGCCTTTCTGTGCCTCCTCTCATGTTGCCTGTCACTGCCTCACCCCTCTCCTTACCTTACATTCTGAAATGTTCTGCCTACCTCACCTTTGTAGCTGTCTACCTCTCTCCGCCCCTACCTCCCTCTAATTCACCCTTCTTTCTTCTTATCTCTCTCTCTCTCTTAACCCTCATGCCCCCATGTATACCCACCCATCTCCCTCTCTCTTCTTTTCCTTCATTCTTACCTACCTATTTCTCCCTCCTTCTGTTTCCTTGTTTTTGACTCTTACATTTCTTTTCCTACCTTATGTCACTCTCTACCTCCCCTGTGTATGTACCTTATGTCCCTCTCTACCTCCCCTGTGTATGTAACTTAAGTCACTCTCTACCTCCCCTGTGTATGTAACTTAAGTCACTCTCTACCTCCCCTGTGTATGTAACTTAAGTCACTCTCTACCGCCCCTGTGTATGTAACTTATGTCACTCTCTACCTCCCCTGTGTATGTAACTTATGTCCCTCTCTACCTCCCCTGTGTATGTACCCAGTCTCTGTCTCAGCCTCACTTACTGTAGCCTTCTCTCCACTGCTCATTCATTCTCTGTCCCCTTCCCTTACTCAGGAGGGTTGGCGGTCACTGTCTGGCCGGAGAAGTGCACACATAGAAAGAGAAGACTAGGGGCAATCGGGGGAAGCAAATGAAGAAGACATTTCTCAGATTTAACCTGATTAAGAGGTGATATTGCTCTGAGCAGTCCTTTGATTTTCACTGTTGCAGGAAGAATGTCAGGAGTGAAAGGTTCTTTATTTGTGATTATGAATATCTGGCACTCAGAGCTATAATCTCCAGGACCATGTACACTATTCCACTAAACATCCATAAATAACCTTACATGTCCTTCCAACAGTGGGACGAAGAGGCTGGTTAGACACTGAATTCCATGTAAAATTCTATTGTTGCAAGACCAAAAAAATCTAGATCCAAGCATGAAAATAAATGGCTTGTTCAGGCTTTCCTGTGGCTCTATCTGGCTGGTGGACAATGGGCTGCTTGAATTTTTGGCTCCTTATCCAGGTCCCCTTTTCTGAAAGCATGATTAATGTATAATTCAATATTGTATGGCATCATGCGGGCTTGAACTAGCTGGAACTGGTAATACATTAACGTGGTTTCGTACAGGTGCCCCAAAATACGTCTTGCCTGGGTCCCCAGAAATCCTTAAGATGTCACCAGGGCAGAGGGTGGGGGAGGGGACGATACCCTCCAGTCAGCCTTGCATTGCAGGTCTCTGTTGGCTTTCTTTGTTCAGGCCATTGTGTGAGACCCCCACAATTCTTAATATGTGTTAGCGCACACTCCCCCGTCTGTTCCAACCACTTCTTATTTAGAAGTCCCATCATGCCTCTTTGTACAGCTAGTCTAGTTTTGTCCCCCATCACAATCCACACTTTTCACTCTTTAGGGCGCTGGAACCTCATGCACCATTGATGCTGCGGGTCTCCTGCTCTCCAGAAGAGCAATCTTTTACCTGCCCTTTTGCTGTCAAGAGCAAAGTCTCCCCTGCCCCTTTAATCTCAACGTCTGACCACTCATTACCATCTCTTTGCTCTGGTTCATGGTGGTTTGTGAGGTTTCTGAGAAGAAGTGAATCACATGTGCCTTTATTTGTATTGTGCCTCTATGCCTGACTGCCTCCAGCTTGTGGCCTTTAATCTCTTCACCTTCGAGAGTCAGAATTATGCTAAAGCATCACTTCTCCTCCATAGAGGGTAAGGTGGGTGTTCTCAGGTGAAAGCAGCATTGTTGTCCCTCTGCGGTTACCTATGGGGGATTCTGTACTCTAATTGTGTCCATTGTACCACATATCCTTTCACATAAGCTCCCCTTCATCTCTGGGGCAGCCGCAGATAAATGAGCTCCTCTCAGCATTTCAGAGAACCAATGAGTGTCCACCTAGGTAAAATACTGGTCTAAGCTCGATCTTCCATTGGAACGCATTGAACGTCTCATAGTGTTGCTGATGCTCGTCACTGTAAAAAGCGCCACGTTGTGGTCTTTATTGGAGGGTCACGTGAGGGTTTGTCGTAGGCTGGGCCGCCACATTGTGTCTTTCTTTTGTTTCCATGGTCCTCACTCTCTACTTGTGTCGTGATTCTCTTAGTTGGTGATTACGTGAAGGCTCTAGAGTGCGCCCATTCCTACCTCTTGTTCCACCACGGAGACAAGGACGTGTCCGAGAATGTTGCCTACTATGAAAGCCTACTGCCTGAGTCCATGAATCCAGAGGATGTCCAGCCAAGAGAGGTGAGAGTATATAATGAAATACTGTACCCAACATCTGTTCCAAAATTATCTTAAAGGGGCTCATGAGGACACCAGAGATGAATCTATCATGGGCCCAATTGGATATTCTAAAACATGCATGAGTGAGGGAAACTAGAAAGGGAACTTGTAAACCCCAAAAAAGGCTCTTACAATCCTGAGCGAAATATACAGTTCGAGGCATGTGAGCTGTAGATCACATGCTTTGCATACTCCTGCCATCTAGTGTTGGGTCCGGATGTTTGCAGTTTGTTTATCTTCGAAGAAGTCTTTCCAGTCACGAGGTAGGTGACTCCTCCTTTCGGTGATAGTGCGCATGGGCATCGACTCCATTGTTAGATTGTTTTTTTCCGCCATCGGGTTCGGACGTGAATTGCTGCGCTCCGGTTCGACACCGTTTCTCGGGTTCCCCTCGGTGCACAATCCACTTACCCTCAACGGTATTGTTATTCAAGCTCGTTTCCCATTCTTCGCGTATCGGTCAGAAAAAATGAGTTTCGATCGGAAACCTCGTGGAAGGCCGTTGGGCCTAGCCGCATCGGGCAAGCTCGCAGTCGATGGAAGGGACTCCATTTAAATTCTGTCCTCTGTGCCTCGCCAAGTACCCGCGCACTGACTCGCACGAAGTGTGCAACTTGTGTCTCTCCCCGGAGCACGACGAACAAGACTGCGACTTGTGCAGATCCTTCCGATCCAAGAAGACGCTCCGTGACCGTCGGGCTCGACGTCACGAAATGCAACTCCAACACAGCGGCTCCATTCCGGATCTCTTCGGAGAAGATTCCGAACAAGACGTCGACAACGCGCAAGGAGCCGAGGAGGAAGACAAACACATTTCCCTGTCTGAAGCTGAGTCCGACATGGACGAAGATTAGAAAGGCGCCCCCCTAAGAGAATTAGCTTTATAGGTCAGGGAACAGGGGGAAAAGAAACATCAAACAGAAACTACCAAAGTAGTATTCCCTCATGACCTCAATTCCTTTAAATTGCGGCTTCTAAAAGCTCGAGATTAGGGCATAATAAACACACTTCTCCACACAAAGTGCTTATTTGTTATTACATCTTTTATTCAATTTTTCTTTCTTATTTTTAGTTATCTTTCTTTTAAATTTTTTTCCACATTTTATAAAAACATTATTAGAAAATACGTGTGTGTATTCTTCAATTTACAACACAATAGCTTTTTTCATTTATCATAAAGTACTACTCAATAAATACACGGTATTACAAAACTATATAAGATCACCTAAAATAAAATAATGATAATAGAATTCAGCAACCCCCACACACACAAACACACCTCTCACAACTCCACAGTCATATCTCTTATACTCAATGCATTCAACATATATACACCCCAGAACAACACTGCATGTACAGATGGAAAAGCCGGGTGATAGAATCAACCCTCGGTTGCTGTGCTGGTAGCTGGGGTGTCACACTCTCTCTGGTCGACGTACGTTTCAATGGTATAATGATTTCAAAACCATCTTCATCAGGACCTATTATTGAATACTTTATAACAGGTGAAGGGAGGGGAATGAAAAACTGTGAAAATAAAAGAAGAAGAAAGAACAAACATTAACTACTGATATAGAAAGCCCTAGGAGATATCTTACATTTCTCCAAAACAAAATAATCTAACAAGCAAATGTGCCACTACAGAGCATTTATCACAATCAAAACCTTGACCTCCATTACATGAAATTAATAATATATCTATCCAAGTGTAAAGAGGGAAATCAGGTGAATTACAAATGAATTAGATTAGAATAGAAAGACTGAAAAAAGTCGAATATAGCTAGTGATTCTACTTATACTGGTGATGTATGTCTACTGGGGAAGAGGGAATGAAACAAAGCATCCCTTAAGCTCATAGAACAAGTACTTAATGTCCTATGTTACTTTACATGGTATCCTAAATCAGACAGGACCTAAATGCCACTGAGAATTTTCACCCTACAATGATAAGGCATGATGATTTACCTGTTATAAATATCCGTGACGTATTTTATAAGGATACTGTTGATTTCAAAAAGGCAATTAGTGGTGCCACTCCCAGATTTGGGCCTATCTTCTAAAAACCAGTCTATCAAGAATCTGTAATAGATAAGTAGAAAGATTGAATACAGTTCATCATGTAATTAGAGCCAATACTATTGCTCATACTAGTGTGTTGGCATGACCTATATACACCACATGCTATACATTTACCTTACGTTTGGATATCCTATAATATATTAGGAATCCCGTTGTCAATACACTCCACTATCTGTTGGAACGATGCTTGAGTTGTTCAACACAAGGATATAAATGTCCTCTCAAGAGACCTAGGTATTATAAAGGAACAATGCCATATGTTAGATCTAGGGTTCAGAGTATATTCTTGATAGTTGTAATCTACCAACACTACATGAAGGTATTAGTGACTACTAATATAACTAGATCGCATACCTTTTTAATTACGAGCCTCGAAATAGCTGGGTTCGCCCTAGTTGTGGCCTGGCGGCGTCCAAATGGTTGTGGGTGCTTACTATTTATGCAGGAATAGGTTTGTTTTCAGTATGTACTGCTTCTTATAAGCGGTCCTCAGTGCAGTCTACAACAAGAAAAATAATGAAAAAAACGGCTTAACACCCGAAAAATAGTCAGATGTACCTTCTCCACAGTGTACAAGTGCTAACACTTAAACAATTCTCAAAGGAACGAGTTTGTAGGTATATATTCTGAGTCTGTCTTCCGGTCAGTGTTAAACCAAGCGCACAGGTTTGTACTCGCTATACGCCAATGTAGGCACTACTTCACACAGATACCTCTCCTCAAAGCTCAAAATCCCAACTCAAAATTAGAGCGAGAAAGACCAGGGTTCTCTCATGATTATAACTAGCGCTGTACTTAGTTCCTAGCAGCCATCCCGAGAAAACCTTCCCACAACAATGTAAGCTGCCCATACTAATAACTCACTACCTAAAGCGTGTGTCCAAGGGCATACAATTAGACAGACATCCCCCAAGGAATTACTTACCTCTCATATGATACTCGTGTCACACGCCTGCTATCGTCCAGCCTAAGACGGGCTATGTTCCAACTGAGTCTGTTATATACTCTAAGAACGGTGTTAGCGCGGCTCACTCTCGCGATAATCCGCAAATAAGGATGACGTGGGATTCGGAACGTGTGAACCCGGAACGTGTGAACCCGGAAGAGAAAAAATGTAATATTATTGTTGATGTTACTCGACGCCATATTGGACTGGTTAAAATGACTAAACCAGTCTGATGAAATCCCTAACATTACTTAGCTAGTGTTATTAGAGCGGGTTGCCAGTGATGCACTGATGAAAGACATAGCTCGCAATCTCCCGAGCTTACCATGGCAATGTTCACAGTAGCATGATGTGATTCTGATTTTGAAAAAACATAGACGAAGTAAGGAAACGCCGCGAAACTTATTGGATTTATACCCTCAACTCAGTGAGAGAGGGCCTCAATGAGGAGATAATTTGGCAAATTACCTAATGGTGCCAAGACCACCTACTGGGTCTTCCCCTTAGACCTAGGGGGCTCCAGGCTCATGATTAATTGGTGGCTGATGAATATCTTAGAACACATACCTGCACTGTACATCTTTCTCCCCCTGTGTTCTTGGTAATGGGTAGGCATCCAATACGAACTATTCTGTCCTCCCAAGTAGTTAGAACATCATTTCATTAATGTGGGGTGCCTCCCCCTTTCCATCTTTGAGCAGCGATTGAACCGTACTCCTTATGTGAATATACACATCTGCAGAATTTTGTTTTTAGATGATGTCAAGGAAATATATGCTAGACTGGCAGAATCACATCATGCTACTGTGAACATTTGTCTCGCTATAGGCCATATGCTGGTACGTGTGTATTGGAGCTATAATATCAGCTTCGGATTACCACATTATACCAAGGTATCTAACCTACAAGGGTACCTTGACGCACACCACATCGCTTTTAGAGCTGGTTTTTAGAACTTTATATGGGTCATATCCCATTATTTTTGTTGCCATGGTAAGCTCGGGAGATTGCGAGCTATGTCTTTCATCAGTGCATCACTGGCAACCCGCTCTAATAACACTAGCTAAGTAATGTTAGGGATTTCATCAGACTGGTTTAGTCATTTTAACCAGTCCAATATGGCGTCGAGTAACATCAACAATAATATTACATTTTTTCTCTTCCGGGTTCACACGTTCCGGGTTCACACGTTCCGAATCCCACGTCATCCTTATTTGCGGATTATCGCGAGAGTGAGCCGCGCTAACACCGTTCTTAGAGTATATAACAGACTCAGTTGGAACATAGCCCGTCTTAGGCTGACGGTAGCAGGCGTGTGACACGAGTATCATATGAGAGGTAAGTAATTCCTTGGGGGGATGTCTGTCTAATTGTATGCCCTTGGACACACGCTTTAGGTAGTGAGTTATTAGTATGGGCAGCTTACATTGTTGTGGGAAGGTTTTCTCGGGATGGCTGCTAGGAACTAAGTACAGCGCTAGTTATAATCATGAGAGAACCCTGGTCTTTCTCGCTCTAATTTTGAGTTGGGATTTTGAGCTTTGAGGAGAGGTATCTGTGTGAAGTAGTTCCTACATTGGCGTATAGCGAGTACAAACCTGTGCGCTTGGTTTAACACTGACCGGAAGACAGACTCAGAATATATACCTACAAACTCGTTCCTTTGAGAATTGTTTAAGTGTTAGCACTTGTACACTGTGGAGAAGGTACATCTGACTATTTTTCGGGTGTTAAGCCGTTTTTTTCATTATTTTTCTTGTTGTAGACTGCACTGAGGACCGCTTATAAGAAGCAGTACATACTGAAAACAAACCTATTCCTGCATAAATAGTAAGCACCCACAACCATTTGGACGCCGCCAGGCCACAACTAGGGCGAACCCAGCTATTTCGAGGCTCGTAATTAAAAAGGTATGCGATCTAGTTATATTAGTAGTCACTAATACCTTCATGTAGTGTTGGTAGATTACAACTATCAAGAATATACTCTGAACCCTAGATCTAACATATGGCATTGTTCCTTTATAATACCTAGGTCTCTTGAGAGGACATTTATATCCTTGTGTTGAACAACTCAAGCATCGTTCCAACAGATAGTGGAGTGTATTGACAACGGGATTCCTAATATATTATAGGATATCCAAACGTAAGGTAAATGTATAGCATGTGGTGTATATAGGTCATGCCAACACACTAGTATGAGCAATAGTATTGGCTCTAATTACATGATGAACTGTATTCAATCTTTCTACTTATCTATTACAGATTCTTGATAGACTGGTTTTTAGAAGATAGGCCCAAATCTGGGAGTGGCACCACTAATTGCCTTTTTGAAATCAACAGTATCCTTATAAAATACGTCACGGATATTTATAACAGGTAAATCATCATGCCTTATCATTGTAGGGTGAAAATTCTCAGTGGTATTTAGGTCCTGTCTGATTTAGGATACCATGTAAAGTAACATAGGACATTAAGAACTTGTTCTATGAGCTTAAGGGATGCTTTGTTTCATTCCCTCTTCCCCAGTAGACATACATCACCAGTATAAGTAGAATCACTAGCTATATTCGACTTTTTTCAGTCTTTCTATTCTAATCTAATTCATTTGTAATTCACCTGATTTCCCTCTTTACACTTGGATAGATATATTATTAATTTCATGTAATGGAGGTCAAGGTTTTGATTGTGATAAATGCTCTGTAGTGGCACATTTGCTTGTTAGATTATTTTGTTTTGGAGAAATGTAAGATATCTCCTAGGGCTTTCTATATCAGTAGTTAATGTTTGTTCCTTCTTCTTCTTTTATTTTCACAGTTTTTCATTCCCCCTCCCTTCACCTGTTATAAAGTATTCAATAATAGGTCCTGATGAAGATGGTTTTGAAATCATTATACCATTGAAACGTACGTCGACCAGAGAGAGTGTGACACCCCAGCTACCAGCACAGCAACCGAGGGTTGATTCTATCACCCGGCTTTTCCATCTGTACATGCAGTGTTGTTCTGGGGTGTATATATGTTGAATGCATTGAGTATAAGAGATATGACTGTGGAGTTGTGAGAGGTGTGTTTGTGTGTGTGGGGGTTGCTGAATTCTATTATCATTATTTTATTTTAGGTGATCTTAATAGTTTTGTAATACCGTGTATTTATGGAGTAGTACTTTATGATAAATGAAAAAAGCTATTGTGTTGTAAATTGAAGAATACACACACGTATTTTCTAATAATGTTTTTATAAAATGTGGAAAAAAATTTAAAAGAAAGATAACTAAAAATAAGAAAGAAAAATTGAATAAAAGATGTAATAACAAATAAGCACTTTGTGTGGAGAAGTGTGTTTATTATGCCCTAATCTCGAGCTTTTAGAAGCCGCAATTTAAAGGAATTGAGGTCATGAGGGAATACTACTTTGGTAGTTTCTGTCCGACATGGACGAAGACATTCCGCAGGGTCAGCGTACCGTGAGCACTAATACGCCCCTGCCCCAAACTCTACCTCTGCCCAAGAAAAATGCTCCGTTCCCTCCTCTGCCTTCGGGCCAAGGTCGGCACCGAGAACAGGTTTCCAACGCCCGCACTCGGGCCCGGCACCGAAACAGACTTTGAAGCCTTCCCGGCTCGGGACCGAGTCAGCCCCATTCGGGCACCGAGCCGAAACAATCGGCACCGAAACCGAAGCACGTTTTGGTAACAATCCCTCCGCTACCAAAACCGAAAACATCTTCGGATCCGAGCACTTCCACGCCAAAAACATCGGCACTGAAAATATTGGCACCGAAACACAAAACCACTCTGTCAAAGGAGCATCGTTTTGACGTCCCGCCTTCTAACACGGACCCGAAACAAAAGGAACTGATTATCAATCCCAAAACTGGACATATTCATGCAAAATTGCCATTGAAACGCAAACCAGAAACAGAGGACGCTTACCACATCCCTCTTAAGAAGAAAAATGTTGGGACTAACCCCTCTCGTCCTCCTCTATCACCTTCTTCCCCACCTGACCCAAATTTGTTAATAACACCCACAAATTCACCACCACCACAATCACCTGACAACCAGGATGACGGGGATGGGGATGCAGTAGACGACAATAGTCCTGATCCATGGGACGATTATAATACAGATCCTAACAGGGATAATGATCCAGATTTATACCCTACAAAACCCTCTCCACCTGATGATAATGTAGGGTACATAGAGTTAATAAATAGGGCTGCTGAGTATCATGGAGTTCAGCTTCATAAGGAGTCACTTGAGGAAGATTTTCTTTTTAAAACACTAAGGGGTCGATTCCGATTCGGGCCGGAAATTTCTCCGACCGAGCCGGACCCGGAGAGATTTCCGACCGAATCGGACCCGTGCAGTCCGACCGAACGAGTACGATGCGTCCGTATGTTATCGGACTCGAGTCGGTCGGACTCCCATTGAAGTCAATGGGAGCCGGTCGTACAACGCGTACGCGGGCTCCCATTGACTCAATGGGTGCGAGTCGGACAAGGGCGCCCCCTACAGCGGGTACGCGGCGAAGCGATTCGCGCCGTACACGCACAGGTAGGGGGGACCCATGGGTCCCCCCTGTGTGCGACTCGCGCGGCTACGCGTACAGGGGGGTCCGACACGGACCCCCAAAGTACGGCTCCGACAGCTCTTACGAGCCGGAGTGCGCGGCTCGGTCGGACTGCTCGCGGCGCGCATCGTACTTACCCGGCCGGGAAACGTCTCCATTGCGCGGTGCGAGTCGAGTCCGAGCGAGTCGGTCGGAGCGGTTCGAGCCGGGAGTGAGTCGGTCGGAGCGGTCGGGACGCCCGGACGAGTCGGTCGGCGATTTCGCATCGTACTCGCTCGGCCGGACCCGCGTACGGTTCGGTCGGGAAACAGGGCTCCGAATCGGATCCGGTAAAGCCGAATCCGATTCGGAGCCCTACCGGCCGAGATCGGAATCGGCCCCTAAGTTCTTCCCAAAGACCCACTCATACATTGCCTATGCTTAAGGGTATGCTTAAGCATGCGGACGACATTTTTAAAGATCCCGTTCGCGCAAGAATCCTTTCACCAAGGGTAGATAAGAAATATAAATGTGCACCAACAGATCGAGTTTATATCAAGGGTCAATTACCATTAGATTCCCTTGTGGTTTCTAATGCCCGTAAACGGGCAAACTCACAAACCTCGGGGGATGCCCCTCCTCCGGACAAGGAATCTAAATTAATAGATGCCTCAGGGAAAGAGTGGCTGCACAGGCAGCCAATCACTGGCGTATTGCCAATACTCAGGCTCTCTTAGCCAGATACGACAGAGTGCACTATGACAAATTGGAACAATTACTCCAATTTCTACCTGATGAACACAAGGCTAAAGCACACAACCTGATTCAGGAAGGGAAGCTCATCTCAAACACTCCATTAGATGCGCTTTAGATGCGGCTGACACTGCCGCTCGTTCAATCAACACCAGTGTCTTGCTACGAAAACACGCCTGGCTCAGAATTTCAGGGTTTAAACCTTCATTAGAGAAGTTGAAGAAAGACACAGACGTTGCAAAATCAATGGGAGCCCTGCAGTCCCCATCCAATCGGGGTTCCTTTTGTCGCTCCTTCTACAGGGGGGGCTCCAAAAACATATCTACAGACAACACCTCAACATCATATAGAGGCAACAGTCAGTCACCCTCTTCAAGAGGTTACTTTCGAGGAGGATATAGAGGCAATAATGGCAAGGGAAGAGGTAAAGGTTCCACACCCCGCACCTCCCCCTCAACAAACAAACAGTGACTTGCCTCCTTCCCCCTGATCATTCCACACCTGTCGGGGGACATCTCTCTCAATTCCTTCCCGTCTGGCATACAATAACTTCAGGCAGATGGGTCCTAGGAATTATCCAATCTGGTTATTGCCTGGAGCTTACCAACAATCCCCCAAACATTCCTCCACGTTCCCAAAAATGTCACCAGAGCATCTACACCTCCTCAAACAGGAGGTTCACTCTCTTCTGCAAAAGGGAGCTATAGAGCCCGTACCTTTACAATACCAAGGATCCGGCGTGTACTCCCTATACTTTCTAATTCCCAAAAAGGACGGCTCTCTCAGGCCTATACTGGACCTCAGAGAGTTAAATCAATACATTCACTCAGATCACTTTCACATGGTGACACTTCAACAAGTGCTCCCACTCCAACAGCAAGGCGACTTTATGTCTACTCTAGACTTAAAGGACGCATACTTCCATATCCCAATACATCCCGCTCATCGCAAATATCTCAGGTTTGTGGTAGCGGGAAAACACTACCAGTTCAAAGTGCTTCCATTCGGAGTCACCACATCTCTCAGGGTATTCGCCAAATGCCTGGCAGTAGTCGCTGCGCACCTGCGAAGACAGCAGATTCATGTCTTCCCATACTTGGACGACTGGCTCATCAAAGCCAGTTCTTACTCAAAGTGTCTCCAACACACTCAAATAACACTGCAATTACTGCACGATCTGGGATTTACAGTAAATGTGTTGAAATCTAATCTCCAACCCTCCAACACACAAACATATTTGGGAGCCACTCTCGATACTCAAAAAGCTCTAGCCTGTCCCAATGCAGCCAGAATCTGCAATATTCAGGCTCTAATCTTGCAGTTTCAGCCCAACCAGTCACTCAGGGGCATAACAAACACCCCCGCAGCCCCTGCGGTGGGGGGGGGGGGTGCCCCAGTCTTCAGTATGTGAAGGGGACCCCCTCAGCTCATCTGTAGAGAGCTGTGAGAGGCTTGCTCTAAAGCAGCTGCAGTGTGCAGCCTGCTCTTAGCTCCTCGCGCTGACCCAGGACTGAAGAGAAACAAAATAAAAAGTTACATTGCTTCTCTTCAGTCAGAGCCAGGCCCGGAAAAAGGATGGGGGTGGGGGCCCTCAGAGAGAGCATTCTCCACAGGGCACTGCTCAGGACCCTGACAAGGGTGGGGGCCCTCAGAGAGAGCATTCTCCACAGGGCACTGCTCAGGACCCTGACAAGGGTGGGGGCCCTCAGAGAGAGCATTCTCCACAGGGCACTGCTCCTCTGAGAAGGGACGAGGCAGGTCAATGGTGACTGGGGCAGGAGAAGGATTGCAGCTCCAGGAACAGGATCTGCTGGGATGCATTGGAAGGTAAACAAGCATTTGCATTGCAATTGGTCTCGCATTTGTTAGAGCTATTGACGTTGTAAAGGACAATGTATTTTACCTATGCGTTTTCTGTTTGGAGTGGAGTGAATGTGTGTGGTGTCAAGTGGACATATATGGTTTGGATTGGAATTGTTAGTTGTGGAATTGTGTTGTGTGGATTGGATCTGTGTAGTGATGTGGCATGGTGTGCAGTGTAATTATGTGGATAGTAATTGTGTGGTATTGAGTGTACTGGAATTATGTGGAGTGAGATTGTGTGTCATGGAGTGGAATTGTGTGTCTTGGAGTGATATTATCTGGAATGGTATTTTGTGTTGTGGAGTGGTATGTAGTGGAGTTTACTTATGTGGTGTGCTGTTAAATATTGTAGCATGATGTGGAATTTTGTGGTGTAGATTGGATGTATGTGGTGTGTTGTGTAATTGTGTTGGTTTGAATTATGTAGTTTGTTGTTGAATTATGTGGTGTGGAATGGAAATGTGTAGAGTTGAATTTGTGTGACGTGGAAGTGTGCGCTGTTGAGTGAAAATTGTGTTGAGTGGTATTATGAGGCATGGTGTGAAGTGTAGCTATGTGGAATGTTGCTACGTGGCATAGACTGGATTTATGTGGAGTGTATTTATGCAATATGGAGTAGAGCATAATTATGTGGAGGTAAATTATGTGGTGCTGAGTGGTATTATGTGGAGTGTATTTATGTTGTGTGATGAATTGTGTGGGGATGAATTGTGGAATTGTGTGATGTGTGGAATTATGTGGCGTGGTGTATAATTGTGCGGAGTGGAATTATGCAGCATGTTGCAGAGTTGTATTTTGTGGAGGGCAATTATGTGTTTTGGAGTTGAGTGTAAATATGTTGTGTGAAGTATAATCATATATTTTGAAGTGGAATTATGTGTAGTTGAGTTGTGTGGAGTGGAATTATGTGGTTTGGAGTGGTATTAAGTTGTGTGGAATGTTATTATGTGATGTGGAATTATGTGGTATGGAGTGAAGTGGAAATATGTGTTTTTTAATTTTTAGGATTGTAATTATGTGGTATGGAATGTTGTAGGGTTACATTATTTATAGTTGAATTATGTGGCATGGAATTATGAGATGTTCAAATGTGCTGTGTGTGGTAGAATTAGCATAGCTGCCAAGGTTTTAGATTGCTATGTGTGACATTTTCATAATTTCAGTGTAATTATGAGTGACATTTCAACGACTATGAGTGACACTTTCTCGTGAGCAAAATCAAGCAATGAAGAGGAGGGAAACATATAAATATCAGAAATTACACCCATTTGAGCCACTAGAAACTCTAAGAAAGTCACTGAACTAAAGTGCGCTAACAGCAGGCTACTGAAAACTGAGCAGAGTCAGACTGCGTGAATGTCACCCATTATTACAGTTAAATTATGAAAATGTCACACTTACCAATCTGAAACCTTGGCATCTATGAGTGAATCAGTGTGAAAATGTGCTCTAATTGAGGTGTATTCCTCTGCACCCTCATGGTGACCAGCCTGCCAGGTGTCTTTGCAAACTTGCAAGCGCCAAGCAGTTTTCCATCAGCTATATGTTAATGTAACTCTACAAAATAAATACATAGGATGTTCTCTGCAGAAATCAGAGGTTTGCCTGCACCAGGTTACACTTACTCCAGCACTTTAAAAGTGGCAGTTCGTTCAAGGTCCAATCAGGCCTCCCATAATGTCTGGTTACTCTGCGTAGAAATGCTGCAAAGTTTTTTTAAAATGCTAATCTGTGGTCAGATTAAACCTTCCAAAAAGAGCTGCTTTCATCTATGAGTAATCAGTCCATTTCTGGGATGCTAAAATCACAGTAAGACCCAGTGACCTACCCTCTAATGCCTCCTCAGTGATCTTCTGTCTGAGGTAGGGTGCAACTGGGATCTAACATGTTTTAGGACTATGTGGTCTAGACTGCCCTGGGCTGAAGTGTTTCGTCCATTTAGCCAGGAGTGTGAGAGGAGGGGCGATCCGAGCCTGAAGCAGTATTTGCAGTGGTGCCTCTGATGCTCCCAGACTAGAGTTAGGCCACAGCTCCCTGCGCCACGGTAGGCACCTAGACCCTCGGCGTAATCAGCTCGTCTGCGGAGCAAGGTCTGTAGGTGCATTAATACAACACCTGCTGGACGGGGGGGCCTGAGGCCTCTTCTGTGTGTGTGTAAATTGGGCCTCACGGGCCTCGGACCAGCAGGCAGAGGCCCAAATTTGAGAGGCTGGGATGAGGCAACATAGTAGACTGTTAGAGCATGCCTCTCGATGGACTCTAGTCAAAAGAGGACCATTGAGGACCACGGGAGGGCCAACAGGCATTGGATGGCTGCAAGGTGACTGACCACAATAACAGGTGGAACTACGAGAGATGACGGGAGGCGCTAACCCTCTGAGGAGCAATAATTCATGGCAGTTAGGGGAGTGGAGGTTATGTCTATGCACTCCGAGAGTGTATTGTGCGGTATCAATACAGTGTCACCTGGGTACAGTAACGCTTTCGGAAACCATTGTCACGCATTTCGCAATTACTCAATGTAACACCCCTAATCAGTGCAGCTATATATCTATCGTGCATCTGAAGAAATCAACGCTCTGACACAGGTAAGCGTTACCAACACACCTAGGTCACAGGAGTTACGGGACCTTCACAATTAACGTTTTTGTTTTTCATTCCGGTATGTCTGCTGCTGAAAGTAGCTATTACCGCCATGTGAAAGTTTCGAAGAAAACAAGTAGGAATCAGCCTGGAAACAGACTCCCGCATGTTATTCCTTTAATACTTACTCATCGTTATTTACGTTCCCCCAACAATAAAACAGCAATGAAATTGGGCACTTCAGCGCTGTGGTGTCATCGTGTTGGAATCTTAGATCCCGGCTCCTACATGCAGAGCGGCCGCTTTTGCACATCGCTCCCCGCAGGGAGGCGGAGGTTATCCCGGGTCACAACATCACCCACTTCAGAGCTCCGGTGCCCTTCTCAAGCCCCTAGCTCCCGTCAGGAACCAGTCCTTGCAGATGTCGCGCTCGAAGCGGCTGACATCGTAGGGCTGCCGGTGCATGGCGCGCCCGCGCCTCCAACAAATCCTCACGAGACCTAACTTTATGGACACACTATGGAAATACGGCAAAATGTTGTGGGCATAGAAAAGGGACATTCATTACAGGACTACCACACAGGCAGCTGTACTGCATAACGAAATTTACCGCATCGCGTTTAGGAGACAGGGGAAGCACCAGAAAACAGACGGCGGCCACATGGAAATAATACTACACCAGCATTGATTAGCAGCACTGGTAACCGAGGAGGCGCGATGCCTGTTATGCGTGATTTTGCATTTCACTGCGGTGATGCGGATCACCACACTGAAATGCGTTAGTCTAACGCCAGATGCGTGGTACTTGGCAGGGCTGAATTAGGTGGCGCGGATTTGGACAAGCTGTGCACGCTAAGGCTTTTATGTCATGGGGTATAAAGTGGACGTTTGTCTATTGTTCTTTGTAAAAATAATATGGGCTGTTTCTTTACCTTCCGGTACATTTCTGAACAATTTGTTAAGCTAAATTGTATTGTTGCATTGTGTGCGCATGCAGGGAAGAACAAGTGTCTGGCAGACATGCAAAAAATCATCCTACGTCTCAGTATTAACTTCCACACTTCTAAGCAGTAATTCCAATCCTAGAATGAGTTACCTGTTTGCTTTACAACGACAGTTAGTAAAACAAGTAAGTGCTTTGCGAGACTGTAAAAGTAGCAAAGGTTTTAAAGGGACTTGTTTTCGTGCAAGGTATTGCTTTTCCCAGTTCACGGAAGGGATAAAAAACATCTCCAGATAATAATAGGGTTGACAGGAAGGTGCGATAGCAGAATATTGATACGTGTGGATCTGGTGAGGACTGCGGGCAGCAAGTGCTTGATACGCTATTTGCATAAGAAAATACTATATATTTTTTCGTTATCCTCCATTAGTTACTAGTAAGGAAGGGGGAAGAGAAGTGTTCACCGACAGCATTCGGTTAGTCTTAGGGAGACAAAGAATGCTGTGGTCTGCGGTAGATGCCGCCCAGAAGTCATAGGTATATGTATCAGGAGCTGCCATTGAAAGGAAGTGGAAATGCGCTTTAGACGTTGCCGGTATTGATGGCTACTGTGCGGTTGCAGACTGCGCTGGGCTGACAGTGGGTGGGGAAATGCTACGTTGTCACTGTAGGTTTAATTACATGAATCGCGCATTCTCTCTGGTGTTTGTCCTTGGGGTACTTGCTGACTGGTGCTACACATGGGATCTGGTTTGCCTTTGACAGGAGGTATGGTTTAGTGGGGTACATAGTGTAAATTAATGTTGGCGTGAGGAAACAAAAATCGAACCCTTTGTACATTTAATATTATTGTGTGCATCATGCAGAGGATGAAAAGTAGCAGGAACGGCTTTGATGCCGTAGAGGCTAGCAGGAAGAACTGTTTTGGGGTGGTCAGTTGAAGAGATTGTTTAACATGTTTTAAACTACCACAGTGGCATTGGGGAGGGCAGCAGCTGAAAGGCTCTGTCTGTACTGGTAGGCAGTGGTTAGATGGGGAACGGCCATCAGTCTTTCTGTCGGTGGTGGACAGGGGAGCAGTGGGCGGCGGTCACGGGTTCACAGTGACATCCGAGGGGTGGTTTTAAAGGCGGGCGGAAAAGCATAACTGCGGGTTTCGTAGGGGTGAGAGTAGAGTGTAATGGATGCGTTAGTAGCAGGCCCGAAGGCATTGGTCTGTGCTTGGAGGTGGTCAACTGAGTGGGCTTCGCTTGAAGGTGGGTCATCGAGTAGGAGGATGTGTTTGGTGGGCCGGCTGGAGGCAGTGTTATGTAACATTGCTGGAGGGCGCAGCAGCCGTATTTACTGATGTATGTAAATCGCCCAATGAAAGGGCGGATGTGACCAATGGAGGAACCAGAATCCTTTTTTTATGGCTGGGGTGAGCCCCTGCAGTATGGCGGGTCGCTGGCCTGAGAGCTCTTGACTGACCCAGAGAATGGGGGGCCCCCTCCATGTACTTTGCAGGGGGGCCCCCTCAAGTTTCGTTACGCCACTGCAGTCACTACCAGCTCGAGTATATATGCAGCTACTGGGAATGATGGCGTCTTGCATCATGATAGTTCTCCATGCAAGACTTCAGATGCGTCCCCTTCAATAATGCTTAGCACGTCAGTGGAATCAGTCTCAGGGTCAATTGACAGATCTAGTGTTGGTAAACGGCCGCACCCATCGCTCTCTGCAGTGGTGGAATCCACAAAATCTATCCAAAGGACGGCCCTTATAGACCCAGTTCCACAGACAGTGCTAACAGCAGACGCATCGCTCACTGGTTGGGGAGCTCATCTCCAGACTCACACCATCCAAGGGTTGTGGAGTCAAACACAAAAGTAACTTCATGTAAATAATTTAGAGCTGCTAGCAGTATTTCTAGCGCTGAAAGCCTTCCAAACTCACCTTGCAGGCAAAACTGTCCTGATACGCACGGACAACATGACAGCCATGTATTACATACAAAAACAGGGGGGGGGGGGACACACTCCCTCCAGCTGTCACGCCTTGCACAAGCCATTTGGAGGTGGGCCATTCATCACAAAATTTATCTCCTGGCAGAACTCCTCCTATGAGTAAACAATCAGATCGCAGATCTTCTCAGCAGGCAGAGACAACAGATTCACGAGTGGGAACTTCACCCTCAACTTCTCCTCCCGTCCTTTCAAATGTGGGGTTTTCCACAAATAGATCTGTTCGCAACACACCAAAACGCAAAATGCCCAAACTTCGCCTCCAGGTATCCACACCCATTGTCCAAAGGCAATGCACTATGGATGAACTGGTCAGGGATATTTGCCTAAGCTTTTCCACCTCTCCCACTCATTCCACTAGTGGTTCGAAAGCTCCGGCAAACATCCCTCACACTGATCCTAGTAGCTCCCACATGGGCCCGTCAGCCTTGGTTCACAACCCTGTTGGAGCTCTCAGTAGCTCCTCATCAAAAACTACATCCCTCACCCAGTCTCCTCACGCAGAGCCATGGAGAGATAAGACATCCAGATCCCAACCAACTAAACCTAGCGATCTGGCTCCTGAAGTCATAGAGTTTGGCTATCTGAACCTTCCACCAGACTGTATGAACATCATTAAAGAGGCCAGAAGGCCTACTACAAGGGTGTCCTACGCAGCTAAGTGGAAGCGGTTTGTTATATATTGTCATAACCATATCAGTCCGCTAGATGCTTCCATTCAAAATACCGTCTGTTACTTACTACACTTGCAGCAGTCAGGGTTAGCTTACACATCCATACGCTTACATCTCGCTACAATAGCCGCATATCTTCAAAACAGACGGCATCTGTCCCTTTTCAGAGTACCCATTATCAAGGCTTTTATGGAAGGACTCAAAAGAGTTATTCCACCAAGATTTCCACCTGCTCCAGTGTGGAATCTTAACATTGTCCTTACAAGACTGATGGGTCCACCCTTTGAGCCATTGCACGAATGTGAACTGCAATTTCTCACTTGGAAAGTTGCTTTCCTCATTGCTATTACATCACTGAGGAGAGTGGGTGAGCTTCAGGCACTAACCATAGAGGAACCATTCTGTCAAATCCACCAAAACAAAGTGGTCCTTCGCACGAATCCCAAATTCCTACCCAAAGTAGTATCTACCTTTCATATCAATCAATCTGTTGATTTGCCTGTGTTCTTTCCTCAACCAGAATCAGTGGCAGAACGAGCTCTACACACATTAGATGTTAAACGAGCACAATTGTATTACATAGAAAGAGCAAAACCTTTTCGTAAAACTAAGCAGCTCTTTGTGGCTTTTGCACCACCACACAAAGGCAATCCTATTTCTAAATCCGGTACTGCTCGGTGGATAGTTAAATGTATTCAAACATGTTATGCAAAAGCAAAGAGGACCTTACCAATTCCCCCTAGAGCGCATTCCACACGCAAAATAGGGGCTACTATGGCTTTCTTAGGAAACATTCCCATAGCTGACAATATGTAAATCTGCAACATGGTCTACACCGCACACATTCACCAAGCACTATTGTGTAGATGTGTTAGCCAGACAACAAGCTAATGTAGGCCAGGCAGTACTTAGAACACTCTTTCAGACAACTACAACAGCTACAGGTTAGCCACCGCTTTTGGAGAATACTGCTGTATAGTCTATGCAAAGCATGTGATCTACAGCTCACATACCTCGAACGGAAAATGTTACTTACCTAGTAAGCATCTGTTCTTGGCATGTAGAGCTGTAGATTCACATACGCCCACCCGCCTCCCCAGTCACCTGTACCTGTTGCAGTATTATCTTACTTACATACATACGCATGGACATCTCTATTCTACTCTTACTAACTCCATTCTCACCCTCTGCTGGAAAACAATCTAACAATGGAGTTGATGCCCATGCGCACTATTACCGAAAGGAGGAGTCACCTACCTCGTGACTGGAAAGACTTCTTCGAAGAAAAGCAAACTGCAAACATCCGGACCCAACACTAGATGGCAGGAGTATGCAAAGCATGTGAATCTACAGCTCTGCATGCCAAGAACAGATGCTTACTGGGTAAGTAACATTTTCCTTTTGGGAAACCTCCGAAGGTTCTTGTCTCCTGTAGTGGCTGAGGCTATAGTCCACGGTAGAAGTGTGTCCTTACAACCCTTAGGGTTTACCAGGATGAGTAATGCAAGTACATTCTGTGAGATGGAGTCCTTTCATCAAGCGGTGTTTGGTTGCTAAGAGCTCTCATGCGGGTGTGAAGTTCCTTGCAAATGCTACATCACGAGTTTTGCATTGTACTACCCTTCCTTGTCTGGGCAGCCATCTTATCCTAGGACTGCAGGCCTCATCGCAGTCCCAACTTCCCAGCTGCCTCTGACTAAAGAGGTGAGACACACCTGCACGCAAACTAGTGTGCCCTGTGAACACTTAGAGTTCACTTTTATCCCCACTTTTATACCTTTCAATTTTCCTGGGAACTACATTCCATCGTTTGCTCTGTTCTGACATATTTTTGTGATAGATTCCATTTCCTTCTCTCTTTGGTTGGTTTGTTGAATTACAGCCAGAAAGATTAGTATGTGGGCACCCTGGAACCGCAGTATGTGTTTTTGTTCAATACACAGTAGTTTTCGTTGTATTGCAGCTGTAGAGTGTAAGTGAACCATCCCCTTTGGACCTCTTCACTCCTCTTCTCTGTTTGGAGCTCTGTCCTTGTGTGAGATTGTCACAAGCTCTTGCCCACTTTCATAGAATGGTGCTCAGGCGGTAAACACAGGCACTCTCACAGCCAGTCTTGTATGAAGACCTTCCGGTCTGGAACCTTCAATCCCCTGCTAGATACCACCCCCGCGCCCTGTATGTCCTCCCCACAAGTTGCACCTTCTTTGTTTTATTAGATTTCCATGTGTTTCCATGTGAGAACATAGATTGCAAAAATAGCTTTTGCAAAAACAGACTTCAAATATAGATTACAGGTGTCTCAGCCTTACATAAATGTCTTCTTGCAAAAATGTCAACCTGCTTTTAATTCCTAAATGTGGTGAAACTTATATACCCCTTTTTTTAGGACTGGGGTAATTTACTGCTCTAACTTCAGTCTTAGCATATTTATTGACAAGTGCTTGATTGTGGTTTTGAGATGGAAGAATATATTTTTGTGAAGATATAAAGTCAAGACTTTGCATATCTTTCTTTTGGAGAATTTTGTTATAAAATATATGCTTTATAATCTGTATTTGCACACTTCCTCTATGTGGTCAGCCAGCACCAAGAGAGCAGTACTTCTGCGTAGTGAGCTGTAAAAATGCAATCACTCACTCACCCACAGACCTAACCTTCTTAGTCGGTGTACTCGTTTTCACTCACCAAACTCTACATTCTTTCATTCTCACCTGCAATTCATGACACTACACTGTTCCACCCCCTCACTCACTCAC
This sequence comes from Calotriton arnoldi, assembly GCA_963921515.1. NCBI lineage: Eukaryota > Metazoa > Chordata > Amphibia > Caudata > Salamandridae > Calotriton > Calotriton arnoldi. Next base: position 3,760,001 of record CAWUFW010000236.1, on the reverse strand, counting down.
TCAGCAGACCTAACCTTCATACTCAGTCAGTGAACTCGCTTTCACTCTCCAAACGCTCTCACACTCTAACACGCTCCTCTGTAACACCTGACACCAGCCCCTCACTTACACTGACTCACACTCACTCAGCAGAGCTAACCTTCTTACTCAGTCAACGTATACTCGCTTTGTCACCAAACTCTCTCGCACTCTTTTATTCTCTCCTGCAATCCCTGTCACTACTCTGTTCCACCCCCTCAGTCACACTCACTCACTTCTTCAATCTTCGAACCCGTCCTCTCAAACTGACTGACTCATATTCAGTTAAAATCCTCAACCACGCTCCATAACACCCACCCGCACTCCCTCACAGCGCCCATGCTCCCTCAAACTCCATGTCTCACAAAAGTGCAAAGTTTAAGAATTCTTCTCATCCTATTCCCAGAGACTCATACTGAGCCGAAAACATGTGTACTAATGCAGAAATGTATTAATGTTTTGTAATTGCGAAATATCCATGTTATTCAGAGGATGACATACACTTTTTTCTCCCTGCAGGAGGCAGTAAGGTTTGTGAAGCGCCATGAACTGGAATCTGAAGTCATACAGAAGGCGGCGGCAGGACTGGGCTTCGACTATGTAGAGCCGGTAAGGTGACCTGGTTCCACAGTCTGACCCCATCAATGGTCCCTCTGTCCATCTCAGACCATGTCTCACTGGGGCATGGGTCCAGCTTTGGTGAGCAAAGCATTCTCAGTCAGAGAACAAAAATGTCTGAAACTCTCTGTCAGGCCTTTTGGTCCTCTAAGCAAAACTGTGGTAAATAACTCTATCACCACTCGTGTCCGAGGGACATAAGTACCATAGCACTCCCACGAGATGCCGAGAGTTCCTATTTGGACATTGAATGACCAAGAGTTGGGTAGCCGAGCAATCAAGGCTTGCTTAGAAGGTGATGACTCTTCAGTACTAGGATACCATACAACACAAGGTAAAAACACTCAAATAAGGACACCGACCAATCAGAGCCCCTGTTTTAAAAGAGTACACACTGTTGTTTAGAATAGTCAAACGAAGAGCAGTAGAAAGTAGGATAGACACAAAAAAAGAAGGGTCTGGTCTCTTTTGGGGCATAATACAGAACCCAAACCATGTTATTGTCGGTGAGTTGATGGGTGAAAGTCATCTTTTTTATAACCATCTTTATTGGCATTTTTATAATCATACAAACTTCTCAGGTAACAACAGCTCAGCGTACAATAAGTGAACCCGTGTCGACAGCACTGGAGCAGATATTTAGGTCTTAGCATCAGGGCTACACCTCTCCGCAGGACTCTTGTTGCTCATGAGTGGCTATAGGTAGAGCTTGTGAGGAGGGAATGGAACTGCAGGGCTCCTCTTACAACCAACCACGTAGAAGGTAACAAGTTCAACCAGGGCTGGAGGGCGGAGGGCTTTGTGGCCATCACAAAGCTGGATATCACATCCTGGAAGATGGGCGGAGAATGTATAGTTTGAGGGATTCTGCTGCCATAGAAGGACAGGAAGAGTTAAAGAAATATAGAATATAGATTAGAAACTGGGCTAGGACAAGTAGGTCGTCGCTACTGGATCTATGGTGGCAGCGTCTCATCTTTGTGACATCTTTGAGGTTTAATAGCAAGTCATCCCAGCCCGTATAGATTGGAGGTTCCCTCAGCCTCTGGCCTCCTTCTATGTAGGGCCCTACTTTCTGCCTCAGCCCATCCTATGGTGGCTTGGCACCATGTGTCTCACATGGGAGGGGTCAGTGCCTTCCATCACATAGTGGGCGCCCAAGGGCAAGACCCTGAAGCGGGCTGCCGCCTTGATCTGTTTAGGTCTCATATATAATCCCAAGGCACACACTTGACAAGACTCTAAGTTCACAGCCCAGTAACATTCATCAGTTTACTCAGGACTTCAGAGACCAATCAGTCACTAACGATGTTCGATCCCAGTGCATATGGTGGGAATCATCTGAGACAGCAGAGTACAGCATGCACAGGAGGTACTGGCCCTGGGGAAGAATGAGTTTATTTCAGCCGGGGATAGAAATGCCCTATGTAAGATGTGAGATTGAGTGAGTTTGAATTTAGCAGTGTGTGAGGCGGTATGGGGATACAGAAGTATTCCATCCCGTTCCTTATCATTAATGACTTCCCCTATGTCGGTCTCCCAAGTGTCGCCGAGAAACTGCAACAATAAATGTGTGTGATGCTTGGGGGCCATTCTTTAACCCCCTAATGTGTCTTCTGACATTTCCTGTTACAAAGAGGGTTTGAATGAGGAGTGTGTTTGATGTTCTGCATCATTAATGGACAATGTAGTCCATAGATTCTGGGTCCGGGCTCCGTACGCCAGGAACTGGATTCCGTGGATGTCTAGTAGGTCTTTGTCTGCGAGGTATGTTTTGATATCCAGGTAGCAGCAAGAGGCACTTTCTCCCTTGTCAGGGCCGTGTCTTACGTCTAGGCAGCTGGTCGATGTTGAGGTGCAGTGGGAACAAGCAAGGCTTTTCAAGTTGACGTGTATCCCGGAAACAGCACCAAACTCTTCGAGAGTCTGGGCTAGGTTAGTATAGTCCCCTTGAAAGTCTTTTATATGAAGCAGGAAGTCATAAGCGTACAGTGACACAGCATGCTCCCGGTCGTCGCCTTGAGACCCTCACGGGTGAGTAGCCGTGCTTTACAAACCCCAGATTGATTGATTGATTGAAATGAGCAGTTAGTCCAAGGTGAGTGCAAATAGCAGAGGAGGGACGGGGCATTTCTGCCAACTTCAAAGGCGAGCAAAATTAAATTATCTACGTGGACTCGGGCCACAGGGTCTGTGCAGAGCAAACAGATCAACAGTACAGTGCGTCTCCCGAAGCCAAACTTGGCCAATACTCTATAAAGATAATCCAATGTCAAGGTGTCGAGTGCCTTTTCCTTGTCTAGGTTTTGGCAGGCAGGCCAAAGCCACATTGACAGGGCTGCTTCCATTATTCTATACAGCCTACTTGTGTTCCGGATGTATTCTTTCCAGGAATAAGGCCTTTCTGATCCAAGTGGATGAGTTGGGGAAGCACACAGAGAATACCGCCCGCTAGAATTTTACTAAAGATTTTGTAGTCAGAATACAAGATAGCTTCGGCCTATATGAAGCTGGGTCTGTGGGAACACACCCAGGCTTGAGTATTGAGACTAAGGGTGCTGATTACAAGTATAGGTGCTATTTAGCGCACCTGGTAAATAACGATAAAATGAGGTACGATAACTAGTCCCTATTAAAAGTTATTGAGGAATAGCATGTGGAATTCGGTGTTCAATGCACCAAAATCCGCATGGTATGGTAAATAACGTACACATTTCCGCTGTTACATTTCGACAAGTTTGACCTGCTGAAATTTAACAAAGCTTCAGGTATTTAACGCATCCAATAATTATCCAATGTTTTAAATATCTTTTAACTCGTAATTTCTAGCAATGCGTAAACAGGGATTTACACGCTGGTCGGAATATAACGAGTAGCTCATAATCAAGCCCCAGAAACGGTCAGTGGTAGCGTGCCGTGAGCGATCGCCTCCTCATACATGAGGACCAATTTGGAGGCCAAAACGTGTCGGCAAAGGCTTTTTAAAGCTTCACCGGAAACCCGTCAGTACCCAGGGCCTTACCACAGGTCAAATCTCAGTACCCAGGGCCTTACCACAGGTCAAATCTTATATGGCACCTTTAGTACAATTTGTAATTTTTAGCTTCAAATGTCATTTAAATTTAACTAGTGATATGTAATTTAGGGGGGCCTGTTGGTCCTAACAACGCCACGGTCCATAAAGAGCTAGAATGTAGGAGCTCGTATCTTATTTCAGTCGGATGTAAACATCAGTGTGTTCTGTAGTGCCTTTTATTAGAGGCCGCGTGCCCTGAAATGCCCCCTGCAGAGCTCAGTACTACTTGGAGAACCACTCTTCACTTCTGACTGCTTTGGTGATGGTCTGAGGAGAAAGGAGGGGATGGGAGACGCTTGAATGTGGCTGAGGGATTGAAACACTCTCAGGGAATAACCCCAGTGGAAGAGCTGTGTTTGCTACTGGGACAGGACCCCTTAGGGTTCAGAAGAGCAAATACCTTTTTTTTTCAAAAAGAGTAGTGCAAATGTGGAAAGGATTCCCCAGCAGAAGAGGTGGCTTCAAAAACAGCAACATTAATTTAAAGCAAAAGCCTGGAGCACACTCAAAATTGTGACATTTCATAAGGGGTAAAAAATGATCCAAAATGCAGAACACTTCAGAATGTAGTTAAGCATTCTTGAGTCAAATTATTTTTTAATCAGTCAGTCGAATTCACAAAGCTTCAAATTTGCTTTTGCTTAGTTTCTTGCCCAATAACAAATGTGTTTGTGTTGAAGTTCGTGCTTTTCAACAAGCTAACGTGGAAATTCTGAATAAAAATGTGAGATGAACCTGAGTTCATGGTGCCCGCAGACCTAGATCTCATCACCACGTGAGCACACAAGTTCCACTCACAAAGAGGGAGCTACGACTTTCCTAATATCACCCCCAACGAGGTAAAGTTACTGGGGTGTAAAACTTACACCAGGGAGTGGGTGTTCCAGAGTGAGGATGCCATAGAACATGCGAGTTTGTGGCTATTCACAAGCTTGCTTTTGACTCATTCCTGTCAGTGGTCCGAGATTTTACTCCTGTGAAAGGCAGGAGTAAAACCCTTTCCAGGGTGGGAATGAAAAGTTGAAAGATTTCAGATTTTTTTTTTGTGTCTCAGGCTGGAGCTACGAAAATGGTGTGTGTGTGTGTGTGTGTGTGTGTGTGCGTGTGTGTGTCTCGGTGTGTGTGTGTGTCTCGGTGTGTGTGTCTCGGTGTGTGGGTGTCGGGGTGTCGGTCTGCAGGTTGATTTTCCAGCTTGGCCAACTCAGCTTGTTAGCCTTTAACAGTGCCAGTTGTAATTGCGTAATAATAATTGAATATGAAAATGTCCTGTTTGTGAATCTTTAATCGGGAGTAGATTATCACTAACTGTTACATTTTATTTCCTTTCTTGTGACAGGAGTTCTGGATCAGCACTGGGCTTCGGCAAGATGAAAACAGGTACCACCAAATGGTCCACATAATGTCTTTTTTTTTGCCATTAACCATTTAGAAGCCTGCTCTCACCAAATGTGCCAGTTTCCATCATTTGACTACAGACCAGCTTTATCGGCCTGATGTAGGTGCTCACGAACCCAGTGCGGGCCATGGCACCTGGTTGGTTGGGGTCTACACTGCGCCATTGATTTTACTTTATGTTGTTGGTGCTGTGGCTTTATAATGTAGCTCCTGCAGTTATTTTCTGCTTCTCAGTTTCCCACACATGGAATCATGGCGTCTCCATGTGCCTTCTGTGTGCATTGTTGTCATACATTACTTATGAGCCCATGTAATGTCAATATACTGCATGTGTGGCCTTGCTATGCTAGTTTTTAATTTCTACGTTGTTTTGTGTGCAATCCATAAACCATTGAGGTCTGTTTTTAAGTTTATATGTTGCTTTACGGAACATGCCACATTTAATTATACAATTGCACACTGCCAACTCCATTAAAACGAAACAGCTAAAATGTATGTAGTAAAATAGAATCAATTTCACAGCATATCTAAAAGCCACAAGCCTATGTACTTGCCACTGACTCTCTGTTAATGTGTTCCAGAGTCTAGATGTAGGTACAGAGAAACGCTGGTCGCCTCTGCTCTCGTATCAGGAGGTAGATACCGATAAACGACTCTAGTTTGAAGAACTAGTGTTATAGGGGAGCAGAGCAGTGTGTTGTTCTTCAGGTAATAGGGTCAGGCCGCACAAACATTTAAAAACCCAGCCGAAGGGCACTCAGGCGTCCTCAAGAAGCCCATCTCATATCTGAGATGTGGCCTCGTTATTCGAGACCAGAGATCGGTTGAGCTGCATGTTTGGCAGAATGTAGCCATTTTTACTGCATAAAAAGTAATATTTTTGTAGTCCAGGTTGGAATTAACTAAAGCTTCCACTCTCATGGGATGAAATCCTTGAGAACAAGCGGTGAGCCTTGGACAGTCTGAAAGGACGTGAAAAAGAACTCCTGGACGACTTAACAATCTCAAGTCAGAACCCCACCGGAAGCACGCCGCACTGCTCGTTTGGCAACTCTTATTTAAGTGCTAACAAGAGTAAGAAGAGAGGATGAGGGGAGAGGATGTGGTCTAATGGCTAGGGCAGTCGACCAGGGCTTTAAGTGGGATGAAAAAACTGGGGGGTCTCTCAAAGGGGCGTGGTCAATATAATAAAGGGCGTGGCTTAAAAACGCATAAGCTAAAAATCTGTGTTTAGCACAGTGTGCCGCCCGACTTGTATTTTGCTGTTCCTGTCATTGCCTCCAGATATATGATACAACAAGTCACATCATACCTACAAGTCAGGACTATTGGCTTTGTCAATGGTTGCTAGTTGCATAAAATAAATAAGCAGCAACTATGGCTTGTATATAATATTGAACTTAAAGCCCTGGTGACACCACGACAATGTTGCTTCTCTTGAGTTTCAAAAAGAGAAGGGAAATCCAGAGAGAAAATGACTCTCTTTAAAGGATTTCCCTTCCTCTACAACGCTCACCACGCGCACATCGATGTGCCTGCTGTCACTGCAGTCGGGGAAAAAAAAACGGACCGCCTGTGCCAGGGCACAAAACAGAGCCCGATAGAGACCCGTTTCGAGGCCCCCTTAAAAAACTGCCGGTGCTCAGACCCGGTGAGACCCGGCCCACTTAAAGCCCTGCAGTCGACCTCAAATCTGGGGAACCGGGTTCGAGTCCAGGCAATGACGCTCAACATCCTGTGATTCTGGGCAAATCACTTAATCTCCCCATGCCTACCAAAAATGAATGTGTCCTTGTGTAATGTAACTGGTGCTCATGTAAAACGCTCCAATACCTTCGGGTCGAGTTCGCGCTATATAAAACTCTGGAGAAAAAAAAAGAAGAGGGGGACAAGTAGCGGGGCTGTTATAGTGGACAGTGGTTGCTGGGTGCCAGGTCCCTATTTTTTGAAGGGATGCGCCTCATAGGCCTACTCCTTTACAGTTAGTGGGCAGTCAGGCACGGGTGCACATACCACAGGCATAGTGAGCACAACAGTGTCTGCCACACAGGTAGCACATTTTATAGTGCATCGTATTGGCCGTTTAAATAGTGCACACTACAAACTGAATTTTCTGTTTACATAGAAGGTGTGTCGTGATTTCATGATGCCTGGAAAGAGGAAGGCGGAAGGCAATTGAGCGCTTCGATGTTATATCATACTCGGATGACCCCCAGCTGATCGTCTCGTTTTGACAGGATCTGGATGGTGTAAAGCACCAATTCATTGATTGTATGAGAAGGATTGCTGCCTGGATGACAGCGAATTGTCTCCAACTGAACAGCGATAAAACACAGAGATTGTTGTTCGGCAAGCCCAGCACCTCTGGTCACCTGACTGGTGGCCTTCTGAACGCGGTTCAGCTCCCTCTCCAAGGCAAGCCGTGAAAAATCTGGACAACAAATTAGATCAGGCCCTTTCTATGAAAGACCATATCTCTGCAATCTGTGGGGCGTGCTTTGCAACCATGCGGCTACTGAGGAAAGCCGTGCCCTGGTCACCATCCTCTGCAAGAAAAAAACTTGTCCAGCCCCTAGTCGTAAGTCACCTGGACTATGGCAATGCATTACTCATGGGCACAAATGAGACATTACTGTCCAAACTTCGGGTGGTGCAAAATACGGCGGCATGTCTGGTCTGTAACCTTTCATCTGGCTCTGTCTCAGCTCCTATTCGGAGAACCCTACATTGGCTACCGGTCTGAAAACGCATGGTTTTAAGATCTGTTGCCTCACCCACATGTCTTTGATGGGGAAAGCCCCCACTTATTTAAGGGACAAATTGCATCACTACTGCCCCACTATAACTCTTAGATCTAGTGATAAAGTGCTTCTGACCATTCCCCGCATCCGCTCTTCCAAATTCGGTGGCAGATGTTTTTCCTTTACCGTCCACTCGACTTGGAATCAACTTCCGTACCATCTCCGCAGTTGTTCTGACCTTCTCAAGTTTAAAAAAGTCTTGAAGACCTGGTTGTTCTAGTCTGTTGTGGGTTCCTCTGTTTTGCCAAGGGCCGAGATATTCTTGCGGGAAGGAGTCATTGCGCTGTAGCAAGTGAAAATAACATAACATTACCCTGATGGCTCTTAAGTCTGTGAACTACAGAAGACACAGAGAAGTCTGTCAGCCCATTAAGCTATTACACCGACCACCCATCTGGCCACTTGGCAGTGGTCCATCACTGTGGAATGCTAGTTTGAGTGGGGGTAAGCACAAGTTGTGTGATGTGATTGGAATTTGGAAAGCCCATTTCTGCCACTGTTTTGCCCTGATAGTTATCACTCTCAGCACACTACAGGTTCCTCATTTCAGAACATGCTATGTACCAGTGGCTTCTTCCCTTAAGAGCAGTGTCTATGACGTGAGGGATTCTTGACAGAATTACCTGCATTTTGTATTAAAGGTGTTGTGTACTATAGTGTCATAAAGTTTTGCTTAGGTGCACTGCATCATCAGACCATAACCTGAGTAACGACCTCTTGTTTGTCCATAGGGTTCCGTTTGGAGTGCACAGCGAACCAACAGAGGCTCTGGGCCTAGCACCGGGGAAGAGGAGCTTGCAGATGTTCGACCGAGAGTTAAGAGAAGGTAAGAAAACTACATGTCCAGAGGACCTGTGATGGTTGGATATTGAATACATAGAGAACCCGCAGCCTTTGCATCCAACCATTGTGTACTGAGTGTTGCACAAGCAGTGAGTGAGTTATTCTGGTGTTTGTCTTTGATCCTGCTTCTGAGATATTGTCCCAGACTCAAACACTGCAAAATGGCCATACTGAACCTGAAACACTTACCCACATGGTGCAGAAAACCTGCTCTGACAACAAATGTCGCTTGATATTTGTCAAGTACGACATTCAGTTAAACTCGCTTGCCCTGGGGTCTGCGCATGCTCCCAGGGGAGGTAGATTGAGTTCTTTAATAACTTTTCGAGAATCCTAACGGAGGTGGAAAGAACAGGGATTATTACTGGCGGATGCTGGAATATGGCAATAGATCCTGTCTGGCACAGGTCACGCTAATCCGACTTTGAGTCCAACAACAGGGGCGTACCGAGAGATATCATCCGTGATAATCCTATGCTGGAATTATAGCGCCTCAAACACTCCGCTAGAGAGCTGTCCAGTTGTCTCCTGTGTACAAGGCACATGCAGAAGTGTACCCAGATTGTGTTCATGGAGTTCCACAATCACAACAGGCCCCGATCAGGCCTATCGTTCATTCGACAGCCAGACTGGTACCTAGCTCAAACAAGTTCAACCTTATCACATATATCCTTTGATATCTCCACTAGCACCCTCTTCAAGCAAGAGTAGGCTTCGGGCTTTGTGCCTTCGGTGATACACCATAACATTCCTCCTTGATTGGCAGGATCTACGGAGCGTCGTAGGCGGATCCACAGGACTGAGAGCCAACATCTCTCTGCCTCAAGACGTTCCCAAATTTAAATCTTCACAAACAATGAAACAATCCTTTTCTGGAGTGCCGGTTCCTGCCTGGAACTCTCTACCCGTTAATTTCAGAAAGCTCACACCTCTTCTTGCTTTTCAGAGACAGATCAAAACGCATCCGTTGAATCGCTGTCTGATCCAATGCAAACTGCACTCAAATATTGACTACCGTGCAACAGGACAAACTCACATGTGGCCAGATGTAGGAAGATCAGGTCACAAAATCTGGGCACAATTTGCAACCAATAGAGTATTTTACGAACCTACCAATGTACTAATAGGTTGGTTCATAATAAGCCTAATCGAAATGGGTAGTAATCTGACCTAGCTCAGGAATATCAACGACTCACTCCGATTGCCGGCTATCCAAGGGATGTGAGCAGACCACCATCTCTGTGATTGCTTTTCCATAAAGTATACTTTTTTAAAAATGCATCCCGTTTTTCTTAAAGGAAAGAGAGCTGTGTTTAACAAAATAGTAACTTTTTTAGTCAAAGTTTGTTTAGAAGTTTTGGCAGTGTTCCATTGGACCACTGCCTACTCCTCAATATATCTTTTAAAACATTTTACCAAGGGGAAAGGATCCCACACAAACGTTTTGAGAGTCAGTTCCAACTACAACTCAAGAGTCATTAACTTTTCAATGTTTTCAAACCAGATTACGGTTTCAAAACATTGTTACACTGCATACCAAATCAGTTTTTGGAAGGGGCGCCTACAACACGCCCCTTCCAAATTGCAATTTGGTAAGGGGTTGGAATCCCATTTTAGGTATCAATACAAGTTTACCTACTCTTAAAACTGGATTCATATATTTGAAAAAGCATATTGCAGTCACAAACTCCAGATTAGAACATTTGCAACCGTGAAAGAGATGATTCATTCCTCTAGCCCATGGTTATCTACCCGTTATCCGCTCATAAATTATGCATCGGACCCCCTTATTGCTTGACCCTGCTTAGTTCAATATGATATGTTTGACGGCCCATATACCTCCCTCGCGTGCACAATATAAATATTTAAATCAAATTAAGAATTATAAATAGAGTTTTAGATGCTGCACAACATTACTGCATGGTCTATCCTGGAGGCAGGGATTGCCGACCAGTTACTGCGGATGATTGCATTCCTCGAGGGGTTTCCTGGGAGACCTTGAAAAGATAAGACGATGAACACCAAACACTCTTGGACCTGGAAGACCGAACCTTAAAATGATTTTCCAACCATACTTGGAAAACAATCAATGGCCTGGAGAGTGAAATCAGACATTGGGGCAGCCAAAAAAGCTTTCCTGAGAGGCGAACAGATGAGAAAATTCACTCTTCTAAAGAGAATGAATAAAAACAGGCAGGGTTGGAGGGATATATTGCTGAAAATACAAGGGAACTTGCCAGAAAAGTTGCCAAGTGCCTGCTCCATGAATTAACGATTGTGAAATACAAGCAGAACACTGTGTGCTCATCCTAAGCCCGAGCATGCCCTGGCTCGCCTGACGGTGAAGCAGAATGAACAAGGGGGACAAGAGCGATGATTGTCCGCTGCCCCAGAAGAAGAAGGAGGTGATGTGCCAGATTCCCACTGTTTATATCAGCAGAGGGCAACTGCTGATGCACCCTTTGAATGTCACAAGGGAGTTTGTTTCCTTCTTGAAGTGAACCTAAACTTCTGAAGTAGAGACTTGAGTGAGAAGGAATGATCCATCCTGGCACCTGTGCACACGCAAACGTCGGTTCCTGGGGTGGAATATAGCTCAAGAGGGAATGAACAAAGTTATAATGACCCAGATCCCCCAACCTTTTATTAAAAATGTTTGACAAAATGGAGATCATCTTGGTGCTGAGGTGAGAATTTGCCAGGGCAATGACATCCTTGATTCCCAGACTAGGGAGAGACCCAGTGACATTCAAAAACTACCACCAATCTCTCTCGCAAACACCCACATGGAGATTCTAGCAAGAGCGCCGGCGCTTGAACCCCTGGCTGACGCCATCCACCAAACCAACTGATTGAAGTTACCAACGCGCCAGAGAGATGAAAATCATGATATTGAAGGATGATATTGTGCTGTGTTGAGATCCCTAGACCTCAGGCCAACCATTGCATTGTTTTTGACTGTTTGGTTAAAAAATAAAGTGGGTTAAGAACGAAATAATGCCGGTAGCGAATGCAACCACCTGTGCGGCACTGGGCGATGTGAACTTTCCATGGGTGGCTGGGGGTCAAGTTCAATAAAGGCTCAGAGAATATGATCACAAACAAGGTAAAACCCCTTGTCGCATCCTTTTAGTTATTAGCAATTAGAAACAGTAAGCCTTGCTTCCAGACTTCCTGTGTGTGGACATTGGCAACCAATGTTTGTGGAATGCCTGATGCAGTGGTTTGGGCTTGGATTGCATCTGGGAGCAGTTGGTGGAGACCTCGGCCTATGTGCTTTGTTCGTAGCTCGGACTTCGTCTAGACGTTAATAAGCACGTTTGGAACGTGTTCCTCTTGTCTTCTCTTCACTGGAGACCACAATCCTCTTCAAAGTAACCATTGTTGAAATGACGCAATGGACAAAACTGCAATTTTAACTGTCGCATAGGGCTGAAACAATCATAATGATAGTGGCATGTAGGGGTATTCGACATCTTTCGAATACTGCTGCCGACTACATTTATTCAAGTTGCTGGACAACATCGACACTTGCATTGAGAAGAACCTAATGGTGTGGTCCACGCAAAGGCACATGGCAGCTATGTTTCACTCTGATTCATCATTGGCAGTACTCAAACTGTCATGCATGGATACTGACTACAGAGCACAACAAATGTCACTACTGAGGGGTGAATAAATCATTATGACACGCCTTCGTGGAGAATGTAGACAATACAGGGATCCGTAAGATCAGAGACATAGTGAGGGAAAGTAATCACCTTCCAAGAAATTCAGGCCACATTTTACAGAATTTATACAACAGTGGAGGTAGCTGCAACAGAGGCAGTGCCTGCACAATAAACGTAAGACCCTGCTCACAGAGAACTCGTCTTTGATAGTCCGCCAGTGAGATTTGGAATATTGTAGAAGGGTGGTATCTGGCTTCTTCTGTGTGATGTCAGATCTGTGCCTCCCTGCAGCTTCACTCCAGACCTGGTAGAAGCAATTGAATCTTAGTCTCTCCAAGGATGAGTGGAACTTGCTATTGGCAAACTCAACACAAGCCCAACTGAAAGTGATCCATTTTAAGTCTGCATAACTAGCGCTCAACCCTACTGGGCATGCTCAGAGCTGGTCATCAAGATGACACGACGGGCTGTAGATGCCTCTGACCCGACTGCAGGGTTCGCATGTGCTCCGGAGCTGCAGGAAACTGGGAAAGTAATGGGTGGGACTAGTAGCTGTGCTAACTGTTCTACATGACTACTAAGATATCAGAAAACGAGGAGTAGCCACTGGGGGAGGTGATCCACCACATCCGTTGTTGTAGATAAAATTTGTACGCTACTTAGATGGGAAACGTCAAGTCCAAAAGACCAGGAAGGCTGAAGGAACTGAACCACTTGTGAGAGAACGGTCTACAAGCTGCAGGATCCACCCATGTCTTTCGAAGGACATGGAGGGACCATTACTGACACACAGAGAATCCATGACAGCTTTGAGTGATCCAGACGATATCTTCTCTAAAATGGCATGGAGCAGACATTTGCGTTGGATGCTGAAATGCCCGCCGATCCTGTGTGGTCTGTACAACTGCATGCGCTGGTTGCGGTTTCACTGTGACCGATGCCGCAGAACGTTCAGTTTCATGTTATTGAAATACCAGGTAAAGAAATGTTGAAAAAATAACAATCATCAACAGTAAAAAGCTGCAGCGCTTGGAAGCCCAATTTCGGGCCAGTACCAACCCAGACGTAGGATGCAAACCTGTGTGCCACAGTCTGCTTTTTGCTGTCCAGAACCATCACTCTTGCGATGCACTGAGTGGGTGGCACCTATAGGAGCCGTTGCAGTGCACCAAAGGCACACGGTGGGCATGTCGAGGGTACACTGGAGAACTTGAATGTACAGGGAGGGGGCTGCCCCTTGAAACCTAAGAGTGGGAAGCAAGTGGCACTGGGCCCCTGTGCCGCACCGGAGTGGAGCCTTACAGCGCAGCAGGCGGGACAGGAACCAAAGGCATGAGGGATGACCAATCAGGTGCTGCTTCAACCACTGCCTCCACCACAGAATCTTAGCCTTGTTTCCGTCTCTCCTTTGGATACACCATCCATGTCATTACTGGGGTCACCCCTTCCCCTCTCACGGCCTCCTCTCAAGGAGCGAGGCTGGAATGAGGAGTGAGTAGAAAGGACCATGGCTCATTCTAAGAGACTCGTAGTAATCAGCTACTCACAGCAGTCCCTTCTCACAAGTGCCAGTATTCCCACACTGTTGTTGGATTGTTCAAGATACCTGCAGAGATTTACAGGCTGGTCACACACTAACAAAGGGAATGAGCTAGAAAGTTGATTAATAGAGAGATAGCGTAACCTGAAGGCCACAGGTTTGATTATAGACAAGATCAGTCTCTCCTCCATCAGTGTTCAATAATTGCTTGGTTTGGCTTGGGTTATGCTAACATGTCAAGATAAACAATGTGCAATGTCCTGAGTCACCGCACAAAATCTGAAGTACTCACAGCATGTGAGTCCACAACTGAAATAAGGCGCAAATTCAAGGTTACAGAAAAGTAATCTTCTCCTTACAGTACTCCTGTGGGGTAAATGTTATTTGCGCTATCACTAAAACTCCAACACTGATAAGCGCTGATGTCAGACTCCCATAAGACCCACTCATTGTCACACGACTGTTTATACATATACAAGACCCGTCCTATGGATTCCTGAAAATTGCAACTGATGGTCATTTGCCACAATTTGATTATACAATTTCTGGAGCATTAGAACACTTATTATTCAAAACAAAGATGGGCGCAACACTTTGGCACAATTAAATATTTATTATACTAGTTAAATTAAAAAGGTAACTTTGCTTCTCAAGTGAGACCCGCCTCAGTAAACGAAAACCTGAAGATGAATCTGTGCGCTCTATGCGGGGCCAGGCAAGCATGGGAGAAATGAATCCCGCAAAAGGGACCATCCGGTGAATGATGTCACATCCGGTCTCAACACCCAAGCAGACATCATCAAACATTCTTGAATTCCTGTGATTGGTCATAGGTGGTGGTGCAGGAATATATATATATATATATATGATTCGTCAAACGACGCCAAAGTCATTGGCAAATGAAAAAACGCTCCTCCTATGGAAACTATATTCTAACTATAACTACCAACTGGTGACCACCAGTAGGTAATATATATATATATATATATATATATATATATATATATATATATATATATATATTTCGGTGAAAGGGCCCTTTAAGAGAGAGATTCGAACTCACTTTGAAGTTCTGGACTTGTAACAGAAGAATTAAAAAAGTAATTTGTCTAAAACCATGCGAAAGTAATTCAGGGGTCCAGCAAAACAAACGCTACCGAAAAATGTGCAGCGTGAACGTTTAAAAAATAAACTCCAGTGAAACCGATTCCAATTTAAACAGAGTCTGGGCCAACTGAAGGGGTACATGTCCCCACGGTAGCAGTTAAAGTGCAGAATTTGCTGTAAGAGCAAAATGTGAGGCAGAAATGTATCTGGAGAGGATTAGTCCGCCAATGGAAAACAAAGACAACTGCCCTAAGAAGAAAAGCAAATGACGCAGCTGCTATTCTACCACAATGTAAAGAAACCTAACGAGAAAGGAGAATCGAACTGCGAAGGCGATTTAAAAGGAAAACCGAGAAATGAAAAGCAGAAAGTGACATCGTACACTTATTTTTAAATTGCTGGTTGATGACAATGACTACAGACAAATGAAATAGAAAATTCTGGACTACGACTACCAGAATGCATCACTGCTGCTAAGGATTGTGTGAAGGATGCCACTACAGTGGGTTCACTACGTAACTCAGACATAGTCACTACTTTGGAGGGCGGTGAAGTGGAAAGCCTGGAGAATAAGTCCTGTAACCCAGGATTCTTCCAGGAGGTGGTTCGACAGGAAGCGCATTGGCACCACTAAAAAGGTCGATGAGGAATCTGTTTCCGCCTCCTCAGAGGAAGCCAATGTTGATTGATTATGAATACATTTTTAATAAAATCAAACAACTCTACATTCACTTAAAGCCTCTCTTTTGCTTCCCACTTGTTGAGAAAATATTTGAGTGACACAACGTAAATTTCATGTAGAAAATCGTAAAGACAGGACTTTGGTCAGAGTCAATGCTACAATAAAGCAAAAAAAAAAGTCATTTTATGGCACCCCCTCTGAAGTCATCAGATTGCAAGAAATGGTCTCAAAATTGTCTTGTTGAGCAAGGAAAGGGAGCACCTAAACGGTAAAACATCATTTTACCACCAGGCTCCAATAACCCATATACCTGGAGTTCAATGCTTTTCTAGGAGGTGAACTTCGGCCTGATCTGCAGCGGCCACTTCACTGTGGAATATGATGTTGGTGTAGGAAACAGTATTTAATATTTGGAATATTATATATTCCAAATATGCAATGAAATGCATGAAATTATATTTTCACAGATTCTGGTATTGGTGAAAAGGAGCATTCTTGGACTTGGTGTTTTAAAATATCATGACTACAGGAGCAGGTCTCCAGCCCTCACCTGAGCGGTCCATAAAACCCATGCAGTTGACTTGTATATAGAACCTGGCCTTGTGCGGCCTCTCAGGGTCACCTTGAGTCCTCAGGGTCCACCGGGGAGGGGGTGGGGCATTGGAGTCTCCCCTCCTGGCGCCTACCCATGATGCATAATGCTCTTTCTGCTGACTGTGAATGCCTTGCTACAGCCCTACCATGGAACGTCTGTGTCTACAGTCAATCAATCAATCCGGGTTTTGTAGAGCTCTCTACTCACCCGTTAGGGTCTCAAGGCGCTGGAGGGGGCTGCTCCATTGTGGTCACCCGAAAAGCCAAGTCTTGAGGTCCTTCCTGAATTGGTGCAGTGTCGGGCTCCATCGGAGGTGAAGGGGGAGTTAGTTCCAGGTCTTGGCTGTGAGGTAGGAGAAGGATCTTCCACCTGCTCTGGTTCTGTAGAAGCGTGGGACGGTGGTGAAGGAAGTGACCCGATTAGGGTCACCCAGGTCACTCGCGACCACCTCTCAGCCTTCCATACAAATGAAGAGTCGGTCAGACAGTAGAGAATACAAACCAAGCTATTTATTAGTATTCGCTCGAGCGGAGTCCAGTCTGACTAGCCTCCTAAAATGCTACCGAGGGGACTGACCCTCACCAACATTACATCAGTTGTTATACATTTCCAATGCCCAACAAGACTCCCCCAGAACTTGTGGGTCAGGTGGAGGAGGATCCTGGACGGCCCTTATTTCAGGGGGCGCCGCCTCATTCAACACTGCATTGTTCTCCTCCTCCGTTTGCACCCATGTCAGTCGGGTATCCGAAAAAGGGATGAAGCGTGGCACGTGCTCCGTCTCGTGGTCACCTATGCCATCGATCACCCACCGATCATAGGGGAGAGGCAGCGGTACCTTGCGGCAGTGATTAGTGTGAATCCAGTTCTTCCGACTGGTCACCTTCACAGCACTTCTGGTGGCGAGGAGCACCTGCAGCAGCCCCTTCCAGCGGAGCGCCAAACTCTCTTTCCTCTGGAAATGCCACACAAGGATGAAGTCACCAGGTCGGATATCATGCCCGGGCCCCTCTGTTTGCGGTGGCAAAGTGTCCTGGATCTGTTAATGAATAGAATGCAAATTTTTAGTCAATTCATAGAGATAATCTACTAACAGAGGATACTCAATTTCAGAAAAACGTTTTGGTCGCGGGACGCCCCAAACATTTGCTGGGCGGCCAAACACGACCTCATACGGGGACAATCCTGTCCTAGTGTGAGCCGTAGCTCTGGTTGACAGAAGAGCTAGCGGTAAAGCATCTGGCCACTTCAATCCTGAGCTTTCCTGAATTTTTGCCATTTTTAGTTTGAGAGTACCATTGTACTACTCAACCAAACCTGCTGACTGGGGGTGGTGTGCAGCATGGAACTTCTGCCTGATGTGTAGGCCATCACCCACCAGCTGGATGACGTTTGAATTGAAGTGACTGCCATTGTCACTCCAGTTCAAACGGGGTAAACCGAAGCGAGGGAAAAACTCCTTCAAGAGGGCTTTCGCCATCGCTAAGGCTGTGTTCTCCTTAGGGGGGTATGCCTCAACCCATTTACTGAATGTGCAAACAACCACTAACACATATTTCAAATTATTGACCCGTTCCATCTCAATGTAGTCCATCTGAAGGACTTCAAAGGGGAAGGAAGGGGGTGCAAAATTACCAGGGGGTGTAGGAGTGCCTTTTCCGGGATTATACATCATGCATACCATACAATATTTTACCAAGTGAGCAGCGGTCTTGGGGATATTATCATTCTGCCACACCGGGTCTAGCAGTTTGCATATGCCCTTGGCGCTAATGTGAGCTGGCTCGTGCGCCATAGTGACTACAGGGAGGACATAGGCGTCCGGCAGCATCCACCTTTGCTTTCCTGACTTATCCGTCCAGCACCCATCCTCGTCTAAACGTGCTGTGCTTTCCTGCCATATTGCTAACTCCTCAATCGTTGCCTCACTCTGTATTTCTTTAACACTATCCAGTGTATCCTCAAACATAGTAACTTCGGGTGCCCATCTAGCAGGACCTGCCACAAACATCTTTTTCATCTTCGTTCGAGCCGTCTCCTTAGCTGTTTGATCTGCAAATGCATTTCCCCTCCCCACATCATCAGTAATTGCCTTGTGGGTGCTGTACTTCATTATCGCTAACTTCTTGGGGAGCGTCGAAGCTGACAAAAACCTGTGTATCAATGGGCCGTTCAGGATCTTTAACCCGTGTGAAGTCAGGAATCCTCTCTCTGCCCAGAGCTGCCCAAAATTGTGGGCAACTCCAAAGGCGTACTGGCTGTCAGTATAAATATTGACAGTCAGTCCCTCACTTAGCTCACAAGCTCAAAGAAGGGCAACTAACTCTGCAGCTTGGGCCGATTGATAGGGAACTCGTGATGTCTCGACTACTGTGTGTAAGGTAGTGATTGCATAGGACGCAGTTGTTGTGCCATCTGGTAATTTGAAACAAGAGCCATCGACATATAGCTCCCCTTGTGGTTCAGATAGGGGAACATCAGTCAGGTCTACCCGTCCCTTCGTCTCCTCCTCAGTCCGAAAAATGCAAACATGTATGTCTATTTCCTCACTTTCAGAAGGGAGGGGTAGTAACGTGGCTGGGTTCAGGGTGGCACATCGTTTGATCGTGATGTGTGGTGCAAAGAGGGTCAGTTCATAACCAGTCAGACGCGCACTGGTGAGGTGCTGCGTCTTTGTTTTGTTCAAAAGTGTATCCATAGTATGAGGTACCATGACTGTGAGATTGGTATCAAGGACGAGCCCTGCCGATTGTCGGATAGAGACAGCCACGACCGCTCTTAGACAGCTCGGGAGGGCTCTCGCGACGTTGTCAAGCAAAGCAGAAAAATAAGCACACGTCCTCTGCTTACCTCCAAAGGCTTGTGTTAAGACAGAAAGCGCGCAACCAGCCGTCTCGTCGTACATACAACACGAACGGCTTAGCGTAGTCTGGCGTACCAAGCACAGGCACAGAGCAAAGCGCAACTTTCAATTCCTCAAAAGCTTGTTGACATTCAGGCATCCAAGGCAAGGGTTCATGCACATCTTTAGTGGTTAGCTGCAACAGCGGCTTTGTTAGTAAGGAAAAGTTAGGTATCCAGTGCCGACAATACGAAGTAATGCCAATGAAAGCTCACACATCCCTCTGAGTCTTAGGGATGGGCATTTTGACAATAGCACTAATGTGTTCAGGTGTTAGTCTCCTTTCCTCCTTCCCTCCTTCGACAGTAGGTGACCTAGGTAGGTGACCTCCTGTCGACAATATTGAAATTTTGAAAGGGACACTTTATGTCCGTGATGAGCCAAATGTAGCAACAATTTAACCGCTGCATCTATGCAACCTTCTTCAGTGTCAGAAGCAATCAAGAGATTGTCCACGTACTGCAGTAATACATTACCTGGGAGAAGTGTGAGGGAATCCAATTGGCCTTTTAAAGCTTGACTATATATGCTAGGACTTTCAGTATAGCCCTGAGAAGCCCAACAGAATCTAAAACTTCAGCAGGGAGGGGTGCATCTTTGGACAAACACTGCTTGGTACTAACCACATTAGGACCCATTGTCATATAGACACCTGCCGGGGAACAATAAATTGTAGCATACAACTTCCTTAATAAATCCAGTCCCATCAAATTCTCACCGCAATTGGACATCAACAAAAATGGCGAATCAACATTAAAAGGACCAACGGTCAAGGCAAGGGGTTTGGATATGGGGCTCATAACCGACACACCAGAAAAGCCTACAGAAACATTATTATGGCCAGACAGGGCTGCCCCGGGGACCAGTGAATGAGAAACAGAGCTGTTCATTGCGCCTGTATCCACCAAGAATTGCTTAGCTGAGCCCTGCAAGTCAGCAGTAACATAAGGTCCGCGCTGATCTACAGGTATCTGAACTGGTCCCTCGCCCTGTCCCTGGCTGTCCTAACTGTGGGACAACCCCGTCACTTCGTCCAAATCATAGTCATCATGATAATACTGTTTCCCTTGAGGGTCATCAAAATAGTTCTGATCAGAGCGGCCCTGCGACGCCTCATCTGCCTGAACCCCATCATGACCACCTGCTCCACAACCCCGTCCACGAGAACCCCGTCCTCTAGGGGCCGCGACTTTCTGCAACAACGCCGGGCACTCACTGTGCCAGTGTCCCTCCTCCCTACAATATGCACACTGACTCGGCCCCACAGGCGCTGCATTTCTGCTAGTACAGGGCAGCTGTCCGGCCGGACCAGTGCCGCGTCCTCTTCCGTTCCCCCTAGATACCTGCTGCATCAACACCTTCGTTTTTAACTCCTTGTTTTTCTTCTCCACCTTCTCCTTCTCTTCGTTCTCTCTATGCTCATAATCTTGTGCCATACTCAATATCACTGATGGGGAGGAGGTAGTCCAGGTGCTCTCCGAAGCCTGTAACTGAGTCGCGATCTCGGGAAGCAGGTTCGTAACAAATCTGTTAACGAACAATCGGACACCTCCTTCCATTGACAAATCCTGTCCATTGAAATCCAAAAACACACCTTCAAACCTAGTAAAAAAAATCAGATACACTTTCATCTTTCTTCTGACGACATGCTGTTAACTTGTCCCAATCTACTCTTCTAGGTGAAATAAAAGAGTGCATGTAGGTAATAATTCGACCTGGCAAAGCTAGTATCTCAGCCTTAGGCTTCTCACCAGGCTTCCTTTCCTTATCCCATGCTCTGATCTCGTCCCAAGTGCCACCCAATTCCACAACATGGTCCTGGGTATGCACCTGCTGCCAAATATCAACTGGTACCAACAAACCAAAAAACATCTCGATGTCTGCCAACGTCATCACTTTCGACAATGCGGCCTCTGTCAATTCTTTATAATAGGCAGTAGGGTTTTTTCTAGGATCGGGTAACTGACTCTTGAGGGACAGAACCTCACTTCTCTTCCACAGGGGTATAAATCCATTGCTCCTGAAAACGGCCTTCCACTCGCTGCCGTACAACAACATCTTGTGCATTCCTTACCTCCGGTATTTCGGGATGATACAAAGGGTGGACTTCCCTCATCGGGAACTGAAGTATTGCCTTTGGACTTTTCTGAATCAACCTACTTCGATAACCGAGTAACACTGCAACATTACCAAAAACCTGGTCAGGTGCCATGTCCGCAGCATATACATTGTCCCTAATATCATAAATGACCTGAGGAGCCACTCCACCAAAACACTGCTCCCATAACCCAATCAGGGTAGCCGACATGTGTTTGAGGGCATATTGCTGCACAAACGGCTCGTAGTCCTTTAACACACTCCACACATCCTCTACTCTATAGATGGGGTTACGAGCCCACTGGGCAGCTTGATTAGCCACCATTTTCTTCTCCTCCTCCCCCACATCCGATCGTATAAATACCCGTCCCAATCATTCCTTAGCAGCTGCCAAGTCCCCACTTCCAAATCCACGCACTGGCTTTCCAATACTGAAGGATGTTGGGGTATGGGAGAGCGGGGAGGCAGTAGCAACGGAAGCATCCGGTACTAATGTTATCAAAGGCTGTGAAGTAGGTACGAGAGCTGGGGAAAGAGATGCCGAAGCAACAGGCGTAGCAGGAAGACTGACAGTCGTAGTAGCCGCAGGGAGAGAAGCTGAAAGAGAGATTGGAGAGGCAGTGACCGAAGCAGCCCGGTCGCTAACAGTAGAAGCAGGAGCCGCTGAGACAGGAGGAGCAGATGGCTGGGGCTGCGGGATAGCAGGATATATTCTCTGAGGGGCATACGGAGGTGGAGTTCGGGTCTCCAATAATTCCTCCACGAACGGATCATCTTCCTCTCTAGAAAATTAAGACTTATCGCATTGTAATCAAAACTTCCTATCCGCACACTCTATTCCTTTCTCTATTTTCTGTCTATCACAAGCTACAGCTGTCTGAGTCACTGTCTGCGTCCTCCCTTTCCAAGCCTCTTTCTCTGCCTTCATCCGCCTCCTTTTAGCCTCTTTCTGCCAGATTTGGAGTGAATCAAACATTGACTGCCTACTTCTTTTTGCGAATAACTTATCCTGCAAGAAATTCAATTTTTGTTCATCAAAGGTGCCGGTCAACGGCCACTGTAACTCGGTATTGTCCCTCGTATATTTGTGCCGTAATGTACTAAACATAATAGGGCCAATGCCATGCTTTACATACATTTCAAAATTCGGCGTGCCTTCCGGGGGCGCAGGCTGACTCTCTTCCAATTGAGCATCAGTAGAACAACAACGACATCCCACACAACACAACTTGCTCAAACAAGGCATTCTCTCCCACAGACGCACGTTCAATATGTAAACCAAACAAATATTTGCAAAATAGCTTCACCTAAACTGGGCCACAAACCTCGTCAAATGCAATTCTCAAACAAAATCAAGCGCTTGTCCAAAAACGATCCGCAGACCGTATCCAGTTCAAACCAATGTAGCGCCACAATCACAAAGATCCAAAGCAAACTCACCTGGTGCACACAGGTCAAACGAATTTATTCTCCACTGCCGACTCTTGGGACCAAACGGTCAGATCCAAGGGTTTTGCCTTTCAGGACCCCAGCCAGGATGAACACTGGGCGAGGCACCGCCCGATCAGACAGGCGGGGCAGCTGCGAGTACTAGGCTCTATCGTGCAGGGATCCCCAAATCCACCCATCCAACCCGACGTGGCCCCGTCCTCCTCACCCGTCCGCGGGCGAGGATGGGTCAGCCCGATGGAGTCCCTGTTCGGGCGCCAACTGAAGGAAGTGACCCAATTAGGGTCACCCGGGTCACTCGCGACCACCTCTCAGCCTTCCATACAAATATAGAGTTGGTCAGACAGTAGAGAATACAAACCAAGTTATTTATTAGTATTCGCTAGAGCGCAGTCCAGTCTGACTAGCTTCCTAAGATGCTACAGAGGGGACTGACCCTCACCAACAATACATCAGTTGTTATACATTTCCAATGCCCAGCAAGACTCGCCCAGAACTGGAAATTTCCAGTTGGAGCAGGTTAACAAAGAAGGCACAGAAGATGAGCTACACTCCTGGGATCGGGTACATGTTATCTCTACCTCAAGGTTACTCTGTCCGGGCCCGCCACTGTAAGCATGAGAATGAGCCTATCTAACAAGGAAGGTATGCAAAGGTACATTCATGTATTCATTAAGACAGCAAAGCTCAACCTTGAAAAAATACAAAAAAAATATCGAAGCTGCTTTCTGCTGAGGCAGACAAAATAAGACAGAAGTTAGTTTCGATCATTACACAAAATGGCGGCTAAATGCAAAATGGTGCCGCAAATGCTAACTTAAGCAAAATGCTAATAGGAGGAGTCACTGGAAGTAATTTCCAGTCCAACAGTGGCTAGGGAGAGGTCGGCTGAGCGGAGGTTTCTCTTGGGGGCGTGGAAGGAAATGCAGTTGTTTAAGTATTGGGGTCCGGTTTTGTGGAGGGCCTTGAAGGCATGCGTGAGCCGATTGAAAGTTATTCTTCTTTTGACGGGGAGCCAGTGGAGGTCGCAGAGGTGTTGGGTGATGTGCTTGTGCCGTGGGATGTCGGGGATTAGTCTGGCTGCGGCGTTCTGGACGGTCTGGAGTTTGCGGGGGAGTTTTTTGTTGATTCTGGCATAGAGTGCGTTGCCGTAATCTAGTCTGCTGGTGGCGAGTGTGTGAGTGACCGATTTCCTGGAGTCAGGGGGGGATCCACTTGAATGTCTTGCGTAGTATGCGAAGGGTGTTGAAGCATGCAGAGGGGATGGCGTTGATCTGGCGATTCATGGTGAGTGATGAGTCACGTATTCCGAAGTTGCATGCATGGTCCGTCGGAGTGGGTGGGTTTCCGAGGGCTGGGGGCCACCAAGTGTTGTCCCATGCGGAGGGGGTGGAGCCGAGGATGAGGACTTCTGTTTTCTCCGAATTAAGTTTCAGGCAGCTGTTCCTCATCCAGGTTGCGACAACTTTCATCCCTTCTTTGAAGTTGTGCCTGGTGATGTCGGGTTCCTTGGTGAGGGAGAGGATGAGATGGGTGTCATCGGCGTCGGAGATGATGTTGAGCCCTTGGTTTCTGACGAGGGGGGCCATGTAGACCTTGAAGAGGGTGGGGCTGAGGGAGGATCCTTGGGGTACTCCGCATCTGGTGTCTGTCGGTTCTGAGAGGAAGGGTGGGAGTCTTATTCTCTGTGTTCTGCCCGTGAGGAATGAGCCTATCCAGTCTAGGGCCTTTCCTTGGATACCAGCGTCGTGGAGCCTGGTGGCTAGTGTGTCTCAAGGTGCTTTGATGTGGCCAGATGGTGGCATGACTGCACTACATGGAACGCCTATATAAATGAACACATGTTTACATCTACCACAAGACCCTTTTTTAGGTCGCCCTGCTTTCTATAATTCTGCCATCTAGTGGTTTAGTATAGGAGTATTTACAAATGCTCAAAACAAGCATGAGGTTTCCCACTAGAGGGCGTGTCTGCAAGAGACACATTGTGGTATCGACTAGAGGTATGTTCTGGTGGTCACTGCATGATATCCAGAACCATACTCTAGCCTTAAGCGACAATGAGCGAAAACCGTCTAGAACATGCGTGTGGAGTGTTTTATCTGGAGAGAATCCAGGCTGCATTAGCGAAAGTGGCTAACATGGGGGCAAGGATTATGGTCCAAAAGAAGTGATTACTGGGCCAATGATTAGTAGCACTGGGTAGTCTTGTGTATGAAGTACTTCATGCTCAATGTCACGTTATCTAGAAATTGCAGCCAGAAACTAAGTACACTGGTGCCTTCCTTGCCCAATGAGAGAGCTGGGTAGTTAGAGTTGTGAAGTGGCTAAAATAACCAAATGGAGTAATGTGAAGAAACACTTGTTGGGAGGGGGCAAGACGTAAGGCCTAGAGATGAGGGATAGACAAAGGCTTAGTGGAAGTACTATCCTTCCTGTTTGTGGAAGGTCTTAAGAGGATAAGGTGAAGATATATGAAGAGCGTGTGTGCGTGCACACATATGTTGTAGGGTATAACAATGGACATGCAGCAGCCATGACAGGTCTTTCAGGAGTATCGAAGCTTGTGAGGTGGTAGGTAATCTTTGCCTTAATTGGTGTAAAAAATTAACAGGAAGTAGAGCTGCTAGGAAAAGACTTCAAGAGATGGTCATTCCACCCTGTAGTCAAGAAGAGAAGTGAAGATGGGCTCTCATGAGCCCGCTTGGAAGAACCAACCAGAAGGGGATGTGAAAGAGCGGTGAACCTCCAAGTGTAGCCGGTCTTGAAGCCTCTGCCATGACAGCCCATTGATAGAGCCACCAAAAGAGCCGTCCAGTCGAGTCCTTGGATCAAATCTACAAGAAAAGATGCCAAGAAGAAGTGTCATGAATGAACCCCAAAGTGGGAGACTAAGAAGCCAAGTACATAGGGCCTCAGTTCCCGCCAAGCCTTCTAGCCATGTATTTTATCAAAAGATGAGAGGCTGAGAATTGTCCCGGCCCAATCTTCAGAAACAGAAACGACAGAATCCTCTTTAGGGGGAGTTGAGATTTCATTGTGGATGTATGTTTGGAAATCATTGAGTACAGCAAGGTGTTTGGGTTGTGCAGAAGGCACCTGGCAGCAGCTCCTCTAAAGTCTTCAAGAAGCTGCAGCAGAATTTAAGGCTTTCGCGGTGCACCCTACAGTCCACCCTTCGCTCAAGCACTGGCCCGTACCCAGAAGCTTTGAAAAGCTCCTGCAGCAGATCTTTGTGCTGAAACGTGTTGGTGGGAGCTCTGCAGAAGCCATTGAAGTCCTGGGCACTCGACTCTGGAGGCGGCTGGAAGACCGACCCATGACCTGAAATAAACCCTGCGCCGGAGGGGAGAGGTTTCCAAGTACGGAAGAAGCGAAACAGGTGTGAAAGTAATCGAGGGACCTGCTGTTGCTGGGACCACATGGTCGTGGGAGAGTGAAGCACCAGCTGCTTCCATCGAGAGATCCAGCCCGGTCGGTTGATTTGTTCCCCTGAAGCTCCCATCTCTTCTGCTCAGCTCATGGCATTTATTTAGTTTGCAGCTGTTACTGTTCCACAGGTGAAGCAATGTGTTTCCCTGGTTGTCTTTATTTTTTAAAAATGGAGTAATAAAGAAAGTAGGTTTTCTATTGAGTGCCTCTCCATGCTGTCAATCAGGACTGCCAGCACAATATCTGTGCAGATTTACAGGGTAGGAGTTTAAAAAGGGGAGGAGCTGTTTTAGCTGCAGATGTGCACAGGTGCATGTAGTACAGGGCTAGTGCTTTCAACAGTTAAATAAACAAGGCGCTATATCAGTTGCAATATATTTTTTCATAGTACACAATACAAATCTGAACATACACCGATGTTAAAACATAAATACTGTAAAACGGCGAGCCGAAGGAATGTTAGGGTTCATTTGTGTAGTGAAGAATCATGGGTGATGGAAGGGTCAACTTGACTAGAGCATTATCTCACGTGGTCTCCATTGGGTACAGGGTCCATCAAGCGGGGACATTGTGCATCAGGAGCAAGAAGCACGGCGAATAAAGCGAAGTTTGGGGTTCTTTTCTGAAGCTGGGTAGTTTGGCCCCATTTGAGTTACTCACAGGGCTGTCATAAGGATCTTTGCTGCCCAACTACAAGGACATTCATCCCTTGTGTTACTCATTTGTAGGGGACAGTCTGGTGCCATGTGCTGGAAGTGTGGATAGCAGCCTCCATGTTTGGCTTTCCTTAGAAGCCGCTCTGTTTATTAGGCAA
Source organism: Calotriton arnoldi (assembly GCA_963921515.1). Taxonomy (NCBI): domain Eukaryota; kingdom Metazoa; phylum Chordata; class Amphibia; order Caudata; family Salamandridae; genus Calotriton; species Calotriton arnoldi. Next base: position 3,732,961 of record CAWUFW010000236.1, on the reverse strand, counting down.
CAAATTACAATAAGTTCTGCGACACTCAAGGGTTCAATGACACACTATAGTGGTAAACAATATAGTTGAGAAAAATATTGTGTCAAAAATATCGTTTATGACAATATCATGTTCTTATACTGATAATGGTATATACAAAAATATCCCTCAAAAATATTGTTTTTTGTGGACAGTAATATCTTTAAAAAAAATACACAAAATTGTAATATATAACATTATTATAAGGTACAATGAAAAGTAAATAAATTCCACTGATATTTAATTCTGTTTATGTTTAAATATATATTTATATAGTGTAACATAGGGGTCTATTAGGATGGCGGTCGGATGACCGCCGCTGGGCCGGCGGTGGCAACCGCCGGGCCGGCGGCAGTCATCCGCCCGCGATCGCAACACAGAAAACCGCCGGTCCCATTAGCATGGCGGTGACGACCGCGGCGGTGCGATTTTCTGCCCGCCACTTTTCCGCCGGTAGCAGTCCGCACGCTTGCCTGGCGGGCGGAGCTGGACCGCTAAAATGGGGCCGGTGCAGGACCAGGCTCCGCCGGCATGATTATGATGCCGGCGGTAGCCAGCCTTTCCGCGGCGGTGGAACCGCCATGGAAAGGCATGCGGAGAATGTCTCCGGGGGCCCATTGCGGGCCCCCAATGTGTTGTGGGGGTGTGTGGGTGCACTGGGTGCAGGCACTGTGCAGTGCCTGCCACGCAGTGCAGGGATATGCAGGACATGCTATTTTGGACATCGCTGCGGTGCTGCTGGCAGCAGCAACCGCCGCAATGTTACATGCCACGATCCGACCGCCGCGGTCGGATTTCGACTGTGGAGCATCCTAATGGGACCGGCGGTTATGTCGCGGTCCTAGCGGGCGGTGTTTTCCCGTTACCATGGCGGTCGGAGTGATTTTCCGACCGCCATCCTAATAGACCCCATAGTGTTGTAATATGTGCCCCATGGTTTCTTCCTTTCCTGGCTCCCCCTCCCTAATCCTCACATTGGCACCTTCCTTTCTTTCAGCTGTCATACAGAACATTCTATGCAGCGCACTGGCACAGCTGACTGGAATTGTGATGGTGTGTGATGAGAGTTAATAAAGCTGACTTTTCATACAACGCATCTTGAAATTATTAGTAAAAATAATATTTTACATTCTATTACTTTTAATCTTTTTAATCTTTTTAATGTACTACTATAAAAAGAATATATATTAATATATATATAGCCTCTTTATCAACGGAGCGGTTGAATGGCTAGCCCAATGCAGACATGATGCGCCTAAATCTGCAGGTGCCCCTCCCCCACTACGAATGTTCGCGGATGATACTTTACTTATATCAAGGCCCCTCATGGGTTTACAATCAGAACTGAATGCCTTTGTAGCCTTTTGTGATAATAGGGGATTAGAACTTAATCCATCTAAATCAAAGTTCATGTCAATAAATCCCCATCGGTCCTTTAGAGGGAAGATGGCAATAGATGGGGTTCTCCTAGAACAGGGAGCACACTTTCATTATCTAGGTCTTCGACTAACAGACAACCTGACATGGGGGGCCAAAATTAGAAAAACAAATTATATTACTTTACATCAGAAGGCATCTGCAATTGGGAGGAAATAGAAGGCCACCTCAGGAGGTTCAGTGTCACCTGTCATTACTGTATATAAAGCTACGGCGTTGTCAGCAACTAGTTACGGAGCCGAGATTTGGGGCTCTGTAGACGCAGCAATTTTTACTAAGACTGAGAACAAATTTATAAGGGGACTTTTTAACCTACCCATGAGTACACCTCTTATACCCTTGAGATTTGATTTGGCATTAAATCCCATCAGTATGGTCATGTAGCTTACGCCCCTGTTGTATTGGGTGCGGCTATGGCCAACTCTGGAGCTGGCCCCGTATTAGGAATCGCTCAAGGAGCTGATAGTCGATGATACTGTCCCCTTGGTTGAGGCAAATCAAGAAGCTCACAGATAGTATTGGGATGCGGAACTATGGAGTGCTCCAGGAGACATAGTCAAATCCGTTGTACACAAAGTGAAACTAATGTATTGGGAGGAAGTAATGCACCAGATCTGGAAAGGTTACTCAGAAGGGAGTTTAACAGGACAGCTTATTAACCATAAATGCGTACCTAGGTTTGAGCCATATATAGATAGAATATTTCCCTTTCAAGCCAAATGTTTATATGTCCAATTCAGATGTGGACTCCTCCCATTAACAACCCACACTTCAAAGTGGTATAAAACGGCCTCCCTTCCAATCCACTGCCCACACTGTCCTCAGATTGAAGAGACAGAGGCACATTTTTTATTTTTCTGCCCCCACTACGCATCTGCCTGCAAGAAATGGATTGTTGCTGTATGCAAACTCGTGGGTGTGAGGCATTACTGGGAGGCAGTAAGGATTTCAAAAAGTGATTCAAAGAAACAAATGATATTTGCAGTGTCCCGATTTGTATATTGGGCATGGAACATAAGAGGGAAGGCTCTACCCCCTAAAGCCACGATTACTGAATAAATCTGGCCAGATGCTTATATACTATAAATTTGGTTCGCCATCAGCATGTCTCATTAGAGGGTATAAAGATATATTTTTAGGTCACCAAGCAATTCTATCTAATAGGATTGAGAGATGTGATAATCCTACATTTTATCCATTATGAAATGTATGAATTGGTTTTATTATTTCAATTTGTTGAAAGGGCTGCAAAGTGGAATTATGAGATTATACTTAAAATAAAGTCTGGATTCTTGAGATTAACTCCTGATGTTCAAATATTATTATGTAATATTCTGAAGAATTTTATCTGAGGCTCTTATTTATTTATTGTATTAATGTGTTTTTATGGATGATTGTAAAACATTTATGGCTTTATAGCCAAAATAAGTTATTACTAATATATGTATATATATACACAAACAAAATACACAAATAAAAAACAAAATAACAAATATAAATCATTCAGTAACAAAATAACAAAATATATTCGTTAATTTTGCCAATATATAAAATGTCAAAAATTTAAACCCCATAAAACACATCTACTAAAGATACTATATACATTAAAAAGTAAAAATGAAAACTAATAATATAAATATAAAACAATAAACAAGTAATATAAAAAAAACTATATAGGCAATTTTAGGAAAAGTGTTGGACTCTGGAAATATTAGATATACTATTCACACTCCAGTTTATCCAATAGTATGAAAAGTGTTGGACTTCAGAGGGGTTACATTTACTATCCCCACTCCAGTCTAAGCAACAGTAGGGGAAAGGGTTGAACTTAGATGGAGTTAGATTTACTGTTCCCACTCCAGTCTTAGCAAAAGTAGGGAAAGCGTTGGACTTCGCAGGGGTTAGATTTACTATTCCTACTCCAGTGTAAACACCAGTAGGAAAATGTTGGACTTCAGAGGGGTTAGATTTACTATCCCCACTCCAGTCTAAGCAACAGTAGGGGAAAGGGTTGAACTTCGATGGAGTTAGATTTACTGTTCCCACTCCAGTCTTAGCAAAAGTAGGGAAAGCGTTGGACTTCGCAGGGGTTAGATTTACTATTCCTACTCCAGTGTAAACACCAGTAGGAAACTGTTGGACTTCGGCGTGTTTAGATTTACTATGCCTATTCCACTCTAAGGAACACTAGGGAAAGTGTTGGATTGCGGAGGGTTTCGATTTACTATTCCCACTCCAATCTAAGCAACATTAGGGAAACTGTTGGACTTCGGCGTGTTTAGATTTACTATTTCTATTTCACTCTAAGGAACACTAGGGAAAGTGTTGGATTGCGGAGGGTTTCGATTTACTATTCCCACTCCAATCTAAGCAATATTAGGGAAACTGTTGGACTTCGGCGTGTTTAGATTTACTATGCCTATTCCACTCTAAGGAACACTAGGGAAAGTGTTGGATTGCGGAGGGTTTCGATTTACTATTCCCACTCCAATCTAAGCAATATTAGGGAAACTGTTGGACTTCGGCGTGTTTAGACTTACTATGCCTATTCCACTCTAAGGAACACTAGGGAAAGTGTTGGATTGCGGAGGGTTTCGATTTACTATTCCCACTCCAATCTAAGCAATATTAGGGAAACTGTTGGACTTCGGCGTGTTTAGATTTACTATGCCTATTCCACTCTAAGGAACACTAGGGAAAGTGTTGGATTGCGGAGGGTTTCGATTTACTATTCCCACTCCAATCTAAGCAATATTAGGGAAACTGTTGGACTTCGGAGGCTTTACATTTACTATGCCTATTCCAGTCTAAGCAGCACTAGTACAAGTGTTGGGCTTCAGAGCTGATAAATTTACTTTTCCCTCTCCAGTCTGTGAAACAGTAGGGAAAGCGTTCGACTTTGAAGAAATTATTTACTATTCTCACTCCTGTCTAAACAACAGCAGGGAAAGTGTTTGATTTAAAAAGGATTACATGCATGAATACAAATCCTTTTAACTTAGTAAACGTTTTTGTACAGTTAATACAAAAATTATCCAATACAGTTTAGAGAAATAAATATATATATATTTATTTTTAAATATGTAAACGTATAAGTTAAAAAAAGAAAGAGAGAAAATAAAATTTCATATAGTAATATCAATTTCACTCACTACAAAAAACACAGTTATGAAATCATTATTTAATTAATTTCGGATAATACATAAAAAATTAAATGTAACAAATATTGTCTCAGAAACAAAATTTCACAAACTTTTACCATTAAATACATTATTTAAAAAAAATCATACATAATTACTTACCAATTAGTAAATTACATATAAATATCAATTAATATCAAAAATATAATATATTTTTATTTTCTTCACAAACTACTCAAATAAAAAAACACAGGATTAAAAATACATGTTTGATGAACATTTAAAACTAAAATACATAATAAAATTAACAAAACATTACAACAATGACACAATAATTTATATATTACGTAACATACATAATTAATAATTAAATACCATTGAAATTTAAAATTGCATTTAATTGAAATACATTTAATTTAATTCAACTGTCCACCCTATTCCCGAACAAACCCAGCAATATGCTACTAAAGTATACATTAAATAAATTGGATCTAAACTATTTACATAATTAACAATCAATTAATTAATTAGCAATTAAAAACTAATTAACAAGAATTTTTACTTTTTTATAACTTAAATAACTTTCCACCCTATACCCCTACAAACCTAACAACCCACTACTAAAATATAACTTACTATTAAAAATAATAATACAAAAAAAATGAATTTAAAATTTAAAATATAACACTTAAAAATGTTACATAATTAATAATCAATAAGACAGTACAAATAAACAATAAATTAAACATATTTCTTAGTTAAATAACTTCCCACCTAGCCCCCCTACAAACCCAACAACCTGTTACAACACTATATATCACTAATAACATTAACACAAAAGTCAGTTAAAGCTATAAACTATATTTTTTTTAATCCATTATAATTATGCCAACATTAATAACGCTTAAAATTAACTAAAACACATTAAAATATGTGGTCATTCACACACCTAGGCTGGTGTAAATTATCTTCCTTTTTCAGATAAGTACAGCAACCTCCACCCAGCTCACAGCTATAATAACTGCCAGCCACCAAAAGTATCCCACTTCTACAATCAACATTAAATCATCAGTAACAAACATTCCTACAAAAAACTTTTACAAAACAATATTTTTTACAACTATATTACTGAAAAAGATATTTAAAAACAAAGTTATTGTTTCAAATGATATTACTTACCAGTAAGATATTCTTAACAACAATATTTTATACCACAATATTTTTACATCACTATATTTGTTTCCAATATTTATGTGTTCCTATATTTTGAACATGATATTTTGTACGAACACCGCACTCGGCAGTGCAGTAATACCAGTACTAACCACGACACTGAGTCACAGTTTCTGGCCGACGTCTCAGTTTCCTCAAAGTGATGTCAGATACCGGACACTGTAGATTTTTATGTCAAAGGCTGTTTAAGCCGCTCTTCAATTTGTTTTAGTTTGTTTCCACCAAATCCCAAGGTTTTTGCTGATCTTGCCTGTTCTCATCATTATGTTACATAAATTGCTCTTAAGTGTGTTTAAGCCAAATTTGCTAGTTTTTTGCTGACTTTGCTTGTGTGGTTCGAAAGGCTGTGTAACAAAACTCTTTACGTTTGTTTCAACCCAAAATTCCTAGTTTGTCACTGAAATTTCCTGTGTGTTTCATAAAGTGGCATAAGCCATTCTTCAGTCACAGTTCCTAATTGTTCACTGAACTTGCCAAAGTCGCTGGTAAGGGCACAACTCTTTTAACATAATGACATGTAACCATTTCGTCTTCCACTGGCTTGACTTAAGGCAGCAGATGCTCAAAAATAAGGAATATTGCACCATTTGATCTAAAATAAGAACGCAAGGATATTCCGTCTTTACACCTCGCTCATCAGAACCAGAGCCAATGGTCTGGGCCAAGTACAGCCCGGTCCAGGCCAAGCAACAAGCACACTAAACAACTTCCTTCCGAAAATTTGGCTGCAACCGTACAGAACGCCCCGAAAACGCCTTTGCCTGTTCAGGAATGCAGGGTAGTGAAAAAGCAATATTCTATCCCCAGCAGATCTCTCATAGGCAATTCAGAATTCCTCAATTTTTTGCTTTGGATATTGTTACAGTCTTGGCAAGAGGACGAGCGTTTCCATCACTTCATACAGTCGGGTCTGAAGAAACATCTGGTTAGCGTTAGAAATTTATGGACAATGATTCTAATTCTTTATCCAAATGTGTAAAATGTGCTGGAAAAGGCCTATTTTTAAAGGCCTTGTGTTTTCTTCCCTTCCTGTGAGGTAAGGGCTGCCCCTTCACACATCCCCGCTGGAGGATTCAGTTGCCTACTTCTCCGCGAGCTGATGAGTGGCACAGTAGTAGCTCAGGGAGATGGAAAATGCAGCTGTTGACATGAGCTCCTTAGGTTTGCTATGGTTCCTCTCAAATGGATAATTAACCATATAGATTTTGTGCATTTCACAGGGGGGCCCTTGCTGTACGATGAGGTGAAATTTGTCTACAACTCCGAGCAACTCAACGGGACCCAACGTGTGCAGCTAGACAACGTCATCTCTGATGAGGAGTGCCAACAGATCCAGAGGCTCGCCACTGTAAGTAGAGAGGAAGGGGGCATCTCCGATGGCCCCATCCACATACATCACAGGGTCATTTACACCCACGTGAAATAATTTTTCAATATGTATTGTACATGTAGACATGCGCAAAAGTGACACATGCCTGCAATTGCTTCTGTTTACTTTTTTTCTTCTCCACAGGCAAAATATATTTTCTGGTGTAGAATCACCCACCCATAGACCCTCACCAATTTCGGGGGGTTTACCTCCCTTTCCCACAACAATGGAAATGATTTACTCCCACACTGACCGAAATAAATCTCCTACCATTTCCAGAGTGAAAGTGGACCGTGCAGAGGTTTGGGAAAGCCCACACTGAGGTACAGTTGTGGGTGTTCCTGTACTATCCCAGATACTCACAGTCCGGAGCGCACACTCACCGCCCTTGGGTGAAGATTGACTCACTACGGCTCTTTACAATAGGCGATTAGACATTCAACAATGATGCCGCTTAGATCTATAGAGGTTCAGGGTTTTGTGGAGCTACAACAACCGAATGACCGCATCGATGCATACGAGTTTGTGCTGCAACAAACTGCTATAAATTCCCATGCTCAGGATAATCCCACTGCGAAGTGTTTGATCCAGACAACTTATGAATTAAGAAAACGAAATGAACTTTGTGGAGTTGTAGTATGAGGTATTGGTGCATGTGAGATCGAGAGGAACCTCACAGTGCCGCTAGAGTCAGCCTCATCTTCATATTTCGTTGTCCATCACCATGTTTGGTGCTTCATTTGTATATTGTTAGAAATGGGATTTTTGGTCGGCTAGGGCATGTGCCAAAGCCAGGCAGAAACCACCACTCTAGTCAGGATAAGGGAGTTACACTCCTAAAATAACCCCTGCTCACCCCCTTGGTAGCTTGGCACGAGCAGTCAGGCTTATCTTAGAGGCAGTGTGTAAAGCATTTGCACATAACCAACAGTAATACAGTGTAAGCACTACAAATGGACACCACACCAGTTTAGAAAAATATCCAATATTTTTATATACTTAAGACAAGACCAAAAACGATAAAAATCCACCATACAGTACTTAAAAATCTTCAGTTATCAAAATATGCTTTAAAAACTGGTCCTTGATGTCGATAGCTCTGTCCGGGGCAAACAAATCCAAACAGTTCTGGCTGACCGCGGCGTCGCGGGCCAGCTACGGTGTCGGGAAGACCCGCAAACAGTACCTTTTAGAAATGCAGGGCGTCGGCGACCTCTTGTTGAGCTTCCGAAAGCACGGCGTCCGAAGGCGTCGGTTCCGGAGGTCGGGGCAGGAGTCGTCGGGGCCCTCGAAGTCACACGTGTTGCAGATCGATCTCCTCTCTGTTGAAGTCAGGTGCGCTGGCGTCGGCAGGCGCAAGGTGCTGCGGTGCGAAGTGCGGCGTGCGGTGCCCTCAGGTCGAGGTGAGAGCAGCGGCTCGGTGGCGGCGTCGGATGGCGTCGTCAGTGAGACCAGGGTCGAGGTGCGAGATGAAGGCGGTGCTCGTCACGGTGCTTGCAGGTCACGGTGCAAGCAGCGGCGTCGTCGTTGCTGAAGCGCTGTCGTCGGCTGACGAACTGGAGTCGATGGCGCCGGCGTCAGTAGGCCAAGGCTGCGGTGCGGGATGAGGGCGGTGCGTCGTGTAACTTTACGAGCGGTGCCCTCGAACCACGGTGCAAGCAGCGGTGTCGATTTCGGCGTGGGGCGTCGTCGTCGGGGATACCAAGGCGTCGTCGTGAAGTGAGGCGGTGCGGAGTACGGTGCCCACAGGTCGCGGTGCGAGCAGCGGCTCGGTGGCGACGTCAGCAGGCGTCGTCGGTGAGACCAGGGTCGCGGTGCGGCGGTGCCCTCTGCGGTGCCTTCAGGACACGGAGTCGGCAGCGGCGTCGTAGACGGAGTCGGGTTGCTTTTCTTCTGTTGCAGCACAAAACACACAGTCCCCAGTGCTGAGGGCCGAAGAACTTGAAGTCTTTGCTGTTCCTGAGACTTCTTGAACAGGGGGCAAGCTCTACCTCAAGCCCTTGGAGAGACTCACAAAAGTAGTTTGCAGAAAGTCCAGTCCAGGCCTTTCACTGCCCAAGACAGAAGCAGCCACTGCAGGCCAATACAGCAAAGCACACAGCAAAGTGGTAGTTCCTCCTCACAGCTTCTCCAGCTCTTCTTCTTGGCAGTCTTCTTGATCCAAAATAGTTCTAAAGTTCAGGGGTCTGGGCCCCAATATTTATATCCCAAAATCCTTTGATCCTTTAGGCAGAGAGTGTCTGTGCCCAGCCAGAACCAGTTCTGCCTTCTCTGGTGTGACTTCCTGGCAGGAGATGGAGACGGCATTGTCAGAGGCAGACCAGGCCCTTTGAGGTGCAAGGAAATCTCCTCCCCCTTCCCCAGTTGCAGCCCAGGTCTATTCAGCCCTTTCCTGACCCACCTAGACTATCTGGAGCCACTCCTGCTCCCCATCCTTCTGTCATCCAAAACCCAGACAGGCAATCCACATTCCAACAGAGGCACACAGGATGACTAAGCAAGAAAATACCTACTTTCTAAAAGTGGTATTTTCAAACACAGAATGTACAAATCACCTTCACTAAAAGATGCATCTTTAGATTCTGAGTTCAGGCATACTAAACTTTATTTTCCTACCTAGTTCCCAGGGCCAGTTATGTTTATAAGATGTTATAAACAAACTTCCCATTCTGTCCTATGGGGAACAGGTAGCCTTGCAATAGTGAAAAACGAAATTGGCAGTAATTCACTATCAGGACATGCCACACACACCAGGGCATGTCCTACCTTTCACATACACTGCACCCTGCCCACAGGGGTACCTTGGGCCTACCTTAGGGGTGGCTGACATGTAAGAAAAGGGAAGGTTAGAGACTGGCAAGTGTGTGCACTGGCCAAGTCGACATGGCAGTTACAAACTGCGCGCAGACTCTGCAATGGCAGGTCTGAGTTACCTTTTCAGGGCTACTCACGTGGGTGGCACAATCAGTGCTGCAGGCCCACTAGTAGCATTTGATTTACAGGCCCTGGCACACTCAGTGCACTTTACTAGGGACTAACAAGTAAATCAAATATCCAATCATGGAAACACCAATCCATAACACAATTTACAGAGAGCATATGCACTTTAGCGCTGATTAGCAGTGGTAAAGTGCCCAGAGTCCTAAAACCAACACAAACAGGTCAGGAAAAAGTAGGAGGAAGAAGCAAAAAGTTTGGGGATAACCCTGCAAAAAGGGCCATTTCCAACATATATCCTGAGAAACCTTTCGGCAAAGACGTACTAACACTGCAAACAATGAGAGGGAAACTGGAGTGACACAGTTGGAGGAGAAGTGAGACTTTTTTTCATGCGATAGGAAAGCGGTTTCGTTAGCAACATTTTGCTAATCCACTTTCTTTTAAGGCATTTGGAGGCATCTAATTTGGGAATATCTGTCATGTCGCCACAAGCTCACACAGGACAACAGCTGCCTGTGCACAACCAGTGTATGTCTCCAGAGAGTGATGGACCCTCCAGGTTTGCCTTACAATACCTCTGAACAGCCTCTCCATCTCAGGCTCAAGAAAGTGAGGGCCCGATTCACAGCCCTAACTTTACTACTTTTTGGTATTCACAGAGGTAAGTTACCACTAGTAACTTTACTACTAGTAAAGTTACTAGTAATAAAGTTACTCCTAGTGAAAATACTAGTAGTAAAGTTACTAGTAGTACCTTATCTTTATGAATACCGAAAAGTAGTAAAGTTAGACTTTTGGTCTAACTTTACCTTTGTGAATTGGGCCCTTAGACTTTAGGTCTAAACTTAGACTTCAGATCTAAACTTAGACTTCAGATCTAAACTTAGACTGCAGGTCTAAACTTAGACTTCAGATCTAAACTTAGACTGCAGGTCTAAACTTAGACTTCAGATCTAAACTTAGACTGCAGGTCTAAACTTAGACTTCAGATCTAAACTTAGACTTCAGATCTAAACTTAGACTGCAGGTCTAAACTTAGACTTCAGATCTAAACTTAGACTGCAGGTCTAAACTTAGACTGCAGGTCTAAACTTAGACTTCAGATCTAAACTTAGACTTCAGGTCTAAACTTAGACTGCAGGTCTAAACTTAGACTTCAGATCTAAACTTAGACTGCAGGTCTAAACTTAGACTGCAGGTCTAAACTTAGACTGCAGGTCTAAACTTAGACTTCAGGTCTAAACTTAGACTGCAGGTCTAAACTTAGACTGCAGGTCTAAACTTAGACTTCAGATCTAAACTTAGACTGCAGGTCTAAACTTAGACTGCAGGTCTAAACTTAGACTTCAGGTCTAAACTTAGACTGCAGGTCTAAACTTAGACTTCAGATCTAAACTTAGACTGCAGGTCTAAACTTAGACTGCAGGTCTAAACTTAGACTGCAGGTCTAAACTTAGACTGCAGGTCTAAACTTAGACTTCAGATCTAAACTTAGACTGCAGGTCTAAACTTAGACTTCAGATCTAAACTTAGACTTCAGATCTAAACTTAGACTGCAGGTCTAAACTTAGACTTCAGATCTAAACTTAGACTTCAGATCTAAACTTAGACTGCAGGTCTAAACTTAGACTGCAGGTCTAAACTTAGACTGCAGGTCTAAACTTAGACTTCAGATCTAAACTTAGACTTCAGATCTAAACTTAGACTGCAGGTCTAAACTTAGACTGCAGATCTAAACTTAGACTGCAGGTCTAAACTTAGACTGCAGGTCTAAACTTAGACTTCAGATCTAAACTTAGACTTCAGATCTAAACTTAGACTGCAGGTCTAAACTTAGACTTCAGATCTAAACTTAGACTGCAGGTCTAAACTTAGACTTCAGATCTAAACTTAGACTGCAGGTCTAAACTTAGACTGCAGGTCTAAACTTAGACTGCAGGTCTAAACTTAGACTTCAGATCTAAACTTAGACTTCAGATCTAAACTTAGACTGCAGGTCTAAACTTAGACTTCAGATCTAAACTTAGACTGCAGGTCTAAACTTAGACTGCAGGTCTAAACTTAGACTTCAGATCTAAACTTAGACTGCAGGTCTAAACTTAGACTGCAGGTCTAAACTTAGACTGCAGGTCTAAACTTAGACTGCAGGTCTAAACTTAGACTTCAGATCTAAACTTAGACTTCAGATCTAAACTTAGACTTCAGATCTAAACTTAGACTGCAGGTCTAAACTTAGACTGCAGGTCTAAACTTAGACTTCAGATCTAAACTTAGACTGCAGGTCTAAACTTAGACTTCAGGTCTAAACTTAGACTTCAGGTCTAAACTTAGACTGCAGGTCTAAACTTAGACTTCAGATCTAAACTTAGACTTCAGATCTAAACTTAGACTGCAGGTCTAAACTTAGACTGCAGGTCTAAACTTAGACTTCAGATCTAAACTTAGACTGCAGGTCTAAACTTAGACTGCAGGTCTAAACTTAGACTTCAGATCTAAACTTAGACTTCAGATCTAAACTTAGACTGCAGGTCTAAACTTAGACTGCAGGTCTAAACTTAGACTGCAGTTCTAAACTTAGACTGCAGTTCTAAACTTAGACTGCAGGTCTAAACTTAGACTTCAGATCTAAACTTAGACTGCAGGTCTAAACTTAGACTGCAGGTCTAAACTTAGACTTCAGATCTAAACTTAGACTGCAGGTCTAAACTTAGACTGCAGGTCTAAACTTAGACTGCAGGTCTAAACTTAGACTTCAGATCTAAACTTAGACTGCAGTTCTAAACTTAGACTGCAGTTCTAAACTTAGACTTCAGATCTAAACTTAGACTGCAGGTCTAAACTTAGACTGCAGGTCTAAACTTAGACTGCAGATCTAAACTTAGACTGCAGGTCTAAACTTAGACTTCAGATCTAAACTTAGACTGCAGGTCTAAACTTAGACTGCAGATCTAAACTTAGACTGCAGGTCTAAACTTAGACTGCAGGTCTAAACTTAGACTGCAGATCTAAACTTAGACTGCAGATCTAAACTTAGACTGCAGGTCTAAACTTAGACTGCAGATCTAAACTTAGACTGCAGGTCTAAACTTAGACTTCAGGTCTAAACTTAGACTGCAGGTCTAAACTTAGACTTCAGGTCTAAACTTAGACTTCAGATCTAAACTTAGACTGCAGATCTAAACTTAGACTTCAGGTCTAAACTTAGACTGCAGATCTAAACTTAGACTGCAGATCTAAACTTAGACTGCAGGTCTAAACTTAGACTGCAGGTCTAAACTTAGACTGCAGGTCTAAACTTAGACTGCAGATCTAAACTTAGACTGCAGGTCTAAACTTAGACTGCAGATCTAAACTTAGACTGCAGGTCTAAACTTAGACTTCAGATCTAAACTTAGACTGCAGGTCTAAACTTAGACTGCAGGTCTAAACTTAGACTGCAGATCTAAACTTAGACTGCAGGTCTAAACTTACTGCAGATCTAAACTTAGACTGCAGGTCTAAACTTAGACTGCAGGTCTAAACTTAGACTGCAGATCTAAACTTAGACTGCAGGTCTAAACTTAGACTGCAGGTCTAAACTTAGACTGCAGATCTAAACTTAGACTGCAGGTCTAAACTTAGACTGCAGATCTAAACTTAGACTGCAGGTCTAAACTTTACTGCAGATCTAAACTTTGCTGCAGGTCTAAACTTAGACTGCAGATCTAAACTTAGACTGCAGGTCTAAACGTAGACTGCAGGTCTAAACTTAGACTTCAGGTCTAAACTTAGACTGCAGGTCTAAACTTAGACTGCAGATTTAAACTTAGACTGCAGGTCTAAACTTAGACTGCAGATCTAAACTTAGACTGCAGGTCTAAACTTAGACTGCAGGTCTAAACTTAGACTGCAGATTTAAACTTAGACTGCAGGTCTAAACTTAGACTGCAGATCTAAACTTAGACTGCAGGTCTAAACTTAGACTGCAGATCTATGTGTACCTATGTGAATTGGGCCCTGAATGTTTTCCAATATTGGCCACACTCTGCTTCCTGGGGCCTGACAGTACCATGACCACCATGATCCTCAACCACGGACTTCTGGTATACCTGGCTTTTCTCTAGCAGCCCCCTCACCTCCAGCTGCCATGACTTTGAAGACCTTGTCTTCATAGTCATGAAGATTTTCCCATGCAGTGATGGAAGATGAAGTAAAATATGTGGGATTAAAAGAAGAGGAATCCATAATCTCTTGCTACCGCTGCGGAGACTCAAAAGTGACCTAGAACATTGGAAGTCCCTCTCGCTGTCCCTGCTAGGCAGGGCGGCACTATTCAAAATGATGTCCCTACCTCGTTTTCTGTATATCTTACACAACTCGCCTACCCAGGTCCCAGCGACCTATTTTGCAGCAATAGAGAGCGAGCAAAGAGCTCTCCTATGGGTGAAGGGAACTCCACGCATTTCATTTCCCAAATTGGTTCGTGGATGGTACAACGGAGGGATTGGACTCCCGGATATCAAAAGATACTATTGGGCGGCGCAATTGGCAGCTATAAATCAGTGCATATATAGACCACTTGACGATCCGGGACATCAAATGGACGGATGGCTCCTGCCGGGAGGTTCCTACACTAGGGCACTTTATTCCAGACCCGCTCATTTACGACTGACGGGACCCACGTTCCACTCAGTCCAGATTTGGCATACGGCTCACAAAAGTCTGGGCTGGGACAAGAAAATCACACAGGCCACCCCCCTCTGGGACTCTCACCTGTTGGGATCACTCCGTAATACCAAGGGTTTTGACAAATGGAACCTTATTGGGCTTTCTAGGGTGGGTGATGTGTGGAAAGCGGGTAAAGTGGTAGATTTCTCAGTGCTGCAACATGAATATGACCTAGCTGACTCGGAGCAGTTTAGATACTACCAAATGCGACATGCATTGTATGCAAATATCCAGCTGGGGGAGACACTGCCCGAATCAACGGCACTGGAGGACAGGCTCCTCGACGGATATATGCACAAGAAATCAATATCTCTCACCTACCGGAAGCTAATCAATCACGTAACAGACCCACTTGTTCGGCTTCGAGAAAAATGGGCCGAAGACATACCAGATATGGACGACGAAGACTGGATGGAGGCGCTCACCTCCCCCAGGGAGGTCGCAATCTCGTCAGGGTTCAAATTGGTGCAATTAAAAATTCTCCATAGGATATACTACTCTGGACCAGCCTTGGTACGGATAGGATATGGTAGGGACTCTAGCTGTCGACGAGGCTGTGGGGGGGAGGGCACCTTTATACATATTCTGTGGGAGTGTGTTAAAGTCCGTAAGTTCTGGGCAAGTGTGCGCAAGTGTTTGGGAGAGGTGTTGGGTCAGGACCTGAACCCGGGGGCCGGGACGTGTCTGTTCAATGTGTGAGGACAGACGGATCAGGGTAGTAAGGAGAAAATCTGGGCATCCCTGGGTTTTGTGGTAGGTAAGTGTAACATCGCCAAAGGGTGGGGAGTGAGAGAGGCCCCTGGTCTAAACTCATGGAAACAGGATTTGGACTGGTGTATGTTTCGGGAAAAAATTGTGTATATCTCTAGGGGGTGTCCGAAAAAGTGGTCTCAGATATGGCCAAAATGGAATTAATATCGTGGTAGCATTTGTGTTCCCCCTGTTCTCCCCCCCCCCCCTCCCTCGGCGAGCCTGAAATTGAACATCATGTTGAAATCTAATAACTATATCAATGGAAAATTAATGTACCATCCTGAATACGTATGTACCAAACCTGTAAACTCTGAAAACCCGAGAACTGTATGTATACATTGCTTTGTTATGAACAATAAAAAGATTTACACAAAAAAAAAAAAAGAGGAATCCTCTTGCACAGAAATCCTTTCTAACCCCCTCTATCAGTGTTCCAGCCCATATCTGGGGATCGCCTTTGTGGCCACAAACAGACCAGACTTAGTTAAAGATTTGCTCAGAGACAGTTAAAGCTGTGAGACCTTATCTGCAAAAATCCTCTCTGAGTAGAAGAACACAACTTCACAGGATGGTCTACACTGAGGCAACCACAGAAAGGATTCTGTTGGGGATCTCAAGGAGGAAGAGGGGGGGTGGGGTCAGGCATATCAAAAGCGCAAAAGACAGCCTTCTAATGAAGTGTATAACTACAAGAGAATTGCAGAGCCGCCACGAGGCAATCGGTTCATACATTTCTGAAACACTATTGAACAGATTCTGACCCACATGAGAATTCACAGGGGCGATATCAAGACAACCTTTTTAGACACACCTCTATGTTGAACCCACCTACTTAAGTGAGATTTTTTTGCTAATCTCTCTATGCACGGCACACATATCTACAAAAGATGGTTGAAGCAAGGGAAATGTTGTCTGCGTTTAACACAATTTTAGTAGTTTGATGTCTCTTCTGGATTTCCGTGTGGTCCACCGGAGCATCTTAATAAGGTGGGAAGATATTGTAAGGATTCAGCTGATCTCATGGGAGGGGTCATCGAATAATCCGAAGTGAAAATAGAATCTAGGGGTATTGTGTGGTTCTGGCATCAGGTCAATCTACAAAGGGTTATTAAAGAAAAAAGTCCCCCAAGACCAGCCACTAGTTGGGAAGATTCTGCCCAACCATTGGATCTGTAACGGGCAACACCCTGCAAAGCAAGGGTTAGTACAGCATGCCGTGGTCCCTTCCTTCCCACATCATCCCATGTTGTCACAGTTCCTTAATATGCAGTGATCTATTTACATCTTTTGGGCCTGTGTTAGACCACCTTATTGCAGAGCGCAATGAACTCCCTTAGTCCTAGGGGTATACCACCAAGGCTCTCACCCACTGGGAGAGACTAGTGTTACGCATCATAGTCACCTTCGACTGTTCAGCCCGCCACTGCCGGTCCTCTGCTAGCCATTGCTGCCTGTATCATCAGTTTGTTCTCCTTTTGGACCATAAAGAAGCAGAGCCAGTGAGTGCCACCAGGATGGCTACTGTCGACGCTCCCATCATTTTACGACGCGGTGCAGAAAATGAAATAGTAATGCCAGAAGTACCACCTGATGTTGGCGTTTCAATGACACCAGCAGTAGTTGTGCCCCTGGGAATAATGCCATCTGTGACTTGTAAGATGCCAGTCCTTAATGGCATGCCCACTACCTCAAAAGCTGACCTATCTTCTAGTAAACACATATCTACAGATGAGGACTTTGGACTGTAATAGTGTAAGGGCAGAGGATTCAGCATTTGTAAACCACTTTCATCTCTAAATCCTTTATCAGAGCTCGAAGGTTGCGTGTCTCATGCCAAGCCAGAAGACAACAGTACTGTGAAGCTTTGGTGCACATAGTGAAACCGAGGTGAACTAACACACGAACTCTCTCCTCTTGCTTTCAGACAATCACTCAGGCCGGTGATGGTTACCGGGGCAAGTCCTCGCCCCACACACCCAATGAGAGGTTTGAAGGCGCCGCTGTGCTGAAGGCTCTGAAGGTACCAGTGTACACCGTGGCTTTCTGTAGAGTCAAATGTGTTTACATTTCACTGTGTGTTTAGCTCCATAGACTTTGAAAAGACTTAATAATTGAGCTCAGACAACACATTTTGTGGGTGTTCTCATGAACCATCATTAGTAAGGATTCTGGAATTTAGCCTGCATGTACTTTTATTTTCATGTTTTTTTTTCTGTATGTTTATGTAGGTAACCAAGGTCTGACAACAGCTCAGGTTTGGACTGGTGTGTTCTGGACAGGGGAACACAAAACCAGATGGACCTACAATGTGTCTAAAGATTGTCAATGCTGCTGGGGATTCTTAATGAAACACGTAACTTAAGCATCAATGAGAATTGAGAATAGTACTGAAAACTTCCTGTTATGCACTAACTAATTAGTGGGTGTGAGTTAGCTCACACCCACTAGCTTTTAAAAGTCTGGGTTCCTTCTCGTCCTTAGGCACAACAACAGAAGGATTTGTTTTTTTATTGGTATGAACAAGCTTCGAGACGCAAGCGACACTAAATTCCAATTCACTGAAGTTAACATTTTGAAATAATTGGGTAGAATCAAAAGTCTGAAGATTGCACAAATCTAAAAGAAACCAAGAACAGAAAGGAACCAATATTATTAACGCCAGTAGTATGCAAGAGTAAAAACAATATATGCAACATTATGCAACCAAAGTCCACTGTACTTCATAAAAAACTAAATACAGTGAGGCAAAGTAACATGCCTTCCAATTTCTAGAGCTACAAAGGACCCTCAGTTTATGAAACACAGAATTCAGCCAGATAAACCACTTGTATCTGCTGTGGGGGGGAATGATTACTAACACTATTCATTAAGATCAAATTTGGACACATGGAAGCATGTTTAAATAGTCCATCAGTCAATACCAAATCTTTACATGTAAAATCGATCAGGTAGTAAGTACATGCTCAAAGCTATTGGGTTCAATCTCTTCGGTCTGATCTTTGAGTACTGAACAGTAGTCATTGCAATGAGATGTACGGGTGTGATGCAATCCTCGCCAGGATGGTCGTGGAGAAGAGGTAAGTCAGGTCAGAGTCCCCAGTCTTGGGGCTAGATGAGTTGGGCCAGAGTCTGGTCTATCGGGTGAAAGCTATTTATCACCCGGCTCCAGTACTACGTTCTCGGTCTTCCGCTGTGGCCGACACAGCGTTTCTGCCCTTCTAGTAGTGCGTATAGTCCTATCCTAGTCAGAGGCTTGTTGTTTGTTTTTACTGCGGGAATACTAAGTGGCTTTTGGTAAAGATCACCCACATCTAACACTTTCAAATGCCTGCATCAGTTGGTGACACCAGCTAATTGAATATATATGGACTGACTTCAACCTTGTCTTTGGAAGTAGAGTGCTGTGACTTTGGTTCAAGGCACTTCTTTACACTACATCAAATTCAATAGAAAATGCCTTGCATAATGTCTCTTATGCAAGGAAATCGTCAAATTCATAAAAGTCACACCTCAATTTGTTATTGTTAACTATTCGAATTTCAGGTATGTGACGTCGACAGTTATTGAGTTGTTGAAAGATTCAAATGTTGCAGCTCCAGATTGTCACAGATTAGGTTATTACATTTTATTTCATTCAAAATAATCCCATTCAATTTTCGGTCTGTTTTATGCCGTTTGATACCTCAAGCCTTCCAGGCTTCTGTCCCACAATGCAGGGCCCTGCAGCTTCACGCGTGATTGAAGAATGTCACAAGGCTGGCATTTTCAAGACAAAAGTAACATCTCACTCTTAGAACCCTGGGTCTCAGAGTTTTGTAATTTTCAGTTGAAAGAAATGTACAAGGCAGATCTCTTTCAAAGTCTGCACACAGCATTTGTTCTTGCCGTAAGCTTCAGACAGCTTTATAATCAGTGTCCTGTCGGAAGGTTTTCTTGAGATGTCTGCTGTGCAAGGAAGAAGAATTGGTAATGGCTGCTGATCACATGATTATTTATTTATAATTTTTATTATTTTATTACTGAGTTTTATAGAGCGCGAACTTGACCCGTTAGGGTATCAGAGCGCTTTACAGGTAACATAGCATTGTACAAAAGGTATAGAATCACCTGGTAAAAGAAAAAAACAGATAGTAGGGGCAGGATATAGAATACATAGAAAGACACGTATTTACAAATTACATATACAGTTACTGAAGATGAGATACGTATTTACAGATTACATTTACCATTACTCAAGACATGAACCCAGGTTCCTAGGTCGGGTGATTAGGAAATCCGTGGGGAGGCAATAGGCAGACGTGGATCCGTGTCTTAGTGGTGGTTGAGGGCAAGTTTAAACGAGGAATTTGCTCATAAGGAAGGTCTTGGCGTGCTTTTTGAAGCGGGCCAGAGAAGGGATTTTTCTGATGTTAGGTGGGAGAGAGTTCCATATTCTTGGAGCGGCTCCAGAGAAAGCCCGATTGTACGTTTTTTTTTCCCGAAAGCGTGCAGGTTGGAGCAAGAGGTTTCTGGCAGCCCGGGAGTTTCTGGATCCTCCGGAAATCACAAGTTTCCGTGCAAGATATGCAGGGGAATTTGAGTATAAAGCCTTGTGTGTGATGCATGCTAGCTTAAGCTGTATTCTTGCCTCAAAGGGAAGCCAGTTCAAAGCTTTCAGGTGTGGGGAGATGTGGTCGAATTTCCTTGTGCCGGTAAGTAGTCTGGCTGCTGCATTGAGGCAGGCTTTTAAAGGTGCCAGGGAGATCTTGGGTAAACCTGAGAGGGTAGAGCAGCCATATTCCAGTCTAGAGATGACGAGTGCTTGGACACCCATTTTCAAGTCAGGAGCATCAAGGAATGGTTTCAGTTTCCTAAGGTAGCTCAGGTGGAATCTGGCTGCTTTGGCCATCGAGTTGATATGGTCCCGCATGTTCAGATTGCTGTCAAGGGTAATTCCCAGGGATTTGGCCGAGACCACGATGGTCGGTGGGCAATTTAAGGCAGTGATAGCATTATTCCATGTTTGGATCTCGTGGTTGGTATTAGGAGGGGAAATTAGGAGAAATTCAGTTTTCTTAGTGTTGAGTTTGAGATGATTGGAGGCGAGCCATTGGACAGTGAGTTTCAGGGCTTCGTTCAGGGAGAGAATCTCTTCGAGAGATGAGGTTTTGATGTAGATCTGAGTGTCATCAGCATACATATGGTAGGAGATATTTGCAGTGCGTAGCACTTCGGCCAGCGGTTCCAGGTAAAGGTTGAAGAGGGTGGGGGACAGGGTTGATCCTTGAGGAACTCCAACCGTGACCGGGGAGGGTGCAGATAGGTTGCCGTTGATTAGGAATCGCTGTGATCGGTTGTGGAGGAAGGACCTAAACCATTCTAGGACAGTGCCATCCAATCCCATCCTGAGTTTGAGGCGTTCGAGTAGTTTTTCATGGTTGACCGTGTCGAGGGCCGAGGATAGGTCAAGGAGGATTAGGTCAGTGAGCTAGATTTTTAGGTGGAGCCTGTGGGGGCGTCACGGCCGGAGGAGGCAGGTCAGAGAGGGGTTGAGAGTATGTGGCGGAGCTGAGTTCGATTCCTAGGGTTTTGATTTTGTCAGCGAAGAAAGAGGAGAATTCCTCGGAGGATATAAGAGACTTGGGGGTTTCTTTCGATGTTTTGGCCAGTTTATTAGATTGGTGTTTGACCAGTTCGAAGAGCTTGCGGGGTCTGTTTTTGGCCTTCTCTAGTTCAGTTCTGAAAAATTCTTTTTTTGAATTGAGGATGTTCCTGTTATAGACATTTCTGGCCTGGTGGAGAAGTTATAGATGTGCGGCTGAGGGGTGCTGCCTCCAGGTTCTTTCATATTGCCGGAGGGATCTCCTCTCATTGTTGAGGGATCCTGTGAACCAGGGGTTTCTGTCTTTGATTTGGGCTCTTTTCAGTTTTAGTGGAGCTAGATCATCCAGGATGTTCGATATAGTCGCAGAGTAGTGATCGTTGAGGCCACTGACCGTTGCGATATGCGAGGGGGGGGGAGGTCAGATTTGCAGCGAGTCTCAAGTTCCCTGAGGTCCAGGTTCTTGGTGTCTCTGATCCAGCGTTTAGGAATCGCTAGTTGCCGTGCTCTTGTCTTGTGAGTGCCAGGTAGGAGGAAGGTGATGGCGTGGTGGTCAGACCAGTCACATGGGTCTATAGAGGTAAGCTTGACTATTGATTCTTTAGAGATGATCCAGTCAAGAGTGGCCCCTTTCGAGTGAGTTGGGAGTGAGCAGGCTTGGGTCAGGGCTTGATCTGCCAGGAGGTCTTTGATGGCGTTGACATGCGGATCCTTGGGATCATTCCAGTGCAAGTTAAAATCACCAAGGAAAATATCTTTGGTGTTGGTGGAGATCTTGGCTGTGATGATTTCCATGAGGTGGTCGGTGAAAGAATCGTTCAAGCCTGGGGGTGGTAAAAGATGTGCAGGTTACATAGTGGGGTGGAGTTGCTGCGAATAGCGAGGGCGAGGTATTCGCAGGATTCGGTGGAGTCTCCCAGAAGTTCCGTGACAAGAAGGTTAGAGCGGTAGATGCAGGCTATGCCTCCTCCTTTCTTGTTAGATTGCCTGTCCAGCCTTGCAATGTTGTAGTTGGGAGGGACTAGGAGGTCCAGGCATGGAGATGAGGATTCGTTGAGCCATGATTCTGTTAGGATTGCTAAATCGAAATTTTTGTACAGGATAAGGTCTGCAATATCGGTAGCGTGCTTAGCTGCCGATCGGCAGTTGATTAAGAGACCAGACAGAGAAGATTTGGAGGGATTTTCGGGAGACTGGGCAGACAGGTGGATAGGCGCTAGATTACTTTTGACCACATTTCTGTTGCGGAGGGTTGCTGGTCTGTTGGGGTTGATAGTGATCGTGCGGATGGCATGTTCGGCATTCACGTCAAGAGGATGAGGGGTAGCTGGGGTAGAATTGTAGTCCCGGAGGATGGCAAGGGTTTCCAATTCAGTGAGGTCTAGCGGACTAGGAATGGCAAGGGTAGAGTTGTAGGAGGAGACGAGAGCAACAGTTTCCTCCTCAGAGAGGTGGCATGGTTGCTTGCGGGGGCGTAGATGTCTCAGAGATAGCGGAAGAGGCTGTTTAGTGAACTCTGTGATAGGTGGGGTGGTGGAGTTTGGCAGTGGTATGAGGTTGGCGAGGGAGAGTTCAGCGAGGTGAAGGAGGTTCATTAGGTCCAGAATGGAAATATGAATGGTCTGGGTTAGTTTGGCAGCTCTGGAGTGCAGGGATTCGAGGTCCATAGAGGATGGAGGTGCTAAAGGACAGGGGGGCAGTGGTTCAGGAGCAGTTCTATCAGCGTGAGTAGGTGAAAGGGTGGATGGCCTAGCTCGACCTGTATCGTAGGTCCTTGGAGGCGTACCAGTCTCACAGTCCGGGTGAAGGTGGCGAGCTAGCGGGGGGGCAATGGTCTCGGGGCGTTTCTGCTGGCAAGGCCGGAAGATGTGATAGAGGGGCTAGGATGATTTGTATTGGAGTCTCTTAGCGGGTTGGTTTGAGGGCTGGAAGAGCTAGCTCGACTTGCATCGTAGGTCTTTGGAGGCGTAACAGTGACACAGTCGACTTGGGAAGTTAGAGGGAGGAGACCAAGGGTCTAGGGACGATACTGTTAGTAAGGCCGGGAGACGTGTTGGGGTGGTTAGGATGGTCAGAGTTGGAAAGCCTTAGAGGGTTTTGTGAGTGGTTAGACATGCTAGATGGGCTGATCGAAGGCTCGCCGGGGCGGGAGTTAGTTGCCCTGCTCGTGTCGTGCACATGGTTTCTGAGGAGGGTAAAAAGGTCCGCAAATTTATTCAGGTTTTTGGTTGAGGCTTGGATCAGGACGATGCCGTTTTTGTAGAGAGTGATGGTGAGGTCAGCTCGCAGGGTTGGGGAAGGTGCTATTGATAGCTTAGTGCCGTATGGAATGTTCTTAGCTGTGTGTACATTGAGGAGGTGAGAAAAGGTTTTGCGCCAGGAGGAGGTTCTTCTAGAGTAGAAAATGAGGTCATTCATGACAGTGCCGTTGTCTGCCCTGTCCAGTAGGTCAGAGATCAGTGTCTCAGGGTGACTTTTCAGGGTGGAGTGCTTGAAGGTTTTTGCGGCGGTTTTGGAGAGGTTGGGGGGGTAAACCAGAGAATAAGAATTATCCCCAGTAGCGGACAGGCCAGGGCTTGCCATAATGGCTCGGGTATTCAAGGAGCGATAAGATACAGTTACGCAGCAAAGTGGAATGCCCAACGTGCGGGAAACAGAATTGTAATGTGACAATACCACCACAGGGGAGCGCACCACTTGGTTAGGGCCTGGTTAGCAGCTCTCGAAAAATAGCTAGCGATGATGAGGGTAATCAGATTGTCTTAGAGCTCCGCCATTTTAAAGTCAGGCAATGAAAGTTGATCATAATGTCTTCATACCGTCGCCATTTTAGGGTCAGGCAGTGATCAGTCTGCTAGTCATAAGGCTACTGTGAGGGACATCGACAGAATAACACAATCTCTGGTGCTAAACAGTGTAGCCTCCCAAGAGCGGTAGTTGATCGTCTTATTTGATGAGTGCCCCACAAACAATCAGGGAAGAACAATGCTCTCCATTTTATCGAGGTGCCGCCATTTTAGGTCAGGCATGCCCCTGCTCATATTAATATTTAATAGGGCAGCACGGCACGAAATCATCAGGCACTGGCGCTATCACACTTACAGAGGCGGAGGGGCAGGGCTCTTCGTTCAGCTCAATTGAAACAAGTTCGTGTGCTGAAGCTCTCAGGAAGCGCTGAGGGAGGCGGGAGCCTCCGCTGATCGACGCTGGTTCCCAGGGAGGTCGTCGTTGTGGAGTTGGGAGCCGGGGGTCTCTTAGGATCAAACTTCAGCAGGATGCGACCGTCAGCAGGGTTCCAGGCAAGACAGGGAGGCGGCGGCGATTTGAGGCGCCCCGGAGCGGCTGCCGGGCTCAGGTCAATTACGTCTGCACGGGGATCACCAGCTGCTGGCAGGAACTCCTCGGCACTTCAGTTGGGCAACGCGAGGAGTGCTGAGCAATTGCGCCAGCCCGGAGGGTCGAGCTCAGCACCAGTCTCTGCGGACGCCAGCATGGAGGGTCAAAATCGGCACCGGACAAACCAGAGGCAAGGCAGGCTGATGAACGGCCGAGTCAGCAGCTAGATAGCAGGTTCAGGATTGGGTCTTCCTGTGCGGGAATCGTCGGCTGCCGACAGGAACTCCTCTGCACCTCACCTGGTTATCGCGAAGAGTCTTGAAAATGGTACCAGCCTGGAGGGTTGAGCTCGGCACCAGTCCAGCCAGTCTCTGCAAGGCAGGCTGCGTGCGGGTGGACGGGTCAGCAGCAACGGGAAAGCCAAGGTACGTTGCGGCTCAGATCAGTCCCAAAGCGGCAGACCGATCCGGGAGCACTGGGTCCGTCGTGAGTGCCCAGTTTATCCTTCAAAGGTGTGCATCAGTAGAGTTGTTCAGTCCGATC
This sequence comes from Calotriton arnoldi, assembly GCA_963921515.1. Lineage (NCBI taxonomy): Eukaryota > Metazoa > Chordata > Amphibia > Caudata > Salamandridae > Calotriton > Calotriton arnoldi. Next base: position 3,707,904 of record CAWUFW010000236.1, on the reverse strand, counting down.
CAGGTGTAGGCGGGTGGCGGGCCGGTGGGAACGGATTATGCAGGGATATCTACCAAGAGGTAATCCCCAAACCGGGAGCTCCTGCGGGAGGCTCCTACTCGGCGGCCATCTTAATGTGGTAAAAAAAAAATGATGACACCAGACAGGCCTGCATGGCCACTGAAGAACACTCACCCCCTGTGAGTTCACACATTCCCTCTGTTATATCATCACTGTGCATTTATTTTGCACAAAGATCAAAGATCTCCGATCATAGATTTGATAAGAGCTGCATAGTTCTGTGAGTGAGACAGACAGGCCACCGTCCTTGGGGTATGATCAGGAGAAAGCTAAGTATTGTACTGTTTGGGGTGAAGAAAAGTGCAACAGTATAACTCATAATATATCAGTAAGTAAAACCCTTTGCTTCTATCAGTCTGTTCCTTTGAGAGTGCATTTCATCATACATGCATTGTCACTCCACAGTTACAGGTAATTTCTATCTGTCTCTTCCATTTAGAGTACATTTCAATATCACACTTCCGTTACCGCTCCACGCTAACCTTCATTTCTATTTGTCTTTTTCTCTTAGAATAGTTTTCATACATTTTACATACATTGTCACTCTACAGTTACAATTCATTTCTATCAGTCTGCTCCCTTTAGAATACATTTCTTACCACTCATTCATTATTACTCCAGTTACAATTCATTTCTATCAGTCTGTTCCCTTTAGAATACATTTCTTACCACTCATTCATTATTACTCCAGTTACAATTCATTTCTATCAGTCTGCTCCCTTTAGAATACATTTCTTACCACTCATTCATTATTACTCCAGTTACAATTCATTTCTATCAGTCTGTTCTCTTTAGAATACATTTCTTACCACTCATTCATTATTACTCCAGTTACAATCCATTTCTATCAGTCTGTTCCCTTTAGAATACATTTCTTACCACTCATTCATTATTACTCCAGTTACAATTCATTTCTATCAGTCTGTTCCCTTTAGAATACATTTCTTACCACTTATTCATTATTACTCCAGTTACAATTCATTTCTATCAGTCTGTTCCCTTTAGAATACATTTCTTACCACTCATTCATTATTACTCCAGTTACAATTCATTTCTATCAGTCTGTTCCCTTTAGAATACATTTCTTACCACTCATTCATTATTACTCCAGTTACAATTCATTTCTATCAGTCTGTTCCCTTTAGAATACATTTCTTACCACTCATTCATTGTTACTCCAGTTACAATCCATTTCTATCAGTCTGTTCCCTTTAGAATACATTTCTTACCACTCATTCATTATTACTCCAGTTACAATTCATTTCTATCAGTCTGCTCCCTTTAGAATACATTTCTTACCACTTATTCATTATTACTCCAGTTACAATTCATTTCTATCAGTCTGCTCCCTTTAGAATACATTTCTTACCACTCATTCATTATTACTCCAGTTACAATTCATTTCTATCAGTCTGCTCCCTTTAGAATACATTTCTTACCACTCATTCATTATTACTCCAGTTACAATTCATTTCTATCAGTCTGTTCTCTTTAGAATACATTTCTTACCACTCATTCATTATTACTCCAGTTACAATCCATTTCTATCAGTCTGTTCCCTTTAGAATACATTTCTTACCACTCATTCATTATTACTCCAGTTACAATTCATTTCTATCAGTCTGTTCCCTTTAGAATACATTTCTTACCACTTATTCATTATTACTCCAGTTACAATTCATTTCTATCAGTCTGTTCCCTTTAGAATACATTTCTTACCACTCATTCATTATTACTCCAGTTACAATTCATTTCTATCAGTCTGTTCCCTTTAGAATACATTTCTTACCACTCATTCATTATTACTCCAGTTACAATTCATTTCTATCAGTCTGTTCCCTTTAGAATACATTTCTTACCACTTATTCATTATTACTCCAGTTACAATTCATTTCTATCAGTCTGTTCCCTTTAGAATACATTTCTTACCACTCATTCATTATTACTCCAGTTACAATTCATTTCTATCAGTCTGTTCCCTTTAGAATACATTTCTTACCACTCATTCATTATTACTCCAGTTACAATTCATTTCTATCAGTCTGTTCCCTTTAGAATACATTTCTTACCACTCATTCATTATTACTCCAGTTACAATTCATTTCTATCAGTCTGTTCCCTTTAGAATACATTTCTTACCACTCATTCATTGTTACTCCAGTTACAATTCATTTCTATCAGTCTGTTCCCTTTAGAATACATTTCTTACCACTCATTCATTGTTACTCCAGTTACAATCCATTTCTATCAGTCTGTTCCCTTTAGAATACATTTCTTACCACTCATTCATTATTACTCCAGTTACAATTCATTTCTATCAGTCTGCTCCCTTTAGAATACATTTCTTACCACTCATTCATTATTACTCCAGTTACAATCCATTTCTATCAGTCTGTTCCCTTTAGAATACATTTCTTACCACTCATTCATTATTACTCCAGTTACAATTCATTTCTATCAGTCTGTTCCCTTTAGAATACATTTCTTACCACTCATTCATTATTACTCCAGTTACAATTCATTTCTATCAGTCTGCTCCCTTTAGAATACATTTCTTACCACTCATTCATTATTACTCCAGTTACAATTCATTTCTATCAGTCTGTTCCCTTTAGAATACATTTCTTACCACTCATTCATTATTACTCCAGTTACAATTCATTTCTATCAGTCTGTTCCCTTTAGAATACATTTCTTACCACTCATTCATTATTACTCCAGTTACAATTCATTTCTATCAGTCTGTTCCCTTTAGAATACATTTCTTACCACTCATTCATTATTACTCCAGTTACAATTCATTTCTATCAGTCTGTTCTCTTTAGAATACATTTCTTACCACTCATTCATTATTACTCCAGTTACAATCCATTTCTATCAGTCTGTTCCCTTTAGAATACATTTCTTACCACTCATTCATTATTACTCCAGTTACAATTCATTTCTATCAGTCTGTTCTCTTTAGAATACATTTCTTACCACTCATTCATTATTACTCCAGTTGCAATCCATTTCTATCAGTCTGCTCCCTTTAGAATACATTTCTTACCACTCATTCATTATTACTCCAGTTACAATTCATTTCTATCAGTCTGCTCCTTTAGAATACATTTCTTACCACTCATTCATTATTACTCCAGTTACAATTCATTTCTATCAGTCTGCTCCCTTTAGAATACATTTCTTACCACTCATTCATTATTACTCCAGTTACAATTCATTTCTATCAGTCTGTTCCCTTTAGAATACATTTCTTACCACTTATTCATTATTACTCCAGTTACAATTCATTTCTATCAGTCTGTTCCCTTTAGAATACATTTCTTACCACTCATTCATTATTACTCCAGTTACAATTCATTTCTATCAGTCTGTTCCCTTTAGAATACATTTCTTACCACTTATTCATTATTACTCCAGTTACAATTCATTTCTATCAGTCTGTTCCCTTTAGAATACATTTCTTACCACTCATTCATTATTACTCCAGTTACAATTCATTTCTATCAGTCTGTTCCCTTTAGAATACATTTCTTACCACTCATTCATTATTACTCCAGTTACAATTCATTTCTATCAGTCTGTTCCCTTTAGAATACATTTCTTACCACTCATTCATTATTACTCCAGTTACAATTCATTTCTATCAGTCTGTTCCCTTTAGAATACATTTCTTACCACTCATTCATTATTACTCCAGTTACAATTCATTTCTATCAGTCTGTTCCCTTTAGAATACATTTCTTACCACTCATTCATTATTACTCCAGTTACAATTCATTTCTATCAGTCTGTTCCCTTTAGAATACATTTCTTACCACTCATTCATTATTACTCCAGTTACAATTCATTTCTATCAGTCTGTTCCCTTTAGAATACATTTCTTACCACTCATTCATTATTACTCCAGTTACAATTCATTTCTATCAGTCTGTTCCCTTTAGAATACATTTCTTACCACTCATTCATTATTACTCCAGTTACAATTCATTTCTATCAGTCTGTTCCCTTTAGAATACATTTCTTACCACTCATTCATTATTACTCCAGTTACAATTCATTTCTATCAGTCTGTTCCCTTTAGAATACATTTCTTACCACTCATTCATTATTACTCCAGTTACAATTCATTTCTATCAGTCTGTTCCCTTTAGAATACATTTCTTACCACTCATTCATTATTACTCCAGTTACAATTCATTTCTATCAGTCTGTTCTCTTTAGAATACATTTCTTACCACTCATTCATTATTACTCCAGTTACAATTCATTTCTATCAGTCTGTTCTCTTTAGAATACATTTCTTACCACTCATTCATTATTACTCCAGTTACAATCCATTTCTATCAGTCTGTTCCCTTTAGAATACATTTCTTACCACTCATTCATTATTACTCCAGTTACAATTCATTTCTATCAGTCTGTTCCCTTTAGAATACATTTCTTACCACTCATTCATTATTACTCCAGTTACAATTCATTTCTATCAGTCTGTTCCCTTTAGAATACATTTCTTACCACTCATTCATTATTACTCCAGTTACAATTCATTTCTATCAGTCTGTTCTCTTTAGAATACATTTCTTACCACTCATTCATTATTACTCCAGTTACAATTCATTTCTATCAGTCTGTTCTCTTTAGAATACATTTCTTACCACTCATTCATTATTACTCCAGTTACAATTCATTTCTATCAGTCTGTTCCCTTTAGAATACATTTCTTACCACTCATTCATTATTACTCCAGTTACAATTCATTTCTATCAGTCTGTTCCCTTTAGAATACATTTCTTACCACTCATTCATTATTACTCCAGTTACAATCCATTTCTATCAGTCTGTTCTCTTTAGAATACATTTCTTACCACTCATTCATTATTACTCCAGTTACAATTCATTTCTATCAGTCTGCTCCCTTTAGAATACATTTCTTACCACTCATTCATTATTACTCCAGTTACAATTCATTTCTATCAGTCTGTTCTCTTTAGAATACATTTCTTACCACTCATTCATTATTACTCCAGTTACAATTCATTTCTATCAGTCTGTTCCCTTTAGAATACATTTCTTACCACTCATTCATTATTACTCCAGTTACAATTCATTTCTATCAGTCTGCTCCCTTTAGAATACATTTCTTACCACTCATTCATTATTACTCCAGTTACAATTCATTTCTATCAGTCTGTTCTCTTTAGAATACATTTCTTACCACTCATTCATTATTACTCCAGTTACAATTCATTTCTATGAGTCTGCTCCCTTTAGAATACATTTCTTACCACTCATTCATTATTACTCCAGTTACAATCCATTTCTATCAGTCTGCTCCCTTTAGAATACATTTCTTACCACTCATTCATTATTACTCCAGTTACAATTCATTTCTATCAGTCTGCTCCCTTTAGAATACATTTCTTACCACTCATTCATTATTACTCCAGTTACAATTCATTTCTATCAGTCTGTTCCCTTTAGAATACATTTCTTACCACTCATTCATTATTACTCCAGTTACAATCCATTTCTATCAGTCTGTTCCCTTTAGAATACATTTCTTACCACTCATTCATTATTACTCCAGTTACAATTCATTTCTATCAGTCTGTTCCCTTTAGAATACATTTCTTACCACTCATTCATTATTACTCCAGTTACAATCCATTTCTATCAGTCTGTTCCCTTTAGAATACATTTCTTACCACTCATTCATTATTACTCCAGTTACAATTCATTTCTATCAGTCTGTTCCCTTTAGAATACATTTCTTACCACTCATTCATTATTACTCCAGTTACACTTCATTTCTATCAGTCTGTTCTCTTTAGAATACATTTCTTACCACTCATTCATTATTACTCCAGTTACAATCCATTTCTATCAGTCTGCTCCCTTTAGAATACATTTCTTACCACTCATTCATTATTACTCCAGTTACAATCCATTTCTATCAGTCTGTTCCCTTTAGAATACATTTCTTACCACTCATTCATTATTACTCCAGTTACAATTCATTTCTATCAGTCTGTTCCCTTTAGAATACATTTCTTACCACTCATTCATTATTACTCCAGTTACAATCCATTTCTATCAGTCTGCTCCCTTTAGAATACATTTCTTACCACTCATTCATTATTACTCCAGTTACAATTCATTTCTATCAGTCTGTTCCCTTTAGAATACATTTCTTACCACTCATTCATTATTACTCCAGTTACAATTCATTTCTATCAGTCTGTTCTCTTTAGAATACATTTCTTACCACTCATTCATTATTACTCCAGTTACAATTCATTTCTATCAGTCTGTTCCCTTTAGAATACATTTCTTACCACTCATTCATTATTACTCCAGTTACAATTCATTTCTATCAGTCTGCTCCCTTTAGAATACATTTCTTACCACTCATTCATTATTACTCCAGTTACAATTCATTTCTATCAGTCTGTTCCCTTTAGAATACATTTCTTACCACTCATTCATTATTACTCCAGTTACAATTCATTTCTATCAGTCTGTTCCCTTTAGAATACATTTCTTACCACTCATTCATTATTACTCCAGTTACAATCCATTTCTATCAGTCTGCTCCCTTTAGAATACATTTCTTACCACTCATTCATTATTACTCCAGTTACAATCCATTTCTATCAGTCTGTTCCCTTTAGAATACATTTCTTACCACTCATTCATTATTACTCCAGTTACAATCCATTTCTATCAGTCTGCTCCCTTTAGAATACATTTCTTACCACTCATTCATTATTACTCCAGTTACAATTCATTTCTATCAGTCTGTTCTCTTTAGAATACATTTCTTACCACTCATTCATTATTACTCCAGTTACAATCCATTTCTATCAGTCTGTTCCCTTTAGAATACATTTCTTACCACTCATTCATTATTACTCCAGTTACAATTCATTTCTATCAGTCTGCTCCCTTTAGAATACATTTCTTACCACTCATTCATTATTACTCCAGTTACAATTCATTTCTATCAGTCTGTTCTCTTTAGAATACATTTCTTACCACTCATTCATTATTACTCCAGTTACAATCCATTTCTATCAGTCTGTTCCCTTTAGAATATATTTCTTACCACTCATTCATTATTACTCCAGTTACAATTCATTTCTATCAGTCTGTTCTCTTTAGAATACATTTCTTACCACTCATTCATTATTACTCCAGTTACAATCCATTTCTATCAGTCTGTTCCCTTTAGAATACATTTCTTACCACTCATTCATTATTACTCCAGTTACAATTCATTTCTATCAGTCTGTTCCCTTTAGAATACATTTCTTACCACTCATTCATTATTACTCCAGTTACAATTCATTTCTATCAGTCTGCTCCCTTTAGAATACATTTCTTACCACTCATTCATTATTACTCCAGTTACAATTCATTTCTATCAGTCTGTTCCCTTTAGAATACATTTCTTACCACTCATTCATTATTACTCCAGTTACAATTCATTAATCAGTCTGTTCCCTTTAGAATACATTTCTTACCACTCATTCATTATTACTCCAGTTACAATTCATTTCTATCAGTCTGTTCCCTTTAGAATACATTTCTTACCACTCATTCATTATTACTCCAGTTACAATTCATTTCTATCAGTCTGTTCCCTTTAGAATACATTTCTTACCACTCATTCATTATTACTCCAGTTACAATTCATTTCTATCAGTCTGTTCCCTTTAGAATACATTTCTTACCACTCATTCATTATTACTCCAGTTACAATCCATTTCTATCAGTCTGCTCCCTTTAGAATACATTTCTTACCACTCATTCATTATTACTCCAGTTACAATCCATTTCTACCAGTCTGTTCTCTTTAGAATACATTTCTTACCACTCATTCATTATTACTCCAGTTACAATTCATTAATCAGTCTGTTCCCTTTAGAATACATTTCTTACCACTCATTCATTATTACTCCAGTTACAATTCATTTCTATCAGTCTGTTCCCTTTAGAATACATTTCTTACCACTCATTCATTATTACTCCAGTTACAATTCATTTCTATCAGTCTGTTCCCTTTAGAATACATTTCTTACCACTCATTCATTATTACTCCAGTTACAATTCATTTCTATCAGTCTGTTCCCTTTAGAATACATTTCTTACCACTCATTCATTATTACTCCAGTTACAATCCATTTCTATCAGTCTGCTCCCTTTAGAATACATTTCTTACCACTCATTCATTATTACTCCAGTTACAATCCATTTCTATCAGTCTGTTCTCTTTAGAATACATTTCTTACCACTCATTCATTATTACTCCAGTTACAATTCATTTCTATCAGTCTGTTCCCTTTAGAATACATTTCTTACCACTCATTCATTATTACTCCAGTTACAATTCATTTCTATCAGTCTGTTCTCTTTAGAATACATTTCTTACCACTCATTCATTATTACTCCAGTTACAATCCATTTCTATCAGTCTGCTCCCTTTAGAATACATTTCTTACCACTCATTCATTATTACTCCAGTTACAATCCATTTCTATCAGTCTGCTCCCTTTAGAATACATTTCTTACCACTCATTCATTATTACTCCAGTTACAATACATTTCTATCAGTCTGCTCCCTTTAGAATACATTTCTTACCACTCATTCATTATTACTCCAGTTACAATCCATTTCTATCAGTCTGCTCCCTTTAGAATACATTTCTTACCACTCATTCATTATTACTCCAGTTACAATTCATTTCTATCAGTCTGTTCCCTTTAGAATACATTTCTTACCACTCATTCATTATTACTCCAGTTACAATTCATTTCTATCAGTCTGCTCCCTTTAGAATACATTTCTTACCACTCATTCATTATTACTCCAGTTACAATTCATTTCTATCAGTCTGTTCTCTTTAGAATACATTTCTTACCACTCATTCATTATTACTCCAGTTACAATCCATTTCTATCAGTCTGTTCCCTTTAGAATATATTTCTTACCACTCATTCATTATTACTCCTGTTACAATTCATTTCTATCAGTCTGTTCCCTTTAGAATACATTTCTTACCACTCATTCATTATTACTCCAGTTACAATCCATTTCTATCAGTCTGTTCCCTTTAGAATACATTTCTTACCACTCATTCATTATTACTCCAGTTACAATTCATTTCTATCAGTCTGTTCCCTTTAGAATACATTTCTTACCACTCATTCATTATTACTCCAGTTACAATTCATTTCTATCAGTCTGTTCCCTTTAGAATGCATTTCTTACCACTCATTCATTATTACTCCAGTTACAATTCATTTCTATCAGTCTGTTCCCTTTAGAATACATTTCTTACCACTCATTCATTATTACTCCAGTTACAATTCATTTCTATCAGTCTGCTCCCTTTAGAATACATTTCTTACCACTCATTCATTATTACTCCAGTTACAATTCATTTCTATCAGTCTGTTCCCTTTAGAATACATTTCTTACCACTCATTCATTATTACTCCAGTTACAATTCATTTCTATCAGTCTGTTCCCTTTAGAATACATTTCTTACCACTCATTCATTATTACTCCAGTTACAATTCATTTCTATCAGTCTGCTCCCTTTAGAATACATTTCTTACCACTCATTCATTATTACTCCAGTTACAATTCATTTCTATCAGTCTGTTCCCTTTAGAATACATTTCTTACCACTCATTCATTATTACTCCAGTTACAATTCATTTCTATCAGTCTGTTCCCTTTAGAATACATTTCTTACCACTCATTCATTATTACTCCAGTTACAATTCATTTCTATCAGTCTGCTCCCTTTAGAATACATTTCTTACCACTCATTCATTATTACTCCAGTTACAATTCATTTCTATCAGTCTGTTCTCTTTAGAATACATTTCTTACCACTCATTCATTATTACTCCAGTTACAATTCATTTCTATCAGTCTGTTCCCTTTAGAATACATTTCTTACCACTCATTCATTATTACTCCAGTTACAATTCATTTCTATCAGTCTGCTCCCTTTAGAATACATTTCTTACCACTCATTCATTATTACTCCAGTTACAATCCATTTCTATCAGTCTGCTCCCTTTAGAATACATTTCTTACCACTCATTCATTATTACTCCAGTTACAATTCATTTCTATCAGTCTGTTCTCTTTAGAATACATTTCTTACCACTCATTCATTATTACTCCAGTTACAATTCATTTCTATCAGTCTGCTCCCTTTAGAATACATTTCTTACCACTCATTCATTATTACTCCAGTTACAATTAATTTCTATCAGTCTGCTCCCTTTAGAATACATTTCTTACCACTCATTCATTATTTCTCCAGTTACAATTCATTTCTATCAGTCTGTTCCCTTTAGAATACATTTCTTACCACTCATTCATTATTACTCCAGTTACAATTCATTTCTATCAGTCTGTTCTCTTTAGAATACATTTCTTACCACTCATTCATTATTACTCCAGTTACAATCCATTTCTATCAGTCTGTTCTCTTTAGAATACATTTCTTACCACTCATTCATTATTACTCCAGTTACATTACAGTTCTATCAGACTGTTCCTTTGATTGTACATTTCAATACATCGTACACACTCTGTCTCTACACAATTACAGTTTGATCTTAAGATTTAGGCCACTCTGATGGAAGTCTCAAAGTTGGAAGCCTAAGAGGTGGGCGTCTCCAACGCAGGGGTCACCTAAGCCCCTCCTCTCCCTCGGTGAGAAGGAGGGGCTTTCAACGCCTTCATTTAATAACAGTCACGGAAACTTCAACAAGAGTGACTGTGTACTTAGGTAATGTGGGAGGGAAGTAGGAGAGAAATGAAACTAATAGAGACCATGAGATTGTCATTGCTGATGCCAAAGGTTTTTACCCCACGTTTCACCGCACAGAAGAATGTGCCTCGATGCACGACTTAGTCAAGCACAGCACTAGCCCAGGTACTATCGAGATCCAGAGAGTAGGATTTGAGGCTGTCTCTCGACCAATAGTGCTGTCAAGAGAGGAAATGGCCTCTCTTATAGAAGAACAAGAAAGAGATTGCTTGTGTAAAGTCAGGAGCTGACAGGATTTCTAAATTCTGAAGCAATCCTAAGTCACTTAAGTGCACCTCAGTCCATGCGGCTAGCATCCACTGACCTTAGGTCTGGTGTTGCAGCTCTTCTGAAACCCCTCAAACTTTCAAATAGTCCAGTCAAGGTCACTGGGTGGAGTAAGGTCAGTGCAACAGCAACTCAACAGAGATGAGTCCCAGGGAGCTGCGAGGGGGGTGGCAACTGTCAAACCTGATAAGCTCAGCCCCAGATCCCCTCAATGAACAGCAACACGAGCAGAAGCACTTTGAGGTTTGAGGACTCGATACCTCCCATTCAGGCGGAAGAAAGGCACAGTCTTGTCCAAGGTCACAGGAACCTCTTGATTACAAACATCCCATATTTAGACAGTTACGAACCCTGGGAAGTGCTCGGGTGCAAGGCCCGGCGAAATATGTGGGTGAACCTGGTTAAGTGTCTCCCCAAGATCTGAAACTGCTGAAGGTAGTTTCTGACAAGAAAAGGTACTTCACAAATAACCGTATAATGGTGGGACGTAGAGAGCCGACCACATCCTCAAAATATTGTGTTTCCTCTGGGAAGGCAAGGCCTGGTGGAAAACGCAGCATTTCCAAGGCCGCAAAGGTTCTTTTTGGTTTGTTTACAATGTTTTAGTCTTTGTTCTTGTTATGTGCTCCAGAGACTAATGTAACTAGTGCTTAATTTGTTGGGGGGAAAAAATAAGGGCCGGGGCCCAAGTTATTTCTCAGGAGACCACTGCGGCGTGCCCACCCTGACAGTGCTCCCAAGTGCAGTGTTTATTGAAGTTTTAAGAGATCTGCTGATGTGCTCTTCTGAAAAATAGACAGACAGCGCCACCATGTGGTGGACTGTCAGAAATATGAGCCAGTGTTGACAAATGAGTGCCGATGCTGAGCACCGGCAAGCACTGGCACAAATTAGGCACTGAATGTAACCAAAGAGTGTAGAAGAAACTTGAAATGAAGTAACAGACACCTGATAGCAAAGATTTGTAAGTGAAAACTCTTCTGGAAAAAGGAGTGAAGTGTCACCCTGAGCAGGGATTTTGTGTGATTTTGATTGAGGGCCCAGCATGCCCCCGAGCCAGCAGTGGTGGGTGTTTATTCTGCCTTGATGAGTTGTGGTCGTTGATAATTACCGACTGGATGAAATCCTTCCTCATCTACGCGGTTATGCAGCTGACTGTTGATGTGTTCCCAGCAGGTGGCGCCAGAGACTAGGGATAACTCTCTCTCTCCCTCACTCACTGAAAGGGACATGTTCACACTGCTTTTTTTGGCTAAAAGTGCATCCATTTATGTGATAAATAAGTCCTGCTATCAGCAGTGTTAGTGGTGGTATCTCAGTTCATTTCACAAGGCCTAAGTAACAAACTTTAGTCTGTATTTTTAATGATGACTTTTTGAAAGTAGCTTTAGCCCATGAGAGGTGTTCTGCCAGCCAGTGGGCACAGCACTCCACAGCGTTCAATATTATTTGCAGTCTGTTTCTAAATGCTGCCAGCTTTGTCAGACTAGGGAACTTGAGTCACTGGGAGACAGTGAAGTCCGGGGAACTGAAAAGGTAGTAGACAGCTGGGGCCCTATTACACACAGGGCGCACTTTCCCTGTTTGCGCTCGGTGCACCTTAAAACAGGTGCGCCGTGTGCAAACAGGGAGAGTGCGCCCTATTACATAGAATGCACCGCCCCCAGGGCAGTCGTGAACTCGCACTGCTGTGGAGGCAGCGCATTCAAGTGAAAAATGGAGGGGCTTTGAAGCAGCTGCTCCGTGTTTTACTGCGCAGGCGGCAACCCGACTGCACTTTTAAGTGGCATTAGAGATCGCCTTGCTGGCCGGTGCAGTGAGTGACTGCGCCTGCCTGCAAGGAGATGTCTGGGGGGTCCATAGGACCCCCTTTTTTCCCTCCAGATGGCTGCTATCAGGTGGTGCAGTGTCAGTGCACCTCCTGACAGCTTCTTTGCCTCGGCACCCGTGTCTGTAATACAACGTGGGCGCTGAGGCAAAGGGATCCCCTCATTTTCATGGATCCACGCCCCCATGCAAATGAGCGAACGCCCTCTGGTGATTGCGCTGACGCTTTAAGTGCACCAGCGGTACAAGTAGTACAGAAGGGGACGCACAAGCGTCTGCGGACCCTTCAGTAATACCAAAGTGCCCCGGGGGCACGCAAAGCAGGTGCACATGTCCATTGCCCCCCTGAGACACTTTCCATAATGGGGCCCCAGACAGCCAACCCGATGTGTACTGAGCGAGAGAGTGAAAGGATGAAGCTGACCCCCAGGAGGCTCAAGGGGTTCTCTGAAGAAGTGGCCCCACATTTTGCATTTTCAGCGCAATTTTCAAAGAATGTGCATATCATGGCAACAGCCGCTCTGCATGGACTCACTAAATATTCCAATATTTTCATGGTGTGCCAAACAAGTCCCACCCTCCCCTTGGGTGTCAACTGTCCTGCTTTCTGCAGGTTTGTCCTGCATTTGGGTTGTGTGTCTCATTGTCTGCTCCCAGCTCATGGGTGATGCTAAATTGCTTCTCGCAGCTAGTTGCCTCGCGGGCCTCCTAGAGCCAACTCGCTGGGTGCCCACACCTCACTATTTCAGCCTTCTAGGAGCTGTGAAAGAGGTGTCTGTCTGTGGGTGGGAGAGAGGAGCTGCAGCACAGGAGGGGTCCTGCACAACACAGCTTCAAGGACACCGTCATCTTCGGGGATTCTAATAGGTAATGCAGGGAGCTGCACGACAAACTGCCCTGAATGTGTGAATGAACACCCTGCTGGGGGCCCGGCTTAAGGTAATATGCCATTTGTGCTTATATCTTCCATTAAGCCTCGTTCAAGGTGCACCCATATTGTCAGAGCAGGGGACAGAGGCACAGGGAGAGCATGGTTTGCCCAAGATCAAACAATGTGGTAAAGTTAAGGACTCTAGATTGTAAACCAACATTGCTCGTTTGTAAGGCTATTACTTTAGCACCATATTACTTTTTGTGAATCGAACATGAGGGCGGCTGCTGGGTACCCACCCTCGCCCGAGGTAGCATCCAGTCGAGGTTTTTGTTCTTTTTTTACATTTACTACAAGTTAATTGATAGATTTGAGATTGAGTCTAAATACTCCCAATCCTGAATAAGAAAATGTGAGCAGAGGAATACATTCAAAGAGTGATTTCAAGAGCATGCGGTTTAGCTATATGAGCAGGCCGGGATTAAAAACCTCGCCTTCTGGTGCCGCAGTTTCCAGCCAGCACACTAAGCGACAAGTGGGGAAGGAAAGGCGAAAGGAAAGTGTCGCTGTATTGTCTGCTGTACCCAGATTTATAGTTTAAATGTTTATTTCCTGCATATTTAGGTATATTGGTGAAGCCAGGATTGGGTTTTAAGTGTAGTGGCGGGGTCTACCCGCCCCAGTGAATTGTCCACTTTGTTAGTGATCCAATCAGGGTGTTTTTTTATAGCACTCACTGGCAGTATTGTTTCTAATTCTAAGCACCCCAACCCCAATACTTTGATATAATAGGAGAAAAAAAACAGAAGTCATTTGTGAGACCTTTTCTTAACGTCCTGGGGCAGGAGACGATTGTCGTGCAGTGTCTGTGATGGGTGCGATTGTTCACCATTGGTGTTTCAGGTCTTAAAGCAGTTTCAGTGCATTGCACGACGGAGGTGTTCATTTTCTGAACGGGTCTCTTCAAAGGTGCCTAGAGCGAGCAGTCGAGGCGCACTGCAGGAGGTGGGAAAGGACCCAGAGCTCAAACGCAGGATAACACAGTAATCAGACTCTAAGCTCAGTGTCCAGCTAAATGATAGCATTTAAAAGGGGGTGATTGAGAGGACGGGGTTATGCAGTTAAACCCCAAAAGATGCACTTTACTACTCATAACTGAAACTATATAGGATAGCTCAGTGCGTTGATAATATATACAGATATCTGAGATTACCACATGGTTGATATTTTTGAATCCTCATCGGGACAAATTTGCTGTTCATCCTTCTGAGGTCTATACGATGAGCTCCATTGAGTTTGGTACTAATTGCACCTGTTATCTAGGCACTATGGGACAGCTCAGTTTATGGTGGTGCTACACAAATGGTTACTGTGTGTCTTAACAGTGGACTGTCCCTGCTTTGCTAATAAATGCTCCTGTTCTTTACTCCACAGTTCGGTGCCGAAGGCCGTGTTCCACTTCGAAGCGCTCGTCTGTTTTACGACATTAGTGAAAAAACACGGACAATAATTGAGTCGTACTTCAGGCTGAACTCTACACTGTACTTCTCCTACACACACCTGGTGTGCAGGACAGCACTACATGGTAAGGCTCAGTTGTAACGCCCTCCTCCTCCCTCCATGTGTCTCAGATCACACAGAGGTGGCGCACACACTGCTATTATGTATCGAAGTAGTTTCCCCAGTGACTCTGTTCTCTCCATCCATCTGGACAGAGACAAAAAGATGACAAGACAAGAGGTGTGGAACTTGGAAAGAGTCGAATATCTAACTCTGTGCCCAAGGGTGCACTAGTAGTCTGGCGGTCCTCTGACGTATGGCCAGATGTGTGGAGAGTGTGATGTGTGACACGTCCCTTCAATTCAATTATTTATTTATTTTGTTTTGGAACTCCTACGGAGGTCCACAAGAACACACCAACAATTAAAAGGGCAAACTTTACATACAATACAAAATTCTTCCTTATACATTGCTATAAAAATTATATCAAACATACTAAGAAATGTGCAGATAATGCTATAAATACATAAGACAATCAAATAACCCACCAATAAAAAATTCTTATATCAAACATACTATAAAATGTGCAAATAATGCTATGAATACATGAAACAATCAAATAACCAACCAGTTGGTATTAAATCATAACCAGAAAGCTACTGTTAGAAAATTTTCTAGTAAATAGGCAAAAATGTTTTAAAAAATTGATATATCTTAAAACAAACCATTTCATTCGGGGGGGACAAGACCAAAGATCGTGCGTCCTGAGCCGAGTGAATATTCTGATAAAAACTGGTTTTAAGAACACTCGCCTGGCACTTTGCAGCTTTGAACATACAAATAAGACATGATTTAGATCTTGGATTTGCAACTGGCACAATTCACAAATTCTCTTCTCTCTAGGTGTCTTATCCCAGATGCCAGTAACATCTCTTAGAGGCAGCAGATTGAGTCTCAGTAGGAGTATCAGCCTTCTAATCCCGTGAGGGATATTCCAAGTTAAATAAGGCTGTGGTTTATTCCCCAAAGTGCTCCCACTGACCGCCACATTACTGGACCTGGACTGGCTTAAAGCAGCGTCTCTTCCCAAACTGATAGGAGATCTAAACTTCTTTAAGAACTGTTTCAGAACAGATTTAGACATAAAAGAAACGGGATTTAAACTAAGACCGAAAGTATCATTTGCACATACAAAAGACCTAAAAAACCTTGATTGTTCTTTTAGTGTGCCAAAGATTTCTATTCTCAGGGCGGCCCTAAGTGTACCCTCTTCCCCCAGAAGGAGGGAGTTACCCCACCTGAGAACCGCTGCCTGGGCTAAAATGAAGGACGAGACTAATCCAAATTCAAGGCGCAGTACATGTGGGGCAGCCAAAGAGTTTAAATTGCAAATTTGACGCAGGATTCGTCCTTCCGTCTTATCAAACGAGAGCCAATAATTCATATCCAACACCTCTGCAGCATATATTAATGAGGGAGGGATTTTGACCTTAAAAACAGATAAGACATGGCTAAAATGGCGTCTCCCGCAAGTTTTATAAAATCTGTTTAATGCACTTGCCTGGGAGACAGCTTTACTAACACAATGTTTAGTATGCTCCAGGTCTCGACCTGTTTTGGAAAAAACTTTCCCTAAGTATACATGTGAGTCAACCAGTTCCAGTTTTTCAGAACCAAGCATCCACCTTAGACATCTCTTTATTCTAAGCCCCTTCTTGCAAAAAACCAAAATCTTGCTTTTTGCAATATTAATTTTCAGGAAGTTGGCCTCTGCGTATTTACTTAAAGCATCCAGACGACGTTGCAGACCGGTGGGCGTTAGATCGAATATTGCAACATCGTCTGCATATAATAGAGAACCAATGGACATTGTACCAATTTTTGGGGCATCCCCCCTTACAGAGTTCAGAGCGCCAGGGAGATCAGCGATATACAAAGAAAATAAAAGTGGTGCCGATAGACAACCCTGCTTAAGCCCATTATGCTTTCTAATTTTACATGATAACCCCCGCGAACCTCCCATCAGAACCTGGCACCAGGTGTCTGTATGCAATTCCATAATCAGACGCAAAAGACACGTCCCTTCGTGAGCGGAACTTCTTTCCACTTCTGAGCTGATTTAGATCCCCTGCCAAGGCGGTGGATGGCATCCAGATATATTTAGGGTTCTCCTCCAAGGTCAGAGGTGATTCTCCACCAAAGATGCCATGTTTTTTGTTTGTTTCACAATTCTTTATTGGAAGATCAAAATGAAACAATCCTTCAGGGAGGGGGACATAAGGCATGGTCAGGGCCGGACTGGCTGTAGCGGGCATCAGGCATTTCCCCGGGAGGCTGGAACGGTGGGGGCCGATTGTGCAGCAGTGGGGGGCGTTTTTGTCACTGGGGCCGGTTTTGCAGAGGTGCTACTATATCGGCCCCTAGTAACAAAAGCAGCAGAGGGGCTGGTCCGTCAACACTGCCAGGGCTCCTTTGGGTTCCCAGTCCGGCCATGGTACATGAGACAACAATAATATTGCATGAAAAACACACAGCAAAACGAAACATAGCACTAGATACATAACATGTGGTGGTCCCACCAGGGGGGGAGCCCTTGAAGGTCAAGGAAGGGCACTATCAAGGGGGGACACGTGCAAAGTTGACATGTTTGTTGTTGGAGGAGAACGTTGGCTGAGAAATCAGGATCGGAGAATCCACCATCGCCCATCTCCGATAACATATTGTCATTTAATACATGCGAGCACCGCTGAATTGGGTACTCATTGTCAGGACCCCCGTGCCCAGGCACTCTCAGATGCTCAGAAAGGCTCCTCTGACTGTAGGGGCACTAGACATCTTTCTCTGAACAGGTGGCCCTGTTTCTACGGTGGCTGCTTCCCTCATGAAGGCGGCTTCACTAGATATGGTGGTGGAAGGGTCGCTCAAGCTCAGACAGCTGGGACAGCAGCCTCCTACTTTCATTCCCTTCAGCTGTCCATGCTCTGGTCAAATGCACTGACAAAGACGTGGCTGAACCGTGGTCACCCATGTCTGACCATGAATAAACCATGGATCCCAGTGGTTTTTCCAAGATCACAAAAACAGGGTTTGAGTGTAGCATCCAGGATTGAATCCAGGACAAAGCAGTGTGATCTGTGGTCAGCCAATCCCCCACCTGAAGTGATAGACATCTAGCAGCAGTTTAGTTATTTTTAGTTTTGTAAAGCGCACAGGGCAAGCAGAAGGAGGCTTATAGAGTGAACAGCCTGGACTTCATTTTTTTTCTGAAGACTGTTTCTGAAGAAGCGAGATGAATGTTAGCCAATCAATCGCAAGCGGCTGAAATAAATTAAGCATTCCTTCCATCATTTTGTTGTTTTTTGCAGTAGACACTATAGGTGCAGTGGCTATGCCCAGACATGGTAATGGTCGGACTGGGACAGAAAATAGTCCCGGGCACCAAATTAAAAGTGGCCCTCATTAGTGAATCAGATAGAAAAAAAGTGGCCCATATTTGTAAATCGGGGCACTTTAAACTTGTAAAGACAAGATGTATAGGTGTTTTGCAGGGTATGTGACACTGCATGGACTTAGCTTGCTGCAGGCAACATATGTGGTGAGATCAGGGAACTCAACAGTTAAAACCGGCCCACCAGACCTTAAAACTGGCCCACAAACACCCAAAAAGCGCCCTCAGACTGGCCTGACAGACCATCCCTTCAGACACTGGCTGATTGCCCTAAAGGCCAGTATCAGTCTGGGGGTGGCGTGGGGTCCCTTCTAGAGGGGACCTGGCCTGGCAGTTCGTGCTCGACTGTTCCTATTGGACTTGGAGAGCACAAATCCTTGCACGAGGCCTGACAGCTTCCTGGGCCCAGGAATGCACACCACTAAATGTAGTATTTACCAAACGCGTGCACCAGGCATTGAATGGAGACGTCTGCGGTGACTTCTTTTCAAAGTTAAGGGTAAAATTATATTTGCTGAAATACAAAAGTAATATTCATTCCCCATTAGAGTTGTTTAGGTGCATAGAATGCAACCCTATTTTTATAGCTATGGGCTCTTGTTTTGTTCCAATACGCAAATTGGAACTGGTGATTTACACAAATAAAAATACCTGTCGAAGCTCCCCCTCGTGGTAGGAGCAATAACAGACCTTAACAGCACCGCAAAGCGTGAAGAGGCCAAGCAATTGGCGAATAGGCGCTATGTGAAAACGAAGAGTGCAAGCATTTTGTTGGAGTACCTCCTTGTTGACAATAGAGCCATTCTCCATCCGTTTCTTATAATTTGGCGCCACCAAGAGGCGTTGTTTGGAAGCACCAGCCCCGACCTCCTTTGGAGAAATTAGATTTTTTTTTCTAGAGGGATAATTCTGCCTTTTTCCCACTAAACACCCATAAAAGAGCCCGCTAGTGTTCTTAGGACTCCGGAGAATCAATTGGTGACCACCTAGTGGGCGGCCATTTTGCTAGTTCAGTACTCCCAAAATGGCTGCCCCAGGATGACCTTGAATCTCCATCTGCCTGTTTGAGGGTTTTTTTCACTTTGTATCAGCTCTTTTACTCTTTGTTGCATTTAGTGTCTGTCTTGTATTTTTGAGGCAAACATTCCTTTGACTCATGTTCTCTTGGGTCTTATGTGTGAACAAAGGGATGATAGCTCCATTTTTATGTGATGTCGCCCAGGAGATCTGGCTTTAAATACCTACCTTGGCACATGACTGGTAATTGTGATTGTGGACGAATCCCTCAATCTGTCTCTTGTGAGAAATTATGTGCACCAGGGGCCGCATTATACATTGTGCCTTGGGCGAGCAACGGGCGTGAGCGCCCGCTTTGTGCGCCCCTGTTTTACAATGATATTACAGAACAGGTCGCAGACGCTTGTGCGTCTCCTTCTGTAATACCGAAAGTGCTGGCGCACGTTAGGCCAGCGCTATCGTAAGAGGGTGTTCCCTCATTTGGATGGGGGCGTGGCCCCATACAAATGAGGAAATCAGTTTGCCTCTGCACATGCGCCATATTACAGGTGTATATATTGTGGAACAAGGGAACCCCGATATTTGAACCTGGGGTAGTCAATAGTAGTGTCTGGTAACAATGGTACATATAAGGACAAAAAGGTCCTAAAATAGCCTGAGCTATTGAATTTAAGAAAGTATTAATCATTTGGCATGTGGCAACTGATGTTTAGTAATTGCCAGAATGAGCGGTATAAAACCGATTCGCAGTCTACGTAGGGACACAGATAGGTATTGACATAGTACTTATTTATTTCCTAAACATTATATCAAAACCGGCAGGTCTCAACAAAACATGAGCAATGCGGACTTACTTATCAGGCGAACCGAGTGAAGCCGGTATTGGGAACCCGTAGGCGCAAATCCAAGGAAGGTCTCGGGAGTGCATCCGGACCTGGTGATGATCTCAAATTATTGAGATCGAAACGCCGTCGACCTTTTTACAACGAAAAATACCTCCCTTACTGTTTAAAATGTATCTACATGGAGTATTTTTTGCTAATGTTGTCAATGCGATGTATATATTTTAATGTTACCTTCACTCGTCACATCACGCTTCTTTCACTATTTTGTGAGCACGTAAACTAATCCTTTAAAAAGTTTTGATATAATGTTTATGAAATAAATAAGTACTATGTCAATACCTATCTGTGTCCCTACGCACACAGTGAATCGGTTTTATACCGCTCATTCTGGCAATTACTGAACATCAGTTGCCACATGCCAAATGATTAATACTTTCTTAAATCAATAGCTCAGGCTACTTTAGGACCTTTTTGTCCTTTTATGCACCATTGTTACCTGACACTATATTACAGGTGTAGGCGTAGAGGCAAACATGCCTTTAGGAGGTGCACTGAAAGTGCTTCACAAATAGGTGTTACACTTTCAGTGCGTCTCCTAAAGGCAGCACTCTGGAGGGGAGAAAGGGGGTTCCATGGACGCCCTAGTCATCCCCTTGCAGGCAGGTGCAGTCCCTCACTGCACCCGCCTGCAAGGGGCTCTCTCTCCCCTCTTGAAAGTGGGAGCGCGTTGCCACTTGCACTGTGAAACTCGGAGTGGCTTTAGAACAACTGCCCCATATTTCACTAGAATGTGCAGCCCCAAAGGCAGCGCATTCTTTCTAATATGGTGCACTGTCCCTGTTTGCTCGCGGTGCACCTTTTGAAAGGTGCGCCATGTCGCTAACAGTGAAGTGAGCCGTATTCAGAATATGGCCCCTGGAATGTAAATGTCAATATGAAGAATATATTATTTATTGTATATTTCAAAGAGATCGAATCCCACCAGATGTACACAAGCTTGTATTTTCCCCCATAATATTTAACCTTCTCCCCACCACCCACATCCTCAGTTGCTTGATCAGTATTTCACTGCCCAGGGAGGCTACAGCCATGCCTAGTACAGGACCTGTGCTGGTTTGCTGAAGAGTGCACCACTGAAAGCTGTAAAGACCGCACATAAATGTGAAGCACTCCATTGTTCCCAGGCTAGGTTTGCAATTTATAAATACCAATTCATACATGCATCTGTCTGTGATCTTCTGCTGGATGGGAAGAAGTCAAGGAGCTAACCTGCACATGAGCCAAGCAACTGAGGGCCGAATGTAGAGACTGGCTGCTCGAATTTCCATCCACCATTGATGCACAACCACTTGTGCACCACTATTGATGCACCATCGTTGATGCACCACCATTGATGCACCAACATTTTGTTGATGCACCACAATTGATGCACCACCACTTGTGCACCACTATTTATGCACCACCACTGATGCACCATCGTTGATGCACCATCACTCATGCACAACTACTGGTGCTCTACCACTGATGCATCACTAATCATGCACCACCACTGATGCACCATCGTTGATGCACCACCATTGATGCACCACCAATCATGCGCCATCACTCATGCACAACTACTGGTGCTCCACCACTCATGCACCACCACTGATGCACCATCATTGATGCACCACCACTCATGCATGGCTATTGATACATCACCACTGATGCACCACCACTCATGCACAATTGCTGATGCTCCACCACTGATGCATCACTAATCATGCACCACCAGTAATGCACTATCATTGATGCAGCACCACCATTGATGCACCGCAATTGATGCACCACTACAGATGCACCACCACTGATGCATCACTAATCATGCAACACCAGTGATGCATCACTAATCATGCAACACCAGTGTTGCACCATCATTGATGCACCACCACTGATGCACCACCATTGATGCACCACCACTGGTGCACCACCACTCATGCACGACTATTAATGCACTATCACTGATGCATCACCATTGATGCACCACCATTGATGAAGTGCAAGGTGGAGGAAAACAGTCCATGTTAAGAGTTCTCGTCCAGGGTGAGGGAGGTTTTTCAGCCGAAGTGACTATAGATGTCCTTGAGTGAGCTTAAAGACGATTAATCTCAGAGGAAAAATACATTAATTCCCATTTGTGCTCGCGAACGTTCCACCAATATGTGCGGGACTGAAACTCTAGTCACAGTTTGAGGGTCCAGTGTCAGCATGTATACGCCCAGGCTCCTTAATGTGCTGGGGGCTGTTACCTACACTCCTCTTATGAGTCTGTGTGCAGGTCCTGGATTCAAGGGTTCAACAGCATTTGAGAGGCCCCCCGGAGCATACCACAAGTAGGGATAGATTGGCCTACGGGGAAAGCAGGGTGATGCTACCAAAAGACTGATAGGGTTAGGGTAGAACCTGTCCCTTTAGAAGGTACACCCATGCATTGAAATTCCCATATTTCCCTATGCGCCAGTCCATCTTTGTGAGCTGATAGGTGTGAGGTACCAGACATGACTACTTTTATAAAGGTACATGCACTACAGAGAGAGCCCCTTGCAGCCTGGTCACATATGTCGATTAAAAGCATTTGTTTGTTTTATTGCACATTAAACATCAAGGCTGGACTGTTGGTGACTAAAACTCTTTTAATCCCTGGGGCCTTTGGAAGTCAGTGTCGTGAGTTGGGGCTTCTTAGTCTAGGGACTGACCAACGACTTTCTTCATCCCCCCACAAAAAAAAAAAAGTGGGTACTTGTTGTAGAATGGGTATAGTTTCAGTGGAGAGGCCATTGTTTGGATGGGTGTGGAATACAAAGAGATACCTGCACAATAAGCCTGGAGAATGTTGCCCAATAAGAAGTGCATGGTGTCTTCTGTGTTTTCTGATCCGTTCTGTGCATCGATGAAGAGATACCAAAGCATTTTCTGCGGTTTCAACTCGATTCCTTGCACAGGCACAACAGAAACAAGCAATGGTGAGGCCGCACAAGCGCAAAGGCCCTGCTAATTTCACCAAAGAAGTCTGACCTACCTATACAATCTTGCTTCGACTCAGAGTACACCCTAGACTGCCACCACCTGTCATTGAGAATACTAAATTATTGGGGGTTTCCCTCGACACAAGACTTAACCATCAGTTCCAGAAGCGGCCCCTCTATTAGGGCAGAGAAGCGTCGCCCCCCTGCTGCCAATGCCTCATAGGTGAAAAATAAAATGCCAATAAATAAATGTATTACCATTTTTTTTTCTCTGAGCCGTGTTTGGGGGCGGGCCATTGCTGCTTACTGGCAGTAGGTGAGTGGTGCTTAATCCACCGGTTTAGAGTGCGCATGTCACTTTGGCTGGCCGTCTTGCGACAGCCAGTCTGACACGCGCACTTTAAATGGGTGGCGAGCAAGCACAGGCCCCCAGCACCTCAGTGGGCTTGGAGCCAATCCGCTCCAGCCAATCCTGGTGCTTGTGTCATGCTGCGTGTGCAGCATGAGAGCCGCGTCTTCATTGGAACAGGGAAGTTGGCTAGGACTCTGGGAGCCTGTGCTGGTGGAGCCACTGACGACGAGATGGAGGAGCACCGAGGGCAGAGACAGAAGGTAAGTAAATCTTTTACTTATTTTTTAAATGTATTTTAATTTACTGACAGACACTGTGGAAAACTCGCAGTGACTTCTGCCTCAACTCCAGAGCTCTCAGTCGTGGCCCGTTATAAACATTGCTTAAAATGGACCACGATTGAGAGCTTTGGCGTTAAGCCTAGGGGCACTGCTGGGTTTTTTCAGTGCCTCAAATGTTCGCCCCTCCAACTGAATTGGTCGGCAGCCGCCACTGTTCAGTTCCACGTTAACATACGGGGTAGGATTGCTCAGAATCAATTCAGTTTACTCTGGGTATCAGAGAGTTTACCCCCAAATTAGATCCGAAGTCTTTGATGCAAACACTTGTTCTCTCCAGACTTGATTACTGCAACTCACGCCTCACGGGATTACCCAGAACTCACTTCGCCCCTCTGGAAGCAGCTCTGAGATTCACCTCTGGAGACAAGAATCTGACCACATCACACCGGTCTAATGAGGCTCAAGTGGCCTCCCATTGAAGATCGAGCTTTGTTCAAGACACCAAGCACCCCTTACATGGACTCCCCCTGTCCTGGGGACAAGCTGACCCTCTATGGCAGCCTGAATCGCCCACAAAGCACCCCTTACATGGACCCCCCCTGTCCTGGGGACAAGCTGACCCTCTATGGCAGCCTGAATCGCCCACAAAGCACCCCTTACATGGACTCCCCCTGCCCTGGGGACAAGCTGACCCTCTATGGCAGCCTGAATCGCCCACAAAGCACCCCTTACAGGGACTCCCCGGTATCCTTGCGACAAGCTGACCCTCTATGGCAGCCTGAATCGCCCACAAAGCACCCCTTACAGGGACTCCCCGGTATCCTTGCGACAAGCTGACCCTCTATGGCAGCCTGAACCGCCCACAAAGCACCCCTTACAGGGACTCCCCCTGTCCTGGGGACAAGCTGACCCTCTATGGCAGCCTGAACCGCCCACAAAGCACCCCTTACAGGGACTCCCCCTGTCCTGGGGACAAGCTGACCGTCTATGGCAGCCTGAACCGCCCACAAAGCACCCCTTACAGGGACTCCCCGGTATCCTTGCGACAAGCTGACCCTCTATGGCAGCCTGAATCGCCCACAAAGCACCCCTTACAGGGACTCCCCGGTATCCTTGCGACAAGCTGACCCTCAGTTGTCGCCGGTGCCTCCTGTGGACTTAAACGTCTCTTCTCTTCGAATCACAGTTCTTCTTGAATGAGAGGACTGTCTCTCCCTCTCACTCTGCCAGTGCAACAAGACTCGGGGCTCACTTCCACCAGCTCACCTCAGCTGCGTGCAAAAAGAACCTGAAATATCTCCTTTCACGATGAGGTTTAAACTCCCACTGCTCATGTCCCCTAGTTCACATAAGATCCTGTCCCGTCCGCCTCGTCTCTCCCTCTGTTTGCATTTATCTTCCTACATCAGTCTAATCTCAACCCCACACCTGCCCTCCTCCCCCTTCTATTCCACGGATATTATATTGATGCTCTCGTAAGGTTTTACTCATCTAGACTTGTTTCCCGTCCAAGGCTCTACACTCAGATGCAAAAAGAACAATTGATGGACGGAATGCTGAACAATGGCAAACATTCACCCCAGTACAGAGATCTGGGCCTAAATCCATCGTTTTTTGCTCACCACGTCAACCCAGTTTGGACCCAGCCATATGCAGGTCAGTCTTGACCCTGCGCCCAATGGGAACAGTCCAGCCCGAACTGCAAGGCCAGGTCCTCCCTGGAATGGAAACAAGCATCCTAGGTGACTCGGATGACCTATTTCCTTCCAGCCTCTTTTTATTTCTATTTACTTTATTGTTCTTCTTGTAAAACTTCATAATGCTCCAGGGACATGTTTACGCCATATAAAAGTGTTTAAATAAAATGTATAATAATATTTAGTCTACATCTGGTCTTTTGTGTGGCGTGGGCTCCTCCCGGTGGATGTTTGCGGTAAGACACCTCTATAATAAGCTACAATCTGACTCTTGGACGCTCTTTCGGCTGCACATACTTCATGATTTTATGACGCTGCTGCTTGTAGCCCAAGGCACTGTTTGTTCTCTTCTGCCGCCATTACCTGGAACAGAAAAGTACGCGAGGCACCTGGAGGGGAATGGAACATGTCCGCATTTTTCGCTCTCTTCTTGCACTCTCTCTGTTTCTCTCTCTCGCTCTTTCTTTCTCTCTTACTCTCCTGCACCTTTTCTCCCTTTCAGTTTCTCTCCACTCAGTGACATCTCTTACACGTTCTGTCTGTAGACTGTAGTTGTTAATTGATTTTTTTTAGTCTTCCCTTTCCCTCCTCTCTCTTGTTTTTTTCACTTGTCTGTCTTTCTCAGGGCTCCCTTTTGCTCTATCCTTTCTACATTCACCTCTCTTTTCACACTCTCTTCTTTTACTCCTTTTCTGGCTGTCACACTCTCTATTACTAGTCCTTCTATCTCTTTATCCTCTCCTAGTCTTACTCTCTTCTCCCTCTGGTGTATGTCTCTCTGATCCTCTTACTTTCCCTTTTTCTCTTATTTCTCTTCTCCCTATCCCGCTTGATTTCTCATTCTGTCACCCACCTGCTTTGTCTCCCTCTAGGCTTTCTTCTTTCCCCTTGTCCATCACTTGTCTCTCCTCCTCAACAATCTTCTGCCCCTCTTTTTCTACCTCAACCCTTTCACTATCTACTTCCCACACTTCTGAGAGTGCTGTAATTAGTTGGCTGCATTTATCAGGCTAACACACATATTTTTGGGAATGTTGTTTGTGAATTGAATTCTCACGGTATGAGAGTGCCTTGGTGCACAACAGACTCTAGTGCACAGACCCCTTAATCAGCAAAGCTCCTCACCCCTGTCTCACTCTA
Source organism: Calotriton arnoldi (assembly GCA_963921515.1). Classification (NCBI taxonomy): domain Eukaryota; kingdom Metazoa; phylum Chordata; class Amphibia; order Caudata; family Salamandridae; genus Calotriton; species Calotriton arnoldi. The sequence goes on along the minus strand of CAWUFW010000236.1, from coordinate 3,680,735 downwards.
TCTCGCCTCTTCTGTCTCTCCCAGGACAGCAAGATCAAAGAAATGATTTGAGCCACCCCATCCACGCTGACAACTGCCTGCTTGACCCAGAAGCCAACGAGTGCTGGAAGGAGGCACCGGCGTATACATACAGGGACTACAGGTGAGGATCACGGTGCATGGGCAACATGTGTGCATGACTGAGAGAAACTCCTTTTAACATGCCCCCAGATTCACTGAGGCGTCAGCACAAAATGACGCAGAGCAGTGCATGGTGTTTACTATACAGTGCAAAGGTGATTTGTGCTGGAAAGGTGCCCTTTTCTTAACCCAAAGACCACTTAGAAATGCTTTGCGTCAAGGGCTGTTACAGGGGTGGATCAGCGTAAACACCTATAGGTATTGGCGCAGAGCCCGAATTAGTAAGATCAAGTGTTGCGTCAAAAACTAACATCCACTGAAGAAGCTATAAAAAATGGGAAATGTGTTAATTTCTCCCAACAACGCAACACATTGCACATGTGCTGTAGGGCCCCGCTCAGATCCAATGCATAGGCTCCTTCTGAGTCTGTCAGGGTATAGGAGTGTGTACAGGAAGGTTTTTCTTCCAGTGCAAATCATATGCTAAACAGCGCACACTCATCTTTGCACAATGGCGTGCAGGTGTGCGTTGTTCAAGGCATCCATGTTAGAGCACCAGTGTAGGGGATGGCAGCAACAGCAGGCCAGTCTTCATAGATGGGTCTCTGCACTGTGTTTTGCCCCTCAAACAATGCAGCACAGCAAATAAGGGGGCATATGCATAAGAAAATGGTGGAGCGTGTGTTAGCTCCAAAATTGCTAACGCCATGCTCCGTTACTTTAGAAACGCAGGGATTATTTACAATAATACGGCGCAACCCTGCGTTTCTCCCTTCGCTGGCGCTAAATTCAGTTGCCTAGCGCCAATGCAGGCACCCTTGCACCATAGTGCAAGGGTGCCTGCGTTGAGGAATGATTGTTTATGCACATGAAGGTGTCCCTTCCTGCACATAAACAACCCAGAATAGTAATTTGTAACTTCTATGTGTGCTGCATTCTGCAACACACTTAGAAGTTGCAAATTGTCATTTTTTAAATGATTGTTTATGTGCAGGAAGGGACACCTTCCTGCACATAAACAATCATTCATGGCAATTTGCTGTTTCTGTGTGTGCTGTACAATGCAGCACACATAGAAACAGCAAAAACAAGTCGAAATAAAGCATTTCTCCTCGTTTCGCCATGTTAAGACCAGGTTTTCCCTGGTCTTAATTTTGGCACTGCCTTCCTATTAACCCCACCCTTGTAAATAGGGGGCAGCGTCAAAATCAATGAGTGTTGCAGCAAAACGCCCACCACAACACCTATTGCACGCTCCTTTCACGCTTAGTTTATCGTGAAAGGGGGCCTTATCTACAAGGTGGCGTTGAAGCCACATTAAGTGGTTAACGCCGCCTTGCAAATAAGGCGAAGGGTTTATCATCACTAAAAGTGACATTCCTGTGCTGATAGGGGCTTGTAAATATGCCCCTTAGTGTTTATGCTGCATCGCGTGAAAAATGAGTGACTCTGGGCTGCAGTGTCATGGAATCTTGAGTTATAGTGAAGTCTGAATTTAACACACCGTTGTGATCCTAATCAAAGCATCATTTCTTTGGCTGGAATAGGGTGTGTGGCTCAGTTTTTTTCTGTCCATCTTCCATGCTCTAAGTTTAAAGCTAATCACTGACAAGTCTCTTATTTTCTTGTCCTTTGCAGGACGTTGCTCTTTAATTACAGTCTTTCGTGGTCTGTCTTTGCAGCCATCTCTATTAAGAGGGCGAGGAAACATGCCTACCCTGGAGCGTGGGCACCATATTTACAGGGTTACAAACTTATCTTGTAGCATTTGATGTATCAGTGCAGTTTTTTTTAGGAAGAAAGGTGTTTTTCACTACGATAGAAAGGCATATTTGTAAATAGGAACAACGGCTGCAGACTGGAAATTATTAAGTAGTCCGTATCAATAAATGGTGTTAACACTGAACAACGCTCAGTAGGTAGTTAGCCAGGATCAGCCCCACAATTATGTCTGCAAATCGTACAGGACGTTTGCGGACCGACAAGTGGTGCATTCGTGACAATGGAATAATATAAATCTAAACTAAACATGGGAGGGAAAAAACACATGCTCTCCTGATGCCCCATCATGGGTCAGCGGTACTCCTGACGCACCATCATGGGTCAGCAGTACTCCTGACGCACCATCATGGATCAACGGTACTCTTGACGCACCATCATGAGTCAGCCATACTCCTGATGCAAAAACATGGATCAACGGTACTCCTGACGCAGCATCATGGGTTCAGCAATATTCCTGATGCCCCATTATGGGTGCAGCGGTATTCTTGATACCCATCATCAGGTCAGTGGTATTCCTGACACACTCTAATGGGGTCAGCGGTACTGCGGCTGCCCCATCATCAGGTCAGCATTACTTCTGGCTCTCTCCTGGCACACCATCATGGGTCATCGGTACTCCTGATGCATCATCATGGGTCCGCCATACTCCTGATGCATCATCATGGGTCCGCCATACTCCTGATGCACCATCATCGGTCAGCCATACTCCTGATGCACCATCATCGGTCAGCCAGACTCCTGAGTCACCATCATGTCTCAGTCATACTCCTGAGTCACCATCATGGGTCAGCGGTACTCCTGACGCACCATCATGGATCAACGGTACTCTTGACGCACCATCATGGGTCAGACATATTCCTGATGCACCATCATGGGTCAGCAGTACTCCTGATGCACCATCATGGGTCAGCCATACTCCTGATGCACCATCATGGGTCAGCTGTACTCCTGATGCACCATCATGGGTCAGCTGTACTCCTGATGCACCATCATGGGTCATCGGTACCCCTGATGCATCATCATGGGTCCGCCATACTCCTGATGCACCATAATGGGTCAGCCATACTCCTGATGCACCATCATCGGTCAGCCATACTCCTATGCACCATCATCGGTCAGCCATACTCCTGAGTCACCATCATGTCTCAGTCATACTCCTGAGTCATCATCATGGGTCAGCGGTACTCCTGCCCGCACCATCATGGGTCAGCGGTACTCCTGAGTCACCATCATGTCTCAGTCATATTCCTGATGCACCATCATGGGGCAGCTATACTCCTGATGCACCATCATGGGTCAGCGGTACTCCTGACGCACCATCATGGGTCAGCCATACTCCTGATGCACCATCATGGGTCAGCGGTACTCCTGATGCACCATCATCGGTCAGCCATACTCCTGATGCACCATCATGGGTCAGCCATACTCCTGATGCACCATCATGGGTCAGCGGTACTCCTGAGTCACCATCATGTCTCAGTCATATTCCTGATGCACCATCATGGGTCAGCAGTACTCCTGATGCACTATCATGGATCAACGGTACTCTTGACGCACCATTATGGGTCAGCAGTACTCCTGATGAAGCATTATGGATCATCCGTACTCCTGATGCACTATCATGGGTCAGCCATACTCCTGATGCACTATCATGGATCAGCAATACTCCTGACGCACCATCATGAGTCAGCAATACTCCGACGCACCATCATGGGTAAGTAGTACTCCTGACGCACCATCATGGTTCAACGGTACTCAGTGCTTAATTTGAGCCAGTGGTTTCCGGCGCTAAGCACCGCCACTTAATTGCCAGCATTTATGACAGTCTGCCACATGGTGCTGGCGTTTGTTTTATTTAGAGATGAACACAACCGTTGTTTATTAATTGAGTATACATTAAAAATGATTAATACCTTCCACCCAAGCCATTCATATAGGTCTGGGGGCCTGGACTAATCAGAAGTGCTGCACTTGTAGGAATGGGATATTAGTACATGTGTTTGTGCTGTCACATGCAGCACTGGCCAGGCAATGAGTGGTGCAAACTGCAGTGGCTTCCTGACGAGGGTGTTGGCACTTATTTTTTTTTTTACAAATCAAGCACTGGCGGTATTCCTGTTGCACCATCATGTGTCAACCATACTTCTGATTCACCATCATGGGTCATCCATACTCCTGGTACGCCATCATGGCTCAGCCATACTCCTGAAGCGACATCATGGATAAGCGGTACTCCTGACACACCATCATGTGTCTGTGGTACTCCTTAGGCACCATCATGGGTCATCATTACGCCTGATGCACCATCATGGATAAGTGGTACTCCTGAGTCACCATCATGGGTCATCTGTACTCCTTACGCACCATCATGGGTCATCATTACGCCTGATGCACCATCATGGATAAGCGGTACTCCTGATGCACCATCATGTGTCTGTGGTACTCCTCACGCCCCATCATGTGTCTGTGTTACTCCTAATGGCACCATCATGGGTCAGCGATACTCCTGCTGCACCATCATTGGTCAGCCATACTCCTGATGCACCATCATGGATTAGCGGTACTCCTGACGCACCATCATGTGTCTGTGGTACTCCTCACGCACCATCATGTGTCTGTGGTACTCCTCACACACCATCATGTGTCTGTGGCACTCCTCATGCACCATCATGTGTCTGTGGTACTCCTTAGGCACCATCATGGGTCATCATTACGCCTGATGCACCAGCATGGATCAGCGGTACTCCTGACACACCATCATGTGTCTGTGGTACTCCTAATGCACCATCATGGGTCAGCGATACTCCTGCTGCACCATCTTTGGTCAGCCATACTCCTGATGCACCATCATGGATAAGCGGTACTCCTGACGCACCATCATGTGTCTGTGGTACTCCTCACGCACCATCATGTGTCTGTGGTACTCCTCACGCACCATCATGTGTCTGTGGTACTCCTCACGCACCATCATGGGTCATCATTACGCCTAATGCACCAGCTTGGATCAGCGGTACTCCTGACGCACCATCATGGGTCAGCGGTACTCCTGAGTCACCATCATGTCTCAGTCATATTCCTGATGCACCATCATGGGTCAGCAGTACTCCTGATGCACTATCATGGATCAACGGTACTCTTGACGCACCATTATGGGTCAGCAGTACTCCTGATGAAGCATTATGGATCATCCGTACTCCTGATGCACTATCATGGGTCAGCCATACTCCTGATGCACTATCATGGATCAGCAATACTCCTGACGCACCATCATGAGTCAGCAATACTCCGACGCACCATCATGGGTAAGTAGTACTCCTGACGCACCATCATGGTTCAACGGTACTCAGTGCTTAATTTGAGCCAGTGGTTTCCGGCGCTAAGCACCGCCACTTAATTGCCAGCATTTATGACAGTCTGCCACATGGTGCTGGCGTTTGTTTTATTTAGAGATGAACACAACCGTTGTTTATTAATTGAGTATACATTAAAAATGATTAATACCTTCCACCCAAGCCATTCATATAGGTCTGGGGGCCTGGACTAATCAGAAGTGCTGCACTTGTAGGAATGGGATATTAGTACATGTGTTTGTGCTGTCACATGCAGCACTGGCCAGGCAATGAGTGGTGCAAACTGCAGTGGCTTCCTGACGAGGGTGTTGGCACTTATTTTTTTACAAATCAAGCACTGGCGGTATTCCTGTTGCACCATCATGGGTCAACCATACTTCTGATTCACCATCATGGGTCATCCATACTCCTGGTACGCCATCATGGCTCAGCCATACTCCTGAAGCGACATCATGGATAAGCGGTACTCCTGACGCACCATCATGTGTCTGTGGTACTCCTACGCACCATCATGGGTCATCATTACGCCTGATGCACCATCATGGATAAGTGGTACTCCTGAGTCACCATCATGGGTCATCTGTACTTCTTACGCACCATCATGGGTCATCATTACGCCTGATGCACCATCATGGATAAGCGGTACTCCTGACACACCATCATGTGTCTGTGGTACTCCTCACGCCCCATCATGTGTCTGTGTTACTCCTAATGGCACCATCATGGGTCAGCGATACTCCTGCTGCACCATCATTGGTCAGCCATACTCCTGATGCACCATCATGGATTAGCGGTACTCCTGACGCACCATCATGTGTCTGTGGTACTCCTCACGCACCATCATTTGTCTGTGGTACTCCTCACACACCATCATGTGTCTGTGGCACTCCTCATGCACCATCATGTGTCTGTGGTACTCCTTAGGCACCATCATGGGTCATCATTACGCCTGATGCACCAGCATGGATCAGCGGTACTCCTGACACACCATCATGTGTCTGTGGTACTCCTAATGCACCATCTTTGGTCAGCCATACTCCTGATGCACCATCATGGATAAGCGGTACTCCTGACGCACCATCATGTGTCTGTGGTACTCCTCACGCACCATCATGTGTCTGTGGTACTCCTCACGCACCATCATGTGTCTGTGGTACTCCTCACGCACCATCATGGGTCATCATTACGCCTAATGCACCAGCTTGGATCAGCGGTACTCCTGACGCACCATCATGGGTCATCCGTACTCCTGATACACCATCAGAGCTCAGCCATATTCCTGATGCACCATCATGGGTCATCGGTACTCCTGATGCATCATCATGGGTCAGCAGTACTCCTGATGCACCATCATGGGTCCGCCATACTCCTGATGCACCATCATGGGTCCGCCATACTCCTGATGCACCATCACGGGTCAGCTGTACTCCTGACGCACCATCATGGGTCATCGGTACTCCTGATGCACCATCATGGGTCAGCAGTACTCCTGATGGTACATCATGGTTCCGCCATACTCCTGAGTCACCATCATGGGTCATCAGTACTCCTGATGCACCATCATGGGTCAGCCATACTCCTGATACACCATCATTGATCAGCGGTACGCCTGATACACCATCATGAGTCAGCAATACTCCGACGCACCATCATGGGTCAGTAGTACTCCTGACGCACCATCATTGTTCAACGGTACTCAGTGCTTAATTTGAACCAGTGGTTTCCGGCGCTAAGCACCGCCACTTAATTGCCAGCATTTATGACAGTCTGCCACATGGTGCTGGCGTTTGTTTTATTTAGAGATGAACACAACCGTTGTTTATTAATTGAGTATACATTAAAAATGATTAATACCGTCCACCCAAGCCATTCATATAGGTCTGGGGGCCTGGACTAATCAGAAGTGCTGCACTTGTAGGAATGGGATATTAGTAGATGTGTTTGTGCTGTCACATGCAGCACTGGCCAGGCAATGAGTGGTGCAAACTGCAGTGGCTTCCTGACGAGGGTGTTGGCACTTATTTTTTTTTTACAAATTAAGCACTGGCGGTATTCCTGTTGCACCATCATGGGTCAACCATACTTCTGATTCACCATCATGGGTCATCCATACTCCTGGTACGCCATCATGGCTCAGCCATACTCCTGAAGCGACATCATGGATAAGCGGTACTCCTGACGCACCATCATGTGACTGTGGTACTCCTTACGCACCATCATGGGTCATCATTACGCCTGATGCACCATCATGGATAAGTGGTACTCCTGAGTCACCATCATGGGTCATCTGTACTCCTTACGCACCATCATGGGTCATCATTACGCCTGATGCACCATCATGGATAAGCGGTACTCCTGACGCACCATCATGTGTCTGTGGTACTCCTCACGCCCCATCATGTGTCTGTGTTACTCCTAATGGCACCATCATGGGTCAGCGATACTCCTGCTGCACCATCATTGGTCAGCCATACTCCTGATGCACCATCATGGATAAGCGGTACTCCTGACGCACCATCATGTGTCTGTGGTACTCCTCACGCACCATCATGTGTCTGTGGTACTCCTCACGCACCATCATGTGTCTGTGGCACTCCTCATGCACCATCATGTGTCTGTGGTACTCCTAATGCACCATCATGGCTCAGCGATACTCCTGCTGCACCATCTTTGGTCAGCCATACTCCTGATGCACCATCATGGGTAAGCGGTACTCCTGATGCACCATCATGTGTCTGTGGTACTCCTCACGCACCATCATGTGTCTGTGGTACTCCTCACGCACCATCATGTGTCTGTGGTACTCCTCACGCACCATCATGGGTCATCATTACGCCTAATGCACCAGCTTGGGTCAGCGGTACTCCTGACGCACCATCATGGGTCATCCGTACTCCTGATGCATCATCATCATGGGTCATCCGTACTCCTGATGCACCATCATGGGTCAGCTGTACTCCTGACGCACCATCATGGGTCAGCAGTACTCCTGATGCACCATCATGGGTCCGCCATACTCCTGACGCACCATCATGGGTCAGCAGTACTCCTGATGCACCATCATGGGTCCGCCATACTCCTCATGCACCATCATGGGTCAGCAGTACTCCTGACGCACCATCATGGGTCCGCATACTCCTGATGCACCATCATGGGTCCGCTTACTCCTGATGCACCATCATGGGTCCGCCATACTCCTGACGCACCATCATGGGTCCGCATACTCCTGATGCACCATCATGGGTCCGCATACTCCTGATGCACCATCATGGGTCAGCTGTACTCCTGACGCACCATCATGGGTCATCGGTACTCCTGATGCACCATCATGGGTCCGCCATACTCCTGATGCACCATCATGGGTCCGCCATACTCCTGAGTCACCATCATGGGTCATCAGTACTCCTGAGTCACCATCATGGGTCATCAGTACTCCTGATGCACCATCATGGATCAGTCATACTCCTGATGCACCATCATGGATCAGTCATACTCCTGATGCACCATCATGGGTCCGCCATACTCCTGATGCACCATCATGGGTCAGCTGTACTCCTGACGCACCATCATGGGTCATCAGTACTCCTGATGCACCATCATGGATCAGTCATACTCCTGATGCACCATCATGGGTCATCAGTACTCCTGATGCACCATCATGGGTCAGCTGTACTCCTGACGCACCATCATGGGTCATCGGTACTCCTGATGCACCATCATGGGTCCGCCATACTCCTGATGCACCATCATGGGTCCGCCATACTCCTGAGTCACCATCATGGGTCATCAGTACTCCTGAGTCACCATCATGGGTCATCAGTACTCCTGATGCACCATCATGGATCAGTCATACTCCTGAGTCACCGTCATGGGTCAGTCATAATCCTAACGCACCATCATGGGTCAGCCATACGCCTGATACACCATCATGGGTCAGCCATACGCCTGATACACCATCATGGGTCAGCCATACGCCTGATACACCATCATGGGTCAGCCATACGCCTGATACACCATCATGGGTCAGCCATACGCCTGATACACCATCATGGGTCAGCCATACGCCTGATACACCATCATGGGTCAGCCATACGCCTGACGTACCATCATGAGTCAGTCATACTCCTGACGTACCATCATGAGTCAGTCATACTCCTGACGTACCATCATGAGTCAGTCATACTCCTGACGTACCATCATGAGTCAGTCATACTCCTGACGTACCATCATGAGTCAGTCATACTCCTGACGTACCATCATGAGTCAGTCATACATCAAGCTCCCCATCATTATTTTAATACCGTATGTGTCTCCATGGCGCCTTTAACCCGTTCCCTGTTCCCAATTAAACAAGCAGCGGACAAGGTGCAAATGCATTGGCCTTGTTTTGTGTGTTTTTGACTTCAGTGGGAAGTTTCTGTAACACTGCCCACTGTGCCACAGTATTAACGCAGAGCAGTTTTTAAAAGTGTAACCATGTTGGTGTGAAGCCAGTCCCTGCTCCAGGGGTTTCCATGGGAAGATTGCTTTGCTGTGCTTTTCTGGGGGACAGGGGTGAAGGGACACCTTTAACAATCCGTCTCCTGTTTTCCAGCGCTATCCTCTACCTCAACGGGGACTTTGAAGGCGGAGAGTTTGTCTTCACGGAGATGGACGCCAAGACAGTCACAGTGAGTACCGCCTGAGCGGGACATACCACTGCCTGCATACATGAGGGACATACCACTGCCTGCATACACGAGGGGCATACTACTGCCTGCATACACGAGGGACATACCGCTGCCTGCATACATGAGCGACATACCACTGCTGGCATACATGAGCGACATACCACTGCTGGCATACATGAGGGACATACCACTGCCTGCATACACGAGGGACATACCACTGCTGGCATACATGAGGGACATACCACTGCCTGCATACACAAGGGACATACCGCTGCCTGCATACACGAGGGGCATACTACTGCCTGCATACACGAGGGACATACCACTGCCTGCATACACGAGGGACATACCGCTGCCTGCATACACGAGGGACATACCACTGCTGGCATACATAAGGGACATACCACTGCCTGCATACACGAGGGACATACCGCTGCTGGCATGCATGAGCGACATACCGCTGCCTGCATACATGAGCGACATACCACTGCTGGCATACATGAGGGACATACCACTGCCTGCATACACAAGGGGCATACTACTGCCTGCATACATGAGGGACATACCGCTGCCTGCATACATGAGCGACATACCACTGCTGGCACACATGAGGGACATACCACTGCCTGCATACACGAGGGACATACCGCTGCCTGCATACATGAGCGACATACCACTGCTGGCACACATGAGGGATATACCACTGCCTGCATACATGAGCGACATACCACTGCCTGCATACATGAGCGACATACCGCTGCCTGCATACATGAGGGACATACCACTTCCTGTATACATAAGAGACGTAGCTCTGCCTGCATACCTGGGGGACATACTTCTGCCTACATACCTGAAGGACATACCGCTGCCTGCATACCCGAGGGGCACACCGCTGCCTGCATACCCGAGGGGCACACCGCTGCCTGCATACCCGAGGGGCACACCGCTGCCTGTATACCCAAGGGGCACACTGCTGCCTGCATACCAGAGGGGCACACCGCTGCCTGCATACACGAGGGGCACACCACTGCCTGCATACACGAGGGACACACCACTGCCTGCATACACGAGGGACACACCACTGCCTGCATACCCGAGGGGCACACAACTGCCTGCATACCCGAGGGGCACACCACTGCCTGCATAATGAGACATACCTCTTCCTGTATACATGAGGGACATACCACTGCCTGCATAATGAGACATACCTCTGCCTGTATACATGAGGGACACACCACTGCCTGCATACACGAGGGACACACCACTGCCTGAATACAGGAGGGGCACACTACTGCCTGCATACCCGAGGGACACACCACTGCCTGCATAATGAGACATACCTCTTCCTGTATACATGAGGGACATACCACTGCCTGCATAATGAGACATACCTCTGCCTGTATACATGAGGGACATACCACTGCCTCCATACATGGGGGACATACCTCTGCCTGCATACATGAGGGACATACCACTGCCTGCATACATGAGGGACATACCACTTCCTGTATACATAAGAGACGTAGCTCTGCCTGCATACCTGGGGGACATACCTCTGCCTACATACCTGAAGGACATACCGCTGCCTGCATACATAAGAGACATTACTGCCTGCATACATGAGGGACATATCACTGCCTGCATACCCGAGGGACATACCACTGCCTGAATAATGAGACATACCCCTGCATGCCTACATGAGGGACATACCACTGCCTGCATACCTGAGGACATACCTCTGCCTGCATACCCGAGGGACATACCGATGCCTGCATACCCGGACATACCGCTGCCTGCATACATGAGGGACATACCACTGTCTGCATAACTGAGGGGCATACCACTGCCTGCCCACATGAGGGACATACCACTAGCACTGCCTGCATACCCAAGGGGAATACCGCTGCCTGCATACAGAAGAGACATAACTCTGCCTGCATACATAAGAGACATACCACAGCCTGCATACATGAGGGACAGGCATGTCACACATTTCTGTTCAAGTGGGGTTGTTAGTTGCGGGTTGTTTCATTGGCAGCGCCAGGAAACCCTCCCGGGTGACAGTGCGCTCTACAAATCTGCATAACATAACTCTTTATATCTGCTAACATGCAGGGTGGTACCCTAGGAGAAGGGAAGCACGTGATATTTACAGGCAGACTGCCCCTTTAAGTCTGGTAGGGCTGGGAAAAGTCAGTCACATATTGAACATAATGAGCGTTATTAATATACAGTCAATGGCACTAGGGTGTTTGTGCCTCAGAAGGATGACTGGCAGAGCATGCCCTGTCGAGATTTAACCTGATACCTCAGTGACCCGCCCAGACGGGATATTTAGCATTTTGTTCGTCTTATAAAGTAATCAAGCTAAGACGTGAGGAACGCGATGACGCAATAGCACAGCAGGATGTGTTGTGGGAGTTTGATTCGTTTGCCTCTATATAGACTCCCGGTGAGCGTGGCCAAATCCCCATACACTCTTCCCATGCCCCTGTAAAGCGCACTGACGCGACTCTTACCTACGCAGCACTTTAGAACACATATTAATCCCTTTATTAGAGTCAGGCGGAGCCTGGGTGCGACTCCCTCCTAAATAGGAGAGTTACGGGTTTTGTAGTACAAATGTTATTTAAAGCACTATACATATTATATGGCACGGTTCCTTCTTCGGGAGAGGTAAATTAGAATATATGGAAAGATTAGTAGTTTTGTGGTGTGAGATGGTAGTTGTGTGCTTGGGTTGGTAGTATGCCGCCAGGACTTGGCTGTGTGCTGCTTTGGGGCATGGGTGGTTCCTGGGAGTTGTTTGTCGTTTTTTGGATGTTGTACTGATATCCTGAGGTTGGACGTCTGGTTGCGAGCAGTGGTAGAAGGCAATAGTTCTGTGGTGGGGGTTGGACTGATGCTTGGGTAACTGTGTGGTGTTGTGCGGTGGTAGTGCATGTAGTGTGGCGTTGGGTGGTGGTAATTAAGTACTTTCAGCTACTGTAAGTGTGGGGGTAGTACAGTAATGGTCTGTGATAGTGTCAGGTTCCTGGGTGGTAGTATGCTGCTGTGAGGTAGTTTTGTGGTGTGAGATGGTAGTTGTGTGGTTGGGTTGGTAGTGTGCCGCCAGGACTTGGCTGTGTGCTGCTTTGGGGCACGGATGGTTCCTGGGAGTTGCTTGTCGTTTTTTGGATGTTGTACTGATATCCTGAGGTTGGACGTCTGGTTGCGTGCCGTGGTAGGAGGCAATAGTTCTAGGGTGTGGTTGGAGTGATGTTTGGGTGACTGTGGTGTTGTGCGGTGGTAGTGCATGTAGTGTGGCTTTGGGTGGTGGTAAATAAGTACTATCAGCTACTGAAAGTGTGGGGGGGGAGGGTAGTGCAGTAACGGTCTGTGATCGTGCCAGGGTGCTGGGTGGTAGGATGATGCTGTGAGGTATTCTTGTACTGATGCTAGGGCGGTAGTGTGGGGGGGGGGTGCGGTAGGGGAGGTGGTAGCGTGGTGACGGTGGGTTGGTACTATGGGGAGACAGTTTGGTGACTTTATTTGGAGTTCATATGTGACAAAGAGTTAAACATGAGAAAGAGTGTGATGAATCACTAAAGTTATGAGATGTAAAACAGCCACTCATGCGTTGCACCGGAAGCACTTCCTGAAAGGTGAAAAGATGCAGCTAACTGCCAACACAGTCAGGCGAGGGGTGTTTACTCCTCTGAGGCCCGCTGGATGTTCACATATCAGTGACAAAAGGTCTGGCAGACAGCTGCACCCAGACCTAAAAAGCATTTTAGGACAGGGGTTTGCAGAGGATTAATCATCGGTACTCTGGGACGATGACAGGTCTGCCAGTCATGCCTCCATTTACAGCAGAGGAGTCAGAAAGCCCCTCTGTTTGCTTTGTGTGGCTCTGCACAGACTCCTCCATGGCTGGTGCACGCGGACAAAGGGCGCTGGCTCGAGCTGGCCTGCCTCCCCGAAGAGTGAACCCGGAAGTTAGTAGTGAAATGTCTCCAGTGAATAGCAGCTCTGAAAACACACAGATGAAGAAAACCACAGTCTCAGCCCCCAAAAGGGCACAAAAACAGCCATGGGTACAGCAGGCTGATCTAATATTGGCCATCCTAAAAAACAGACCTATTGTTCAGCTCGGTGAAAAGTACAAGTTGCACAACTATGAATCAAGGAGATTGTTGTGCAGGCATTAGTACACGTCGTGCAGGCGCCCGTTCCTTTTGTACAGTGTGTAGAGAGCCACCCAGCCTCTCCCCGAATTTGTATCCTTTTGCACCCCTCGTGACTGGGCTTGGCCCGAGAGGATAAATAAACAGGCGGTGATCGCACATGATCACTCGCCATGTAGTACACCCAGGGTATGTTGCATCTGTGCTGCTCCAAGCTAAGTCAGGCCTAACGGCACCTAGGTTTACCCACCACATTGGCGGCAAGGGAATGATGATCCCTCGCTGTCATCCGGCTGCCGCCTCGTTGCTGTCCCGCGAGGCCGGTCACCATCAGAGGCATCGCTGCCTCCACCCAGCGACTCCACCTGTTGCTTCTACCTGGATCCACAGTGACACCATCAGCATCAAGGGCCTCCGCAGGACAGCTCCCGCCTGCCGTGTTCCTGCCCACTGTGATTGCCGGTTGCCCCGTGGCCCTTAAAACTCCCGCGTCATCAGGGCGTGGCCTTCCCAAGAGGGCTGCATCCTCTCCAGCCAGCAGCGACCGTGTTCGCGCCTCACCGCCTGCGAAGAGTGCAGGTGAGACGAGGGTGCTCAACACAATCCAGTCTGCTCCCCTGCAAGTGTGGAAGAAAAAAGGGGAAATAAGAAAAGAAAGAAAACAAAACGAAGTGAGACTGTTTACACAGGGAGTCTCCCACTTTCTTTTGTGGCACCACAGAATCTGGATTTTGCCCCATGAGGTAGAAATGGTAGTTGAAGGGAGGAGAGTCTTGAGAAAGAAAGGCCACAAGATAAAGACACTACCCCCCCCCACATCCACAGCATCCAAGCACTGAGGCAAGAAAATACCCACAGCTCCATCTGAGGTGCACCGGCTGCCAGAATCACAGCGCCAATGGGGGACCCACCACCTCCTCAGCCACCAGCGATGGCCCAGGTGCCCGCGTGCCATACTTGCATGCCTCTGTAACCCTGCTGCCACCCTTCAGCCAGCTAGCTGACCCTGCAACGGCTGCACCTTGATGGAAACTATGGCTAGGCCGGCTCAACCACTACTTTCACGGCACACGAGAAACGGATGGGGCTGTAAAAGGGTCACTTCAAATGCACTTTGAGGGGTGATGAACTGTACGAGCTTTTCGAGACGTTACCGAACACCGGCAGAGATGATGACTACAACGCAGCAGTAGATGCCCTCAATGACCCCCAGATGAATCCCGACTACGAGCGTTTCAAGCTACGCCAAGCCAAGCAGTTGGACACAGAGTCAGTAGACATGTTCTACGCCAGGCTGCGGAAGCTCGCACGCACGTGCGTGAACATCGACCAACTTGAGGAGATCCACGCGCAAATCATACTGGGATGCAATTCAGTTGCACTCCGATGCCAAATACTCCGCCAACCAGGCATGTCTCTGGACAAAATTTTGATCCTCGCACGTTCAAATGAACTCTCCAACAATGCCCGGTAAGAGGGCAGACATGCTCCAAGTGTGGCAGGGTATGCCCAGACGTGGGTCCCTTGCTCAGTTTGCCACTGGATTCAAGCTAGCCTGGCTGATGAGGGGTGTTACTGCGAAACTGGTCCCAGGATGCTTGTTTCCGGTTCAGGGAAGACCTGGCTTGTCAGTTCGGGCTGGACTGTTCCCATGAGGCTTAGGGTCAAGACTGATTTGCATATAGCTGGGTCTGAACTGAGGTGGCCAAGTGAGCTAAAGAACGATGATGGATTCAACCAAGATCTGTGACTGGGGGTGAGTGTCTGAAAAGTTTCAGTGCTACGTCCATCATCACCTTGTGTTTGCTTTGATCAACCTCTATGCCAGTATTTGCGGCGACGGAAAAGGGCGACCGAGAGGAGGTAGCTCTAGAGGGCGTGCCACGACTTTTCGCCATTTGACACTGGAAAGCACCGTCAACCCAGGGACACCGCCGACACAAGGGGCCGCAGCCCATTTCGAAGACAATGATGATGACGTCTTTGTGATCTCTTTTGCCGGATGCTCTGGTCGCAAGAGGCGTCCCTCCCATTTGCACAATGCGCGTCAACAATGTCCCAATTCAAGCCCTAATCGACACCGGGGTATCTGTGAACGTGATGGACTCAAGCCGCTATGAAAAGCTAACTCCTCGTCCACCTCTCACCCCCATCTCGGGCAAGATCTTCACATGTGGGGGTACAGTGCCCCTGCCACTGATGGGCACGATCGAGGTTGACGTCACCTGTACCGACCACACTGTCAGGACCAAGTTTCACATAATGGAAGATCAAAAGGGCACACTGCTTGGTTGCCACACCGCAGAACATCTAGAGCTGGTGTTCTTTGCAAAGCAAATACACGACTCACACGCGGAGGACCTGCTCAACGATTTCCCTCAACTGTTCCAATGGCTCGGAATACTGAAAGATCACAAGGTCACTCTACACATCGACAAAAACATCAAGCCCACGGCACTCAAACACCGATGAGTCCCGTTTCATCTCCGCCTAATGGTCGCAAAGGAGTATGCACGACCTTGAAAGCCAATGGGTGATCAAGGTGTCGGGCCCCACCCCATGGGTCTCTCCACTAGTCTTCGTGCCAAAACCCAAGCAGCCTGGAGCCTTCCGGCTCTGCGTGGACATGAGGCTTCCCAACCAGGCCATCCGGAGGGAAAGACATGTGACCCCCACCATGGATGACATTGTGGCAGACCGAAATGGGGCGCTATGGTTTTCCAAACTGGATCTGAACTCAGGATACCACCAGCTGTAACTGGCACCCAAAAGTCACTACGTCACAACTTTTTCCACACACGTGGGGCTCTGGCGGTACACCAGACTCAGTTTCGGCATCTCTTCATCAGCAGAGGTGTTTCAGAATGCCATCAAAGAAACCCTCTCAAGACTGGTGGGCGTAATAAACCTGAGTGATGACATCCTCATATATTCCCAGAGCCTGGAGGAACACCATGAGCGACTGCGCACCACGCTACAACGCCTGACAGATTGTGGCCTCACCCTCCACTGGAAAAAGTGCTCATTCTATCAGAATTCTATCGACTTTTTCAGATACGTATTCTCCCCCGAGGGCCTACAAGTTGATCCCAGAAAAGCGGAAGCCATCTGGAGTGCCCCGGTGCCGCAAAACCCGACCGAAGTGTGCAGTTTCCTCGGCATGGTAACGTACTGTGGAAGATTCATACCCAGCCTGGCCACGTTATCAGGTCCACTGCGCCAACTCACGAAGACGTGCATGCCTTGGTCATGGGGTCCCAAGGAGGAGGTCGCCTTTCAGGACATAAAGAAAGCACTGCTGGATCAGACCACAATGGCCAACTTCCACCCACAGAAGAGAACCGAGCTGGTTGTGGACGCCAGCCCTGTGGGGCTTGGAACCGTTCTCCTGCAGGAAGATGCTGGAGTAGAGTACGTCCCAGTGGCCTACGCGAGCCGGGCGCTGTCGCCGACAGAAACCAGGTACGCCCAAATAGAACGCGAGGCGCTAGCCATCTAATGGGCATGCCAGCACTTCCATCTCTACCTATGTGGTCACCAGTTCAAGGTGGGGACGGATCACAAGCCACTCCTGCCGCTGTTCAGTGGATCGTCCCGCCTGCCCCCCCCCCCAAGGATAGAACGATGGGTGACACAGCTCAAAGCATACTTATTCCAGCTGGTCTACAGGCCCGGCGTGAACAAACCAGCTGATTTTCTATCGCGCCTCCCCCCACCAAGCACCCCGAGAGAACAGGCCCTGAATGAAGAACGCACAGAATGCTTCATGAACATGGTGGAGACTCACGCTTGCCCGGTGGCCGTCACCCGAGAAGACATAAAGAAAGCCACGGACGCCGGCGACACCCTCCGGAAGGTGAATGAAACCTTGGAAATGGGACAATGGCACAGGTTCCTTGAAGGTTCCAAGTTGATTTTGGAAGATGAACAGAACACTCATCACCAGCTCTGGAGGGCACAATACGAACTGAGCACGAGTGGATCCAGTTTGGTGCTGCGCGGGCAGAGGATCATCATCCCCAAGAGCTTCGAGGGTCGCCGCATGGTCACACTCGCCCATCAAGGCCACCAGGGGCCACCAAGACCAAGGCGAGGTTGCGAGCAAAAGTGTGGTTTCCAGGCATGGATGAGCTCGTGGACGAAGAGCTTAGGCGCTGCTACCCATGCACCATCACTGGAAAGGACCCTGCTCCTGCGCCCAAGCTGACTGAAGCGCAGTGCCTCACTCAGTGGGAAAGGGTCAGCGTAGACTTTGAGAGTTTTCCCGAAGGGCGGAACACTCTGGTGATCATAGATTCGTTCTCCAAGTTTCCCATCATTGAGCTCGTACCCTCCACTGCATTCGTCCATGTGCGACCCGCGCTGGAGAAGACCTTCGCAATGTTTGGTCTGTCGGGAGAAGTGAAGTCCGACAATGGCCCCCCTTCCAAGGGCAGGAGTTTCAAGACTTCCTTGCACAAAAGGAAGTCCACCACCGGAGAATCACACCCCAATGGCCGCAGGTGAATGGGGAGGTAAAGAGATTCATGAGGACACTGAATCGAGCCCTCAGAATCGGAGTAGACCAGAACCAAGATGCTGAAGTATGTCTTCACCAATTCCTTCTGGCCTACCGGCAGACCTGGCACTCCACTACTGGGTGCGCCCCCTCAACCCTCCTGTTCCAATAGTCGCCTAGTGCTGTCATTCCAGAGGACTCCGAGTGGTTGCCACCAAGCCTGGATGTGGAAAATGTGCAGCAGAAGTGGCAAACAACCAACGAGAAGGCCTCCCAAGATCGTCATGCGAGGAGTCCACGTCTGCAAGTAGAATCTCAAGTGGTAATCAAGGACCGTCACCCAGGGTGGAAGGTCCGCACACCCTATAAACCAGAAGTATGGACAGTGGTGCGGGTCAATGGAACCATGATAACTGGCAGGCGAGGCCGACACACGGTCGTGAGGAACGTGGCCTGGTTCAAGGAGGTTCCCCCGAACATCGCTCCCGCAAGCACCCAGAGATGGGCAGAAAGCAAACCGGAAGACGAAGAATACCCACCCGGCATGGCAGATGGAGCAAGTGCCCGCTCACCCCCCAACAGGCAACAGAAGAGCCATCTGGAGATGAGGGACCTGGTAGTCAGCCACAAGAGAGTCAGACGACACGTCCGAGAAGTGCATCAGACAAAGATCCTGCCTTTGAATAGGAGCAGAGTGTGGCGCAGAGAAGTCAGCGATATCAACTGCGCCTGAACCCAGCACCCAGCCAGAAGCTAAGAGACTTTGTGTGTAAATGTGTGTAAGAGTTTTGTTTATATATATGCTTTGATTAAAAGATGGGAGAGTTATAGGGAGCCAGCCGGCCTCTCCCCAAATTTTTATCCTTTTGCACCCCTCATGACCGGGCTTGGACCGAGGGGATAAATAAACGGGCGGTGATCGCACATGATCACTTGCCGTGTAGTACCCCCAGTGTATGTTGCATCTGTGCTGCTCCGCGCTAGGTCAGGCCTAACGGCACCTAGGTCTACTCACCACACAGTGCCGCTTAGTTTGTGGAATGTACCAAGTTTAAGACGTTTCCCTCAGTAGCAAGGTCCTGGCAGTACTCAGATCGGTGTGCATGACAGCGATGCTTGAGGCTCCTGAGCACCCCCTGTTGGTGTTGAGGTGCAGCGCACACTGTCTGCTGAGGTTGTGAACTCTGAATTTGTGGATTGGCTGAAGGCCTGGAGCACCTTCCCTGCTCCACCAATGGCTGGAGAGAATGAATGAGTTATTGTTTTTGTCCTGCGATTGATTAGATCACCTGTCAACCCCTCCTGTGGCTGGTTTGCATATGTGAGTGATGGAGAGGGTACCTGTTAGTTTAGTTGTTTTTAGTGGGAGAGAGGGGTCCAGAAAATTGACAGAGAGAGATTGACCGTGTTTTACAGCTCTGTTAGTGGGGAGTTAATGTAAGGGAGTCCTAGAAAGCATTGCTGTCGTCTGCCTGGTTCTGAAAAGCAGCAATATTCTATGAAGAATCTTTTATTTGTTTGAGGTCCAGACTCTCCCCTTTTCTTTGATTGAGATGGGTGGCTGATTCGTTTTCTTTATGTTTTTCTGTATTTTCCCAATTTGGGAAGAGCCTTTGTACTCCACAAACCTCTGGTATCCCCCGCCCAATATCTGCACAAAGGCAAGACGTAAATCCTCTTGTGCCAGCGGTCAGTTTTTGTGATGCAATTTTTTGTTTTCATGATTTTTATCTCTTTAAATTTCAAAGGCCGAGTTCACACTGAAGCACATGCAAGTGCATTCATAATAATGCTTCCAGTATCATACCATTCTACACTAAGGAGACTCGTGTCCCAGGAATCTGCAAAGTCGAGTCTGGTGGCTTAGTGGACTAATGTAGCTGCCTGTGTTCGACCTCATGGTCACAGGTTCAAATCCTGGCGGTCCTCTCAGACTTTCCTCCTTCTGAGATCGATAAAAGGAGTACCGTAAGGTAACAATAAACATCTGTTATTCAGCACCAAGATGGCCACAGGTGAACGTGCGTTTTACAAAAACACGTTATGTTTATGTTAAAATGATGTATATTACTTTTTACACTAAATCTTAAAGTTGGGCTCAGAGTTCTGAGCTCTCTGAGGAGAGACAAGTTTACCTGCCACGTCTGGTGAGAGGTTGTCCACTGAGGTGTGTTGAACACATGGGTCCTGTACACTAGGCCTGCCTTATCAATGCTTATTATTCATATCAGGGCTGGGCGGTCCCTCGACAGAGGCGATTTTTCACTGGGACTGACTGTAAATTGAGTTGGAGTGTTTTCTTCTAAAATAAATATTAGTTTGGAACCTTAATTTTCAAGTGACAGAGTAGGACATTTCCTGGCTCACCCTGTCCTAGCCACAGCAAGGGCACAAACACTGCTCTGGTTTTTGTTGTAGTATCTTAGGGAGAATCCTGTCTGGGATATCATGTATGTGCACCATCGAGAGCCCTGTGGACCCGCCATCCCTGGAGGAAGGTGTACCCACCTTCTCTCCCGTTTCACGATGAGCGCTGCACCTTATAACCTGAAGTACCGAAGAAGAACCTCCCCATCTTTTCTTGTTCGTGGCCAGAGTAGAAGACCCCACACTTGTACCCCAACCAGACTTATTCTGTGTCCTCCAGCTATGAAGAGCGCCCACTGGCCCACGCCATCTTTGTGCTTCGTAAGTTCAATAATATACAAAGTAATGATTCCAAACAGCGGGGACGTGCTGGGGTGAAGGTGGGCTCTGAGCACTCTCTGTGCCAGCAGTAGACTTTGCGTCATCGCTTTCAATTCAGCTGCCACACTAAACTAGCGCCGGGACACTCTGTCGAGTAGCTGTGCGCTCTATAAATACCCTCATAACATAACATAACTCAGGTAGCTAAGCACAGACGATTATTTCCTGGCTCTGACGCACCTACAACTCTTTGCTTGGGGACCAGTATCTAGCTGCCGACCTTTCACTTCCATCCATTCTCCTCTGTTAGGGCCTCAAAATGTGTGTGATGTAAATAAAAAAAATATATATCATCTTAGAACATTGTGACAGGTCCTCGCGGCAAGAGTCTACAATGAGGGAGAGGGCCTTTAACAACCAGTATAGCCATTGGAAGTGGTGGTCTAGAAACGGGGCCATGCTGGGCCTTTTGGGCAACAGTAGATTTCCATACAGACTGGTGCCTCTGAAAGTGCACCACAGATGGGCGAGATCCAGGCTGAGGCTAGACTAGCCTGGCGTGGTGTGGCTTCTCTTCCTTGTGGCTATTCCAAGGCTTTCACGGGTCAGGCCCATCAGGGCATCTCTCAAATTCTCTATTGACCATTGAGCCGCTGTGTAGTCAGAGGGGTGAGGTACTGTATGCAAGGGTCCAGGGTAGCAGAGAAGGTGAACATGAATGAATAAGTCAGATTTATAGGAGCACAACAAATGCCCAAGGGCATCAATGCGCTAAAGAAAAGGTTAGTTCAAAACAGGGAAGTGGAGAGCGGAAAGATGCAGAAATATATTTGAGAAGCATTGCCTGTTTAGTTAAAGAGTGAAGTTTTCAGGGCCTTTCATCACTGGGCATGGGTCTGAAGGCGGGTGATAGGTAAAAGAGGGAGTTCCAGAGGTTGGCTGCGGCTACAGAGAAGGCTCTGCCTCCCCACCTTGCCTTCCGATATTTGATAAAAGATATACCAGGTTGCTTGCCACATTTCTTAGCACTGTCTTCTTGTTTGATTTTCCTTGCAGGCCTCCATTAAACCCAAGTGCGGCCGCATGGTTGGCTTCTCCTCGGGCGGAGAGAACCCTCATGGAGTGAAAGCAGTGACGCGAGGGCAGAGATGTGCCGTGGCAGTCTGGTTTACATTGGACCCACTTTACAGAGAGCTGGTGAGTACATAGCACGTAACGTGGATTGTGCAATGCACAATGCGGAATATTCCATGAATGTATTCATTTGGGAACATGCAGCCTGGGATTAGAAGCATACTCCTTGACGTTCTTCAGGAAATGTTATCCACTCAAGGTTTAGGTATCTGTACTGATTTGTGTATATTAAGTTGGAATGTTACATTTTGCCCCTACACAATGCTGTGAGAACCACGTATTATGCCCAGGAAGAATGCATAGTGAGAGGGCCACTGGGCACCGACTGTGCTCTGGACAGGAACATCGACTGGCCAATATGTTCCAGATATTAAAATCCTATTGAAGAACCTGTGCCCTAGAGGGATTCCAGAACAGGGGCTCCTCACTGGAAGGGCCACCAACATGAGGGAATCCAAGATGGTGGAATTCGAATGGGTGGACTTTTCCTTCCCACTAGTAAGCTTCGTTGCGGATTGCACGTTCTAGATAATATGCCACAGAACCTCAGTCACCAGAGAACACCATGCCCTGGGCTCCGTACTTCACCCATCTGGGAATTCCTTGTCAAAGCGCTGTCCTACAGACTGTAATCAAAAGGTCTAGAGAGCCATTCTAGGGCACAGCCTGGAGGAAACTGTATACGATGAGATCCTTAAGGAACATGTCCAGCAGGGAATTATTTGTCCTTCATCCCACGCTAGAACATCATCAAAAATGTAATCATGTCTCTTTGATCCATGTTAGATTAGGCTTCATAAGTATTTGTGGGTACTAGAAGTCCTCAGCCTTGCATTACAGGAAAAGGGCAGGAATGAGCCGTATTTAAAAGATTATGACACATTCCTGTCCGTGCCCCTAGGCTGGCGCCGTTTTGGCTGCCTAGCACCAACGCAGGCACCCTTCACCATGGTGCAAGGATGCCTTTGTTGTAGGCAGAATTGTTTTTGTGCAGCAAGGGACACCTTCCTGCACAAAAAAATTTGTGAAAGGAGAATTCCTCTTCCCATGTGTGCTTCAGAATGCAGCACAAAGAAAGAGGAAGTAATGAGGAGAAATAGATATATTTCTCTTTGTTACGCCTCGCCTAAGGAGGCGTAACTTTTTGGTGCATTCCTAAGTTTACAAGTTCTTGTAAATCAGGGAATGTATCAAAATCCATGGGAGTTGCGTGGGAACATCCATGCAACGCCCACAGAACGCCTACCAGGGCAGAGTAACGCACCGCAGTGATTCGCGCTGCAGACGGCCTCACAAATAGGCCCCTTAGTGCCTGTGCCAACCACCAGAACCTCAACCATGTGGCAATATCCACGTTGTTGACCGCAGACACAAAGGGTATCCCATGGCGTGAGCCCACCAATAAGGGAATTCAACCAAAAACTGTACATCTGTACACAAATAAAGAAACCTCCCAGGACTACACTGTATTATTTTTTAGGAGCAGTCTTGTCAGTGTGCTCGTAGTAAAGAATCACCCAGGAAAGGGGGCGGGGGGGGGAGATAGAAGCCTGTGTGAAGATCACGCTGCTTCCAATGATATAGTCTGTCAATCAATCTAGAGTAATCTCTCTGGGAAGATAGGGAAGAGACAAGGATGTCGCAGGTGAAGATGCAGCGGGCTAACCATATGACCCATGAGGACAAGGCTCATTACAAGTTGTTGACACACATGATTAAATGTAATCAGTGAAAAGACACGTGAGCAGTGGCTTATGAGTCTACAAAGAAAAAAAGAATAAACATTTTCCACAAGGGTTCTGTTGGTCTCACAACTGGTCCTGATGAAGGCTAGTACCCTTAGGGGCAATTATAGCCAAAACATGTCAACCAAACGAGTGTGATACTTGGGATAACTAACGAGTACCCAGAGCATCACCACAACCTTTTTAATCTTACCCCTGTATACTACCCCCATATTAAAATTAGATGCAGTAGGTAATTTTAACATTTTTTCACACGGATCCCCACCAGTACTTTCCCTTGAAAGGAGGCGGTACTCACCTAGGGAAGCGAGTACCTAGATGCGAATCCAGATGATGACGTAGCCCGATAGGATACCATAGTGGTGACCACTTAACACCACCAGTGGCAAAATATTGGTTGAGGGTTTCGGGTATATAATAGATACTTCTGAACCCCACAAAACCAGAGAGATCACTCTAGATTAAGACAGATTGTCAATGTGCTCACCTGACCTCAAAGCTGGACCAACAACCCCAATCATTTATGTATAGTTTTGTACGATCAGAATTGAAGTACCCTCAACTCAAATTCTTCCGCTTCTCTCTGTCTCTTAATTCAAAGAGCTAGGCAAAGGCAAAGTGAATTTCTCACTTATACATTTTCTTGCAGATCCCTCTACTTATAAATATCCCTCCAAGTGCTAGACTGGTTTGGAAACATTTCCACAACAACAGCTCTCGTGCTTCAGCCATGAGTCCGCCCACCAGATGTGACAACATCAAGGGCCAGATTGACTAACCCCTTGTGTTGCCCTTGCGTCACGCAGGGTAATGCAAGGGCTTAAGTGGGATTTACTATGCCACACAAAGCCACCTTGCATGGCTCTGCATGGCATAGTAAATCCAGAGTAATGCAAGGTAATGCAAATTGCTGCCTTGCATTACTCTTCTGTTTTTTTAGTTTTATAATGCGCGAACTCGACCCGAAGGTATCAGAGTACTTTACATGAGCACCAGTTGCGTTACAGGTGGACACATTCATTTTGTTAGGCACGGGGAGATTAAGTGATTTGCCCAGAATCACAGGATGTTGAGCGTCCCTGCAGAGAATCGAACCCAGTTCCCCAGCTTCAAGGTCGACCGCTCTAGCCGTTAGGCCACATCCTCTCCCCAATGCATTGGGAAGGCATTCCTGGGGTGAAGCATTGACGTTCCCATGCACCCACACATGGATTTTTACTCAATCCCAGATTTACTAAGGTTAGTAAACTTGGGATTGCTTCAAAATGGTACGCCTTGCCAACAGAGGCGTAACGAGGAGAAATATCTTAATTTCTCCTCGCTATTTCCTCTTGATATGTTTGCTGCATTCTGCAGCACACATAGAAAGAGAAAAATGCCTCTAAGGTTTGTTTTTGTGCAGGAAGGTGTCCCTTTCAAAAACAATTCTGCCTGTAACGCAGGAACCCTAGCACCATGGCGCAAGGGGGCCTGCGTTGACGCACGGCTGCTCTCTGTGCGCCTGCACAGGGAGAGAGCAGGAATGTGTCCTGTCTTAGTAGATATGGCAAATTTCTGCTCTCTCCCAGTCATGCAGCGCTGCAAGTTGTCTTGCTGCGTTTCATGACTTTTTTTTATATATCTGGCCCGATTATATTGGCGCACTAAATGGTGCGCTGGCGTCAGTTCCAGTTTTTTATGCACCTCATCAACTTGGTCTTGATCTCTTTTGGTGTTTCACTGATGAAATTCCTCAGCATCAAATATCTCCTCCTAAGATTTCAGAGTTTAAACCCTGTTGCAGGTGCCACAAGAACATGTAGCACCAGTGTAGGAAGCCGTCTCTTTATGCAGTATATCAAAACAAGATATAATGTGCAAAGAGTCCGGGTATTCCCTCAATAGTAGACAGGGCTTGCTCTAGCAATCCCGTAGTGCTCTGTTAGGGGGTAGTGTGGTCGAGCAGCCTTAGGCTTATCAGAGAGGAGTGTTAGACATCTGCAAATACACACACAGTAGTCAATAAATAATGCACACAACTCAATAAGAAGAGCCTCACCAATGTATAAAAATAGCATGTATCTTTATATATGTTTCAGCACCACAATCAATACGATCCGGTAGGTAAGTTTTTCAGGAGAACTACTTTTGCATCTAAAAAGCCGACAGTGCATTTTTCAGAGGCTGCAATGTTATCCTATGGACGGAAAAACAAATACGGCATACAAGTTCTTTGCAGCAACTTACAAGACTGACCTCCGGGACTTGAGATGTGTATGGGGCAAGGTCCAAGGCAGCACACGCAGATCCAGCGGTACAAGGACGGCCGGGTGCAGTGGTGCAAAACAGCGTTGGATGCCCAATGCAAGTCAACGGGGATCGGTCTTCATGAACTGATGCTGCAATGTCGGACTGGGAGACCAGTCGGGCTGAACCAACTGGGGTGGGGGTCAGACCTCACGATGCTCAGGGACAGGGGGACACCTTTGGTCCTCTTCTCCACGTGCGATGGGGGCAGAGGTGTCCTTAGGCTTCAGGTTTTCGTCACCGGGAGCGGTTGTGGGTAGATGGGGCCTGCAACCAGATGTTGCAGGCAGCGTTGAAAAGTCCACATCAGGGAGACCCAAGGTGGGCTTCAAGTCTTGAGAGTCGGGGAACCACGTTGGCAACGTTGGCCCACTTCGGATAGGGCTAGGCGGCTCGAGTGCAGTGGTGCTTTCCGGTGTCGGGTTTTCACGGTCTTGGAGCCTCACAGGTTAGTCTCTAGTACCTGCAAGATGCAGGGGAGCAGCTCTGCTGTTCCTCTGGAGTTCCTGTGTCTATGGAGAAGTGCTGGCAGTCCTCCAAGGCTTTGAAAGATCAGCAGCTTGCAGGGTGAGGCGACTTTGGCGCAACTGTCAAGAGTAGGCGAACAGGCCGGCATGGCTGGTGCCAAGTCAGTTGCTTCTTCTACAGTTCTTGCTTTTGCAGCTTTTTGGCCTTTCTTCTTCTTTTGGACAACAGGATCTGATTCTCTAGTGGCAGGGGCTCTTGTAAATACTGAATTTAGTTGCCTTAGGGGAATATGATAGTAGCCAATGGTCTACCTACCCTTGGAGTCACTACACCCCCTATATGACGACCTCCTGGCATCACAAAGATGGCTGACTTTGAAAAGTCGCCTCTACTTTAGGTAGCCCACCTTAGGGGTGGCTCTAGCCCGAGGGTGGTCACACATGTCTTAATAGCTAACTATCCCTCCTGTCCAGGTGCCAAATGGCTCTGGACAAAGGGAGTCGGCGTTTACTCTAGGGAGAGAAACCAGATGCGCATACCAAAGGCAGTGGGCCATTTGAAGCTCTCCTGCCTTAGAATACTAATCTGCAGATCACCCTGTGGGAGGAGGTGAAAACACCCGCTGTCCAAGCAGGCTCGGTTCCTGGCCCCCGGAGAGCAAAGGCCCTCACCCTTGGGGGGCAGAAACTCGTCTCTGGTAACAGGCTGGCAAGAACCAGTCAGTCAGCTCACCAGTAGCTGGTAGGGTTTCAGATGGCACCTCTAAGATGCCCACTGTGTGCATGTAGTACTAAATCGGACACTGTAATCATTGTGGGTTTATTAATATGAGATGTTTGATATCAAGCACCCCTATTTCAGTGAAGCTATCACATAGCTGGGAAACTCGTTTTCATCAGTGTCCAGCACATGCTTTAAAATGGCTTTCCTGATCACGTGTACTGGTAGTGATGGAACTGACCAGCACCGGGGCATATCCGCTCATGCAGTTATGCCCTCACATGAAGTATAGTGCACCCTGCCTTAGGGCGGTAAGGCCTGCTGTAGTTGACTTACTTGTACCTCATGCAGTGTCGGCAGGCATGGCACACGGGTGTGTTTTCACTTTTGTCTGCACCAAGACATGCAGCCTGCAGTGACAGTTTGGATGAGCTTGGTGAAGGGTCCCTTACTGCAGCCCTTAGGGACCCTTTTTAGTACATCAGGCCCTAGGCACCAGCGGTACCATTCACTAGGGACATTCAGAGGGTACTAAATGTATTGCCAATGGGATAAGAAATTGCACAGTTTTGGGGAAAGAGATCACATCAAATACCAAGCAAAACGTGGGGGCGACCATGTTGAAAAGGGCACTTTCCTACAGCTAGCAACTCCTGTCCATTGATGCACCTAAAGGCCATCCGAGAGCAGGAGACTAAGCTATTTTAAGTCAAGACCCACAGGAAAATTAACCATTTTCTCAAGGAAATGGTCAAGTTCCCGGGACCATTAAGAGTCTCAACACTGTTCCCCGATTCCAGCCTATTCATTTGCATTAGATACATTTCCACATTGAAAAAGATGACACCAGATTTTCATTTCATTTTCATTGGACGACATGTTTAGAACCCCGCATAGCCTCTGGATCGCAACTCATGGGTCAACCCGATTCTGCAGGCTTTGTGTCTTGAGTTGTGATACATGATGCCTCCTGCTTCCACACCTCCACTGGCTCCAGCATCGAAGAAGGTGTTGAAGCCTCACATGGTGCTCTTATCTGTTGAGTCAGCGCCATCTTCAAAGCCAAGACATATGCTGATCTCAGAGCTGTCGCCGGTGCCGCCTTTCAAGTCAGAGGAAATCATTTGAGTGGCTAACGTGAAGATTAAATCATGATTAGATGCTGAGCCTTTGCAACAGCCTCTTCCTAGAGCCCAAAGATTTGCCCAGATGGAAAAACTATTTGGGTTTGACTATGAGAACAATGATTATACACACACAGACAGTTAAGACTCAGAGGATGACAACCTCCTGTTGATG
Organism: Calotriton arnoldi; assembly: GCA_963921515.1. Classification (NCBI taxonomy): domain Eukaryota; kingdom Metazoa; phylum Chordata; class Amphibia; order Caudata; family Salamandridae; genus Calotriton; species Calotriton arnoldi. Next base: position 3,651,809 of record CAWUFW010000236.1, on the reverse strand, counting down.
ACTACTACATGGATTTACAGAATGCATGTGGCCTGGGTACCGCCCAAGAAGTGGGCATCCCTCACCCCTCTTATGCTTCTTCAGAAGAAGTCTCAGCATTCCCCACAACAGCAAAATCTAAAATTTTGATGGGACTATTACAAACATCCACTTCGGTTTTGGAGCCTTCGCTCCCCTTTAGTGATACTCTTCTGAAACCTGTCATTCCTGCTTGGTAAAAACATTTTCCAGTCCACCGACAAACTGCCCTTCGACACAGACCCACAATACCTGTTGTAGAATCCTTCACCAGAAAGTCTGGTGGTCCAAGCTTCTTCCTCACAACTGAACTCGTCTGTTTCCCATTGCTCCTGCAAATAGAGAAACTGGATTTAAGGGCCCTAAAGTGATTGCCTCTGGCAGTCTCAACCTCCAAACAGTGAATGCCAATTATCTCCTGGCCTTATGTCCAAGCCCTGTGGGAACAGGCAAAATTTAAGTCAACTTTCTGCCTGACCACATTAAATAGATTTGGATGCCTCCAAACAGATGCTGAAGTGCAGCCTGGACTCTGTGGATTCCCTGGCTGAGTCCATGGACATTGCTATCATGTATGGATGCGTTCTACTGGTTGCTCAGGAGATGTCCCAACAACGCTCCTGATATGCACCTCCCATGCTGAGCGGCTCTTCAGCAAGAAGGCTGACTCCTCCCTGGAATGCTTCAAGAATAGAAGCACTACACCTAGGTTGTAGGGCCGGGCCTCCCCTGTGAGGCAGTTACATCAACAGTATTTGAAACTTCAGCCTATTCCAGACATATGCTGTCCCGGCAGAGACAATCGTCTCAACTGATCGTGGCACCGCAACAAATGTACTGCTCCTTTCAGGGCAGGGGTGGATCAATTTGATGCTATCACCGGAAGAAGCCGCAGATCCAGTTCTTGCTGCCCTCTACTGCCGCAAAATCTCCCTGATTTACCCCCTTACACCAGCATCTTCCAGTGGTGGGATGGTTTCCTATTTCTCCGACTACTGGGAGGCAGTCACAATGGATCACGGGGTCATCCAGCTAAATCACAAGCGCTATGCCCTGCCCTTTGTATCCCTTCGTCCAGACCCCTTCTTTCACCAGGACATGCTTTTTAGCACTTGCCTTGGTTTTAGGGTCCTTTGTGGCAGCTAACAGAAAGTCACAGAGAGTTCTACTCCCTGTACTTGGTTCCAAAGAAGGATGGATGCCTAAGAATTATCTCTGACCTTCTCCTGCTGCACCTGTTCATTTGGCAGCACAAGTTTCTAAATGTTGTCCTAGCCAGGTCGTGCTGACTCTCAGTGCGGAGGTGATTGGCTTGTGGTGCTTAATCTCGGGTTGCCCATGAATTTACAAGTGACTGGTGGAGACAGAGCCTCTGGCACTAGTCACACAACACCTGTCCAAGATGACTCACCTTTATGTCCTGGGGTTTACTATCAACACCTTAAACTCTCAACAAAATGCAACACAGCGGGTAGCCTTCATAGAAACGGTGCTGTACACGGCCAGCAAGAAGGCTTTTCCCCCTCCTCAGAGGATCGCAGATATTCAGGGGATGATCCAATGTTGATGGATCTCAGTTCTTCACATCTTATGTCTACTTAGTCTCATGGCCTAGTGCATTCTGTTGGTGCCTCACACCAGATGGTGACAAGAGCTCAACAGTGGTGCCTGAACACTCTGGCTGCAACATCCATCTTCCAGATGGTTCATCCAGATCAGCATGGTCAGATGGACCGTTCCAACTTTTTGGTGGGTTGCCCTTTCACCCTGGCTCAGGCCAGGCTACCATGGCCACAGATGCCTCCTCGCTGAGCTGACGTGCCCATCTGGGTAACAAGAAGATGAGCGGCATGTGGAGCTGCTTCTGCACAAAAGCATGCTGAGCTCCCAGCGATTCATCTTGCCATGAATGTCCCTACCATCTCAGGGATTTCCATTTAGATTCTGACAGATATCACCTCTATTATTCATCATATCCAAGGACCGGGCGATGTAAGGCTGCGGATCCTGTCTTTGGAAGTGATTCACCTCCAGCACTGGTGCACAGAGTGAACCTGCTTTTGAAGTAGGATGGTCTGGTCCTGAGCCCTAATCTCCGAATGCTGATGTACGTATGGAGATCGAGCACTTCCAGCTACAGTTCCTGTGCCTTCTTGCTGACATTACGGACATCATTGTGTCTGTCTGAAACCCACTACAAAATCAGTGCATGCAGGTCGGTGGAACAGATTTGTTTAGTGGTGCGAGCCTGAAGCCCTGAATCTTTTCCAATCTCATCTTTCTGATGTGCAGTATTTTGCTGTGTCTCTTGCCCAGCAGGGTACGGCAGTTGTGCCGGTTAAAGGGTATTTGACCTTCCTGTTCACCCTCATGTGTGTACTGGGCCAGACATCATTGCTTCGATTGCTTGTAGTGGCTCATTTTGTAAAAGGTTTATTTCCCTTGTTTCCTCCCGCCCTCTTCATTGTTCAGGGATTTGAATCTTGTGTCTGTTTCTTATGGCATCCCCATTCAAGCCGATGCACAGCAGCCAGGTTAAACTTCATACTCTGAAGAGGTAGTAGCAGTAACTACAGCTCGTATAGTCAGGTTGTCCACCATTCACATTTTGGCTGGTTCTTCCTACCTCTCTGTGGTTCACAGGGGCAGCCATTATCCACATTGTTCCACCCTCCTCTTCATCCTGGCAAAGAACAGCGGCTGCATAGACAGAATCCCAGACATGCTGCGTCCTATTAATTCAGTTGTACGAGACAAGACAGAGTGGCTGGCCAGCCATTTGTGGACATCGTAGAAGCTAACAAGAGTAGGGTGGTGACTAAATACACAATTTCTTGTTGGGAGATGCTTCGTATCAACATCTACAAAGCCTCATCCTCTAGAAGGGATTAGTGCCCTTTCCACTAAGGCCACAACTCCCTTCACAACTCTCAGCATGGGTGTCTGTTGGATGACTTCTGCCAGGCGGCTTCCTGGACATTCATGCCATCATTGGTCCCACACAATCCAGGCACCTTGATGGGTACTTATCCAGAGCTGGGTTGCAGGACGCACTCGGTTAATCTGCTCCACTCACTCCCACTGGTCAGACACATATTGCTGCGGCACACCTTGATAAGGAGAGGAATCTGGAGAAAGGTGTATCCATCAGAAGAAAACATTATCTTTGTTCACACAGTTTCTGGTTGATTTAAAATCAACTTGTAGATTTCTCACCACCCTCCCTCCTCCCGTGATGACTTAATGGCATGTGTAATAATAAGATCCTAAGGTATGCAAACACGTTATGTGCTTTTATCGTCATTGATGCTTTCTCAGCTCTTCTCTGTGCGCCTCAAAGGGGCGCAAAAAACATTTCAGAAGTTGACACCAGTGCAGACGTTGGCGCCTGATGTACTCTGTATTGTCACGTAAGGCGGACAGTATTGCTGCTGAAGCCATATGGCCCCATCTGGCAGCTAGAAATCTATTGCTTGGGAAAAGTTTCTGGACCTGTCTAGCGCGTGGAAGGATATGCATAAGGGAGAAATCTGCAGGAATATTATTTATTCTCCCCAAAATATCATTAACAGTAAGTAAATGTTTGTTATATCTACAAAGATAGAGAGGTCCCCGACACTCCAGATCGAAATAGTAAAAAAGAGCACAGAGCACAGTAGGGCTAAAAGTATGACCCAAATATGTTTTAGGCCTTTGCAGAACATCTGGGGATCATTTAGGGCCCTCAGAGCAAGGGAAAAAGTAAGTAAGAAAAGGCTGTGCCTCCACAGGGGGTTCACTACCTATCGAAGTAGAAAGAAAAAGGCCAAACAGGAGTGGAGGTCATGGAAAGATTTGTATTTCCGACAGTGGGTCTGAAGGACTGAGGGACTTGGAAATGACCCATTACCATGTCTGCCTGCATTTAAATTTACTTCTTTAGAGTGCAGGGAGCCAGTGGAGCCTGGCCAGAATCGACGACAAGTGGTACAGGACTTGGATGGCGCGTATTGAACTCGTAGCTGCATTTTGAAGGCTCTACGGTTGAGATGAGATAACTGGCCACATCCAGAATGGCAGAGTAGACATAATCGAAGCAAGAAGATATAACTGTTAGGAGAAACTTCTTCCTGCCGGCATTCAATAGGGAGAAAATAAAGCGTTTTCCGTACATTCATGAGGTAGGAGAAGTAAGTGGCAAGGAATTTCTTCATCTGGGGCTTTAAGGTCAAGGCGTTGTTGAAAGTAATTCCAAGTTTGAGTCCATCCTCCACTGGTTTATGAGTAGCACCTATTGAGGGTGACCCCTAGGTGTCTGACCAAGGAGGGTTTAGGATGCCAATAACAAAATACATGTATGGAGTTTCAGAAAACTTACCCGCATGTGACTGATTATGAAGACAAAACTTCATAATTATAGTAATGGGTTTCCAGTCATATTATAAGTTGGGTGTCATTAGCATAGCAATGTGAAAGTGACTATCTTTCAGCAGGACAGTGGGGTAGACATTAAACAAACTGAACTAAGAGACGAGCAATGAGGGACAATGCAAGTAAGTGATCTACAGGTTGAGCTATGAAGGTGGGCAGCCATGAGTTGGCAATGGTCTTGGAAGGAGGACACCAAGCGTGCAAAGTTTCTGGCCCTTAGCCCAATACTGGCTCTCCGGGTCAGCAAGTCTGGGTGAGGGAGGGGGTTTAAGGTGGTGGAAACATCTAACAGAATACCTGTGGCTCTTTCATCCTTGTCCAGACCGATATAAGGGTTGTCGAGGCCCACCACAAGCACCGTGCTGTGGGAGGAGCAGAAGCCGACTTTGCCTGGATCTAGGAAGTTCTGCTGTTCCAGGAGTGTTCTGGTTGGTCGAGTGCTTGATGATTTTGGCAGAGAAAGACAGTAAAGAAATAGGATGATCATTGCTGTTGTTAGACGGGTCTGTATTTTCCCTTTTTTTACAGAGGGTTGGACGTATCGTGTTTCCAGACAGAAGAAAACATGGAGGTGGCTAATAAAGCCTTGCTGATATTGGAGAGGGCCAGAACAATTGAATTAGGGACACCTCTTATGGTAGCCAAAGAATATGGATGCAAGAAGGGGCACCTCTTATGGTCACCACTGAATATGGAACCAAGAGGAGGCACCTCTTATGGTAGCCAAAGAATATGGATCCAAGAAGGGGCACCTCTTATGGTAGCCAAAGAATATGGATCCAAACAGGGGCACCTCTTATGGTCACCCCTCAATATGGAACCAAGAGGAGGCACCTCTTATGGTAGCCAAAGAATATGGATCCAAGAAGGGGCACCTCTTATGGTAGCCATAGAATATGGATCCAAGAAGGGGCCTGATGTAACAGGTTCAGTGAGGGTGAAAGTTGAGGATAAAAGAGAGGAGTCAAAATAAGGAGACAGATTTGAACTTGCATCTCCAAGTTCTGCACCTCTACAAGTGGTTTTGAGCAAAGTGAGACCTGATATTCTCAGACTTATTGAATTAAAACCCAGATAGACACATATGTTTTGAGAGGCTGGAATGGCAACACAGCTAGTTACATGATGTAAAGTCAATAACAATTTTGAATCCCTGTGCATCGGGTTTTGGGCATTCAGGGTTTAGGTCTGACGATGAGTGGTGTGGGCATTCAGGGTTTAGGTCTGACGATGAGTGGTGTGGACCTTTTTCTGTATTTATTTTGACATTTTATTAGCCATTTTCATTGTACAGAGATACAGTAAACAAATAAAAAGAAACGCCGAGAAGTAAAGATGATACAGTGGTGCGTTTCATATATCTCCGGTGAATCAACATCAGCAAAATCACTTATGTAGCTCAGGTGGTGAGCTAGTTGGAGGAATAGTGCGAAATGAGAGGAACTGGGTGACACATTTGTTTAGTCTGAATGATTGCCAGAAAATGCTCAGTAGTCAGCTGGGGGTATACTTCTCGTGTGAAGAATGATAGAAAGAGAGGAGAAGAAAATAGAGTGGATGAAGAGAAGGAGGGGGGGTTAATGGCAGATTTGTACGTTTTCAGTGAAGCGTAATAGAAGGTTTTGGAAGTGTCATGGGAATTATTTCGCCAGAGCTATTCCAAAAGTTTGCAACTCTTTTTTTATAAAGTTGTGAGTTCTGCTGTGTACCAGGACTCTAAAGGCTAAATAAGTTTTGAAGCATAGGTCTAAATCAGGTGAGACTGAGATCTCGGCATGGGGTATAACATAGACCTGAACTATTGATGGATTAAGGACAGACGACAGACTTCAGCTGCCAATTTACATGAGGCCTTCAAGGCAAGAGGCATTAGAGTGGGGTGCCAATGCCAGTTAAAAGTTTGGGGAAAGTGGCTGTCTAAGGTAGGGAGATAAGAGGTTGGACTCCGACTGAGAAAATGGTGGTAAATAACCCTGCGCATGGTCTGGCTCGTAGGTAGGACCCATGTTTTTGGCCGAGGTTGGAGACTTCTTGGAGATCACCAGTCACAGTCCCAATGTTAAAATTGTCTTACAAAATAATATGGCACCTGAAGTGTGCAAGGAGCAGTGGCGGCTACCCTTGGGGGCGCCAGGCCATTGGCCCACTGCCTCGTTTTACCGCTATTGCTCGGCATGTTACAGCTTGTCACGCAAACAATTGTGCAGATTGTTTATTTGCATGTAAAAGCTGTACTATTACCTCGCCAACAGAAGAGGGCTCCACTAGCTGAACTGCGTATTTGTCAGGCGGGGGCTGTTACAGCCCAGCCTCACACAGACACAGTACATATCTGAGATGCTGCACTAGCGTCACGCAGTGCAGCATGTCAGATTACAGAGCTTCAGGGTTTGTCAATGACACACCCCCTTTCCCTTGCAGAAGCTGGAATAGAGAAAAAAGGTCTACCTCAGTACTTTCAACCCTATTCCGGCTTCTGATTGGGTGGAAGCTTGGCTTGCATCTGGTATGCTACAGATAGACGGGGTAGTCAGACATCGTGGGCCTACCCCAGTTACGTTTTTGTGTTTAGCAACCTGAGTGTGTGTCTATCTGTGTGCTGGGGAGTGCATGTGTATGTCAGGTGACTGTATTTATGTGCATACCTGCAACTGTGTGTGTAAGTATGTTTGCTTGTATGATTGGCTGAGTGTTTAAGTGTATGTATGTGTGTGCGTGTGTAATTTGAAATCCTGTGAAGAGGCCAGAGGCTGGGTGCTGGAGAGTGCTTTGGCGCTCGGAGGGCCCCACCCCTTCCCAAAACCACCAGCTGCCGCTAGTAAGGAGGGATAAGTCCAGCTAGTATGGACCATAAACTTGAAGAAGGTCCAGGCAGAAGGCAGCACCTGTTGGACTGAGTGGGGGTGATAGAGATATTGACAGTGAGAATGTCCGCAGAGCTTAGATTTGGAGAGTAAATAATTGAGGTAAATGGCTTGGTTACTTATTGTAAGTCCTCCTCAAATGTAGGATATTCAAAGATACAGGGTGATCTTATTAGAAAGGAGGATTGCAGCCTCCATGTCAAGGCTTGACAACTTCTCAAACCAAGTCTGCAAAGATCTCAAATTTATATTTTACTAATGTATGGATTTTGAGAGATTGATGATGGCAAATTACCCACAAAGATAAGAATGGATAGGTTCACCTGGATTAGAGATGCTCGAGGTGTGAAGGTACATCCTTCTCTCTGTGCAAAAGGCATGCTAAAGAACCAACAGTACAGATCTGCTATAAGTGAGTTTGCAAGACTTCTCTGGATAAAGTGTTGGGAAGCCATTATTTGCCGTCATCTGCTTGGTTGGAGTGCAGGTGAGCATGACTTTGAGATGCTCTCTAGAGGGCCACCATTTTCCATCATCTGTTTAGTCAGCAGGCAGGTGAGCTTGACGTTGATATGCTATCTAGAGAGTCACCTTATCCCTTCGTCTGCTTGGTCGGCATGCAGGTGAGTATGGTTTTAAGATGTTCTCTAGAGGGCCACCATTCCCCATCGTCTGCTTGGTCGGCATGCAGGTAAGCATGACTTTGAGATGTTCTCTAGAGGGCCACCATTCTCCATAATCTGCTTGGTCAGCATGCCTTTGAGATGCTCTCTAGAGGGCCACCATTTCCCATCGTCTGCTTGGTCGGCATGCAGGTGAGTATGGTTTTGAGATGTTTTCTAGAGGGCCACCATTCCCCATCGTCTGCTTAGTAGGCATGCAGGTGAGTATGGTTTTGAGATGCTGCTGCACGGCTACCGCAGCCACAGTCTGAGAAGGATCTGGCTACACATCAAGGGAGGATGGAAACCTGTAAAGGGCATCAGAGTTAGAAAGAAACCAAATCTGGGGGAGGAAACAAATTATCCACCCTGACTGATGTGATCTAGTTACACAGAAAAAGACAAGATCAAATAACAGCAAGAAATAATACATTGTAAGAAAGCCAAACTAAAATAATAACATGCCCTCACACCTAAATTAAAATAAGTTAAAATATATTACGGTAAAGGATGGTCAAGGTTCTCGAAAATGCAGGGAAATAAGATAAAATGGTAGAAGAAAATTTAAAAGCAAAGATTGCTGCTAGTGGCACAGTATCGTCAAGTCTCCAATGGACGTGGGGACGAGTCTAAGAGGGGTCAAGTTGCACGTCATGGACCAGCAAGTGGGTCGCTTTCCACGAGATAGGAATACATTGAGGAATCAGAATAAAAACAAACATTGGCAAAACCAATAGGTCTCGCCTACGAGACGACAATTCTTGACTCAGCTTTGTCAGTGTTTTTAGCCATGTTGTTCAGCAGCATGGCTGAAATAAAAAATTTTAAAAAGCAGTATGATACAACATAGCTAAACACATTGACAAAATTTTTTTTTTTTTAAAGCGCTATGACACATCCAGTGCTGACTGTCATTTCGAATTTTAAAAAATCTGCACGAATGGGAGCAACATGGAAGGAGCGTGTTTGGTGCAGGGTGTGGGGGTAGTCAACATGACATGGGGTGAAGGGGAGAGCACAAGCAACAACATGGACAGCTGGGTGGGAGGGAGAGCAACAATACGGATAGCGGGTGGGGGCAGGCTAGAATACAGATTGTGGGCGGGGGCAAGCAACAACACGGAGAGTGGGGAGACAAGCAACAACACGGGTGTGGTGAAAGCAATAGCAAGAACAGCAGGATGGTGGCCCATTAACATGGAGGACAAAGCAACTTGTATAGCGGGGTTAGGGGTCCGAAGAAACACGGAGGACGAATACACAATGGAGCCTGCTGGAAAAGACATGCACTCTAGTTGAGTGCTTAGACAAAAAACAAAAACGTAGCACCCTATTAAGGGAGCAGTGGAAGGACAGAAGTTCTTTAGCCATGCTCCAGGAGAGGACAAACACAAGAAGCGAAAATGTAAGCAGCACACGCCAACTTATGAAAAGCAAGCAAATTACAGTGACAATGAAACCAACGAATGGTAAGCACTGTGCGGCCTCCAATCCCCCCTCACACCCACCCCACTGTAAGTAAACAAAATATCTCGCAAGCATCAGTGCATGAGCCGTCTCACACAAGACCTATTGAAGGAAAGGAATAGGTTAGATAGGAACGAAGAGAAATGTAGTGCAGCCACACATGCTGCTAAGCCCCAGCAACACAGAAAAAGAAGAGCTAAACAGTGATAAACAATGCGCTGAAAGAAAACCAAGCGAAAATAATAATGCTCCCCTTCGCTTGAATTAATATAAATTAAATTAATAAAAAATTAACAATGGCGCTCGGTCCCGGAAAACACAAGGACATGATAGAACGCAGAAATCCAGTGGTGTAAAAGTGATACCAACAGTACCGCACCCTTGAGTGTTGACGGTGGATGTGGTTTTAATAGTGTGGTGGCCAGCCATACTTGCCGCCGCGATGTTGCTTGTGGGACTCCCCTCATGAGGTATCAGAATCATAAATGCTCTAAAGGAGGCGACAGAAGGCACCACCCGCCCACCCTTGCCCACCTTCAGGCAGATGTGACCTATTTTAGGACGTTGGTGTTTCTATAACCATTTCCTTGCATGGTGGTTGAAATATGTCACCATGCACATCACTGCCTCCTGTCCCTTTACATTGAGGGCGGTCAGTCCAGAATCAAAGCAAAGCCAATATATATTGTTGCGCATGATCATCGATTAAAGGCAGCGGGGGATGGGAGTAGGGTGTGGGTGATTCGGTGGAATGTTTCTTCCCTGACACAGTTTTGAGTGCCGGATGCGAAAATGTTCACATTGTTGTCTTTTTTCACATGATTAACACAGAGAACCTCTCACTTTTCTCACAGGAGCGAATCGAAGCTGACAACTTAATGGCAACGTTAGACCTGGAGCCCCACGGTGTCGTGAACATCAACTCAAGGGATGAATTATAAATTATTGCCAGAAAAATGATTTATTGAATATTTATTAATTATTGTTAAAATTATTAGAATGGTTTTATTTTTATACAAAGCAAATGGTGTAATTTAACAAATAATGAAAACATGTTGTTCGGATGTTCCAACGTTTGTTAGAATTCTGCATGTCCGTGTCGCAAGCTTACTTCACCCACCTCAGCGGTGACGCACCATCATCCCTTGCAGAGCCGTGGAAGTGGGTAGACATTCAAAGGGCTGAGTGTCCAACCATGTGATCTAGGAGGGAAAAATATTTTACAAGATTGGAAACAATGTACAAATTAGAGAGAAATCTTTTCACTTTGAGCAGTAAAATGCACGTCATTGCAAACAACATATCCTCAAGAAAACATTATTGAAAATAATGGATTTATCAATTAGAAATGGCTTTCACAAGGATGAAAATGTACAAGAATGATTTATTAATTTTTAGAAATTACAACAAAAGTTCATAATTATGTCAATTCTCTTATCACAGTCTATATCGTTTGGCCAATTATCTGGAATGCCTGTATTATTAACACAGAGTTACTGATTGAACAGTGTAGGTCTCTTAAACTCACCTAACAGAAATTCAAAGACCTTGTATGTTCACAAACACACAAAATATCTAAGGGCCGAAAGCTGCAGGAATCATTTTAAGGTCAGTCTTGGCGTCAAAGAGAAGTAGAAAGAGAGGCTTAAGATTTTAAACTCTCCAACTTAAATTTGAATTCCATATGAATAGATCAGTTTAAGAATCTAGTTTTTTCAAAACATCTTCCTTTTTCTAATGCAAATGGTGAAAGCCCCATTTCAGATGACCTGCAACTTCAGAAGGCTTTAAAGACTCACCTGTGTTTGTAAATGGTGTCTGTGACTGCAGGATTGCTGATTTTGGCACGACGCACAGAGATATCCCCGGGTGAATGTGCCCTCTAGACATAAAAGAACAAGTAAATATAAATAAAGGCACGGAAGAAGAAAATGGAGGCACTTAATTGAAAACGTTGTGTTTATTTAAATGAATAAAACATGCATTCTACAGACCGAACCAGGAAAGATTCAACCACAGCAATTTATATTGCATCACAAATTGTTCATCTTAAAAGATTTTCTATTTAATTTCTTGCCTATTATTGCTTGCCAGGTCATGTTCACAATGTGCCTCTATTGCTTCCTCAACTCCGTCAATCTTTATTGGTTCTGTTGATATACAACTGGTCACTCTAAGACATATTATGCACTTTGACCTAGCAAGTTTTAAGACTGAAAGAGGCGTTTTTACCCACTTGTTCTGCAAGTATAACCTCGGGCGATGAAATTAAGATAATATATTTTAAAGGTACCACTAAAACAACTATAAAGAAACACAATTGATGGACGGAATGCAGAACAAATCAAAACATTCACCCCAGTCAAGAGATCTGGGTTAAATCCATCATTCTTTTGCTCACCATGCCACCCCAGTTTAGACATGGCCATATGCAAATCAGTCTTGACCCTGTGCCTCATGGGAACAGTCCAGCCCAAACTGCCAAGCCAGGTCCTCCCTGGACCGGAAACAAGCATCCTGGGACCGGTTTCATGGTTTCACCCCTCATCAGCCAGGATAGCTTGAATCCAGTGGCACAGTGAGCCCGGGACCCACGTCTGGACATACCCGGCGCACTTAGGGCGAGAAACCCCGAAACCGGTCCTAGGATGCTTGGTTCCAGTCCAGGGAGGACCTGGCCTGGCAGTTCGGGCTGGACTGTACCCATTGGGCACAGGGTCAAGACTGATTTGCATATGGCTGGGTTCAAACTGGAATGGCATGGTGAGCAAAAAAACGATGGATTTAGGCCCAGATCTCTGTACTGGGGTGAATGTATGACATTGTTCTACATTCTGTCCATCAATTGTTCTTTTTGCACTAAAACAACTATTTTTTTTTACCGGGTTTTATATAGCGCGAACTTGACCCGAATCGGGTATCAGAGCGCTTTACATAGCACCAGTTGTGTTACATGAGGACACATTCATTTTTGTTTTGTTAGGCACGGGGAGATTAAGTGATTTGCCCAGAATCACAGGATGTTCAGCGTCATTGCCGAGACTCGTACCCAGTTCCCCAGATTCAAGGTCGACCGCCCTAGCCGTTAGGCCAACTCCTCTCCCCAGTAACTATTGCACCTACCTTTACATAAAACTGAAATCATATTAAACTGCTATTTTAGCACCTTGGCCTTCTGAATATTATTAATCAAAATGATTAGGTAAATAGTAAATTGTTTATTTAAATGAATTAAACTTGCATTCTACAGACCGAACCAGGAAAGATTCAACCACAGCAATTTATATTGCATCACAAATTGTTCATCTTAAAAGATTTTCTATTTAATTTCTTGCCTATTATTGCTTGCCAGGTCATGTTCACAATGTGCCTCTATTGCTTCCTCAACTCCGTCAATCTTTATTGGTTCTGTTGATATACAACTGGTCACTCTAAGACATATTATGCACTTTGACCTAGCAAGTTTTAAGACTGAAAGAGGCGTTTTTACCCACTTGTTCTGCAAGTATAACCTCGGGCGATGAAATTAAGATAATATACTTTAAAGGTACCACTAAAACAACTATAAAAGAAACACAATTGATGGACGGAATGCAGAACAAATCAAAACATTCACCCCCAGTCAAGAGATCTGGGTTAAATCCATCATTCTTTTGCTCACCATGCCACCCCAGTTTAGACCTGGCCATATGCAAATCAGTCTTGACCCTGTGCCTCATGGGAACAGTCCAGCCCAAACTGCCAAGCCAGGTCCTCCCTGGACCGGAAACAAGCATCCTAGGACCGGTTTCGGGTTTCACCCCTCATCAGCCAGGATAGCTTGAATCCAGTGGCACAGTGAGCCCGGGACCCACGTCTGGGCATACCCGGCGCACTTAGGGCGAGAAACCCCGAAACCGGTCCTAGGATGCTTGGTTCCAGTCCAGGGAGGACCTGGCCTGGCAGTTCGGGCTGGACTGTTCCCATTGGGCACAGGGTCAAGACTGATTTGCATATGGCTGGGTTCAAACTGGAATGGCATGGTGAGCAAAAAACGATGGATTTAGGCCCAGATCTCTGTACTGGGGTGAATGTATGACATTGTTCTACATTCTGTCCATCAATTGTTCTTTTGCACTAAAACAACTATTTTCTTCTTTTTTTTTTTTTACAGGGTTTTATATAGCGCAAACTTGACCCGAATCGGGTATCGGAGCGCTTTACATACCACCAGTTGCGTTACATGAGGACACATTCATTTTTGTTTTGTTAGGCACGGGGAGATTAAGTGATTTGCCCAGAATCACAGGATGTTCAGCGTCATTGCCGAGACTCGTACCCAGTTCCCCAGATTCAAGGTCGACCGCCCTAGCCGTTAGGCCAACTCCTCTCCCCAGTAACTATTGCACCTACCTTTACATAAAACTGAAATCATATTAAACTGCTATTTTAGCACCTTGGCCTTCTGAATATTATTAATCAAAATGATTAGGTAAATAGTAAATTGTTTATTTAAATGAATTAAACTTGCATTCTACAGACCGAACCAGGAAAGATTCAACCACAGCAATTTATATTGCATCACAAATTGTTCATCTTAAAAGATTTTCTATTTAATTTCTTGCCTATTATTGCTTGCCAGGTCATGTTCACAATGTGCCTCTATTGCTTCCTCAACTCCGTCAATCTTTATTGGTTCTGTTGATATACAACTGGTCACTCTAAGACATATTATGCACTTTGACCTAGCAAGTTTTAAGACTGAAAGAGGCGTTTTACCCACTTGTTCTGCAAGTATAACCTCGAGCGATGAAATTAAGATAATATACTTTAAAGGTACCACTAAAACAACTATAAAAGAAACACAATTGATGGACGGAATGCAGAACAAATCAAAACATTCACCCCCAGTCAAGAGATCTGGGTTAAATCCATCATTCTTTTGCTCACCATGCCACCCCAGTTTAGACCTGGCCATATGCAAATCAGTCTTGACCCTGTGCCTCATGGGAACAGTCCAGCCCAAACTGCCAAGCCAGGTCCTCCCTGGACCGGAAACAAGCATCCTAGGACCGGTTTCGGGTTTCACCCCTCATCAGCCAGGATAGCTTGAATCCAGTGGCACAGTGAGCCCGGGACCCACGTCTGGGCATACCCGGCGCACTTAGGGCGAGAAACCCCGAAACCGGTCCTAGGATGCTTGGTTCCAGTCCAGGGAGGACCTGGCCTGGCAGTTCGGGCTGGACTGTTCCCATTGGGCACAGGGTCAAGACTGATTTGCATATGGCTGGGTTCAAACTGGAATGGCATGGTGAGCAAAAAACGATGGATTTAGGCCCAGATCTCTGTACTGGGGTGAATGTATGACATTGTTCTACATTCTGTCCATCAATTGTTCTTTTGCACTAAAACAACTATTTTCTTCTTTTTTTTTTTTTACAGGGTTTTATATAGCGCAAACTTGACCCGAATCGGGTATCGGAGCGCTTTACATACCACCAGTTGCGTTACATGAGGACACATTCATTTTTGTTTTGTTAGGCACGGGGAGATTAAGTGATTTGCCCAGAATCACAGGATGTTCAGCGTCATTGCCGAGACTCGTACCCAGTTCCCCAGATTCAAGGTCGACCGCCCTAGCCGTTAGGCCAACTCCTCTCCCCAGTAACTATTGCACCTACCTTTACATAAAACTGAAATCATATTAAACTGCTATTTTAGCACCTTGGCCTTCTGAATATTATTAATCAAAATGATTAGGTAAATAGTAAATTGTCTTACTTTAGGATTATCTGCATTCTTGTTTAAATGTTATATTTCTTTACCAAAGTTTGCAGAAAAGTTACACCGATGATATGCTTTTGTAGGTTTTATTTATTTATTGGTGTTGCTCTGGCCACTGAACTTGATAACTAATCCAATTGTGTTAATGTTTGCTTGTTTAGGACCCAGTGTGGATATTGGATTAATGTTGACTGAACATTGGAGACCTACATAGTTAAAGAACTTCTTCTTAATAATAGAGATAGTCCAGAAAGCCAGACTAACGGGGAAGATTCTAATAAGAGAATTGAAATCATCATGAGCTTTTGCAGTAAATTGTAGCTATGGATGGAAGAAGTGGGTCTAATTTCTGTGTGTTGTACCTTTTCGGTTTTGAGAAAGAGATATTAAATCAGGAAACGTGTTGGTCGTTTAATGATGCTTTTGTCATATGAAGCTGCTCTGAATGCTGCACTGAATCCGATGTTGGACGGAAATGAAGCTCTTTAAGATATAAAGATGGTGTATGAGAATAAATCAAAAAGTGATTTGAATAATCTCTTAGTTGAGTATCTTTTGTCTGATGCCTTTTAATTTCTTTGATCATTAATGCATCAAGAACATTGAAACATTAATGGGATTTGAATGATATTAGGTAGGAGTGTCCTCGAGTGCTGTGGTACCGAACGGAATCAATATCCCATAGTTTCCTTTCTCACATCCTCAGAAAACACATGGGGCCCTGATCCCAAAGGTCATTTTAGTCATAAATGTAAGTTTACAATCGAAATTTCACTTTTTTAAGCATGCCTGCAATTCACAAAGGGATAATTGGCAGTCGTAAATGTATTTACCAATGGGCATTTCTCCACTACAAATAAGAAGAAATCAGCTGTATTAAATACCATTCAGGGCTGGGAAGCGGGATTCCAAGGTGGCGTGCCTTGGAAGGGTGGGAAAGCGCACGAGCATGTACGTTTGTGAGCATTCCCAAACTCCTCAGACCCTATCCTGGAAATGGGTGGGGATTTACTCCTCCTCAAAGATGGACTTGCTGTGGGTTTTGGGAAAGGACTTTCACCAGGGGGAAAAAATGTTGTTCGCGATGTAGGAAAAGATATGCATTTGCACAGGGAGCTCCATTGCACCTCTGCAGAGTTCTGTGCATGGAGAGCTCCACTCAGTGGGAATAGAAGCATTTAGGAAGTTCACATGTCATTCACAAAAGTGCGCCTAGAAACCTACTCCTGACACCACTGTCCAGGTGTATTTCTGGGAATATTTGTGAGTACAAATAACTCTTAAAAATACACCCAAGCAGAGATGCAAATCTCTTCCCACACTGATAAGAGTGTTTTCATATATAGGGGCATATTTATCAAGGAGTTGCGTCACACTTGTGCCGCGCACGGGCGACACAACTTCTAAGTCAGATTTATCAATTCACACAAGGCACCTTGCGCGGCCCTGGTGGCTTGATAAATCTAAAGTAACGCAACGCAGCTCAAATCGCTGCGTTACTGTACCTCAGGGATTCGTTCCATGCGTGGAGCGTGGCTGTTCCCACGCACCCACCCATGGATTTACCATTAGTGGTAGACCTGGGAATGCGTCAACATTCTACTCATCCTCAGGTGAGGCGTAACGAGGAGAAATATCGTTATTTCTCTTCGTTTTTTCCTCTGTCTACGTGCGCTGCATTCTGAAGCACACAAAGAAAGAGGAAAATGCCTCCGATTATTGTTGTTGTGCAGGAAGGTGCCATATTTAAGTCAATATGGCGCATTCCTGCCTTTTCCTCTGCGCTGGCACCTTTAGGAGCCTTGTGCCAATGCAGGCACCCTGGCACCATCCTCCATTGCATGCAGGATTGTTTTTGTGCAGGAAAGGGCACCGAAAGGGCACCTTTCTTCACAAAAACAATCCTGTGAGGCGTATTCCTCTTTCTATGTCAGCTGCAGAATGCAGCGCACATGGAAAGAGGAAGTAACGAGGAGAAATAAAGATATTTCTCCTCGTTGCGCCTCTCCGGGGAAGTCGTATGCTTTTGGCGCCTTCCCAGGTTTCATAATTCTTGTACATCTGGGAACGCATCACACTCCATGGGAACACCCATGCAACGCCCATGGAACACCTTCCTTGAGCAGAGTAAGGCTACGCTGTGATTTCCGCTGCGTTGCTTTACTCCAGATCCATGGAGCCACTCAGGGCCACGCAAAGTGGCCTTGCTTGGCTTCATACTACTCACTTAAGGTTTGCGTCTTGCATGTACCACATTGCGTGGTGCAAACGCGACACAAACCGGGTCATAAATACGCCCCTGAATCCTTGAAACCATGCAGCTGCACTGGATGCTATGGGGCTTTTTAGGTCTTGTCTTCAGATTGGCACACGCCGCTTCCCATCTCCTCTCTTCCAGACTCCCAGCCCTGCTGTTTCTGTTGCTGCTTTTCTATACAGATTTCCTGATAGGCCCTGGAGACCTCTCCACCCGCCCCCGTTCTTGTTACTGAATAAAGCTCCCTCTCTCTGCCAGCACAGAGATGTCCTGACAGACCCCTGCCTCTGAAGGGCTGTAAGGCTCTGTCAGAGCCATCCACATATCCAGTAGGGTATCCCCTGGGGACCGCTGGATGCAGTGATGGATGGATGAATGAATGAATGAAGGTTATTTACATAGAGCACGGCTACTCCAAGAGTGTCATGATGATAAATGGTTATGTCCCCCCCCTAAGGTGCGAGGTCTCTAAAGACTGCTTGCAGGTGGAAAGGTTCTCCCCCCTCTTTGCACAAATCTCCACTGGGGAGAGGTGCTCAGTTTCCTCCTCTGAAGCTCTCCATCGCTATCATTATTGAAAAGTTTCTCAAGTGCCCAACATTCCTATGTTTCAAACATATTTTGTAATGTTCGTGAAGATTGTGTTTTTTCTTCAAATAAAACCATTATTTTGTGTTCGTTTCACAGCAGAACCCCTATTTTGATGTTTTTTGTCTGTACTTATTCACTGACATTTACTTGCATATGGCGCTTTGTGTTGCATGGGGGCATTTAATGTTCCCAAACATTACTTTTCCTATTATGTCACATGCTGACAGTGAAACACTCGCAGCTGAGGTGAGGCTATTATTGGCACAGAGGGTGCAGTGGCGCCGGGGCCGATGGGCCTGTGCAGTCCAGTTATGTCTATCTTGTCATGCTCACGCGAGAGCCATGGTAGCCCATGTTCCTTCTTTACGTTAGGGCCCATGGCTCTCTGTCTATTTCACTGAAGGGCAGTCCAGTGTCGCAAACTGGAGTGTTGCAGTTTCTTTTGCAGGGTGCTATATCAGATGTTTAGAAGTAACCAAAGGTGGTCCATGTTTTCAAAACTGAAAGTGCGTTTGCAAGGACTGACCCATATGCAGTCGCAGCTGGTAACTGAAGAGGAGAGATGTCTTTTGAAAGTGGCAATTGAAAAGCCAAGGGTATGCAGTTCCTAATGGGGGAAGAGGAGTCCAGGTGTCAAGAGTAGAAGGAAAAATAGGGGGATTGCTCCTTTAGGAGCAAGGGCCCTCACACATACCAAGGGGTGTCATGCTTCATCATCGGGCAGCTCCTCGTTGGGCCGGCGCTGCAATGCCCAATGGGCCGCGCAAGGGGGCTCTTTGCCGGAGGTCCTTTCTTTTTGCCGATGTGAGATGGAAGGGGTGGAGGGGCGTGTGGTTAGAAGACGTATGAGTAGAGGTGGAGAAAAAAGGTGTGCGAGATAAAAATAGCCACAGGAATCCCACAGGGTTCTTTATTAGATGGGTTCCTGTGAGAAGCTGGCCTGGTATATGATGTACACTTGGGTAAGTGGACACCCTGCACAAGTCCAAACAAACCTTATGGTGATTTAAGAGGTCTTAGAAAACCGCAGAAAGCTCTCTAAGTGGTAGCCGTGGAGAGCAGCCTTCAGGCTTAGTCCAGAAGGAGCGTAAAGCAGCTTGTTTTACCAGAATGTAATCTTATAGTATAGATTAAGTGAAAAGAACCACACCAAGTATTTATAAAAATATGTATTTATTATACAATACTCTCTAGAATGTTCAAGTATCTCCCACATGGAGATAAACACAATGCACACAATACTTTAGCAAGAAATACAGTAAATAGCACAGAATACACCATGGACCCCAGGGGGGACCAAACCATATATTAAGAAAGTGGTATAAGAACCACGACTCGGATCAAGACAGTGTGGAGAGGACGTAGAATTGCTCGGGACCCACAGAACGACCCAAGGTAAGTAGATATGGACCTCACGGAGAGCGTGTGCAGTGTGGGAACACGACCGCGTGCTCTGTACAAGTCTATGTGCAAGTCGCGGTTGTATTTTTAAAGATTAGGGACCCTTCCCAGTGGACACTGAAGAAACCCCGTGGAAGACAGAAGGTTGGAGAGTAACCCCACCCGTGGATACCCTAGTACTCACGTTACCTACACCAGGGAAGCCGGGTGTATACGTGTGAAGTGGTGTCGGAAACCGCCGTCGAACCCAATCGAGGACTTCAGGAAAGTGCCGCTGCTGGAAGAGGAGAAAGTGTCCAGTGGAATTCTTGATGAGAGGTACCTGCAAGCAGAGGGGACAGAGTCTATGTCACTCAGGGGTAACCAGGAGACTTGGAAGACGGATGCCCTCCAATGTCGGGTGTTGCAGGATGGATGACGATGACCTTGACTCTGCAGCAGTGAGGACCAGGCAATGCTGAGGAGGACCAGGAGCCGTGCACGAGCTGTCCCATGAAGGATGTCGAGTGCTGAAGGTTCGGTGTCCGGCGGGAGCACCAACAAGCCTTGGCAAAGCCAAGCCACGCCGGAATCAAAGAAAGAGCAACGTCGGGACCAGCAAGGTCCAGGGGACTCACCAAAGGCAGGGGAGTCAGGGCAGGCCCCGAGCAATCAGGGGAGTCCAATGGAAACAAGTGTGACCCTCAAGTGGATCCACAGGCCAGAGGCACTGGAGTCGCGAGGGGACCTTAAGCAGCTCACCAAAAGATGTAGGCCATGATGCACATGATGAGGTGTGGCTGAAGATTCTGGTCACAGGAGGTGCTCGAGGTTGGGGCTACTTTGAGCCCGAAGATCTTCTTGGAAGGAAGCTAACATGCCTTTGCAACTGCAAGTTGGACGCAGTGCACAGGGGTTCGATTATTGCAACCCCCTTGAGGGATACTGGCCTCAAACTTGGTTAGAGGGCAGGGCAGGCCTCGGGAGCTGTCGAAAACCACCACCTGTGTTGCAGAGCCCACGGAGTCCGGAGGAGCTCAGGATCTGCAGACCAGTCGACTTAGTTGCGGTGCCTGCAAATGCAGGGAAGTGACTCCTTCACTCCAAGGGAGATTTCTTCAAGTGTCTTTGATGCTTCACAAGCCTTGGAAGGTTCCTGTATGATGCACATGCACAGACGATGCAGCAGACTGGAAGGGAGACGAAGTCAGGCCCAAACGAAGTCCAGCGAAGTCCAGAGTGCCCAGACGGTAGAAGTGCAGTGGTGTCTGATCTGAATCTTATTCCACGACGAATCTCGGGATCTACACCCAGGTAAGCCCTTAAGTACCCTAGCGAAAGGGTTGGGATGATTCAGAGAACCCTGCCAGGGGAGGGTCTGGACAGGGGGGAGGTTACTCCCATGTCCTTTGTCCAGTTTTGCGCCAGAGCAGGAGCCAACGGCTCCCAGGACTGGTTTGAACTGGACTATGCACAGGGACACCAAATGTGCCCCTCATGCAGACTTTCTGGCGCTGGCAAAGGCACCCACCCATCCCAATACACTAAACCCTGTCTGGGAGTTGGTCACACCTCCCTGTGACAGGAGGCCTATTGTTCTGCCTTCCCCTGCTCGAGCTTGGCTCAGCAGCAGGAGGGCAGAAATGTGTCTCTGGTCGGCAGCAACCATTTTGTGCTGTCCGGGTCAAGAAGGCTGGTACTGGGAACACTGAGAGCCTAACGGAGAGCTCTTCCAGTGCTTGGAATCATACCTCCCACACCGTTTACGGTGTGGAGGTATGATTCCAACATGTTTGATACCAATCATGATAGGATTCGTTGCAGCCGTTTTCGAGATGGTCATCGCGTAATTACGCGGTGCCCCTCTATATAGTATATGGCTGTTTCACTGACAACCCGGGAGAATGGACTCCGTAGGTTGCAGGGGTGTCCTGCTCATGCAGGGGCACCCTCTCACTTAGACCAAGCACCCTGCCTTCAGGATTGAAAAGGCCTGCTAGAGGGGTGACATAGGTTTTAAGTGCAGTGACTCTAGATATAGTAAACCTATATCTTTAGTAAGTGGTGCATGCACCAACTTACACAGGCTGCAATGGCAGGCCTGTAGTTCCATTTTGAATGGTCTCTCACGGGTAGCATAATACCTGCTTCAGCCCATGGGAGACCTCTGGGGTACCTATGCCCTGTGTACCATATACTAGGACTTATAAGGTTACCCCAGTATCCAATCTAGGATGTACCTAAGTACAGAACACAACAGTTTAGGGAGAAAGCAGATAGACTGGGGTCCTGATTAGCAGGATCCCAGTCAGACTAGCCAAAAACCAGCTTAGCACCAGGCAAAAAGTGGGGGTAACCATGCAGAAGGAGCCTACCTTCCTACAGTTCCTATGCTATGGTTAAAACAGGAGACTAAAGAGTCGTAGCTAGAGAAAGTTATTCTTGGCCTCTCAAAATAGTGTATGTGAAGTCAGAGGGGTCAACATGTTTCATGCCTATCATAATCCGAGGGATCTTGGCATTTCATCAGGACCGGGAGATCCATGTCCACACATGTAGGGAGGGTGAAAGTGTGTGTCTGTGTGATACCGTGCCCTACAATATTGGATTAGTAGTGTTGTATAATATATGTAGATACATATAATATATTTACAAGCCTCTTGCACTGCCGGTGCATCACTTTTAACATTGGAAAAAGTGACGCCCCGGCAGCTCAAGGGGCTTGTGAATAAGCCCCGGAGTGTACCTTCTGGATGAACCTAATGGAGTGTGCTAATGGCCCCTCTCGGTATGGGTAGGACGGTCATGCACTGGCATACCTAGGAGCAGTAGGTGATGCTCCGTATGGTAGGTAACCTACCCCATGTCCTGCCGTCACGGGAAGAAAAATCTAAAATTCATAATTCAATAGGCTAAAAGAAACAGTTGAGGAGAGAAGCAAGGTAAATACAGGAAAAAGCAAGGTCAGATGTAGGAGACGGTGAAGCTATTGAGGACTAAAACATTGATCTTTCTAGAAGCTTGGTCAAATAAGGAAGCTGAGACATTGGATGATAGTTGGCAAAAATGTCAGAATCCAGAGGGAGAGGAGTCACACATGCAAAGACAGAGGAGTCACGTGTAGTGGGGTCGCGTGTGCAGCCTTGAAACTCTTTGGAACACGTCGAGCTGAAAGAGAGCCTTGAAGAATAGCCCTGGGCTGAGAGTGTTCTACTATTAAGAGACTCTCAGGCCGCTTCACTGGAAGATCATCCTTCAGGAACCCGAGGGATTGGATTGCGGCCAATTCCTGGATACACCGAGCCTGGCGTTAAGGAATTTGGCGTGGCTTCTTTTGAAGATCCATTTTGTTTGTGTATCGCTAACCTGCAAAACTGAGGGGCTTACTTAGGAGTCCCCTGCACTGCCAGAGCATCGGTCTTTGTGACGCTCCGGCGGCACAGATTACAAAATCATATCTATGAGGCGACTCAAAGCCACCCTGCATAGCTTTGCATGGCCTCATAGATGTGGAGTAAGGCACGGCAGCACAAAGCGCTGCCTTGCCTCACTCTGAGCTCGGGAGGCGTTCCATGGGCGCTGCGGTGGATTTTCCCACGCAACACCCATTGAATTTCACGCTGCCCCTGATTTACAAGGTCATATAAACCTGGGGAGGCGCCAAATCCTTACACCTCCCGAGGTGAGGCGTAACAAGGAAATATTTCTTTATTTCTTCTTGCTATTTCATCTTTCTATGTGTGCTGCATTCTACAGCGCACATTGAAAGAGAAAACACCTAGTAGTATTGTTTTTTGCAGGAAGGTGCTCCTTCCTGCACAAAAACAATCCTGCCGTCAACACAGGCATCCTTGCACCATGGTGCAATGGTACCTACGTTGGCGCTAGGCTGCCAAAACCGCGCCGGTGCAGGGGGAAAGGACAGGAATGTGCCGTATTGCATAAATAGGGTGCATCCCTGCCGTTTGACTTTGCCATAGGGCAGCACAGCAAGGTGACTTGCTGCGCTGCCCTATGCCAGATCCCCATAAATAAGGGCCTATGTGTTCACCTGACTAGTTGGAAAAAGGTCTTTGTCATATGATTTCATATAAATGGGTTGCATAGTGTTCACCTTTAATTTCTAAGTCAATTTTTGCTTGTATCCTAAAGGTTCTTGTAAGAGCCACATGTTCGGGTGTTGAGCGGAAAACAAAGCGTGGATTCATCTTCTTGTAATCTTTGCAATGGTTACAGCACAGAAAACAAGAGCAATGAGGAAGCTGCCTGAGCTAGATGTCACTCAACCTCAACATTCCACACACATCGAAGCAAACACACCACATGCATTCCCGTTCCAGATGCACCCGACCATCTTAACACACCCCAGTTGTAGTGGACATTCCACACAAGACATGCCATACAGCACACCTGCTTCATTTTCACCCACCCACAAAGAACCTAACACACAGACCGTCAGAAGCCCTAACTCCCCAGAAACAATTAACCCCAAAATCAGCATTCCTGCATTTAACTCAATGCTAGCATTTCCATGAATAAATGCAATGCTCTTTCTCTCCACTAAAAGGCCTGCATCTGACCTCTTGTTCTCTCTATTGTTTCTCATAATCATCTGGTACCACTTTTTACACTTTCCCTAACACTTCCTTTCACTTCTTGCTTAAACAAACCTTCAGATACACCACTCATGGTCGCTTCCATCTAACTTTCTTCCATCCACTGCCAGTTTCCCACAACAAGTTGACTCCCTACTCAATTTCCAGCCCCAGCTGCACTGGAAAATACTCCACTTCAGTGGTGCTGGAACAGTTTTCAGAGGTTGGGGGGGGGGCTGCCATCAATGTTACATCACTGAAGTCACAGAGAGAGCCACCTGCTGGCTCTGGCTCTCTTAGGGGCCATGCATCCAATCCACAACAGCATATGCTTGCATCTGAAGCCACCTTCCTCTTCTACCAGTTCCAGCAGTGCAAGCTTGGGAGTGGAGCTGCCCTGGTCTACCCAGTACCTTCCTCATTTCCCGTCCAACCTGCTCCCAGTACTGCGCAGGCCTGGGACAGTCCCATGCCATGTGTAGCTTGAGCAACCCAGACCTGACCTGCTGCCCATTTTCCACATGCATTGTGCAGTAGGTCCTATGTAATAGTTTAGTTCCATGAGTCGTAGGCGTGCCGAGATCGCAAGGACACATGGCACCATCGATGCCCCTCTCCGCTCATCATCCTCAAGTGTCCCAGCATCCTCCTGCCACTTCGACCTTAAACTAGTCATCGAGTCGGGGGCATTACTACTAGGGAATGATATAGGCCCGAAACTCCATGGCGCTCCAATGGACACCATTATCAATCGGGCTCGAGTGGGTTGAATTACGGAAGAGGAACAAGGAGTCTCCGTAGAGAATCCAATATACTCTGCTGTTGCAGGAACCTACAGAACTATGAACTATGCAGCTCATAGTCCTCCTTGAGGTCCTCAAAGGACCGCGTGTGCGACACTTACCACACGTTGGCCAGCCTGGAAAGTCATATGATATCCCACTTTATAAAGTCGAACTCCCTGCTCGGGGTCCTCAGCCTGTCCCCACCCACAACGGTGACTCCTGCGTAGGAACTGTATACCACCAGATTTGGCCCAAAGTGTCACGCTATGCTCTAAGTGTCACTCTTGTCACTTCCGGCAGGAGTGTCAAAGCCCCGGTGTCATGCAAGTAATAATGCCCCACCTGCTCCCCAAACTCCTCTAGTTCCTGTTGAGTCAAGGCGGAAGCCAAAAAGCCAGTCATTGATTGCCTACAGATGGGCTGCCCAATAGTAAAGCAGCAGGTCTGTGGCGCACGTGCTCCCATCGTAGGTGTGTTGCGTACACTTATCAAAAAAAATTCTGGGGTGCCTGCCTGCCCTTGTATACGTTCTGTAGAAGGACTGGAGCCGCTTGAAGCCCTACGTGAACTTCGTGAGGATAGTTCTGAAGGATATAGAGCCAGCGTGAGAGCGCTATCATCTTGTATAGGGCAATTCTGCCAAGAATGGTAAAAGCGAGTGAGGCCCAACCCTTAAGGTCTCAGTTTGTCCTGGTCATGAGTGGAATTATATTGTGTTCCAAGTAAGAAGTTTTAAAGAGGGATACCTGCATTGCCAGGTATCAAAACCTGTTGTTACGGCATTGTAATTGCCACAGCCTGCCCCAGTCCTGCAGTGATCCCCCTAGTGGCACCACCATCGATTTATCCCAGTTGGCCACTAGACCTGAGGCCATACCGAAAAGCACCAGGACTTTCATCCCCCGCTCCCCAGCGGTTGCAGCACTGCTGAGGAAGAGTATTATGTAATCCGGGTATAGGGAAATACAGTCCTCCATCCCCTCTCTCCACCCAAACCCCCAGATCTGGGTGTCTCTATGGACCCACTCGTCCTCAATTGTCAGGGCGAAAGGGAGAGAGTGGACTCCACTGCCGGGCACTCCTCTCCATGGGAATGGAATCTGACAGTGCCCCATTCACCATCACCCACGCCCAGGCCGAGGCATGGAACAGCTGAACTAGCCTGATAAACCGGGGCCCAAAATTCATCTTATGCTGGATTCGGAATAAAAAGCCCCAGTGCGCCGAAACAAAAGCCTTCTCGAAATCTAGAAGGACCGAGGGCCCCCCAAGCTGGTGATGCCAAAGCCAAATGCTGGTCTGAGGCAAGGCCAAGTTCTGTGCCAGGCATGACCCGTTCTGATCCTCTTCCAACAAAGTCCTAATTAGCTTTTCCAATCTGTTGGTCAAGCCCTGATGAGGATCTTTTTAGGAAGACAAGGGTGCCCCAATATATGAACCTGGGGTAATATGTAGTTTAAAGGAACAATGGTTCTAGAGTGGCCTAAAAGGTCCAAGGGGAAGTAACCCTGTAAAGGGCACTGAGATAAGTAAAGGAACAGAAACTTAATTCATAAAAGAGAGCAGTAGGAAATATAACGAGGGACATATAGGTCAATGTATGACAAATATTTATTACACAATGAAGGTATTCAGGTGCTCACACAGTAAGTGACAATAAGCGTGACGTGAGAAGTGAGGGTGAACTTAAAATAATGACATCGCATTGACAACAGAAATAGAAGCTCCTTTAAAGATTTTTACAGAGTATAAGGAGTTCATGTTGTAGGGGTCGACGACGTTTCGAACTCAATTATTCGAGTTCATCTTCAGGACAAAAAGTGTGAGCAACTTGAATTGAGCTGAAGAAGGAAATAATATCCTTGGTAAAGGCGTCTGCGTAGCGCTGTGCTTCTTAAGGTGACCGGGATAGCCTGCGAAATAATGCGCGTTATGGTGGGGCCCGGTAAGGGGGAAAACAAACTTAGTTTGCTGGAAGCAAATGCTTAAACTCCTTCGCCGTTAAATGGCAATGTGCTGTGCCGGGGAATTAATTAAATTGGCCGGTCACAGTTCAGTAAATGGAGGCCTGGGAGATGAAAGGAGCGTGTCCTGCTCAAAGGAAAATCCGCGCTGAGTACCTGCAGTTTTACTAATAAAACCTAATCTGATAGCTCTGTTCTCATCCAGAAATCATATTTTTTCTTGTCAGACTCCATTATTAAAATGCCATCTTGGAAGGACAGCACATACAATTTCCCAACTGACACTTTTTCAATGTACAGCTGATAGTGACAAAGAACAAACATCCATAGGTTCTCGTCCATAACCATCAGGGTTAACATCAGAAGTTGTAACATTTTTCTTAATTTCTCTACAAACGTTTCCACCCATAGACCTTTTCGATCATGCTAAGCGGTGAGACAGAGTCTGCTACTAAATTTATTCCTACACCGCCTATGGTCAACACGCCATCTGGTTTACTTCCATCCTTACCACTCAAATTTAGAACTATTGTCTTCTCCACTGTCTTCCCAACAACTTCACATTGTTTCTTTAACAAACTTTATTCTGAGTGTTCCTTTCCTTTTTCTAATAACACCACAATGAATACACCTTTGTTTGAAAGGTGTGCATCGCATATCAGGTGCCACATATCTGGTACTCCCACGCCAACAGCAGGTCGCTTGTTCACTATTATTCTTTCCGTTCTTCTTTACTTCTAGCAGTATCCCACAACTCTTCTTTCTCACCAGTTTTCCATACAACATCCAATTTCTTGTCAAGCTTGTCACCTCATGCTGCTCTAGCATCTCTTTTTTTTCTGCCCTCCTAACTATTCCTATAGTTCCTTGACGATTCACCTCTCCTTTTATCCAAAGTCTTTCCTTGATGGCATTATTCTTAGTATGCAAAACAATCAAGTCTCTTATCCATTCATTGTTTAATGTTCCAATAACGTCCTCACTCATGCAACATAGTCATAACTAGATTCATCGCTTGCTTGCTTTCACCGGAGAAATTCATACCAGCTAATGGAAATGCACACTTTGGGAAGATAAGATGCATTGAGGTTTATAAGAGCATTTGCAACAATTATTCCTTCACCAAAACCATTGTTTGCTTTTAGGAATTTGTTTATAAATCCTTTGACCTTCTGGTACTAAAGGATATAGCAGCATTCTCAATTTCTTTTACAGAGTAAATTCCTCTCTCTCAAATGTTGCAATATATTTGAAGAACTGCTCCCTCCGTTACTTTCATTGCCTGTATGGCTCACCAGGCGTAACTAATAATGTTTATAGAGGACTCAGGCAAACGTTTGCCTCCCCATAATGAGTTCACTTGAAATTTGCAACCTCTTACAAGATAGTAAGTTCAACAGCAGTGAAATTGTTTGAAGGTAGGCAGTTATCAAAAGACATGCAGTCTGGTCACTAACATTATAATGCTGCAGAACAAAACAAAACGTTTCTTTTTTGTTTTTCATGCTCTCTGTAAATAGACTTTTAATTCAATTCAATCACTTCCTTCAATCCTATTGCCTGCATGCTTCAACAAAATGTCCACCACGTTGATTACGTACACCGTGTCGCATATACACATCTACAACAAGACGCTTGAGTTGAACGTCCTTGCTAAGCTTTGTGACAAGCAGCAAGGAGTGTGTCCACACTCAAAAACAGTCCTCGCGAACACCCGCTACACTGGTGGTACCTCACCACGCTCGCACACAGTCTACACGGTAAGCAGCTCGTTGATTGGGTAATAGCTGCAGACTAGAAAGTTTGATATGTAGGCAAAAACAAATTTGCACAAGCACTGCTACCTTCAGGGAGAGGTTGTTGCCTGATCATTCCTTGTCATATGGTTTCTTGCTCTCATCACTGGTGTCCAAAGTCAATCCACCTCCTAAAAAGAATCCTTAACATGGGTGCCCTAAAAAGCTGTTCAAAACTTTTTGCAAAGTTCATGTACTCGAAGATACGCCCTGGTGTAGTAACAATAATGCTCTTTATTAAGCAACATTACTCAACAACCTACAGTTAACTCAGCCTCCAACTTCTCTCCCTCAAACTCTACTTCATCATTTCATTGGAACTAGACATAAATACTAATCGCTAACACATTACTCATGACGGCACAAGTACCGTATACACATCATGGTAGAAATGCTACTTGGGAACAATCTCTGCGTGTACCGTATCATACCTACCAACCCTACTGATGTGGGCGGTAGGCTACTGCCTTTTAGTGGTTCCTACTGCTTAATGATTTTGCTACAGAATCCCATGGCATTTAAATGCCACCGCCTGCCTCAACACAATAGAGTGAGAATGGCTGTGGGTGTGCTGATCTCAGCTCTTCTCAGTTATGTAAAGAAACTGGCTGGCCAAGCCCGAGGCTCAGCTACACCCGACATCCAAAGATCCAGTTCTTAAATTATTTAATTTGTGAGTCAGTTGCCGGTCTGCTGCCTCCAGGTGAAGCTGATGTCTCTAGTATAGAGGTTTCTGGAGAACTGCTTTAATCTTCCCCTCATGAGAACCACTGAGCTCTAGTCTTTGTGCCTGTTGCCACAGGCAATAAAAAATAATAGAGCGCCACCCTGTGCTCAGCCGAGGGAAGAGTGTGTAAAACGAGGCAAAAATGTGATGAGCGGGACGCTTCCTTCTACCCTATAATACCATTAAGAGTGTGTGACCCAAAAGTAACTATTTACAAACTGCATTTTGTAGTACATAAAGAACTACTACAGTACTGCTAATCACCTACTACTAAATGCTATTCGCTAACCTACTGGCAGCCATCTTCCCCCATATCTGTTCTATGTAGAGATCGTCAAAACTTATGCATGCCTGTTTTAGTAGTAAACATGGAATGGACCACAGTGGGCGACTCAAAAATGGGGAATACATATTACAAAATGTGAAGGCGAGATGGAAATTTAAGGAAAAGTTTAGGTAGGGACAGGCTACTATTAATGCCAAACCACAAATAAGTAATTAATTACATTGCTATTCACAAATTACACTTCGAAAGTTTCTACAGCCCTATGTGTCAAAGCAATAGTACATGCACTCGAGCTCAGCTTTGGAGAAACTCAAATATCGCACAGGGCCATTGATAGGTACTTCAACACACTCTAATGGAGAGAGGGCTTTAAAATAACGCCCTATTGGAACAAATTTTAAATATATAAAATAATTTTGACTTTCTTACCTAAAACAAATATTATTTATGTGTGTGTGTGTATATATATATATATATATATATAATTTAATGTTATATACAATTTTATATATACATATTTTTAATGCTAGGAAAAAATGTATAATAAACTTATTTTGAATAAAAAATTACCTTAAACTTTTAAGCTTTTGCTGCGCTGCATTGCTTGAAAGGGAGATACCAGGATGCAGCATGGCTCAAATGTATGAAACTCTGGTTGCAACATTTTAGTGGCAAATTTTAATCAGTATTTTTGCAACCACTGTGGAATTTTGCAAACCGATCTATGTACTAATAAGTCGGTTCACAAAGTACAGAATCGTAGTAGGTCACAATCGACCTACCTTATTAATATTCATGAGGTAGATTGCAAACTGTGACTCGATTCAATTTTTGGTCAGCACAGGGATGGTGGCCTGCGGAGCAAAGCAGACCCTTCATGTCTGAGATCTCTTTAAATAAAATGTTTTTTAGTGCGCCCCATTTTCCTTAAAGGAAACAGGATGCATTTTTAAAAAACTTTTAAGATTTTTAAAAGTTTGTTTGAGAATAAACAAGTCTCCTGGATTAATGTCTCTTCCCTAACAAACGATTTTTTAAGCTCCCAAATGTAAGGGGTCCTAATGGGACACCTTCCCTTTTGCAAATGACTTACCACCACCTAGTTTTGCACTAGAAAGTATATTGCAATTCAATACTTTGCACCGATTTGCAGCACTTTTGTGCAAATCCAGGGCAAAGGGCAATAAAACTGGGACCAAGAATATAAACTCTTTGGAGAAAGGTGATGGATGGTGTGACCATTTGTAAGGATTAAAACACCCACTGGTGTGTGTTAAAAGGACATTGTGGGAGCCAAACCCCAATAATATACTGAACCCCAATAAAGTATACATCCCAATTGTTACCTTAGACAGTTCAGCTCTGCTGTTCCTGTTGATCTAGCGGCAAGAGACGCCACCATACTAACATTAAACCTGAATCGCAGAGGAGAAATTAAATAGAAACTGGGACCACTCAATAACTGAGTTCTAGATGAAAAATAAGTTTTCAACGTTTATTACAGAATACTTAATAATATAAGTGATACAGGAAATTGCATAGATTGCCAGGATGGCTCAGATACAGAACACAAAATCAGAAATCAGACCAATATAAGCAGTTAAATCTCTCTAAATTCTGAGTGTCACACTCGTAAAAAGCACAGACAGCATTCTGAAGGGGAGAAAAAAATCTTGAATAAACGGACAGGGCCTCGGGAGGAAAATGGGAAGTCACCCCTGAACCTTTAAAATGAGGGGTTTCCTATTTTGCGCATAAACACTGAGCAAAACTGCAAATTCAGCATGACATGATCATTTCTAGGTGGAATTAACAAATCAAAAGCAACTTCGCTATAATTAAAACTCTTAGCACGAACCCATTTCTTCAAGTAAAAGGAAATCTTCAGTTTGCCTCGGCAGCAACTGCACTGCGGAGACATACAATATAATATGAAACATTTCTCAAACAAAAGCTGATAGTATTATCTGCTTCTGCAGGCCTACATCGCAACTTCCGGCGGAAGTCCTGAAAATTATACTTAGAGTGCACAGTGAAAAGTTTCATTCAGAATACGCGCTTTCTAAGGAGAATCCGCATTTACGTCATAGCACTCTGTGCTCCGCGGAAACTGAAGACTCGCCGCGGGTCTCTGATTGGGAGGGGGGATGAGCACGCGAAACTTCATCAATTCGATTAAAATGGAGTCTACCATGAAAATGTGGCATATGTATACTGTATTATTAATCACACTTCTAACCAATATAATTAAATTGTTTCAAGTGCATTTTCATTAGTTCATCAGTTACGATTATATGCATCATTTGAATCACTATTTCGCACAAATAGTTTATCACATAAAATTTGCATATTAAAAAAAGAGTCAACAACATTACAAATGAAGGTGGCGTCCTGTGAACAAATATGGGAATAAGGCTTTTTTACACTGCGGCTCTGACAGCAGGCATCAGGATGTCAGAAATGAGCTGTAATCACTTATTGCAGTAGAGTAGTTATGCCATTTTCATATTACACTAACAAGTGATGTCATGATTAGATTGAGTAAGAAAATGAGGGCTAAGTTTTTTAAATGTATTAGATTCATGAGGACATTGTCCTGTGGCAGGTTGCTGCAGATGTGCTGCAGATGTGTATTGTAAGCAGAGCATTACATTGCGAACCTCCAGTGTGTAATAGAGATATTACTCAGAGCCCTGTGTCCTGCAGCTGTGTCAGAGGGGTGGAGCACAGCAGAAAAAGTGAAGACCTAGGGTATACAAAAACAAACACACTACAAGATGGCGCATAGGCACAGTTCAGAGATGCTATACATGCCTTTAACCACACTACATGGAAAACGCGTGTTGGGTGCTTCGAAGCTGCAGGGCAGCTTTGGGCGCTGCACCTGTCCCACTAAAAGGTTTTTATAGATGACTAAAAACTGAAGCTGATCCGGGCGCATCCGGGTCCTGCATCGACGTCAGTCACCGGGGCAATCGGGCGGAAGTTGTCTGACCACAGAGCCCTTCACGTCTCTCCACACACCTGACTGGGCCATGCAGGCCTGTCTGCCAGCGGAGTCTAATGACGTGTGACGGGATGAAAGGCTGAGCTCGCCAGAGAGGGTGTCTGCCCACAGAGGATGGACATTAGGGAAAAAAGAGAAAGCCAGGGTGCCCCGCACCTGCGAGGGGCCCCCACCCACACAGGGTGCCTGAGTGATGGGCTCCGAACTCCAGGGAAACTTCTGTACAAAATGCCGAGAAGGGGCCCCGACCTCTGACCCTCCCTTGATGTCTTTTATTCTAAGAACGGGAGAGGGTGAAAGGACGTGAACAGGTGCACATGGGATGTTGTGACCCAGAGTAGTGAGGGGGGTCGTGGCGTTCTCTCTGGTTGGGACGAGATGACGCCCCACTTCGTAATGTTGTTGTTCTCTCTGTGAGACACCCACAGTTGCATTTTCCGTTTCAGAGAACCCCCTAAGCCTGTGCGTCGAAATGTACGGATCACATATATGCACTGTTGCAAGTTAGGACAAGTACTGGCCCTTGAGGTAACATTTACACTGAGAGATCGGTGTGGAAAGTGTTTTTGCTGTGATCAGTTGGTGCAAATTTATGCACATGGGCCCCAGTTTAATTGCAAAATTGTACCACGAGTGACGCAATCTTTTAAAGTGGCCTTTAGAGCGGGCACAGAATTGCAATTAACAAACACACGTCAC
This sequence comes from Calotriton arnoldi, assembly GCA_963921515.1. Classification (NCBI taxonomy): domain Eukaryota; kingdom Metazoa; phylum Chordata; class Amphibia; order Caudata; family Salamandridae; genus Calotriton; species Calotriton arnoldi. The sequence goes on along the minus strand of CAWUFW010000236.1, from coordinate 3,618,538 downwards.
CGCCGCCACTCGTTTCAGTTTCGTTTTTAGCATAATGTCGGCCACTCACTGTGATGCAATGAAGAGTTTTTGAACTATCGTCACACAACTACGATTCAGTGACGACTTGAGGCCGGTATTTTCCAGTCTCTTTCCTTCTTCTAACAACACAAAAGAAAACAACTGCAAAACTTTCACTATCTGGAGAACCTGAGAGAAGCCCTCTTATCACATACATACCACCTGCCCACCGATGACATCACGGCGGGCCTACAACACTGCAGCTACAATATGTGCTGTCCAGCACTGCTTGAAATGGAAATATGGAAGTGCTGGTACAACTTAGAGTACATGTTTGCTCCTGAAAAATGCGGGTACTCTTCCCATTAAATGTACTGCAGCAGTGCTGAGAAGTGCAGGTACTCACCCATTAAATGTATTGCAGCAGTGCTGAGAAGTACCGGTACTCTCCCATTAAATGTATTGCAGCAGTGCTGAGAAGGGCCAGTACTCTCCCATTAAATGTATTGCAGCAGTGCTGAGAAGTGCCGGTACTCTCCCATTAAATGTATTGCAGCTGTGCTGAGACGTTCCGGCACTCTCCCATTAAATGTATTGCAGCAGTGCTGAGAAGTGCCAGTACTCTACCATTAAATGTATTGCAGCAGTGCTGAGAAGTGCCAGTACTCTCCCATTAAATGTATTGCAGCTGTGCTGCGACGTTCCGGCACTCTCCCATTAAATGTATTGCAGCAGTGCTGAGAAGTGCCAGTACTCTCCCATTAAATGTATTGCAGCAGTGCTGAGAAGGGCCAGTACTCTCCCATTAAATGTATTGCAGCAGTGCTGAGAAGTGCCGGTACTCTCCCATTAAATGTATTGCAGCAGTGCTGAGAAGGGCCAGTACTCTCCCATTAAATGTATTGCAGCAGTGCTGAGAAGTGCCGGTACTCTCCCATTAAATGTATTGCAGCTGTGCTGAGACGTTCCGGCACTCTCCCATTAAATGTATTGCAGCAGTGCTGAGAAGTGCCAGTACTCTCCCATTAAATGTATTGCAGCAGTGCTGAGAAGTGCTGGTACTCTCCCATTAAGTGTATTGCAGCAGTGCTGAGATGCGCAGGTACTCTCCCATTAAATGCATTGCAGCAGTGCTGAGAAGTGCAGGTACTCTCCCATTGAATGTATTGCAGCAGTGCTGAGAAGTTCCGGTACTCTCCCATTAAGTGTATTGCAGCAGTGCTGAGAGGCGCGGGTACTCTCCCATTAAATGCATTGCAGCAGTGCTGAGAAGTGCAGGTACTCTCCCATTAAATGTATTGCAGCAGTGCTGAGAAGTGCCGGTACTCTCCCATTAAATGTATTGCAGCAGTGCTGAGAAGTGCCAGTACTCTCCCATTAAATGTATTGCAGCAGTGCTGAGAAGTGCCGGTACTCTCCCATTAAATGTATTGCAGCAGTGCTGAGAAGTGCCAGTACTCTCCCATTAAATGTATTGCAGCAGTGCTGGGAAGTGCCGGTACTCTCCCATTAAGTGTATTGCAGCAGTGCTGAGATGCGCAGGTACTCTCCCATTAAATGCATTGCAGCAGTGCTGAGAAGTGCAGGTACTCTCCCATTAAATGCATTGCAGCAGTGCTGAGAAGTGCAGGTACTCTCCCATTGAATGTATTGCAGCAGTGCTGAGAAGTTCCGGTACTCTCCCATTAAGTGTATTGCAGCAGTGCTGAGAGGCGCGGGTACTCTCCCATTAAATGCATTGCAGCAGTGCTGAGAAGTGCAGGTACTCTCCCATTGAATCTATTGCAGCAGTGCTGAGAAGTGCCGGTACTCTCCTATTAAATGCATTGCAGCAGTGCTGAGAAGTACCGGTACTCTCCCATTAAATGTATTGCAGCAGTGCTGAGAAGTGCTGGTACTCTCCCATTAAATGTATTGCAGCAGTGCTGAGAAGTGCCAGTACTCTCCCATTAAATGTATTGCAGCAGTGCTGAGAAGTGCCGGTACTCTCCCATTGAATGTATTGCAGCAGTGCTGAGAAGTGCCGGTACTCTCCCATTAAATGCATTGCAGCAGTGCTGAGAAGTGCCGGCACTCTCCCATAAAATGTATTGCAGCAGTGCTGAGAAGTGCCGGTACTCTCCCATTAAATGCATTGCAGCAGTGCTGAGAAGTGCCGGTACTCTCCCATTAAATGTATTGCAGCAGTGCTGAGAAGTGCAGGTACTTTCCCATTGAATGCATTGCAGCAGTGCTGAGAAGTGCAGTACTCTTCCATTGAATGCATTGCAGCAGTGCTGAGAAGTGCAGTACTCTCCCATTAAATGTATTGCAGCAGTGCTCAGAAGTGCATGTACTCTCCCATTGAATGTATTGCAGCAGTGCTGAGAAGTGCAGGTACTCTCCCATTGAATGTACTGCAGCAGTGCTGAGAAGTGCACTCTTCCATGAAATGCATTGCAGCAGTGCTGAGAAGTGCCGGTACTTTCCCATTGAATGCATTGCAGCAGTGCTGAGAAGTGCAGTACTCTTCCATTAAATGTATTGCAGCAGTGCTGAGAAGCGCAGGTACTCTCCCATTGAATGCATTGCAGCAGTGCTGAGAACTGCAGGCACTCTTCCATTGAATGTACTGCAGCAGTGCTGAGAAGTGCAGGCACTCTTCCATTGAATGCATTGCAGCAGTGCTGAGAACTGCAGGCACTCTTCCATTGAATGTACTGCAGCAGTGCTGAGAAGTGCAGGCACTCTTCCATTGAATGTACTGCAGCAGTGCTGAGAAGTGCAGGCACTCTTCCATTGAATGTACTGCAGCAGTGCTGAGAAGTGCAGGCACTCTTCCTTTGAATGTACTGCAGCAGTGCTGAGAAGTGCAGGCACTCTTCCATTGAATGTATTGCAGCAGTACAGAGAAGTGCCGGTACTCTCCCATTAAATGTATTGCAGCTGTGCTGAGACGTTCCGGCACTCTCCCATTAAATGTATTGCAGCAGTGCTGAGAAGTGCCAGTACTCTCCCATTAAATGTATTGCAGCAGTGCTGAGAAGGGCCAGTACTTTCCCATTAAATGTTTTGCAGCAGTGCTGAGAAGTGCCGGTACTCTCCCATTAAATGTATTGCATCAGTGCTGAGAAGGGCCAGTACTCTCCCATTAAATGTATTGCAGCAGTGCTGAGAAGTGCCGGTACTCTCCCATTAAATGTATTGCAGCTGTGCTGAGACGTTCCGGCACTCTCCCATTAAATGTATTGCAGCAGTGCTGAGAAGTGCCAGTACTCTCCCATTAAATGTATTGCAGCAGTGCTGAGAAGTGCTGGTACTCTCCCATTAAGTGTATTGCAGCAGTGCTGAAATGCGCAGGTACTCTCCCATTAAATGCATTGCAGCAGTGCTGAGAAGTGCAGGTACTCTCCCATTGAATGTATTGCAGCAGTGCTGAGAAGTTCCGGTACTCTCCCATTAAGTGTATTGCAGCAGTGCTGAGAGGCGCGGGTACTCTCCCATTAAATGTATTGCAGCAGTGCTGAGAAGTGCAGGTACTCTCCCATTAAATGTAATGCAGCACTGCTGAGAAGTGCCGGTACTCTCCCATTAAATGTATTGCAGCAGTGCTGAGAAGTGCCAGTACTCTCCCATTAAATGTATTGCAGCAGTGCTGAGAAGTGTCGGTACTCTCCCATTAAATGTATTGCAGCAGTGCTGAGAAGTGCCAGTACTCTCCCATTAAATGTATTGCAGCAGTGCTGAGAAGTGCCGGTACTCTCCCATTAAGTGTATTGCAGCAGTGCTGAGATGCGCAGGTACTCTCCCATTAAATGCATTGCAGCAGTGCTGAGAAGTGCAGGTACTCTCCCATTAAATGCATTGCAGCAGTGCTGAGAAGTGCAGGTACTCTCCCATTGAATGTATTGCAGCAGTGCTGAGAAGTTCCGGTACTCTCCCATTAAGTGTATTGCAGCAGTGCTGAGAAGTACCAGTACTCTCCCATTAAATGTATTGCAGCAGTGCTGAGAAGTGCCGGTACTCTCCCATTGAATGTATTGCAGCAGTGCTGAGAAGTGCCGGTACTCTCCCATTAAATGCATTGCAGCAGTGCTGAGAAGTGCCGGTACTCTCCCATAACATGTATTGCAGCAGTGCTGAGAAGTGCCGGTACTCTCCCATTAAATGCATTGCAGCAGTGCTGAGAAGTGCTGGTACTCTCCCATTAAATGTATTGCAGCAGTGCTGAGAAGTGCAGGTACTCTCCCATTGAATGCATTGCAGCAGTGCTGAGAAGTGCAGTACTCTTCCATTGAATGCATTGCAGCAGTGCTGAGAAGTGCAGTACTCTCCCATTAAATGTATTGCAGCAGTGCTCAGAAGTGCATGTACTCTCCCATTGAATGTATTGCAGCAGTGCTGAGAAGTGCAGGTACTCTCCCATTGAATGTACTGCAGCAGTGCTGAGAAGTGCACTCTTCCATGAAATGCATTGCAGCAGTGCTGAGAAGTGCCGGTACTCTCCCATTGAATGCATTGCAGCAGTGCTGAGAAGTGCAGTACTCTTCCATTAAATGTATTGCAGCAGTGCTGAGAAGCGCAGGTACTCTCCCATTGAATGCATTGCAGCAGTGCTGAGAACTGCAGGCACTCTTCCATTGAATGTACTGCAGCAGTGCTGAGAAGTGCAGGCACTCTTCCATTGAATGCATTGCAGCAGTGCTGAGAACTGCAGGCACTCTTCCATTGAATGTACTGCAGCAGTGCTGAGAAGTGCAGGCACTCTTCCATTGAATGTACTGCAGCAGTGCTGAGAATTGCAGGCACTCTTCCATTGAATGTACTGCAGCAGTGCTGAGAAGTGCAGGCACTCTTCCTTTGAATGTACTGCAGCAGTGCTGAGAAGTGCAGGCACTCTTCCATTGAATGTATTGCAGCAGTACAGAGAAGTGCCAGTACTCTCCCATTAAATGTATTGCAGCAGTGCTGAGAAGTGCCAGTACTCTCCCATTAAATGTATTGCAGCAGTGCTGAGAAGTCCAGGCACTCTTCCATTGAATGTACTGCAGCAGTGCTGAGAAGCGCAGGCACTCTTCCATTGAATGTACTGCAGCAGTGCTGAGAAGTGCAGGCACTCTTCCATTGAATGTACTGCAGCAGTGCTGAGAAGTGCAGGCACTCTTCCATTGAATGTATTGCAGCAGTACAGAGAAGTGCCAGTACTGTCCCATAGAATTTATTGCAGCAGTGCTGAGAAGTGCCAGTACTGTTCCATAGAATGTATTGCAGCAGTGCTGAGAAGTGCAGGACTCTTCCATTGAATGTATTGCAGCAGTGCTGAGAAGTGCAGTACTCTCCCATTGAATGCATTGCAGCAGTGCTGAGAAGTGCAGTACTCTCCCATTAAATGTATTGCAGCAGTGCTGAGAAGTGCAGTACTCTCCCATTAAATGTATTGCAGCAGTGCTGAGAAGTGCAGGCACTCTCCCACTGAATCTGTTGCAGCACTGCTGAGAAGTGCAGGCAGTCTGCATTTCATTTCACAGATGTGCAGAGACTCAGAAGAACCCAAACTACTCTTTCGACCTATCTCAACGCTCAAGAATTCTTTACTGTGATGCTAAGGAGCCCGCTGTGAGTATAGTTGATACACCGTGCCACAGGGCCGGTGGCGGCTCCTCCTCCACTAGCCCAATGGCTTCCCACCAACCATATTTAAATATCCCCAGCGGATTGTTGGTGATTTTCACCGAAAATGGTTCCACCTTGTCATGGTGGCCACAAGCACAGAGATGGTGGGTCGTGGCTCAAAGAACACAAGCCAGGGCTCCAAGACCATTCCTGCCACTACGTCCATCCCCCGAGCCTCCACCAGCCCCGCTCTCCGTTGACCATCTGGCAGGACCCCGCAGGAAAGCGGGCGGACCTCACGGTGGGCAGGATGAAGCAAAGGTCTTATTGTCATAACCAGGGTAAAGGGAGCCTCATCCCTTACAAGGCTTCTCCAAACTGAGTAAAGACAAGTTATTCTGATGGCGAATAGGATTCTTATCGGTTTTAAATTCTATTTTTAGTAAAGCAAATGTAACCGATTATCTGAAAAAGACACAGAATCATTAAGCAGACAAGGACATGCAAACTAAGAAGGAAGTTGGTTAATGTATTTAAATATTCAAACTAATTTTTGACAGCAAAAAAGGGACCATCCATATGACTCACTGACCGAGTTGACTGTTTTTAATAATAGCAGAGTCCAGCCCTTACTGGGTTTATTGAACTAGGAAAAGTCTCTAAAATTCATTCATTAGAAAATAGATGACATGATGGCATCTGCATAATTAGGGAATTGTATATCTATGTTTATATCAGAGATTATCGTAACGAGGGTGGAACAAATGTAGAACTGTGAGGCACTCATGAAACGCTATTAATGGTGAAGATGAAGGCTTCTTCGCTCTCGAGTTGAGACAAAACATTGTCAAAATGTTAAAAACGTGCTGAAAAGGCAGAGCGAAGGTAGCGTGATGCAGTGCAAGCCAAGGCTACATTTCCTGGAGTCCTTGTCTTATGAAGCTTGTTCATTCAGTTCAAGCCCGGAGGTTTGGCGAATATTGGTTCTTGTTTGGGAGTAATAAGAACAGATTATGGGTGAAAAGATTAAAAATGTTCTTGTACCATTTGTTAAAATGGGTGTTGCCAAGTGCATACCTTTATTTTCCAGGCCGAACTGGTCTGTGGTCTCAGGTTACTGCGCCCTGAGGAACCTCTCAGACGCTGACTCTGAATTTTTGCATCTTTCCTGGACATGTCCTTGAATTCGTCCTACTGCCACGAGGTATTCAATATAATATCAGAAATCACACACCCTTCCCTCTTGGGCTCTGGCGAGGATGTGCCGCCCTGGGCTAGATCGGGTACACTCACTGTATGGCCCGGGGGTCATTTGTGACCCGCCCGACCTTTACATGTGACCTTTACATGTGACCTTTACATGCGGCCCCTCCTGGTGAACAGCAGCTCTGAGATGCTGTTTACTTGACTGAGCATTAACCTTCAGACAGATGTTAAACAAACTGGCAAGAAGTTACTTACAAGAAATGCCACTGCAATGGCGCTGTGACACTTGTTTAAAGTGGGGGTTGGTGGTCCTGACATTACCTCACAACACAGTGAAGGATTGTGAAAACTCCAGGTGTTGCTTAAATAGTAAGACTGTGAAATGGGTCACACTCTCTCATCCGCAGAGTGGGGGCAGCGGGGGGCGCGCCCATTGGTGCATGTTGAACTTCATTTTCACAAATATTTTTCTAAGTGCGCTGTATGGGAGCATTGCTATTTCTAGGCAGCGCATGCGCCTTCAAGAGGTTCCCAGTGCAACCAATCACCAGAAGCAACCACTGAGCAGCCTTGGTGTTGACTGAAGACGAGCAAGCACATAATCACTGACAATTGATGCAATGGCCTCTTATCTTTCTCTCTATATCTTTCAAACTTCCAGTCTCTCTCTTTCTCAGTCATGTCAGTGAAGCCTTCAGTTTCTGGGTGCTTGTAAAAATGCATAATGGACGGGGGATATTTTTATAGCCACTGTGGTTATGGAAAAAGATTTGCATAATCCTTTCTGTAAGTGTGTAATAGTTGTCAATGTTATCAGGAGCCTCTGCAAACCCCCAAAAGTCAGAAAAATGGCAGGATTGATACCTCAAGAAATTATTAATTCCTTTGCCAACAGTGCCATGAAAGCAGGACTCCGCTGGGGAAACAGTCTTTACAACGAGGTCTTTACCACGTTGTGACTTTACCACACATTTTTAAGCATGCATGTTTTTACAACGCACTTAAGGTAAGTTGGGGGGGGTCTTCCCCCACAATACATTGTTTTCATATTTATAAATAATGCGTGGTAATGGCATATGTTGTAAAAGCATAAGCGTTGTAGAAAAAATGCAGGGTAAAAAATGCATGATTAAGGCATGAGAAGTATTTCCCAGCGTTGTTCCGTTGTACAACCCTCCAATGTAGCTTCAGCAATTCCTACACTTCCATTTTTAACATTCTGCAGCCATTTTGTGCAATTTCAGATTTTTTCAATTCGTGAACAAGGAGCCACAGCAGAAGGGATGTAGCACGGAGAGTCTAAAATCCAAAATTTTTAGTTATTTGCCAAAATAGCAGAAGAAGGGTGTGCGTGCGATACAAATACTGCCACCAGAAGTAGTGCTCCGCCGTGTACAGATAATGTCCCCTTGATCTACTCCGCCAACATTGTGCCACAGCAGCGTGCGTCTTGAAGCAGTGGTTCCCACACTGTGGTCTGCGGACCCCCAGGGGTCCCTGACACATTTCCAGGGGGTCCGCGGGCAGCAATTTAAAAAACACTGCAAAGTTCCTTGTATAATCAGCAGTTTTTGGGCTACAATCAAAGTGTCAAGATAACTACGGTGATGGATGTACCTGCTGGACAGAGATCAGAGTTTTGTCCAGTGGCAGCTTTGACTCATCTAAGGTAATCCAGAGGGTTAATACACCTGCTGCAAAGCAGGTGTACCCTGCATTTCAAAAATCAACATTTTCTGTACATAGCTCAGTGGGTTACTGCTTTTGTCACAGAGATTCTTTTGTTACTATGCAGTTCATAAGTTACAATTGCAATCTAGCGCAGTGAGCTGTGAACTGCCATCAAAGAACTGCATGCAAACTGCATGGTACAAGTTAGTAAGTTATGTTTTTTCCCACCCTTTCATTATCCTGATGCTGCTAAAAAAGGTTTGTTTGGGTAGAAATAAATTCTTATTATTAAAGACAACACTAACCACTGTGTAAAGTTCTGAATCCTGAGTTTGTGCTTCCCCAGACCAGCACTCTTAAAAATGCCTACCAGTATGGATGACGATTGAATCCTACACTGTGTAGTCCCCTGTGCCTTATGTAACAGTTTCTATTCACTGATTTACACACGTACGATTCATGGTCTCTGTATGTGTGTGATGGAAAGTGCTCTGACACCTTACACTGGTATGAGAGGAAAAACAAGGAGAAAGAAAGATACTTCTCTTCATTACCCCTCACCTGGTGAGGCGCAGCATTTTCATACATTCCCAGGTCTACCACTAATGGCAAGTCTGGGAATGCGCCAGAATCTATGGGTGGATGCGCGGGAACACCCATGCTGCACCCTTGGACCGCCTCCCTGGGGCAGAGTAACACAAGGCAGTGATTTACAATGCATTGCATTACTGTAGATTTATCCAGCCACGCAGGGCCACGAAAATCTGAATTAGTAGTTGTGTCGTCGTTGTGCCCCCTTGCGTGGCGCAAGGGCATCGCAGCTCAATGATGAATTTGTTCCCTGGCTCTTCTCTCTTTAATCAGATGTACACTGCATCCCTCTCATCTTCAAGCCGGTGAATGTTCTCATTAACTCCGGGATGCCTTTTAGGTAACAGTGCACTTTATACATTTCTTTTACATTACGTTACATTACCAGTGACACATATGCGCCACCCCCTACCCCAGTCCTCCCGCCCTGATGATGTATGGATCCCTGCATAGATACTTAGCGAGGGAAGTGAAGACATCTGGGCTGTGCAGGGAAAGTGACTTTTACCTTCACAGCAAGGCTGTAGCCACAGGGGTGGGGGGGGGCATTTGTAGGCCGGGCTGGACCAGCCCATAATAATCTTTGCGTCCCCCCCCCACATTTGACCGAGGCAGCTGGCAGAGCATAGAGGTGTGGGAATTCAGAACGGAATGAGAAACAAAAAGTCCCTTCAAATTTTGTTTTTATCTTGTTACATTTCCTGGAGTTCCAAGTCAGGCTAAACGTCAGGCTGTCTTCTGACAAATTGCTGCTTATTATTTCAACATGACAATGTTGTTTACTCTTCTTACTTTGACAGCAAAGTGAGAGGATTTTGTAAAGTGAACTATGTGACAATCTCTCTATGGTACACACAGACCCACTGGAATTAGGAGGCCTAAATTATGCCTTAATGTTGACTAAATGACGTGGCAAAAAACACAAATTATGCAGCTTAATGGACACATTTTGTGAGATGATTACTTCATTATATTGTGAATGTTACACGTTAGCACTGTCTGGGCAAAAGGTTCACTTCATTAGTATCAGTTCCACATCAAAATGCAGCTGTAACTGAAAGGTTTGCGAATGACCTTCCATTTCACAGCAGCATGTGTTGCAGCATTTTTAGTAACTTTTGATCTGTTTGAGCTACAAGCAAAATGTGTTTTTCGTTCAAATCTGCAGACTATGCAGAAGAAGATGGATTATGTGGCAAATGCAGCAAATTCATAATTATGCAGAAAATGTTGGGGCCTCAGACTCACATAATGCCAGTGGCCTTGCATACAGGAGATGAAAAAATACTGAAGGATGTCAATTTGTTTCACACAAAAATAATTACCTGTAAATGAACTGTACAAATATTTCAAAACATACTAGCAGTTATGGAAGCACATTTTGTTTTATAAGTCTTAAGTGTGATGGAAACAAATATTTTCATAAGATCAAAACAAATCTTGGTGATGCACAAATGCTAAATATTGTATTGCAGATTTGTATAGTGCTTACTAACCCTATGTGTGGCATCAAAGCAGTGACCTACATGGGCTGCAAGCTATGCCATATAGGGCGGTGGGCAGTTGAACGGTGTTGTCTTTTTGTGTCATCCTATGTGGGAGTGTTTACATGTCGTGCATGATGGCCACCGAGGTGCAGCTATCGTGTCATGAGACGAATAGCAGTGTGGTGATTGGCGCCATTTCACCAAAATGTCAGAAGCAGCAGAGTTGACGCCATCCAAACGTTCAGCCGCTGCGATCACAAGAAGTGACATCACATTATTTTAGACCTTGAAAATGGCATTAAGGTAGCAACACTGCTGACCTAAAAAAATTGTCCAATGAGAAAGTTTGTGGCAAATTTAGCATATTTGACACAAGGTAACGCGTGCTGTCTAGTGCCAACGCAGGCACCCCTGAGCCATGGTGCAAGGCAGGATTGTTATTGTGTAGGAAGGGCACCTAATGCAAAAAAAACATCCTTAGAGCCATATCCCTCTTTCCATGTGTGCTGCAGAATTCAGCACACATAGAATGAGGAAGTAGCGAGGGGAAATAAAGATATTTCTCCTCGTTACACCTCACTAGGGAAGGTGTAGCATATTGAAGCATTAACAGGTTTACTAGTTTTAGTAAGTCTGGGAATGCGCCAATATCCATGGGTGGATGCATGGGAACACCCATGCTCCACCCAAGATCTAAGCATTGATTTTTGCAAATTGATTAACAATGGCTCGCCCTTGTTATTTGTCCTTATAGCTCTTGGTGAGAAGTCCTGACACTTTCCCTGTCAAAGAATATCAGCCATGTCTATATTTGCTGGTATAGTCGCTGGAAAGTACAACCCACTTGCTGAGAAGTCCAAGTTCTATTAAGGAGGTGATTTACCTATCTTGTGTACATTGAAATATGGCAGTCTCTTAACTGTTTCATGACATGAAGTTTGACTGGTATCTGCGCCTGAAGTAATGCCGAACAATCCCTCTGCAAGTAAATATTTTCCATTTCGAGTACACGTGGCACACTTCCACTCTTTCAGCATTCACCACCCAGAAAGTGCATGCTCGTCCAAGCAATGCTAGGGATATTAAGAGTGCCACCTTCAGGGTCCTGTGCAAGGAGTCTACTGCAGGTGAAGGAGTAGTGAATGTCCATAAGTCTGGAAGTGGAGGACTCTGTAGCATCCAAATGGGAGGTATTACGCAAGCAGCATCAGAGAGAGAGATGTTAGGACACTAGCTGAAAGCCCTGAAACCACCAATCAGAGCCTCAAAAGCAGTGCTGATGTCCGCCCATCGATGGTTCGTGTAACTGGAGATGGAACTAGTGTCCTCAGCCAGGCCACAGGCCTCAAATGAACATATCCCTGCTCACACAATCACCTATATTTTACCAGGCCTACCTGTCTTGCGGGTCAATGTCTAATGAAGGTCTCCTTTATACAACAGCTTTCCCACAACCGGTCTGTAACTATGAGGGGTGTATGCCAATGTCAGAGCCTGCTTCACGTCCATGCAGTCTTGACTGGTGTTTTTAATTAAATATATTTGAATTATCCATCTTTTGTCACAACCTTATAGTGAAATTCATTGTGGTACCTGCTCAACTTCCTCTGTAAAATGACATTTTAATTCTATTTAATTTTCACCATTGCTACATCCCTAAACTGTTTAAAACACACTGTTCGTCACTAATTTCCCAAAATGTCTTTGATGGATATGCTCCAAGCTCCCTGCAAAGTTATTTTAAATTAATGGTGATTTGAATTAAAACTTCACTATGAAGTTGGTCAAAATTAGGAAACTCCACACTTTATGAATCAGATGAAGTTTCATAAATTTACGTGAGGTAAGGTTTATCCTTTCGGGTATTCCAGGTGTGACCATTTCCTGAAGCAGAATGTCCCAGGTAGGACATCCTCTAGCAAATAAACTGTGAATGCGGAGGCTGGACTTCCACCACCTGAGGTAATAGCTGTGGGAGGAAGTGCTCTAAGCTGAGGCCAGTGTATTTTTCTTTCTTAAAAAAGAGATTGATAAGCTTTGCATTGCACAAAGCTTGAATAGTATTGAAAATACACAAAGTGGCGAGCCAACCTACTTTACACCTGCCTACTTTAAATCCCATCTAATTGATAGGATTTAAAGTTGGAATGTGAAAAGTTGGAGTGTGCTCTAATATGTACCCTAAAAACTCCACATGTTCCTTCACACAGAGTCACACAGTGTGCACCTGAATACAAACACCTGGATATCGATGGCACAGAATATCGAGGACAGAATACCGAATCCAAAATATTGAAAGGTAAGGAAGTGTCGTTTTTCTTTACCTTACTCCACATATATGTACCAATGCAATATATATATATATATATATATATATATATATATGAAACAAAGGTTGCCCTAACCGGTGAGGTGCACTCGCTGGCGGCAAACAGCTGACTGTCACAAGAGGCTATCGGCACATCAAAACCCCTCCATGTAAAGTTGCCGACGCGTTTCGGGCTTGGAACGCCCTTCATCATAGGCAGACATCACAGAGAATGGCAAACAGCTCCAAGGACATCCCCTTTATTATACATGCGATAGACATCAGGTGAGTATTCATCGCTGAGAATTATGGGTCTTGAAGTCCAATATACTCCCCAAGTGGGTCGCCGCCATTCCCTATGAGTAAAAACAAGTTCTTAAAATGAGGCAAAAAGACGCACTCCAAAGGCTCTTGTCTTAAAGCAGCTTCCGCTAGCTCCGCATTGTAGTCACTGTGATCAACTGCGGACCCCCTCAGATCTCGGGGTGGTGCTCCTCGTGACCTGGGCCGGCCACAAATATTTGAAACAAAGGTTGCCCTAACCGGTGAGGTGCACTCGCTGGCGGCAAACAGCTGACTGTCACAAGAGGCTATCGGCACATCAAAACCCCTCCATGTAAAGTTGCCGACGCGTTTCGGGCTTGGAACGCCCTTCATCATAGGCAGACATCACAGAGAATGGCAAACAGCTCCAAGGACATCCCCTTTATTATACATGCGATAGACATCAGGTGAGTATTCATCGCTGAGAATTATGGGTCTTGAAGTCCAATATACTCCCCAAGTGGGTCGCCGCCATTCCCTATGAGTAAAAACAAGTTCTTAAAATGAGGCAAAAAGACGCACTCCAAAGGCTCTTGTCTTAAAGCAGCTTCCGCTAGCTCCGCATTGTAGTCACTGTGATCAACTGCGGACCCCCTCAGATCTCGGGGTGGTGCTCCTCGTGACCTGGGCCGGCCACAAATATTTGAAACAAAGGTTGCCCTAACCGGTGAGGTGCACTCGCTGGCGGCAAACAGCTGACTGTCACAAGAGGCTATCGGCACATCAAAACCCCTCCATGTAAAGTTGCCGACGCGTTTCGGGCTTGGAACGCCCTTCATCATAGGCAGACATCACAGAGAATGGCAAACAGCTCCAAGGACATCCCCTTTATTATACATGCGATAGACATCAGGTGAGTATTCATCGCTGAGAATCATGGGTCTTGAAGTCCAATATACTCCCCAAGTGGGTCGCCGCCATTCCCTATGAGTAAAAACAAGTTCTTAAAATGAGGCAAAAAGACGCACTCCAAAGGCTCTTGTCTTAAAGCAGCTTCCGCTAGCTCCGCATTGTAGTCACTGTGATCAACTGCGAACCCCCTCAGATCTCGGGGTGGTGCTCCTCGTGACCTGGGCCGGCCACAAATATTTGAAACAAAGGTTGCCCTAACCGGTGAGGTGCACTCGCTGGCGGCAAACAGCTGACTGTCACAAGAGGCTATCGGCACATCAAAACCCCTCCATGTAAAGTTGCCGACGCGTTTCGGGCTTGGAACGCCCTTCATCATAGGCAGACATCACAGAGAATGGCAAACAGCTCCAAGGACATCCCCTTTATTATACATGCGATAGACATCAGGTGAGTATTCATCGCTGAGAATTATGGGTCTTGAAGTCCAATATACTCCCCAAGTGGGTCGCCGCCATTCCCTATGAGTAAAAACAAGTTCTTAAAATGAGGCAAAAAGACGCACTCCAAAGGCTCTTGTCTTAAAGCAGCTTCCGCTAGCTCCGCATTGTAGTCACTGTGATCAACTGCGGACCCCCTCAGATCTCGGGGTGGTGCTCCTCGTGACCTGGGCCGGCCACAAATATTTGAAACAAAGGTTGCCCTAACCGGTGAGGTGCACTCGCTGGCGGCAAACAGCTGACTGTCACAAGAGGCTATCGGCACATCAAAACCCCTCCATGTAAAGTTGCCGACGCGTTTCGGGCTTGGAACGCCCTTCATCATAGGCAGACATCACAGAGAATGGCAAACAGCTCCAATGACATCCCCTTTATTATACATGCGATAGACATCAGGTGAGTATTCATCGCTGAGAATTATGGGTCTTGAAGTCCAATATACTCCCCAAGTGGGTCGCCGCCATTCCCTATGAGTAAAAACAAGTTCTTAAAATGAGGCAAAAGACGCACTCCAAAGGCTCTTGTCTTAAAGCAGCTTCCGCTAGCTCCGCATTGTAGTCACTGTGATCAACTGCGGACCCCCTCAGATCTCGGGGTGGTGCTCCTCGTGACCTGGGCCGGCCACAAATATTTGAAACAAAGGTTGCCCTAACCGGTGAGGTGCACTCGCTGGCGGCAAACAGCTGACTGTCACAAGAGGCTATCGGCACATCAAAACCCCTCCATGTAAAGTTGCCGACGCGTTTCGGGCTTGGAACGCCCTTCATCATAGGCAGACATCACAGAGAATGGCAAACAGCTCCAAGGACATCCCCTTTATTATACATGCGATAGACATCAGGTGAGTATTCATCGCTGAGAATTATGGGTCTTGAAGTCCAATATACTCCCCAAGTGGGTCGCCGCCATTCCCTATGAGTAAAAACAAGTTCTTAAAATGAGGCAAAAAGACGCACTCCAAAGGCTCTTGTCTTAAAGCAGCTTCCGCTAGCTCCGCATTGTAGTCACTGTGATCAACTGCGGACCCCCTCAGATCTCGGGGTGGTGCTCCTCGTGACCTGGGCCGGCCACAAATATTTGAAACAAAGGTTGCCCTAACCGGTGAGGTGCACTCGCTGGCGGCAAACAGCTGACTGTCACAAGAGGCTATCGGCACATCAAAACCCCTCCATGTAAAGTTGCCGACGCGTTTCGGGCTTGGAACGCCCTTCATCATAGGCAGACATCACAGAGAATGGCAAACAGCTCCAAGGACATCCCCTTTATTATACATGCGATAGACATCAGGTGAGTATTCATCGCTGAGAATTATGGGTCTTGAAGTCCAATATACTCCCCAAGTGGGTCGCCGCCATTCCCTATGAGTAAAAACAAGTTCTTAAAATGAGGCAAAAGACGCACTCCAAAGGCTCTTGTCTTAAAGCAGCTTCCGCTAGCTCCGCATTGTAGTCACTGTGATCAACTGCGGACCCCCTCAGATCTCGGGGTGGTGCTCCTCGTGACCTGGGCCGGCCACAAATATTTGAAACAAAGGTTGCCCTAACCGGTGAGGTGCACTCGCTGGCGGCAAACAGCTGACTGTCACAAGAGGCTATCGGCACATCAAAACCCCTCCATGTAAAGTTGCCGACGCGTTTCGGGCTTGGAACGCCCTTCATCATAGGCAGACATCACAGAGAATGGCAAACAGCTCCAAGGACATCCCCTTTATTATACATGCGATAGACATCAGGTGAGTATTCGTCGCTGAGAATTATGGGTCTTGAAGTCCAATATACTCCCCAAGTGGGTCGCCGCCATTCCCTATGAGTAAAAACAAGTTCTTAAAATGAGGCAAAAGACGCACTCCAAAGGCTCTTGTCTTAAAGCAGCTTCCGCTAGCTCCGCATTGTAGTCACTGTGATCAACTGCGGACCCCCTCAGATCTCGGGGTGGTGCTCCTCGTGACCTGGGCCGGCCACAAATATTTGAAACAAAGGTTGCCCTAACCGGTGAGGTGCACTCGCTGGCGGCAAACAGCTGACTGTCACAAGAGGCTATCGGCACATCAAAACCCCTCTATGTAAAATTGCCGACGCGTTTCGGGCTTGGAACGCCCTTCATCATAGGCAGACATCACAGAGAATGGCAAACAGCTCCAAGGACATCCCCTTTATTATACATGCGATAGACATCAGGTGAGTATTCGTCGCTGAGAATTATGGGTCTTGAAGTCCAATATACTCCCCAAGTGGGTCGCCGCCATTCCCTATGAGTAAAAACAAGTTCTTAAAATGAGGCAAAAAGACGCACTCCAAAGGCTCTTGTCTTAAAGCAGCTTCCGCTAGCTCCGCATTGTAGTCACTGTGATCAACTGCGGACCCCCTCAGATCTCGGGGTGGTGCTCCTCGTGACCTGGGCTGGCCACAAATATTTGAAACAAAGGTTGCTCTAACCGGTGAGGTGCACTCGCTGGCGGCAAACAGCTGACTGTCACAAGAGGCTATCGGCACATCAAAACCCCTCCATGTAAAATTGCCGACGCGTTTCGGGCTTGGAACGCCCTTCATCATAGGCAGACATCACAGAGAATGGCAAACAGCTCCAAGGACATCCCCTTTATTATACATGCGATAGACATCAGGTGAGTATTCGTCGCTGAGAATTATGGGTCTTGAAGTCCAATATACTCCCCAAGTGGGTCGCCGCCATTCCCTATGAGTAAAAACAAGTTCTTAAAATGAGGCAAAAAGACGCACTCCAAAGGCTCTTGTCTTAAAGCAGCTTCCGCTAGCTCCGCATTGTAGTCACTGTGATCAACTGCGGACCCCCTCAGATCTCGGGGTGGTGCTCCTCGTGACCTGGGCCGGCCACAAATATTTGAAACAAAGGTTGCCCTAACCGGTGAGGTGCACTCGCTGGCGGCAAACAGCTGACTGTCACAAGAGGCTATCGGCACATCAAAACCCCTCCATGTAAAATTGCCGACGCGTTTCGGGCTTGGAACGCCCTTCATCATAGGCAGACATCACAGAGAATGGCAAACAGCTCCAAGGACATCCCCTTTATTATACATGCGATAGACATCAGGTGAGTATTCGTCGCTGAGAATTATGGGTCTTGAAGTCCAATATACTCCCCAAGTGGGTCGCCGCCATTCCCTATGAGTAAAAACAAGTTCTTAAAATGAGGCAAAAGACGCACTCCAAAGGCTCTTGTCTTAAAGCAGCTTCCGCTAGCTCCGCATTGTAGTCACTGTGATCAACTGCGGACCCCCTCAGATCTCGGGGTGGTGCTCCTCGTGACCTGGGCCGGCCACAAATATTTGAAACAAAGGTTGCCCTAACCGGTGAGGTGCACTCGCTGGCGGCAAACAGCTGACTGTCACAAGAGGCTATCGGCACATCAAAACCCCTCCATGTAAAATTGCCGACGCGTTTCGGGCTTGGAACGCCCTTCATCATAGGCAGACATCACAGAGAATGGCAAACAGCTCCAAGGACATCCCCTTTATTATACATGCGATAGACATCAGGTGAGTATTCGTCGCTGAGAATTATGGGTCTTGAAGTCCAATATACTCCCCAAGTGGGTCGCCGCCATTCCCTATGAGTAAAAACAAGTTCTTAAAATGAGGCAAAAAGACGCACTCCAAAGGCTCTTGTCTTAAAGCAGCTTCCGCTAGCTCCGCATTGTAGTCACTGTGATCAACTGCGGACCCCCTCAGATCTCGGGGTGGTGCTCCTCGTGACCTGGGCCGGCCACAAATATTTGAAACAAAGGTTGCCCTAACCGGTGAGGTGCACTCGCTGGCGGCAAACAGCTGACTGTCACAAGAGGCTATCGGCACATCAAAACCCCTCCATGTAAAATTGCCGACGCGTTTCGGGCTTGGAACGCCCTTCATCATAGGCAGACATCACAGAGAATGGCAAACAGCTCCAAGGACATCCCCTTTATTATACATGCGATAGACATCAGGTGAGTATTCGTCGCTGAGAATTATGGGTCTTGAAGTCCAATATACTCCCCAAGTGGGTCGCCGCCATTCCCTATGAGTAAAAACAAGTTCTTAAAATGAGGCAAAAAGACGCACTCCAAAGGCTCTTGTCTTGAAGCAGCTTCCGCTAGCTCCGCATTGTAGTCACTGTGATCAACTGCGGACCCCCTCAGATCTCGGGGTGGTGCTCCTCGTGACCTGGGCCGGCCACAAATATTTGAAACAAAGGTTGCCCTAACCGGTGAGGTGCACTCGCTGGCGGCAAACAGCTGACTGTCACAAGAGGCTATCGGCACATCAAAACCCCTCCATGTAAAATTGCCGACGCGTTTCGGGCTTGGAACGCCCTTCATCATAGGCAGACATCACAGAGAATGGCAAACAGCTCCAAGGACATCCCCTTTATTATACATGCGATAGACATCAGGTGAGTATTCGTCGCTGAGAATTATGGGTCTTGAAGTCCAATATACTCCCCAAGTGGGTCGCCGCCATTCCCTATGAGTAAAAACAAGTTCTTAAAATGAGGCAAAAGACGCACTCCAAAGGCTCTTGTCTTAAAGCAGCTTCCGCTAGCTCCGCATTGTAGTCACTGTGATCAACTGCGGACCCCCTCAGATCTCGGGGTGGTGCTCCTCGTGACCTGGGCCGGCCACAAATATTTGAAACAAAGGTTGCCCTAACCGGTGAGGTGCACTCGCTGGCGGCAAACAGCTGACTGTCACAAGAGGCTATCGGCACATCAAAACCCCTCCATGTAAAATTGCCGACGCGTTTCGGGCTTGGAACGCCCTTCATCATAGGCAGACATCACAGAGAATGGCAAACAGCTCCAAGGACATCCCCTTTATTATACATGCGATAGACATCAGGTGAGTATTCGTCGCTGAGAATTATGGGTCTTGAAGTCCAATATACTCCCCAAGTGGGTCGCCGCCATTCCCTATGAGTAAAAACAAGTTCTTAAAATGAGGCAAAAGACGCACTCCAAAGGCTCTTGTCTTAAAGCAGCTTCCGCTAGCTCCGCATTGTAGTCACTGTGATCAACTGCGGACCCCCTCAGATCTCGGGGTGGTGCTCCTCGTGACCTGGGCCGGCCACAAATATTTGAAACAAAGGTTGCCCTAACCGGTGAGGTGCACTCGCTGGCGGCAAACAGCTGACTGTCACAAGAGGCTATCGGCACATCAAAACCCCTCCATGTAAAATTGCCGACGCGTTTCGGGCTTGGAACGCCCTTCATCATAGGCAGACATCACAGAGAATGGCAAACAGCTCCAAGGACATCCCCTTTATTATACATGCGATAGACATCAGGTGAGTATTCATCGCTGAGAATTATGGGTCTTGAAGTCCAATATACTCCCCAAGTGGTCGCCGCCATTCCCTATGAGTAAAAACAAGTTCTTAAAATGAGGCAAAAAGACGCACTCCAAAGGCTCTTGTCTTAAAGCAGCTTCCGCTTGCTCCATAACATCAGAAATAGCAAATCAGTACAAAAAATGAGTTGGCAAGTGCTTTTGCAAACTTTCAAAGGGTATATCTAAGGATCTGGAAGGGGCAGAGGCCTTCCAGGATGACATTTTAGTATCTGAAAGATGTTATTGGCAGCATTATAAAGAGTTGGGTTATCATTCCAATCGATATATTCGTTGAGCATGAAGTGTAATAGTTGGTACACAAAATCTCTGAACAAGGGGTACCACCGAAGAATAGTTACATTACGGCAATTCTTAAGGCACCTTACCTTTATTCAAAGGAATAGTTACTGTCATTTTTGGGTCTTATGGAGTTTTACTCTTAATTCATAGGAAATTAGGACAGTAAAGAGTTATTACTGATGTTACAAAAAATTCGAATTTTGTTTGAGGTCAAGAGCAAAGAAAATGTTTTGAATTGACCAAAATAGAAATGGTACCAGCGCCATGTTTAAAGCCATTTATGCAGGGGAGGAGGAGAGTGTGATCGCAGGTGATGCAAGTGGTGATGGGTTCGGTGCCGTGTTGCTGAAAGAGAGAAAGGTGTCATACGCATCGATGGTGTTATACCCAGTGGAAAGGAATAATTCCATGATAGAACAGGTGTCGTTTGGGTGCACTTGGGCTCTGGAACATTTTAACATGTATGTGGGTGGCATGAAGTTTGTGATTTAGACTGACCACAACCAAAGTGTGAATATGCTGGGTCCTAGCGGAGGTACAAGCTTGACTGAATGGCTGGTGCTATTGGTTTCAAAGCTGCAAGCTTCCCATTGTGATGTTGAGCATGTGCTTGGTAGGATGAATGGACAGGTGAATGGTCAGTTGAGTGTTGATGATGAAAGTGATGCTGAAGGAAACGTGGAGTATAAGGTTGTATTCGCTTACAGAGATGTTATGTTAACTAGCTTTTGTAACCAGCACTATCAAGGTTGCTCTCTGGGCACGCACTGGTGAGTCACAAATACGGTGAGATATTCTATTCATTTACATAACAAATGACTGGTGAAAGAGTCAGGGTTTAAGTGGTGAGCAAGACACAAGAATAGAAGACTCGAGGCGCAGGCAGACAAGGAGAGAGTTCCAAAGTCTCGCCACTGAGACCGTGAATGTGTTGGAAGGTGTTGGTAGAGGCATCTTAGACAGTCGGTGGTTGCAGAAATTAGAAAAAGATGTTGGACTGAAGAAAACTAGGGAGTATTTGGTAAATGAGTGGCCTGGTGAGAAGAACCTTAAAGGAGATTGTGTAGCATGTAGTAAGGTCAAGGGCGAACGAATGGTGAATAAGGGAGTCATCATCAGAGGAGATAAGATAGTTCCCCCCTGTCGGGCTTTGCGGGGCATCAATGTAAAGCCATGATGACCACAGCAGGAATTCAAGCACGAAGAAAAAAGAAAAAAAGAATATCTATTGGCCTGGAATTGATGCTATGGTTGATAAATGGTTAAGAGCGTGTGAGATTTGTTGTAGGAAGGGTGAGTCATCCTACGCTTGCAGTTCTCTGGCGGGCTGCGTGGAATTGCAGGATTGGACAATGTATAATGTTAGCCCTTGATTTGACGGGTCCTTTTCAAGTCCTTCCTCATAAAGAGTTGTACATTGTTGTTTTCATTGATTACTACTCTAAGTGACCGGAGGTGCGTAAGGTAGGAATTGTCAGCCTAGAGGTTGTTGTCGGGTTCTTGAAGGATGTTTTTTGAAGAGAAGGCATCCCAGAAGAGATAGCTTCAGATATGGAGTGCGATTTGCATCACAGAAAATGCAAAAAAAATTAAGAAGTTGTGAAATTAAACATTGGCATGTGGCACTGTATCACCATGGGGCCAACAATCCGGTATAATGCGCTAATAGGGTGGTGAAGGAGTCCATCAAGCTTGCACTTAAGCCATGGATCTGCTATAGGGGTGGGTGGAACTCCTACAATTTCACTCCATGGAATTCCACAGAGTTACGTAAAAACTCTGCGAGACTCCGCAGAGTTTTGCCAATGGGTGGAAAAAAAAAGGCGCACTGCTCGTGCTGCGATTTAGCGCTGGTAGCATGTTCTGCGCTGAAAAATCAGCTTGAACAGCAACAGCCAATCGAGTTGATTTTGCTGCCGCTTTAGTAGAAATCTACTCGGGAAGCAGCCCTCTGACAGCGACCATTTCAGCGACCGCTCGCGTTGGAAAATCATGCCAGAAGGCTTCCTATCGACTGGAAATCGTACTAGGGGACGCCAAATCTCACTTGCCAGCTCGCTTGCTGGAAGCTAGTGTTGTTCCCGTTGTCATTGCATTGCTCAAACTGGAAAAAATCTGCCACATGGCGATTGGCGCGATTTGGCCACAACTCTACTTTAACAAGGTAATGCGGAGTCGCCAAATTCCTCCAATTCCGTGAACGGGATTAAAAATTCCACCAGAGACTAATCTGTTAGACGAAGTGTGTTCAGGCTACAGTAATGTCGTACAGAATCACACCAAATATTGTGACAGGTAATACTTCATTTGTGTTGCTGAGGGTACAAAAACCTGCCACCGTGTGAGTTCCTTGGTGGCTGATCAATAGACAGGAGGAAAAGTCTCATCAGCTGATGACATTAAAATGAAAGGGAGGGTCAGGGACTATCAAGATAAAATGAAAGTAGACGTCAACCAGAACAAGCATTTGCAATGCAATAGGTCTCGCATTACTGAAAGTTTGAGCTATTGACGTTGTAAATAATAATGCAAACTTTCAGTAATGCAAGACCTATTGCAAAGCAAATGCTTATTTTAAATGAGCTGTAGCCGCATCCTGACCAGGCTGCTCAAGACACTTTTGCCCCCTTCCAACCATCTACAACAAGCAATGGCAAAGCTAGCAGGTTTCGCCTTTACAAAATCTATTGGCTCTGTCAATTGTTTTACATATCACACAGCACTTGAGCTGCTGTGCAACATGGCTTATGGTAAAAAAAAAAAAAAAGCACTGTGACGCAGTCAATGGTGCGCGCATCATAGCACTTTTTTTACATTAAGCCATGTTTCACAGATACACTATACTGGAGGAAGAGCTTTAAGTGGAATGAAAAAACTTGGGGGGCTCTCAAAGGGGCCGATGTAATGAAGGGCGTGGCTTAAAAACACAAACTGAAAATCCATGCTTAGCATAGTGTATCGCCCCACTGGTATTTTGCTGCTTCGTCATTCCATCCAGATACAACAAGTAACATTACACCTACAACAAGCCAGGACTATTGGCTTTGTCAATGGCTGTTAGTTGCATACGATAAATAAGCAACAACGATGGCTTCAATGTACATAATTTTGAAAATGCAAGCATCATACTGCCCCATCAGGTTTGCATTAATCGTCATTGCCCATGCGCCAAGATAACCATATTGACAGATATTGTCCCATCAGGTTTGTCCTTTAAGCCAGACTTTAAAAGCAATGTTGTTCTTAATCAAAACCAAATCTAGGACGTTTATGTGCATTTCAATACACTGAAAAAGCGTTGCCAAAGTACACACTGGAGCTACAAACACTCCGTGCCATTAAAAGAAGGCAGGGTCTCACACTGAAAAGCTGCACCAAACTCTCAGGCTCATTTCCTCGCTCAGGAAATGGTGTGGTCCTGAGCATGTCGCCTTATCGCGGTGTTCCCCGGTTCCATTAGTTGTTTAATTTGAAAGAAATATGATACGACATGAACCTAAGGTATGTAAAGAGGAACTTACAAAGCGCCATCTGTCGCCCTCAAGGAGCTTGTGCAGCGTGATCTCGGCTTCATAACAATGCTCATTTTGTTATCGAATTGCAAAGGATTTGGGCACTGAAAGTTTCACTGATCCTGACGCTCCATGTCACATGCTCCATGGAGAGCAGAGAGCGCTGTCGACTTCTGACTGTGGCAGCCAGGTTCCGGCATGGCTCCAACCAATTTTCTTTCTGCCAAAAGATGAGTTTGTAGGAGCTTTAGCCCATGGCGATGGCAGGGCTCTGAGGCAAGGTCGGATGCCCGAAAGTACAGCGCATGCAAACACAATAAACACTATTATAAAAAACTACGGCGGGCACGCCAGCAGCTAAGTACAGCGCATACAAACACTATAATAACAAGTGGTGCGCGCGCACCACAGAGGAGCGGGGGCTAGAGAGCGCGGCAGCAAAGCGAGACGAACGCGCGCTGCTGCGCGTTCTGGCCACCGTCGGGAATGGGCGCGGCAAAGGCGGGACATGCGCCCGCCTTTGCCCAATCGCGTGCCGTTTTTCTAAAACGCACGCTACAGCCAATGAGGGCTTCTGAAAACAAAACCACACGTACGAGCGTGTGGGTCGTTTTCAGAAGCCCTTTCTAGAGGTCTCGCTGCGCGAGCAGTGTTGCGCACTGCAACGCTAGGCGCGAGACCTAAAAAGGGCAACTGTGGAACCTGTTGGGCGAAGGTAAATGTAGGTCAATATCTCAGGAATAAGAAACCCAGTTTAGTTGGTAAAGGCATGCCTGTTGGCCAGATCTGCAGAAGGTAACAGAGGTTATGATTAGTGCAGCCAGGATGGAGGGTGGAAGAGTTTGGAATCTACGCAGAGTTTCACCGAGTCAGGATAATGGCGATGGAGTGTAGTATGTGCAGAGGGCAAGAGGGATGAGATATTTTCTTTTACGGGGTGGAGATGGACCTATTGGTGGTAGTGGTAGTCACACAGAGCCATCCAATGATGGTGGCACTAAACCTACTAGTTGTTTGATGCAATCTAGTTCTCAGGTGAGTCTCCTAGTTTGACACAATCTGAGTTTCAGAATTTGGCGTAGAAGATTAGACATGGCATGCGGGAGTGCAAAGTTCCCAAGAGGGTTGATGATTTTTATTTTGGGATAGTGCATCCTGGGTGGATATGGCATGAGTGTGTGTTGTGTGTGTTTGGGGAATTGTGGTTTTCTGTGCGTGCATGTTTGTGTTGGGAGAGTGTTCGGAATGTAGCTCTGGAATACTGAGATAAGTGAAAGGTAGAAGGTGGAGGTTGTATGGAACAGGGGCAGGTGAAGGTAGGGGCACTGAGGTCAAGCGGTGGCTTTATCGCTTCAATTTTGATCAGTTATTCTCAATAAAGTATGTTCTGGAAACCTGTATAAGTTATTTCATTCATGTGACACGAACTTCTCAACTCCTATATACATATATTCATGTATACATATGTACATACATAAATAAATATCCCAAAATATTGTTGAGTTTAAAAAAAAAAATGAATATATTTTGTTGGGAATGCGCATTTTTAAATTGTTGTCATTATTATAATGCTACAGAAGTTACACTGAATGACTGGGTGGTGTCTTAATGAGGGTGAAAGTTTGGTTGCATTGAATGACTGGGTGGTGTCTTAATGAGGGTGAAAGTTTTGTTGCATTGAATGACTGGGTGGTGTCTTAATGAGGGTGAAAGTTTGGTTGCATTGAATGACTGGGTGGTGTCTTAATGAGGGTGAAAGTTTGGTTGCATTGAATGACTGGGTGGTGTCTTAATGAGGGTGAAAGTTTGGTTGCATTGAATGACTGGGTGGTGTCTTAATGAGGGTGAAAGTTTTGTTGCATTGAATGACTGGGTGGTGTCTTAATGAGGGTGAAAGTTTGGTTGCATTGAATGACTGGGTGGTGTCTTAATGAGGGTGAAAGTTTGGTTGCATTGAATGACTGGGTGGTGTCTTAATGAGGGTGAAAGTTTGGTTGCATTGAATGACTGGGTGGTGTCTTAATGAGGGTGAAAGTTTTGGATGATATATATTGTGCTAAATATGTTGCCAAACCTGGCAAGAAACTTTTCGGGAGGTGGAATCCTAAGTGGGGAGCGTTTTTTTCTTGAATCTTAATAGACTGAGAACCGTCAAGTAATTTAAAAAAAAAAAAAAGATTATTCTATTGAAAAGGATTTTGATAATAGTTTTCATTATATTGCCTTTCACTCAGCAGCCTAAACTGAGAGAAGTAGTCAGGGAATTAAAACAACACAACTAGTGCAAAAATGAAAAAAATAAATTAAACAAATTTAAAAAAACAAAGGGATGAGGCTGCTCCATGTCAACAATTCAACTGATGCCAAATAAGCAGCAATAAAGAGTCCGCGACCAGAAGTGCGTGGGTACGGGGGAGGGGGGTGGGGGCTGGCCTGTGGGTCTCACTGATGAAATGACCTGAAACAAGTGGGCAATTTTTTTTTATTTATTAAAAACAAAAGTATCAGCCCCAAAAATACTGACAAAACATTGATGGAAGAATGCTATGTTTTTGGATATGGGACCTGACTATCAAGAAGCGAGTATCGTGTTGCCCTAAATTTGTTGATATAATATTGAGAACTAAAATATTGATACACCTGTATTGATTTTCTATACCTAAATCCACGTATATGCACCTTGAAGATATTTATATATATATATATATATATATATATATGAAAATCTTCAATGCATGTGGGGTTAAGTAAGGTAAATCTACATTTCTCTTTCAGTATTTTTGCCCCCGCTGTTTTGGCTACGATATTAAGGTATCGCAATATTCCCTACTCGATACTCCAGACTACAGCTATGTTTTTGCAGATAAATGCATTTTTAGATCATCCCCTCAACCCAAAATGAGAATGTTTTCATCCAGTTTTCAAAACTCCAAAATAATGTACAGGGCAGGTCTAATTCTAGGAATCTTTCTTGCAGAAAGAATACAGCTGTTCTTCCTGCTGGGCCGGCCTGGCTAGTCACCACTCCCTTGGACCAGGAAATGTGTTCATCTGTGCACCTGCCAGGCCTGAGAAGAAGGGGCTGGAAATCTGGAATATTTGTACATGTCAGTGAAGGCCATAGGAGAGGTTCACGGGGGGCTCCCTCTCTTCTAGTTATAGATCAGTCTCTGCATTTACACAGAGGCTGGACATCTGGTTTTCATGATGACATCTCTTGGGGAAGCTAGAAGTGATGTCAGCCACGGTGGACGGGCTGCTAACTCCTTACTACATCAGTGCTAGGCGGTTATACCTGACTTCTTGTCTGTCACCCACTGAGATAGTGCCAGGAACTCCATTTATGAAGGGAGTGAGTGTTTGTGTTGTAGAGCGTACACAACAGCGACAGTATAATTAATAAAGTGGCATCCGCCCACCGAATGGGAAACAGCTACCGTGGGAACAAAGGCAGTGCTGGCTTTATTAGAAAGTTACACAAGCATGTGTGTGTGTGCAGACTGCAGAGGCCGCTTCAAAAAGACTAGACCGCTGACTCCCGCCTTGCATCATCTCGCCAATTCATAAAGATGTTAGATAAATTCATATGGGCAGATGTCCTAAGGGTTTGCCCCAAGGCAAAGGCATGCAAGTTAACGCAAAGTAACTCCAACTCTTGCAGGGTATTTACTTTCCAGTGCAAAATGTTTTTTTTTAATAGGAAAGGCGCCCTTTTTCAGGGCAGAGAGCACTTTATGCGGCTTTGCACCACTTTGTGTCAAGAGGGTGTTACCTGGGTGTAACTTGGGCGGTTGAGCTTTTGACACAAAGCCTGATTCATGAATGTAGCCAGGCCGGGCTTTAAGTCAGAAATTAACGCCTCCTTTAAGCAGGGAGACATGTTTTCATTTCTCCAAACAGTTTACACATTGCATGTGTGCTGCACTGTACAGAAGACCACAATGTGTGGAGGGTGTCAGAATGTGTTTTGGCATAGAATTTTGTACTGGGGAGGGTATGCTTCCAGTACAAATCCCATGTTGTGCAGTAAAGACACATCTGTGTACCTTGTTGCAAACGGTAAGTGTTGCACAGCACAGCCTTGGAGAGCACCAGCACCAGGGATGACAGCTGCAGGCCATTTTATTTTATAAATATGTCCCAGCACCGCTTTCTCCCCCTTGCACAACACAGCGCAGCATCTATGGTTCCTGTAGTGTGTAAAAAAATACTGTCTGCCCCATTGAGTTTAAACTCATAGATTACACTTTAAATTGAATTAGGCTGGTAGTATGACCTGTACATAAGATGTTATGTTATGTTAATGACATTTATACAGCGCGACTGTTACCCGAAGGTGTCCTGGCGCTAGTTACAACTCCTGTGCATGTTTATCCAAAGAGCTGCTTATTCCTTTGTGAAAAAAGTGAGCAAAAAGAAGATATATTAAAGGAGGATACAGGGCAGGCAAACAGGAGTTGTTGCCATGTCGAATGGTGATAGCAGACTTAGGGCCTGATTTAGATCTCGGCGGACGGGTTACTCCTTCACAACGGTGACGAGTATCCCGTCCGCCGAAACATAATCCCAGTATATCCTATTGGATTTATATTTCGTCGGACGGGATATCTGTCACCGTTGTAATGGAGTAACCCGTCCGCCGAGATCTAAATCAGGCCCTTAGACTACAAGCAGTAGTAAAGTCACACGTTGCAGTGGTATTAGTAGCTTCATTATAGCATTGTACTGCTTACAAGGCATACACAAGATCTAACCACAGCACAATTCCCTCACTGGCATTACCCTTCTGCTCCTGTCTTTCATTCTAGTTTGGGCTGTACAGGGACTTTTGGGAACTCCCACTGCCTCCTACAATGGAGCAGGAGGCAGGAAATTGGGTCCACCACTGTGCCAGGGTCAGAGAACCCCCTAGAGACAGGGACTCCCTGCCACGGCACAGCAGCAACCAGCTTTTCTGCTACCCCCTCCTAGCTTGGAACCAGCCTTTAGGTCCCGCACCACAAGGCCGAACCTAGGAGGAACGCCTCCTGCCCTATACGAGCTCTGCTAGGTACTCCAGTAGGTTTAGCCAAAGGCGTTTCATCCCTCTGCCATGCTCTGGGGGTAGGAAACGTCTTGGGACGTTTTCTCGCCCTGGTCAAGCAGGCGCGTCAGTGCTGGAATGCTCCATGTATTTGCACTGCTTGTGGTACTGCTCTTTTGAGATCCAGATCTTGTTGCCGTACCCCAATAAAGACCTCTCTTATGGATGTAGCTGCTAGAAGCCCATCTTTTCTCCCTCCCTCCACCATGTCCACAGTACTGCAGATACACTGCTCGCCACACCTTCATCTACCGGCAAACCCTTTCCGCTTCTGTGATCACCTTGCACAGACGAGGCACATTAACAACTCTACAAAACACTACTGTAGAGACCATTACAAGACGTTCACCAGAAGCACCCTCTCCATTCTGTCACACTTCTTAACTGAGATTGCTAATCCCTTTGCCCTTGCAACACAGCCATTTGTTTCAATCTGGCACCCCGTGGTGGCCATTTGTGGGGTTTCAGTAAGGCAGTTGTCTGCCGTGGCCTTATTGTTGCACCAGTCTTCATTTGACTCTTTGGCATCGTCACCTCAAGGGGCGATAGACTAATCCCTCCCTCAACATTACTCAGCATTATCCTTTCTTGCTTGCCGACTGAGGCGGGAACCTCCCGTGTGCGTCAAAACGAGCAATTAAAGAATAATTCATGGAAAGACAAATTCAATAAAATTGCATTATCCATTTTTATTCTGTTTCTTGATGTAGTGGCTGCTATGGTGCAAGAGGCAGAAGTGACGTCACATAGTACCAGGTGATCAGCACAGACAAGTTAGGAGATAGACCAGGTGCTCCTCAAGGTACAAGTGAAAGGGTTAAATATTGAACAATTTTATAACGTTCTGGCCCCGAGGTGCTGTCATATGTATCACAAATTAAAAGATTATCTGACACTGCTGATGACAGCCCTTGCGGCAGATGCAAGCATGTAAATTATCATACGTGACAGCTGCGTTGATTTAAGGTGTGATCCAAGGCTGCTGTAAACCATGCCTTGACCGAGCTCCGCCCGGCAAAGACAATCTGAGTTAGTGGTGGAATTCAAACTATAGCATTTTAATTTAGAACATTGCACTGCAAATAGATGATGAATACTGACGCAGTATTCTCTCTTCTGAGATATAGGATACGATGGGTGACAATAATTTCAAAATTCAGGAACACTGCAGTTTTCCCTGGTAGTACCCTGAGAAATTTGTAACTATTGTGGGAATTGGCACTGCAGCTGCCAATTCCCGCAGGAATTTTCCTGGCCATTTCCACTCAGCACCACCCTGGATATTGCGTATGCTTTGAGCTGGTGAAATGTCTGGGGTCAGTGGGGGGAGGAGGGCCTCAGAAGTGCTCTATTCACATGTCTTCTAATTCTCCTTTCAGCCAGAAATATTGTTTTCAGCCAAATTAAGAATTATGCTTCCCTCGGATTGAGCGTCCGAGTGGGTGTCTCCCACATAAGGGTGGGAGTGTCCAGTGCAGGGATTGGTTTAAGATCTGAGACCCGGAAGATGACACGTTGTAAATAAACCTACAGCTATTGCTTAGTGCACTTCAGTTCCTTCTTTTTGTTTGCGGATGCATTTATGGGACAGTAAAAATGCATTATTTGATAAACCTAACTCAAAGGAGCTGTGGATGACTTTTCATCAGACATTTTTTATCACAACAATGGCTCTTAATCACAAGGTGATGTGCGCAGAACAACAAAAGGGTGTGGGGTGATCTGTTTGAACCCACATTACAAAATCCAGGATGTGTTACGGGGACTGCATGGGGATGTGATACTATGCTGTGCATTTGTTGCTTAATATAACATCTTTTTACGTTATGCAGAATTGTGATTTGTGGCAAACGAAGGCAAGCTATTGACCATTAGGCAAATTTGTGAATAGACGGTTCAGTTTCAAATTTTATTGGCTAATTGAAAAACAGCCATAAAAGTACATAAAACATAATTAAAACATCACAATATGTCAAGATAAAAGACAATACATGATTTTTAATATAGCCTTATAGCCCGCCGTAGCGGGCTATACCGGCTATTAAAGGCCCGCTCCAGCGTTAAAGGCCCGAGCCGAAGGCGAGGGCCTTTAACAAGGGAGCGGGACTTTAATAGCCGGTATAGCCCAGCTACGAAGGGCTATAAGGCTATTAGAACACTCTGCCACTAGAGGGCAGAATGTTCTAACAAATTAAACAAAGGCCTCTCGGAGCCCGAAGGGATTGAAATCCCCTAGGGCTCCGAGAGGCCTTTGTTCAAACAACATTGGAATGTTGCTCTGCGGGCCTTTACCGGCCCGTAGAAGCTCGGAGCACTCCATTGTATTCAATGGAGCTCCCAACATTCCAATGTTCTAATAAACTATAATACAAATACATCATTTACTATTTCCCCCTGTCAATGCAATCTAATATATGATACTTTCCCTCGAATTGATAGCCTTGAAAATAAAAGCAGCAACGTTAAGACACACTTGATCGTCATTTAAGAGCATCAAATAGTGCAAGGCCGCTTTGTAATTCCTAATATTCTGTGCAATAAAAAGCGGTTTAAGATAATGGCGCCTATATCCAGAGTAAAAACTAAAAAATAGCATAAAGTGCACCGTGCTCTGCTTACTTATGTCATCACACGGACAAGGGGTGGACTCAGGTGGACACAACCTCATAAAGAGAAAGGCTACAAGATGGTGCACAGTGCCAAGCCGAAGCCTTGTCGGCACATATCGGTGCTGATGATTAGTAACTCTGGACACATAACACTGATATCCCTCCTCTGAAGAAAGAGACATATACATGGAGACTGCTGATTTCATCCTTTCCAAACTCATTCTAAGGCCCACCCTATGCCTAGTAAAAGCAGCTTTAATCAATTTCTTAGTGAGTGTCGGGGTCTTCAGGGGATTGTCCCACACTGACAGTTTAAAAAGAGTGCTAAAGGAAGAATTAATATAGGACAACCACGAAATACGTGAGACATTGACCAAAGTTAACAGTCTAAAATAATCGATTTGGTGAAATTAGCCTCTGCTTTTGACCAGATAGAAAATCAAAGGAGCAAAGGCTTAACCAAGAGCAAATTCTCTAGATAGTGTAGTCCCAACTCTTGATGGACAATAAAGTTAGAAGCAGAAGTGGGTAGACAAAGTAAATCTTTGCTAAAACTATTCTCCTCCAGTTGCAGTTGCTTACTAGAGGTATACCCCAGAGGCCGGCACCATAGGCAGGGCCGGACTGGCCGTAGCGGGCATCGGGCATTTTCCCAGGAGGCTGGAAGTGTGGGGGCCAGTTTTGCAGCAGTGGGGAGCTTTTTTTCTTACTGGGGGACAGTTTTACAGTGTTGCTGCGATATAGGCCCCCAGTAACAAAAGCAGCAGTGGTTCACACTTGCACCACTACCCGACCTCCTCCCCCCGTCCGGGGGAAAGGGAGGGGGGAGGAGGGGGATGACAGGTCCTACCAAATTGCCAGGGCTGCTTTGGGTTCCCAGTCCGACCCGGACCATAGGTAGCAGTAGCCACTCCTCTAGCCTTGTATATCACTACCATTTCCTTAATTGGCCCGATATCCAACTTAGAGGACAACTTAAAAAGTCCATTGGTATTTCTGGCCATTTTAGCTTTAGCATTAAGAACGTGTTGGTTCCAGCAGCTATTGTTCGAAAATAGGACTCCTAAATAGCAGAAAGAGTTTACACTATCACTAGGTGTATTATCAATGTAAACAGATCTACATTTGTTTGGTTTGTGCCCGCAGATTACTGTCACAGTTTTGGATGTTTTAATCACCATACTCCTTGAGGCCATAAACTCCCCAAAGGCGTTCAATAATTTCTGTCGGCCAACTGGGGTCCTAGATAACAGCGCAGCGTCATCAGCATATAATAACACTGGGATAGGACGCCCGGCAACACAAGGAGCATCAGCTTGAATAGCCTGTAAAAAAGTATCCACCCCATTAATAAAAAGAGAAAATAGTAACGGGGCCAACACACAACCCTGTTGAATGCCTCGCTCCACTTTAAAAGTAGGCGAGATTCACCCTGTGGTCGGTAGCATACTTTTCTTGATAAATTTGAATACAGGCGTGCCCAAAAATGAACAATTGCAACTGCAGCACCAAGGGTTAACAACCTTGACCATAAAATAGAGTGCTCCACTAGGTCAAATGTGCTACTTAGATCCGCAGAACAAAAGGTAGAGAGACCCTGGTTTAGCCCTCGTATATTTCCCGATCAACAAATCCAAGTTAACGTATTGCTCGATTGTGCCTAAACCCTTTCTAAAGCCAAACTGAACTGCAGATAAAACAGCCTTCTCCTCAAGCCAATTCTCTAGACTCCTCACTCTCAGTAGCACTCTACTCATAACTTTTACTGAGGAGTCCAGAAGTGAGATAGGGCGATAATGTTTTGGGTCGGACCTATCACCTTTCTTATAGATTGGCACCACAGTAGATATGCCCCATGTTGGTGGAATTATCCAAGTAGCCACAGCATTAAACACCCTAGTCAAAATGGGTCCCCATAAATCTATAACTGTTTTAAATACATCCACAGGCACCCCGTCGGTCCAGGCGCCCTTCCCCCAGCACTTTCTCTCAAAGCTAGAGTCACCTCTGTAACAGAAATATTCAACGGCAGGGGGTTGTGGTCTAGGGTCATCGCATGAACTTCTGCTCAACACTCCTTGTGTCTACATTGAAAAATGCCAGAAAAATGTTCCACCCGAGCTTCACAAGGAACAAAATAGTTGAATTCTGGAGAGTCATCAGTTTTTAGAAACAGGGCATTAACCATGTCTCAAAATAGTTTACTATCTTTAATTTCTACAGCTACAGACAGCTTAGACCATGCCTCTTCCTGAAGAATTTTCTTCCTTATGGCAATTGCCTTCTTATACTAATTGCGGAGGGATTTAATTAGCACATTATCCTGGGGGGAGCGATGTAAGGCTACCTTCAGGCACCGAGATGCCCGAGTACATGAATGGTCAAAACATTCCTTTCTTTTTACTCGGGAGGGATCCTCATCACGAGTCAAAAATACATTAATAGAATTTACTGTATGATTAAAATGATCCAATAACATATGGGGAGCTACCTCATCATTTTAACAATAGTTAAATTCCGTAATATTACTAATTAAAATGTCACAAGTTAAACTATGCGGGTCGACTCCTGCCCAATTGATTCTCACCCCACTAGGCCTTATGGGAACGATATTACTAAATACAGATGGAATCGCATTTTTCTTTCCCCAAATTAAGAAAGGCATCATAGCAGGGTTATGATCGCTGATTGGGGTCTGCACCACATTAGGGGTACCGCACTTACAACTTGCTGAGGCTGACACCGCAATATGATCGATAATCGTGGCAGCATTTCTCGCCCTACAGGTAGGGATTGAAACGCCATTCTCTCCCCGTTTGCAAGTCAATAAATGCAGATCGTATTTATTAATAATTAAATTACGGGCATCCCCATACTCATTGTGACAAAAATTAGTGACACCCTCCCTGTCTTGAGCGAAGAGTCTACACACAGAAGATGCCACAAGGGGACAGACCTGGAGGTTAAAATCTACCACCCAAAGGATCACAAAACTGGAAATGAATATGGCGGAGGAAAGTTCCCAGTCCAAGATCAATGGCATGGCCCACCTTGCTACGCGTACGATCACATTGTTGTAGAAATTAATCAAAACCAGATCGTGCCCTCCCTTGAAGGTAAGCCACATCAACTGGGAGTGGGGTCCTACCAGTCTATTAGATATAAGAATCTGTAACCCTCGCTTAGCCCGCCCCGCACAAGAGGGTATAGCACCTAAAAAGTGTAAAGAAAACCCCTCAACATGTATCAGATTCACCTCCATGTCTCCTGTAAACACAGAACATCGAGATCAGATTTGGTACGTGCCATTCCAGACTTCCTATCTTATTCGATAGAATTCACACCTGAGGCTAAGGATAGCACCACAACTACCATTAATGGCAGGTTCGACAGTGTCAGAGGACCCCAACATTCCACTATTATTACAGGTACCCTTCCCTGGTAATTCGAGGTTGGATAAATCCGTCCTGTGAACAGTCAACCACGCCTCCAGACCCGGCCCGCGCCTCAGTCCTCTATGCTTCCCTCCAGGGCCGGCTTTAGGGCAGTGCGACTGGTGCGGCCGCAATGGGCGCTGACCTGAGGAGGAGGCGCTGTGACCTCAGGGGGGTGCTGTGCTTGGCAATATCTTATGATAGGAGAGATGATGGGCACTTTTGCAGGTGGTAGTGAGAGAATCAGAGGAGGCGTTCATGGGACGTGGGGGCGCCAAAAGTGATTGTCGCACCAGGTGCCACCAGCACTAAAGCCGGCCCTGCACTCAGGTCGCTTATGCACAACTGCATCTAATGCACCCCAACGGTCAGATAGCCTCTACACATCCATCATTACTCCTGCTTCAGAAATGTCATTCGGATGCATATAACACTAATCCTCTATGGGTCCCGGAGTAGCGTGCTACTCGCCGAAAAGGCGCTTCGACGCCTCATCAGGGGTAGTAAGCGCTATATAAATGCAATTACAATACAATACAATACAATACAATATGGCATTTCATTAATACCTATGCAAGGGGCGGGGCATTGCCGGCAGTAGAAAGACAAGAGGAGGGACACAGAAAAGGAAAGAAAACGATGGAAAACGAGGAAGGAGCAACACATAAAAGATAGGTGAAAGGACAAGTAGTGACAGAAAAATAAAATTTAAACAGGCTTGGAAAAACGATTAAATGATGGCAAGAAATGAACTGAGCCACAAAAGTGGGACAAAGTCAAAAACAATCAGTGGCGAAAGAAAATGGCAGACATCACAAAGGGTTCAGTGACAAATGTTGTTGCAATGTTAGACTAATGGCAGATCCTGCACTATGCAAGTGCTAAATATACAAACAAAACAAAACGAACAAAGCTAATTGGAACAGAAAATAGGGTAAAAATAAACTTTAAATGAGTAATAAATCAGCAGAAAAATGAGGGGAAAGAGTTAAAAAAAAGCCTGCAAACAGTAAGGTCACTCGTTTGATTCCTTGTGAGGTGCGAACTGTAGGAGCAGCCTGAGGGTCGCAGGTTCTAGTCACAGTCAGAACACTGTGTGCAGAGGTACTTATTGCAGAGATGAGAGTGATTTGCTCTTACACAATTTTCAGTCAAGAGCAAAACACGGATTAAAACTCTAAACGTAAGGGTAGCCCTACATGAAGACCAGAAATAAAAGAGTTAAACATTCTGTGAACCTATTAACCAAGTTAGGAAATGATGCACATATTTCCATAACACTAATGCATGTAACATGTTATCAGTGCGGGAAATAGTAAAGCATACTCCGAGATCCCATAAATTGGGGTGGGTTCAGCTAAGACGGCAGAAAGGATGACGAGTTCGGGGGGAGGGGGCACTAAATTATACGACACAAAAAGTCAATTATGTGGCATAATGCAGTACATTTTGATACAGTATTGCTTCATTATTTTGTCATTTTCACCCATGTTAATGCTGTATTAGCAAACTTTTCACCTCATTAGTGGGAACTGAACCCTCACCTAACAACAACATGGTACTGAAAGGTGACCAGCCAAGCTCCGGGAAGGGTTGTCCACTGCCCGCCAACACGTCACTGCATTTTTCGGAACTCTTGATCCATTACAGCGTTTTGTGTTTTAAAAAAATGTTAAATCTGCTAAAAAAATAAAAACTGCCCCTACCCAGCGCTTGGCCGTAAAAGACATGATATAGAGCCGTCAATGGCTTCCTTGGTGCAGTGGAGCGGTGGGTTTTAAACTCAGGACTCAGTCGTGTACACTTAAGCTGGAGTCCCTCCAATCACACCTGGGTTTCACCTAGTGCACTCCTCATTGGTCACACACTGCGTCTTCCCCGCCACTCAAGCACCTGCTTGGAACTGCATGACAGGTGCTTCACAGTGGGAGCCCTCCCTCCGCTCCCATGAATCCCCCCAGAGTGGCCCTGTTTAACTTGCTGATGCTGCATATAGTTGGCAGAGCAAACCCTGAACTTTGAGTTTTGTCAGTGTGGGGTAAACACAGTGGCATAGCCGGCCCCTACATACCGAAGCATGAATTTTTACCCATCAGTGTGGGGTAAACACAGTGGCATAGCCGGCCCCTACATAGCGAAGCATGAATTTTTACCCATCAGTGTGGGGTAAACACAGTGGTATAGCCGGCCCCTACATGTCGAAGCGTGAATTTTTACCCATCAGTGTGGGGTAAACACAGGAGGCCTAGCCGGCCCCTACATACCGAAGCATGAATTTTTACCCATCAGTGTGGGGTAAACACAGTGGTATAGCCGGCCCCTACATGTCGAAGCGTGAATTTTTACCCATCAGTGTGGGGTAAACACAGGAGGCCTAGCCCGCCCCTACATATAGAAGTGTGAATTTTTACCCATCAGTGTGGGGTAAACACAGTGGCATAGCCGGCCCCTACATACCGAAGCGTGAATTTTTACCCATCAGTGTGGGGTAAACACAGTGGCATAGCCGGCCCCTACATACCGAAGCATGAATTTTTACCCATCAGTGTGGGGTAAACACAGTGGCATAGCCGGCCCCTACATACCGAAGCATGAATTTTTACCCATCAGTGTGGGGTAAACACAGGAGGCATAGCCGGCCCCTACATACCGAAGCATGAATTTTTACCCATCAGTGTGGGGTAAACACAGGAGGCCTAGCCGGCCCCTACATACCGAAGCATAAATGTTTACCCATCAGTGTGGGGTAAACACAGGAGGCACAGCCGCCCCTACATACCGAAGCATGAATTTTCACACAGTGAGTGATATAGTAGATCACACAGAACGGTGGTTAACAGTGGGAACAGTAGTTTCAACTCTGTCCCTAGGGCACCCCTTAGGAAGTATATAAATGGTTAATAGGCGAGGGAAGATAAAATTGGGTTGACGAAAAGCATTGACTTATTAACAAATAAACTTATGACTGGCTAGAAGAGGGGCGTTTAGCGGTTATAAAGAGTTGGCACAAGATCAAAGGAGCGGAACAAGACACATTAAACTTGCATCTTTGGGCTGAACTGTCACTACGAGAAAATTCACCAACTGGAGTGTATCTCCAAAACTACAGCTAGGCCTGAACAGCCTTTGCGAGACTTCAACAACCCACACAAGCTTTAAAAAGCAGTTTCTAAATCCATCAAAGTGATTTCCCTGATAGAAGATCAATCAGTATTAGCGGAAAGTGCCCACATCTCGTTCTTACTTAACAACTATGTTGCAGCCAAACCACAAACATGGCTTCTTGTTCCCGGGACCGCAGAGACCCCATTGCTACAGCTCCTTCTGGTTATAGGACCGCAACCAGACGCCTTTGCCTTGAAAAAGCCCTCGGGCAATTGGCCATCGGGCGAAACACGGGTCGACTGTTTTGTGTGTGATTTCACTGTTGGAACGAAAAATTAAAAACAGCACATCTTGCTTAAAAAGCATAACAGAACAGGAGTTTTGGAAATTAATACTCCTTTCACTGCAATTGATCAACGGGCACAGACCTCTATCTACAACTTAAATAGACCACAAACATATCTGAGCGCAGGATTCGATATACTAGTGAAGGAGAAATTCCCAAGATATCGCCTGGGCATACTTCCTCAGCTACCTCCATGGAAGAGGAAACCAGGAGACATCCTTTGCCGCTGATGCGGCAGGGGAGGAGAAGATCTTCTCCACATAATGTGTACCTGCACAAGCTTACTGAAAGACCGACGCTTACTTCTCCGCCCTATCTTCAATCAAAAAGGCATTCACACTTGCAGACAGGCGGTGCTGGCCTGCTTTGATCCTACTGCCACGCAATTAAATTGCTGCTTTACACAATTTCTCAAAGTAGTAGATAGGAGACTGCTTCAATTCTCACTCAGTATTGATAAAACAGATAAAACCTAACGTTCTTATACTTGATTAAACGCCAAGGTGCTTTCTCCCTACAATGATTAAGAACAGGCCGAAACAATTTCTTCGATTCATAAACTACTGATAAGTTTGGCAAGCTTGCTCCAGCAGTGATCACCTACTGCTCAAACCTGAAATTATGCTTTTAAAGGCCTATTTTGCAAAGCAGAAATTTGCACAACATAAATCTACACTCAAAACACTGACACTTAACCAGGGGTATACTGCAATCTTCAACCCTTAGTCAGTATTGACAAAACAGCTCAGCAATCTGATAAAACCTCGTTATACCTGATTAACGCCAAGGGTCTATCTCCCTATAATGACTAAGAACCGGCTGAAATAATCACTTCGATTCACAAACTATTGAAAACTTTGGCAAGCTCGCTCACGCTGTGATCATCTACTGTTCAAACCTGAAATTATGCTTTTAAAGGCCTATTTTGCACAGCGAAAATTTGCACAACGTAAATTTACACTCAAAGCACTGCCACTTTTACCAGAAGTATACTGCAATCTTCCTGGATGATGGTCGAGGTCTGTGGGAACGAGAACTATTCCAGCATGTTTGACTGATCACCCCTTCCTTAGAACTAAACACACCAGGAGGAAATCTGACTTTTTATATCTCTGTTTTTAAATGTTCTCTCTCCTGGTACTACAGTGACATTACTGGCTGCATCCATGAAGATCTAAGCATTTAAATAACTGTTATTATAAATTGTCACCTATGTTTTGGAATCCCAAAAGTTTTATTTCTGGTGATTTGCACCAAAACATGTCTTTTACTCCTTTTTAAAACCGAGTATGAATTATGTTAATGAATGTGCATAATGTTATATATATGCAACGGTTTTTATTATTCATGCATAATAAACTGACTTACTGATGACACTGGGGCGTTTACACCTGTTGGGTGTATCATAACATTTTGCCCAGATGTTAATGAAGCCAGACCTGTGAGTGTGGACACACCTTCATAACGACATGAAGCAATGGTGCAATTGAGTACGAATGATGGTTACAGTGTACAGCAAGTACACTTATGACCCATCACGGGAGCTGGGGGGCAATTTGACGGACTTATCAAACATTTAGGTTTGATTGCTTCTTGCTTTCCTTAGTAATTCCATATACATAAGCGCAATACCTTAACAAGGGTCATTCGCAAACACATGTAGTCTCTCCAATCCACATCCCATTCTGAGCACAAAGGCTAAACAAAAAAGTGGTTTAACCCAGTGTTTCCGAAACTTTTTAGGACCACGACCCACTCCTGAATGACAATTTTCACAACTCGCCTAGCTTTAATGGACATGAGGTGGGGCGATTTTTTAATAGAACTAAAGCATTGTGTGGTAGCGCAGTCATTTACCGACAGAGCATTTTCCATTGAATTGGCCACTAAATTTGCACAGACATACAGTTTTACTTATAAAACTATATCGCACACTAATAATATGGGTGGAAATCGGGTCTCATTGAATATTTATCATTTGTGCATCACCAAGTAAAGTATCTTGTTGTTTCGCCCCTCTTAAAATCTTTGCTTCCATCACACTTCAGAATTAAACAAAAATGTTCTTCATTTTTGCTTTCCTGACTGCTGAGTGTGAACACATCAGTTACAGGTATTTACATTTTGTTGTGTTCTACAAACAATGACATCCTACAGCCTTTCCTTTCACACTCTGTACCCTGCAAGAGTGCCATATAACTCACTTTCCTTTCCTTTCACACTCTGTACCCTGGCAAGAGTGCCATATAACTCACTTTCCTTTCCTTTCACACTCTGTACCCTGGCAAGAGTGCCATATAACTCACTTTCCTTTCCTTTCACACTCTGTACCCTGCAAGAGTGCCATATAACTCACTTTCCTTTCCCACTCTGTACCCTGGCAAGAGTGCCATATAACTCACTTTCCTTTCCTTTCACACTCTGTACCCTGCAAGAGTGCCATATAACTCACTTTCCTTTCCTTTCACACTCTGTACCCTGGCAAGAGTGCCATATAACTCACTTTCCTTTCCTTTCACACTCTGTACCCTGGCAAGAGTGCCATATAACTCACTTTCCTTTCCTTTCACACTCTGTACCCTGCAAGAGTGCCATATAACTCACTTTCCTTTCCTTTCACACTCTGTACCCTGGCAAGAGTGCCATATAACTCACTTTCCTTTCCTTTCTCCAACTGCATAGTGAGAGTAGTTTGCAAACACCAACATCCATGATAAAAACATAAGCAGCAATCTGTCGGAAGCCAGTCTGACATTAGCCCCCCTCGGTCTTTGAAGCGCAGCAAATGTGACGAGATAAATACAGAATTCAAAGGCATCTTTATTTATTGCTTGGACTTTCACGAACCACCAAAAATCGGCAACTGACCCACCAGTGGGTCGCGACCCACAGTTTGGGAAATACTCGTTTAACACAAATAGCCTGTATTATGTCAGGCGCTTCAGCTCTGTGCAATAGTATTGAGTACGTTTGCAGGTATAAAACAAGCCCCAGTGAGTGTGATCTGTGTTGCCGTCGCAGCATCATTTTACTGCCACAGAGGGAAGTATCCCCCGTGTGATCGTTTGTTTCACGCACCCCCAAGATCAGCGATCTGGGTAACCAGTTTCAGACGATTAAAGGGGGCATTAACACTGCGTATACGCGACCCGTTCTGGAGGCACAGCCAGACACCAACCACAACAAGGCACCACGACTTATGTTCAGTGTACTCAGCAGGAACAGTAAAGTGAAGCTGTGGCAGCGGCAAGGGTACTCTACACATGCA
The DNA here is from genome assembly GCA_963921515.1 of Calotriton arnoldi. Taxonomy (NCBI): domain Eukaryota; kingdom Metazoa; phylum Chordata; class Amphibia; order Caudata; family Salamandridae; genus Calotriton; species Calotriton arnoldi. Next base: position 3,577,013 of record CAWUFW010000236.1, on the reverse strand, counting down.
ACAAGAATACATTCAAGTCATGGAAGGTTACTGGTAATGGTGGGGGGCCTCGGATGGCACCCCTGAGGTGTGGCAGAGTTACAGGACGATCCGAAGGACTTTGGAAGAGCCCATACGAACTTCATGCCAAAGCCCCCGGAGTCCTTACGGCAGAGCCCTGGGGTGAAAGGGATGGCGCCTCATTATTCCCAAGGCTAGCCTGAGCAACAGGGGGCTTCCTGGTAACTCTCTGCTCCTGCGCGTGAGCTCTTTTCCTGTACTGTGGGGTCCAGACGTGGGGTGAACCCCCAAAGGTTCAGCACCAGATGTTGTGTATTCCTGGTCCTCATTGGCTAATCAGGTGGGCAGCCAGCTTAGGTTTTATCATCACTGGCTGCACTTGGATCGCCCGTAAATTAACCCATTACTGTAATAAACCTGCAACATAACTTCTCCAAACAAACTGGGGTGGTCTCAGTCACTCACTTGTGGCCTTCTTTCACATGCATTTGTTTTGTGTAATTAAGTGTGTGTGCCTGGCTATGGAATATCTGTGCTATGACATTCTCACACTGCATGCTGGGTTGGAAAAGTAAAAAACCTGAACATAAATCACAGTTTGTCACTTAGGCACTTGTAAAGCGACAACAAGCTGAGCATCAAGATTTCCTACCGTGACATTGGCATCACGGTATTAGGCCCCAGCTAATTCCTAGCAGAGATAAGACTGGAACAAAAGCAGGGCTGATTGTCCTTAAAGTGAGGCATTTGTATGAGGTCCAGCTGGAAGTGAAAGTAAGAAACTTGTCTCACCCCGTAGGTTGTGGCCCTGATCGCAAAGTACACAAAGTGCTGGCGCTGCTGAATATGTCCTCGTGTCCGTAAATTGTCTGTAATTGTTCTACTCACAATGATGACTGTTTAGCAGAGCTCAGACTGTGAGTGAAGCAAACTTGTGAACATCTGGCTGATTCTGTACCAGCCCTACAGGCTTTTATAAGATGTCCTGGTCATGTTGTGAAATAGGCTGTTTGTGAGTTAGGACGTCCCTGCAGTCTTTCATCAGTGACTCATGACAGGGGGGGCAGAGTTCTTTATTTCTGGATTACGCCACCCCAGGACGGTGTAAACCCATCCCCGTCTGCCTGCATGGCGTGGGTGGTAAACCCTGGAGTGACTGCGCCTTGAAGCTGCAGGCGAATCTTGCACAGCGTCTGAGGCCGTGCACTCCAAAGCTGAAATAAAGCCGCCTTGTAGTGAATGCAGCCACTATCGGTCTTAAAACTCATCCAGACGTCACCAGAGAAACTTCCTGGAATACAAAACTATCACAGGAGTACTTGAATTCAAAGACCGACCAGAGACCAACCAAGGAGCACGCTAGAAACTAGAACACAAGTTTACATCAAAAAAGAAAGGGAATGTCTGGAATCTAGAACCCAATTAGACTTCTCCAGACAAAGAGAAATTCTGGAATCTAGAATCCAATTAGACATCTTCAGACAAAGAATTGTGGAGTCTAGAACCCAATTAGACCTCTCCAGACAGAGAAATTCTGGAATCTAGAATCCAATTAGACTTATTCAGACAAAAATAAATTCTGGAATCTAAAAGCCAGCCACAGATCATGAACCTAAGTGCATTCTAGAGTTCGTCTTGCCAGCCATTTCTGGGATGAAAGGCCAGGTCGAGAGGGGCAGTTTTCTTTCTCTGCCCCACAGTGGCCCTTGCAGCGCCATTGGGAGCTTTGAGTGGCCCCGGGGCCCTCTGGCTGTGCGTGCCAGTCCGGAGTCTCGCTCCGCTGTGCTGGGCCTTGGCAGTAGCCAAGAGACACTTCATAGCGCCTCATAAACGGGAGAGGTGGGGCCCGCTCCCTCGGGACTGGGTGGCAGACATGCTAAGCAGGGTGGTACTGAAATAAATCTCGGCTCAGCTCCTGGGCTCCAGGCCAGCTTTACAAACAGATGGATTTGAAGCGCCGCCGCGCCCAGGTTCTCAGAGCGCCGAAAACACAATCAGCATTTTCAGTTCGCTTCCTTGTCGGGGGTGTGGGGCTGGGTCTGCGGCCGCGGTGCACCGGAGCATTCGGGGTTGTGGTCCATACAAGGAAGATGACACCCGGTTGTGCATGTCTGGAGAGCGCAGGAACAGCAAAATGTTTTTTTCTCCGAATTACAGAACTAGTAATTAGTCGAGGTTGAGTAGATATTTAGCTCTTGTAAGGACTCCAGGAGTCTTTGCTGCTCAAACTAAAGCTAAAGCCGTTGTTGACATTTCATATGTCCAGTGGCCACCATATAAAAATATCCGCCATGTTTGTAAAATGCCAGCCAGCCATTGGACTAGCTAACTGGTCTCCCTCAGGCTCGCAGCCACAGGCTGGCGCTAGCCTGTAGCGTAATCTGGCCTTTGGCGCCAGGCTCCTGGCCTATCACAGGCTGAAGGCCTGTGGACCACTGGCAAGAAGCCCGTTAGCCAACGTCTCTCTGCAGCCCCAGGGGCCTGACTAACCTTTCAGATGCCCGCAGGCCCCCACACAAGCCATGGTGTAGGGCTCTGCACCAAGTGTACCCTGGGAATTCTGCATGCAACCCTGTGCCGATAGGGCAGAGCCCTGGCAGTAAGAGAGCTAGCTAAGGCGCCATCAGTACTGGAGCACCACGTTACTCCTAGAAGCAACAGGCGCCCCGTTGCCAAGAGCGGGGGCTGCTCGGGAGCACAAATCCTTACCCAGGCACCGGCTCGGAGAGATGGAAACGAAGGAGGTGTGAACTATTTATTGAGTAACAACAGAGGATGTGGTGTTAGTCCGGAGCTGCTGACTTTGGAGCTGGGGAACCAGGTATGAGTCCCGGCATCGGCTCAACATCCTGTGATTCTGGGCAAATCACATAGGGGCCAATTACGAGTTTGGCGGTCTCACCGCCGTACCGCTGTGGGAGCGGTCCCAAGAAGGCCGCTGAGCCTGCGGTCTTCCGCCCGTCGTATTACGAGTTTTCCATTGGGCTGGCGGTGTGTGGGCGGCGGATTCATGGCGGTGGCACGCTTCGGCTCTGGAAATGAGCTGGAAGCCAATGCCGGCCATAATGTGGTGCCTCCAGCCAGTCGGGCACACTGTTTCCTTGCATTCTACTGTGCAAGTGAAACATTGCGTGCACTCGACCTGGACGCAATGGAGGGCACTAGTTGAGCACCAGCTACATTACACATGGGCACATTCGCCCCTGAGCCACCACTTCAGCTCATTACTTGCCTTTCTGCCAAATCTCGCATGGCGGTGTCCCCGCCAGGAACAGGTCAGCGGAAAGGCAGGTCGTAATTGGGTTGGCGGTGAGCTGCACGGGACTACCTCCATGGGTCGCCTCTGCCGCAACGGTTGCTGAAATGTCGGTGGTGGCGGCGGTCTCGTAGTGGTCTCACCACACAGATCGCAATCGGGCGGTCGGATCGGCGAGGAAAATTCTACAGTGGTCCCAAGACCGTCGTCATCGTAATCAAACCCTTAATCTCCCCTGCTTAAAAAACACAAGGAATGTGACCTTGTGTAATGTAACTGGTGCTCATGTAAAGCGCTTGTAATGAATGTGCTTTTCACTAAAAGGACACACCCAAACCCTGCACTCCCACCTGGGAGGCAAATTTACCACTGCACCTTTAAATAATGCACTTTGAGCAGCACCCCCTAAGGCGGGGAAAAGTCGCAGCACCCCCTTAGGCGAGGCAAGAAAACAAATTCAGGTGTACTTAGAACATATACTTTGAGCAGCACCCCCTAAGGCGGGGAAAAGACGCAGCACCCCCTTAGGCGAGGCAAAAGACAAATTCTGGTGCATTTAAAATAACACACACAAGTTTATTAATGCAATGTTTAAAACGGTAGGCCAAATATATCAGTAAATGCAGATTCCCAAGTATCAATTAACTACAATGAACAATTAAATGAGCAATTGAAATAAAATGCAGTATGTACAAATAGCAAAGAGTAGAAAATATATACAAAATGGTTAGGAACACCTCACCGATTGAAGTTGCATCATCCTTGCCAACTCAAGCTGGGGAAGCCCTTCAACAGCCCAGGAAGGAGTTTCAATCAGGACTCAAGTTCCGTCACCTCCACAGCAATACGTCTATTCTGTGGTGAACTTCCACCTGGCCCCCGAAGGCTCCTAGCTTAAATATCATTACTCAACGTGAGGCGAAGCTTCTAGAAAACCTCGCCCTCTTCTCATGAGAAAGAACCGAGCTGGCTGTGCCAGTCTGCATCAAGGCCAAGACGGAGGCTGGCCAAGCTCCCGTATTTTGACTTTGAGGCAGAGTTGCACATTCTACAGATAATATCCAGTTCACTCTGGTCAGTGAGGAGCGAAAAACAAGTGAAGAGCAGAAACCTGCCCTCCTCACTTTGCAGCTACGTGCGAGCAGCAAGGCAAAGCCAGAAAACAAGATGACATGAGGCCATGTCAAAGCCAATAGTAAGAACTCATAATTAAGCAAGGTAAAGTCAGAAAACAAGATGACATGAGGCCATGTCAAAGCCAATAGTAACCCAAACAACTTGCAAGCACTGCTGTGCACGCAGAAGCGAGGCAAAGTCAGAAAACAAGATGGCATGAGGCCATGTCAAAGCCAATAGTAAGAGCTCATAAATGTACAACACCGAGCACATGTGTGCACCACCGCTCACAACACTGCACTTCGAAACCAAAAAGTACATTCCACACCTCTCTCTCCCTCTCACGCTTTCAAATGCACATCCGACACACTCTGCTCTTGGCAAGACTGTTCTACTCCGTGACAGCTCCCACTGAAAGACAGCAAGATTACAAGAAAGAAGAGAAGCAGGCATATGCAGGACCGTCTCATATATCCAGGCTAGGGTAAAATAACACACTAAAGTCAATTAAAATGGTGGTAGTTGAAGGTCATCATAGGGTGCCAAACCACAAGAGTGGCTCTTTCACTACAGCGCTCCAGTACCTTCAGTCGAGTTTGTGCTGTATAAAACTGCAAACAAAAAAAAGATATATATATATATATATCTATATATATATTCAAACTACAGCCGCTCCTTCCGGACCGCTGGGACCCATGGAGAGTGGCGCGCACACCGGCGGAGCACACCGATAATCCAGTATCCTACAGTAACAAAGTCAGCGCGCTCTCAGTAACACACACGACTCCGTATAGATGTCCAAACACCGTTTAATCCACAACGCGTTTCGGTTCCAAAGAACCTTGATCACGTGAATTTTACACCAAATCAGAGGGACTCAAATAGTTCATAGTATAAACAGTGAAAAGGACAAGTGAGCAATAATAATAGCGGACATGTTGGAATGGCACAGAAGTCCTGAGAAGTATACAAAACTTAATACAATCAAAACACATGTTGAGTTTAAAAATATGTGCATATATGTATCACATGTTAAGTACTAATGCATCTTACATAGTGTATGAGAAAACAAAAGTCAGCACGAGCCCTGGGTATCAGTACCTGTTATCAGCGCCACGTAATAATCGGCGTGTAACCAAAACTTTATTGCTGCCCTAATTGCAGACAAAAAGTAAAAATCAGTACAAATAATGTTACTACATATTAAATGAATGCTGATCCAAGTGGACAAAATCCTCCCTCTGACACAACAGCCCCATCACAACAATCTGTGCCATGTAACAATGCTAACTCGTAAATGCCAAGATTCATAGGCACATTATGATGGACAAGTGTCCTAGACAGAGACAACACGTCTGATCACATAACGGGCAAGTGCCCGAAAACTCCAGAGGGAGGATTTTGTCCACTTGGATCAGCATTCATTTAATATGTAGTAACATTATTTGTACTGATTTTTACTTTTTGTCTGCAATTAGGGCAGCAATAAAGTTTTGGTTACACGCCGATTATTACGTGGCGCTGATAACAGGTACTGATACCCAGGGCTCGTGCTGACTTTTGTTTTCTCATACACTATGTAAGATGCATTAGTACTTAACATGTGATACATATATGCACATATTTTTAAACTCAACATGTGTTTTGATTGTATTAAGTTTTGTATACTTCTCAGGACTTCTGTGCCATTCCAACATGTCCGCTATTATTATTGCTCACTTGTCCTTTTTCACTGTTTATACTATGAACTATTTGAGTCCCTCTGATTTGGTGTAAAATTCACGTGATCAAGGTTCTTTGGAACCGAAACGCGTTGTGGATTAAACGGTGTTTGGACATCTATACGGAGTCGTGTGTGTTACTGAGAGCGCGCTGACTTTGTTACTGTAGAATCTATATATATATATATAACAGATCTCCGTCCTGTAAAAAAAATACAACCATGGAGAACATATGTCAAAAGGAGGTACCAGGACATATGAACATCATTACTGGAGAATCTTCCAAAATGAAGTCCTTGTCCTGGAAGAACACTTAACATGATCAGCAACAGAACTATCCCTGAGAGAATTGTCGAATGACCAATAAAGGAAATGAGGTTCTACAACAAAAAGATTCTCAGCGATATCATCATTTCATCTACTCTCCTGACCAGAAACAACAATCTCCTCTGTAGAACCATGAGCACCATCTGAAAATGCGAAACCCACATTTTTACACAATTCCACTTCACTCTGCCTTGCTTCAGCTGCACACTTGGCAACTCTCCTCTCCTGACGCTCAGCATTTACCATCCTGGTTGATGGTACTTCTCTTATCGATCCTTACTACCTTCACCAGTCTAGAGAATTTAGAACTTTGTTTTTCTAGCCTGATACGCAACCTTATCTGCATTATATATCCTACAGAGAGTTCAGATAGTTTGATTTTGTGTACTGTGTCATAATGTTTTTTGGACTCCGATTGCTGCACCTCAACCTTGGCCCTCACTTTACTAAAGTCAACTTTAGCACAATCTCCCATGTGTTTTGAGAATTTGTTTTTAAGCCACCAGGGGCAAACTTTGGAAATGGAAAGGCATCCTCTGAGCAACTGGAAAGTGCCAAAACCAAGGGTGGGCGGAACTCGCGGTGTTTCACTCCGCGGAATTTCGCAGAGTTACATAAAAACTCAGCGAGATTCCGCGGAGTTCCGCGAGCAGGCAGAATTCGGCACATTGCGCTGCTCATGCTGATTTTTACCACCGGGAGCATGTTCTGCACTGTAAAATCAGCACAAAATGCACCATGTGGCGAGCCAGAAGGCGCTGCTTCTTTCTGCCACTCGAGTAGATTTTCTACTCGAGCAGCAACTTTCTCAACGCAAAAGGTTGTGACCTGGCGCAACCGCCCACATTGAGAAATCTTGCCGGGAGGCATTCTAGCACCCACAAATCACACTAGGGGATGCAAATTCTCGCTCACGCTCGTCAACTTAACATTGGTGAGCCGCGTGTGAGAAAAATCTCTGCCGCGCGACGGTTAGTGTTTTGCAGGAACTCCATGTTCCAAGCAGAACACTGAGTGAGCAAAACTCTGCCGATGGAGCGGAAGTTTCGCCCATCCCCTAGCTAAAACCGTTATTGACTGAGGAGATATCCAGTGTGCCCACATCCTCTCCCTGATGGTCTGATACACTGGTAACCGGTTCTGGAAGGCATGATAAACAATATTTTCAAGAAATTGATTAAACCGCTTCACATGACGTTCTCTATACAATCTTAAGGTCTTAAGGGGGGCATGCCAATGAGACCTACGCAGCTGGCTCTAACAACAAACTCTCAGACACCCTCAGGTGAAACATATTTGTCATTCCTGGAAACAAACTCATTGATCAACTCAGTTCTGATGGGATCAGGAGAAAGGACTGGGATGGGCCCCCTAAAACTTTGGTAAGCGTCCACCCTGCACATGTCTATTCTCCCACCAACTGGTTTCCTCATCTTTGAAATCCTGAGAAAACCATAATTCTTCAGTCCCTTCTTGCAGTGCACAGACATCTTCCGCACATGCAACCACATCAATATCATTATTGTAATATTCAACATTCTCTGTGCTTCAATTCGGTAACCATGAGAAACAATCTGAATGCAGATAGTTCTTTCCTGGGAAATATAACATCTCAAAACAGTACTTCTGTAGTTAAGAGCACCTACTGGCAATATAGGCTAAAGAAATCACACCTCCCCCAAAACCACCGCTCTCCCGGGAACAAAATATGTACTAATAGCATGTGGTGAGTTTGAAGCACAATTCTGTCACCACAAATAAAATGTCTAAAATAGTTGATTGCCCACGCACACAGGCTAGAAGCTCTCGTTGTATGGTGCACACCTTCTTTCCACTTCATTGAGGGTTCTTGAGGCATAGCCCACTACCCACTAACCCATGCTAGATTTTTGGAAGAGAACTGGTCCCAGCCCACAGGCACTAGCATAAACAGTAATAATGCACAATGTGGCATATGCAAATGGACTCAATGTGGAAGACATGACAATGTGTTCTTTAAATGAATTAAAGGAATCTTCTTGGTCTTTGCCCCACTTGAATTCTACTCCCTTGTGAAAATGTTTCCTCAAAGGCTCTTTGACTGTAGCAGCACCCTCTGAAATTTAGAATAATATTTACACAACTTACCAAAAACAATAATTGTTCCATGTAGAATGACAGTGGTGCATCTCTGATACCTCCAATAAGAGACTTTCTTAGAACTACTCCTTGTTCAGAAATGGAATGATCCAGGTATTCAACCAAAGAAAAGCCTGAAGAGTTTACATTTTCTTGGTGACAAAACAAGGCCTCTTTTTTTTGGACCTTATAATCAAGGTCCTTGAACAGATGGAACATGGTACACTAGATGACAGATGCTGCAGACATAATGCTAAACAGCATCATCTTGTACTGAAAGAGTCTAAAAGGAGTAATACATGAAATTTGGGGTCTCGACCCCTCAACTAGTTCAATCTGGTGATATGTGTGCCACAGACTAAGAGTTGAAAACACAGCAGCACCATCAAGAAGAGAGATCAATTAATTTATTTTGGGCAGTGGATGGATGTGAATAACAATGCTAGAGTTTAAGGTCCTCAGGTCTACACACAGTTGTAAATTTTCATTGCTCGTCTTAACCAACACTATTGGTGAAATCAACTAAAATGATGAGTTTCCTCAATAACCTCTGTGAGAAGTTGGCCTGGTATATGCTGTTCACTAATTAAAGTGGACACCTTGCACCAGAACAATTCGACTCTTATGGTAGATAGGTTTAAGACAACCTTTATAGAAAGCTATCCTAGTGGTAGCTGTGGAGAGCAGCCTTCAGGCTAAGTCTTGAAGGAATGTAAAGCAGCTTGTTTTACCACACAATCTCTTGAATCACCAAATGAAAAGACACCACACAGGTATATATATCAAATATATATGTATTTATTAATAAACAACTCTCTACTAATCTCTTTATGAGATTAGAAGTCAGGAACATATGTACAAGTCAAATGGTATCAAAATAAGTTTAGCACAATCGAATATCACAATCTTAGTTTGGCTAGACCTAGGTCTAGGGCATCTAGAATCAAGGGACCCCCAAGAACCACCCCAGGTAGTTGTAGGAGACCCACAGGGGACGGACGCGGTGTCCTAGCACCGGTGCGAGTCCTGTACGAGTCTATGCGAACAGACACGATTGAGATTTCACTGTTAAAGGTCCCTTGCGTGTTCGAGGCGAACACACCGATCGGTCCTTGTACGAGTCGAAGGACGCGGTTACAGATAGAGTTGCAAGGGGAGTTGGACGCGGTGTGTCTAACACAGACGCGAACCATGTACGAGTCAGCGCGATAGTCGCACTTGGAAAGTAAGAGTTTTAGGGCACTTCTAGGGTAGCTACAAGCAAGTCACTTACAGGGTAAGTAGTTCTAGGGCCCACACCCACAGGAGCACCGTAGTGCTGAAGTTACCTCACCCAGGGAGCCGGGTGCATAGGTGTTCTTTGGTGTCGGGTTGTGGCGTCGTTTTCAATGGGAGCCAGTGAAGACTTGCTGCTTGCGGCGACAGGAGAAGTGTCCGGAGGAATCCAAGCCTGGATTCAGAAGATGGAAGACCTGAAAGCAGAGGGGACAGTGTTCACAGTCACTTGGCAGTGACTCGGGGCAAGGAAGATGGATGCCCACCGTCGTCGCAAGATTCAGGTCGTTCACGGGTGCCTTGACTCTTCAGCCAAGAGGTCCAGGAGGCGTCGACGATGACCAGGAGCTGGATTCGGCGTGTCCCACGATGTCTGCAGCTTACTGCGGTGTCGCCGACTCGATTGGAGCCAACAAGCCTTCGTAACAGCAAGTCTCGGGGAAAGTGTAAAAAGTCAATGGCGCAGACCAGCAAGGTCTGAGGGACTCACCCAGCGAGGGTAAGTCAGGGCAGGCCTGGAGCAACCAGGGGAGCCCTTTGGTTCTGTAGGAAAGCCTTCTGGGGACCCACAAGCTGGCTGGCAAGGGATCGCAAAGACACCTCGGGAGGATTCGCTCAACAGGGGCCCACAGTCACTCGGGACGTGGTAGGCCTCTGATCTTCGGAGGGATTCCTGCTGGAGGCTAGGACCACACGTGGTCCAAAGCACAAGTTCGTAGAACGTTGTGAAGGGGTTGCACTCGACAATAGTGCACGGTACCCAGGGGTCGCGGTTCCTCGTCACTCTTGGGGTCCACTGGCCTCAGCTTCGCTGGGGACTCACGATGGCCTTTGAGAAGTCAGGAAATCCACTTCTTGGGCTGCAGGGACTTTGGACTCCGGCGGGAGCGGCATAGTTTGCGACCGTCGTTTGTAGTTTTTGGTGCCTGCCAAGCAGGGGAGTCACTCCTTGACTCCAAGGGAGATTCTTCAGTCTTCCAAAGGTAGTGGAACGTCGAAGGTCCAGGATTCTTCTTTAGAGCGTCGCCCAGGGAGATCTAGGGTGCAATGCACAGGTTCCCCCTCTTATACTAAAAGAAAGGGAGGGACTAGCTCTATGACCCCACCTATGGGAGGGTCAGGGGAGTGGGTGGTTACACCTACTTCCCTTTGTCCAGTTTCACGCCAGAGCAGGGGCAGGTAGCCCCTGAGCCGGTTTGAACTGGGGTATGCACAGAGGAGCCTTCTGCTCCCCCAGTGCAGGACTTCAAAGCACTCTAAGAGTGCACCCACCCAGCCCCAATACACTAAACCGTGTCTGGGAGCTGGTCACACCCCCTTGGGACAGGATATCTATTGTTGGGCTTCCTCCACTGCGAGTGTTGGTCATCAGCAGGAGGGCAGCCCAGTATCTGTGACTGGTGGCATCCATTTTGTGATGCCAGGGCTCTGCAGGATTCTACCGCGTTTCCACAGTAGGTACATGTCTATCCCTCTAGAAGGGTGGAATGCTACCCCCGCCGCCAGAACTGGCGGGGAGGGGGGGGTAGTATTCCAAGATGTTTGACACCAAACACGACATGTTTTGATGCAGCCATTCCAAAGTTAGCATTCTACCGCGAGGATATAATGCACTTAAGAGTATATGGTTTAACCGCATCCACAAACAGCCCCAGAGAATGGACTCTGAGAGCTGCAGAGGGGCCCTGCTCAGGCAGAGGCACCCTCTCACATAGGAACCAAGCACCCTGCCCTCAGGATTGATAGGGCCTGCCTTAGGGGTGACGGATAGGTTTAAATGTGTGTGCAGAGGAGATATAGGAAACCTATATCTCAGTGAGGAGTGCTAGCACCACCTCACCCAGGCTGCAGTAGCAGGCCTGTGGTGTCAGATTTAGTCTGCTTCCCAGGGGTGGCATAATACATGCTTCAGCCCCTGGTAGGCCTGTGAAGTACCTATTCCCTTTGGTACCTAAGGTACCATATACTAGGGACTCATAAGGTACCACAGTATCCAATCACTAGTGCACCTAGAGTGCACTCCAAGTCATTTAAAGAGAAAGCAGATAGGCTGGGGACCTGAATAGCAGGTTCCCAGCCAAACTAAGTCAAAAACCAACAAAACACCAGGAAAAAAGTGGGGGCAACCATGTAGTCAGATTCCACCTTCCTACAACCTCAATAACCTCTTCTGTTAAAAGTTCCTCCATTAAGTTCTGTAAATATTTTAGGATACAAAGAGACATGCCACTTAGCTTTTGTTTGACTGGAATAATTAATTTGTAAGTTTTATACAAAGAAAACCCTGTTAGTTTCCCCATACTTTACTTAAACATAAGAGGGAAGTATTTAGAAACCATAACCCAGTTCGCCTACAGCTAAAACGGGATCAGGTACACAGGGATTTAGCACAATCTTCAACAGTCTTTGTCCTTTAAGCCACGGACACACACACCCGTGCATGCCACATTAACTGTAATCCTCATAGACCTTCCCTTCAACATGATATCTGTTGTCAAGTAGCCATGAAAGTCAATTTTACTCTGATTGAAAGAAACTGCTTTGATATCAGGATCAAGGAGATTGCCAATTTGTTGCGCCAAAAACGAATTAAACATATCCTGAGTGATGATGGTCCAGGGGGGCCCAGAGTCTGCCAAAACACTTAGGTCTTTCCCCAACACAAGCAACATACACTATCCATTTCCACATTACTTTTGTCATTTCCTTCTGGAACCACAGGAACCATATTACTCTTATCCAAATCATGTTCCTCTGTTCCTTTGTGGGAATGTATCTGTCTGACACTTGTACATCTCTGTGTTTAATAAATTGTTTACCCCCTTTACAAATTCAGCCAAAATATCTCATATATGTCCATAGACATTCCACTCTCTACTAATGCCCGGGTAGATTATGAAAGATGTGAGAACACTTTAATCTTAACTCACTTCCTCTCAATTTCAAAAATTCCATCTTTTTTTGCATGCCATTGACACTGCAAATTTCACTTCCTGTACAGTATGTTTTTTTCCTTATTGGCCACATTCAACCAAGATAACAACTGTTCCTAAGCCTCAGTTGATTTAACAATCTCCTCTAGTGTTGGATAACCAACAGCCCACAGACTTTCTTGGTTTCTTTTACTGTTGGTAGTTACCATTAATTGGATCCTTATCATTTCATCTGTATTGACTCCAAAGTCACAAGTTGTAGTCAAATCCCTAAGTCCCCAGGTCCAGATGTGTTTGGTTGTGAGATATATACCGTTTGTTTAAATACTAAAATAACATCACATTGGAGGAATTCACTCATACATGGCAGACAGGAGAATATCCCAACTCAATTAAAGAGGGATCGGTCTGTGCCTTTCTCAAAAGTAATAACGATCCAACATTATGCACCTTATATCAGCCTGACACTCTATTAAATACACGTTATAAAATTTGGTTGAAAGAATTTCCAATTAGATTAGCTTGCGTTATTGGTGGGATGGTAGGTGAAAATCAAATAGGCTTTATTCCGTGGAGACTAGTTTCATATCAGACCCAGTTTTTGATCAAGGCAATTTGTTTTCTGTGTTCTGATCAAAAGAAATCATCTGGCCTGATGCAGAAAAGGCCTTGATCAATAAAAGAGCTTTTATAGGAAGTCTGAGGAAAGATAAATACATCGTTTTAGGTAATCAGATCAATCTCAGGTGCTTATACCAGAATAAAGACCAGATTAAATATGAATGGGTGAATATTCCATAGAGGGACTAGACAGGGCAGCCCACTCTCACCTCTGTTAGTCCTATCAATTGAACCTTTGGCACCAAAAATGTGTCAGGATGTGTATATAAGAAGCTGTCTGCATCGTAACTGAAAGATAAAACTGTATGCAGATGACGTAGTATTATATTCAGATCCCAAATAGAAACATTTTGAGTACACTTGGTAAACTATTGTTGAGTACTCTACTGTATTGGGATAAAAAGGCAGTCACTCTAAAATAGAGGTAGTGTTTATAGGCCTAAACCTTTCTTTTAATACATATAAGTCACCCCTAAGGTAGCCCTAAAGGCTCATAGGTTAGGGTGCATTGTATTTAAAAAGTAGGACAAGTGTTCTTAAGTTTTACATGTCCTGGTAGTGAAAAACTCCCACATTCGTTCTTCATTACTGTAAGGCCTGTCTCTCCCATTGGGTTAACTTATTACACATGTTTAGTAGCTCTCTTCCAATGCTTCACCAACACCTAGTAGACAGCAAGGTCACTGGTCCCAGGGAGCTTGAAAAAGAGACGGACTGCTGGCTTAGCACCAGGGTCCAAAAGAAGGTACCTATGAGTGACCCCAAGAAGGATGGTTCAGGTTCCCCCCAGCTGAGTGAAGAGGAGGCTCAAGTGGATGTAGACAAGTCCCAGAGTAAAGTGTGGGGAAAGGGTTCCCATGTCCCTTCAAAGAAATAGGGGCGAGGATCTGGTGGGCGATGGCCCAGGGCGCCTCATTTCCAACCCGTTGCTTTGAGTGTTCCCTGCTAGGACGCAAGCAATGTGGCCTTAGGGGGAAGTAGTCCCCCAGAGCGCAGGGCAGAAGCTGCCCTAGTCTCCCTTAGTTGGGAGATAGACTCTGAGGGTAGACTTGTGATTTATAAGGGTGGGAGTCACTCCTTCCATCAGATCACAGTAAATGGGATCCCTGTCACTGCTCTGAGAGATACTGGTCCCTGCCAGACCATGGTGGTGAAAAGGCTGGTTTCTCCAGATCAGTACCTGCCAGGCACTTGGGCAGGAGTTTATCCGCCCTATGGCTCTGGTACCACTGGAATGGGGTGGGGAAGTGTCCCTGAGAAGGGTCATAGTTAGTCCCCAGATGCCCACTTACTGTCATCTGGGAAATGAGTTACCTGAAAGGGGTGGCTGTCCAGAGCACCCCGAGAGCTCTGGGTTTTGGGGTTCCTACTTCCAAAAGGAGAGTACAGAGGCCCAGATGGAGGGGCAGGAGGTGGAAACAGTCCATAACGGGAGGACCAATGGATCAGGGGTTGCCAGCTCTGAGAACAGAGCACCCCAAGAATGACCTTGGTGAGGCCACTTCTGACCTGAGGTGCTCCCTGCGCTGTCCACAAGACTGAGGGCTGGAGACCTGCACCTGGAAGACCCCTGCATGACACAGAGTGTGCCACCCTTGAGGGGGTTGGTGGTTCCACCCTGGAAATTCTGGCTTGCAAGGCACCTGTGCACCCTCAAGATACAGACCATTAGCTGAGTGGCCAGTTTCAGAATACCACCCCAGGACTGGTAGGGAGAACAGTGGAAGTATATTGTCTAACACTCGGGGCTGGTGCACTCTATTCTGAGAAACCTCAGAGGTCTGGGAAATGACAGGAGCAGAGGATGGCCCAGGGCCTGGTTCTTGCCACTGTCAGCGGTCAGTGGCCTCTGCTTATTGTTGTCTCTATGGGTAAAGTTTTCCTTCGGTTGGGACCAAAGTCTGACCAAAGGGGTGGAATGGGCCACATCACCTTGTTGGCCATCGAGGCCAACTGCATCTGTGAGCAAATTAAGGTTAGGAGCTGCACAGATGGGGAGAAGTGTTCCCCCTGGGCTGGTGTACTGACCCCAGAGGATAATGAGAGGGAGATACAGTTAGGCTTGAATGAGCATAGAACTTACACGTGCCTCTGCAAAAGTGGGCCATTGTCCATGTTCTATCACCTAAGCAGGGACATCCATCAAGGTACTGATTAATCTACCTTAGTTTTTGGCTGGAGGGTGATTATGTTGGACCTAGCCCTTTTTGCAGGGTCTCCCCCACACTTTTGACTTCTGTTGCCGAGTTCATTTTTGCTGGCATCAGGACTCTGTGCACTTTACCACTGCTAACCAGTGCTAAAGTGCTTGTGCTCTCTCCTTCAAACAGGGTAAAATTGGCTTACACCTAAACGGCACATTTAATTTACGTGTAAGTCTCTAGTAAATGGTACTATATGTACTCAGGGCCTGCAAATTAAATGCTACTAGTGGGCCTACAACACTTATTGTGCCACCCACGGAAGTAGCACTTTAAAACTTGTCTCAGGCCTTCCACTGCAGCCTGTAGAGCAGTTTTGAATTACCATTTCAATCTGGCAAAATAAACCTTTTTGAAAGGCCTAAACCTTTCTTTTTTATATATTTATGTCACCCTTAAGGTAGGACTTGAAGGCCGATAGGGCAGGGTGCATTGTATTTAAAAAGTAGGACATGCTTTCTTATGTTTTACATGACCTGGTAGTGAAAAACTCCTAAATTTGTTTTTCACTACTATAAGGCCCATCTCTCCCATGGGATAACATTGGGTTACCCTATTACATTTAGTAAGAGCTAACTTTTGATTGGGAGCAGGTAGAAATTACATGTTTGGACTCAAATGAATTGTAATTTAAAATCCTCTTTAATGTTAAAGTCGAAGTTTAAGTTGTAATCCTTAAACTGTGACAGGTCTAACAACACTGACATTTACCTGTGTGCCAATGTTTTTGCTTCACAGAGATGATATGGTCCCAACCCCTGATTCTGACTATCTCTTTCTTGATTCTCTTGTGTTCTGGATGTACTAGTATTGCGTGCTTCTGGAAGGATCTTGACCATCGAACCTAAGGTGAGACAGTAACACTTTTGTTAGACAAATAATTTCTAGCAGTCTTTCCCTAACTCTGACCTCCCCCATGAAGGCTCATATACCTGCTATCAGCCTTTGGTGATCGTAAATCATGCCCTGCTGTGAAGGGAGTCAGGGTTTCCTATATCGTGGTTGAAAGGCCTCTCACCCTGTTCCTCTCTGTGTTCTAATGTGCTTCCTTCTGCAGACTGGGCAGCTGTTGGTACCTCTGAAAACACACACAGAACGCAATGTCAGTACTGTGATTTACACATATTAACCTCTTAGTCTTAATCACATGCCACAAGTCTCTCCCCTCTTCATTTGCCTCTCACTTGTAATCACAAATCTTTCTTTTACCTTTCTCTCCTTCTGGTATATTGCACTTATTATGGAATCTTCTCGGTGTTACCTCACACCCAAAAGGAACACAGTACAAGTTGCGACAGTTTTCCATACTGCCTTACTTTCTAAAGGTTCTCAAGTTCTCTAGTTCTCAAAGTTATTGTGCCAAATAATACTGAGTTCAATTATGCTCTTTAACCTTTAACCTTTGACCTTTACTTTCTTTGTAACCAATATCCTCTTTCAAGTTGCTTTTCTCTTTCTTTGCAGGGTTTTGCTGGGTTCTGGAGCCGGAATGCACAGTCAAGTTGCGAGGAATGAAGGCGTCTATGGACTGAGGCATCGATGCCTCTAGAGGTAGGGGAATCTAAAGCAAAGGTCTATCAGATGAAGAAACCTCAAGGCAAAGCAAGGTATGGCTCTCGGGTGTGGTTTAAATACAGGCCACGCCAAAGATGGTTGCAGAGATTTGCTGAGATCTCGCAAGAGTGGAAGCTCTTGCAAGATTTCAGCAAATTTACAGAATAGCACTCACCACAATTACCAAGACCATGCATTGCGTTCGCAGGCACCAAATAACAGTATTAGATATGGAAACAGAACAATCCTATTGGAGAACTGAGTAGGTGAGAATGTACCTTCTATAAACTTGCAGACATCCTGAAATAAATGAAACTATAGGGTTGTTAAATAAAGACATTTAATAATTAGTAACAAAAATTGTAAATCAGGATACTGAAGTAAAATTGATGTTGTAATATATGGCGTAGTTTGTGTAATTTATCCTACTTTGTATGATTGTGTTTACCCGGACTATAATACTGATTTTGGCTTCGGTATACCGCTGACTCTAATAAATAAAAGACATACTAAGAAAAAAGGGCAATGCTGATTGGTCTGTCTTACACCGAAAGTGTCTCTTCAGGATTGTGTGGCCTGCTCAGTATATCTTTTGTATTGGGGCAGGTCCACAAGAGGTGGAAACGGGCTATTGTTATGCCACTCCTAAAAAAAAAAAAAAAAAACTACTTTGGACCCTGCAAAGCTGGAAAATTTCAGGCCCATCTCTCTGCTTCCGTTCTTGGCCAAAGTGGCAGGGAAACATAAATGAATGAACAGCTGCTGCGTTTTGCTGAGGCTGAGGATTTTTTGCATGAGACCCAATCGGGTTTCTGCCTGTAGTTTAGCACTGAGTCGGCGTTACTGTTAGCGTCCGAATGGAGCAGGACATTGGTATCAGCTGGGAGTTCGCCCTGACAGAGGAGCAGGACTGTCTAGATATGGAGAGAGACAGTCTAGGCTAGGGCCACCTACTCTTAAATCCACCAGCAAGTGGTGTCAGCTTGAGTGTTCGGCAGGAGGAGCCCAGTGAGAAAGGTGAACCAGGAGCAGCGGATAAGTAGCCAACTGAGGAGATAAAACTGTGGTAACGCCTCTCATTGAAGACCCAAAGGATACGGTTTGTAATATGAAACAGTAAGAAGCAGAAGCAGGTGTGTGACAGTGAGAAGTTCACAAAAGTACCATGTCTTCATGAAAGGAATACATGCTGACTCAACATCTGAAATACAGCAGTGGTGTATATTTGAGAAGGTAAGGTCTCAAACCCAGTGTAGGCTGCTGAACCAAGGTACAAAGATACCCGCTGTCATTGACACCTGTGCCACAGTATGTGTCATGTCATCAGACTCGCCCCCTCTGGTTGTCAGCCATGAAGATACGTGCCTGTGTAAGTTCAATACCACTAGAGTAGCAGCCATGTTTATCACCAAAGTGCGCCACCAGGGTCATACCAGACTCTTTCTTTGTCACTCGCACAGGAGGGATCACACTCATTAGTTGCAAAGCAGGGGAATTGTTGAAGCTGGTTGCAGTTGCATTCAGTGTCCAAGAGCACACTATGGAACATATGCTCAAGGAGTATGTCGATGTAATCCAGGGCATAGGGTACGTAACAGGAAAAAGCATTAAATTGCCTAGCTCCCCCTCCTCAAAGTCTGGTCCTCTGAGACATTGGAGGGTGCCCTTTCACATTCGACAAAATGTTGAAATAGAACTTAAACTAGAAAAGATCGAAGGGCCCACACTCTGCCTCGCACCAATGATAATCACCAAAAACCCAAACTAAACCCAAAAAGAAGGCCTGCATAAATGAATAATAGTCACCGAAAACCCAAACAAAACCCAAAAAGGAGGTCTGCATACATGTGGACATGAGAATGACAAACAAGGTGAACAAACAAAGGTGGACGACCTAATCACTGATGTAAATGGAGCCCAGAGGTTTTAATAACATCGATGTAATCTCAGGCAACCACCAACACCAATTACTCAAAAGGCTCAAGATACATAACAACCATTTCTGAGCATGTCACCCTGAGCAGTAACAACGTTTAATTTTGGCATCTCTAGTGCCGCTGAGGTGTTTCAAAATTGTATGAAAGAGGAGTTACCAGGGCTCAAGGGGGTGCTAAACGGGAGCGGTGATATATTAGAATATTCCCAAACCATTGGACATCACCATAGCCACCTGAGAACACTGCTGGACCGCATCCTAGAGGGAGGGCAGACCCTCCACAGGACAAACGTGAATTTTTAAAAAAGGAGATTAAATTATTTGACACTAGTTCACAGCATAAGGGGTTGCACCACTCTGAAGAAGGTCCGAGGTTGGAAGTCTTTTTAGGAATCATTCATACTGTGGCGGCTTCATAAAGAGCATAACATTGTTGACAAGATCTACTAAAAGCCGACTCCTTTTGGGCCTGAACCTCCAAACTGGAAGAGTCGTCCAACAAACAAAACATGCTCTGTAAGTAGTGATGGCAATGAAATTCTACAACCCAAAAAAAACACAACAGAACTCATGGTAGCTATGCGCGTCTTTGGACTCTGAGCAGTACTACTTCAACTGCAAGAGAATGACCAATGGGCAGCCGTAGTGTACACTAGCAGAGAACTAACAAGCAACTAACAAAGATATTCACATGTTGTAAAGAAGGCAGTCTCTCTCGTGGGGGTGCAGACAATTCTATATCCATCTGTGTAGCAACAATTTGTGCTTGCACGGAACACAAGCCACGGATCCCACTATTCAAAGGGTCCACACCGAGACCACCCCGTGCATCGATAAGTGGATCTTGCAGTTGCAAGAGTATTCTTTTGAGCCGACGTACAAACCGGGGCACGGTAACCAGGCCGACTATCACAGCACCACAGAAAGGCCACGCTCCATGAAAATGCACAAACCGCCGAGACTAAAGAGTACATAAGGATAATGATCGATATCGCCAAACCTCGTCCATGTCAATTGAAGACATTGGAGTTGCAACCTGCACCCATGAATGTTTAACGTTGGAACAGGAAACCTTCACCGGAAAGGAATAGATATCAACCCTCCTGTTCACAGCATAAATTAAAAGCATGCTTCCTTCCGAGAGAGGAACTGTCTGTAGTGAGAAATTGAGTTTTACTACAAGGATATCGACTAGCAATACCCAAATATCTAGTGCCTAGGATAATACAGAATTTGCAGTTCAGCCATTGAGAAACAGTGCAAACAAAGACGCACCTTCGACAAAAGGTATAGTTCCCCAATGTTGATGCTCTGGTAGAACAGCCAATTGTGATATGGCTGCACCTGTCAGATCATCAGACCTCCAGCATCAATCGTATCAGAAATGATGTTGTGTGGCTCTGACTGAGCACCAACTTTGCAAGCTTGCCCAAGGGGCAACACCTAGTAGTAATTAAAGACTACAAGAAATATCCAGAAGTCTAAGTTATGAGATCTACTGCAGTGGGAGATGCAATCTAGAAACAAACTAAAAATAAATGTAGTGCCCCATGGGCTTCTGAAGGAGGTCTGCACAGCCAATGGACCTCCATTTAAAGGACAAGAGATAGCCATGTAACTGTCATTGCCGAACATAAAACAGAAAATAATGCCCAGATGGCCACAACCGAATGGTGAGGCAGAAAGCTTCATGAGAATGATGAACAAAGTTCTCCGCATCGCAGAGTGGAAAAAGACAACGCAGAGTAGGCCATGCGTAAATTCTCAAGTGATTACTGAAACACAACCACATCCTGCCACCTCAAAAAGTCCAGCAGCCATGCTGTCAGGTCGACTACCCGCGGAGATAATGCCATGCAACTCATCATGGTCTCCCCTTCGGTGCTACTCCCCTATTGGGCACCTACAAAGCTGCAACAGAGCAAAGGAAAAGGAACAATACTGAAGTAAGCATGATTAAAAGAGCCAAGGAGAGGAGTCTGACAATTCTGCTCTGTGATCCCTGTCTGGGCAGCAAGGTCAGAGCCAGTTTTGAACCAACGTCATGGACAGAAATCAGGGTCAAAGGAACAAAGGTCACATCTTGGCACCACCACCACCATCAACCACAAGGTGCCCCACCTTAAGAAACTGAACAATCCATGAAGGGGGGACATGTGCCCCATAATCGCCAACACAAAACTGAACAACCGAGATCTCCAACTGCAAACAGAAGAGAGCAGTGAAGCACCATACCTTACAGGCACCGAGGGTGGTGCAGCGGGGACTGAGCAACCCCTCACCCAGAGGTCGTTCCATCCTTATTCTCAGAACAAAACCTCAATCCATCTCACAGGTACAAAGATTATGAAGTTTAGACTCATTGCAAGGATGCCCAGGTGTGAACATTCTCGCTTCCATGTTTTGGGAGGAAAGTTATGTCCATAACATGTTGGGTGGGAGGTGGGCTGTCAACGTGAGGGGGCGGGGGGAGCTGTCAATCCGACACACATCCTATGAAACCTGTTACAATTTTTCCTTTTGCCTGGTCTTAGTGACGTCATGGTTATATAAATAAGTGGGCATGTCAGTTCACCCACCAGCTATCAGGTGCCCCGTGTTGCATTGCGTGCCAGCTTCACCATGTGCTGGCCAAAACAGATGAGGTGCACAATGGGTGGTCTCTAATTGCCAGGATTGAGGGGGCTCTGCCAGGTGCAAATATGCACTGCACCTAGAGGTCTGTCCTCCCTGGGGCATGGTCTCAAGTGGGCTGTGCTGCTGCATGTAACAGGGCCTTGCCAGGGCTATCGGACACAGCAGGCATCTTCAGGCGTACCACTGGCAGCATCCTCATGTTCCTTCCTCTCTCCTGGGATGACACAGCTGGAACAAGCCCCAGAGAAAGGCAGGGTTTATAATCTAACTGAGGTCTGAGCACCAAACACATCTGGGTGAATTCAGTGAGGTCACTAGACCGCCTGACCCCAGAGACCAGATCAAAGCAAGCAGCAAGTCCTTCTTCTCTTTATGTGGACAACCCCAGGCGAGGCCGAGCAGTGCCTGGGTCCTCCAGTGTCATCACCCGTTGAGGTAGCCATTCAGTGAATGCTGTTGCAGGTGGGTACGCTCTTGTCTCCATAGGTTCAGGGCGGTACTGAAGTGCACAGATCCTTCTCCAGGAAATTGGGCAGACTCATCAGACTCTCCTATGCAGGAGAAACGAATCCAGGACCCATGGTGGGGACAGCAAGCCAAAAGGACCACCGTACCCAAAGCCAGGGGCATGATGACAACTAGTCCTCGGGAAGAGAGGCACTGCACTGAAACCAAGGGTCTGACGTGCACTCAGTTCCCCCCTTGCAGCCCTGCCCCACCTCTCCTCGGTTTCACGCATGGCACGGAGCATTAAAGGTGGTGAGTTTTCAATATCTCTTGGATTAAGAACATTGCCATGTGAGAGGCGTGAAGTGGAGAGAATGAAAAGGCACAATGGTGCCAATAGCCAGGGCACAGTGCACACATGCAATATTTGCATCAAGGTGCCCTCCTGAAGCAAGGAGCACCTCTTTATCTGAGTCCCTGAAACCTGGGGGCATCATCACAGCCCATCAACCACCTGTGGGTATCCAGTACCTGCGGGCAGAAGCGGATGCCCTCGACAGGCTGAGGTTTTATTTATCCAACTCCTGCTGTGGTGCAAGAATCATCACTGCACTAGTGCACCAGGACCCCCCCGGGTTTATATAGCCACCCCCTGCTGTGGTGCAGGAATCATCACTACACTAGTGCACCAGGACTCCCATTGTTTATTTATCCAACCCCAGCTGTGGTGCAGGAATCATCACTGCACTAGTGCACCAGGACCCCCAGGGTCTATGTATCCAACCCCTGCTGTGGTCCAGGAATCATCACTGCACTAGTGCACCAGGACCACCAGGGTTTATTTATCTAACCCCTGCTGCGGTGCAGGAATCATCACTGCACTAGTGCACCAGGACCCCTAGGGTTTATCTAACCCCTGCTGCAGTGCAGGAATCATCACTGCACTAGTGCACCAGGACCCCCAGGGTTTATCTAACCCCTGCTGCGGTGCAGGAATCATCACGGCACTAGTGCACCAGGACCCCCACGGTTCATTTATCTAACCCCTGCTGTGGTGCAGAAATCATCACTGAGCTAGTGCACCAGGACCCCCAGGGTTTATGTATCCAACCCCCTGCTGCGGTGCAGGAATCATCACTGCACTACTGTACCAGGACCCCCAGGGTTTATATAGCCACCCGTTGCTGTGGTGCAGGAATTATCACTGTACTTGTGCACTAGGACCCCCAGGGTTTATTTATCCAAACCCTGCTGTGGTGCAGGAATCATCACTGCACTACTGTACCAGGCCCCCAGGGTTTATATAGCCACCCGTTGCTATGGTGCAGGAATTATCACTGTACTTGTGCTCTAGGACCCTCAGGGTTTATTTATCCAACCCCTGCTGTGGTGCAGGAATCGTCGCTGCACTAATGCACCAGGACCCCCAGGGTTTATATATCCAACCCCTGCTGTTGTGCAGGAATCATCCCTGCACTAGTTCACCAGGACCCCCACGGTTTATTTATCTAACCCCTGCTGTGGTGCAGTAATCATCACTGCACTAGTGCACCAGGACCCCCAGGGCTTATGTACCCGACCCCGGCTGCAGTGCAGGAATCATCACTGCACTAGTGCACCAGGACCCCCACAGTTTATTTATATAACCCCTGCTGTTTTGCAGGAATCATCACTGCACTAGTGCACCAGGACCCCCATGGGTTATTTATCTAACCTCTGCTGTGGTGCAGTAATCATCACTGCACTAGTGCACCAGGACCCCCAGGGTTTATGTATCCAACCCCTGCTGCAGTGCAGGAATCATCACTGCACTAGTGCACCAGGACTCCCACGGTTTATTTATCTAACCCCTGCTGTGGTGCAGGAATCATCACTGCACTAGGACCTCCAGGGTTTATTTATCCAAACCCTGCTGTGATGCAGGAATCATCACTGCACTAGTGCACTAGGACCCCCAGGGTTTATTTATACAAACCCTGCTGTGGTGCAGGAATCATCACTGCACTACTGTACCAGGACCCCCAGGGTTTATATAGCCACCCTTACTGTGGTGCAGGAATTATCACTGTACTTGTGCACTAGGACCCCCCCTGGGTTTATTTATCCAAACTCTGCTGTGGTGCAGGAATCATCACTGCACTACTGTACGAGGACCCCCAGGGTTTATATAGCCACCCGTTGCTGTGGTGCAGGAATTATCACTGTACTTGTGCTCTAGGACCCTCAGGGTTTATTTATCCAACCCCTGCTGTGGTGCAGGAATCGTCGCTGCACTAGTGCACTAGGACCCCCAGGGTTTATATATCTAACCCCTGCTGTGGTGCAGGAATCATCACTGTACTGGTGCACTAGGACCCCTGGGTTTTATTATCGAGCCACTGCTGCGGTGCAAGAGTCATTGCAGCACTAGTGCACTAGGACCACAAGGCTGCAGGTGCCCAGACCTATGCGGACATAGAGCTCCGTCTGCTCCGGACTAGAACCCTATCACCCCTCGGTCCTCGTGAACAAGTTACTTACCTTTGGTAACGCATTATCTGGTAGAGACAATATCTAGCTGCAGATTCCTTACCTTTGAATTCCCCAGGCGTCAGGCTGGATCTGGACACTTTTGCTCGAGCAATACCCCTTGCGAGCGCCGTCTGGTGGCTCCATTCAGCGCCGCGTGACGTCCTCGGCATCTTAGCGCCGGTTATGACGTTGCGGTCACCTATATAGGCCCCACCCAGGCGTGCGGACGTCAGTACTTTTTGTTTTTTCCATGCCAGAAGCACAGAGCCATGAGAGTAACTGATGTAAACGTGTGCAAAATTAGGGCCATGTAAAAGGGAATAACCCTAGCCCTAACAAAATCAGTCCGCAAACGGGGAGGCATGGGAAGGCCTGTAAGGAATCTGCAGCTAGATATTGTCTCTACCAGACAATGCGTTATCGAAGGTAAGTAACTTGTTCATCTGATAGAGACTTCTAGCTGCAGATGCCTTACCTTTGAATTAGATACCCAAGCCATACCCTCCCGGCGGTGGGATGTGGATCAATTCCTCACACTAGGAAGTCTTGCAGGACCGAACAAGCAAAATGCCCATCCCTGCTGACCTGACCGTCCAAGCAGTAGTGCTTAGCAAATGTGTGCCCAGAAGCCTACGTTGCTGCCTCACAGATGTCCAGGACTGGAAACATCCTTTAGACCGAAGCAGGAATACCGCCGTGCCTTTACAGCACCGGCAAAAGAACGAACGCGTCTTTAGTACGCATTCGTTCAGCAGGCAAGTCGTTATAACAACTTGCCTTAGGGGGGCGCATTGGTGGAACGGTGTTGGATTTAAAGTCCAACACCTTCCCTACTGTTGCGCATACTGGAGTTGGAATAGTAAATTAACCTATTCCAAAATCCAGCGCCCCCCTAAGGCAAGTCGTTAAAAAAACTTGTGTGCTGAACAAATGTGTACTAAAGATGTATTTGTTCTAATGATAGTGCTGTGAAGGCACAGCATGATTCCGGCTTGTGGAATACCGTCACACTTTTGTCCAGTAATGGGACACCCTGAGCCAATGCCGCAGTCGCAGCCTTTCCCCTGGTGGAATGGGCCCTTAATCCCTCAGGGGGCTGCCTCCAAGCCAGGGCATAGCAGATCTTAATGCAGAGAACGACCCAGCGAGAAATGGTCCTTTTCTGCACTGTCCGACCCTTCTTAGCTCTCACATACCCGACAAAGAGTTGGTCGCCCACCCGGACCTCTTTTGTGTGGTCAACCTAGAACGACAACACCCTTTTTGGGTCCAGGCGGTGGAGACACTCCTCTTCCTTAGAGGGATGCGGGAGAGCAAAGAAGGTGGGCAGCGTGATAGACTGACCCAGATGGAATGGGGTCACCACCTTCGGCAAGAATGAAGCACAGGTGTGCAGCACCACTTTATCTGGAAAAGACATCATATAGGGAGGTGTACAAGATAGCGCCTGCAAAACACTCACCCTCCAGGCCGATGTTATTACCACTACAAAGGCTGTCTTGATGGTAAGCAGCCAGAGGGGACAATTGTGCAGAGACTCGAAGGGAGCACACATAAGATAAGTGAGGACCAAATTAAGGTCCCACTGCGGCATAACAAAGGGCGTGGTCAGAAACAAGTGAGCCAGCCCCTTCAAAAACCTATTTACAATTGGAAACCAAAAGAGAGAGGGTTGGTCTGGCGGCCGCAAAAAAGCAGATAGGGCAGAAAGATAACCCTTAAGAGTACCCAAAGCAGAGCCCTGCTGGGCAAGGGTAAGAATGAATAAAAGAACAGTAGAAAGAGAATCAGAAAAAGGGTCAATAGACCTTTCTGTAGAGTAGAATATGAACTTTTGCCAACGGCAGGCGTATATCGTCTTAGTGGAGGGCCGCCTAGCCGCCAAAATAACTTTGCATACTTTGGGAGGAAGGCCAAAAGCCATCAACTGCCGCTGCTCAGTCTCCACGCATGAAGGCGAAGAGTTGACAGGTTTGGATGGAGGACCCTTCCCTTGTGCTGCGACAGAAGATCCTCCTGAAGGGGCAGCCTGATTGGAGGATCGATGCTCATTTTCTAAAGCTCTGGCTACAGACTCTCCTCGCTAAGTCTGGAGCCACAAGAATGACTTGGGCCCGGTCGTTCCTGATCTTCTTCAGAACCCTGGGCAGGAGTGGTATTGGCGGAAAGGCGTACAGCAGGCCTGAGCTCAACTCACGATGAAATGCGGCGCCGAGCAATAACCGCCTTGGAAACTTCAGCTTGCAGTATTGCTGACACTGTGCATTCTCTTCGGAGGCTAACAGATCTAACCAAGGTTCTCCCCAGTGCTGAAAGAGACCTTGCGCCACCTCCGACTGGAGACGCCATTTGTGATCTGCTAGGCATCGACGGCGGATTTCGTCCTCCCTGGCGTTCAGAGTACCGGCCAGGTGTTGAACCACCAGGGTTATGCCCTGCTGTTCCAGCCATGTCCAAATACGTAGTGCCTCTCGACAAAGGGTCAACGACCCCACCCCACCCTGCTTGTTGCAGTAACACATGGCGGTGGTGTTGTCCGTGAACACCTGCATTAACTTCCCCTTGACAGAGGGAAGAAATGCCTTCAATGCCAACCGAATCAATCGAAGCTCCAACAAACTGATATGGAGCCCCGACTCTCCCAGAGACCAGTGTCCCCTGTTCTCCACCCCATCCCAGAAGTGACGCATCTGTCATGACTGTAAGATCTGTTTGGGGAAGGGAGAGGGGTCTGCTGTTGACCCAATCGCGGTTCACCAACAACCACTGCAGATCTCCTGCCGTTCCTTCCGAGATCTGGACCATCTCGGTGAGATTTCCCTGATGCTGCGCCCACTGGAACTTCAGGTCCCACTGCAGAGCCCGAATATGCCACCTGGCATATTTTACCAACGGGATGCAGGAGGCCATGAGGCCCAACAGCATCAGAGTCAGTCTCACCGAAATCCATGATAGAGGCTGAAACATCGGAATCATAACCTGAATATCCTGGGCTTGCTGCTCGGGCGGATAGGCCCAAAACTGCACTGTGTCCAGAATAGCTCCGTGTGAAAGGGAGCGCCTGAGAAGGAGTCAGGTGCGACTTCTGCATGTTTATAGAGAACCCCAGCGAATGCAGGAGGTTCGCCGTACTCTGAAGGTGGGAGACGACAGGCTGGGGCGAGGATGCCTTCAACAGCCAGTCGTCGAGGTAGGGGAAGATCGACACCCCTAACCTGCACAGATAAGCCTGGACCACCGCCATCACCTTGGTGAACACCTGAGGGGCACTGGTAAGGCCGAATGGGAGCACGGTAAACTGAAAATGCTCACGGCCTACCTTGAACCGCAGGTAACACCTGTGGCCCGGTAGGATGGGGATGTGAAAATACGCATCCTGCAGGTCCAACGCTACCATCTAGTCTTCTTGGTCTAGGGCAGACAAGACCTGAGCTAAAGTATGCATCTTGAACGTCTCCTTGTTGAGGAAGAGATTGACGGTCTGAAGATCTAAAATGGGCTGCAACCCTTTGTTCTTTTTCGGACTCAGAAAGTAGCGGGAATAACAGCCACTACCTACTTCTGAACCCGGGACACTCTCTATAGGTTCCTTGGCCAGGAAAGCTGTAACTTTCTCTTGGAGCAATTTTAAATGATCCTCCGCCAGCCGTTCTTGAGTTGGCAGAATGGGAGGAGGAAAAAAAGGAAAGGCAAAGGATAGCCCTCCTGAATGATCTGCAAGACCCACTTGGTCGATGTTATGGACCTCCAGTGGGGGAGGTGGTGGATTTTCCCGCCAACTGGGGTAGTGTGGTCTTGCAGAGTCAGACTAGGAGTGCTTGGAGGCTGCAGCTGCTGAGGGCAGGGTGGCGATGACTCCTGGCTTCCATTCCTAGGACGGAATGAACCGCGTCCAGGTCCCCGCACAACTTGGGAAGTCTGCGCAGGACGGTGGCTGGGATAGGGCTGACGCGGCTGGAACCCCCTTACATTGCCCTGAAAGGGGCGAAAGCTAGACAGGCCACGAGGTGTAGAAGAGAGGCCCAAGGATCTGGCCGTAGCTTGAGAGTTCTTGAACCGCTATAAGGGCGAGTCTGCCTTGTCCCCAAAAAGACAGGATCAATCAAACGGCATGTCCATTAAGTTTGCCTGGACATCACCCGAGGACAGGCGTGGCAAGACCACCGTCGACGAAATCGCTCTGCCCAGCGAATCAGTGGTGTCCATTGGCAGCTCCTCCGCTAAGGCGTCGCCCCACTGCTTTTTAGAAAATAAAACTATAATAAGGAAACTACTACTTATAGATCTGGTGTTGGGCTCGGATGCTTGCACCTTGTTGTTGTCTTGGAAGAAGTCTTTTGTAGTCACAAGATAGGTGACTCCTCCCTTGGACGATAGTGCGCATGGGCATCGACTCCATCTTCAGATTGTTTTTCGTCATGATGGGAAAGGATGGAGTTTGTAAGAAACAGAAAAGATGTCCATGTGAATGTATCTAAGTAAGATAACACTGGAACAGGTACAGGTTCCGGGGAGGCGGGTGGGCGTATGATATTCTGCAGCTCTACATGCCAAGAACAGATGCATACTGGTAAGTAGCATTTTCCGTTCGAGGCATACGAGCTGCAGAATTCATAGTTTTGCATAGACTGTACAGCAGTGTCTCCCCTAGCGGTGGTCACCTGTACCTGTTGCAGTGGTTTGGAAAAGTGTCTTAAGAACAGCCTGGCCTACAGAAGCCTGTTGCTTTGCCTGCACGTCTACACAATAGTGTTTGGTGAAGGTGTGTGTAGTAGACCATGTCGCTGCTTTACAAATGTCATCTAGGGGAATGTTCCCTAAGAATGCCATGGAAGCCCCTAGTTTGCGTGTTGAGTGCGCTCTAGGGGGAATTGTTAATGTGCGTTTTGCCTTCTGGTAGCATATTTGAATGCATTTGACTATCCACGTGGCAATTCCAGCTTTGGAGATGGGGTTGCCTTTATGAGGTGGAGAGAAAGCTACAGTTGGTTTGTCTTTCTAAAAGGTTTAGTCCTGTCAATATAATAAAGTAAAGCTCTTTTGACGTCAAGTGTGTGAAGAGCTCTCTCTGCTACGGAATCTGGGTTTTGGAAAAACACTGGTAACTCTACAGATTGATTAAGATGGAAAGCAGAGATTACTTTGGGAAGGAATTTAGGATTTGTTCTAAGAACCACCTTGTTACGATGTATTTGTAAGAATGGTTCTTGTATGGTTAAAGCCTGGATCTCACTTACTCTCCTGAGAGAGGTGATTGCGACAAGGAAAGCTACTTTCCATGTAAGAAACTGCAGTTCACATTTGTGTAAAGGCTCAAATGGGGGACCCATGAGCCTAGTAAGGACAATGTTTAGGTTCCACACTGGAGAGGGTGGCAGTGTGGGAGGAATTATCCTCTTAAGGCCTTCCATAAAGGCTTTGATAGCGGGTACTCTAAACAATGACAAATGTTGTCTGTTTTGCAGGTAGGCGGCAAGGGCAGCCAGATGTAATCTTATGGATGAGTATGCTAGATTACATCTTTGTAGGTGCAGCAAATAGCAAATGATATTCTGAATGGAAGCATCTAGCGGGTCAGTTTTGTTGTTATTGCAGTAAATGACGAATCTTTTCCATTTGGCTGCATAGCAAGCTCTAGTAGTGGGGCGTCTGGCTTCTTTGATAATGTTCATACAGTCCGGTGGGAGGTTTAGGTAACCGAACTCTAGCACTTCAGGAGCCAGATTGCTAGATTCAGTTGTGCTGGATCTGGGTGCCTTATCTCTCCATGGTTCTGCGTTAGCAGCTTTGGTGAGAGACGTAGTTTTTGGTGTGGAATTACTGAGAGTTCTAGGAGTGTTGTGAACCATGGTTGCTGTGCCCATGTGGGAGCAACTAGGATCATTTTGAGAGACTGTTGCTTGAGCTTGCGTACTACTAGTGGAATGAGTGGGATTGGCGGAAAAGCGTACGCAAATCTGCCTGACCAGTTCATCCATATCGCATTGCCTTTGGACAACGGGTGTGGAAACCTGGCGGCGAAGGTTGGGAATTTTGCGTGTGTGGTGAACAGATCTATGTCTGGGTGGCCCCACATGTGGAAAAATGGTTGAAGAACTTGAGGATGAAGTTCCCATTCGTGTATCTGCTGTGTCTGACGACTTAGCAGATCCGCAATCTGATTGTGCACTCCTGGAAGATGTTCTGCCAGAAGATATATGTTTTGCGGAATGGCCCATCTCCATATGCTTTGCGCTAGATGAGATAGCTGCAAAGAATGTGTTCCTCCTTGTTTCTGTATGTAATACATTGCTGTCATATTGTCCGTGCGGACCAGGACTGTCTTGTTGAGGAGATGTGCTTGGAATGATTTTAGCGCTAGAAATATTGCCAGTAGTTCTAGGTGATTGATGTGGAGCACTTTTTGTTGAGTGGTCCACCTGCCCTGAATTGTGTGGCTTAGGAGATGAGCTCCCCAGCCGGTGAGTGATGCATCCGCTGTTAGCACCATCTGTGGAACTGGCTCTAGGAACGGCCGCCCTTTGGAAAGGTTTTGTGTGTTCCACCACTGCAGAGAGCGATGTGTTCGGCTGTCCACCAACACCAGATCTGTAAGTTGACCTTGAGCTTGATTCCACTGACGTGCTAAGCACTCTTGTAAGGGGCGCATCTGAAGTCTTGCGTGAGGTACTATGAAAATGCAAGAGGCCATCATTCCTATGAGCTGCATAAACACTCGAGCTGGAAGGGAGTGTTGGGGTTGAAATTTTTTGATCAGGGTTTGCATACTGGCTATCCTGGCTGGATTGGGGTATGCTTTAGCTTTGGAAGTGTCTATTGTGGCCCCTAGATACTGATGTAGGTAGGAGGGCTGTAGATGTGACTTGGCGTGGTTTATTGTGAACCCCAAGTGGTGTAGCAGCTGAATTGTTTGGTGAGTGTGATGAACACACTGACTGTGTGACTTGGCTTTTATCAGCCAGTCATCCAGGTATGGGAACACATGGATTTGCTGTCTTCGCAAGTGTGCGGCTACTACCGCGAGACACTTTGTGAAGACCCTGGGTGCTGTGGTTACTCCGAATGGGAGAACCTTGAACTGATAGTGCTGGCCGTCCACTGTGAACCTT
Source organism: Calotriton arnoldi (assembly GCA_963921515.1). NCBI lineage: Eukaryota > Metazoa > Chordata > Amphibia > Caudata > Salamandridae > Calotriton > Calotriton arnoldi. Next base: position 3,545,251 of record CAWUFW010000236.1, on the reverse strand, counting down.
AGATATTTCCTGTGAGCAGGGTGTATGGGAATATGGAAGTAGGCGTCCTTGAGATCTAATGTGGCAAGGAAGTCGCCTTGTTGCAGCAGTGGAAGGACCTGTTGGAGAGTGATCATGTGAAAGTGATCTGACTATGTAGAAATTGAGAGGTCTGAGGTCCAGTATTGGCCTGAGAGTACCGTCCTTCTTGGGGATTAGAAAGTACAGGGAGTAAACCCCTGTCCCTTGATGCTCTAGGGGAACTGGTTCTATTGCGTGCTTTTGAAGCACTGAGAGAACTTCCTGTTTGAGAAGCGTTAGATGTTCCGTGGATATTGGACGCTGTTTGGGCGGTATGTTGGGGGGAGTTGCAGTAAGTTCCAGGCAGTAACCATACTGGATAATTGGTCTTATCCACCTGTCTGTAGTGATGGAATTCCAGACAGGTAGGAACTGTGAGAGTCTTCCTCCGACCGGAGTGGAATGGTCTGGAGGGAGCGGAGGGAAGTCATTGTTTGTTAGTGGGGGAGGTGCGAGTGTTGTTTCCTCGGCCTCTCCCTTTGTTGTTATTTCCCCTGTACCCACCTCTGAAATATCCTTTGTTGGTGGATGTTTGTGTGGGACTTTTATAGGAGGAGGAAGCAGTGTCTGTGCTGATGTTCTTGGATGCGCCCCTATAAAAGGAGCAATGAAAGGAGCCTCTTGTAGATGGAGACTGTAAAGCTCCCATAGATTTGGCAGTCTGTGTCTTTTTTCATTTTCTCTAAGGCTGTGTCTACAGCTGGTCCAAAACGTTGTTCCTGATTGAACGGCTGATTCAGTATAGTAGTTTGCATTTCTTGTTTGAACCCAGAAATGCGCAACCAAGCATGTCTTCGTAATAACACGCTAGTGCTGATTGATCTAGATGCAGTGTCTGCTGCATCGAGGGCACATTTAATGGATGCATTTGTGATTAGCTTGCGCTCCTGAATCAAATCATTGGCTTTGGCCTTGTATTGGTCAGGCAAATGCTGCATTAGGCCCTCAAGCTCGTTGTAGTGAGCCCTATCGTATCTGGCAAGTAATGCTTGTGCATTAGCTATCCTCCAGTGATTAGCTGCCTGGGCGGCAACTCGTTTGCCTGAAGCGTATAGTAATTTAGACTTTGTCTTGAGGTGGAGCATCACCGGAGGTCTGAGTTAGCATGCTTCCTAGCATTGGTCACTACCAGGGAATCTAAGGGGAGTTGTCCTTTAATGTAGGTGGGATCATTAGGGGCGGGTTTATATTTTTTAACAATCCGAGGATTGAGAATCCTGGTCCTGACAGGGTCTTTGAAGACGTCTGGAGCATGTTTGATGAGACCTTTCAGTATGAGTAATGTTTGTACTGTTTTTTGTGACTGTGCAAAAGTGTCTACTAGGAAGTCTTCCTCTGTGGGGTATGAATGCATTTGAATGCCATGATATTGGGCAGCCCTATCAATGAGCTGACTAAACCAAATGTTGTCATCTGGGGGAGATGGCCTTGTTGGGTATGCATCCGGATCAGGAAGGTCTGGAGGATCTACAGGGTGATTGTAGTCGTCCCATGTGTCCTGTGGTATGCTAGTGTCATCATCAGGATCATCGAAAGGGTCCTTATGTCCACCCCCACCAACTAGGTCATCATCATCCTGTGGTGGTGGTGAGTATGGAGGAAGTATGGGAGACTTTGGAGGAGAGAAAGGCCTAGTAGGAAGAACAGGAGAAGAGGGTCTTATTGGTGAAGTTGCACAGTCTCTTTTCTTGACAGGCACCTCAGGGATGTGTGGGGTGTCGAATTTCCTCTTGTTCTGCGGGATATTGACAATATGGCCTGTTTTAGGGTCCACATGCAGTGTTTTATGTTTCGGATCGATAGGATCCGGTAGAAACAGTTCTTCCTCGTTGGCGTCTCCCTTCGGCGCCGATTTTTTCGGTTCCGAACGTGGTTTAGATTTCTGCTCTGGAGCCTTAGAAGGGGTCTTTGGGTCCTTCGGCTTCGGTGTGGAGTCCGAAATCTTTTTCGGATCCGAAGGTTGTCGAGGTTTCTTCGGATCCGAGGCCTTGTGTTCTTTCGGTGCCGAAGTGCTCGGTGCCGAGGCCTTTTTGAAGACAGCGAGAGTAGGATGTGTTCCCGCTTTCGGCACCAACTGTGTTTTTGGGGCACCGACGTGCGGCTTGCTCGGTCCCGAACCGCCGGAAGGCTTCTCCTTTGTCTTCGCAGCCGGGCCCGGAGGCGGGGCTTCTGAAGTTTTCTTTGGGTTGCGACTAAGGCCTTGAGGCGAAGTCTTGACCGGAGCCTTCTTTTTTTCGGGTGGGGTTGGGGCAGGGGCAGTTGTACTCACTCGTTGACCTGGAGTGATGTGGTCATCGGAGTCGGAGTCATCTGCTTCGGATACGATGTCGAGATCCTCCGAATCCTCTGCCTCTGGAACGTCGGGGCCTTCATCGAAGATGTCTTCTGGCACCGATGCAGCCCGTTGCGCCATAACGTGTCGTCGAGCCCGGCGATCACGGATAGTCTTCTTGGACCGGAAGGAGGCGCAGGCTTGGCAATGTTTTTCTTCGTGTTCGGGCGAGAGACAAAGGTTGCAGACCTTGTGTTGGTCGCTGTGTGGGAATTTAGCTCCACACTGGGGGCATTTTTTGAATGGAGTCCTTTCCATTAGCCGTAGGCCCAAAAGGCGTCAATAGGCCCAGCGGCCTGCGTCGACGACCGGAATCGAGTTTTGAGTTAGCGCGTCGAAAGGCACGCGAACGAAAACAATACCATCGAGTTTGCGATGGTTTGCGCGTCGAAAAGGTTTGGAAAACACGGTACCGAACCGGAGCGCTGAAGTTACATCCAAACCCGATGGCGGAAAAAAACAATCTGAAGATGGAGTTGATGCCCATGCGCACTATCGTCCAAGGGAGGAGTCACCTATCTCGTGACTACAAAAGACTTCTTCCGAGACAACAACAAGGTGCAAGCATCCGAGCCCAACACAAGATGGCGATCTATGCAAAAGTATGAATTCTGCTGCTCATATGCCTCGAACCTTGTGTTATCATTTTATTTTCTCCTACTTCCACAGCTTTGCGTGAGGGGGCGGGGGAGGAGTGGTAGCACCCTCCTAAGTGCGCAATGACTGCTTGGCTGGCCCTCTCGGGCTGGACAAACAGTCTTGCGCACTTCGCATGTTCTCCATGCAGGCTGCATTACAGCCTGCGTGGAGAAGATGCCCAGGCTCCCAGTCAGCATCTGAGTGCCGAAACAAGGCGCTCAGACCAATCACAACGCTGCTAAGGAAGCGTTGTGATTGGCTGACTGGGAGCCTGGGTGTGTTTCCTGTTCAGGCCAGCGAGGGAGGACTACGGAGGAGAGACGCGGCTAGGAAGCGGCGAGAAGGTATGTTTTTTATTTTATTTTTTAACACCCGCTTCCCACGCGTCCTCCCCCCCCTCCCACCCCTGTCCCCCTACCTCCAATCCATGCTGGCCGCCGCTGGCCATGTCAAGGCCACACCTTATGGTGAATTCTGCTGCATCTCTCCCATCCTTAACAGCCTGAGAGAGCACAGCCTGGGCCTTCTACGGGACTTGTGGAAGCACTTGTGCAACCGTCCCCCAAAGGGAGTGGGAGAAACGGCCCAATAAGCATGCAGTATTCACCGACCACAATGCCAGGCTGGAGGAAGAAAACATCTTCTTCCCAAGTGATTCCAGCCTCTTGGATTCCCTATCCAGAGGGGCAGAAGGGAACGCGGCCTGGGAGGTAGGAGCTTGCTCCACCAAGCTTTCAGGGGTGTGGTGTTGGCTGAGGAATTTTGGGTCGCCGGGAGATGGTGGCGTGCAATTGTCTTATTCACAGGAGCCCCTGTGCTAGGCTTGGACCACATGCCTAGAAGGACATCAGTAAGTGCCTCATTGAAGGGCAAAAGGGGTTCAGAGGTAAAAGCCCCAGCCTGAAGCACTTCGGTCAGGAGATTAGTCCTGACCTGCACAGAGGGCAACTCCAGTCCAAGGACCTCGACTGCCCTCTTCATCACCATGGCATAAGATGCCCCCTCCTCCGTAGCAACTATTAGTGGAGAGAGCATGCCAGTATCTGGGAAAGTGTCCAGTCCACTGGCCTCCCCAAGTTCCCCATACCAGTCCATCTGCTCTGCAGAAACTTCCTGGTGTTCTAAAGAGTCAATAGACCCCTCCCACTCCTCTCCTGTGCCTGAAATGTCATCAAAATGTTCAGGCGACAACATAGAACCTCTAGGTTCTATCGAGCGATGCCGTTCCGTCTCCGTGTCGTCAGGGATAAGGATGGGGCTGGAGCTGCCGGTGGGCGCCGGCAGCTCCGAAGGCACCGACTTCGGTCCAATGCCGAGGACGGTCGCACTGGCACAACCGGCGCCGTCCCGTATCCGGGATCGGATCCACAAGGTCCCACTGGTGCCGTGGCCGAAGCCAATGACGAATCCGATGGGGCCCCTTCCAACCACACGGGGTCCGAGGGCTCACCAGAGGGGTCGTCCAGTTCAAATACATGGGCATCGTCTCGTAAAAATCTTTCATTTGAGCGGGGGTCGCTCCAGCTCCCGGAAAGAGAGGGAGGCGCAAAGTCGACCGTGCCTCAATCAATCAAGCAGGGAATTGTGAAACACGCTACTCACCCGTGAGGGTCTCAAGGCGCTGGGGGGGCGCAGCTCCGGTCAGTTAAGAGTCAGGACTTGAGGGTCCAACCGAAGATGTGCAGAGAGGGTGCGTGTTAGATGTTGATCGGGAGCTCGTTCCAGGTCTTTGCTGCAACGTAGGAGAAGGCTCATCCACCTGTTCTGGCTCTGCGGATGCGCAGGGTTTCGGCGAGGTTGGTGGATCGGAGGTTTCTCTTGGGTACGTGAAAGGCGATTCTTTCGTTGAGATATTGGGGTCCGATATTGTGGAGGCATTTGTATGCATCGGTGAGTATCTTGAAAGTTACTCTCTTCTCGACGGGGAGCCAGTGGAGGTCTTGCAGGTGTGGGGTGATGTGTTTGTGTCGGGGGACGCTGAGGACGAGTCTGGCTGCGGTGTTCTGTATGGTCTGGAGCTTGCGGAGCAGGGATTTTTTGATCCCGGCGTAGAAGGCGTTACTGTAGTCTAATCTGCTGGTTATGAGTGTGTGGGTGACGGCCTTTCTCGATTCGAGGGGGATCCTTTTGAAGATCTTGCGAAGGACGCGGAGGGTGTTGAAGCAGGTGGAGGCGAGGGTGTTGATCTGTCGGGTCATGGAGAGGGAGGAGTCGAGTATGATGCTGAGGTTCCGGGTGTGGTCCGTGAGTGTGGGAGGGCTGCCGAGGGCAGAAGGGGAGGGTCTGAGGACGAGGACTTCTGTCTTCTCCCAGTTGAGCTTCAGGCAGCTGCTGCTCATCCAGGTTCACACGTCCTTCATTCCTTCCTGGAAGCTGAGTCTGGAGGTGAGGGGGTCCTTGGTGAGGGAGAGGATGAGCTGGTGTAGTGTAGTTCCTATTTCCCCAATAGGCTCTGCACATTGGAATAATATACCCTATAGGTTTGACATAGGACTGAGGTCAGTATGCCCCTATCGAGTATATTAAACTTAATTACTTTGTACCAGCTAACTCAGAGGCCACTAGAAACTCCTTGTAAACAAGAAGGGAGTAGTTTCTGGCAACCGCATAAACATGACTACTTTGTTTCCCTTTAGAATCGGAACACTCTCAGAATCGTGGAAACAACAGATAACAGTTTCACTCAGCTAATCGTGCATGCTTAGTTTCTTCAGAGTTACACAGAAAGAATAGACGGGCGTTTCAATAAAAGGATTTATTGAACAGTCTTGTTCCTCGTGTAAGAGATATGAGCTGTTACAATCATAAGACAGTATGCAAGATATATTATGTACAGCGTAAGCAGTAGAAAGAAATAATACTGCACTAGCATTATCTTTTAGCTATGACACATATATTCATATACATAAATAACATAAGCTAAAAATGTGAGTACTCATAAGATGCTTATCTAACTAGTTCTTCCCCAGTGTACCTAACCTAAGTGTAGTGCAAGGTAAGAAGTAGGTGATGTATTCTATAGTATGGTATGCTATGCTATAGTATGCCAAGTCTGGTATGCCAAGTCTGGTATGCCAAGAGTCCCTCTAGGTTCTAGTCAGCTCCATACCTTGAGAATGAGAGAGGTGGGAATCTCTTTCCGGGTCTCGAACTCTAACACCCCGCGAAGGGAGTCAGAACACTGGAAGCTGGATTCTCTGCGAGCAGGGATGACAGCGTCTCTTGTCAGTGCGTCAGGCCGGGACACGGGCTCCTCTAAAGTCGAGGTCTCCTCCTACTTGCTTGGGCAAGGGAAGGTATATTTATACCCGGTAGGTGCCTTGGAATGTTAGCATTGACGTAAAGACGGGCAGAGGAAGACGTCAGGAATGAACCCTTAAGGAATAGCGGTTCATGCATAATAAATGAGTTCTTGGAGAAATCAATAATCCTGTGCTAGGGGAACTCCCAAGAGCTTAAGGGTCTGGTTTCTAAGAACTCGTTGTGACGTTGGGGTGGACGGATGTAGGTGACCATGCCTGTATTTGGATAGCATGGCTAATGCCTAAATAAGGACTGGGATCTTATGCCTATATAAGGGCAATGCGAATTGTGCCTATATAAGGACATGTATCAGGAAAACCTATATACAGACACCTAAAGGGGAATACAACACCCACTCCACTTTCGAATGAATGATAGTACTAAATGCTAAACATTAAATGCTAAACATTAAACTGAGTACCACATGTTGCTAAAAACATTTCTAAAAGCATATTAAAAGAAGTTTTTTAAAAAACTGTTGCTAAACATGTAATGCAATAGGTACTGTACATTTTAAAGCATTTTTTCATTCTAAGCATATATTGGAAATAAATGCAACATGAATGATAAAACAGAAATACATACATATGACGAAATGGTTGACAAGTATTCAAAAAATCAAAGCCATTTCATATCATGGTACTAAATGAAGTTGTGGTAAATAAGGTGACAATGTGTCCCTGGAAGTATTCAAAGAAGTCCGTTCTATATGAATAGTTCTACTGTAAGCAGATTGAATTGCCATGTATTTTCAAATGGGAAAAAAAAATTCAATTTTTAGGAAGAGTTCCAAGTTTTGTTCTGTTTTGAAAATATGGAGGCCAAATTCATTGCTTCCCCAGTACACTGTGAGCCGAATCAAAGTCAGTGTATGGGTCTGGTGTAAACATGAAATCATCTATTCCTGTAGCAAAAAGATCGCCTACTGATGTCGGTGACAGTTGGAAAACCTCGTTTAGAAGGTTAACTGCACAGAGATGTGAAGCATCGCCTTCAGCATAGGATGCTGCAGCAATGTTCGCGTCCATTGTTACCTGTGTGCCTGTCGATCCATCTCGTACCTCAGCAGCAGCAGGAAGCGTCTGTGAGATCTCAACGAATGCCGTCATCAGGATTGGTAGCCTCTGGGGACAACACAGAGCATGGGCCGTTATCGGGTCCAGCAGAGTATCGATATCCGTTGGCATGACTGATGGGAGTGTTAGACAGATGTCTAGCACGCATACTTCACCGCAAAGCAGGCAGCATAGAACAGGTAAGATGCAATCTTGCCAGATTGGTCTAAATGACAGAAACCATGTTGTATTAAGTTCCCGTAGACGAGGTATGCCCAAAAGTTGCACTATGCGCTCACAGCACTTCCGTTCTAGGAGAGCTTTTTCCAAATTGCTGGGAGTGACGCCGGTTGATAGGCTTGCCATAGCGTAGTAGTAGGAATAAAAACAGGATTCCTGCAACGAGTGCTAGAATTAATGGCACACCACCAAACACCGAATGTGCGAAGTTTGGAATGATTCCGAGGACTGCCTGAAAAGGTGTTAACAGTCCTGAACAGATGGTCTTAAATACATGTACAATCCCGCTCGTATAAGACATGTTTAAGATACGTCCCATCATTTCTACTAAATGTATAGGGCAGTTTGTACGAATTAGAGCCTGCATCTCAGCCGAAGTCCTTGCAATTTGTAGATCATAGATTTCTTTGGCCGAGGTCAAAGGCACGGTTTGTTGTAAAAGCATGGCTTTCATTCTGCTTAAAGTATCAAAACGTATAAAAGAAACATTCAATGAAGGCCATAGAGGCGACTCCCTGACTGTGTCTATTTGGGGGAACAATACTTGCATACAACAAGTAACCCTGGAGCTAACCGTTACCAGATATGGGATTCCTGGCAACATGCCACAGCAACTCTGATCATTCAACATGAGGTAACTCCAGTTAGAAAGTTGGCCAAACGTTGGATTAATCACAGTAGCTGGTGTACCCTGCAGGTGGCAGGACAAGTTTGCCACAGAACCATTACAAGCCCCGTGTAAAGCAAAGTCCTGACAAATGAGAGATCCGCTCAGTGCATTTTCTCAGTGTGTACCGCTTAGAAACACTTCACGATCCCCACTCCAACATCTGTATTCGTAAGGTAAATCCCAGGATGTCTTAATGTATTCTTTACCCAACCTTTCATATTTGCCTGCTTGCATTTGTTTGAGGCAATACTGAAAATGAAAAGTAGTGACAGGCAGAGTTATTTTGCCATGGATAAGCCATTCTGTAGCTGGTTTTTCTGCTACCGTAAATGGTAATTTTTCCAGTTTTTCAATGCTCAGCACTGTATACTTTGCTCCCCTTTGTGCCAGTTCGACCTGTTTATCCGTGAGATTGTATTCTGAAAACAGAGACGATGTGTTGATAAAACGCCAAGTCACATAGCCTGCACGCAAGGATTGCAGCGTCCAGCCTAATAACATAATAGAACGTAACTGAGATTGGCCTTGTTGTAACATGGCTAAATCTTGTTCCAGTATGTCAATAGCAGAGGATAAAATTGTCCAGTGAAAAATTTCTGGGTGACAAAGTTGTTAACCCATTGTCGACCACAGTGAGAGATTTCTCCAAGTTAATACGATCAAGCTCATGTATTCTTTCTGCGGCCTCTGCCTGTGAAACCTTCCATATTTCATTATAAGCAGCATAAATTCCGGCATATATGAAACGTTTTTGACGCGGTTTTCTTGGTCCTAGCAAGAAATCCCTAAGGTCTGCGTCTTCTTTAAGTAAAGATAAGTGTTGTTTCACATCCTCGAGTGTAGATTTTTGTAACCAGTCGAGGCACAATTTTCCTACACTGTATGTTGTTACTACCCCCGGATGTTGTCGTTGAACATAACGTGGGTCTGGCCTATGGATAGTAAAGCCCTGTATTCTATTCAGGAATCTTTCTTGACAGATGTTAGTGTCTGTGGGCCAGAGCAACCATTTTTTCCAATCAGGATCTGATCTGTTGATTTGTAGTATTGTGTCTACTGTGACCGCTCCCTGTGTAGTGCTATTACTTGCAGGTGTTGGTAAAGAAGGTGTGTTCATGTCTTTGATCTTGGCTAAACCAAGGCAAGACGTTTGTTGCACAGTGTCATTCAAAAACATTATTTGCTGTGGGATGATACAGGCTCTAAACAAAGCTTCTATCCCCTGCACTTGCCAATCTTTAGAACCCCAGACAGATTTTGTGTCGATTGTGTCTTTCCAAAAGTCAAATCCTTGTCTAGACAGTTGGGTAATAAAGGCTGCAGAATAAATCTGTTTTGTATTAGTTAACATAATTTTCTGTCCTGTTTTGTTTACATTCTTATAGGAAAATGTTTCTGGATCAGATGTATTGTACCCTGAAAAATATGGAAACTTATTTGCAAACGTTTTTGAACTACCCCTTGGTGGTGTAGGACAATGTTCCCATTGGTTAAACAAACACATTTCTAGGTGTTGCAGATTTATGCAAGAAATGATGACTATATTGGTTGTAACAATAAAGCTGTTCGTAGTCTGATGAACCCTCTAAGTATTCATTGTTAGAGAACGCAGCAGACCTTTCTAGATCAGACATCATGTTATTAACAGTCTCAAAGTCCCAATCATCAGAATAGGTACTGGAAGTAATAAAGTCACTTAATGAAATTTTAAATAAATGTGGAATCTTCAAAAGTTCAGTCGGGCCGAATATGTCGAAATCGGTTTTGTCCCAAACTATACCATCCTGTATAGGAACGGCTGTGATGTTCACTGCTGACAAGTCTCTTGCTTCACGATGGGATGATTTGTGTGGTTTTAAAAGTAAGTTCACATTTTTACTTTCAGTGTCCATACGAATGTATCTGCCATTTATAAGCACGCTAAGAGTCATTACTAAAGCTAGCCAAAGCAGAAAGAAAAATATTCCAGAAATTATCCATAGTTCAATCCATGGTGAAACCAGATAAGTCTTTTTCAGAAAATGAAAAAAGTCTTGTACTTGTTGTTTGAAAGTTTTTAGGGCTGGCGTCGCTTCAGGCTCACTTGGATCCTCAGAAAACGTATCAAAGTTAATGAAATAGCCAGAAGCAGTTCAGTCAATTGTTGGAATTGCATCAGGATTTGCTGAAATCACTGGAACCAGTTGATCACGTGTTACGTTGGTGTAGACAGGTGTATCTGGACGAACTGTTACTTGAGTTTCAAGAGGGATGAGTTCCATAGCATTGTTGCTTAGTCCTTCATCTCTTACTGCTGAATTCTCGATGGTTTTGAGTCTTTCAGTCTGAACCTCTTGGATAGTAGCGAGAGGAGTGCGTCTGCTACTAGGTCGGAGTCCACGAGGCCTATTATTTAGTATTGGCCACATAGTGTGGTTTGATGAGGTCGATTGACACAAATCTTTTCTCCTTTTTTCCAGCAAGGGGCGGCAGAAGTACTGTTCTTGTTCCGTGGACGGCTAGGACAGTTACTGGTTGTCTGTAAGAAGGTCCAAATTCCTTCTTGTCCGCAATCTTCTCTCCGACTAGATCCCCAACTTTTGGGATCCAGACAGGCCTTGCTGGGACTGCCGGTTTTTCCCCAGTGGTGGTTGGCTTCAGGAACACGTTGCTTTGTTTCGATCTTAGTTCATTTAGATCCTGTAAAACAGCCAAACTATCTTTGATATCAAAGGGTTTATTTTCCACCACTGTGCCTTACATTCGAGATCAGGAACCCACATTCTTGTCCCAAATAGGACCTCATATGGAGTGACCCCCCCTAGAGAACTTCTTGGCAAGTTATTTAATGAGCGTTGGACCCCATAAAGATGTTTGACCCACCCATCACCCGAACCTAATACTCTAGCTGTTATAGACTGCTTTATGTCCCGGTTTTTCCTTTCCACAACAGAATTTCCCTCAGGATGAAATGGAGAGGAGTACCGCAATGCTACGCCCAAACTGGCCATGGCTTCTTTGTAAGCCCGAGAGCTAAACGCAGGGCCCTGGTCAGAATGTAGTGTGCCGATAAAAACTCGCAAATCTTTTATAACAGTTCGAGCGTCAGCCGAGCGCTGAGGCCACATCCATAGGAATCTTGACTTAGTATTTGTGGGATTGCATTTGTCATAAAGGACGCCTGCGCGTAGATAGTCTAATGCTGTCTAACAATGGTGTCTGTACTGGGCAGGCTACTTCGTAGTCTGGTGTCTGATGGCGTTCTGCACCATGCTGTCTATTGCAGTCTCTGCAGTCATCGATGAAGATGTGAATCTGTGTATTCATTCCAGGCCACCAGCACATCTCTTTCAATGTTAATATTGTTTTAGAGATCCCTTGATGTGACGGACCCTCCCCCAGATGTGCTTCATAAATCAAAGCTGCTCTACGTTCCATGTTTGGAATTACCCTATCCCCCACTCCAGGGATTCGAGCAAGAGGAACGTTGTTTGCATCAATTACATAAGAGTATTTGAGGGGAAATTTCTTTGGTAACGCTGCACCACTGCCTTTGCTTGAAGCATTGACAGCCAACAATATCTCACTGTCTATTCTCGTTTTTGAACGAGTGATCGCAGCTATGGAAGCCGTCTGAACAGCCCCCTTTGCGGCTTCATCAGCCAATGAATTCCCTGTAACGTGAACGCCATCACGTTGATGACTCAGCGTGTGTATCACGTGAGCTTTTGGTAGTTCGTTTCTCAACTGAACTACTTGTTCCCAAAGCGTTTTATGCTTTATTGTGCCACCTTTTGCATCTTTGAATCAGTTTTGAAGCCAATTCTGTATATATTCATTATATGACTGAACACAGTAAAAGGAATCGCACACTATAAGTGTGGGGAATTCGCGATCTGTATTTTCAAGTGCCAGTTTGAATGCTTGTAGTTCAGCTCGCTGAGCTGTACAATCTCCTAGAGATTGAGTTTTAGTGACCATTTGTCTGAAGTTACCATCGCGCATGCGACCTTTAACGATTGCGCACGCTGCACTGTAAGCTTGCTTACTCCCTGTAGCGGGTAGTGCTGATCCGTCAGTATAAATTATAAATTCGTACTGATCGAGAGGCAGAATTTCAGTGGGCAGAGGACATTCATGTTCATATTGCAGGAACGCTTGTGTTTTTAAATCAGGATCAAAAACATATTCAACATCTGTTGCAGCAAGAGAATTAACCCATTGTATCCATCTAGGATGTAAAGCTTTTGCATTTGGAATGCTCTCTTTGTGACCGCCTCTAAGGCTGGTACTGGAGTTACGACAATAATGCGTTTCCCTTGAGCTAGAGCTCTTTCTTTTGCTACAGCGGTTTGAACTGCTGTCAGTATTTTTTCTGTTGAAGTGAAGCGCATTTCTGCTTGTGTATACAAATGTGATTTGTATGCTATTCGTACTTTTTCACCCTCATTAAATGTTAAATAGGTGAATCCGCATTGACCCGAAATTATTCGGATCACTAAATTGCGTTTATTTACGCGTGTTTGTAAGTGATTTGTTGCTAACATGTTAGCTTGGAGTGAACGCAGGATTTCTGTGTGTTCTTGTGTCCAATGTTTTGTTGAAAAATCAGGTTTGATTAATTCGTAGAGAGGTTTAACCCTTTCTGCGTAATTTAGAATGTAAGTTCTTCCAAAATTTAGCAACCCAAGATGGATTGTAAATTTTTCAGCGTGGTTGGAGCAGCGCGCACTTTTCTAAAAAGTTAGCTGCCAGGCTCTTGCCTTCACTTGAAACCTCATATCCTAGGAAAAGGACATTGAGATGGGCAATTCTGGATTTTTTAAAGTTGAATTTACAGCCCTCAGAGGCGAAGCCCAATATAATGGTACTCGCCCTGTTCAAGTGCCTATCTAGGTCATCGTCTGTCAGATAGATGTCATCGACATAGGACAATGCCTCATTGTCATAAATTTGTAGTAACTCCGTTACCCTCGCTGAGAATAAACCTGGGCTGTTCTTGAACCCTTGTGGGAGTCGATAAAAGTGACGCTGGGTCCCCATTATGGAGAATGCTGTTAAGTACCTGCTTTCAGGTGCTATGTTTTGACAAAAGAAACCATTTGAAATGTCCAATGTGGTTTTATATTTTTTACGCACAAGGTTATTCATTAATGCTGTACTATGTGCATTTTGCACTGCAAATGTTTTGGAACAAGTGTTCAAGTGTCTGTAATCCAAAACTAGACAATATGTATTGTCTGGTTTGGATACAGGAAACAAAGGATTGTTCATTGAGGAGGTGCATGTTTCAATCACCCCTTGGCATTCAAGTTGATCTAAGATCTCCCTGACCTGTTTTTTAGCTTCTTGCTTTATTGGGTACTGCCTTTGTGCAGTAGGTTGATTTTTTAGCTGTATTTTGTGGTGAGGTGAGCCCTCATCCCATCCTACATGATTTTTGTATAATGCTGGGGCCTGGGCAACTGCCCATTTCCTGGCATAAGTATATTTTAGGTGAATTGGAATATGGTTGGAGAATGCTGGCATAATGATGTCCTCGCCATGTGGGCACTCCCTGACAAATTTTGGTGGCCAGTCCTGTTCTGCTAGAAGTATATCATAACCCCTTGAAAGTTTCTCCCAAAAGAGTGCTTTCACTTTTCTTGGTATGTCTCCCTCCATTCGGAGTGTTATTCCATATAACTTTTGTGGAGTACTAACCCTGGTGTCTACAGTCTCTACTGTGATGTACTCATTCAAGTCCACTATCTCCAAAAGTTCCTTCAGGTTCTGGCGAGCTATTGTTACTTCTGCTGCACTGTCCAGCATTGTCTGAGCCCATTCTCCGTTCTTGAGCTGTGTTCTCAGTATCCTCGGCATGTCTGATCTTCAGACCTGCTACCTTCTTTTTGTGAATTGAGGTTTTGATTTATTTTTCTGAACGTGTTTATCGTCTTTGGATTTCACGCGTTCTTCTTTGTGATCTGACCGTCCTCTTCTTTCTGATGTCTGTGACGATATCTGAAAGGTACGAGAGGAACGTGTATCAGTATCTTGATACCTGTCAGGTTTTCTTAAATTATCCCTATTCCTGAGGTTATACCTCCTTTCAGAGGGCTCCTTTTGAGGAGACCTACCTCGGGATTGAGAACGTGTCTCGTTTGAATTTTGTTTATTAGTTTCCCACTTCTTTTTAGAAGATGTAGGATTTTGTTTAATAGAGTCCTTCTCAGGACTTTCAGATAGATTTGGCTTCAAAGGTTTTCCACCCAAACTATCTCTGCCTAATTCTGCATAAGATTTTTCTATTATTCTGGGTAGTTCATGTTGATGTTCTGTTACATCAAATTCCCTTAGCGTTGGCGGATCGCCACTGATGCTGCCTCCCTTTAATATTAGATAATATTATTGTTGAGACCTGGTCGAAGTTTTTCAGTGATTTCATACCTAAATTCAGAGCAGGTTCTGCCCCGTATTCGTTTTGAATTTGTTTCTGGACATCTGGTATTACTGCAATTGACGGAACACCATGTGTTTTAGTATAGATGGCAGCAAAGACTGTGCCCCAAGTGGTGCAGTCTTCCAGTTGTGGTGTGATCCCCATTGGTAAACAGATTGTTAGGATCCTGTGTTTCTCATAAGGGCTAGTATTTGGAAATACTGCTTCGATTTGAGTAATTTTTTCAGCTATCCAGAATAGAATTTGTTCACGTTTTGTGGGCATTTTACCCATGACTGCGTGTAAAGTCTGTGGAGTAATTTTTAGTGTATACCCCTGTTGGAGTGTTTGATTTTGAATTGTTCTAGGTGGTTGGACTGTGAAAGTCTGCATGACATATTGGACTAATTGTCTGTAAATT
This sequence comes from Calotriton arnoldi, assembly GCA_963921515.1. Classification (NCBI taxonomy): domain Eukaryota; kingdom Metazoa; phylum Chordata; class Amphibia; order Caudata; family Salamandridae; genus Calotriton; species Calotriton arnoldi. The sequence continues at coordinate 3,530,131 of CAWUFW010000236.1, read as the reverse complement.
TTTATTAACTCTTGTAGTTGAGTAAGTAATTCTTCGTCTGACATTTCTTCGATGTCAGGATGAGGTGTGTAGCCGGCTAAAATCGGCCATGTTGCTCCTGGTCTACCTAGTGGACCGAGCCTGGTAATGTTTTTGTGATGTTTTAGGGCGCCTTTAAACCAGAGATTATGCTCCTGGTATGTGAGTGGAATTTCAATATCCTCGAAAGGAATATATTCCTCTGGTGGTTCATCTTCTTTAAAGAAGTGAAATATTTTTGTTATTGGATTTGATTTGGGGAATACAATCCATGAATAGAATACCTCTGTCTGAAAGGATTCGTGTGCCTCTATCACGAAAACTGCTCTACCACCTCTTGGTGTTAGGCCGTGTTTTATAAGTTTTTAGAGTGATGGCTCTCCTTAAGTTTGGAGGGATGTGTAGAACACCCTCATCGGTTTCATTTAAACCTGTAAAATTAAAAGCGGTTACGACTGGGTCAGCTGCAGCTACACCGTTCTCGGTGTTAGTATCCCCGTTCAGGGACATTTTTTGAAAAAATGCAGAACAAGTTTCAAGGAAACAAAGATAAGGTGCACAATATTTTGGAACACTGTATCCATCAACGTTGAACAAATCATACAGCTAATATATAGGATTTTTTGTCCTATTCAGCTTTGGCGGATACTTAACCGTACCCACTCCAGGCGTCTTATGGAGTATGTGAGTAGGGGTCTCTGAGAAAAGCACGACTGAGTTACTCAGTATCTAGCGTTAAATTAGTGCCTTACCAAACGTTGGGCGCCATGTAGTGTAGTTCCTAATTCCCTAATAGGCTCTGCGCATTGGAATAATATACCCTATAGGTTTGACATAGGACTGAGGTCAGTATGCCCCTATCGAGAATATTAAACTTAATTACTTTGTACCAGCTAACTCAGAGGCCACTAGAAACTTCTTGTAAACAAGAAGGGAGTAGTTTCTGGCAACCGCATAAACATGACAACTTTGTTTCCCTTTAGAATCGGAACACTCTCAGAATCGTGGAAACAACAGATAACAGTTTCACTCAGCTAATCGTGCATGCTTAGTTTCTTCAGAGTTACACAGAAAGAATAGACGGGCGTTTCAATAGAAGGATTTATTGAACAGTCTTGTTTCTCGTGTAAGAGATATGAGCTGTTACAATCATAAGACAGTATGCGAGATATATTATGTACAGCGTAAGCAGTAGAAAGAAATAATACTGCGCTAGCATTATCTTTTAGCTATGACACATATATTCATATACATAAATAACATAAGCTAAAAATGCGAGTACTCATAAGATGCTTCTCTAACTAGTTCTTCCCCAGTGTACCTAACCTAAGTGTAGTGCAAGGTAAGAAGTAGGTGATGTATTCTATAGTATGGTATGCTATAGTATGCCAAGTCTGGTATGCCAAGAGTCCCTCTAGGTTCTAGTCAGCTCTATACCTTGAGAATGAGAGAGGTGGGAATCTCTTTCCGGGTCTCGAACTCTAACACCCCGCGAAGGGAGTCAGAACACTGGAAGCTGGATTCTCTGAGAGCAGGGATGACAGCGTCTCTTGTCAGTGCGTCAGGCCGGGACACGGGCTCCTCTAAAGTCGAGGTCTCCTCCTACTTGCTTGGGCAAGGGAAGGTATATTTATACCCGGTAGGTGCCTTGGAATGTTAGCATTGACGTAAAGTCGGGCAGAGGAAGACGTCAGGAATGAACCCTTAAGGAATAGCGGTTCATGCATAATAAAGGAGTTCTTGGAGAAATCAATAATCCTGTGCTAGGAAACTCCCAAGAGCTTAAGGGTCTGGTTTCTAAGAACTCGTTGTGACGTTGGGGTGGACGGATGTAGGTGACCATGCCTGTATTTGGATAGCATGGCTAATGCCTAAATAAGGACTGGGATCTTATGCCTATATAAGGGCAATGCGAATTGTGCCTATATAAGGACATGTATCAGGAAAACCTATATACGGACACCTAAAGCGGAATACAACACTGGGTGTCGTCGGTGTAGGATACTATGCTGAGTCCATGCTGTCTGACGATGGTGGCGAGGGGGGCCATGTAGATGTTGAAGAGCATGGGGCTGAGCGATGCTCCTTGGGGTACTCCGCAGCTGATCTCTGCGGGCTCGGAGAGGAAGGGAGGAAGTCTGATTCTTTGGGTTCTGCCGGTGAGGAAGGAGCGGAGCCAGACGAGGGCGGTCCCCTGTATGCCGGCGTCGTGGAGTCTGGTGGTGAGAGTGAGGTGGGAGACAGTGTCGAAGGCTGCAGAGAGATCGAGCAGGATCAGGGCCGCAGTGTGTCCTTGGTCGAGGAGCGTGCGGATGTCGACTGTGGCGGCGAGTAGGGCGGTCTCGGTGCTGTGGTTGCTGCGGAATCCGGATTGGGAGGGGTCAAGGATGGAGTTCTCTTCTATGAATTTCGTTAGTTGGACGTTGATGATCTTTTCTGTGACTTTGGCCGCGAAGGGGAGGAGAGAGATGGGTCCGTAGTTCTTCAGGTCCGTTGGATCTGCTGAGGGCTTCTTGAGGAGGGGCTTGACTTCTGCATGTTTCCAGTCGTCGGTGAATGTGCCGGCTTCGAGGGAGGTGTTGATGGTGCGTCGTAGCTCTGGTGTGATGGCGGCGGCAGCTCTGTGGAAGATGTGCGGAGGGCAGGGGTCCATGGGGGCTCCTGAGTGAATGCCTTTCATGGTCGATGCGGTGTCTTCGGTGGTGACTGGGGTCCATGAGGAGATGGTAGGCTGACTTTCGTTGCTGGGGGGGCGGAGTGGGTTTGGTGTCCTGTGTCTGTTTGTAGAAGTAGTCGTAGAGGGATCTTATTTTCAGGTGGAAGCAAGAGCCGAGTTTGTTGCAGAGGTTCTGGGAGGGTGTGACGTCCGTGGCTTTGCTGGGCAGTTTAGTGAATTCCTGGATGATGTTGACGAGTTCCTTGGAGTTGCTGGTGTTGCCGTGGATTTTGTTTCGGATGAAGGTCCTCTTTGTGGATCTGATGAGTTGGTGGTATTCTGTCATGGCGTTCTTGTAAGTGGAGTGGTCTTCCGAAGTTTTCCTGTTTCTCCAGTTCTTCTTGAGACATCTGCGAGGTGCGTCTGGCTTCTTGGAGGTCGGTGGTGAACCAGGAGGCCTTCCTGGGTCGCTGTCTGTCGGGGTTGCGGAGGGGGGCGAGCTCTTCTGTGCAGTTGGTGATCCATTTGTGAAGTTCTTTGGCTGCAGAATTGGCGTCGGTCATGGTGGAGGGGGCTTCCTGATTGAGGGTGAGGGGTTGAGGTGCTCCTCGGTGATCTTGCTCCAGTTCCTTCGCGGTGGGCGGGGTGCTGGTTTGGGTGTGGTGGGTTTTTGACGTGGAAGTGAAAGCAGTTGCGGTCCGTCCAGATGGGTTGCATGGTGTGGCTGACGTGGACGTTGTTGCCTCCTGCGAAGACGGGGTCGAGGGTGTGCCCTGCCTTGTGAGTAGGGGTGGTGACGAGTTGTTGCAGTCCGAGGCTGGCGAGGTTGTCCAGGAGGGTGGCGGAGTTGAGGTCTCTGAGGTTGTCGAGGTGGAAGTTGAGGTCTCCGATGAGTATGGAAGCGATCACGTGGGGTGCAATGAGGTCGGCGATGGTAGTGGTGAACGCGGTTCGAGGTATGGGTGGTCTGTAGGCGAGGGTGCCTCGTACGGTCGTTCTGGGGCTGGTCTGGATCTGGAAATGGAGGTGTTCGGTGGTGGAGGTGGGGAGTCGGAGGGAGCTCTTGGGTGCGATGGCGAGTCCTCTTCCTGGGCGGTTGGGGCTGTCCTTCCTCTGGATCTCGTATCCGTCGGGGATGGCGGTGGCAATGTCGGGGCGGAAGTGGGGTTGGTCCATGTTTCCATGAAGAAGGCGACGTCTGGTGAGAGGGTGTCAAAGAGGTCCCAGATCTCTACTGCGTGTTTGTGCAGAGAGCGCACGTTGAGGAGGATGCATCTCAGGGCTTCGGGCTGCTGGTGTCTGGCATGGGGACGTCGGCTGTGGCAGGCGGAGGGTGGTGAAGATTTGTTGGCAGTGTCGGCAGGAGAACTGGCCATGGGTGGTGGCCGGCGTAGACAGCTGGCAGTTGTTCCTTCCGGGGTTGAGTGCGAGGAGGGCAGCAGAGTCGTAGCGGTGGGTGGTCGGAGAACCAGGGTCCCTGGCGCTGGTCGCGGACGGGCTTGCCTTTGGCGCGCCAGCGGCACGCCCGCTGCACTGGCGCGCTGCGTGGCCACCATTAAATAGGGAAGGGGGAGGGAAGCGCAGCTGGGAGGTGGGAACCGGCAGGGGGGAGGGGCCGCGGGGGCAGCAGCGGCAGGGAAGAGGATGGCGAAAACAGGCACGGAGGACACAGACAAGGGCACAAACAACAGGCAAGATAAAGACAGGCAAAATAAACAGAGGCACAAAATTACAGGAAAAAGACAGACAAAAGACAGAAAATGCTCTTCTGCTGAAGAGCAAGACTCTCCCGCTGGACCACCAGGGATGAGGCGCAGGCAGGAGCCTGCGGGTGGAGGAGGGCCTCGAACACCTACCTGCACAGGGCAGCGGCACAACAGCGGAGCTGCTGGGGGAGAGAGCAGGTCTCTGACCAGGAGGTCAGAGGTCTTGCTCAGAGACCCGAGCAGCGACGGTCATTAAATAGGGAAGGGAAGCGCAGGTGGGAGGGGGGAACCGGCAGGGGCCACAGGGGCAGCAGCGGCGGGGACGAGGACGGCAAAAACGGGCACGGAGGACACAGACAAGGGCACAAACAGGCAAAATAAAGACAGGCAAAATAAAAAGAGGCACAAAATTACAGGAAAAAGACAGACAAAAGACAGAAAACAGGCACAAACACAAGACAGACAACAGCGGACCAGCAGAAGAGCAAGGCTCTCCCACTGGACCACCAGGGATGAGGCGCAGGCAGGAGCCTGCGGGTGGAGGAGGGCCTCGAACACCTACCTGCACAGGGCAGCGGCACAACAGCGGAGCTGCTGGGGGAGGGAGAGCAGGTGCCTAAACCGTGGGGGTCCTAGTGCACTAGTGCAGTGATGATTCCTGCACCACAGCAGGGGTCGAATAAATAAACTGTGGGGGTCCTAGTGCACTAGTGCAGTGATGATTCCTGCACCACAGCAGGGGTCGAATAAATAAACCATGGGGGTCCTGGTGCAGTAGTGCAGTGATGATTCCTGCACCACAGCAGCGGTTGGATAAATAAACCATGGGGGTCCTGGCACGCTAGTGCAGTGATGAGTCCAGCACCACAGCAGCGGTTGGATAAATAAACCATGGGGGTCCTCGCACACTGGTGCAGTGATGATTCCTACACCACAGCAGCGGTTGATAAATAAACCATGGGGGTCCTCGCACACTGGTGCAGTGATGATTCCTGCACCACAGCAGCGGTTGGATAAATAAACCATGGGGGTCCTGGTGCACTAGTGCAGTGATGATTCCTGCACCACAGCAGCGGTTGGATAAATAAACCATGGGGGTCCTAGTGCACCAGTATAGTGGTGCTTCTTGTGCCATGGTAGTGGTTGGACACAGATCCTAAGGGTCTTGAGGCATCACGGTGGCAATGGTGCCCTTACATAGAAGGGGTTTGGGCACAAAGGCAACCCTGGGGCTCCCGCTGCAATAGTATAGGGAAGGTTCTTGTGAAACAGCAGGGGGTTGTACACACTTATTTATCGTGTGCATTACTACTCTTTCAACTACTGGATAGGAGTAGTTGACTCTGCCCCAGCCCTACCGACCTGTCAGAAGCACTGGCTTGTGTATAAAAGCCTCTCTCATCCTACCCTGCAGACTCTGGCAGCCACTGCGGCAGTTGTGACGAGAATGGCCGGGTGTGGTGCCCACACGTGCAGAGGGGTGTGTCTTTACACAGTTCGGAAAGTTTCATCAGGTGTAACTTACAATAAATGACACTTGGAATTCACGCATAAATGAATATTTTAAGAAGTGAAGAAACTTCTAGCAATGAGGCCAGTGATTGCACGTGAAATAAACATGATGCGATAAAGTCGGAAATCCGCTGGAGTCCGGAATGTGAAGTGCAGGACCGAGAAGAAAGCTGGGTACTGAGCCTCACGAGTGGAGGGGGTCGTCACAGTGCAGCCCACCCCTGTGTGCAGCACAGGAAGCAGAGGAGATCTGAACAAGGCCCCCCCCCCCCATGCTCCGCAGCCCCCATACAATGTCTGACAGCCATGCGGGCGCACCCCGAGCCTATTTTCCAGATCAGTGTATACTCTGTGACCTGTGTGTGTTGCTCAGTCACCTCCATCCTCATCTATTGCCTGCTTGTCCCCTTGAATGACGAAATCGTCTCTGCCTAGGTCTGCATGTAGTGTTAAGAGGCTACAATTTAGGGATATCCAAAGATCTTTCTTATAGCTGGACAGGCAAGATACATGCCCCCTTGGAGAGCCCCATGTCACCCACCTCAGGCGCTTTCTTCACCATCTGACCCTGAGGAGTCCCTCCTGTGTTTGCAGTCCTGAAGTGGAGGGGTGCAAGAAACTGGAGCAGCCTGTCCCAGCCAGGTTCGTGCTACTTGACCAAGGCCAACACTCGAAGGGGGAGGGGGGTCAGGCACGTTTCAGTGCGTCACTTGAGGTGGACATTTCACTGGTCCTTTTTACCCCATATGGTGACTGTCAAACACCTGCACTCCAAAAGGCTGTGGGATCCAGACACGGTTTACCTGCTGTGCAATTTAATCGCTGGGGGCACGGGTGGGGTCCATCGACACCGAGGGACTCTTAGGGCGGGGGGCTACTCTTCTTCTGACTCAGGGGCATGACTGTGCTTGTGGCTTACCCAGAAGCCCTGGACTAACCAAGCTCTCCCTCCTCGCCTCACATGTGCCCAGGAACCGAGAGGAGGCGCTCTTCTTCCTGGACTCACCTGTACAGATGGTAAGGGACGCCAGGGAGTCACGTGCCGCCGCCGCTGCTCTGCTGAGGGCGCCCTCTTCCGTTTACTTCTGCATCTCAGATACCTCTGTAGGCCCCCTGTTCCTTGCCTCAGGGCTCCCAGGACGACGGAACAATGTCGGAACTTCAGTGTGCAGCTGCCACCTTCACATGGCGGGCAGCAGATCCACCCCTTTGCAACAATGGAGGCATCCTGTTTTGCTTCCCTTTGTCTTTTAAGTCAAAACTATTTAGAAATGTCAAAATAAATTCTGTCACCCAGAAATACTGGAGCAAACAGTAGTCCTTAAAAAAAAAAATCAGCTCTTCTCTTTAAAGATTTGCTAGTTGCTATATTTATCATTTACTAGCCATCTTCACATCTTTGTTTGCCACTATCAGTTGTTCATGTCTCTTGATAGAAAGATGTTAATAGCGGATGTTGATGAGGTTACACTAGGATTCACACTTCACAGTACATGTGGCCTGTTGCCATTCAATTTTCCCATTCCCACTTACAAACACAATTGTGACCTCAGCCCATTTTCGCACACCAGTGTTGCATTTTTCTGATGACCCTTAAGCTGTGTTGATGCTCCCCATGGTCAAGGATGAAACGCTAGAGCAAGGTCCCAGGCCCAGCTCTCCCGTGCTGCTGCGCTGCTGTGCTTACTCCCCGTTTACCTGAGTGCTTTCCTCTGCTTTTCCCTCGTTTTTTTTTTTTTTTACTGCTTTCTCTTTCCTTCCGTTTTTCTGGGTGCTTTCTCCTGCCTTTGTCTTGTTTTTTCTTTCTTCTCCCTCCCCCCCCCCCCCATTTTTCTGAGTGAATTCTCCTGCTTTTGCCTCATTTTTCACTGCTTCTCCTTGATTTTTTCCTCATTTGCTGCTCCCGCCTGCCGTCCATTTTCCCACCAAGCCCTGCCCACCGCCTCTCCCTCCTCCAAGGCCCTACTTAATGGAGGCCGCATTGCAGGCACGTCTCGACTGCACCCAGCGGCTGGAATCCTGGTGCGGCTACACCGCCGCAGACCTCCAAGTCAACAACAACTGCTGCTGCGCATCTCCACACACCACCAGAGGACCGTTCTCCTGCCAGCACTGCCACTTCACCTGCAACACCGATGCAACCAACAACGCCGGAAACATCGCAATCACGACTGCACCCACCACGCCGACTGAGACCACCACAACTCCAGTGCATTCTACTGAATGCACGATTGCTCGGCAAACACACCACGGAGATCTGGAACACGATTTCCTCCCTCACCTGGACATCATCTTACCCACATGGACCTTGCTGAACCTCGCCTCCGCGCCAGGCATCTCTAGCGCCACACCCGAAGGCTACTAGATAACACACTGGGACCGAATCAACAAACACGGAGGTGGAATTGGCATAATCTACAAGCACACCGCTGCACAACCTCCTCAGACGACCCAACCCGATAATGGAGCGTCTTAATTTCCAACTTCACAGAGACCGGAAAAGCACCATCAGAGGCACCCTTGCATACAGACCACTGGGACCATGCCCAGCTTCTGCAACGCCACACCTGACCTCATTACCCTGATCGCCATTGAATCCGAGCACTCCATCTTCCTAGGAGACCTTAACTTCCACCTCGACGACACCAACACAACCGACCTCCTGGAAAGAATGAGCAACATCGGCCTCCAATAACTTGTCACCGACCACACCCATATCACAGGACACATGCTAGACCCCATTTTTACGTCCAGCAACAAAGTCGAGTACAACCACGTATCACAGCTCACCTGGACCGACCACTACAGCGTCCACTTCACCATCTCAGAATCTGCTAAGAACTTCTCCCACTGGATCAAGAAACTGCCAACACTATCGTTCCCCCCCCACCCACCCCAAGCCAGCCAAACCCAAAGTACCAGCCAGAACAGCCAGCTGGTTCGCCACAGAGCTAAATCCTCCAAATGCAACTGCCGGCAACTAGAAAGGAAGTGGCGTTCTAGCAGAAAGACAGAAGACCATACCACCTTCAAAGCAGCACTCGACCAGTGCCACCGCCTCCTGAGAGAAACAAAGAACGCTCAGGCAGATCACATAGAAGTCAACACAAACCACAGGAAGGTGCTCTTCACAATCGTGAAAGAGTTCTCCAACTCTGCAGCCACTGGGATCGACATCACCCCCTCCCAAGAACTGTGTGACACCCTGGCGGACTTCTTACACAACAAGATCTTGGCCATCTACAAGAATTTCAATCCCCAGGCCCCCCGACGCCGAAAGCGTCAGCCTACTCACACCCAAGAACACAAATCCGAAACACCTGCTCACCCATTGGGACCCTCTCACAACTCAAGCCACAATCTCCATCATGAACTCCGTACACTCGGGAGCACCCACGGACCCATGTCCTCACCACATCTTCAACCTCGGTAGCAATCTCAGTAGATTGGCGACGATCTCAAGAAAGTTCTGAACACCTCATTCACCACGGCCTCCTTCCTCGAGGACTGGAAACACGCTGAAGTGAGGCCCCTCTTGAAGAAACTATCTGCTGATCCAGCAGATCCGATGAACTACAGGCCCGTCTCCCTGGTCCCCTTTCCGGCGACGTTTTCTCAAAAAGGCAATCAACCAGCAACTCACCAAACATTTGGAACACCACAACCTCCTGGACCCCTCTCAACCCGGATTCCGAGCCAACCACAGCACCAAGACAGTCCTGATAGCAGCCACCGACGACATCAGGGCCCTCCTGGACCTCGGTGAAACAGCAGCACTCTTCCTCCTGGACCTGTCAACCACCTTCAACATCATCTCCCACCACATCTTGATCAACAGACTCCACCAGATCGGAATCCAGGGAAACACCCTCAAATGGATAATCTCACTGGAAGAACCCAGAGAATTTGTCTCCCACCATTAACCTCGGAACCCAAGGAGACCATCTGCAGCATCCCACAAGGATCGTCCCTCTGCCCCACCCTCTTCAACATGTACATGACCCCCTTGGCCAACACAGTCAGATCGCACTGACTCATCATCTCTTATGCCGACACCCAGCTCATCCTCTCACTGTCACAAGACCCCTCCACCAGCAGAACCAACTTCCAAAGATGTAAGATAAACGTCGCCGACTGGATGAAGGACAACTGTCTCAAGCTGAACTCAGACAGGACAGAAGTCCTCATCTTTGGGACCAACACCTCGCCAAGGAACGACACTTGGTGGCCTGCTGAACTCGGCCCTACCCCCACCCGACAGACCATGCCCGCAACCTCTGCATCATCTTGGACAGCAAGATATCAATGCAGAAACAGGTAAACTCAGTCTCGTCCGCAAGGTCCACACCCTATGCTTGCTCCGTAAAATCTTCAAATGGCTCCCAATCGACACCAGAAGGACCGTCACTCAAGCCCTCGTCACCAGCAGGCTAGACTACGGTAACACTTTTTATGTAGGAATCTGCACGCCTCACGAAGAAACTACAGACAATACAAAACGCAGCAGCAAGGCTCATCCTTGACGTCCCCAGATGAACTCGCATCACTCCACACCTCAAGAAGCTACACTGCCTCCCGATCCAGAAGAGATGCCAGTTCAAGATGCTGACCAACGCATACAAAGTCTGCATGACGAAGGACCAGCATACATCAACAAACTAATGACCTTCCACCAACCGACCAGACACCTGCGATCCGCCACCCTGTTCTTCGCAGACACCCCCCGGATCCGCTGATCCAACAGTGGAGGACGCTCCTCCTCTCACCTGGAGGCCAAAGCCAGGAACCACCTTCCCCTGCACCTCAGGAACGCTGCATCGCTCCGGGAATCCAGAAAAGGGCTCAACACATGGTTGTACGACTGAACAGAGCACCGTGAAGCAGCTAGCATCTCCAGAGCCTTGAGACCCTCATGAGTGATTTGCCACACTTTATAAATCCTGATTGATTGAAGGCAAGGAGTGCGAAAGTGTCAGAACCTGGCATGGCTGGCATTTGCGCTCTCCAGCCCTTTACCCATGGGTCTCCAACAGGTCAATGGAACAAAGCAGGGAAGGGCAGAGAAGACTGGGGCACGGGGAGGAGTCATCACGGTTGGCACATGCATGTACCACTTGTGGTGAGCTGGGGAGTGCCTGATGCACAACGTGTGGCTCTGAAGCTGTTTATCTGCACCCATCATAAAGCCCTACTCACAGTATCCAAGAAGAAAACATTTTTATTGTGCTATATCTCCTGCAAATGGGGGTGAGTGGTCCTAAGGTATAGTGCATTACAATTCATGTCTTTGGGTCCAAGCTCATTTAAATTTAAAGGTAAACACCGCTATCATGTTGAGTTTCCACTGGGAAGAAAGGACCTGGAATCTGCAACATAACCAAAGATTTGTTAAAAAACTGGGTCATCAATACTGACAGCTCTAGAGGTCCATTGCAGAATACATTCCTGGTAAGCTCTTCCAGTAGACCCCAGATCTTGCCTAGCAGGCAGAAAGTTGATTTTGCAGCCCCGTCCCCAAGGGTGGGCGAGTGCAGCTATTAAAAAAGAAATAATGATAATAAATCGCTGTAAAATCTCGTTAGGCTGGATAAACCCTGTAAAATGTTATGCACAGCTATATTTAATGCACATATTTGTAGTCTAGTCACATCATGCCTGCACTGCAGCCAATGAGATCGATACAACTAGGTTTGCACTGTAACTAGAGGGCACTATTCCTCGGTTTCTCAAAGCACAATTTAATTCCCACCTCAACGCTAGCAGAAGGAGAGAGAGTTGCATGTGAATCTATGAAAGATACTAACGCTCGAAAACTGTAGGTAGAGGTAACTATGAAATCTCTAGATTCATAGACCAACATGCTTGGAGTTAAAGCTATAAAGCAGTACCAAGGCAGCAGGAATGATAAGGAGGAGGCTCCTGTTTGAAACATGCTCTTGAGTATTCCCTGCCGCAATCTAGAGCCCGCTTTAGTTTGGCAGTCTAGGCAGCAGTGTTTCATGAAGGTATACCATGTCTGTCCATGAAGCTGGAAAGGTCATGCCACACCGGCTTGTCATAGCTTCCTAGGATAGCTACTGCGCTGAATGTCTTACAGGTTGTGACCACTGATGTATCCTTCCCCTCAAACGCCCTCCGGTGCCGTCCATCTCTCTCTGGAGGGAGAGTACATGGGGAGACCTTGGTTCCTTGACTAGTTAGCCTAGCTGAGTCAGACCAGTAAGGCAAGCTGGAGATTAGCGCTTGACGTCCGGCTGCTCTACTCCGTTGATCACTGCTGCAGATGAAGCCATTGTCTTAACACTCTTTCCAAGGTGATCCAAGGTGGCAATACTTTCATTGATTCTTTGATGGCATGACAACCATTTAGGTTTTTGGAAGCCACTGAAATCAAACTTGGCAGGGGCTTTTCTCACCTATCAAGCTAACAGCACAATTTGATCTGGAGGTGAATCAGGGTGCAGCCCTTCTTGTGTACATCCTCTAGTTAGGCAAATCTTGCCATAGATTAATCGGGAGAGTAGTTCTAACAGGCACTACCCAAATGTCTATCATCTCAATTATTATGACCTCCAGGAATGTTCGTGGCTTCTTCAATGGCTTATACTTAACAGTGAGGAAGGCTGAAAACAAAGATAATTCCACACTTGCTGGATGCTGTGAAGACGGTTGCGGCTGGTTATTGAAGGCCCGATCAAGTGATTGTTGGGCAACTGATCAGTGAGGAGAGGACACATCCAGGGCTTGAGGTACCAAAGTCGAGAAACCTTCCAATAAGGACCTCATTTATACTCCTGCTGTGACACTAGCATGGGGGGTGGGGTGGAAGGGAGTCAATGGATTTCAGGGTTATGGTGCCTTTTGACGTAAATGGCAATAGTAGTAATAGAAGGTGGGTAGAAGAAAAACATTATCTTCTTTTTCAAAAACTAATCTTCGCTGCCCATCAGGAAGATTCCCAGTAAGTTAGGATCTGTCCCTGACTCAGTGTTCAGGTTTCTGTAGTTCCTGCTAGAATTTCTTCCCCGATTTAATCTACATGATTTCTACAGAAGTTAACAGCACATTTATTGGAGATATTGTAGTCACAAGAATTTGGACAGTGTAGGATGAAGCTGTGGCAGTAAAAACAAAATTAGTCATCGATGAGGACTGCTTCACTGATGAGTTATTGAAGATGTGGATCTTTTGTTACCATAGAGGTTACTTGTGATGTCCTTCTAGTTATTGACATGGAGATAGTCTTCGAGGACACCGTTGACAAGGACATGGTGGAGAGTGTCATAAACCAGGGGCTTGCTGAACGAACAATTACTGACTTGTTCAAAGCAGTAAAGGAAGAACCTATCTGCTGATGGGGAGAGCTCGATGATGGTGTTAAGGATGGTCCCTACGGGTTAGCAACAAGACTAATAAAATAGAGTTGGAAACTGTATATAGAACATGCAAAGAAGCCCACATCACTTCAGGGGAAACAGAGGGATGAGAACCAAGACATGTATTGTAATTGCATTTATATAGCGCTTACTACCCCTGACGAGGCGTTGAAGCGCTTTTTCGGCGAGTAGCACGCTACTTCGGAACCCATAAAGGATTAGTGTTGAATTAGTATAGTGAAATATGAAAGTAATTTGAGTGGTGGATAGGTTAGTCAGTTATTTGGATTGACGACGATAGCGGAGGGATAGAAGAGAGAAAAAGGTTTGCATTTATATAGCGCTTGTTACCCCTAAAGGGGTGTTGAAGTACTTTCTTGGCGAGTAGCACGCTACTCCGGAACCCATAAGGATTAGTGGTGAATTAGTATAGTGAAATATGAAGTAATTTGAGTGGTGGATATTAATCAGTTATTTGGATTGAGAAGGATAGCAGAGGGATAGAAGAGGGAAAAAGGTTTGCATTTATATAGCGCTTGTTACCCCCAATGGGGTGTTGAAGTGCTTTTTTGGCAAGTAGCACGCTACTCCGGAACCCATTAAAGAATTAGTGTTGAATTAGTATAGTGAAATATGAAAGTAATTTGAGTGGTGGATATTAGTCAGTTATTTGGATTGAGAAGGATAGCAGAGGAATAGAAGAGGGGAAAAAGGTTTGCATTTATATAGTGCTTGCTACCCCTAATGAGGTGTTGAAGCGCTTTTTCGGCGAGTAGCACGCTACTCTGGAACCCATAAAGGATTAGTGGTGAATTAGTATAGTGAAATATGAAATTTGAGAAGTGGACTTGTTAGTCTGTTATTTTGATTGAAAAGGATAGTGGAGGAATAGAAGAGTGAAGGATTTAGATTTTTTTTTTTTTTTTTTGGAGGTCATAGCAGTAGTGGGAGGCTTGGGATGAGTAAAAGGGATGTGGAGGGGAAGAGTCAGAGGGAAGAGTTTAGAAAGGCTTGTTTTGTGGGATCAGTATAGTAAAAGAGGTGTCAGATGGTGCAAGGAGGGGCAGAGTGGGTGAGAATCTAGAAAGGGCTAATTTGGGGATCATAGAAGTGGAATGGGGTTTGAGATGAATGAGAGTGGATATAGAGGATATATTGATAGAGGTATAGGGTGAGAAATAGGGTAGTGCATTGGAAAGAGTAGTAGAAAGAGGTTTGAGATGAGTCAGAGTTGGGGTAGAAGATATATTGAGAGAGGTATAGGGTGAGAAATAGGGTAGTGCTTTGGATATGCTGAATTAGAAGAAAGTAATAAATATATAGATCGATAAGTACAAGGAAAAGTTTATAGATGCATAAGGAAGTAAGTATATGAAGATTAAAGATATTGATAGAGGTATAGGGTGAGAAATGAATATGCTTCTTTTTTTTGGGAGGAATGTAATAAATATATAGATACAAGTACATGGAAGGTATATAGATGCATAAAGGAAGTAAGTATAAGCAGATTAAAGATGCATTCGATAAACTCTGGTTTTCAAGTGTTGTACTTAAAAATGTATTTTATTTATTTACTTTTAAAAAAACATACTTATTCTACATGTAGCACCTGAAGGAGTTCTAAAGACTAAAGGGACAGGGTCGGTAGCCATGATAGTAAAAACCCCCTTGGCAACACCGTCCTAAGTGGGGACCAGTGTGTCAGCTCATAGTTTGACTCAACTCCTGCAGAACTGGAAGCATGCTGCTCAGACCTTCGAAAGAAAGAACTAGCACTTGAAGAGCAGACACTGGTGGCGGAGGAGCAGAAATCAGCTCTTACGCTGGAGGAGCAGAAAGGTATAGTTTCTTATCTGTAACTCCAGTTCTCTCGTAGGGGTATTTCCATGATAGGCATAAGCCTTGAATAGTCCTGCCCGCCTGCGGGGGACCCTGAGCACTTTTTCCAATATATCTTCTTAAGTGCTGAAGTTCGCCTTTCTTCAGGAAGGCCTTGAAAAGTCACTTAAAGTCCTGAAGCAGCCTAAGGACAAGGCTACAGTGATCAGAATTCTTCATCTTGGCGTGGCAAAAGAAAAAACTGCAATGAAATATGCGCTCAGTGCATTAATAATTTTGTACGGGCACAGAAAAAGAACCTTCACAAACCCTTTTGCTATGAGAGAAACAGAGATGAAGTGCAGAACAATGTAGCCCATAGGCTGCCATTATAGGTAAAGAATAAAGAGGCTGTGCCTTTAAGAGCAGAGAGACCTCCAATATCCCATCATGCTCAGCCAGAGGCAGTTACCTCAGTTCTTTTTGAAGGCTGTACTAGCTGATTAATAGCAGAGCATGAAAGTGTCTGTTTACTCCACTGGGGAGGAGGGAGGGTTGCTTATGACTATCATGGAAATACCCCGAGAGAACTGGAGTTACAGGTAAGAAACTATACCTTCTTTCGTAGGGGATTTTCATGTATAGTCATAGGCGTTGAATGTAAATGCAAGCGACGATGCACCTGGAGACTGTTTAGAGGTAGCTAGACCTGTGCAAATTGGGCCATAATTGATTAATAGCTGTTGTGATTTGCGAATAGAATTGGTTTTATCCAGGTAGAATTTTAACACTCTTTACAATCAGTGAGTGGAGGGCGCTCTCCGCTGGAGGAGATGGGTTTTGAAAGAAAGTGGGTAAACAGATTGTCTGATTTACATGAAAATCCGAGACCACTTTAGGTAGGAACTTGGGATGTGTACGCAACACTACTTTGGAGGAGTGGAAGACTTTGTATGGCTCATGAGCACAAAGGGCCTGTTCTCACTAACTCTACGAGCTGAAGTTATAGCCACAAGGAAGGCATTTTTCCAAGTGAGATGTTGAAGTGAGGCTTTATGAATAGGCTCAAAAGGAGGAAGCATGAGGTGGGAAAGCACCACATTCAGCTCCCATGGAGGGGAGGGATGTCTAATTGGAGGAAAAACCTTCTTCAAGCCCTCCAGAAATCTTTTAATAACTGGGATTCTAAAGAAAGAGGTTTGTGAAGGACTTTTCCTGTATGCCGTGACTGCAGACAGGTGGACTCTCACGGAAGAGAATTGGAGGCCAGATTTAGCAAGGTGTAATAAATATGGGAGAATGGACATCCTCCTGGCAAGAAGTGGGATTGATCTGCCTGGAAGAGCACCAGATGCAAAATCTCTTCCATTAAAAGGCGCAAGCAGATCGCGTAGATGGTCGCTTTGCTTCCTTTAGAATGTCCAGACAGTCCTGAGGTAGGTTCAGATGGCCATACTGCACTATCTCAGGAGCCATGCTGCCAAACTCAAGGAGGAGAGGTTGGAGTGTAGTAGTTGACCTCTGAACTTCGTGAGAAGGTCTGTCCTGCATGGCAGCCTGAGATGTGGACAGAGAGACTGGCGAAGCAGGTCCGAAAACCACAGTTGTCTCGGCCATTCTGGGGCGATGAGGATGTTCTTGGCTGTCGTGGTTGAAAGCTTGTGCAGGACTGCCGGTATCAGAGGTATTGGAGGAAAAGCGTAAAGAAATTTGTTGGACCATTTGATCCATAGGGCATTCCTCAATGACTCTGAATGGTAAAATCTGGCGGCGAAGTTGCAGCATTTTTTGTTTTCCGATTGACGATAAGGTCTGTAGAGAGAATGCCCCACAAGTTGAAGATATCTTGTGCGACCTCTTCGTTCAGTACCCACTCATGGTTTTCGTCTAGAACCCTGCTGAGCGAGTCTGCCTGGATTTTCTGCACACCTGGCTGGTGAGTGGCTGAGTTTCAAGTTCCTGGCAAGGAGCCAGTGCCAGATCGATTGAGCTTCATGCGGCAGGGCTCTGGACCGTGTTCCCTACGCTTGTTCAGGTAGTACATGGTTGTTGTATTGTCCATCTGAACAAGCAGAATGTTGGTTGTGAACGAAGGATTAAACGCCTTGAGTGCTAGGTGAACTGTACGGAGTTCCAGGAGGTTAATATGGTATGTCATTTATCTTGAGGACCATACTCCTTGTATCTGCAGGTGATCCATGTGGGCTCCCCATCCAAGCAGAGAGGCATCCGTCACAATCGTCTGTGTTGGGTCCTGCTGGTGAAAAGGCATTCCCCTCAGGAGACTTCTCAGGGAATACCACCACTGGAGTGATCTGACAGCATGAGTGGATAGGATGATCTTGTCCTCCCAGATCCCTGAGAACTGGTTCCACTGGTCCTCCAAGCACTCCTGGAGGGGGCGCATGTGGAGGTGAGCATTGGGAGTCAGAAATATGCAGGAGACCATCGAGGCGAGGAGACTATGAGGACTGTTAGACGGGCCATCCGCTGGCGGTTGTGACATTTCTGGAGAATGGATAAACGTCGTTCCTCCAAAGGAAAACACCTTTTCCTGTAGAGTGTCGATGGTACTTCCTAAGTAGTGCAACATCTGGACTGGAGTTAACATGGACTTTTGAAAATTGATGTGAAGACCCAAGCGATGAATAAGATCGCAAGTCCATTGGAAATGCTCTTGGGCTTCTGGGAAGGAGGAAGCCTTGATCAGCCAGTCGTCCAGATAAGGATAGACAAAGATCCTTTATTTTCGTAAATGCGCTGCCACCACAGCCATGCATTTGGAAAATGTCCTGCGTGCTGATTTGAACCCAAATGGTAGACCCGCGTGTTGGTAGTGGTTTTGCCCCAAGACGAATCTGAGGAATTTCCGATGAGACTTTGCGTTGGGAATATGAAAATAAGCGTTGTGTAGGTCTATTGAGCAAAGCCAGTCTCCCAGATGAAGTTGAGGGTATATTTGATGCAACGCCAGCATCCTGAACCTTTCCTTTCGGATCCATTTGTTTGCAATTCTGAGGTCGAGAATAGGCCTGAACTCTTGCCTGCCCTTCTTTGGCACGAGGAAGTACCTGGAGAAAATACCCTGTCCTCGTTGGTTTCGAGGGACAGATTCCCCTGCTTTCTTTTGACACTGCGTGTTGACTTCCTCCTGTAGAAGCTTGAGGCGAGATGTGGATGACCTTGGTGGAATGGATGGTGGAGGGGCAGTGAATCTGAGACGATAGCCATGTTTGACAATATTCAAGACCCAGGCGTCTGTTATGCGTTGCCACTCTGCCGGGTAATTTGCAATGCTGCCCCCTACCGGAGTGGGTAACGGAAGAGGGAGAAGAGAGGTTTCAGAGCTATTATGCCGTAGGTTGTCAGCCCCATTGGTTAGCTTGCTGAGTAGTACATCCCCTCTGCTGCTGGTGTTGAGGCTGGTAGGGCCGTTGATACTGCTGTGATCTCCCGGACTCCCATTGTGGGGTTTGAACCCTCTGTGAAGGGAAACAAC
The DNA here is from genome assembly GCA_963921515.1 of Calotriton arnoldi. Lineage (NCBI taxonomy): Eukaryota > Metazoa > Chordata > Amphibia > Caudata > Salamandridae > Calotriton > Calotriton arnoldi. The sequence continues at coordinate 3,511,546 of CAWUFW010000236.1, read as the reverse complement.
GGTGGTAGAGTCGGAATGAGCGTCTCTGTTCTTTAGATTTCTCTAATCCAAATGCTTTCAAAGTATCCATCTCTGTCTTCATTCTCGCCATGTCATCATTGGCGTGCGAGCCAAAGAGTGGAGCCCGAAAAAGGTACATTTTTGGAGACGTAGCTGAGCGTCAGGCTTCAGAGATGTCAGTCAAAGCCATGCATGTCTGCGTAAGGAAACCCCGTGACAGTAACTGTGGGCAGCTAAAATCGAGGAATCCGCTGCCGCACTGATGACCTGGTTGGATACCATTGCTCCCTTCTGGACGATTTCGAGACAATCCTCCCGGTGTTCTTTTGGGAGGTGATCCGCGAAGTGGAGAATGGAATCTTAAAAGGCGTGATCGTACCTTCCCAGGAGGGCTGTGTCGCTTGCTGCTTTCATGGAGGTAGCTGCTGTGTTGCAGACTTTGCAGCCTACGAGTCCAATTTTTTGCTCTCCTTATCAGGGGAGAAGTAGCAGATGGAGACGTGGTGTGGGATTTACGTGCAGCTAATATTACCCCCGAGTCAGGTGGAGGGTCAGCACGTAGAGACAGCGGATATTGCTCCGATGGCCGGTATTTCTTCTGGAGCCTGGAGGGTGCTGATTTTGCAGCAGGTGAAGTGAGGAACAATTCCATGGCTGGCTCAAGAAGACCAAGCTATAGTGGGAGCAAAGGTCTTGAGGCCGTGCGTTGGTGAAGAGTTTCAAAGATCACCAAAGTAGATGGAGTGGGAACCGCCATAGGTATATTCAATTTAGATGTGCATCGAACCAGAACCTCTTGAAAGGTGTTGATATCATCAATTGGTGAGTACCGACGTTGAGTCTGACAAGGTAGGAGAGTAGTCCGTGGTGGACGAGGACGTATTCCCATGGCGATGGTGGTGGGAACGAGAACTTGATCTGTGATAGGATCGGTGATGAGACCGTGAGTGGTGCGATCTAGTAGAAAAACGTGAATGGTGCCCATGGGGAGAGCAAATGTGTGTCCTTGAGCGCAATCTCCTGGGCGCTGGTGTGATAGGAATCTGAGGCACTGCAGGAAGTGGAATGACAGGTGCCGGTAGAGCTGGTGGAGGCAGAGTTGGAGTTTGAGGCACCAGCGGAGGAGGCAGAGTTGGTAGCGCCAGAGGCAGGAGCGCTGTTGGAGCCGGTAAGCCACGTTGAGGAGATACCGGAATGGGAGAAGAGGGCACTTCTACCAGAGATGGAGATCTGGAGCGAGAATCGGATGAATAGATTCTCCTCCTTTTGGTGGGTTTTCGCTGTCTCCTCAACGTCAATGATCTTTTTGACGTCGACCTCCATCATCGTCGACTTGTTTTCAACGATGATCTGCTTCTCGACGCAACCCCTGTCGACGTCGGCTCGCTCTCGATGTCAACTGGCTTCTCGACGTCGACCACTCTCGTTTGGCTCTCGACGTCGGCCTCCTACCTCTCAGTGACGGCGAGTTGGAATTCCTCAACGTCGATGCATTTCTTGACGTTGGTTGTCAATGTGAAGCAGGTCTCGACGTTGCCCGAGTGCTTTTTGACATCGAGCATAGACGCTTATATGGCATCGAGCCAGTCAATGGCGGCGAGCATGTCTGCGCCGTACCTCCCCTCGACGTCGACTGGGACCGATAGCGTTTTCTCCTTGAAAAACGCCTCTCAGACCTCCCACAACCACTGGAGGCTGAGGGAAGACCTCTGGTGGAAGAATTACCTCCCCCTCGCTCAGAGGTCCCACTGGCTTCTTGCGGTTTTCTTCTTTATTGCCTTCCCTGCAGACAAATCTTCTCCCTGTCACGCAGGGTTCATCTGGAGAAGGTCTTGCAGATTTCACAGGAAGGTGAGAAGATGGTAGACCGATAATACAGACCTCGTGGGGGTCTGTTTTGGCCTTCCTGCCACAGCGAGGACATTTGTTGAAGAGAGAAGGCATTTTATATGGAAAAAATGACTTTCCTGTCAAGAGAACACTTCACTCAAAAGAGAAAGACAAAAGACGTCGAGTGAAGCAAAAAACAATGGACTTTAAAGTTCTATTATGAAGAAAAATCTTACCAGAGTAAAACAGAGTAGGGATATGTGATTAAATATGTTTGTGGCATTTTTAGGGATTGTCCTAACTTTAGTTAAGACTGCTGAGATTTTTTTCATAATGATTACCAATATTTTGATACAAATATTTTGTAGATACATTATGCGTAATAAAGAACTAATCAGTGCAAAATATCCACAATTGTGTGTGTTAGGTTTCTTGGAACAAGGGTGAGACTTCACCTACTATACTCCCCTGCAGATGCCCCAACAGGGTTTGTCTGACTCCAAACACTACCTATCTAATAAAGCATAACTCCAGAGACACTGACCCCTCTTTAACTCTAAAAAGGGTACTGGTTATGTTTTACTTTTGGGGTACAGGGGATCTCGGAGTGTGCCCACCACAAAAAAAGTGGGGAACATGAAAGGTAGTAGGTAGATTAGGCGAGTAGCTCAGGGGTTATCGACTCCAAAAGAGGGGATACCGAGACGGTCACAGGTCACTCTTGCTCTGGAGTTGCAGCCTGTGCTATTAGAGATAGTCAGCCGGAGACCCCCACGTTGCACAGTCTATGAATGAATGCCACCCTTAAGGTGAATCGTGTATCCACATCCTCATGGTTGCAACCTTGAGCTACAATACCAGTCATTGGGTGCTACCCCCTGAGATGGTGGACATGCCAGTGGAAGGAGGGTGTCTGCAGCTTGAGGCTGTGGCCCACTTATAACACCAGAGTTACGGATGTCAGGAATTGCCTGCCCTCTAGGAAGACATTCATGGATCCCAGGACACTGGATGGATGCCTTGGGTTGAGTGCACTAGACACTTACATATCCGAAGTGAGGCAGGATAGTGTACAATGGTGGATACTCAAGCGGTTAATACCAAGGGGAGTGCACTGATAAATTGGTCTGTGCATCTCAGGGCCCAGTAACTGGTCTGAGTGTGCCTTTAGGGTACAGCACGGTAAGGTGGGGAAGTGCAAAAATTCTCTTACCTCGAGGTAAAGATGCCCTGAGAATCTCATATTCCCTAGACTCGTGTACGGCCCTTACTGGGAAAGGCACGGAAGGAGTCTCAGGCTCTGTTCTTGACCCTGGCCGACATGAGATGCACAGTACTGGCATCTGTCCCCCCCCACCCAACCCCCAAAAGACTAGGTAAACAGGAAGGGTCTCAGATATGTTCCGACAACCCAGGGACCAGTAAGTAAATCCTCTTCAGGTAAAAGTCACTGAATTTGTACATTTTCCTGTACTTGAAAGGTCGGGGTCTGGATAGGCACATTGACAACACAGCGGCCGAGGTCAGGACCAATTTGGCTTGGCATCAGACACAACTGTGGATTCAACATCCTCCTATGGTACTGGCTGCATCAGTACCAGCATTGAAAGGTAGGAATCGGTATAGATCATGGTGCCAAGTGTGGACGTCAGAGCTGAACCCGGAGTGGCTTCAGGATGCACAGACTGAGCCAGAGGACAGAAATGCCAGCAGTATCCAGACTGGAAGCCTTCGAGGTTCTATAGAAGCCGAATGTGTGCCAGAGGGAGCTGGATAGGCTGCCAAAGATATGGAGCACATCCTCCTTAAATGCCTCAATCTGTTCTGGCTTCGCTGACGGACCTGGAAATTCAGGGTGCATCGGAATCAGCGAGTCTGCAGGGCAAGTTGACATCTTCGCCACTTCTCGCCCTCAGACCGAACCTAATGACGACCTCTCATGGGATCGGCCCTTAGAGCAGGAGTGGGGTAGTGTCCGTGACGTCATGCGGAAAGCAGCCTTTACACAACTTCCATAGGTGCTTGCTGATGTACAGGTTTCCATCGCACTCATAGTTCACCTTCGGGTGCATAAGGGCATACTCCTGCCACGTCGTGCAGTCGTGGCCCGACTCCAAACATCTATCAGACATTTGTTTGCAAAACGTCCTATGAGGCCTCAACGCTGTAGTTTTAGGAGGGGACACATTCCAATGAACACTGGACAGAATTTAGAGAAAAACAAGATTAACCGACGAGAAAAAAGCAGGAACTTGCTCTGGGTTCACATCCAAAAGTGTGGAAAGAAAGGCACTGAGGTAGCGCCTAATGTAGCTCCAGTCAACTCTGGGACGGAGCAGAGTTGACACGGCGCTGCACAAAATCACCTATTGGCAAGCATGGGCTATGATGAAAAATCTTCCAGATCCAGTCTGGCGCCCGACAATATTATAAAGGTGAGGAATCTGTGGTTAGATACAGTGTCCACCTGAAAAAGCGTTACACAAGGTAAGTAACTAGCTCTTTTCTTTGTAGAAAAAGCCTACGGGTAGTAGTGTGGCGTTGTTACTCAGAAGGCCTCCGAAGGAAGCCCAAATAGGAGTGTGATGGGAAGATCAACGAGGAACAAATACAACGGAAGTTAAATTGTTTTATCATGACAAGCTGCAGTCATTTGTATTTTGAAATGTTTGAAAAGTTGTGAAAGAGAAGAACTCGGAGGTTTCCCTGCACATGAAGCGTGATAGAAATTCCTAAGAATTGAGGTCTACCGGGGAAGTGGAGTGGGAGCCTTATCACTTCATCAGCTGTAGTGTAGACCTAACAAGGAAGTAGAAATCAACACTTTTCAATTTTATCTTTTATTACCTTTGTTTCTAATATTTTAAAAGAGACTCCTAGAGAGACAATGTGAAATAATTAAAAGCATGTGAAAATATGACGGATCCAAATGCTAGAGAACTGTTGCTTAGATAAATCAGATTTAAACATTTGCTGGCATTTAGGGAGCCCCACTTGCCTGTTTCTTTCCCATTTTGGGTGGATGATTGAGGCAGATAATGCAGCAACAGGCATGAACAGCAAGTTACTTACAATTGGTAACACCTTGCCTGGTAGAGACTATCAGGCTGCAGATGCCTTACCTTAGAATTATCCCCAGGAGTCAGACTAGATCCATATTTTTTTCTGAGCACTGACCTTGCGCGCCGGTAGGTGGTGTCGTTCAGCTCCATGTGGCATCGTCGGACGTGACGTGCAATATCTATATATATATCATTATAGATCTATCTATATCTGTCTACCTATATATCTCTATATCTATAAAACCACTGAGCTTGGTTTAATGACTTTTTCCACGCCAGAAGAATGGTGCCATACTGAGGTATTGTGAGAACCAGTGTTCCAGAGTGAGGTCTTAAAGGACCTCTTCAAATGGATTTGACAGACTAGAGTGGGGAGGTTGGTAAGGAATCTGCAGCTAAATGGTCTCTACCGGGTAAGGCATTACCAACGGTAAGTAAGTTGTTCATCTGATAGACTTCTAGCCGCAGATTCCTTACCTTACAACAGACATCAACGCAATACCTCCACAGAAGTGGGTCTGTGGATTGTTTATACTAAGAAGTTCTAGATGACCGAACTTGTGAAATGTCCATGATGGCAGACTGTCCAGGCAGTAGTGCTTGGTGAATATGTGCAGTGATGCCCCGTAGCTGCCTGACAGATATCCAGGACAAAGACTCTAGAAACTAGCGCAGTGGTCACAGGTTTGGGTCTGATGGAATGAGCCCTCAAGTGGCTGTTTCTTGGCCAGTGTGTAGAAGATCTTTATGCAGAGGATAATCCACCTGGAGATGGTTCTCTTTTGTACTGCTTTACCTTTCTTTGCTCCAGCAAAGCCCAAAAAGAGTTGATTTTCCACACAGATTTCTTTGGTACGATCAATGTAGAATAGCGCTCTTTTTGGATCCAGACAGTGGAGTCTCTCCTCTGGTTTAGTAGAGTGGAGTAAAGAAAGTTTGTAGCATAATGTTCAGCTTGACATGAAAAGGTGTAACCACTTTGGGTAGAAAGGAGGCATGGGTTCAAGAACAATTTGCTCGGAAAGTATGTACTGTACAGAGGTTTGACCGAGTGCAACCAACTCACTAACCCTCTTGGCAGATATAATTGCTACCAGAAAGACTGTTTTGAAGGCGAGTAGTCTCAGAGGGCAGCTGTGCATGGGCTCAAAAGGTGAGCACATCAGGAAAGTGAGAACTAAATTGAGTTTCATTGGGATATAATGAAAGGGGTGTGAGGAAAAGTGTTGTAAACCTTCCAGGAACCATGTCACAACAGATGACTTGATCATGGAGGGTTGATCCGGCAACCGCAATAAAGCAGAGAGCCAAAAGATACCCTTTAACTGTGGCTAAAGCAAAGCTTGCCGGGCGAGAGATAATGCAAATTAGAGAACGTCAGATAAGGGTGCAGAGAAAGATCAATGGATTTGGCAGCATACCAAGCCACAAATCTGTCCCATGGGGCAGGCCGTATGCGGTTTTAGTGGAGGGATGCCTGGCTGATAAGATGACATCACACACTTCGGAAATCATGGCAAAAACTCTCAGCTGTCAGCAAGCAATCTCCATGCATGAAGTTGTAGCGTGTGCATGTTCAGCTGCAGAACTCTGCTCTGGTACTGCGACAGGAGACCCTCTTGATCGGAAGACCGATACTCAGGAGCTCAGGATACCACACTCTCCGTGCCCAATTCAGAGCCACAAGACTACCTTTGGCCTGGTCGTTCCAGGTCTTGAGAGCTCCGGGCAGGAGTGTTATAGGCAGAAAGGCATACAGGAGTCCTGAGCTCCACTAGAGACAAAATGTGTCTCAGAGCGACAGCCGCCTTGGAAACTGTAGTGCACAGAAGTGTTGACATTAAGCATTCTCGTCAGAGGCGAATAGATCTACCCAAGGTTCTCCCCAATCACTGAAGAGACCTTGCACAACATCAGGATGGACATGCCATTTGTGATTTGCAAGGCATCGCCTGAGTTCGTCCGCTCTGGCATTTAATGAACCAGCCAGATGTTCCACCCACGTCCAGAGGCATAAAGCCTCCTGGCACAAGGTTTAGGACCCCACCACGCCCTGTTTGTTGCAGTAACATGTGGCAGTGGTGTTGTCTGTGAACACTTGAACTAGCCTCCCCTTGATGGATGGAAGTCTTACAATGGCAAGTGTATCGCTCTCAGCTCCAACAAGTTGATGTGGATTCGAGACTCAGCCGGAGACCAGAGGCCTTTGATCTCTACCTCTCCCAGCTGGCTGCCCCAACCCAGAAGTAAAGCTTCGGTCACCACTGTAAGCTCTGGTTGGGGAAGGGAAAAAGGTCTGCATCTGACCCAATTACGGTTAATGAGCCACTACTGCCGACGTTTTGCTGTTCCCTCCGATACCTGTACCAGGTTGAAGAGATTTCCCTGATGTTGAGTCCACTGGAACTTCAGGTCCCACTGCAGAGCCCCCACATGCCAACGGGCATGTTTTACCATAAGGATGCTGGAGGCCATGAGGTCCAACAGCCTCTGAACCAGTCCCACCATAATCCAAATAGAGGCTGGCACATCGGTATCATAACCTGAATATCCCGGACTCTGCTCTGGAGGATGAGCGCGAAATTGCACTGTGTCCAGAATGGCTCCAATGAAAGAGAGCATCTGGTTCATTAATCAAGAACCCAGCAAATGCAGAGGTCTACCATAGTCTGGAAGTCGGAGTCAGCCTTCAACAGCTAGTTACTGAGGAAAGGAAAGACTGAAATCCTCCAGCCTCTGCAGATGGGCTGAAACCATCACCTTTGGGAACACACTAGGGGCGCTGGTAAGGCAGAAGGGGAGCACAGCGAATTGGAAATGCTCCTGACCTACCATAAACCGTGATGGTCTGAGGGCTGGCAGGATGGAAATATGGAAGTATGCTGTAGTGCCAGAGGCACTCCCATTTATTGAGATCATGTGACGACCTTTGACTACCATTGTTTTAATTGACTTTAGCTGTGTTCTTGAATGTACAACATCATTTTTCCTGCATGTGCCTTTTTCCTTGAAGATTTCTTCCGTCTCCTTGTAGTTTCAGAGGAGTGTTTGCTTTTGACAGCCTTGCCAGGAACATAACGTGTGGGATGTACATTTGAAAGCACGAGAGAGGTGTGAAATGTACTTCTCAGAGTGTAGTGTTGTATGCAGTGGTGCTCAAATGTGCATTATGTTGTACAGTGGGAGAATAAGGATAAGTTACTTACCTGTAATCCTAGTTCTCTTCCAGGGGTATCCTCATCAAAGTCATAAGCACATGAATATTCCCGCCCATGCGTGGACCCCGGAAACACATCACATATATGTGAAAACCATATATGTAGCTCTATATATATATATATCCATATATATATAAAAACACACAATGCAGCCTCCCATAAACATGCTGAGCAATGTTGCAAGGAATTCTCATGCACATAAACATATTCCAATAAAGCAGGGAGAAAGAAAACTTTTGAAAACTGCTTTAATATATAGCAGACAACACAATCCTGCAAGGAATAATGAAGAAAAAACATTGCCAGCACATAGGCTGCATTGTAGAAACATTAGTGTAGAAAGCTGAAAAGCTAACCCACAAACACTCAGATAAACTGGCACCGTGCCTTTAAGGCAGCCATGACCCCTAGCTTCCCATCATGCCTCAGGGGTGACAGTTAGGTCAGTTGTTCTTTGCGGATATCCGCAGACCAGAGAGATGTATGTATCATGTTCACTTGCCCGGGGAGGCGGGTGGGTTGCTTATGACTTTGATGAGGATACCCCTGGAAGAGAACTAGGATTACAGGTAAGTAACTTATCCTTCTCTTCCAGGGGATCCTCATCAATAGTCATAAGCACATGAATAGAATAGCAAGCCCATCCCCTCATCCTGCGGGCAAGTAAACAGAGTACCATCAAGATACATAAACGCCATAAGGCCTATACAGACTCCAATAGGTTAGCATTGGAACAGATTCCTCAAGGAGGCCTGGCCCACTTGGGTATCTGCTCTGGAGTCAGAATCCAGACAGTAATGTCTGGTAAACGTATGGACCGATTTCCAAGTTGCCACCTTGCAAATCTCGGCCATCGGTACATTATGTAAGAATGCAATCGTAGCAGCCTTGCCCCTAGTAGAATGAGCTTTAGGGGAGGCAAACAGAGGCTTATTTGGTATGCCAACATTATACAAGATACTATCCATCTTGAAATGGATCTTTTAGAAGCTGGGAAGCCTGTTCTAACAGAGCCATAGTTTACAAACAATTGATCAGTTTTTCTAATGGATTTTGTTGCATCCAAATAGAATTTGAGAACCCTCTTGAGGTCTAGCGAATGAAGAGACCTTTCCGCTGGTGTGGATGGATTGGGAAAGAAAGAGGGTAGAGAAATCATCTGATTAACATGGAACTCCGACACAACCTTAGGTAGGAAGGAAGGGTGAGTTCGCATAACCACCCTATTATGGTGGAAAACCGTATAGGGTTCTTTAGAACAGAGTGCTTGTATTTCACTCACTCTGCGTGCTGATGTAATTGCTACTAGAAAAGCAACTTTCCAAGAAAGGTGTTGTAATGTAGCCTTATGAATGGTTTCAAATGGAGGTCCCATCAATTTAGACAAGACCAAATTCAACTCCCAAGGAGGAGAAGGAGGTCGAACAGGGGGATAAACCTTTTTCAACCCCTGCAGGAAGTCCTTGACCACCTGAAGCTGAAAGAAAGAAGGCTGGTTAGGTGATTTACGATATGCTGTGATAGCCGCCAAATGCACTTTAATGGAAGAATATTTCAAACCAGATTTGGCCAAATAGAGCAAATACGGCAAGATTACCTCCTCTTGCCCGTTAATTGGACTCCAATCATTACGGATACACCACAAGTAAAACCTTTTCCACTTTAGAGAGTATGAGAATCTTGTGGAAGGTCTCCTTGACTCCCTTAAAATGTCCATGCAGTCTTGAGGGAGGTTCAAATGTCCGTACTGCAGAACTTCAGGAGCCATGCTGTCAAGCTGAGCGAGGGAAGGCTCGGGTGCAGAATCTTCCCTCCCATTTTGGTGAGAAGGTCCGACCTGCACGGAAGTCTCCGATGCGGGCGAACCGAGAGTTGCAACAGGTCCGGATACCACCATTGGCGAGGCCAGTCCGGTGCTATGAGTATCATCCTCATTCTGGATCGCAGAAGTTTGGCCACCACCTTCGGAACTAGAGGGAGGGGTGGAAAGGCGTATGCAAACGTCCCTGACCAATCTATCAAAAGAGCATTCCTCTCGTTCCTGGTCGGTAAAACCTGGATACGAAGGCGTGGCATTTTCTGTTTTGATCGTCTGCAAAAATGTCGATGAAAGGATGACCCCATTGATGAAAGATGTCTGCCACCACTTCGTCGTTGAGCACCCAGTCTTCTTGCTCTTGGAAGTGACGACTGAGGGCGTCTGCTCACACGTTCTGCTCTCCCGGCAGATGGATTGCCGTGATCGATAGGTTCCTGGCTAGCAGCCAGTGCCAGATCGCCTGGGATTCAAGAGACAGAGGGCGAGAGCGTGTTCCACCTTGTTTGTTCAAGTAATACATGGTGGTTGTATTGTCCGTTTGCACTAGGATCGATCCGAGCTGAATTGACGGTTGAAAAGCTTTGAGGGCTAAATGAACCGCCCGCAGTTCCAGCATATTGATGTGATACGTCTGTTCTCTTTGGTCCATCTGCCCTGAGTTTGCAGATGACCCTGATGCGCTCCCCAGCCCTGAAGTGATGCATCCGTGATCAGGGATTGTTCTGGCAGAGGTTGGTGAAAAGGGACTCCCACCAGCAGATTCTGTGGTTGAAGCCACCAGAGAATGGACTTCTTTGCTGCAGGAGAGAGGATAATCCGGTCGTTCCACTGACCCGAGGATTGATCCCATTTGTCCTCGAGATCTTGCTGTAACGGTCTCATCCTCAATCTGGCGTTGGGTATGAGAAAAATGCACGAGGCCATCGAACCCTGCAGAGAAGCCACCTGTCTTACTGACGGCTGATGAGCATGAAGGATGATGTTGCTTTTGTCTTTCATTGATGACAATCTCTCCTCCGAAGGAAACACTTTTCCGAGGTCGGAGTTGAGGTTGGCGCCCAGATAGTGGAGTGATTGAGTTGGTTGAAGGATCGACTTGTCCCGGTTGACATGTAGGCCTAAGCGCTGAAGGAGATCTAGGCAGGTGCGAAGGTGTTCCTGCACCATTTGAGAGGGTCCCTTCAACAGCCAGTCGTCCAGGTATGGATATACGACCAGGCCTTGGCGATGTAATGCTGCCGCTACCACTGCCATGCATTTGGTGAATACCCTCGGAGCTGATTTTAGGCCGAAGGGTAAGACTTTGAACTGGTAATGTTTTGTTCCCACCGTGAATCGCAAGAACTTGCAATGTCGTGCTGTGATTGGGATATGAAAATACGCATCTTGGAGATCCACCGAACACATCCAATCGCCTTTCCTTAGATGTGGAAATATTTGGTGGAGCGCCAACATCCGAAACTTTTCCTTTTGATGGACTTGTTCAGAGAACGTAGATCCAGAATTGGTCTGAACTTGTTCGGTTGATCTTTTTCTGAACAAGGAAGTATCGTGAGTACACTCCCTTTCCTCTCTGCGTTTGAGGGACCTCTTCTATTGCTCGTTTTTCGAGAAGGGTCGAGCACTTCCTGACGCAGGAGGTCTATATGTAGATGACGAGATTTCACAGGAGGAATGTCTCTTGGGGACTTCCAAAACGTAGTGTGTACCCATTTTTAGTATATTTAGCACCCACTGATCTTTGGTTATGTTGCGCCACTCTTGAATGTAACTTGAGATACTTCCTCCCACTGGAGTGTGCAACGGTGCTAGAGGAAGCAGAAACTCATTGCTTCCCTGGAGTTTTCGATGCGGAGGAGGACTGCTGTTGATGTCCTCCTCTTCCTCTCGAGGAACGGCGGCCTTGATACTGGGATTTTCCCTGTTTGTTTTGTGACCATTGAGGGGTTTGAACCCTCTGTTGGTAGTTTTTCCGATTGTAGGGCAGGTATCTCTTCCTAAATTCCTTTTTCTTCTCTAGGCCCACAGCCTTTAAGGTGTCCAACTCGGCCTTCATCCTCGCTATTTCTTCGTCTGTGTGTGCACCAAACAGTGAAGTGCATGAAAAAGGGAGATTCAGGATGCGTTGTTGTGCCTCCGGTTTTAACGCTGTAAGGTGCAGCCAGGAAGATCGTCGTGCACATATGCCACATACGAGTGAGCTGCCAGGGACGCACCATCTGCTGCAGTGCTGATTACCTGGTTAGCCACCAGAGCACCTTCGTGAAGGATTTCAGAGAAGTCCTGTTGATCCTCCTTTGGGAGCTTGTCCTTGAAGCGCTCCAGTGAGTCCCATAGTGACCTGTCATAACGACCCAGCAGAGCCGCAGCGTTGGACACTTGCAGAGAAGTCGCTGCAGAGCAACAAGCCTTCCGTCCCCAAGAGTCTTGTGCTCTACTCTCTTTGTCCGGAGGAGCGGAGGAGGAAGATGCCACCGCATGCGTCTTTTTCGCTGCTGCAACAATAACAGAGTCCGGAGGTGGATCCGATCTAAGGAAAAGAGGATCCGATGCAGCTGGCTTATATTTTTTAAGAATCCGAGCTGGAGCTGCTTTAGCCGATGCTGGAGCGAGGAAGAGATCCATTACCGGCTCGATTATACCAGGAACCAAAGGAAGCAATGGTCTAGTCGCAGACCTTTGGTGGAGAGTCTCAAAAATGATGGACTTGGTTGTCTGAGGAGCTGACATGGTGATGCCCAGCTTCTGAGCCCCTCTGGTGAGAACATCATGAAAAGTGTTCACATCATCAATAGGCGACACTCTGGAGGGAGGACTATCCGTCAGGGTAGGTGAGTAATCCCTTTTGGATGAATGTGTCGAAGAGGAAGACCAAGATGGTGTACGCCGCCTCTTGCGATGTCCCCGAGACAACCAGCGTTCAGGGGATCTGCCTCGGTGTTCCCTGGCCCGAGTGGTGGGTGATCTGTCCACTTCCTGCACAAGACGCTGCAATGGTGATCTGTGCAGCGGACTGGAGTAGTTCGTAGCCCGTTGAGCGTGACCTGCGGGCCCCTTCTGCCAATGATGGAGAGGTTGAAGCCATCTGGGAGAAAGATGGAGGGAAGGAGATCGCTGTCTCCTAGGAGAACCTCCTGGCGGTGATTTTGTAGGCTCCTGCGAGTGAACAGAAGCACTGCGTGATGACGCAACCGTCTGGTGTGAGCTCCGAATGGAGTGAGAGGACTCTCTGCGGCTTCTGGAGCATGATCGGCGTCTTGATGAGCGATGTGACGTCGATGGGGTGTGTCTCGACGTCGACCTGCTGTGTCACCATCTCTGGTGAGTTTCTCCTCGACGTCGACCTCTCAGTGTGTCTGGAGCCCATAGACCTCGCCTTCGACGTTGAGCGTGCAGGAGACCTCAACGATGAGCGGGTAGACGGAGAAAACCTTCTCGACGTCGATCTTTCTCTCGCCGTCGACGGAGACCGCCGTCTCGACGTCGAACGACGTTTGGTATATTTCACTCTTGGTCTTGACGTCGAATGCCTCGGCGTCGGAGAGGATCTTGCCTTCGCCGTCGAACGCCGCCTAGACGACGATGGAGGCGATGAGTGTGTAGCCTCAGGTGACGAGGCGTGTCTCGACGTCGACTGTCGTCTGGGTGACGTCGACAGATGCTTGCTTCGACGCCGTACGCTGGAGAGCCTGCGACGGCGGAGCCTGTCTCGACGTCGAACGCCGCATCGATGGCGACGAAGATCTGCCTCTCGACGCTGGGCGAGCCCGCACCAACGGAGAGCGACTCCTCGACGCCGATCGTCACCCAGTTGACGGCGGAGGATTCGACGTACCTGCGTTCTTCGACGACGACCGGTGTTCTCTCGGCGGCGAGCCCGCCGTCGATGGTCTTCTCGTCAACGTTTTCGTTGCCGATGAAGGGATTTGAGGCGCCGAGCCCGACGCCGATGGAGAGGATGCTGGAATCTTACTTCTAGATGAGCTCTCTTTCCTCTTCTTCACGGGTACTCATAGTACGGCCCACGGGCCGCCAGCGGCCCGGCAAGCCTCCTTGGCGGCCCGCGGACCTTGCAGCTATCCTACCTGTTTTTTTTTTGTTTTTTTAAGTGTCCGCAAACACCGCCGGTTGCAGCAGCGCTCTATAGGTGCCGGACGATTCTTTAAAAAACTATTCACTTGTTAATGAGGCTTTGTTGTATTTCACCTCTTCTTAGCGGAGATGCAGGGGCGCTAAGAAGAGGTGAAATACAACAAAGCCTCATTAACAAGTGAATGGTCTTTTAAAGACCTGTGAAGTACTCGGGTGCGGCTGTGTGTGTGCCCGGGAAGCTGTCTCAGCCCAGCCCGGGCTGACACACACGCGGGTGAGGTGACAGAGCGAGGGAGACAGACAGAGTCCTAAGGAAACTTTATCCCCATTAGGTCCAGACATGCTGGTAATCTGTTGGCGGCTGTATTAGCCCGATCCCCTATCTATATAGTGCCTGCTATGTTTTTGCTTTTATATCGTTATGAACCTCTGTGAATATATTTTCTCTGCACCACGAAAAAATACCTGACCTTGTCAATCACTGATATATCATTGAGACAGGCAGCAGGAACGGCTGTTATCAATTGGTAGTTCACCTAATCTGCTCCAAACTCCAGCAAGTGCGTCGCTGTTATTGCTCTGCAGCATTTTGAGATTATGTGTATATACTTGTCTCTGTTTTGTTCATGCAGACCTCATGCTATTTATTAATAGGCTTAGTATGCAGTACTACCTTAGAGCTCTGTCACACCTTCTGTTTTCCTTCTTGCTGTACACAAATTGTTCTAGTTGCTATAATGCGCCCTGACGCCCCACCTAGGACCTGGATCGCGCTATACTAAAAACAGCACACTGACACACACGCGGGTGAGGTGACAGAGCGAGGGAGATAGACAGAGCGAGGGAGGGAGACAGACAGAGGGAGGGAGACAGAGGGGGTGACAGAGAGAGGGAGACAGACAGATAGAGGGAGACAGACAGAGGGAGGGAGACAGACAGAGGGAGGGAGACAGACAGAGGGAGGGAGACAGACAGAGGGAGGGAGACAGACAGAGGGAGGGAGACAGACAGACTGACAGAGGGAGACAGACAGAGGGAGGGAGACAGAGGGAGGGAGACAGAGGGAGGGAGACAGAGGGAGGGAGACAGAGGGAGGGAGACAGAGGGAGGGAGACAGAGGGGGAGACAGAGGGTGACAGAGGGAGGGAGACAGAGGGTGACAGAGGGAGGGAGACAGAGGGAGGGAGGGAGACAGAGGGAGGGAGGGAGACAGAGGGAGGGAGACAGAGGGAGGGAGACAGAGGGAGACAGAGGGAGGTAGACAGAGAGGGAGGGAGACAGAGAGGGAGGTAGACAGAGAGGGAGGGAGACAGAGAGGGAGGGAGACAGAGAGGGAGGGAGACAGAGAGGGGGAGACGGAGGGAGACAGACAGAGGGAGGGAGACAGACAGAGGGAGGGAGACAGAGAGGGGGAGACAGAGGGTGACAGAGAGGGAGACAGACCGAGGGAGGGAGACCGAGAGGGAGGGAGACAGAGAGAGAGGGAGACAGACAGAGGGAGACAGACCGAGGGAGACAGACCGAGGGAGACAGACCGAGGGAGACAGACCGAGGGAGACAGACCGAGGGAGACAGACCGAGGGAGACAGAGAGGGAGACAGAGAGGGAGACAGACAGAGGGAGGGAGACAGAGAGGGAGACAGAGGGAGACAGAGGGGGAGACAGAGAGGGAGACAGGGGGAGGGAGACGGAGAGGGAGGGAGACGGAGAGGGAGGGAGACGGAGAGGGAGGGAGACGGAGAGGGAGGGAGACAGAGGGAGACAGAGAGGGAGACAGAGAGGGAGACAGAGAGGGAGACAGAGAGGGAGACAGAGAGGGAGACAGAGAGGGAGACAGAGAGGGAGACAGAGAGGGAGACAGAGGGAGACAGAGAGGGAGACGGGGAGGGAGACAGAGAGGGAGACAGAGCGAGAGAGATAGAGAGACGTGTGTATGCCGGGTCTGGTGGCTCAGTGGACGAAGGCGTCCGCTGCAGGGGCCTGTGTTCAACCTCATGGTCATAGTTATTTTTTTTGCTCTAGCCCCGCCCCCCTCCCCCACTGACCCCGCCCCCACCGGTGCGGCCCTCGGCCACAAACCACACTGAAAATTTGGCCCCCGAGAGAAAGTTTGTGAGTACCCATGCTCTTCTTCATCGGAGGCTTGTCTCTAGAAGGTGATTTTCTCTTCTCAGCCAGTCCATGGAGACGAATCCTTTCCCTGTCCTTTAGAGTTCTGTTGGACAGAAGACGGCAATGCTGGCATGATTTAGGATTATGTTCAGAAGGAAGGCATAGAATACAGACCGGATGGAAGTCTGATTTAGCCTTCTTGCCACAGGAAGGGCATGGGTCAAAAAGAGAGGGCATCCTGTTGAAAAACAATGCTCAACTCTCTAAAAACAGTAGAGAAATACTTCAACACCAAAAGGACGTCGAAGTAAGAGGTTGTTCTCAAGAATTGAAAGAATTTTCTGACAGAAAATCAGAAAAAAAGTAGAGCTGAAGTAACCAGGGTCCTGACAGAAGGAGCCAGAAAGAACAACTGACCTAACTGTCACCCCTGAGGCATGATGGGAAGCTTGGGGTCATGGCTGC
Source organism: Calotriton arnoldi (assembly GCA_963921515.1). Taxonomy (NCBI): domain Eukaryota; kingdom Metazoa; phylum Chordata; class Amphibia; order Caudata; family Salamandridae; genus Calotriton; species Calotriton arnoldi. The sequence continues at coordinate 3,494,948 of CAWUFW010000236.1, read as the reverse complement.
CTTAAAGGCACGGTGCCAGTTTATCTGAGTGTTTATGTGGGTTAGCTTTTCAGCTTTCTACACTAATGTTTCTACAATGCAGCCTATGTGCTGGCAATGTTTTTTCTTCATTATTCCTTGCAGGATTGTGTTGTCTGCTATATATTAAAGCAGTTTTCAAAAGTTTTTTCTCCCTGCTTTATTGGAATATGTTTATGTGCATGAGAATTCCTTGCAACATTGCTCAGCATGTTTATGGGAGGCTGCATTGTGTGTTTTTATATATATATATGGATATATATACAGAGCTACATATATGGTTTTCACATATATGTGATGTGTTTCCGGGGTCCCGCGCATGGGCGGGAATATTCATGTGCTTGTGACTGATGAGGATCCCCTGGAAGAGAAGTATGTAGTGCTACAGGCAGTGGTGCACAAATGTGCATTGTGTTGTACATTGGGAGGTTTTATGAAGTTTTTGCTATTGGCTTTGACATGCCCTCATGCCATCTTGAATTCTGACTCGGTCTAGCTTGAGCTTTGCACACACAGGCAGGCCCCCCAGATCAATTAAGTTGTTTAGGCTATTCACGTTCAAGGTTGTTTTCTGTACTTGTGGAGACTTTCGTAAGCTTCACTGAGATAATGTGTGGGATAGGTGCTTGGTACCTTTCAGAGCAGTGTTTGTTGTTGCAAGAGAAATGTGTGGAATGTGCAGCTCTGTCTTGGAGTCAAAATACAGTGGCCTGGCCAGCTTCTGTCTTGACCTTGACACAGACCAGTACGGTCAGCTCAGTTTTTCGTAACAGAAGAAAGGGGGCAGGTTTCTAGAAATATCTCCTCAGGTTGAGAAAAAGATATTAAAGGTGGGAAATCTTGGCGCCCAGACGGGAGCTCGCTGTGGAGCAGACGTGTTGCCACAGGGAACTTGTTTTTAGGATCCTGATCGAAGCTTCTGCCTGGCTGTCAAGGGCTTCTCCAGCCAAGTTGGCAAGAATGCCGAGAAAGAGCCATCGGTGAGGTGTTTTCTTTTGATTATTGACATTGTGATGCGTGAGCATATTCAAGTCTCCAGTGGTTATAATCATCTGATGTATTTAGTGTATATATCTTTCTGATTTCTCGCAGTGGAGGTCTATCATTATTATTTGCTTGTATTTTATTCTACGCATTTTAATCCATGCATTTAACAGTTGCATTTGCCTACTTACAAGTGTGTTATTGTTGCTTGCGCACACACACACACACATATATATATATATACACACACACACACACACACACACACACACACATTTGAATGTTCATTTGACATCTGGGAAAGCCTTTTTGCTAGAGAGTGTTCTGAAAACTCTCTTTTGATGTGCCTCATTTTATGAGAGTGAAATCCATTTCCTGGTGTTTTATTGCTTCGCCGTGTTCGTGCCTCCGTGTGGGAGTGCTGTATTTTCTATTTGGGAAGGCGAAGCAATACATATGCGTTCTGCAAGTCCAATGCTACCATCCAGTCTCTGGGATCCAGGGCAGGCAGAACCTGAACCAGAGTGAGTATTTTGAACTTTTCCTTTTCCAGGAAGTAGTGGAGAGGACGTAGCTCTGGAACACGATGGAGGCCTCCATCCTTTTTTGGTACCAGAAAGTAGTGGGAAAAGCAACCATGACCTACTTCTCTCTCAATAGCTCCTTTGGCCAGAAGAGCCTGTACTTCCTGTTGCAAGAGCAAAAGGTGTTCCTCCGTTAGCCAAGCGGAAGTCAGTGGAATAGCTGGCAGGGTTTGATGGAAGGGAAGGGAATAACCACGCTAAATAATCTGAAGCACCCATTTGTCTGACATTATTGCCCGCCATTGGGGTAGGTGATATCTTGTCGCAAACCATTTGCCCATTGTTAGAAATGGGATTTTTGGTCGGCTAAGGCATGTGCCAAAGTCGGGCAGCAACCACCACTCTAGTCAGGATAAGGGAGTTACACTCCTAAAATAACCCCTGCTCACCCCCTTGGTAGCTTGGCACGAGCAGTCAGGCTTATCTTAGAGGCAGTGTGTAAAGCATTTGCACATAACCAACAGTAATACAGTGTAAGTACCACAAAAGGACACCACACCAGTTTAGAAAAATATCCAATATTTTTATATACTTAAGACAAGACCAAAAACGATAAAAATCCACAATACAGTACTTAAAAATCTTCAGTTATCAAAATATGCTTGAAAAACAGTTCCTTGATGTCGATAGCTCCGTCCGGGGCTATCACGGCGTTGTGAACAAACAAATCCAAATAGTTCTGGCTGACCGCGGTGTCGCGGGCCAGCTACGGTGTCGGGAAGACCCGCAAACAGTACCTTTTAGAAATGCAGGGAGCCGGCGACCTCTCGTTGAGCTTCCGAAAGCACGGCGTCCGCAGGCGTCTGTTTCGGAGGTCGGTGCAGGAGTCGTCGGGGCCCTCGAAGTCACACGCGTTGCAGATCGAACTCCTCTCTGTTGAAGTCAGGAGTGCTGGCGTCGGCAGGCGTCGGGTGCTGCGGTGCGAAGTGCAGCGGTGCGGCATGCGGTGCCCTCAGGTCGCGGTGCGAGCAGCATCTCAGTGGCGGCGTCAGATGGCGTCGTCAGTGAGACCAGGTGGTGCGAAGTGAATGCGGTGCTCGTCACGGTGCTGGCAGGTCGCGCTGCAAGAAGCGGCGTCGTCGTTGCTGAATTGCTGTCGTCGGCTGACGAACTGGAGTCGATGGCGCCGGCGTCGGTAGGCCAAGGCTGCGGTGCGGGATGAGGGCGGTGCGTCGTGTAACTTTACAAGCGGTGCCCTCGAACCACGGTGCAAGCAGCGGCGTAGATTTCGGCGTAGAGCAGCGTCGTCGGGGATACCAAGGCGTCGTCGTGAAGCGAGGCGGTGCGGAGTGCGGTGCCCACAGGTCGCGGTGCGAGCAGCGGCTCGGTGGCGGCGTCAGCAGGCGTCGTCGGTGAGACCAGGGTGGCGGTGCCCTCTGCGGTGCCTTCAGGACACGGAGTCGGCAGCGGCGTCGTAGACGTCGTCGGGTTGCTTTTCTTCTGTTGCAGCACAAAACACACAGTCCCCAGTGCTGAGGGCAGAAGAACTTGAAGTCTTTGCTGTTCCTGAGACTTCTTGAACAGGGGGCAAGCTCTACCTCAAGCCCTTGGAGAAACTCACAAAAGTAGATTGCAGAAAGTCCAGTCCAGTCCTTTCACTGCCCAAGACAGAAGCAGCCACTGCAGGCCAACACAGCAAAGCACACAGCAAAGTGTTAGTTCCTCCACACAGCTTCTCCAGCACTTCTTCTTGGCAGTCTTCTTTGTCCACAAGAGTTCTAAAGCTCAGGGGTCTGGGCCCCAATATTTATATCCCAAAATCCTTTGATCTCTTAGGCAGAGAGTGTCTGTGCCCAGCCAGAACCAGTTCTGCCTTCTCTGGTGTGACTTCCTGGCAGGAGGTGGAGACGGCATTGTCAGAGGCAGACCAGGCCCTTTGAGGTGCAAGGAAATCTCCTCCCCCTTCCCCAATTGCAGCTCTGGTCTATTCAGCCCTTTCATGACCCACCTAGACTATCTGGAGCCACTCCTGCTCCCCAGCATTCTGTCATCCAAAACCCAGACAGGCAATCCACATTCCAGCAGAGGCACACGGGATGACTGAGCAAGAAAATACCTACTTTCTAAAAGTGCTATTTTCAAACACAGAATATAAAAATCACCTTCACTAAAAGATGCATCTTTAGATTCGGAGTTCAGGCATAGTAAACTTTAGTTTCCTACCTGGTTCCCAGGGCCAGTTATGTTTATAAGATGTTATAAACAAACTTCCCATTCTGTCCTATGGGGAACAGGTAGCCTTGCAATAGTGAAAAACGAAATTGGCCGTAATTCACTATCAGGACATGCCACACACACCAGGGCATGTCCTACCTTTCACATACACTGCACCCTGCCCACAGGGGTACCTTGGGCCTACCTTAGGGGTGCCTGACATGTAAGAAAAGGGAAGGTTATGGACTGGCAAGTGTGTGCACTGGCCAAGTCGACATGGCAGTTACAAACTGCGCGCAGACTCTGCAATGGCAGTTCTGAGTTACCTTTTCAGGGCTACTCACGTGGGTGGCACAATCAGTGCTGCAGGCCCACTAGTAGCATTTGATTCACAGGCCCTGGCACACTCAGTGCACTTTACTAGGGACTAACAAGTAAATCAAATATCCAATCATGGAAACACCAATCCATAACACAATGTACACAGAGAGCATATGCACTTTAGCACTGATTAGCAGTGCCCAGAGACCTAAAACCAACACAAACAAGTCAGGAAAAAATAGGAGGAAGAAGCAAAAAGTTTGGGGATAACCCTGCAAAATGGGCCATTTCCAACACCCATGCTGGTATGACGGCATATTAAAGGGCCTTTGAGGCTGAGGCTGCCGAGGGAGGCGGTAGGGGTGGGAGTGGAGTGGATTGGGTAAACCTCTGGCTTTGTTTCTCACGTGATTTGTGGGATCTGCAGCCTCGAAAAGACTGAGGTGGCTGACATGCAGCTGATAGCCCCTCCCGTAGCCACGGAAGGCTCATTGCAGCTGTCGAGAGGCCATGGCGAGTCCCTAACTAGCAGTGGCTCTGCTACCTTTAAAACGCTGAAGAGCCGAACGCTCGTTGTCACCAAAGAGGTGAGTGCTGTCAAAGAACATGTTCATGAGGGATGCCCGGACATCCTGCAAAAAGTCAGCCGTCATCAGACAGACGTGACATCTAAGCGTCACTGTAGAAGCAATAGCTCTGCCCAGCGAACAAGTGGTATCCAATCCACAGCGCATTGTGATCTTGCTGCGACCCTCCAATCAGCAATAGCTTGAGAGAGTATGGCTCGCACCTCCTCTGAAACCATAGGCAGCACTTGCTCAACCGAATCCCATACAATATGGGAATAGTGGCCCAATAAGCATGCAGTGTTCACAGACCAATGTGCAAGGCTGGAAGAAGAAAAAACTCTTCTTCCCAAATGTTTCCAGCCTCTTGGATTCCCTATCTGGTGGTATGGTAGGGAACACACTCGGGTTAATCTTGGACATAGAAGCCTGGACCACCAGGCTCTAGGGGGCAGGGTGCTGGGTAAGGTTGACAGGATCCTCGGGAGCGAGGCGCTAGTGGTGGGAGATGGTACTGTGCACAAGCGTGCCTATGAAGGTCTTGGCCCAGGCCTCAAGAAGGACATCAGTGAGAGCTTCATTAAATGGTAGTAGGGGTTCTGTGGAGGATTCCATGTATTTAAGCACCTGTCAAAATGGACAAGTTACTTACCTTCGGTAACGCCTTATCTGGTAGAGACAATATCTAGCACTAGATTCCTTAACTTTGAATTTCCCCAGGCATCAGACTGGAAGATTTTTTGTGAGCAGTACCCCTGAGCGCCAGTAGGTGGTGTTGGTCGGTCCGCGTGGCATCGTCTGCACCGGAAGTGATGTCCACGTCACCTATATAGACGCTAACTTGGCATGCTGGTGTCAGTTACCTTTCACGACTTTCCATGCCAGAAACGCCAAACTAGGCCCTGAAAGAGATCAGCCCTGACCCTAGAAATCTGTATGCAGGGCTGGGAGGATGGGTGGGTCAGTAAGGAATCTGCGGCTAGATATTGTCTCAACTAGATAAGGCCTTACTGAAGGCAAGTAACTGTCTTTCTGATGGAGACATCTAGCTGCAGATTCCTAACCTTTGAATAGATACCCAAGCAATACCATCCCCGGAGGAGGGTCTGCAGGCAAATTTAGACTAAGAAGTCCTGCAGGATTGAATGGGCGAAATGCCCGTCCCTTTTGACTTGACTGTCCAGGCAGTAATGCTTGGTAAGCGTATGCAGGGACAACCGCGTGGCTGCCTGACAGATGTCCAGGACTGGAACTTCATGGGCAAATGAAGTGGTCGCAGCCTGAGCTCTGGTGGAATGCGCCCCTAAGCCTTCAGGAGACTACTTCTTTGCCAGTGCGTAGCAGGATTTGATGCAGAGAATGACTCATTGAGAGATGTCAGTTTCTGAACAGCCCAACCTTTCTTCACACCATTATACCCCACGAAGAGTTGGTCGTCCACCGGGAACTCTTCTGTGCGGTCAAGGTAGAAAGACAAGGCTCTTTTTGGGTCCAGACAGTGGAGTCGCTCCTCTTTAGAGGGATGGGGAAATGGGCAAGGTGACAGACTGGCCCACACGAAAAGGTGTTACCACTTTTGGCAGGAAAGAGGCCATAGTGCAAAGCATCCGTTTGTCAGGAAAAACTGATAGGAAGGGACGCTTGGATGATAAAGCCTGCAGCTCACTCACCCTCCTGGCTGATGTAATGGCCACAAGAAAGGCTGTTTTAATGACGAGCAGCCTGAGGGGACAAAATGTGTAAAGGCTCGAAGGGAGCACACATCAGAAATATAAGAACAAAATTAAGGTCCCACTGAGGCATAATGAAAGGGGACGGTGGGAACATTTGCACAAGACCTTTTAGAAATCTATTTACAATAGGAGATATAAATAACAAGGGTTGGTAGGCAGCTGCAAGAAGGCAGACAAGGCAGAAAGATACCCTTTCAGAGTGTCCAGAGCAGAGCCCTGCTGGGCGAGGGTCAAAATAAAAAGTAAAATATCAGAAAGGGAGGCAGAAAGAGGACCAATAGACTTTGCTATACAATATGATACAAACTTTTTCCATCCGCAGGCTTATACCGTCTTGGTGGAGGGATGCCTGGCTGCCAAAATAACATTACAGTTTTTTGGAGGAAGGTCAAAAGCTATCAACTGCCACTGCTCAATCTCCACACAAGAAGGCAAAGAGTTGAGAGGTTCAGGTGGAGGACCCTCCCCTGCTGCTGCGACAGAAGATCTTCCCAAAGGAGCAGCCTGATCGGAGCATCGATGCGCATGTTCAGAAGCTCAGGATACAAGACTCTCCATGCCCAGTCCGGAGCCACAAGGATGACTTGGGCCCGGTCATTCCTGATCTTCTTGAGAACTCTGGGCAGGAGGGGTATGGGCGGAAAGGCGTACAGAAGACCTGAGCTCCACTGGAGACTAAAAGCGTCTCCAAGCGAGAGCTGCCTTAGAAAAAAGCACGCAAAACTGCTGACATTGCACATTCTCGGCAGAGTCGAACCGATCTAACCAAGGCTCGCTACACTGTTGAAAGAGACATCGTGCCACCTCCGGGTGGAGATGCTATTCGTGACACGTTAGTCAGTCATCGACGTCTGAGTTTATCTGCCCTGGTGTTCAGTGAACCTGCCACGTGTTGAATCACCAGTCAAGTCCTGAGATGCAGGGCCTCTTGACAAAGGGTCCATGATTTCACCTCGCCCTGCTTTTTGCAGTACAACATGGCGGTGGTGTTGCCCGTGAACACTTGTACCAGCCTTCCTTTGATAGAGGGTAGAAAGGCTTTCAATGCCAATCGATCGCTCGGAGCCCCAAAATGTTGATGTGAAGTCCAGATTACGCCAGAGACCAGAGTCCTCTGATCTCCACCTCTCCCAGATGGCTGTCCCATCGCAGGAGTAACGCATCTGTCACTACTGTGAGATCTGGTTGGGAAAGGGAGAGGGGTCTTGATCTGTCCCCAATCGTGGTTCATTAGCCACCACAGCTGGTCCTTTGCAGTTCCCTCAGAGATCTGGACCATCTCAGAGAGATTCCTCTGATGCTGCACCCACTGGAACTTCAGGTCCCACTGCAGAGCCTGCATATGCCATGAGGACCAGCAGCCTCAGAGTCAGTCTCACCGAAATCCAGGATAGAGGCTGAAACATCTGTATCATAGCCTGAATATCCTGGACTCGCCGCTCGGGAGGATAAGCCCGAAACTACACTGTGTCCAGAACAGCTCCGATAAAAGGGAGCATCTGAGAAGGAGTCAGGTGTGACTTCGGCATGTTGATAGTGAACCCCAGCGAATGTACGAGGTCCGCCATAGTCTGCAGGTGGGAGACGACAGCCTGGGACAAGCCTGTCTTCAGCAGCCAGTGGTCGAGATAGGGGAAGACTGGCACCCCTGATCTGCGCAGATGAGCTGCAACTACCGCCATCAGCTTGGTGAACACCCAAGGGTCGCTGGTAAGGCTGAATGGGAGAACGGTGAACTGAATATGCTTGTGGCCTACCGTAAACCGAAGGTAATGCCGATGGGCAAGGAGGACGGGGATGTTAAAATGGGGGTACTGCAAGTTCAACGCTACCATAGAGTCGCCTGGGTCCAGTGCAGACAAACCTGAGCCAATCTGAGCATCTTGAATTTCTCCTTTTTGAGGAAGTAGTTGAGGGCTCTGATATCTAGGATAGGACGATGGCCCTTGTCCTTTTATGGGACCACAAAGTAGTGGGAATAGCAACCACAGCTTACTTCTGTCACCTGAACCCTCTCTATGGCTCCCTTTGCCAAGAGAGCCATGACTTCCTCCTGGAGCAGAGACAGATGACCCTCTGTCAGCCAGTCATAAGATGGAGGCATGGAGGGAGGGGTAGTCTCCAAGGAGAGCGAGTAGCCCATTTGGACAATCTGTGTAACGCACCTGTCCGATGTTATGGACTGCCAGTGGTGGAGGTGATGGCGGATCCTGCCACTAACTATACACCCATGATTTAAATGGGAGCGACTAGGAGGGTTTGGAGGCTGCAGCTGCCGGGGTGGTGGTGGCTGGACCAGACCGCTGGCTACCCGACACATGAGCCCAGTAGGAACCGCACAGAGGCTGGGAAGCTTGCATGGCTCGGTGGCTGGGATAAGGCTGGCGCGGTTGAAAGGAAGCCTCCCGAAAAGCCAGATTTTCTCAGCCAGGCATGGTGTCAGAGTGCCATCGTCGACGAAACTGCTCTGCTCAACATTTCGGTTGTGTCCAAGCCATGCCGCTTTCACCCGTGACCCCTCCCCACGACCGCCCCGCTCCTGCCTCCCAGCTACACGTCCCTCCCCCCTCCCCTACATAATGGCGGCCGCTGCGCGGTCGCGTCAAAGGCACGCCTAAGGCAAGCCCGTCTGCGCCCGTCCGCGGCCAGCGCCAGGAACCCTGGATCTCCGGGACCCTGCCGATACGACTCAGCGGCACTCCACACACTCAACCCCGGAAGACTCACTGACTGCGAAAGATCCTCGCCCACCACCACCCATGGACAGTTCTCATGTAGACTCTGCCGCAATTCCTTCACCGTCGACAAAACCACCTCAACCGCCAAAGGCCTGCATGATGCACGCACCGCCGAAACCCTAACGTGCATTCTCCTCAACGTGCGCTCCCTCCACTGACATGCCATAGAGATCTGGGACTTGATCGACACCCTCTTGCCCGACGTTGCCTTCTTCACGGAAACCTGGACCAGCGCCACCTCCGGCCCCGACATCGCCACTGCCATCCCCGACGGCTACAAGATCCAGAGAAAGGACCGGCCCCACCGCCCAGGAGGAGGATTCGCCATCGCACACAAGACCCCCCTCCCACTTTCCACATCCAGCACGAGTGACCCCCACTCCAACACAGAACACCTCCACTTCCAGATCCAGACCAGGCCCAGGACCACGCTACGCCGCACCCTCATCTATAGACCACCGGGACCTCGCACCCAGTCCGCAACTACCATTGCCGAACTCGCCGCACCCCACACCATCACCTCCACGGACTACATCCTACTCGGGGACCTGAATTTCCACCTCGACAACCGCGATGACCCCGACTCCACCACGCTCCTCGACAACCTTGCTAACCTCGGTCTGAAGCAGCTGGTCAACACGCCCACGCACAAAGCTTGACACACCCTCGACCCAATCTTCGCGGGTGGGACCAACATCCGCTTCAGCCACACCACCCAGCCCCTCTGGACGGACCACCACTGCGTCCACTTCACCCTCAACACCACCACCGCACCCAAGCCTCCCCCGCGCCCGTCACGAAGGAACTGGAGCAAGGTCTCTGAGGAACTCCTCAACACAACCCTCCCCCAAACTCCCCCCAGCGCCTCGACCGACACCAACTCCACAGCCAGGGAACTACACCGCTGGATCTCCTGCTGCGCCGACAAACTCACACCCCTCCGCCACCCCGCCAAACAACACCCCATAAAGGCCGCCTGGTTTACCACAGAACTACAAGAAGCCAGACGCTCCTGCAGACGCCTAGAGAAAACCTAGCGAAACCAGAAAACCACGGAAGCACGGAACAATCACAGGAGCGCCCTGAAGGAATACCACCAGCGCATAAGAGACACTAAACGAACCTTCATAAGAGACAAAGTCCAGACCAACGCAACCAACGCCAAGGAACTGTTCAATGTCATACAGCAGTTCGCAAAACCACCCAGCGAAGCCACAGACATCACACCTTCCCAAGAACTCTGCGACAAGCTCAGCTCCTACTTCCATCTGAAGATCAAGGTTCTCTACGACAACTTCAACGAACAGACGCCGGATACCACCCCACCCCCCCCGATAAGCCATCCATCATGACCTGGAATCCCGCCACCATAGAACACATCACCGCGACCATGAAGAAAACCCACTCAGGAGCCCCAACAGACCCCTGCCCACCGCACATATTCCACAGGGCCGCCGCTGCCATCGCACCCGAACTAGGACGGACCATCAACGCTTCCTTCAGGTCCAGCATCTTCCCAGACGACTGGAAGCAGGCAGAGATTAAACCCCTCCTCAAGAAACCAGCGGCCGACCCAACGGACCTGAAAGACTACCGGCCCATCTCTCTCCTCCCCTTCGCTGCCAAAGTCACCGAGAGACTCTTAAACGCCCAACTGACCGCCTTCATCGAAGAGAACTCCATCCTGGACGCCTCCCAGTCCGGATTCCGCAGCAACCACAGCACCGAGACCGCCCTGCTCGCCGCCACCGACGACATCCGCATGCTACTCGACCAGGGACACACCGCGGCTCTCATCCTTCTGGACCTCTCCGCAGCCTTCGACACAGTTTCACATTGCACACTCGCAGCCAGACTTCACGACGCTGGGATACAAGGAACTGCCCTCGACTGGATACAAGCCTTCCTCTCCGGCCGAACCTAGAGGATCAGACTCCCTCCCTTCCTCTCCGAACCCACCGATACCAACTGCGGAGTTCCCCAAGGATCATCGCTCAACCCACGCTCTTCAACATCTACATGGCCCCCCTCGCCGCCATCGTCAGACAGCATGGGCTCAGCATTGTATTCTACGCCGACGACACCCAGCTCATCCTCTCATTCGCGAAGAAGCCCGAAGACACCAGACTCTGTTTCCAGGAAGGAATGAAGAATGTGGCAGCCTGGATGAAAGACAGCTGTTTGAAGCTCAACTCTGAGAAGACCGAGGTTCTCATCCTCGGACCCTGCACCTCCGCCTGGGACAACACCTGGTGGCCCGCCGCCCTCGGGAGCCCGCCCACCCCCACAGACCACGCACGAAACCTCGGCATCATCCTCGACTCCTCCCTCTCCATGAACCGCCAGATCAACGCCGTCGCCTCCACCAGTTTCAACTGCCTACGCATCCTCCGCAAGATTTTCAAATGGATCCCCCCCGACTGCAGAAGAACCGTCACCCACGCACTCATAACCAGCAGACTGGACTACGGCAACGCCCTATACGCCGGTATCAACAGAACCCTTCTACACACACTCCAAACCATCCAGCACCCCGCAGCCAGACTCATCCTCGGGACACCACGTCACAAACGCACAAGTTACTAACTTGTGTAACGATATATCTGTAAGAGACAGTAGTTAGTGACAGATTCCTTACCTTAGAATATCCCCAGGCGTCAGGCTGGATCCGGAAAAGTTTTTTGCGTAGCAGTACCCTTGCGCGTCGGTAGGCGGCGTCGTGCGGCTCCGCGTCCGTCGTCGGCGTCGTGATCGCCGGGATGACGTCGCGGGCAGTACTTAGACGCCGCCCCTGCGCGCTGACGTCAGTTCTGTACACGACTTTCCGCGCCAGGAACGCAGAGCCATGCAAGAAGCTGACATAGGTGTCTGAAAAATACTAGGGCCCTGAAAGGGATGTCCCTAACCCTAGAAATCAGTTCGCAGAACGGGGAGGATGGGTGGGGCGGTAGGAATCTGTCACTAACTACTGTCTCTTACAGATATATCGTTACACAAGTTAGTAACTTGTGCATCTGAAAGAGACACGTTAGTGACAGATTCCTTACCTTAGAATAGATACCCCAGCAATACCAACCCCGGTGGTGGGTCTGCGAACAAAGATCAGACAAGGAAGTCCTGGAGGACAGAACGGCCAAAGAAGCCGTCCCTCCGGACCTGACTGTCAAGGCAGTAATGCTTTGTAAACGTGTGCAGCGAGGCCCACGTAGCTGCCTGACATAACCGGCAGCGGAACACCGCGGCCCAAGGCCGTGGTAGCAGCTGTTGCCCTGGTGGAATGGGCACGCAGCCCAACAGGAGGCTCCTTCTTAGCCAAAGAATAGCAGGTCTTGATGCACAAGGTAACCCAGCGGGAGATGGTCCTCTTGTGCACCGCCCGACCTTTTTTGGCGCCCACGTAGCCAACAAAGAGCTGGTCATCCACCCGGAAATGTTTTGTGCGGTCGATATAGAAGGAGAGCGCACGTTTTGGGTCCAGACGGTGGAGCCCCTCTTCCTCTCTGGAAGGATGCGGAGGCGGAAAGAAGGTAGGAAAAGTGATGGTCTGCCCAATGTGGAAGGCAGTAACCACCTTTGGCAAGAAGGACGGACGCGTCCGAAGAACAACCTTGTCTGGATGAACAGACAGAAAGGGAGGTTTGCAAGATAGAGCCTGGAGCTCACTCACCCGCCGAGCGGAGGTGATGGCCACCAGAAAGGCTGTCTTAAGAGTCAAAAGACGAAGAGGACAGTTATGCAGAGGCTCAAAGGGAGCGCACATTAAAAGGTAAGAACCAAGTTCAAGTCCCACTGAGGCATCACAAACGGAACAGGAGGAAAGAGGGTGTGTAATGCCTTTTAAGAACCTGTTAACAACAGGGGACTTGAAAAGGGAGGGGCTGATCAGGGAGCCTGAGGAAGGCCGAGATAGCACAAAGATAACCCTTGATGGTACCCAGGGCAGAACCCTGTTGGGCCAGAGAAAGAAGGAACAGAAGGACCTCAGAAAGAGGGGCAGAAAGGGGATTCACAGCCTTTGCTGTGCACCATGCCACAAATTTGTTCCACCTGCAGGCGTATACCACCTTAGTGGAGGGACGCCTGGCTGCCAGAATCACATCACAAACTTCGGGAGGCAAGTCGAAAGGAATCAACTGCCGCCGCTCAATCTCCACGCAAGCAGGTGTAGACTGGACAGGTTCGGGTGGAGGACCGTCCCCTGCTGCTGCGACAGAAGATCCTCCCGAAGAGGCAGACGGATCGGGGATCTACGCTCATACTGAGTAGCTCGGGATACCAAACTCTTCGAGCCCAGTCCGGAGCCACAAGAATGACTTGGGCCCGGTCGTGCCGAATCTTCTTCAACACTCTGGGTAGAAGTGGTATAGGCGGAAAGGCGTACAATAGACCGCAACTCCACTCGTGACGAAAGCCGTCGCCGAGCGAGTGCCGCCTTGGAAATTCCAACGCGCAGAATTGATGACATTGCGCGTTCTCTTCGGTGGCGAAAAGATCTAACCAAGGCTCTCCCCACTGTAGAAAGAGTCCTTGCGCCACTTCCGAGTGAAGACGCCATTCGTGATCCATCATGCACCTGCGGCTGAGTTCGTCCGCCCTGGCATTCAGGGAACCTGCCAGGTGTTGAACCATCAGGAACATGCCCTGATGTTCCAGCCATGTCCAGAGGCGCAGAGCCTCCTGACAAAGGGTCCACGACCCCACCCCGCCCTGTTTGTTGCAGTACCACATGGCGGTGGTGTTGTCGGTGAACACCTGCACTACCTTCCCTTTGACAGAGGGAAGGAATGCCTTGAGTGCAAGTCGGATCGCCCGGAGCTCCAGAAGGTTGATATGGAGCCGGGACTCCGCCGGAGACCAGAGGCCTCTGATCTCCGCCTCTCCCATGTGACCGCCCCATCCCAGAAGGGACGCGTCCGTCACAACTGTGTGCTCTGGCTGGGGAAGGGAGAGGGATCTGCCCATGACCCATTGCCGGTTCGAGAGCCACCACTGCAACTGTTTTGCAGTCCCCTCCGAGATCTGGACGTGATCGGACAGGTTGCCCTGGTGCTGCGCCCACTGGAACTTCAGGTCCCACTGCAGAGCCCGCATATGCCATCTGGCATGATTGACCAGCAGGATGCAGGAGGCCATGAGGCCCAGCAGCCTCAGGGTCATCCGTACCGAAACCCAGGATAAAGGCTGAAAGATTGGAATCATAGCCTGAATATCCCGGACTCGCCGTTCGGGAGGATAGGCCCGAAACTGCGTCGTGTCCAGAACTGCTCCGATGAAAAGGAGCTGTGGAGAAGGAATCAGATGCGACTTCGGCACATTGATGGAGAACCCCAGCGAGTGCAGGAGTTCGGCCGTAGTCTGGAGGTGGGAGACGACTGCCTGGGACGAGCCCGCCTTCAGCAGCCAGTCGTCGAGGTAGGGGAAGACTGAAACCCCTGCCCGGCGCAGATGAGCTGCGACCACCGCCATCACTTTTGTGAACACCCGAGGGGCACTGGTAAGGCCAAAGGGGAGCACGGTGAACTGAAAATGCTCGAGGCCTACCGTGAACCGAAGGTAACGCCGGTGGGCCGGCAGGACGGGGATGTGGAAATAGGCGTCCTGCAAGTCCAACGCTACCAACCAGTCTCCAGGGTCGAGGGCAGTCAAGACCTGAGCTAGGGTGAGCATCTTGAACTTCTCCTTCCGGAGGAAGCGATTGACGTTCCGGAGGTCCAAGATAGGACGCATGTCCTCCTTGTCCTTTTGGGCACCAGGAAGTAGTGGGAGTAGCAACCACGCCCTACTTCTGGGGTCGGAACATGCTCGATGGCCCTCTTGGCCAAGAGGGCCATGACTTCCTTCTGCAGAAGTACCAAGTGATCCCCTGACATGCGGTGGAATTGAGGTGGCATGGCTGGGGGTGGTCTCGAAGGGGAGGGAGTAGCCCCTTCGGACAATGTCCAAGACCCACCTGTCCGAGGTGATGGGACGCCAGTGGTGAAGGTGATGGCGGACCCTGCCCTCGACTGGCGTGCTGTGCACCTGAAAGGAGGGACTAGGAGGGCTTGGAGGCCGCGGACGGGTTGGAGGTGGTGGCCTGACCCGCACGCTGGTTGCCCGAACCGCCACGGCGGTATCCACGTCCTCGGCCACGCGAAGGCGCTTGCTGCGCGGGCCGTTGGCCGAGCTGTGGACGTGACTGGGCGCCCCTTCCGTGGCCACGAAAGGGGCGAAAAGCAGACGTGAGCGGAGGGCGCACAACAGCAAGGCCCAGGGACTTAGCAGTAGCCCGTGAGTCCTTGAAACGCTCCAGCGCATGGTCTGCCTTCGAACCAAAAAGACCGACTCCATCAAAGGGCATGTCCATGAGTGTATTCTGGACATCCCCTGAAAACCAGTGGTTCTCAGCCAGGCGTGGCGACGCAGCGCCACCGTCGTTGCAAGCGATCTGCCCAGCGAGTCGGCGGTATCAAGGCCACAGCGGATGGTATATTTAGCCGCATCACGCCCTTCCGCAATGGCGCGGGTAAGCAGTGTCTGGACCTCCTCAGAGCACTGCGGCAAAACAGTCGCCACCGAATCCCACAGGGAGTGGGTGTATCGGCCCAAGAGGCAAGCGGTATTAACGGACCGCAAGCCAGCACTGGAGGAAGAGAAAGCCTTCTTCCCAAAGTGATCCAGGCGCTTGGATTCCCTATCCGGAGGGGCGGTAGGGAAGGCGGTTTGGGAGGCAGAGGCTTGGACAACCAAGCTCTCAGGGGTGGGGTGTTGGGAGAGAAACAAGGGGGTCGCCCGGAGCAGGGCGATGGCGTCGGGCCACGTTCCTATCCACAGGAGCCCCTGTGGTGGGTTTGGACCAGGCACCCAAAAGAACGTCAGTGAGTGCATCGTTGAACGGCAGCACAGTCTCCAAAGAGGAGGCCGCCGGCTGAAGCACTTCAGTCAGGATGTTAGTCCTGACGGCCACTGTAGGCAACTGGAGATTTAAGGCTCCAGCAGCTCTACGCAACACCGCTGCAAAATTAGCCCCCTCCTCCGTTGCCACGGGAGGAGACAGCATGCCAGAGTCAGGGGAGGTGTCCAGACCACTGGCATCCCCAAGTTCCTCAACCCAGTCCGGGTCAAACTCGCACTGTTGTGTGAGAGGGTCCTCAGACCCTCCCAGCTCTCCTGGTCCTCCTCAGGTTGAAAATATGGAGGAGGAGGGACATCAGGGACCCAAGGTCTCATCGGCGCCGGAACCGGCGTCGGGCGACGCCGGTCCGGCTCCATGTTTGGACCCGGAGAGAACCGGGAACGACGCCGCCCGGAGCCCCGGACGGCGTCGGAAACGGCACCGGGGACATCGGCGCCGGGCGGAGGCGTGGTTAGGTCAACCGGCGTCGATGGGGGTTGCGGCACCACCGGAGCCGGGATCGAGGCCGGGGCCGGAGCCGAGGCCGGGATGAAGGCCGGTGGGACAGGCGACGCCGGGACCGGAGTCGACGGCGACGCCGGAGCAACCCCATCTGTGGCCCGCGGGCCCGAAGGCGCACCGGAGGGACCTTGAGGCCCGAAGAGGCGGGCCATGGCCGACAGGAATTCCTGTATTTCGGCCGGAGTCGCCCCCGAACCCGGGTAGGACGGGTAATGCGGGGGTAACTCGACAGGCACGTCCGGGGCCGCGGGGGCGGGGACGGTGCCGACAGGGACCTCAGCCGAGTCGCGAGACCGGCGAGGCGAAGTCTTAGAGCGATGACGCCGCTTAGACTTCTTGTGCTTCGACTTACCGGAGGAGCGCGAAGACTTGGATTCCAACGAACGGCGGGGACTCCGCGTCCGGCCCCTCGACCTCTCCCGGGACCGGGGCTTGGTGCGGCGCGGAGCCGACTGCCGGACTTCGAGGAGCTTTCGAGACCGCTCTCGCAAAGCCTTCGGATGAAGTTTCCGGCAGTCAGGGCACGACTTCGTGTCGTGGTCTCGGCCGAGACAAAAGAGACACTCGAGGTGCGGGTCCGTGATCGACATCATGCGACCACATTCCTCGCAGGGCTTAAAGCCGGGCATCCCTACGACACCTTAGGAGTCGTGAAGACTCGTTGAAGAAACAGTGAAAAATTCACAAAAAGATAGTCAAAAAGTGACTAGGGCACTGCTCTTCCCGGATCTGCGCTTACTGGCGTGGAAAAAGAAGAACTGACGTCAGCGCGCAGGGGCGGCGTCTAAGTACTGCCCGCGACGTCATCCCGGCGATCACGACGCCGACGACGGACGCGGAGCCGCACGACGCGCCTACCGGCGCGCAAGGGTACTGCTACGCAAAAAACTTTCCGGATCCAGCCTGACGCATGGGGATATTCTAAGGTAAGGAATCTGTCACTAACGTGTCTCTTTCAGATACATGACCCAACAGCTACGAGACCTCCACTGGCTCCCCGTCGAGAAGAGGGTCACCTTCAAACTCCTCACCCACGCCTACAAATCACTCAACAACATCGGACCCGAATACCTCAACGAGAGATTATCCTTCCACGCACCCAAGAGGAACCTCTGATCCGCTGACCTCGCCCTGGCAGAGGTCCCCCGCATCCGCAGAAACAGAACAGGCAGGAGAGCCTTCTCCCACATCGCAGCCAAGACCTGGAACGAGCTCCCTGTGAACATCAGACGCTCCCCGACCCTGCACACGTTCAGGAAGCCCACCCCACCCCCCACCCCCAAGCGCCTTGAGACCCTCACGGGTGAGTAGCGCGCTATATAAAACCCTGATTGATTGACAACGTATAGTGAACTTCGCTGCGTCTCTCCCGTCTAAATGCTTGGGAGAGAATGGTCCTGGCCTCCTCCAGGTCCTGTGGCGGCAGCAATCGTTTCCCATGGTGTATAGGAATAGTGGCCCAATAAGCATGCAGGGTTCACTGACTGCAATGCAAGGCTAGCGGAAGAAAACATTTTCTTACCCAAGCTATCCAGCCTCTTGGAATCCCTGTTCGGGGGAGCGCCAGGGAACATGGCATGGGAAGTGGAGGATTGAACCATCACGGTCCCTGGGGTAGGGGGCTTGGTGAGGAAATTTGAGTCCCCTGGAGTGGAGCGGTGGTGAAGGGCAATCAAGCTAGTCACAGAAGCCCCTATGCTGGGTTTGGACCAGGTCGTCTGTGAGGGCTTCATTGAACAGGAGCAGGGGTTCAGAGGAGGAGACTCCCAGTTGCAGCACCATCAAGATGTTAGTTTTGACTGCCATCGAAGGCACCTGAAGGTTGAGGACCTCTGCCACCCTCCGCACCACCATTGCATATGTAGCTCCCTCCTCCCTAGCCACGATAGGGGGTGAAAGCATGCCTGTATCAGGAGACGTGTCCAGTCCGCTAGCATCACCCAGTTCCTCATACCCGTTCATATCCTGCTCATACTGGTGTTCTAAAGGGTCCAGTGACCCCTCCCATTCCTCCCCAAGGCCTAGCCCTTCAGAATAGGGCTCAGGCTCTGACCTCGGATGCAGGGATCCTGTTGGCTAGCAGCTTCAGGGACCGCTCCCTCAAAGCCTTCGGTGCCATGGCCCGGCAGTCGGAGCCCGACTTGGAGTCGTGGTCGCGCTCCAGACACCACAAACACACGAGGTGCGGGTCCGTCACCAACATGGCGCAATGACAGGCACCATAGGGTTTAAAAACCTGTCTTCCTGAATGACATCATGGACACACCAGTAGAAAGCCTCAAAAAAAGAACGACAAAAGTTGCAAAAATCCTGCCAAAAACTGACAGAGAGGTAGCTCATTTCTCGAATCAGCACTGGCTGGTGCGGGGAAAAAAAAGAACGGACTTCAGCGCGGCAAGGTGGCACTTATATAGGTGATGCGTAAGTCACTTCGGGCGCGGACGATGCCACGCGGAGCAGACCATCGCCAGCTACCGGCGTGCAGGGGTATTGCTCACGAAAAATCTTCCAGATGCAGTCTGACGCCTGGGGAAATTCAAAGGTAAGGAATCTGCAGCTAGATATCTATCAGGTGTTAGTTTCGACTTCCACAGTGTACAGTGTCGGGTCCAAAACCTCAGTCACCCTCCGGATCACCATTGCAAATGAGGCCACTGTGGGAGGGTTGAGAAGATACCAGTGTCTATGGAGGCATCCACACCACTGACCAGCCACTTCCTCATAACAGTTTTTGTCTGCCATGGACTCTTCTAGTGGGTCAGTATAACTGTAGGGATCCTTAGGCCCCCTCCATTTGTGTTCCTCACAGTGCCTTTCAGGAAAATAAGGCCCCTGTTCCAATTCAGACTGTCTGGGTCCAGTCGGCTCCTGGCACTAAAGGCACACCAAGTGGGGGTCTTCACAGACATTTGCTTGTGACAGGTACCACAAGGTTTAAAACCAGTTACTATTTTAGGGGACATATTCCAAAAAGCTGGGAAAAAGGCACACTGGTAAAATGTTGGACAAAAAGTCGGAATAATTCAGTCAAAAAATTACTCGGGGGGGATCTCAATCTGGATCCATGCTGATGGCGTGGAAAGGAGAAACAGATCAGTGAACTGGGTGGCACCTATAGGGGTGCCGCGCACATCACTTCTGACCAGACAACGCCCTGCAGAGACGGAGGATGCCTTCTACTGGTGCGTAATGGGATTGATCAGAAAAATCCCTGGACCCATTCTGACGCCTGGGGATAATTCTAAGTTAAGGAATCTGCGGCTAGAAATCTCTATCAGATTGCCACATTTTGGGGTGCATTCGAGAAGAGATGCAGGTGCATCCAAACTAGTTTTCTACGAGAGCATGAGTAGAAGACATTTTGAGAGCTGCAGATTGGTTGTTGATTAGCTGTTCAACCTTATGTTCTTTGTCGTGCTTGGTACATTTTAAATAAGCTACAGTAAGAGGATCTATATCCTTCCTTAGAACGATGACTTTCTATACCAACGTTTAATGCAAGCTAAATTCCATCAAAGTCACAATTGGAAGTGCTATCCTGCCTAATGTACTTGCCAATGCTAATTGTTTACGGTAAATGGTAGTGGTTTAAAATTATGAGAATTTCAGGCCTGGCCTATGGTTCTCCGTTAGGAGGTGGCAAATTTTTTGTCTTTACGAATTTCCCTCCCCTCAATGTTGCAAGGGATTTTGGACTTTCCTAAGGTCTGAGGTGAAACATGTGTTCCTCTATAAAATGAGTCATTTTCCAAATAGGAGTTGGTCCTTGCTTTGATATGGTGTTTGTTTCTGGATTGAGGACATATCTGGCTTGAGGATTTGTTTGTTTGTGAGCTGTGTTGCCTGAGCAGATGATAGAGTTGTGTATTGCCAGGAAGTGGTTATACAAAAGGAACTGGCTAGTGTTGGACCATACACGTAAATGAAGCCCCAAGACCTGCACGAGTTCAGAGTATTGTAGAGGATTTTCCAACGTTCTTTACTGCTAAAATAGAAATTAAAAAAACGCTTAAAACAAAATTCAGATGCAACTCTTTATTTGCGAAATGTATAAAACTTTACCAATAAGTTTGTACAAATCATATGTGTGAGAGCCAATGTAATAAAAAAAAAAATCATTTACAACACAAAAAAGAAAAGATATACCTATCTGACCATGCTTTGAGCACGCACGTGACCCAGGGACCTTTCTGCAATCTAGTCAATATTTTTTCACAGCATATTTTTTGCTCCACATGGAATATGTATCATACGTTTAGGCACAGTGCAGAAACATATCTGCATATCAACATATGGTAGAGACGTGCGGTATACAAAGCGTTGCCATCAGGAAACACTCCAAAACCTGACATACAAGGGGCAAGAAAGAAAATACTGAAGTATTCCAATATGGCTTTAAACCTTGTTTTATTGGGAATTTCTCCTCTTTCCC
This sequence comes from Calotriton arnoldi, assembly GCA_963921515.1. Taxonomy (NCBI): domain Eukaryota; kingdom Metazoa; phylum Chordata; class Amphibia; order Caudata; family Salamandridae; genus Calotriton; species Calotriton arnoldi. The sequence continues at coordinate 3,474,022 of CAWUFW010000236.1, read as the reverse complement.
CCCTTTTGAATTATCGACCCTTAGTTTACAGCAGAAGCATGTCGCTTTGTGTGAAGAAATTTTTCATAAGCCAACCAGTGGTCTCCTCGGCACCGGCCTAAGGAGCTCCACCTGACAAGAGTTAGTGCAGCCTTAAAAGCTTGCGATGACTTCTAAGAGGTCTAGTATAGTGGGAGATGGAATGCATCTCAGGACCTTCCGGGCAGAAGGCTGATAGCAATCACTTTGAAATCCTGGACACTAACCTCTCTGAAGCAATGCACAATAGATCCAAAAATGTCAAGGTATGCCAAGGTCTTGCCGTGCTTTCAGTGAGATCCATGCAGATAGCACATCTGTTTCAATCATAACATAATACAAGCTGTTCCACAAAGACAGTGACCTGAAAAACTCTCACAATTTGATGTCTTGAAAAACAGGTATACAAAGTGAACACAAATCAACAGTTTACTTCCAAAGTCGTATTACACATATGAATGAGTATTTACAGCTTTACACAGTACCTATGTACAAATGGCAGTGTCTGTCCCAGCGCTTAGGCGTGTGCACGCCAACACTTTCGAGCAATATTAGTGATCAGCAGTACAGAAATGAACATCTGTGACACTGGTGCATTTTCACCAGGAACCCGCACATCTTCAAGTGTCAGCAACACTCCCATGGTTCGGTCTATGCCACATCATACTGAACAGAAAAAAAGAAACTGCTGGGAGAGAATGCTTTCAATAACGTTAAACCTTGCTGAAAGCCACGCTCCCAGATGGGGGATAAGAGAAAAGGAAAGAATTAGTAGAGAAGATGGCAGGTAGAGAGTCTTTGTGTGTGTTTAGGAGAAGTGTGAGAAATGTGTGTGGTTCTCAAACGATCCGATGGCTCCACGAGGAAGCAGAAGAAATGTCAGTCTTCACACTGGTGACCAATGTTTATGGTGCTTATTCTAAGCAGTTATTTTGCAAGATAACTGTGAACCATGATTGCTGGCAAAGGGGAATCTTCACCGCTCCATTCAGAAAATGTAATGAAATGAGAAAATAGTGCAGTGCAGTCTGGCATGGTATTGCCATTCAGGACAAGTAGAACTCTGCTAACTGCACAGTGTTACAACACTTCGGGTACCCACGGGATACCGACTCACAGTGCTCCTTTCAGAGTTCACAAAAACATTCTTTGAATACAAATGCAGTTGACCATTTTTATCTACATCACCCAAATACAACAGGCAGCTTATTTAGCAAGCACTACACGTGTTCAACGCTGTCCCAGCAATAAGTGCAACTTACTCTTTTTTTGTTAAATTACCAAAAGAAAAAAAAAAGATATACCTATTTGTATATAGATATATATTTACAAAACATTACAAAAGATGCTGGAGGCAGTAACGCGCCAGTTCAAACGCCAACTTTGACTTTTTGCAAGCACAAAAACCAAAATAAAGCCAAAACAAGTTTTCTTTGCAAAAAAAAGGATGCACGGGGCACTATGCTGGCAGATGGCCCCTTCTGCTCACTCTCGGACTCCCAAGTGCAGGTCAGTGGTTTGGCAAATGGCGCTTTGGCTGGGGTAAGGGCTTCACGTCTCATGACCCGGAGGTCCGCATGGCGCAGTCCATTCCATCTGGTCACTCTCCTTCTTCCTTGATGCGCTGCTGCTTGTTTCTTCGGGCATCAATGTCAAAATTGAAGTCGCTCCAGTCGTCTCTGGGCGGGAAGGAGATGGTCTGCCTGAGCGTGAAGCGGACTGCGTCGATTACCCGCTCCCCCCTGGATTCGTTGGAGCCAATGCTCACGGTGGAAGCACTGCTCGTGGTGCGGAGCAAGTGGGGTGGAGTTGCAAACTCCTGGACCTGCCGGTGCTCCAGGAGACCCTTCCAGATGGCGTGGCGGAACTGTTCGGGGATCTTCAGACTCACCAGGTCCTGAGGAGGAGAGCAAAGGGTTCATTTCAGAGCAGTCAATGAGTGCACCAGAGGCCACCAGCGCAGAAGTCAGAACTTAAAATAAACAATGCTGAGAAAATAAAGGTGCAGATTAGATTCTGCTGAATTTCCGTCACTGATGACGTCAATGACGAGCTGAGAGGTCAGTGTTGCTATATACTTATGCAAAGTCCGCACTGACCAGCAGTGAAGCCTTGCTCGGGCAGCTTGAGCTGGACACTGGCTGTGCTGTGGACCTGCCGCTGCAGTAGCTATGATGGCTCACGAATGACAAATATTAACGCTGAGTCTCAGCACACCCTGAAGCTTATTTTCATGACTAAGGCATGTTTTTGGAGCATTTGGAGCCCTTTATTTGGTGTAATGGTGTGTTGGTTTTAGGGGCAATCAAAGATTAACTTTGGTGGCAACCACGCCCCTTTTCGGAGGACATTTATATGGTATTTGTTTAATTGCCTCTTTGTTGAGGGATAAAGTCATCCCTATTTACAGCATTTTAGTGCCTACTCCAGACTAATGCAATGTCCATGGAGCCAGCACAAGGGGCCTCCTGGTAGTGACTTGGGATCAAAGCCCGGCTCATTATAGAAACATTCATATTTTAAGGTATGACTTTCCACACCTAAGTAGAGGCTCATCTGAATAATGAAGGGAAATACTCCCCGACCCTGGGCTCCCTGGCAATGCTGCAACATATGCAGGACATAAATAGATTTTTGGGAGCCTTTGTGTCAAGTAGTGTGATGTGCTTCAGGCATCTGCAGAAAAGCTAATGTGGGAGAGGGGTGATGAGGAATATGTTGAAAATCCTGAAACGGGTTTTACAACCGTGTGTGTACAATGGACTATATTTGGACTACATTTGTAAAATCAGGAAGCAGAAGTAAAATTAAAGAGCTACGCAACACTTAAGTGATAAATCTCTTAACTGTGATACATTCATCAATCTTTAATATTGCCAACAGTCAGAATAGCCATGGAGAAAAAATAATCACAGTATGTTTTTCATTTTTCTTAAAACATTTCCCCTTATTTTGGAATATGCTATCATCTCAGAAAGACTCCCTCCAACCAGTTATCCTCTGACAACTATAAACTGCCAACGCACTTGCTCCTTTTTACAGCAAGACTGATTGACATTCAGAGCAGTTCTTCCTCAGCAAGCAAGTTTAGAGGTGAAGACACTAGTTACTTACCTGTGACAATAGTTTTGCATCTTGAAACACCTCTCGATTCGCATGCTTTGCCTGACACCACCATCTACTGCTTGGGTCAGGCACATTTTTAGATTTATTCAAAGGTTTTTTTGGGGGGGGTTCAACCGTTGGTGGAGCAAGTGTGACACACAATGACATTGTGTGCAAGTCCACAATGCTCCAGTACTTGGCTGCCATCTTTGGATTCTTTTTTGTCTGTAGATTGTTCTGATTCAACAACCTATTTTTTTCATTCTTCACTGGGAAGTTGGGGACTTATTTTAGAATATAGAAGAGTTTCAAACTCAGAACTATTTTTTACACAGAAGTTACTATATAAATATATATAGATTTTTAAGTTAAACCAATTCTTGAATCACATGCTGCGCACAGATTGCGTAGCTTCTTGGACTTGATGTGAGCGCGCTGCAAGAAACTGCTGAAGTTTCCTCACTCTTCATATCTCCTGACAACTCATGAATGCATGGCTCTTTCTGCTGCGGTGGTGAGGCGATGGAAGAAAGAGGACAACTGTTCACACAAACGTTAGCCACAACCTTTGAAATGAATGCTAGAGTTTTTTCATAATCACCCTATCATTAGGAAATTAGTGCTTGAATCTCATTAACTGTGTGCAATGGACTTATCGCAATTAAGATCGTTCCTTTCAATGGTCATGCCTGTAGATTTGGGTTATCTATAGGTTCAAAGGATGACTTCACCAGATTTATTAACACAATGCTTGGAGAATCCAGACTGCTGTAGGGCGTGACTGTGAAGGACTCATTCTTTTAGTTCCCTCCAAAGAGAGCGAGGAGTTGCCGACTATCGATGACATTTGTGTATGATGCTATTCCTGACAAACGCAGTCAGTGATCGCTTCTAGTCCAACAATTTCATCAAACACGGAATCACGCGTCATTCATTCGTCAGAACATTAGCTCTACCAATGAGAAACCGGGACATTCAGTTGCATAAGATCTACAAGGCCAGGCCTCATTCATAACTTTAGTACATCTTTTTTGGTAGGTTGAATTCCTACGACATGGGGAGCCATGCTGCTAAGCTGAAGGCCTTGGATCTGGATGGTAAATTCTTCCCTTTTCCACTGTTCGTTACTGTGGAAAGTCTGGCAGATTCCTGATGTATTGTGGTGCGTCATGAGGTGAGAACACCACGTCACCTGACCCTCTGTGGAGCTAGGAGTATTAAAGTCAGGTGTGAAGACCTGCATTTATTGAGGACTACCAGTATCATTGGAACTTGTGGGGAAAAGCGTAGGCAAATATCCTGCAACACTGAAGTGACAGCGCATTTCCTTGAGACCAAGGGGGTGGGTATTTGCTTGCAACGTTGTGGCATTCTGTGTTTTGTTTGACTGCAAACAGATCCATGCTTGGTGTCCTCCTTGCTTTGCAGAACCCCCTGTTCTACCTCCCAGTCAAGAGATATGCCTGTTTTACAGCTTAACCGGTCTGTTTCTACATTTATGTATTCTGGTCATTGATGTGCCAGCAGTAACATTTTCACTATCCCATTGTGAAATTAACAGAGGTAGCCTTGACAGCGAGTAAGACTTTGTCGCTCCCGCGGTCTTGTTTTTATTCAACATTGCTGTAGTAATGACTATCTGCATGTTTGCTCTGTGATTGGCTTTGAAAGACATGTAGTGCAAGGAACAGAGTCTTGTGCTATAACACATGTATATGTTTGAATCTGTCCTATATCATCTACTGACCTGTGATTTATAAGCTGATAGGGTGTGCACTGCAACCTCTGTGTGATGCATTGGTTGTAATTGTCACAGTGGAGACTAGGAGCTTGAATGCTGTCCTGTCTTTGTCATTTTACAGCACAGATGTCACTAGCTAATGCTATGCTTAAAGACTTTGTCAGTAAATAGAAGGACTTAGTAACTTTCTAGCTCAGCGTAGATAGCACTGTGCTAATTCTATGCATAAAAACTTTGCTAGAAAAACAGACATTTGAGGTGAGTAAATTTAGAGTGTCGCTGGTGGTGTAGGGTGCTCTATATAGGAGCTGCTCTCCACCTAAACTAGGGAACTACGCAGAGTACTCGACTTCAATTTTGCATAATTTATGCGCCACTCTAAACCTGAATGGGTATTGTTTTTGTATATATATATATATATATATATATATATATATATATATATATATATATATATATATATATATATATATATATATGTGTGTGTGTGTGTGTGTGTGTTACTTACCCAGTAAGCATCTGTTCGTGGCATGTAGTGCTGTAGATTCACATTCCTAGCATAATTCCGCCATCTAGTGTTGAGCTCGGATGTGTCCAAGTTGTTTTTGTTCGAGAAAGTCTTTTAAGTCATGAGGTATACAAGACTCCTCATCTTGCTGGCAATGCGCATGGCCATCTACTCCATTGTTAGATTGTTTTCCCGCAAGGCGGGTGAGGATGGAATGTGAAGTATAGCGTAGCATAGTGAGATGCCCATGCTAAAGGAATTTGCGATAATGTATAAAAGTAACTGCAAACAAACAAAATGTCCGGGAAGGAATGTGGGCACATGTGAATCTGCAGCACTACATGCCATGAACAGATGCTTACTGGATAAATAACATTTCCCGTTCGAGGCTTGTGTGGTTATAGATGCACATGCTTAGCACAGACAGTCCTCCTCTATAAGTGGTGGCTAACCTGTGGAGGCTGCAGTTGTTTGAAATAGTGTACGTAGAACTGCTTGGCCCACAATGGCTCGTTGATGGGCCAGGACATCTACAAAGTAATGTTTTGCAAATGTATCCAGTTTAGACCATGGAGCTGCTTTACATATGTCAGTGATAAGTATATTTCCTAGGAAGGCCACTGAAGCTCTAGGAGGGATGGGTAAAGTTCTTTTAGCTTTAGCATAGCATATTTGGATGCAATTGACAATCCAACGAGCAATGCCGGATTTAGAAATGGCCCTTCCTTTGTATGGTTTTGAAAAGTCAACAAAGAGCTGTTATGTTTTTCTATATGATTTGGTTCTAATAATATAATACACGAGGGATCGTTTTACATCTAAGGTGTGTAGAGCCCTTTCCGCAACAGAGTCTGGTTGGGGAAAAAATACTGGCAATTCAATAGACTGATTAAGGTGGAACTGAGACACCACCTTTGGAAGAAATACAGGATAGGATTGCTACGCAGTACCACCCTATCCTTATGTAGGTGGAAGAAGTGTTCTTCTAAAGGTAATGCCTGAAGTTCACTGACCCGTCTGAGTGAAGTGATAGCAACCAGTAATGTTACCTTCCAGGATAAAAACTGGAGGCAGGAGTGGAGGGGCTCGAATGGAGGGCCCATTAATCTTATTAAAACAATTCTGAGATTCCAAGTGGGAGCTGGTGGCACCCTAGGAGGAATTACTCTTTTGAGACCTTCCAGGAAGGCATTAATGACTGGAACACTAAATAAGGAAGTGTGTTGTCTGTTTTGTAGATATGCGGCTACTGCAGCTAGGTGTAGCCTTATAGATGTAAAAGCTAAACCAGAGGTATGTAAATGAAATAAATAACAATGTCTTGAACGTTGGCTCCTAAAGAATCAATGTGTTTGGAATGACAATGAACAAATCTATTTCACTTTAAAGCTTAACAGGCACGAGTAGAGGGCCTGCATGCTTCTTTGTGAATGTCCATACAAGGATGCAATAGATTTAAATAACAAAACTCTAGGACTTCAGGAGCCAGATCACAAGGTTGAGGGACTTGGGGGTCTCGGTTCAGATTTCTCCATGGCTCTGCATGAGAAGGGCCTGCCTGTTCAGCAGTACCTCATGGGGAACTACTGATAGTTCGAGGAGTGTGGTGAACCATGGGGTTGTCACGTCCATATGGGATCCACTAGGATGAGGGTGAGAGAGGTCTGCCGAAGTTTGCGAACCACAAACTGAAGCAGTGGGAGAAATGGAAAAGCATAAGCAAATATCCAGGACCAACTCATCCATAGTGTGTTTCCCTTGGACTGAGTGTGTGGGAACCTGGAGGTGAAGTTTGAGCATTTGCCGTTTTGTGCTGTGGCGAAAAGGTCTATGCCTGGGTGACCCCAACAGCAGAAATATGGGAGGAGGACATGCAGGTGGAGCTCCCACTCGTGGACCTGTTGGCACCTCCTGCTGGGGAGATCTGCAAAGTCGTTGTCTACTCCCGGGAGGTGCTCCGCTAACAGGTGTATGCTGTATCGGAGAGCCCACCTCCAGATGGTCTGGGCTAGATGAGAGAGCTGAGGGGACCTGGTGCACCCCTGCTTTTCTTTTCTTTCAGATGATACATGGCAGTAATGTCGATTTTGCCAATCAGGTGAGGAGGGAAGGCTCTGAGCGCTAGATGAACAGCTAGCAACTCCAGGTGATTGATATGGAGATGCGTTTGGCTGAGTGTCCAGCGTCCTTGGACAGACCGATCTTGTAAATACACTCCCCAACCTGTGAGGGAGGCGTCCGTTGTTATGGTTCTCTGCGGAACTGGGTCTAGGAAAGGCAGTCCTTTTAGGAGATTGTTGGTGTTCCACCACTGCAAAAAGTGGCAAGCTTGAGAGCGGACCAACATTAGATCTTCCCATTGCCCCTCTGCTTGACTCCATTGGTGTCCTAAGCACTCTTGCAGCAGACGTATGTTGAGTCTGGCATGAGGTACTATGGCAATGAATGAAGCAATCATACCAAGGAGGCGCATAACTGTCCTCGTTGTTACCTGCTGAGGCTGGAACTGGGGAATGAGCGCCAGGGAGGATTGAATCCGGGCAGCATTGGGGTAAGCTATCCCCTGCTGTGAGTCAAGGATGACTCCTAGGTAAGGTTTATTTGAAGGGGTTGGAGGTGGGATCTGACTGCATTGATGGTAAAACCTAGTTGATGAAGTAGGTTTATGGTGGCCTGAGTGTGTTAGAAGTTGCGCTTTTGATGAGCCAATCCTCTAAATATGGAAAAACATGTATGTTTTGCCTGCGCAGTTGAGCAGCTACTACTGCAAGACATTTGGTGAAAACCCTAGGGGCGATTGTGACCCCCAAAGGGGAGCACTTTGAACTGGAAGTACCATTACAAACCGGAAGTATCGGCAATGCGCTGGGTGAATAGGAATGTGGGAATAAGCATCCTTCAGGTCGAGTGCGGCCATGAAGTCGCCTTATTGTAGTAACGGAACGACATCTTGAAGAGTGACCATGTGAAAGTGCTCTGAGAGAATATATACATTTAGGGGTCTGACGTCCAAGATTGGAATCAAGGACCCGTCCTTTTTGAGAAAAAGTAGAGTGAATGGACTCCTGTGCCTTGAAGGTGTATTGGCAATGGCTCTATGGCCCCTTTTTGAGGCGTGCCTGAACTCCTCCCTGAGCAACTGTTGATGTGATGAGAGTTTCTGTGAGGTCGAATGTTTAGCCGTGTAGAAGTGAGCTCCAGACAATAACCATTTTGGAAAATATCCGACACCCACTGGTCGGATGTGATGTCCCGCTAGGTGTGAAAAGAACCCTTGTAGTCGACCCTGGTGGTCGGGGGGATGGTTGGCAAGTCAGGGTTTGGTGGTGGTGGAGGGCTTGGGGAAACGGCCCTTACCTCTGCTCTTGCAATTATTGCCCCTATAGGAGCCCCTATAGTACCCCTGGGTGAGGTGGTCTGGACTGGGGACGCTCTTAGGAGGTGGAGGCCTCATGGGAGGTGGACTTGGATCCACCGCGATAGGAGGAGCGGCGAAAGGAGCCATGCTGCGATGGTGTTTGCAACACCCCTATTGCCTCGGCTGTCTCACTATCCTTCTTTATCTTTTCCAGCAGGGAGTCGACCTGGGGACCAAGAACGTGTTCCCCGAAGGGAAGAGCCAAAAGGTTTTGCTGAACGTCGGGTTTAAAACCTGACATTCTAAGCCAGGCATGTCTCCGAAGGAGGATACTAGAATGTCTGCCTCTAGCTGCAGTGTCAGCCGCATCAAGAGCACAGCGAATTGTGATGTTGGAAATTAGCTTTCCATCGGAGGCAATCTGGCATGCCCGCTTTCTGTGCTCCTCTGGGAGATGTTGGCGTATGCCCTCCATCTCGTCCCAGTGGGCCCTGCCGTAGAGGGATAGTAGGCCAATGAAGTGGTTGGCGGACTGGGCAGTCACCCTTTTACCCGCGGTATCTATCTTTTTGCTCTATCTGGTGGGATGCATCACCTTATGTTTGAGAGTTAGCCCTGTTACGTGCTGTGGCAACTACTGAGTCAGGTGGGAGTTGCCCTTTTATGTATGTGATGTCGTTGGGCGATTATATATTTTTTGCCAACCCTGGGTGTGATGACTTGTGACCTCACAGGGTCGCTGAATGCGTCAGGCGTGTGGCGTAGCATGTCTTTAAGAATCAGCAGAGATTGGGCCGAACATTGGCAAGAGAAGGTTTCAAAGAAAAAAATCATCCTCCAAGGACTCTGCATGTAGTTGAACCTTGTGGAAAGAGGTAGCTTGCCTATCAGGTCATGGTAAGTGGTAGTGTCGTCTGGGGAGAGGGTTTAGGGGGATACAGATCTGGGTCAGTATCGGCAGGTAGCTGTACATCGTATGAGCCTCAAGGGTCATCCTGCGATGGGATGGAAAACTAGTTTCCCTTCCCTACCCCGCTGTTTGGGAGTTAATGGAACCCTCTGGGGAGTATGCTGTGGGTTTTATAAGTGAAAGCGGTGGTAACAGAGTGTGGTGCACAGAAGATGTTGGGGTTGGGCGGATGTGTGCTGGTCTTGTGGCCTGGTCTACCTTTTTTCTGTGCTTTGGTGGTATTGAGATGGGACTTCCAAAGTTTCCTCAAATGACAATTGTCTCTTGGATGGCTGTGCCCCTGAGCGAGTAGGTCTCGTAATGATACTACAAGTGTCCAGATGTATCATGATAGGCTTCTGTCTTGAGTCTATCTCCTCTCGCAGCCATTGAAGCACTGGTTCCAGAGGATCGAAACCATGTGCATGTTTGCCGAAGGTGAGTGATTTTGGATCAGACGTCAAAGTCTTCGATGCTGGTATTTTCAATGCCAAAGGTTTCGGGTCTAAAGCTGAAATGTTTGGCTCTGAGTTGGAGCGGTGTTTCGACACCAAAGGTTTCGGCTCCGAATGTCAGCTCGACTCCGATGGAGGAGAAGTCGGTTCGGAAGCATGTGGCCTGTGCTGTGTTTTTCGGTGCCAAGCTGAGGCCGGGCGTGTCCAAAACAGCCAGTTGGGTCCGACCATGGCCCGAAGACAGTGCTGACCCAACAACAGTTTTTGGCCGATCAGAGGGAGGTAGGCGGCCCTTCATGGAGGTCTGCTGGGGTTGCGGTGGAGTGGGAAAAGTACTCACGGGCTGCCCTGGAGTGAGATTCTGCATCTCTTTTTCAGAACCAGAGCCGTCCTCCAGAGAAAAGGTGCCCTCAGAGGCCGACGGGTGGGCTTGTACCTCCTGCTGTACCTCCTGCTGAAGGTCTTCCAATCCGAATATATCTGGTGTGCCTTTGCTGCTGCGGCGGGACATTTTGAGGTGGCGCACTCTATGATTGCGCAGCGTCGTCTTCAACCGAAAGGACCTGCAGGCCTTACAGGAAGCGTCCTCATGTTTAGGGGAGAGACACAAGTTACACATCTGATGGAGATCAGTGTGTGGGTACTAGGCATGGCAGCGACGACATAAGCATGAGGGTGTCCGTTCCATCACTGGGTGGACATGGTGTGGAGGGAACGTCGTAAATTAAGTCCGACCCGAAGGCTACAGCAGACTCGAGTCGCCCCAAGTAGGTCAACATCGATGAACTGACGCGAGAAACTGAGAACAGCCGCGATCTGAAAAATAATACCAACGGCAGAGTTTGGAAAGAATAAACAACAACGTCGTTGAACCTGAGCAGAGGAGGACACGTCCCAAACCGGACGGCAAAAGAAAACAATCTAACAATGGAGTCAATGACCATGCATACTACCAGCAAGAGGAGTCGTCACTATACCTCGTAAACCGAAAGATTTTCTTCGAACAAAAACAACTTGCACACATCCAAGCCCAACAATAGATGGCAGGATTATGGTAAGCATGTGTATCTCAGCCACACATGCCTCGAACATATAGTATGGATTTTATTCTGAATTACAACACCTTGAATTGATAATGGCCCCGCCACAAACCTGTGATGCTTCTGTGGTGCCGATTCACTGGAAATTTAAAGTACGTGTCTTTGAAGTCTGTGTTTGCCAAGTACCCCCTTCAACAACAGGGAGGGGTATCGCATCCTGGAGTACTCATCTGCAATCTTGGCATCTTCACAAAACCTTTATCAAGTGTAGATCTATGATGTATTAACATCAAGTCCTATTTTGGGATCAAGAAGTACACAGATTACATTTCCTTGCTCCACTCCTTGTATGGTATTCTTCTGATTATGCCTTTAACAATAATTCTTCAGCCTCGTGATGCAGTAAAATGAATTCACATTTTACTTCATTTACCACAAACTAGCCATTGTGAGACGTAACCCCAGTCTGTAACCCAACTGTGTTGAGTGATGCAGGAACCAGATAATGCAGTCACTTACTGGCTTACGCATTTTCTCCAGGTTTGCTCTTTTCTTTCCCTCTTCCATGAAAGGACTGCCTTACTTGGCTTGTTTCCTACTATTGACATGTTAGTTGCACTGAGACTGTACTTTGCTAGCCTTGATTCTGTTATTGGAAAAAGAAAACTATCATATCTATTTAGCATGGCATTTCGTGTAGCTGCTGCTCTCTCAAACTTTTTCCTTACTGACTAACCTTTGGCTTTCTTTATCAGGAGGCAGTCTTGAGGATACAGGAATAGTTTAGCTTTTCCTTGTAATTAGAGGGTCTTTACATCTTTTCCACCCTTGGTGTGACTTTGAAGTGGCAGGATCTCTACCACCTTACTGTAGTAGGTTTTGCCTTTGTGATGGTTTAAGGCTTCCATCAGAAAACCGAACTCCTCTTCTAACTGGACCCATGTGCCTCTGTTGCACTTTTGACAGAATTCATCGAATGGAGATGTTCTGGATGGGCATAACTCCATGTTCTGTTTTTAATCAGTCTCAACATTTTATCAAATGTTATCCTCATCATAATGCACCACTTCATCCAAGTCTCAAGGCTGTTGCATGTTGCCTCCTCCAACATCATATTCCTGAACTTGAACTCTTCTGGTTGTAGCGTATGTACATCCCTCAGCTTGTGTCTTCCTAGGTCTTCTAAGTCCCGTTTTCATAGCAATCTTTTTGCAGAATTTAAACAGAGTATTCTCTACTATTTAGGCAATTAAGCATTCCCTGAAACATGCATTCTCTAATCCGACTCCTCTCTGATCACAGATCGATGAATTGTAGCCCTTTTACTGTAAATTGTCAATTTCAGGAACCTTCAAGAACTTCAGATTGCAGAAGTTTGGCCATCAACCCAGAGGTGTACCTTTCACTTTTAAGCCCACCAGTGGAAAAAACACATTGTGGACACACTGGCTCCATCTATGGTTCAAGCACAAACTAAACATCTCTGGTCACTTAGAAAAAAGGTTTCTGGACCAAGCTAGTAGATGAAGGAATAGGTACAGCAGATGAATGGAGGTTGATGCTACAAAACGTGCAATCCCTGCTCTGATTTATCAGCTGGTACCACAATAGTGCCAACCAATGGAAGGTAAGTCACAGAGAAACCTAATAACGCATCTGAACTGTATGAAAAGATTAAAGATTACTCTATCAAATGTAGCGCCAATCTATGCGTCAGGATTTCATACAACAATGTTTGGCGTTTGTGTACAAAGAAACCCAAGTAGCAATCTTACATATTTCCACCAAGGAACTGTTGGGATCTTGTACAGCGAGTCACAAATCTCTCTGGTACAAGCCCCTTTATCGTTGCATAGACTATGTTACAAATACATAGAATCTCTCAACCTGTATCAAGATGCTCTCAAACAATGAGGGGGTTTGGGGCAGACACGTCAGCCCAGTACTTACTTCCGCGGAGTAATTCTCAATCTGATAGATGGTGCTCAGCCCCTGGGCAGTGAAATAATCCAGACAAGATGAGCAGCCCAACCTCGCTAAAAAACTGCAGGCACAGAAGGGGTGGGAAAGAGATGGACAAGAGGAGGAAAAAGGAAGAAAAGAAACAGTCAGGCTGACAGATGAGGCTCAACCATTGACAATTAAGTTTCAGTTACACAGCCATCCAGCTTAGTTCAATTTACCAATCCTCTACCCAAAAGAGTTCCATCTCCCCCCAATGGAGTGCCAGTGGCCACATCAGTCAGGTCATGCACAGAACTCAATCCCGATGGGGTGGTTATCGGTCACAGATAAAAGAAGCTGCTCTTTTTAGTGAGCGCGTAGCTCTACAGTTCATCAAGCTCAGTGAGCGCCAGTTCCCGCTGGGGAGGGGGGCAGAGTTCCCATCCAGTAGGGCTTCCAGGATGATGAAAATAAAGAACCAGGCAATCTGACATATAATGGAAGCCATCAATTGGGAGGAGAGGAAGGCTTTACACTCTCTATATACTGGAAACCTGATAAAATTGCGTTTTGGTGGCCAAAGTCAAAACCCCTTTCCCTAATCGCAAACAAGCTGATCTGGCCAAGTATGGGTTGCCACAGATAACAGATATTTTTTTTTTACCAGAACAGGGGATGAATTTGGCCTTTTTTTACTCACCAGATGAGGGAGCTAGTTTTGTAAGAAGGTAAGCATAAAGGCAATAACCCACAGAGACAATTAGCAACTCTTTTGCAGAACCACACCACCATTAAGAAAATACAAAAATACATGGGGAATGGGATCAGTGGGAGGTAAACAACAAGGCTGTGGCCAGTTGGCTACCAAACCTCCCACAAGCCCGTCAGACATTACATTTCCCATCTTAACCATGCCAGAAGTATTTAAAAAACAATGCAACTGTGATGACAGAGAGTAAAGCATGATTTCTCACCTCACGTCTGTCTTTTACGTGTCCATAGGCATGCACAAATTGATTAGGGGAGGGGGGTGAGTCCAAGCCCAGGTGACTGTAAGGGTGTGCAAAATACAGCCCTTACTTTCATGTATCAGTGCACAAAATCGTACTTTATTACAACCTCTCACTTCAAGATTGCCAAAAAGATATAAATTTGCAGTATCAATGCTCCTCCACCACCCATGCAGATTTGAAAAGTGAGGTTTAAACCAAAACTGAAAGAAGGGCTGATGTATCATGCAGAGCAGGGTCAGAAGGCTGACAAGCCTTTGGAACAGATTCAGACTTCGGTGATACAGTGAAACTCACTCATTCTAAATATCAAACAGATCACAGCGGCTTCTTTTGTTATAAATGTACATCACAGCGCAAGACTGCAAGATTGGTGATCCTGGGTCTGAAAAGCGGAAGCCTCATTGTGTGCTTTTTGAGACCAAAAATATTTGTGCTTTTAGCCTTTTTTATTTATATTGGGGAGGGCACAGTGCCCCGACAATACATTTTTACAAAAAACATGACCAAACAAAAAAACATTGATAAACCTAAAAGCTGGCAGCCAACACAAAACCTATTGGCTTTGCAATAGCTTATTTAAGTTCATACAGCTGTGGGAGAAATCCACCTTCAAAACTGAGTACTAGGCAGTCCATGTAGCACTCAGGATAGTCAACCTGCCTGTCCCCTTTGCATTTAAGAGCATGCGAGGACGGTGTGTGGTCTATTGCATCATCAACCTCGTCCTCACAACCACACAACCTTTTCAATGCTAGTATGACTATGTGGCATGGGGTTGTGTTAAGCACCTCCTTCACCCCACAGAAGGATGGGCCAGAGGAGGACTGGGTGACCGCAGCCGATTGTCGTATCACAAACTTTCAAGGCAAGTTTCTGAACTTCAAAGCTGCTATAAAGTTTAAGCCAGGGAGCTAGTTGGGAGATGGTAATTCAGAACAGCAAAATATTTCTACTTGGAGAATGAAAGGTGGGATTACAATTTAGATTTGTAGATTGAAGGACAAATAATCGAAGGATCATTTGAATTTGTGTAGCACTGATGTACTCGTGTGCGGCATGACTTACAGCCACAGCTGTAATGGAGGTGTGGGAGGAACACAACACTGCTCCAGGACTGGCAGTGTAGCAGTTATGCAGTTGAGGGTAAACTATAGGACTATTCGCTTCCAACTAGTTCATTCTGGTGGCAGCTTCGTTTTGGGAGTGCGATGAAGGATTCTTCCATGTACCCTGGAAGTGCATATAGAACACAGAACATCTTGTCATGCTTGCCGGATGGGTCCACTTCAGGGTCTCATGGTCTGAGGCTGGAAAGTACAAATAACATAGAAGCCACTGTGATCCAATCGAGCAACCACTCGTTTCAATTCAAGCAAACCCTACTCAGATGCTCAAAAGGGGCAAAGACTGCTTTACATAAACATCTGCGTTCTGGACTGTGCCCACCAAAGAGTGCATAATAAGCATTTTCCAGAGCAGGAAGCGAGCGTGAAAACGTGCAATCACAGCAGTGATGTTTTATGCTTGATGGGTATTTCTCGCATTAACAGAAGACTACACATCTCTATAATCGCATGCCTTTTACTAAAACATTTTTCTGATGCCCAATAATCCCATTCTCGCCTCACTTCACCAGCCTTTCTGCTTCCTTCACAAACTCACCTGGAAATGCTGCAGTCTGTGGGGTATGGCGGTGGGGGAGTACAGTGCGATGTTGATGGCATGGAAAGGGAAGGAGGTAATGCCTGAGTCGGGCTAATTCCGTTCAGATCGCCCGTCATTGGCATGTGCGAGCCCATCATGGAAACTAGAAGAAATGCAAAAAAACCATTATTCTCTTGACCCGCATACGCATACGCATAGCGCAGTCCCGACTATTGCATCTCGATCAACAGACTAGTGTCTGGCTCTTGAAAAGGCTGTCTGAGATTGTATTTATAGACTACACTTACATGTCAAAATACATCCAAGGCAATACCTCGCCGGCCATCTAAAAAACCAGTGGTCCATCTACTCTACTTACAGGCACTACAAAACGCACCTCAAGACGTATTTAACAGCAACAAATATATTTTCAGTGTCTTAAGCAGGCAACACAACCGTTCTTCACTCCTTAACCTCAAATGGCATGTAGGGACATATAATCATGGGTAACCATACACTCACGCAAACACTACGTTTAGTTTGGAACACCCAGCAAGTGCCTTAGAGAAGTCAGCAACAGTATTAATTATGCAACTGGCTCTCAGCCTTGAGCGTGATTACTGTAGGTTCTTTGTACAGCAGCTAAAGTGTCACCCAAGTGCCATATTATCGATGACCTACGCAAACACTGCTTTTTACATTCTAGCACAAGCTTCTTCTGACAGATCCTGGCCCCAGGATGGCCCGAGCCTGACGCGTGCCCTCCAACTCTCAGCAGCATTGTCGAGCTTTAGGTACAAACAGGATCCTAATGTGTTCACAGCGATGACTGCAGGTCAGGGAACTGATCGTGAAACTGGATAGTTGTTTGAAACCCACTCTGTCCGTCTGGGGTATGCTAGGGTAGCAGATGTGCCCCTAGGTCATTCTGTCAGCAGAGGCCGAGGCTTTCATTCCAGTGTGCAATGGTCACCTGAACAGAAGGATGCAGAGGTGTACTGGCACCGACAGCCAGGGTCAGGCGAGTCTTCCTTCTCAACCTTACACTCTCCCCCGGCATTTTCTTTACCTAACCTAGGCTTCTTTGCTCAGTCTACCAATGGGAAGTTTTGTTTGTACTCCTAGAACTGGCCCCTAATCCTAGAACACACTCCAGGCTCATCTGTCTGCTTAGCAGAGTGCATTCCCTTCACAAGACACCAAGATACATGGAAAGCACACGAGGAGCACACAAGCCGTGTACTCTTGAAGATGCTGCGCTTATCTGGTCGTCTGCGGAATCCCTGCATTCTAGCTCCTGCCCAGTCATGCTCTGCCTACGCCTGGCCCGTGTGCCTCTACATCATCAATCGCCACAGTTCCAAGTAGAAGGAAAAGGACAGGAGGCCTCTCTGAGCTACCATATCTCCATGGCCTCTTCTGAGCTTTAGCTCGGTCTCTACGCTGACATGCAACTCGCATCAGTTTAAAGTCTGCTCCTAACTCAGCTCAGTCTCTCCTGCGATTATGTGACCTCACACATATACCGCCCTTGTGCTGAAGGACCTCCCCCAGCAAGGCACCTCAGGCCACCCTCTTCCTTCACCACTCAGACTACATGAAGCCGCCCTAGCTGGAGGGCTCCTGTCTATACTCACTGGGAGGAGACATGGATGTCTTGAACACTCTACCCCACACATCTTCCTTCACCACTCAGACTACTCTCAGCTGCTTCATGAAGCCGCCCAGCTGGAGGGCTCCTGTCTATACTCACTGGGAGACATGGATGCCTTGAACACTCTACCCCATACATCTTCCTGCTACCTCTCAGACCACTCTACCAACTACCTTAAATCACACTTCATTGTGCTGGACTGGGTCTTGGATACACTGCAGCTTCTGGGGGATATAGCGCCTGATTTATTCATTCAATGTTCTTGCTGCATGGTCTCTATGGGCCCCTTGGACATTTCACACTTCATAATCGAGAACATGAAAATGAAGACTGAACTTTAGATTCACCTACTGGAATGAAGAGGGAATCTTAAGAGCGAGAGACGGGGGGGGGGGTTTATGCACCTGCGTGCACCTCCCACTGGTCAGATTTTAAACCCAGTGGGGCTTCGCCTTTGAAGATTGTGAATACGAATATTCTGGAGGTGGGAAACATTAAACCCTGGTACTGACGGTGCTTGGGTATCGAGGTGGAGGACCAAGTGATCGGCAAACATGGGATTATCCTAATCATGTAGGATTGCTTACTGTTTGTCCCCATGCCATCGGAGAGGGTACCGGGCGTCATGGCGTTGCGCTGCTGAGGGTTCATCAGCTGGCTGACCGACGGCAGTTTGTTCATGTTATTCATTTTACTCAGTGGCGGGGAGGTGGAGCCGTAGGATTGCTGGGCTTGCATCGAAGATCTGAAAGAAGGAAGAATGGTTAAATCCATTGCCAGAAAATCCATAAACATCAATTTTATCACGTGAAGAGTTGTGTGTCCATAATAAGTGATATCCATGAAATGCTCTTACTTTATAGCAAGAATTCAGGCAAAAGATTAGTGCTGGATGGAAAAATGCAATGTCATGAGGGTGAGCAGGAGACCCAATGGATGCACATGTCCTAGTATCATGAAGATCAGGGAAGCCAACGGATGCACGTGTCCTAGTAATATGAAGAGGAACATCAGGCCCAACGGGTGCACGTGTCCTTGTATCATGACTAACTTTAGACCCAATGGGTGCACGTGTCCTGGTATCATGAAGATCAGGAGACTCAACGGGTGCACGTGTCCCAGTATCATGAAGATGAACAGGAGACTGAACAGGTGAACATGTCGGAGTATAATGAAAGATCAGGAGACCCAACGGACGCATGTGTCATGGTATTCTGAAAAAAAATAGAAGACCCAATGGATGCACGTGTCCTAGATACATGAAGAACATTAGACCCAACGGGTGCACGTGTCCTAGTATCATGAAGAACATTAGACCCAACAAGTGCGTGTGTCCTAGTATCATGAAAATCGGGAGACCCAACGGGTGCACGTGTCCTAGTATCATGAAGATCAGGAGACCCAACGGGTGCACATGTCCTAGTATCATGAAGAACAACATCAGACCCAGCGGGTGCATGTGTCCTAGTATCATGAAGAACAACATTAGACCCAATGGGTGCGCGTGTCCTATTTTAATGAAGAACAACATTAGACCCAATCGGTGTGCGTATCCTAGTATCTGGAAGAACAGGACACTCAACTGGTGCACGTGTCCTAGTATCATGAAGAACAACATTAGACCCAACGGGTGCATGTGTCCTAGTATCATGAAGATCAGGAGACCCAACGGGTGCACGTGTCCTAGTATCATGAAGAACAACATTAGACCCAATGGGTGCGCGTGTCCTATTTTAATGAAGAACAACATTAGACCCAATCGGTGTGCGTATCCTAGTATCTGGAAGAACAGGACACTCAACTGGTGCACGTGTCCTAGTATCATGAAGAACAACATTAGACCCAACGGGTGCATGTGTCCTAGTATCATGAAGATCAGGAGACCCAACGGGTGCACGTGTCCTAGTATCATGGACATTAGACCCAACGGGAACACGTGTCCTAGTATCATGAAGAACAACATTAGACCCAACGGGTGCACGTATCCTAGTATCATGAAGAACATTAGACCCAGCGGGTGCCCGTGTCCTAGTATCATGAAGAACAACATTAGACCCAACGGATGCGCATATCCTAGTATCTGGAAGAACGGGAGACCCAACGGGTGCATGTGTCCTAGTATCATGAAGAAGAACATTAGACCCAACGGGTGCACGTGTCCTGGTATCATGAAGATCAGGAGACCCAACGGACACACGTGTCCTGGTATTATGAAGATCAGGAGACCCAACGGGTGCTTGTGTCCTGGTATCAACACGAGACCCAACGGGTGCACGTGTCCTGGTATCATGAAGATCAAGAGACCAAATGGGTGCACGTGTCCTAGTATCATGAAGAAGATCAGGATACCCAACTGGTGCACATGTCCTAGTATCATGAAGAACAACATTAAACCCAACGGATGCATGTGTCCTGGTATCATGAAAATCAGGGGAGACAGTGGCTACACCAATCCTATATAATTGTATTGCATTGTAATTGGATTTATACAGCGCTTACTTCCCCTGACGAGGCGTCAAAGCGCTTTTTCCATGGGTAGCACGCTACTCCGGAACCCAAAAAGGATTAGTGGTGAATTAGTATAGTGTACTATGAAATTAATTAGAGTGGTGGATACGTTAGTCTGTTATTTGAACTGAGAAGGATAGTGGAGTGATAGAAAAGGAAGAGGTTTGCATTTATATAGCGCTTGCTACCCCTGATGAGGTGTTGAAGCGTTTTTCGGCAAGAAGCACGCTACTCCGGAACCAGAAAAAAGATTAGTGGTGAATTAGACTAGGGAAATATTAAATTCATTTAGTGGTGGAAATGTTAGTCTGTTATTTGGATTGAAAAAGGAGTGGAGGGATGGATGAGGGAGAGTTTGCATTTATATAGTGCTTGCTCCCCTGATGTGTTGTAGCACTTTTCGGCGGGTAGCACGCTACTCTGTAATCCAAAAAGGATTAGTGAACAGGAAACACAGCAGGTGCACGTGTCCCAGTATCATGGAGAACATTAGACCCAACGGGTGCATGTATCCTATATCATGAAGAACAGGAGACCCAATGGGTGTACTCGTCCTTGTATCATGAAGAACAGGAGACCCCAATAGGTGCGCGTGTCCTAGTATCATGAAGTTGAACATTAGACCCAAGGGGTGCGCATGTCCTAGTATCATGAAGTTGAACATTAGACCCAAGGGGTGCACATGTCCTAGTATCATGAAGTTGAACATTAGACCCAAGGGGTGCACACGTCCTAGTATCATGAAGAACAGGAGACCCAACGGGTGCGCGTGTCCTAGTATCATGGAGAACATTAGACCCAATGGGTGCGCGTGTTCTAATATCATGAATAATATTAGAACCAACGGGTGCCCGTGTCCTAGTATCATAGAGATGGACAGGAGACCCAACGGGTGCACGTTCCCTAAATCATGAGGATGAACTGCCCACCCAAACGTTGCACGCACGTTCCCTAGTGTCACGCCTTTACCACCACGTCTATCAGTTTTACAAGATGAAAGCCCGGACCATCATACGGAAGGAGAGGCCAGTGTAGAAATCTGCACCTCTTAGGTCATAATATGCATAAATGTATTATAGTGGATAAAAAGTCTAGTCCAAGCTGTGCCTGGAGCTAGCAATACGTCTCGTCGGCAGAAACCGCACTATCGAACTATACCCAGGTGTGTGGAGCGCGAAGCAGAAAGTGACGGGGGAGAGAGGAAGCTGGGCGAGGGGCAGGGCAGAGAGCTGAGCGAGGGGAGGGCAGTAAGGAAGCTGGGCAAGTGGCAAGGCAGAGAGGCAGCTGGGCGAGAGGCAGCTGGGCGAGGGGCAGGGCAGAGAGGTAGCTGGGCGAGGGGCAGGGCAGAGAGGGGGCAGGGCAGAGAGGGAGCTGGGCGAGGGGCAGGGCAGAGAGAGCTGAGCGAGGGGAGGGCAGAAAGGAAGCTGGGCAGAGACAGAGGAAGATGGGCAAGTGGCAAGGCAGAGAGGAAGCTGGGCCATGGGCAGGACAGAGGGAGCTGGGGCAGGGCAGATAGGGAGGTGGGCAGAGGAGAGAGGAAGCAGGGGCATGGGCAGGGCAGAGAGGGAGCTGGGCGAGGGGCAAGGCAGATAGGGAGTTGGGCAGAGGAGAGAGGAAGCAGGGGCATGGGCAGGGCAGAGAGGGAGCTGGGCGAGGGGCAGGGCAGATAGGGAGGTGGGCAGAGGAGAGAGGAAGCAGGGGCATGGCAGAGATGGAGCTGGGTAGAGGAGAGAAGAAGCTGGGCGAGGGGCAGGGCAGAGAGAGCTGGGCAGAGGAGAGAGGAAGCAGGGGCAGGGCAGAGAGGAAGCTGGGCCAGGGGCAGGGCAGAGAGGGAGCTGGGGCAGGGCAGAGAGGGAGCTGGGCCAGGGGCAGGGCAGAGAGGGAGCTGGGGCAGGGCAGAGAGGGAGCTGGGGCAGGGCAGAGAGGGAGCTGGGCGAGGGGCAGGGCAGAGAGGGAGCTGGGCGAGGGGCAGGGCAGAGAGGGAGCTGGGCGAGGGGCAGGGCAGAGAGGGAGCTGGGGGAGGGGCAGGGGCAGGGCAGAGAGGGAGCTGGGGGAGGGGCAGGGCAGAGTGGGAGCTGGGAGAGGGGCAGGACAGAGAGCTGGGCGAGGGGCAGGGCAGAGAGGGATCTGGGCGAGGGGCAGGGCAGAGAGGGATCTGGGCGAGGGGCAGGGTAGAGAGGGATCTGGGCGAGGGGCAGGGTAGAGAGGGATCTGGGCAAGGGGCAGGGGAGAGAGGGAGCTGGGCGAGGGGCAGGGCAGAGAGGGAGCTGGGCGAGGGGCAGGGCAGAGAGGGAGCTGGGCGAGGGGCAGGCAGAGAGGGAGCTGGGCGAGGGGCAGGACAGAGAGAGGGGGTCTGGACTGGCGACGGCGAGAGAGAGGATGAGACGGCAAGAGAGAGAGCGAGAGCGGGAGAGGTCGAGAGCGAAGCCGTGTCCTCTTCTCCTCGCTCTCAGGTGCATTTCTTTCGGAATTTGGACGGGGGCCGAGAGTTGCACCCCGGGGCCCCTCCGCCCCCCCCTGCTCAGGAAGGCAGCGCAGTCGCCAGATGAAGTTACTGCTCTCCTCAGGTTCTGCCCTGCAGATGTGCATTATTTCACATCTGCCAGGATGCAGAGCAGAGGCCGTGGGGGCAGCGCCGCCTCTGGCAGGTTTGCACCAGACACGGACAGGTGAGATGTCACCCTCGCACATGCATGTAAAGGTGTGTGTGATTCAACAGCAAACCGTTCCACCCAGGCCAGACACTGCAAAGCCAGCAGCACGACACTGTTATTGTTATGTCTGCCTCATCCGTGAGATCACACGGATTGCAAGAACAATGTAGGGGCGCCAACGCCATGTCCCACAGCAATTTACAAACACCTCAATCTAAGGCCCGAGGACAGCTCTGCCGGGCACCAGCTCCTCTTTTTGCCGGAGACTGGATTATAAACCGGGTGGAAATTGCATTTAACAATGCTGTTTGCTGTCCGGATTTGCAAGGGATAAAATAAAACGGGGGCCAAATTGCACTCTGTGCATTATCCTCTGCCCAAGGTTTCCAAATCGGAATCCGGTGCCAACTGCACAGCTTCATTCCCATCAAGTTCTGGCAATAGAGTCACTTTTTATGTAGAGTTCCAACAGAGCGGCCCAAATATGATGAAATGTACATTTAAACTCACGGCCTTTCTACTACGGAAGACACCCGTAAAATAGTCTGCAAATATAATATCACGTTCATTTATATTGGTTTTATTTCCACTTTAATGATGAGTTTTTAGCGACATCAGAATCCATCAAAAATTTTCTTTAATTAAAAACTCCTTCATTTATTGGTAACATTTTGGACAGAATGTTCATCTTCCATGGTTTCCAGTTAATTCTCATTATCAAACCGATCCCCCCGCCAAAACACAGAGCAGATTCTTTCCACTGTGATCCCAGATCAACAGCTCAACCAACAACCCCGGGGTGGAACAATCGTCCATTCCCATCCCCTCACGAAATCACCCACACTGTAGAAGACGCCCTCCACCCTCGAACTTGCACCAAACCACCCAGAATGTGAAAAGGTGTATAAGAAATCACAAAAACAGTAGAAGACGCCCTCCACCCTCGAACTTGCACCATACCACCCAGAATGTGAAAAGGTGTATAGAAATCAACACTGTAGAAGACGCCCTCCACCCGCCACCCTCGAACTTGCACCAAACCACCCAGAATGTGAAAAGGTGTATAGAAATCAACACTGTAGAAGACGCCCTCCACCCGCCACCCTCGAACTTGCACCAAACCACCCAGAATGTGAAAAGGTGTATAGAAATCAACACTGTAGAAGACGCCCTCCACCCGCCACCCTCGAACTTGCACCAAACCACCCAGAATGTGAAAAGGTGTATAGAAATCAACACTGTAGAAGACGCCCTCCACCCCGCCACCCTCGAACTTGCACCATACCACCCAGAATGTGAGAAAGTACATACAGAATCAACACTGTAGAAGACGCCCTCCACCCCGCCACCCTCGAACTTGCACCATACCACCCTGAATGTGAAAAGGTGTATACAAAATCACACACTGTAGAAGACGCCCGCCACCCTCGAACTTGCACCAAACCACCCAGAATGTGAAAAGGTGTATAGAAATCAACACTGTAGAAGACGCCCTCCACCCGCCACCCTCAAACTTGCACCAAACCACCCAGAATGTGAAAAGGTGTATAGAAATCAACACTGTAGAAGACGCACTCCACCCCGCCACCCTCGAACTTGCACCATACCACCCAGAATGTGAGAAAGTGCATACAGAATCAACACTGTAGAAGACGCCCTCCACCCCGCCACCCTCGAACTTGCAGCATACCACCCTGAATGTGAAAAGGTGTATAGAAATCACCAACACTGTAGTAGACGCCCTCCACCCCGCCACCCTCGAACGTGCACCATACCACCCTGAACGTGAAAAGGTGTATACGAAATCACCAACACTGTAGAAGACGCCCACCACCCTGGAACTTGCAGCATACCACCCTGAATGTGAAAAGGTGTATAGAAATCACCAACACTGTAGTAGACGCCCTCCACCCCACCACCCTCGAACTTGCAGCATACCACCCTCAATGTGAAAAGGTGTATAGAAATCACCAACACTGTAGAAGACGCCCTCCACCCCGCCACCCTCGAACTTGCACCATACCACCCTGAATGTGAAAAGGTGTATAGAAATCACCAACACTGTAGAAGACGCCCACCACCCTGCCACCCTCGAACTTGCAGCATACCACCCAGAATATGAAAAGGTGTATAGAAATCACCAACACTGTAGAAGACGCCCACCACCCTCGAACTTGCACCATGCCACCCAGAATGTGAAAGGGTGTATACAAAATCACCAACACTGTAGAAGACGCCCTCCACCCGCCACCCTGGAACTTGCACCATACCACCCAGAATATGAAAAGGTGTTTACAAAATCACCAACACTGTAGAAGACGCCCTCCACCCCGCCACCCTCGAACTTGCAGCATACCACTCAGAATATGAAAAGGTGTATAGAAATCACCAACACTGCAGCAAACGCCCTCCACCCGCCACCCTCGAACTTGCACCATAGCACCCAGAATATGAAAAGGTGTATACGAAATCACCAACACTGTAGAAGACGCCCTCCACCCTCGAACTTGCACCAAACCACCCAGAATATGAAAAGGTGTATAGAAATCAACACTGTAGAAGACGCCGTCCATCCCGCCACCCTCGAACTTGCACCATACCACCCAGAATATGAAAAGGTGTATAGAAATCACCAACACTGTAGAAGACGCCCTCCACCCTCGAACTTGCAGCATACCACCCAGAATATGAAAAGGTGTATAGAAATCACCAACACTGTAGAAGACGTCCTCCACCCTGCCACCCTCGAACTTGCAGCATACCACCCAGAATATGAAAAGGTGTATAGAAATCACCAATACTGTAGAAGACGCCCTCCACCCTGCCACCCTCGAGCTTGCACCATACCACCTAGAACATGAAAAGGTGTATACGAAATCACCAAAACTGTAGAAGACGCCCTCCACCCTCGAACTTGCACCATACCACCCTGAATGTGAAAAGGTGTATACGAAATCACCAACACTGTAGAAGACGCCCTCCACCCTCCCACCCTCGAACTTGCACCATACCTCCCAGAATGTGAAAAGGTGTATAGAAATCAATACTGTAGAAGACGGCCTCCACCCCGCCACCCTCGAACTTGCACCATACCACCCTGAATGTGAAAAGGTGTATACGAAATCACCAACACTGTAGAAGACGCCCTTCACTCTGCCACCCTCGAACGTGCAGCATACCACCCAGAATATGAAAAGGTGTATAGAAATCACCAACACTGTAGAAGACGCCCTCCACCCTCGAACTTGCACCATTCCACCCAGAATGTGAAAAGGTGTGTACAAAATCACCAACACTGTAGAAGACGCCCTCCACCCCACCACCCTGGAACTTGCACCATACCACCCAGAATATGAAAAGGTGTTTACAAAATCACCAACACTGTAGAAGACGCCCTCCACCCCACCACCCTCGAACTTGCAGCATACCACTCAGAATATGAAAAGGTGTATAGAAATCACCAACACTGCAGCAAACGCCCTCCACCCTGCCACCCTCGAGCTTGCACCATACCACCCAGAATATGAAAAGGTGTATATGAAATCACCCACACTGTAGAAGACGCCCTCCACCCGCCACCCTCGAACTTGCACCATACCACCCAGAATATGAAAAGGTATATACGAAATCACCAACACTGTAGAAGACGCCCTCCACCCTCGAACTTGCACCAAACCACCCAGAATATGAAAAGGTGTATACAAAATCACCAACACTGTAGAAGACGCCATCCATCCCGCCACCCTCGAACTTGCACCATACCACCCAGAATATGAAAAGGTGTATAGAAATCAACACTGTAGAAGACGCCCTCCACCCTCGAACTTGCACTGTACCACCCAGAATATGAAAAGGTGTATACGAAATCACCAACACTGTAGAAAACACCCTCCACCCTGGAACTTGCACCAAACCACCCTGAATGTGAAAAGGTGTATACGAAATCACCAACACTGTAGAAGACGCCCTCCACCCGCCAGCCTCGAACTTGCACCATCCCACCCAGAATGTGAAAAGGTGTATATGAAATCACCCACACTGTAGAAGACGCCCTCCACCCTCTAACGTGCACCAAACCACCCAGAATATGAAAAGGTGTATACGAAATCACCAACACTGTAGAAGACGCCGTCCATCCCGCCACCCTGGAACTTGCACCATACCACCCAGAATATGAAAAGGTGTATAGAAATCACCAACACTGTAGAAGACGCCCTCCACCCTCGAACTTGCACTGTACCACACAGAATATGAAAAGGTGTATACAAAATCAACACTGTAGAAGACGCCCTCCACCTTGCCACCCTGGAACTTGCACTGTACCACCCAGAATATGAAAAGGTGTATATGAAATCACCAACACTGTAGAAGACGCCCTCCACCCTGCCACCCTCGAACTTGCACCATACCACCCAGAATGTGAGAAAGTGTATACAGAATCAACACTGTAGAAGACGCCCTCGACCCTGCCACCCTCGAGCTTGCACCATACCACCTAGAACATGAAAAGGTGTATACGAAATCACCAACACTGTAGAAGACGCCCTCCACCCTGCCACCCTCAAACTTGCACCATACCACCCAGAATATGAAAAGGTGTATACGAAATCACCAACACTGTAGAAAACACCCTCCGCCCTGGAACTTGCACCATACCCCCCAGAATGTGAAAAGGTGTATACGAAATCACCAACACTGTAGAAGATGCCCGCCACCCTCGAACTTGCACCAAACCACCCTGAATGTGAAAAGGTGTATACGAAATCACCAACACTGTAGAAGACGCCCTCCACCCGCCAGCCTCGAACTTGCACCATCCCACCCAGAATGTGAAAAGGTGTATATGAAATCACCCACACTGTAGAAGACGCCCTCCACCCGCCACCCTCGAACGTGCACCAAACCACCCAGAATATGAAAAGGTGTATACGAAATCACCAACACTGTAGAAGACGCCGTCCATCCCGCCACCCTGGAACTTGCACCATACCACCCAGAATATGAAAAGGTGTATAGAAATCACCAACACTATAGAAGACGCCCTCCACCCGCCACCCTCGAACGTGCACCAAACCACCCAGAATATGAAAAGGTGTATACGAAATCACCAACACTGTAGAAGACGACGTCCATCCCGCCACCCTGGAACTTGCACCATACCACCCAGAATATGAAAAGGTGTATAGAAATCACCAACACTGTAGAAGACGCCCTCCACCCTCGAACTTGCACTGTACCACCCAGAATATGAAAAGGTGTATAGAAATCACCCACACTGTAGAAGACGCCCTCCACCCGCCACCCTCGAACGTGCACCAAACCACCCAGAATATGAAAAGGTGTATACGAAATCACCAACACTGTAGAAGACGCCGTCCATCCTGCCACCCTGGAACTTGCACCATACCACCCAGAATATGAAAAGGTGTATAGAAATCACCAACACTGTAGAAGACGCCCTCCACCCTCGAACTTGCACTGTACCACCCAGAATATGAAAAGGTGTATACGAAATCAACACTGTAGAAGACGCCCTCCACCTTGCCACCCTGGAACTTGCACTGTACCACCCAGAATATGAAAAGGTGTATATGAAATCACCAACACTGTAGAAGACGCCCTCCACCCTGCCACCCTCGAACTTGCACCATACCACCCAGAATGTGAGAAAGTGTATACAGAATCAACACTGTAGAAGACGCCCTCGACCCTGCCACCCTCGAGCTTGCACCATACCACCTAGAACATGAAAAGGTGTATACGAAATCACCAACACTGTAGAAGACGCCCTCCACCCTGCCACCCTCAAACTTGCACCATACCACCCAGAATATGAAAAGGTGTATACGAAATCACCAACACTGTAGAAAACACCCTCCACCCTGGAACTTGCACCATACCCCCCAGAATGTGAAAAGGTGTATACGAAATCACCAACACTGTAGAAGACGCCCGCCACCCTCGAACTTGCACCAAACCACCCTGAATGTGAAAAGGTGTATACGAAATCACCAACACTGTAGAAGACGCCCTCCACCCGCCAGCCTCGAACTTGCACCATCCCACCCAGAATGTGAAAAGGTGTATATGAAATCACCCGCACTGTAGAAGACGCCCTCCACCCGCCACCCTCGAACGTGCACCAAACCACCCAGAATATGAAAAGGTGTATACGAAATCACCAACACTGTAGAAGACGCCGTCCATCCCGCCACCCTCGAACTTGCACCATACCACCCAGAATATGAAAAGGTGTATAGAAATCACCAACACTGTAGAAGACGCCCTCCACCCTCGAACTTGCACTGTACCACCCAGAATATGAAAAGGTGTATACGAAATCAACACTGTAGAAGACGCCCTTCCACCTTGCCACCCTGGAACTTGCACTGTACCACCCAGAATATGAAAAGGTGTATATGAAATCACCAACACTGTAGAAGACGCCCTCCACCCTGCCACCCTCGAACTTGCACCATACCACCCAGAATGTGAGAAAGTGTATACAGAATCAACACTGCAGAAGACGCCCTCGACCCTGCCACCCTCGAGCTTTCACCATACCACCTAGAACATGAAAAGGTGTATACGAAATCACCAACACTGTAGAAGACGCCCTCCACCCTGCCACCCTCAAACTTGCACCATACCACCCAGAATGTGAAAAGGTGTATACGAAATCACCAACACTGTAGAAAACACCCTCCACCCTGGAACTTGCACGATACTACCCAGAATGTGAAAAGGTGTATACGAAATCACCAACACTGTAGAAGACCCCCTCCACCCTGCCACCCTCGAACTTGCACCATACCACCCAGAATGTGAAAAAGTGAATACAAAAATCACCAACACTGTAGAAGACGCCCTCCACCCTGCCACCCTCAAATTTGCACCATACCACCCAGAATGTGAAAATGTGTATACGAAATCACCAACACTGTAGAAAACACCCTCCACCCTGGAACTTGCACCATACCACCCAGAATGTGAAAAGGTGTATACGAAATCACCAACACTGTAGAAGTCCCCCTCCACCCTGCCACCCTCGAACTTGCACCATACCACCCAGAATGTGAAAAAGTGAATACAAAATCACCAACACTGTAGAAGACGCCCTCCACCCTGCCACCCTCGAACTTGCACCATACCACCCAGAATGTGAGAAAGTGTATACAAAATCACCAACACTGTAGAAGACACCCTCCACCCTAATAAAATTCACCCAGACGTTGGAATTCTCCCCCAAAAAACGTGTGTACAGCCTACCCAATTCCACCCCAGAATGTGAACAATTCTACCCCAAATCACCCAGACTGCAGGAAACGCCATCTACCCTGCCAACCTAATAACATTCACCCAGACGGTAGAACTCTCTCAAAAAACACATGTGTAGAACTTACCCAATACCACCCAGAAGGTGAAAAAGTCGACCTCAAATGGCCCACTCTGTAGTACTGTAGAAGATAGAAGATGGTCTCCATCCCCATCCTAATAAAATTCATCCACAGTAGAAATCCCCCCAAAAAACGTGTAGAACTTACACCATACCACCCAGCAGGTGAAAAACTCTACACCACGACTGAAGGAATACTACAACGAAGAGCATAGAATTTCCCAGACTGTGCAACTGATCATGCCTTCAAAATCATCCATGACATAAAACTTACCCTCCAAATGATCCAGACTGTGGAAGTCGCCCCCACCACCTAGGTCATGTGCAAGATATTCCAAATGCGCCTACAACACTCAACTCCCAGTATGTAAATGAGTCTTCCGTTGAAGCCATGCAAACACTACTCCACTCATCTTATAACACCCATCACTCAAGAGCATGAGTCCCTATTCACTCTGACGATGTGCAGAAGATGCCATCTGAGGCCACAATGTCAAGGCCTCAATTTAGACATGCATCTCCAACGCCGCCCACAACACCCAGGACTCATGCATGAGTGCCTCTGAGACTTCAATGTCTTGATGTCCTGACTCCAGCCTGGGCTTCCATTTCATGTGCTTGATGTGCCACCATCACATTTAGTCTTTAGAGGAAATGCGGATTCATATGCAGCTACTTCTAGTATCTGAACACTTTCGTGCTCTAAAGCCTGGCGGCAACATAACTTGCTAACACTTCCATATAAAAATAGACAGATGTGATTTCAGGGGGCATTCACTTCTGTTGCAACTGAAGAACACTTTGCACAAAACATGCAGACCTAGCTTCCTCCTTTAGGGAAAGCCTCTGCAACAGAAGAATACTGCACAGACCTGATCTAAGACAGGCTTGACAAAGACCAAGCCAAACGCTGGAAGAGGCTGCTCAAAGAAAGCCAATGGTTAAAGGGGGCAGACCCAAGGGCCACTCTGTGTATTGCAAGCACCAAGTTTTGTTTTTTTACAGCTGCACTTCTTCCACACCCTTCTTGTCAGACAAAGTCCAGCTAGCATAGGAGTAGTTTAGAGTTTTCTATCTGACTTTACATTTTAAATTTGATTAAGCAGAATGAATTCTTTTTGCAAAAAAAGCATTAGTTATTCTATACAGCAAAACCACACTATGGAAGAAGTTCATAATGTATAAAATGTGTTTAGTGCCAGAGTGTTTTGGTTTCTTCAGTTAGTTTTTCATGATCTTTTGAAGATCTTCCCTCACCTAATGCTGCTGGCTGTTTAGGTGTGTCCTGCTGCATTCCCTTGAGAGCTCGCATTGAACTACAGCAAGAGCTACTCTAAAAGTACAGGCTCTTCTGTCTACTCCATGTGGCACCCTCCAGAGTGCCTCGCTTTACTGTTCTACCCGCGTTGGCGCATTAAACCCAGACCTACTGGATCTGCCCATTATTTCTAGAGTTATATTATACTGGAGCACACCCCAAAACAAATACGGTACAAATTGTGACATAGGAGTAGCCAAAAGTTTGGTAACTTTAGAAAATATCAAGATTTATTCCATTCATTCGGTGAATTAAAAGTGTTATTCTTATAAAAAAGTTTGTGAGACAATTATGACATTCAATCACATGGAACAGAAAAAGAATCCTACGAACAGGTAATGATGCATGCCCATATCTTGGCAGCGGAATGGCAAAATACAAAGTCCTAGGCAATTTAACGGATGGTTCAAACAAGAAAATACATCATAGGAAATATTAACCTATTTCTTATGTGACATACAATGGAAAACAGCCATCACGTGTTTCGTCTATAAAAAAAAAAAAAAAAAGACTTCCTTGCGGGTTCTGATCATAGTAACAAGCTTAAAAGAGCTGGCAGAGTAAAAACCGGGGTGCAATAGAATTGCATTTATTGATGTAAGTGTAAATGTGACTTCTTAATATTCAGAAAGTGTCGTCCATAGAAATACATGGTAAGCCCTTTATATATCAGGGCTACTGCAGAATTCGCCATGGCGCAGTTTATATAAGTCACCAATGCTGGAATCTGAAAACGGTTGTGCTGAGTTTAGCAGGTCTTTGAGGTGCAGACGCTCTTGTGCAAGAGGTTTCGAGCGACTGCCTCGATCCACTCTGTTCTAATTGGAAACTAGCAGACCAGGATTCATTCCGGATCTGGTAGAAGTTTGCAATAGCAGTGACTTGGGTTCTCTTGTCTTCCAAGTCCTGAGTAGGCCTTTAATGAAGACAGGTCGAAACGCGTCGACTTACTAGTATGAGGAGTCAAACAAGATACATTATTATCTAATTTTTTTGAGTCACAAGGAGAAATTTAAGGGGTGAATTCCCCAGGCCTTTGACTATATGACCACCTCCAGGTGGATTGATGTTGGACTCATTTCACAACCACCTGTGTATTATGAAAAATAAGGAAGCAAGGAGGAAAAAATGGATAATGAGCTCTTCCATTTTACACGTATAATTGGAAGGTGTTACACTTTCCCGCTTGTTGATGGTTTTGTTTAATGTGTGAATGTTTTACTTATGTAATCAAAAGTTCTATATTCATTTATTTTCTTCACCAGAGATTAGAAATCATTAACGAATGTATATGGATGCAGTTAGGTTTACAAATAGTCTGAATAATTCACTTATAATTGATTTAGTCATATTCCAGATGGAAATGTATGGTTTCATTGCGACTTCAATGAGTATATGAATTCATCACTATGGTATACTACTTTCTATTTTTGAGGAATTTCTGGCCAGGTTACGTGGGGTTAGATGGGCAAACCCCTTGCTTTCAATTTTTTACATATGTTTTACAAATAAAGCACCTGCTGGCCTGGTCCCCTAAAAAAGAGATTAATGTCAGACTATTAAAAAACAGAAGTATTACAATGCTTAAGAGAGGAGCCGTTGTCCAAACCAACTAGAATTCATTCGGTTGACAGTTTGTTATATTTTCGAATAGACCAATGTATAGAATCTCACCTGAAAGTCCCAGAATTGAAAAAAGACCAGACCGGACAGGTTTGTAATTAGAATTACTGGCCAGGACGTAGATGGAATGAGACTCACTGGCATCTGAAGATGATAACTTCCCCGTGGACACCCGAGCTGGGACTATGGAAATAATCTTTTGAAAGGTGCATTCCGAGTGGCCAACAGTTTCCATCTCAGAGTTTTCCAACCCTAGTACTTCCGTTTTAGCCAATCAGCTTGGGGGAGTGTTAACACTTCTCCAATAAGTGCCTTGCATTTGGGTCTCGAAACAGGTATTCAAAAATCTTATATACTCAAATTATATACAACAGTATCATGTACAATTTTACAAAACTATGAATTAAAAGGGACAGCAAGGAACATAGGAATGGATACAAGACAACACAGTACAAATAAAAACATTTATTGGAAATTAACACCACACATCCATGTAGGAAAAAATAGCAATTCAATTATTGCCAATTTATGCAGAGTATAGTACACAAGTGACAATTTATCTTATTTTAATCATGATTTTACGTGTTAAAGCAAATCATCTGTTTTAAAAAGGAAACAGAAGAAAATAAGTTTAGGAGCTGAAAAACGTGTTCCTCAAAGCACTGCCAAGTTTGTAGGTGTAAATAAAATGTCAAATACACACTAACTGCGCTGCCTTAGAATACATGTTTTATGTTAACATCAAACAATTTAAATGTTATGAGACAAGTATAAAAACAAATATGCTCTGTTTCATTCAAACAGCTGTTTAAGGAGCAAAACTCCAGATTTTGGAAGGCCAAATTTAAGTTAAAAAAAAAACACTCCAATACATGTCCATCCAAGTGCTTATATAAATCCGTCCGCAGGATCCTAGCTTTAAGCCAGCTACATTTTTGCTAGTTAATAATTGCATTTAAAAGGCCCGAATGAACTGACTGTAGAAAAATAAAAATCAGTAACAGGCAATGGCTTTCATTTAAGCAGAACAATTAAAACATTTCACAAAAATATAAAGACTGAGACCTGCTCAAGTGTTCCACCACAAGGTTCCTCGGCCAGCAGAATGACAACAAAGGGACATACAGACACTGGCAAAAAACGCTTCTTCTAAAACGCCATTACAGTTCTGGTGGGAGTTCACAATGCTATGCTACATTGAAATCTCCAGAAATGTGTATTCTCTCCTCAATGGTTGAGTCCCTTCAGAACAATTTCTTTACCTATTGAGCCTTCTCTAAGCATGTTGCTGTTGCATGAGTCCCTCGGAGAGCTTGCGAGGGAGGACGTCATTAGTCCGTGAACCAGCGGCGCAAGTGACGTGGGTGCCAAGAATCAACGCAGGGACCTATTGATCCAACCAACTACTGCACAGTGTCCATCGTCTGACAAAGAGTCAAAAAGTCCTGCGAGTGGACAGGACCAGACAATCCCTCGCTTACAAGAGAAGACTTGCTTATGGGCAGGCTGAGCGGTTTTAGGTATGAGGAATGTTTTAAAAAAGCATCACTCTGCCTCAGAAGGTCTCTCCTTGGGTCCGTGAGTTCGTTCCTGAAGCAGGATGTAAGGAGACTGCAGAGAGGAACCAAAGAGAGAGAAGAGCAGTTGAAGGCATGGGGTATCGAACCACACTGACACTCATGATCACAGCATGTGCTAGAATGAGCACAAGAGGGTAGCAACGCCAAATAAGGCTAAGCATGAAGCACACCATGTTAGGGAGCCTGCCAATCCCCAGTGTCCTGAGAGGACTGTAGGGTCAACAAAAGGAGTCTGTAAGCATTATCAAGGAGACGTGCAGTATTTCTACATTGCCAATAAAATATACGTTAAACAAGTCCCATAACTTTAGGACTATTAGTCAACAGCAGGGGGTACCTATTAGGGTGTAACTATTAAATAATATGCATCTCTTCAATGCTACACTTGAACATTGATTCCATGCTAACAGGCACCGTTTGAAACGCATGCAAGTACCTCGAAGGACAGGCAAAAGGCTGGGCAAGGGGCACAGAGTTGGGGATAGGTAAAAGAGTACGCTCTTGAGTTATCAAATGTGGTGCTGGGAAGCATTTATAGGGTGACTCCCATGTTAACAATAACCAAACCTGGATTAAATCAAAAGAAAAAGGCATCCCTGTGGCCATCTTGCGCTCTAGTATGAAGGTTTCTATGTAGTAGAGAGGCTTAGCGACACACTGAAAGATGGAAGCATAGCTGCTTTTAGTGCCAAGTGAAATGCGAACTGCTAACGCTGTGATCATGAAGATGTCGGCAACAGTACAGAAAAGCAGGCATGCATATCACCAGACAGTAAACAGAAGCACGTAGAAGAGAAGAGCACTTGTAATAACTCTACTCCCTTTTCATCAGCCCAATTCCTCTACCAACAGCACAAGATAAATTACCATCTGGTTTGGCTAGCGGGACGGCACCTTCTTGAAAGATGGTAGGGTGAGAAGAAGGAATTTGCAAAGTTCAACAATTTGAACTTTTGGGATATTATAAGACCAAAAAGGTAGAAAGAAAGGGTACAATGCCTCTGCTATCTGGAAAGCTCTGCATTAATTCTGTTGAGGAAATGTGTTTGGTCTACTGTTGATAGTCTGACTTTCATACAAAATTAATTGAACAAACTTTGAGAGCGCCCTCTGTGCTCCAGCAAAACCATTTCATGTTCCCCAAGGAGCAGTATCTTTATTGGACAAGAGCAGATTTCCCAGTACTTAAAGGTTAATACTAATAACGTTCACCTTTCCCCGGACTCTAGTATGTACACCCAACTGTCTAAAGCAGCTGTCGATGTTATATCTCACACCTGCCTGCACACCACAGAAGCGTCAGCATTCACTAAGCACTGTACAAGTTAAACAGGAACAGAAAATGAACTTAAAGGCCTTACTCAGAATTGATGTAATACTACCACAAAGTTAAAGCAGTTGGAAACAATAAGTATTTTAGAAGAAAGTGAACACTAGCTGAAGTAAATAGGACTGGAGAGTCACGGCTGTGGCTGCTGCCCAGTCAGTCTCCTCGTCTCCAGCACAGAAGGGCAGATCTTGTTTTTGTGTGAAAAGTGGCTTCAACATTGCAACCGGTCCAAGAGCTGCTAATACTGTGCAAAGCACTGTTCCAACCATCACTGAACGCACAGATACTCATGTAGTGACAAGGGCTGTAGTTCCAGAGAGCAATATACCTCCATGCTTGAGCAGAATCTCCTCACTGCATACTAGCAGCAAGTGAGACAAACCTGAGTGAAATAATTTAATTCCAACTGCCCTTCTCAATTTCTAACTTTTGAAACAGCACGACTTGGTCCAAGGACAGGCTCCTGATATTTAAAATAGTCTAAAACATAAGTGTGTGAGTGCACATGTGCTTTGCTAAGAGGTGGGAGTCTCTCAAGGTGAAACCATTGGCCATTTGTTAGGTAGATTCTTCTCCAAGAAAGTAAACCTCGAACATCAGAGAGCGATAACATTATGGTGAGGTTATGGAGGGTGTTACAGGAGTGACTAACCTATGCCACCCAGTAAGTGTGCCAGACTTCTAGCTAAACAGATATTATTGTCAGTTCTAGGAAAACATACCAAATGTGTCTTTTTGGGAGACCAGGATGCATATGACAAACATTTTGTCATTGAGCAGTTTCACTTGTCCAATTTATGGAAGAATGGAGAGAGAAGGCTTCCTTTCTTGAGAGTGGTCCTCACTTTAAAATGAGACAACACACTTCCAGTGCGTACAGTTAATATTATGCGAGCTTAAGAAAGCAATATTTCCTCTCTAACAGGGGATGAAGACCCAAAGATAGCAGATAAAATGTCAAGAAGCCACACAGAACTCTTTACCAATTTCATGAATTAATGTACAATCACTTTTGAACACTGGCAAATGTACCCAACTATTTAGCATTATCAAGGATCCATGACTTCTCTCGAAAGATCACTCCAGAGGACACCTTACCCAGGATACCTCATTCTCTCCCTGGTTAACTCAGGGAAGTTTCCAATAAAGTTACAAATTAGGGTTCCTTCATTTTAGGGGAGTACCAATAGACAACACCAAAGTATGGATTCCAACCACCCTATTGCCTGGCCAGCTGCTGCCTGTGACAGCCAGATGAACATACCACCCTACTCTCAGCCGCCTGCTCTGGAACAATCTGAAATAATGTTACATGTTTAATCCATGCTTCTGTATACCAGAGTGACATTAACAAAACAATCTTCAACACATAGGAAGTGAACCATTCAATTACGTGATGATAAATACATTTTATCTTGCTCTCACCAGCAAGGATGTAAATATGCACGAGTATGTATGCCAGCATGCACTATAAACCAACATACTTACTGAGGGAGTCTGGCGTACAAGAAAGAGGCAAATGTTTGATTGACAACTCGTGTGTGAGGGACATCTTTCTAATATTTAACAGACACTAATCTGGGTCCAACAGTAATTCAAATGCACCCTGCCTGCAGGGCGACTTCCTGACTTCTCAATATTGTCAGACAGTGTACCTCAACGCCAACACCTATCTAATGTTTAAAGAAAAGTATAGTGTGATATAGAGATGAGTAAATCAATCAAACACGGTAACACAGGTAGCCAATGTGGGATACTACAGTGGATCCATTACAATCTATTTATAGCCAAATGAATAAAAAATTTGTGCCTGGCCAGAGAAAAATGTGAATATTCGAGTTTTTCTCAAACCCCTCCAACAGAGCTAGGTATGTGTACCGATCTAAGACGGGGTCCATCCTTCCCGTCCTGGCAGGCAGTGTAAGAGCAGAGGTTGCCCAAGAACCAGAACAAGACCCTGATAAAAAATGCAAACCTTGAACTCCAATAAACACACTCTCCTAAGGAACATAATATAGATTGCAAAACCTTAGCAAGGGCTCCCTAGGCTGAAGGGACCCTGATAAGCTACAACTGTCATTTTCAAGAGTTGTTGACTGCTGCTGCAAGACGTAGCAGAGTAAGGAGCCGGAATTTGTCTTTACAAAGTCATGCAAGGCCACAGTTTCTTCCTACTCCCCCCCCCCCCCCCTGTTGCAGTAGTAGGTTTCACACCCACTTGTATACATGACCTACCGCTCATTAAGGTAGTTTTCGGCTCGCACGTCCTGCTCGATGGGCGACTGCTTGAGTGTGTGCTCCATGTAGGCGTTGTTGTTCTGCGCCCTTTTCTGCCACTGCTGAATAGAGAAGGTGTCGCTGCGGCCGGTGTTCCGGGACCCAGCCAGGGCACTCTGGAGGCTTCGGTCTCTGCCAAGTCAATGAGAGCTCTTAAGTACTTTGACACAGGCCTTAGTACGATAGCTGTCCCCCTTTCACTGGCATGCTCCAAACATGAGCAAGATGCCATCATAGAACCCAACCAAGTATCTTCGGTAGACATATAGGCCGTGTAAAGGCAGTGATGACACGGGGGGCCAATCTTGAGCTAGGATTCTCTGTGGCCTGGGGTTCACTACAGAACTCTCACGCGTTGAAAAGAGCTCCAATTACAAACTTCGATTGAACACCCCATGCCAACCGACACGTTTTCTCCTCTAGGACCTCCAGCTAACTATCCTTCAACAGGAAACCCTTTACACTCCTCATTAATAAGCCAATCTTTCATAGTGTTAATACATAAATAATGCCACCATCCAGATTATGGAAAATTGGGTTTATATGATCAACTTTCCTCCTCAATTATAATTTGTCTGGAAACTTCTGCTGATGGCTCAATGCAGGGTATGAGATTTCACAATATCTAGCGTACCATCTTGGCCCACCACAGTGATAAAACTCTTCATACCAGTAAAGCACAGTCAATCTGCAGGCCTCTAAGTGGCGACAATGTATTATGTCTAAGTGAGTCCATATGAGGAGCACACCAGAGTTGGGCACAGAAGAAACAGATGGCATCTACCAGTCACTCTCTCCCCATCTCTTTTACAATGTGTGAGAAGTACACTTACTGCTTCTGGAGTAAGTGCTGTTGCTGCTGTCGGTACGTGTCGATCGTGTGCTGCGGGAGGTACTGCATCAGCTCCAAGGACTCCTTGATCTTCAGTAGTACTTCATAGATCTCACGGCTCTTAACCTGCACCATCAAGACAAAAGGATCGCAGCCGTCAACCCTCATGCAACAATCATCTCAAGTATCCAACGTAGAATTGGGTAAGGGCCAAAGTTGCCATAAAATAGATGCTGCACTAAAGATATACAGGTGTACTCCCCCTGCTAAGCACGATGAAACAGTAACGCCACGGAGGTTGCATCAAATGTCGTTAAACACATGGCTTAACAGAGGCACACAACAACAAACCACAAGACTGTCCGTGAGGCTGTTGTCTTTGAATCGAACATATAAGATGCCTTTAAGTCTATGTTCCTGAGCACATTGCCAACCTCTGCCCTGCATAAGTGTCAGTCACTACTTCCAACAGGCTCCGCTGCGCCAATTCTCATAAGCCAAGGCGTTAAAGGATGAGCAGACGCTTTCTTGGTCCGATTCAGTATGGAGCTATAACACAAGTGTCAATCACTGGAAAAGTGACCAGTGACGTCTCAGTTGTGCCTTGTGAGGGTGGGATCTGTGACGGGGCCTGGTTCATGTCCTTCATTTAACCTGTATTTTTTTTGTCGAAGGTCTGGCTGAATTTCAGATGAACCTGCCCAAAGCTATAAGGTGTATGGTGAAGAGATAGATCTTTGCCAGGGACAGGACCCATACAGTCACTACGTTCCTCCGTCAGCGGGGACATAAGAGTAGAAAGGGAGAACAGTCTGTGGGGTACACAAGCTTAACTTTACTAATCGCCAATGTTACAAAAATAAAACTGAGCCTGAGGCAATTCTTGCTTAGCATCAGCTCTTGCTTTAGGTTTACTGCTTAATGACCGACATCTTCCTTCCATCTGAACCAGTCATATAGTACTTAGGGCTACCAGAGGCCCTGCTCAAA
The DNA here is from genome assembly GCA_963921515.1 of Calotriton arnoldi. Lineage (NCBI taxonomy): Eukaryota > Metazoa > Chordata > Amphibia > Caudata > Salamandridae > Calotriton > Calotriton arnoldi. The sequence goes on along the minus strand of CAWUFW010000236.1, from coordinate 3,434,085 downwards.
GTCCGCTCTTACTTTAGGTTTATCCCTTACTGCCCGACTGCAGCCTTCCATCTGAACCAGTTATAATGCTCTGGGCTACCGTAGGCCCTGCTCAGACTCCGCTCTTACTTTAGGTTTATCCCTTACTGCCCGACTTTAACCTTCCATCTGAACCAATCGCAGTATTCTGGGCTACCGTAGGCCCTGCTTAGTGTCAGCAGTTATGTTAGGTTTACTGCCCTTTGTTGTCCTAGGCCAGTCATGGTACTCTTGACTGCTTGAGATGAGCATCAGCTATTACTTCAGGATTACTGCCCACTGTCCAACCATAGGCCTCCCATGTGAATGAGTCATGACATAAATCGGACCACCACAGACCCTGCTTGGGGTCAACAATTCCTATAGATTTGCTACCTCTAGCCTCTCCAAGGCCTTCATGAGACTTTCGACTCCGAAGAGCACTAACAAGACAGCGGAGAAGGTACTACTTACAGGCAAGTACAAGACCTCATCATCCGGCGTCCGGCGCTTTTTGATTGACGTCATCTGTATGCCGTGCGTGCTCTGTCGAAAGGCAGCTGGAACAGAAAGTACTGACATCAAGAACTGTCCTAAATGCTTTGCTTTTATCATAAATCGTTTTACCGGTTCGCCACATCAGTTAACCTTCATGTTATCGCTTTTTTTTTTAATCCAATATGAATCTCGAGCCATGCATGCAGCCAAAACTCACTATGAAATACTTACTAGGAGCAACACATTAGAAGCTGTTCTTGAAAAGTAGCACGTGCCCACTGGCACCTACTTGAACATAAGCCTTCCCAGAGAATCATGAGTCAACAGATCTAAAATTTAACAGAGGCTAGGCACCATGTGCAACTGAAGTACTACACACTAAAGGTAACCCCCACCGACTCCGAACACGCATGTGCAGACCTGAAGCAGGCACAGTCGACAATCTTGGAATGGTCTGTGCTGTAGGCTATTGAAGCTCACAAGAATAGCTTTGTGACTTCTGCTCAGCAAAAGCCTATATGGCATCCTTTGGCTGGAAGGATGGAATATCTGGGTTAGCTGCGTCTACCATGCCGAGACAGGATGCGGTAACTGCCTCTGGCATGCCAAGTGAAGATGTGGTACCTGCACCTAGCATGTTAAGAGAGAATGCACTAGTTGCGCTGGCACACAGGAAAAGGTAGCTGCGCCTAGCGTGTCGAGAGGATGCGGGAGCTGCATCTGGCATGCAGAGAGGATGTTGTAGCTGTGCCTGGCATGCCGAGAGAGGATGCGGTAGCTGCACCTGGCAATCCGAGAGGAGGTGGTAACTGCCCCTGGCAAGCTGATAGAGGGCACTGTAGCTGCACCTAGCACGCCCAAAGAGGACACTGTAGCTGCACCTGGCATGCCCAGAGAGGAGGAGGTAGCTGCTCCTGGCATGATGAGAGAGGAGGCAGCAACTGCCCCGGGCAAGCTGAGAGAGGATGCGGTAGCTACACCTGGCATGCCGAGAGGAGGCAGTAGCTGCGTATGGCATATTGAGACAGGAGGAGGTAGCTTCACCTGGCATTGCAAGAGGAGGCAGTAACTGCCCCTGGCAAACTGACAGAGGAAGCGGTAGCTACACCTGGCACGCAGAGAGAAAATGTGGTAGCTGCGCCTGGCATCCCCAGAGAGGACGTGCTTTTGCTCAGCTGTGCTCATACCGTCCCCGTTCTTTGGGTTGTCCGTCACTTGCTGCTTTCGGATACTGTCCTCGTCTGCTTTCCGATCGCGGCCTGGACAGGCGCATATGCGGGCTTCAAAGCACCGGCGCCCCAAAACCTGACCACTGCAAGAGGGGAGAGAAGAGAATAAAGCAAAACTGGTGAGCCACAAGGCATGCAATTTAATTTGTTTGAGCAAAAAATTAAAATACCTACTAAAGTAGCAGTTGATAAAATGTGCTAATAAATGCACTGATACGTATGAACCTTGACAAACCCTTTGTACCTCTGCAAGTTACAATTTTGGTAAAAAGTCTGCTATTACTGGAATTTTCACTCTTGAGCCTGGGCCTTGAGGCTGCTCCCACTACTGAGCCAATATGTGTGTGTGTTTCTGACACTGTCGATTACTGAAAACCTGCCAATACAGTCTGCAGTGCATTTTAAAGCTGCTATTCCGACCCAGCCAATAAACCTTTTGCCAGGCCTACACCTTCCTTTTCAATACTTATAAGTCACCACTTAGGTAAGCCCTAAATGCTAATAGGGCAGGGTGCAAGGTATTTAAAAAGCAGGACATGTATATTTCTTTCTTTACATGTTCGGACAGTAAAAAAACCTCCAAAGTTGTTTTTCACTATGGCAGTGCTAGCCTCCTACAGACTAACACTGGTGGTTTACCCTAATACATTTAATTAATAAGGGCTAAATTCAGTTTGGGAGCAGGAATAAAAAAAAATAAAAAAAATCAATAATTCAGTAATTTGAAATCCAACGTAATGGTAAAGTCGGATTTTGATTTGCTATTTCGGAAATGGCATTTTTATGAAGTTGCCATTTACCTGCCCAAACCTAAAAGTGCATTATTGCCAGTGTACAGGTGTTAACTGAGCCCTGCCGGCGCCCTGGACTGAGCTGTGTATTGCTCCCAGACAGTGGGAAAAGGGTCTATGTGTGGGGAGCTATGGGTCTTCCCGTCAGGATGGCGAGGAACTAGCTAAGCCCCTGCCCTGATTACACTTCACAGGGGCCAGCTCTGACACACAGAGAAGAACCTGACACCAGGCCTGTTTCTGGCCTTTGCTTCACTAGCCAGGCTGGGGCTGACAAGAACCAGTTTAGGACTTAGGAGGTAGACAAAGGATTGTTCTATACCCACAGGCTGACACTGGGCAAAAGACTGGCATCCCCTGAACCTCACATGAGAGCACTACTAGACCAGTGGAAGAACAGAAGAGGACTGAACCTGCTGTCTGACCTGAGAAGAGGCTTGAAGACTGGACCTGCACTCCCTCTTGTTCCCAAGACAAAGACATGGAGTCCATGGGTCATAAGGCTGGCCTTCTGTTTGGGCTACAAGGACACAACAAGCTCCAAGAGGCCCTTTTCCTGCAACTGCCCAGCTGATCAGGACTGGACCAGTGCTTTAAATGGACCGGTACTGTCCGGTACAGAGTACCAGCACTTTTTTATTTTGAGAAGGAGAGTACCCGCACTTCTCAAGAGTGACGTAATACGTTTAATTGGAGAGTACTAGCACTTCTCAGAAACAAGCAGATACTCTGGTACAGAGTACCTGCACTTCTATTTTTCCATTTCAAGCACTGGACTGGAACTTGCTGTGGCCGCCACCATGTGTCTGTAAGTGCCTTCCTGGAGATCTTGGAGGACTTTAGACGCATACTCCTGTGGAAGATTGGGACTTATAGGAATTAACTCCGAAGGTAAAATCTTTGACCAGGACAAACCTAGTTGGAGTATCTGATTGTTTTCCCTAGCGGTCAGAGTCAAACTGCATTTAGGTCATATCCTACCACAACCATGAACTATTATTGGCACTTTCTGCTTCATGGCGCTATTTTTAAACATTTCAAAATTCATAACTCCAATTCCTCTTATTGCACTTTTGCCAATTTGGTGTAATTTGACTAAATTATATTCTATTTTACTAATTAGGTTTGGGATTTTTACTGTTTTGCATTACAATGTTATTGTTTAGGACTGTATAAATACTTTACACATTGCCTCTAATTTAAGTGTGACTGCATTGTGCTACAACTACAAGGGAGTTAAGCACATGTCTATTTAGTGACTTTTATGGGTCACCCTTACAAGGATGTGATTATATTCGGTGGGTTCACCCACCTCAACTAATACCCCAATCTCTTACACTGAGATAGTTCTGCTGGTAACCAGTGAGGCAAACAGCCACATCCTTAGCCTGAAACGACTTACAGAAATCACCAGAGCTTCCCTTCAGACACTTACTCTCGTGTTTCCAGCGTGACGATGATGAGGATAGGCCGACGATTCATGCCACCCACACAGCTGCTGTTGCACATAAAATTATACAATATCGTCGTAAACTCTGTGCCAACCTGCACACAGGGAAGATAGAAAGATTGTTTCCTCAGCAGACTCATGATGGAATACTGTTAATTTTGTTTAAGGGGGTTCATAGAGAAACAACCAGATATGGTAAGGCGTATTTCATGCATACATGTAAAAAACATCCATTGGTGCGCACATGTACTACAGGTACAATCCAATGTGAATTGTGCTCTAGTAAGTGCCATATGCACAAAATGTACACTGTCGAAGGGGCCTGTTACAGGATCAGCTCTCTCTTCAGTGACTGATATGGGTGAAGCTAGGGGTTGTCGAACTATTAATGCAGTAAAATTCGTCATCATCCCCAAGTGGCTCATGGGAGCCACTGATTCTTAAGTGACAAACGTGTGCTGCTTTAATAAGCAAGAATGGAGTGAAATCTCAGAAGCTCAGGCCTTCGTGTCTTCGGGTGCCAACAGCCCCAACATGAAGCAGGCCTGATACCCAAAGAGTGACATATATACATTTGAAGGGGCGCCTTAGATGTATGAGCACTTTTCTTATCTTGCATTTACAACCTTCCACCTAAATTACCTTTTTAAAAAAAAGTTAAAGAGCTAACTGCACCAGAATTACAATATATCAAACATACAAAATAATGTTTCTCATTCTTATTAGCACATTGGAATATTGGGAGCTCCATTCAAGACAGCTGAGTGGCTCTGTGGTAATAATGACTGGTATAAGTCTTCTGGTCAATTATTCCAATGTTTGTCTTTCTGTTTCTCCCTTTTTAATTTAGAACATTCTACCCTCACTGGTGGAACGTAGTAATAGTCCTCCTGCCTCTGGCTATATCGTCATTACAGGTCAATTCCTCATATACAGGTCCTTGCCTGTGGCTCGGGCCCATTACTCAGGTTTGAGGTGGACAATGTGTACCTGTGGGGGTTCATAGGGCACCAGGACGCTCTGTCTTCCGGTGATGGGGTCCTCCACGTACTGCGCATGGCTGTTGCCTTCCACACGAATGAGGTGGCTCGGCGGAGCAATCTGTCCTGGAGGAGGAGACAGAATCCAACCCTAAGTAAACAGTGAGGAACACATGGCCCACCCATGACAATTGCAGCAGACAGGTTATTGAACGATGCAAACATTGGACACCACCCTAGATACTCTAGCTAAAACCCACAATTGCCATAAAATAGAGTGTGCCCTACGTTGTGACGTCCATGGCGGGATACTCCAGGGAGTTCCGACAAGGAATGGCCCTTTGCAGACCTACAACCACTGACGTAAAGAAACCTTGGGGGCCTCCTGCAAGGCACTCAGTGTGGCCCCCACACATACATCACTGGTGAAAACGTGGTTTTTGAAGGTTAACTTATTACCTTTCACTTAAATGTAACCTTTGCTGTGAATTTTAGGACAAAAGTGTGAAGGTTTTCAGGGACACTTTTATGCACTGCTCCCAGCATGAAGAAACAGGAGCTGGCAGTCTCAAAGAGGACAAGTGGCTACTTCCTTTTTTCAGTTAAGAGCATGCTCTGATTTTGGAGTTCACGCTTATAATGATTAAAATTAAACTTCAAATCCCATGATGCATACAGCTATACAGTGATGACTAAAGCGCCAGGAGTTACTTAGAGTCACATAACTTTTTAACAGCTAAAACAAAAGCCAGATTTTTGGTTTCCTTTTTAGGTCGAGCCTGCTCTGCGGCATGCTGTATTGGAATATGGAATAGAAGCTCCGCCCATATTTGTCATTGGCTTGTGTCATTGCCCTTCGTAAATGCTGACTTCTGATTCGTTAATAGGCTTGTGAGTCCCTCCTTAGTAACGCTGTGTCTTCATTTGTAACCTCCCATAAGGACTAGCCCTTTTACTTCAGTTGTTACACGGTACGTCTTTTTTAGTCTGTAAGCACTATTTTCTTTAATGAATTTCTCTTACTGCAGGCACGACATGCTTTCCTGCAACATTCAGCGAGCCATGCGCGCTTTCACTTTCCGAGCAGCCCGGGACAATGGTGGCCGCTTCTTTGAATAATAATGACTTATTTATGTGTTAATTAGCAAAACAGGTAAATGAAAGGCATCGTCATTAACAATGCCAATAGCTTAAACTCTCTCAAATGCGAGACTTATTGCATTGCAAATGCTTGTTCGTACTTCTGCCCCAGTGACAAGAAATAAGCCCAGCCGTGGGTGACTTGTGGCTCTGTCTCCCCAGTGAAGCTTGCTGTAAACCGCAGCAGACACTGCTGGCTGCAGCCTGACTGTACCTCTCTGCCCTGAGCTCTGCCTCAGCTCCACTGAGTGGACTCAAGCAGACACCTCCACCCCGGCCAGATTGGCAGACGTAGATTCCGTGCCCAAGCCGCTTTGCTGCAGGCATGACACTTGACAGGCCTGCTTGCTGCAACGTCTAAGTTTTTACAAAAAAATGTTCATTTAGCAGCCAGCAGGGTCGGGGATGCCCCCTCTAGAATTTAATGTGTAGGGGCCATGGCACCGTTAGGTCCCTGCCAAGGAGCCCCTGGAGTGAAGAGCAGACGTCACACTGCCCACAATCAGACTGTAAGCTACCCAAGCATGCCCATACCTTCGTTGAACTCTCGGCTGAGCTCGTGGTTGGGGCAGCGCTTCACTACCTCGGTGACGTGTTCGGCCTTCTTGTAGACTGGCATGGCGCGGATCACAGCACCCTGCGGAGGGGGAGTCATCACTTTGATCTGGATGGGACACGTCTTGGCAATCTGGCAGTACAGCTTCTTCAGTTCCGTTGAATACTAGGCAGATGGAGGGAAAAGAACAGTAAGTTACACAACTGTTTTCGAACCTTGGATTTGTGCAGTAGGAATGGTGCAGGTAAGTAGTGACTCGGGTTCACTCACATCTTGGCGCTACAGTCAGTATTGCGAGTGAAGCTCTGAGGACTATTCTGGTGCTCTGCAGTTAGGACCCCTCACCCACTGAACCTAGCATCCTCACAATAACAGCAAATGTACACCCCTTTCTGCGAGAGTTCACAAGTGTCACCAGAACCGAAGGCACAGACCATCGTGAAATGCTGAAGCACTTCTGCTCGAACCACCGGCCTTTAAAAAGCAAAGACTTGTGGCTCAAACCTTCTCTGGAAGTGCGGCCAGACCATGGAAATCTGAACCTAGGCACCACCACTTCAAAAGGTTTTTTTTTTTTTAAAGGGGTGTGCGGAACTCAAGAGTTTCACTCCGCAGAATTTTGCAGTTACATAAAAACTCTGCGAGATTCCGTGAAGTTCCAAAAGCGGGCAGAATGTGGCACGTTGCAATGCTTGCTCTGATTTTTGCGCCGGGAGTTGCTTCCGCGATGTAAAATCAGCGCAAACGGCACCATGCGGAGCGCCAGAGGGCGCTGCTTCTTTCTGTCGCTCGAGTAGACTTTACACTCGAGCAGCAGCTTTCTCAATGTGGACGGTTGCTACTGCCCATGTTAAGAAATCTTGTCAGGAGGCGTTCTAGCACCCGAAAATCGGGCTAGGGAAAGCAAAATCTCGCTCACGCTCACAAACTTAACATTGGCGAGCCAAGTGCGAGAAAAAACTCCGCCACCCAGCGGTTGGCGGAGTTTTGCCAAACGCCTAGTCCCAAGCGGAAGGCGGAGTAGGCAAAACTCCGAGAACTCCACCGGCGGAGCAGAATTTTTAGCTCACCCCTAGTATCTGTAAATCAGAGCTGAAAGTCGCCCTACTTCAAAAATACTTTAGATACCCACTCCTCCCCAGCCAAGACCTCTCTGAGTTAGTCTCCGCACTGAGCTTTGACATCTACCTCACAAACTCCATTTCTCAGACTTCATCTTGTACACGGCATCTGCCAAGATCCTGATGCACTCATTTTATGACTGCTACATATTATACTATTCCCCAATGCTCTTGGCTTTTAAATGTATCTACATCTTCGGATAATGTAATTTTGGGCATTTGTAATGATAAAACTTTTTTGGTAATGTCTGCGCTATGTAAAAATGCATAAATAATCTGCACCCCAGGGGCATAACACAGGCCCCTGCAGCTCCTATGGTGAGGAGGAGCCTTATTCAGCTAAATGATGATAAATATATGAGATATGTCACTGTCGCACCCAGGAGCATTCGGCAACATCCACATCAAGAGGCCTAGTTGCTTTTAGGGCTTTCTTGGCAGACAGTAAGAAACAGAATTGAGGTGAGCAGTCTAGGGAGCTGTGGATATGACTGCTGCAGAATGCACAGACACCCCAAACACCCAGGGCGACGGCACCCCAGACACACATGGCGACGGGCGACGGCACCCCAGACACACAGGGCGACGGCACCCCAGACACACAGGGCGACGGCACCCCAGACACACAGGGCGACGGCACCCCAGACAGAAGTACCGACGCCTTCTGTCCAAACCAAAGATAATGGACAGCAGTACGATGCAATGTGTACTCGGAAGAGAAAGTCAGCCCCTGCTTTGGGTCCGAAAAGGAAGGCTTCGTGAATGCAGGGAACAGAAGCCCAAGTACAAACTTGTGCTAAAGGTTGGCCACTGCGGCTGCTGGAACGAGCAAACCCTGGCACAAGCAGGGGTGGCAGCCGCCTGGCACTAAGAGGATTAGCATGAGATCTGGACACAGTTGGGGGTTCCACCCCTGCGCGCTGCTTAGAGGGGCAGGCATATAAGACACCTTCACAATGCACCTTAGAAAAGCACATTGTGTGCTCATAAATACTCTGAACAAACGTGACACCGCTGGGAGGATTTATCTTAAAGTTTGAGCAGAGAAGCTGGCCAGCTGCGGTGCAGTGTGGAGTTTGAAACTGCTGAAATGCCCTGTGAATGGAGCATTGTGCAAGGAGAATGTGTGCCTGCAGGGCAGGGATTAAACACAAAGGCTGGCAGTGGCCTGCGGCAATAGGAAATGTCGCCAAATATAATACCCAAGTGTGCACAAGCAGCCCACAAGTTAACCAGAGAAAAACTGCTCAAACAAGGGAACCTGTCTTCCGCTGTCCTCGCTTTCTAAGGCCGCCAGGACCCGAGTCAGAGTGTCCAGGCTGGGCTCACGCTTGTCATATAAAAGGGGGTCACCATGCATGTGGGTACTCAGTGCTACCGAGGATTTGTAGGTACAACTGAACCCTTCGCTTAATGGCTGGCCCATCAAGGACTTCTGTCTAGGGTCAGTCTGGTCAGACACTGAACGCCACTGACCGTCCTGACCACCAATCTTTGTTGCAGGGTTTTCGGTAGGTAACCAGGTAACCTCTAGTAGAGACTTGCAGTAATCCAGCCTAGAGGGACTGCAGCAGCAACTAAGGAGGCATGCGTCGTTTTAGGATGGAAAGACTGGAATTTTGTAAGCAAATGGAATGAATAATAACATGCATGTTCCACAACATATACTTGCTTCCGTGAATCCTCTTAATCGATAGGTACCCCCAAAGATTTAAGACGGGGGCTGTGTACAAGGTGATGCATGGGTCCCATGCAGGCTGAGCAGAGGGCATAATTCGAGCAACCAGTGTTGTTACTGTGAAGCAGCAGCCCACACCCTTGGCAACATGGCTGCCACAACGTCCCACAGCGGAGACCCCCGGCGGTCAGCGGCATAGCATCCCCTTAGAATAACTCTACAGCCAATGATGGAATCAGTTCAGACAGCGGCCTAATGCAGATGTTTCACAGTACGAGAGGGGACCCCGTAGCTCATTTCACATAGAAGGGCCAGTGCAGCTCAGCTATAGCGCAGCACTGCAGCACCAGCTTGGGACACCTATGGACGACCACTCTATCAATGCACACCTCACCCAACTGCAACTTTGTGGTCTGACCTACATGTCACCGCTGGAATTAAAAGCGGGCATGCACCAGGTGGTATCTTGGGCCTCTAAGGCTTCCTCACTGGTTGGGGGCTGTGTTGGAAGCGGCTTAATTACTTAGGGGCAAGCAGGGCTACACAATAGCATGTTACCTGAACACACACAAACTCTAGGGCCGGGCATTGCTTTCCATTCCAACATCCTGGCCTTCTTTGGGTTCATTCCTAATGTCATGTTTGAATAGGCAGTCTCCAGGAGGGGGATTTCAGAGAACAACAGTAAATTCAAGTCTTCTGTTAATACCATGTTTTAAGAAGCGGGAGAGAGCAGAGAAAACATTCCAGTGAAGCGAGCCCTACCCTCAGCACCTGTCTGAGTTGACATACTGTATTACACGCTCTTGGCACCGGGGCAGGTTACTGAGTATCACAATGTGCACGCATGCCAGCCACCCGCCGACACCTGCCGGCCCCCTCAATGGAGGGGGTGAGTCAACACAAGGGCTGGTCTCCTTTCATTGAGGCTTCCACATCCCAGAACACGGAGGTCTTTAATTCCTAAAACCACAGAGGGACGGGTACCTGTTTGCACAACTGAAGGGACTGGCCCGGCTTAATGTGGATGGCGACAGGCTGCACGTTCCTGTCACGAATAGGGTTTGATGGCTTCCGAAATGACCAAGCCCAGGACGATGCATTACCCTTTCCGCAAGGCCTGGGTTTTTGCCAACAGCACTTAGCATTGCGGGTTTATCAGTATACGGTTAAATCCCAGCATGGAAAGCACAGTTTAATAAAAAAAGCAAGGAAAGGTTAAAGTGGTCACAAGTGACAGGGAGCCACTTGGCAAATGTGCTTTCATCTGTGCCTCTGGGCGCAGCACAAACAGCGCTACGGCAATATGGCCACTGCAGTATATGCTAGAAGCCCACCTTGCCTTGGAACACCCTTCTCAATCAGGAACAAGGGGCTTTGTTGCTCTGATGCCTTGAGACCAGGGCAGCCAAGGAAGGGCTGGTGTGAACACTTTCAGAACTGGAGCTTGAGGAGCTGAAACAAATCTCTGCAGGATTTGAAAGGGTACATATAATAATGTGTCTCTGACAACATCTCAAAGACTTTGCGTTAGGACTGATTGACAGTAGAACATTATGGCGAGACTACCCACATCTCGTCTCAAAGATCACAACCTGTCCCTCGTTGAGTCATACCTTCTAACCTGGTGATACCCGAGCTCGCCTACTAACCCCACCAACCACCTGCATGAACACACACCCAACTCCTACTAACTTAAATCACCACAAAGATGGAGTAAATGCAGAGGTTGGTCTCCTTGATAGCACAACGCTAATCCCAATAACCAACCATGAATTAACCACTAACCATGGGTTACAGAGCAGCGCGCTGCCCGGCAGAAAGTGCTTTAAAGCCTCATCAGGGTTAGTAAGTGCTAAATATATGCAATTACAACACAATACTGCACATCTTTTCAAGATTCTCAGAATCGTAAAAGCTGAAATATTTCAGCATTTAATATATAGAAAATGTCAGTGAAACTATTAAACAAGAGGTAGCACAAGCGTTAACAAAACAAAACTGTAGAAGAACAAACAACTGATTTCAGAACCTCTGTGCTTAGACACCCGCGGCTTGTTTTAAGAGCTAGAACGCTTTCAACTCAATCACTGTGGGTGAGTGAACAACATCAAGGTTAGTTGATCAAGCATACACATTAAACCACAGAGAAAGGAGCAACACCATATTTCCTCCAAATTCTTGCTCTGATATTCGGGACACCATCTCCATTGATCAGAAAACGCAGTGAGCGGGAAATGGAAGGAGTATTCCATGAAGGGAGGAGTATTCCATGAAAACATTCCCTGGGTGCAAAACTGCTCTTGACCGGATGTGGACTCGCAAGGAGTTCTTCTCAGTTACCGCTGGGACGCTCTGATCCAGACCCCACAACATCCTCTACTGAAGGTTTCGACTCACTGTTCGGACCACTGGCTCCTTCCCTCCAACAACATCCTGGAACATATCAGGATAGGAACCACAGTCGCTCGAATCCAGACATACGAACCACCTGCTAAACTCTTTTGGTCCTTACTGGCAGCAACGCCACCCTTACGGAACTTGCGGGCTTCCAAAACACCAACACCTGTCACAATAACTACAGTCTGAAGGACATCATGGGTCTCCCGGGCAAGGTAAGTGGTCAAGGCAAGAAAGTGCTGCACAGACTCCAAGATTACTACCAGATCACATCACGCCCACTCAACTGCAGGACCTAGATGAACCTCCAGTCTCACAACTTCTACTGATGACAAAGACCATTAATTGGGAGAAGAAATTTTCTGGGGCACCATACCTCAACTGCTGGACTGTTCCCACAAGGAACAGGGTCAAGACTGATTTGCATATGGCTGGGTCCAAACTGGGGTGGTGTGGTGAGCAAAAGAATGATGGATTTAACCCAGATCCTTGTGACTGGGGGCGAATGCTTGCATTGTCCAGCATTCCGTCCATCAATTGTTTCTTTTGCACCATACCTCAACGCCACGGAGACCTGAGCCCACCTGGCCCTTAAGTAAATAACTGCAAGCTCGGCTCCTTGAGAAACCACTGCCTAACCACTCCCTCAGTCACCTGCTTCCTGAGTCATCTAGCCATCTTCTTGGGTACCCTGAGGCGTTTGCAGTAGACACATCAGGCACATGGTAAAAAAACAATGGGTGAAAAGACCGGACACAAACATAGGACTGCTTATGGAACCAAACCACACACACTGTGTCACAGCTTGTGAAGTGAATGCAGACTGCCAGGCTGGTGAGCAGAGGGAGGATACTCTTTTCCACCAATGGAATGGAGGGCCTGTTTGTATAGTCACTCTACCCAAGGCTTTAAGTGGCCCGTTTCCCAGACCCGGTAGTAACTTACACATCAAATACACAATAGGCGATGGAAGGAATGCTTGCAGTAAGTATAACCACTGGCAGTCGCTCGGGTAACACTCCAACCCATAGTTCTTTTGCTCACCATGCCACCTGTGTTTGGACCCAGCCATATGCAAATCAGCCTTGACCCTGCTCCTCATGGAAACAGTCCAGCCCGAACTGCCAGGCCAGGTCCTCACAGAACCGGAAAACAAGCAACCTATGGCTGGCCTCGCCCTGATAAGGGCTCATCAGCCAGGTATAGCTAGGTTCCGGTGGCACAATTGTATTATACTATATTATAGGAGCCTTTCGGGCCCTGTATTCTTGTCCTTAACTTTCCATACAAAAATACTGACAGATTACTTAAACAAGTGTAAAAAAGAAAAAAAAACTTCAAGTAATCCATTTCGTTTCAGCTTATGTTTCACATGCTTTACTTTATCTTGCATTCCCTATGAGTATTAGCTTTTTCCAAGATGTTATGTTGCGTTTTCTTCAGGTAGCATATTACTCTTGTCTAGTGCATAATCTGAATTGAGTCTCAGCCAGATGTTCAGTTGTGGCTGAAGGAGGTGCGAGTTTCTCTCAGTGCCTGTTAGTGGGGTAAACATGTTTTCAAAATACATTGTCATCCAATCCTTGGCCTCTCTGCAAAGCTCAGCGAACACTGGTCACGTATACCAGTTACAGCTCTGTTTCTATGGAAATGTGTCAGAGGGGTAGCACTTTACGCGAATGTGTGTATATTTAAGTCATGTCCTTAATTATATAGGCCCCACCCCCCTCCCCCCACACACACACTTTTTCCATCCCAATTAAAGGCCCGACTCTACCTGCTGAAAAACAGCTCAGGGGGAATGTTCTGAGAGCTCAATAACTAATGGAATTATCGATATACATCCTATTCTGGTGGTTTCGGATGCCCGTTTCTGGTGTTATGTGAAGTAACAATATGAAACTATAGTAAAATGGGGGTGCAGAACTAATGCGCTCCTTTCCACCCAGTGCAAAAGGGTTTCATTCTCGCCAATTCCTTATTACAACCGATCGCGGTCCATGGTGTCTCCATCTCGCCCCTACATGTGCTCGAACTAGGGCCGGCCTTGGGGATGGGCGAGCTGGGCCAGGGCCCGGGGAGCCAATATTCCGAGGGGTGCAGCAGGGACCTGTCGGACTTAAAGTCATGCAAACAGCAGCTCGTCCATTCCACTTGGTCTCAATGGGTCCTGTTAAAGACTTTGTAATCAGCCCTTAACGTACCTCAGTATGATTATCAGCACCCCATCAACCCCCTGCCCTCCTCCCATCTGCCTCACACCTCAAGTACCCCCATCAACCCCCTGCCCTCCTCCCATCTGCCTCACACCTCAAGGACCCCCATCAACCCCTGCCCTCCTCCTATCTGCCTCACACTCGCCCCCACAACAAAGACCACGTTATTTCCGCCCAGGGCGATGTTCTGGTCAATCCGATTTGGAACCGGGCCCGATTCGACCTGTGCCGTGTAGGCTCCACACACCTCTGCAGCAGGTACTTAACCACTGGGGTTACCTTCCTGGAACACCTTACACATAGATCTCTGCAGGAGACACTGAACACCAGTCACCACCTGTGCTTTGAACCCATGAACTGCAGGTTACCCACGTCTGCATTAAAAGACAACTTTTAGTGTGTGTTCTCCGCCACGCACAGCCGCTGGTAAAGATTCAGCTTAAACTCCAAAAAGAGGCGCTCGATTAAACGCGGCGCTATGGGTTAAACCAGCCAAGGCGGCACAAGGGGCGTGTGCCCAACATTAAGTCATTTGTGCCAGACTCCATTGGGGGGGAACTGGCCTGCGGTAGTGTGGCTCGGTGGGACTTGCGCCTGCGGCAGTGTGGCTCGGTGAGTCATGCGCCTGCGGCACAGCCCCACACCTCTGTGTAAATTGCTAGACCCCCGACATCAGCTTCACCAAAGGCCGTAGGCCCGCTGCATTATTTCAGAATAGAGAGGGCAGCAGAAGCCGCTCACACACCAGCAGGACGAGCCTTACGCGCGGTTTATCGTGCCTCAGGCTGCGAGTACACAAGGGCAAACAACATTATAACATGAAGAGTCCCGCACAGCAAACCGCACGAGTGGGTGGGGTAGGGGCAGAGGAAGGCCTTCGATGGTGCAGTTCAGATGTGCTGGCCTAGCCTCCGGTGCCCTCCCATCCCCTCCTGTCGGCCAGGGCTGCCTGGGAGCGGCGCATTCCTACAGGGCCGCACCTACAGGTGTTGACATCAGGGCAGGTGTCCCACCCCCATCCGCCCTAAGCCTCTGAGCGTGTGGAGAGGGCCCGGGGTGCCGCAAACCGCAGGGTGGAGCCGGCGCGAAGAATGTGTCACCGGCACTCCGCGCACCCCGAGGGCACAGGATCCGCAGACTCCTCCCTGGGCGAGGGTTGGCGCTAGACTCGGTGGGAGCAGATGGAACTGCGGCTGTCCGCGGCCCCCGCAGGGGGCCACCTCAGCAGGGCGGCCCTTTAGTGCCATTTCGGCACCGCCCAGCCGCTCTAGTCTCTGGAGGGGTTCTTGGAGCCCTCTAGCTTGGTCACCTCAGTGACGTCCTTCCGGTGCGCCGAGGTGGGGGGGAGGGCATATATGCCTCCCCAGCCCCTCCTGGCGTCCTCTGTTGCACCAGCCACACAGGGTGCCGAGCACAAAAGGCTACGATGCGGTAAGAACATTTGGCACGTCCAGTGTTCAACAAAAATTTAAATTTAACGGAGCAGGTAATTTTCCAGGGGGCGGTGTGAACCCCCCCCACCATCTATCTGGGAGTTGCTAGGATGGGGGTAAAGTAGGACTTAGCAATCGTTAGTGTCAGGCACCATTGCAGACTGTGCGCACTGTACTAATTCAGACAGATTCTCTAAGCTGGTATGCCTAGGGGGTTCCACCATTGAGGGAGCTGAGCGGGCGAAACTCCCATAAGGTATAGGGGATGCATGGCAAGGGCGGGATGGCACCCTTGCTTTTTGTCACATACTTCTAGTTGTGGACATTCCGGTGCGTCAGGATTTCAAAAGCTAAGGGGCCCTTCAAATGTTAAGGACAACCCTTCCCGCCCTAATAGCCAAGGTGGGCAGGCGGGTTGATTGGAACAGAGATTGACCAAGGGGGGTCCCCCCATTTTCTTAGGATACACCTAGGGGGCAACAACATCATTGCCATGAGGAGGAGGTCACTCTTACAAGCCGTGAAAGCTGACTTAGGGGAGATATGTAAATACATGGATTAATGTGAGCTCAAGTGGTCTGAGATTATTCCCCGCAGAGTGGGGCTCGGGATGGGGACACAGGTGTTCAGGTACATACAGTGTTAGAAGGACGGCAACCAGGTGATATCAACACATACATGGGGCAATGTGAGCTATGGTTGTCTGTAAGCATCCCGCGCAGATAGGCACGGGGCTAAGCCATGTATGGCCGAGGAACATGCCTGCAGGGGGTGGACAGTCAATGTACAAGTTCTCAGGCCTAATGGGCCTCATGAACAGATTGGAACAGAGATTGGCCCAAGGGGGAGTACTCCCCTACGTCTTAGTGACACATCTAGGGGGCAACAACCTCACTGCCATGGGGAGGAGGCCACTTTGACAAGCCAGGAACGCTGATTTAGGGGAAATCAGTAAGTCCATGGGTCAATGTGAGATCTGGTGGTCTGAGATTATCCCCCGCAGAGTGTGCCACGGGGGGCTAATTCAGAGGAGGCCGTTGAACATTCCGAAAGAGAGTGAATAGTTCTATGCGTAGTTCGCAGACCAGAGGGGTCTGGGCTTCATCAGACACGAGCTGATTGAGGCTAAGGTCAAGGGCTACTTTGAAACATGGTGTTTATGGTCACCATTGGGTATGGATTTGTTCCCTTGACCTTGCAGGGGGCCCTGGAAATGAGAGGTGGCAAGTGAGAAGACAGCTGCCTTGAGGGCACTGGCCATCCAGGCGTACGCCTAAGGTTAAGTTGACAAACATGCGGTGCATTTGTCACAGCATGGACACGTTTCACTGGACATACAGGAGGCCCTAGAAAGCAGGTTACAGCTGAGAAATTAGCGGTTTTGGTGGGGGCCATGGCTGCGACGGTGGCCGCCTCCAGGGCTGTGGCGGAGTTACAGGGCGATCTGGAAGCAGACCGGTACAGTAAGGGTACCTCTGCGGCAGACCGGTACAGTAAGGGTACCTCTGCGCGGCACAGTAGGGGTGCCAGAGCCAAAGACCAGGAGCCTCAGGGCAGGTTCCGGGAAAACCGCGACGGCGCCCCGTTAGTCCTTCGGGCGGTTGGGGGCCTGACCAACCGGGGGTTTGCCCTGCTACGCTCCGCCCTGAAAAGGGCGTGAGTAGAACAGACCAACGTGTCACGTGATCCGGAAGAGGATCATCAAAGGTAGCACTGACTGGGTGTCCCACAGTGCTGGCTCACCAGGCGGGCGGGGGCAGCATAGGTTGGTACAGCTGCCCGCCCTTGGATCGCCCGTAAGATAACCCACATATTGCATACTCCTGTATGGAATAAACCTGCAGCAATATTTTCCCACTACAAAGTTGTCTCGTGTATTTATTCATTCTTGCATGCTCAGACTGGGGGTGGGAGAAGTTGCCGGTAATGGCACTAAAGGGGGCGCATGTGCAACCAGAACCGGGGGAGGAGGGAACAAGCACCCCTGGGCAAAGGTTCCAGGCTGGCTCAGTGAGAGCCAAGGACACAAGGGGGTCTTGGAGAAGGTTCATGATGGATGGACTGTGGCAGCAGAGGGCACGGTTTCCAGACAGACACAGGGGGCGCAAAGGACACATGGGGGGGTTGGGGGGGGGCTTAGAGAAGGTTCATGCTGGACTCTAGCAGCAGAGGGTACCCTGGGCACGGGTTCCAGACAAACACAGGGGAGTGAAGGGCACAAGGGGGGCTGGCGAAGGTTCATGATGGATGGACTGTGGCAGCAGAGGACACGGGTTCCAGACAGACACGGGGGCGTGAAGGAAACAGGGGGGCTTGGAGAAGGTTCATGCTGGATGGACTGTGGTAGCAGACAGTACCCTAAGCACGGGTTCCGGACAGACACACGGGGGCTTGGAGAAGGTTCATGTTGGACGGATAGTGGGAGCAGAAAGTACCCCGAGCACGGGATCCAGACAGACACGGCCGGCGTAAAGGACACAAGGGGGCTTGGAGAAGGTTCATGCTGGACTGTGGGAGCAGAGGGTATCTTTTGCACGGGTTCCAGACAGAAACAGGGGGCGCAAGGGGGGGCTTAGAGAAGGTTCATGCTGGACCCTGTAGCATCAGAGGGTACCCTGGGCACAGGTTCCAGACAAACACAGGGGAGTGAAGGGCACAAGGGAGGCTGGCGAAGGTTCATGATGGATGGACTGTGGCAGCAGACAATACCCTGGGCACCGGCTCCTCAGACACAGGGGGCATAATCGACCGAGGGGGGCTTGGAGAAGGTTCATGCTGGATGGACCCTGTGGGAGTAGAGGGTACCCTGGGCATGGGTTCCAGACAGACAGGGTTCCAGACAGACACAGGGGGCGGGGGGGTAAAGGAAACAAGGGGCTTGAAGAAGGTTCATTATGGATGGACTGTGACAGCAGACAGTACTCTGGGCACAGGTTCCAGACAGACAGAGGGAGCGTAAAGGACACAAGGGGGCTTGGAGAAGGTTCATGCTGGATGGACTCTGTGGGGGCAGAGGGTACCCTGGGTACAGGTTCCAGACAGACAGAGGGAGCGTAAAGGACACAAGGGGGCTTGGAGAAGGTTCATGCTGGATGGACTCTGTGGGGGCAGAGGGTACCCTGGGTACAGGTTCCAGACAGACAGAGGGAGCGTAAAGGACACAAGGGGGCTTGGAGAAGGTTCATGCTGGATGGACCCTGTGCGAGTAGAGGGCACGCTGGTCACGGGTTCCAGTCCAGACAGAGGGAGCGTAAAGGGCACAAGGGGGCTTGGAGAAGGTTCATGCTGGACTGTGGGAGCAGAGGGTATCTTTGCACGGGTTCCAGACAGAAACAGGGGGCGCAAGGGGGGGGGGCTTAGAGAAGGTTCATGCTGGACCCTGTAGCATCAGAGGGTACCCTGGGCACAGGTTCCAGACAAACACAGGGGAGTGAAGGGCACAAGGGAGGCTGGCGAAGGTTCATGATGGATGGACTGTGGCAGCAGACAGTACCCTGGGCACCGGCTCCTCAGACACAGGGGGCATAATCGACCGAGGGGGCTTGGAGAAGGTTCATGCTGGATGGACCCTGTGGGAGTAGAGGGTACCCTGGGCATGGGTTCCAGACAGACAGGGTTCCAGACAGACACAGGGGGCGGGGGGGTAAAGGAAACAAGGGGCTTGAAGAAGGTTCATTATGGATGGACTGTGACAGCAGACAGTACTCTGGGCACAGGTTCCAGACAGACAGAGGGAGCGTAAAGGACACAAGGGGGCTTGGAGAAGGTTCATGCTGGATGGACTCTGTGGGGGCAGAGGGTACCCTGGGTACAGGTTCCAGACAGACAGAGGGAGCGTAAAGGACACAAGGGGGCTTGGAGAAGGTTCATGCTGGATGGACTCTGTGGGGGCAGAGGGTACCCTGGGTACAGGTTCCAGACAGACAGAGGGAGCGTAAAGGACACAAGGGGGCTTGGAGAAGGTTCATGCTGGATGGACCCTGTGCGAGTAGAGGGCACGCTGGTCACGGGTTCCAGTCCAGACAGAGGGAGCGTAAAGGGCACAAGGGGGCTTGGAGAAGGTTCATGCTGGACTGTGGGAGCAGAGGGTATCTTTTGCACGGGTTCCAGACAGAAACAGGGGGCGCAAGGGGGGGGGGGCTTAGAGAAGGTTCATGCTGGACCCTGTAGCATCAGAGGGTACCCTGGGCACAGGTTCCAGACAAACACAGGGGAGTGAAGGGCACAAGGGAGGCTGGCGAAGGTTCATGATGGATGGACTGTGGCAGCAGACAGTACCCTGGGCACCGGCTCCTCAGACACAGGGGGCATAATCGACCGAGGGGGGCTTGGAGAAGGTTCATGCTGGATGGACCCTGTGGGAGTAGAGGGTACCCTGGGCATGGGTTCCAGACAGACAGGGTTCCAGACAGACACAGGGGGCGGGGGGGTAAAGGAAACAAGGGGCTTGAAGAAGGTTCATTATGGATGGACTGTGACAGCAGACAGTACTCTGGGCACAGGTTCCAGACAGACAGAGGGAGCGTAAAGGACACAAGGGGGCTTGGAGAAGGTTCATGCTGGATGGACTCTGTGGGGGCAGAGGGTACCCTGGGTACAGGTTCCAGACAGACAGAGGGAGCGTAAAGGACACAAGGGGGCTTGGAGAAGGTTCATGTTGGATGGACCCTGTGGGAGTAGAGGGCACGCTGGTCACGGGTTCCAGTCCAGACAGAGGGAGCGTAAAGGGCACAAGGGGGCTTGAAGAAGGTTTATGCTGGATGGACCCTGTGGGAGTAGAGGGTACCCTGGGTACAGGTTCGGGACAGACAGAGGGAGAGTAAAGGACACAAGGGGGCTTGGAGAAGGTTCATGCTGGATGGACTCTGTGGGGGCAGAGGGTACCCTGGGTACAGGTTCCAGACAGACAGAGAGGGAGCGTAAAGGACACAAGGGGGCTTGGAGAAGGTTCATGCTGGATGGACCCTTTGGGAGTAGAGGGCACCCTGGGTACAGGTTCGGGACAGACAGAGGGAGAGTAAAGGACACAAGGGGGCTTGGAGAAGGTTCATGCTGGATGGACTCTGTGGGGGCAGAGGGTACCCTGGGTACAGGTTCCAGACAGACAGAGAGGGAGCGTAAAGGACACAAGGGGGCTTGGAGAAGGTTCATGCTGGATGGACCCTGTGGGAGTAGAGGGCACCCTGGTCACGGGTTCCAGTCCAGACAGAGGGAGCGTAAAGGGCACAAGGGGGCTTGAAGAAGGTTTATGCTGGATGGACCCTGTGGGAGTAGAGGGTACCCTGGGTACGGGTTCGGGACAGAGAGGGAGAGTAAAGGACACAAGGGGGCTTGGAGAAGGTTCATGCTGGATGGACCCTGTGGGAGTAGAGGGCACCCTGGTCACGGGTTCCAGCCCAGACAGAGGGAGCGTAAAGGGCACAAGGGGGCTTGAAGAAGGTTTATGCTGGATGGACCCTGTGGGAGTAGAGGGTACCCTGGGTACAGGTTCGGGACAGACAGAGGGAGAGTAAAGGACACAAGGGGGCTTGGAGAAGGTTCATGCTGGATGGACTCTGTGGGGGCAGAGGGTACCCTGGGTACAGGTTCCAGTCCAGACAGAGGGAGCGTAAAGGGCACAAGGGGGCTTGAAGAAGGTTTATGCTGGATGGACCCTGTGGGAGTAGAGGGTACCCTGGGTACAGGTTCGGGACAGAGAGGGAGAGTAAAGGACACAAGGGGGCTTGGAGAAGGTTCATGCTGGATGGACCCTGTGGGAGTAGAGGGTACCCTGGGTACAGGTTCGGGACAGAGAGGGAGAGTAAAGGACACAAGGGGGCTTGGAGAAGGTTCATGCTGGACTCTGTGCGAGCAGAAGGCACAACGGGGCTCCGAGCAAGTGTTGCAGACCCACTCGGGGGGGTGTAAAAGGAACCGGGTCGGGGGGTTCTTCCTGTGCGCGGATTCTAGTAAGGCTCAGTGGGAGCAGAGGGGATAAGAGGTGCACTGGGCGAGGGTTCACGCTGGGCACAGTGGGAGCACAAGAATAAAGGACGGGGGGAGTGGGGGGGATGTTGATTTGGCCGAGGGACAAAACCAATTCTGAAACGTCCACTGGGTAAACAGAGGAAAAGTGTGCAAGCGAGACCCTCAGTGAGAGACGGTGGAGCCTGCTGGTTCGGCCCTCACTCACTGCAGTGAAGGTTCAAACTGATCATTGCCCCGTCTCTTGTGCCCGCCAGGTCGTCCACCAGCCTCTACAGTGAACATGTTGACGTGCATACATCTATGAGCCCATATCGTTTGTTTAAAGGGACCACTGGGCCGGACGGTGCCGACTCCTCGGCACGCCCGGTGGTTCTGCTCCATCGTTAGCCTTTCCTCCTCAGTAAACAAGGGAAGGCCCTCGCTGGCTCCACGGGAGGGGGACGGGGAGGTAGGTGGCTCGCTGCCGGCGTGTGCCTGTAATTGCCGAGCCTCCTGCCTGGCTGTCTGCCCCCCACCCCCCCCCGGCGGCGCCTCGCCCTAAGCTTTGGGCCACGTTCCAGCCACGCTGCCAGTCTCAACGAAAAGGAAAAAAAAAAAGGGGAAAATGCTGACAGCCACCTCCACTCCAGCCAAAGGGTTCAGTTTACATAGAAATTAAAGAAGAAGAAAGGAGGGAGGGGGAGAGAAAAGGCCAACATTTCTATACACCTCTGCTGACATTCCTGTCCCCGGGCTACAGGATATGGCCATAACAGAGTGTGCTGGGAGAGGCCTCTCACTCCATTACCTGAAAGGAATGTGTGCCCCTGGGCAGCGAGGCTGCTAAACCCTGAACTGAGGGGTTCCCGCGTACTAACCCGCACACGCCTAGGTGCGGACCCGGGACACTGGGTACAGCCAAGCCGAGGGGCGTTCGGCCCCTACACAACACACCAAAGTGCAGCCCTGTTCCACTGCCACACCAGGACACAGGGTACAGCCAAACCGAAGGGCGCACGGCCTTAAAAGTTTATATCAGGCACAGACCCGGAACATTGCCATCCGAGGACACAGGGTACAGCCAAGCCAAGGTGGGTTCAGCCCGACAGAACACACCTAGGTACAGCCACGGAACACTGACACCCCAGGACACAGGGTACAGCCAAACCGGGGTGGATTCAGCCTCTAAACCACACATCAAGGTGCAGCCTGTACCCTTGCCACCCCAGGACACCGGGTACAGTCAAGGTGGGTTCAGCCCCCACAGCACACACCTAGGTACAGCCACGGAACACTGACACCCCAGGACACAGGGTACAGCCAAACCGAGGTGGATTCAGCCTCTAAACCACACATCTAGGTGAAGCCCTGTTCCCTTGCCACCCCAGGACACAGGGTACAGCCCAGCCAAGGTCGGTTCAGCCCCGACAGCACACACCTATGTGCAGCCCTGTACCCTTGCCACCCCAGGACACAGGGTACAGCCAAGCCAAGGTGTGTTCAGCCCCCACAGCACACACCTAGGTACAGCCAAGGAACACTGACACCCCAGGACACAGGGTACAGCCAAACCGAGGTGGATTCAGCCTCTTAACCACACATCTAGGTACAGCCATGTACCCATGCCACCCTAGGACACAGGGTACAGCCAAGGTGGGTTCTGCATCTACACCACACATCTAGGTGCAGCCCTGTACCTTTGCCACCCCAGGGCACAGGGTACAGCCAAGGTGGGTTCAGCCCGACAGAACACACCTAGGTACAGCCACGGAACACTGACACCCCAGGACACAGGGTACAGCCAAACCGGGGTGGATTCAGCCTCTAAACCACACATCAAGGTGCAGCCTGTACCCTTGCCACCCCAGGACACCGGGTACAGTCAAGGTGGGTTCAGCCCCCACAGTACACACCTAGGTACAGCCACGGAACACTGACACCCCAGGACACAGGGTACAGCCAAACCGAGGTGGATTCAGCCTCTAAACCACACATCTAGGTGAAGCCCTGTACCCTTGCCACCCCAGGACACAGGGTACAGCCCAGCCAAGGTCGGCTCAGCCCCGACAGCACACACCTATGTGCAGCCCTGTACCCTTGCCACCACAGGACACAGGGTACAGCCAAGCCAAGGTGTGTTCAGCCCCCACAGCACACACTTAGGTACAGCCAAGGAACACTGACACCCCAGGACACAGGGTACAGCCAAACCGAGGTGGATTCAGCCTCTTAACCACACATCTAGGTACAGCCATGTACCCATGCCACCCTAGGACACAGGGTACAGCCAAGGTGGGTTCTGCATCTACACCACACATCTAGGTGCAGCCCTGTACCCTTGCCACCCCAGGGCACAGGGTACAGCCAAGGTGGGTTCCGCATCTACGCCACACATCTAGGTGCAGCCGTGTACCCTTGCCACCCCAGGACGCAGGGTTCAGCCAAGGTGGGTTCCGCATCTACACCACACATCTAGGTGCAGCCGCGTACCCTTGCCACCCCAGGACACAGGGTACAGCCAAGCCAAGGTGGGTTCAGCCCCCACAGCACACACTTAGGTACAGCCAAGGAACACTGACACCCCAGGACACAGGGTACAGCCAAACCGAGGTGGATTCAGCCTCTTAAACACACATCTAGGTACAGCCATGTACCCATGCCACCCTAGGACACAGGGTACAGCCAAGGTGGGTTCTGCATCCACACCACACATCTAGGTGCAGTCCTGTACACTTGCCGACACAGGGTACAGCCAAGGTGGGTTCCGCATCTACGCCACACATCTAGGTGCAGCCCTGTACCCTTGCCACCCCAGGGCACAGGGTACAGCCAAGGTGGGTTCCGCATCTACGCCACACATCTAGGTGCAGTCCTGTACACTTGCAGCCCTGTACCCTTGCCACCCCAGGACACAGGGTACAGCCAAGCCAAGGTGTGTTCAGCCCCCACAGCACACACTTGGGTACAGCCAAGGAACACTGACACCCCAGGACACAGGGTACAGCCAAACCGAGGTGGATTCAGCCTCTTAACCACACATCTAGGTACAGCCATGTACCCATGCCACCCTAGGACACAGGGTACAGCCAAGGTGGGTTCTGCATCTACACCACACATCTAGGTGCAGCCCTGTACCCTTGCCACCCCAGGGCACAGGGTACAGCCAAGGTGGGTTCCGCATCTACGCCACACATCTAGGTGCAGCCGTGTACCCTTGCCACCCCAGGACGCAGGGTTCAGCCAAGGTGGGTTCCGCATCTGCACCACACATCTAGGTGCAGCCGCGTACCCTTGCCACCCCAGGACACAGGGTACAGCCAAGCCAAGGTGGGTTCAGCCCCAACAGCACGCAAGTCTGTGCAGCCATGCAGCCTTGCCACCCCAGGACACCGGGTACAGCCAACCAGGTTCAGAATCTACAGCACACACCAAAGTGCAGCCCTGTACCCTTGCCACCCCAGGACACAGGGTACAGCCAAGCCAAGGCGTGTTCAGCCTCCACAGCACACACCTAGGTACAGCCACGGAACACTGACACCCCAGGACACAGGATACAGTCAAACCGAGGTGGATTCAGCCTCTAAACCACACATCTAGGTACATCCATGTACCCATGCCACCCTAGGACACAGGGTACAGCCAAGGTGGGTTCTGCATCTACACCACACATCTAGGTGCTGCCCTGTACCCTTGCCACCCCAGGACACAGGGTACAGCCAAGCCGGGTTCAGAATCTACAGCACACACAAAAGTGCAGCCCTGTACCCTTGCCACCCCAGGACACAGGGTACAGCCAAGGTGGGTTCTGCATCCACACCACACATCTAGGTGCAGTCCTGTACACTTGCAGACACAGGGTACAGCCAAGGTGGGTTCCGCATCTACGCCACACATCTAGGTGCAGCCCTGTACCCTTGCCACCCCAGGGCACAGGGTACAGCCAAGGTGGGTTCCGCATCTACCCCACACATCTAGGTGCAGTCCTGTACACTTGCCGACACAGGGTAGAGCCAAGGTGGGTTCCGCATCTACGCCACACATCTAGGTGCAGCCCTGTACCCTTGCCACCCCAGGACACCGGGTACAGTCAAGGTGGGTTCAGCCCCCACAGCACACACCTAGGTACAGCCACGGAACACTGACACCCCAGGACACAGGGTACAGCCAAACCGAGGTGGATTCAGCCTCTAAACCACACATCTAGGTGAAGCCCTGTACCCTTGCCACCCCAGGACACAGGGTACAGCCCAGCCAAGGTCGGTTCAGCCCCGACAGCACACACCTATGTGCAGCCCTGTACCCTTGCCACCCCAGCACACAGGGTACAGCCAAGCCACGGTCTGTTACGCCCCCACAGCTCACACCGAGGTCCTGCCAAGGAACACTGACACCCCAGGACACAGGGTACAGCCAAACCGAGGTGGATTCAGACTCTTAACCACACATCTAGGTACAGCCATGTACCCATGCCACCCTAGGACACAGGGTACAGCCAAGGTGGGTTCTGCATCTACACCACACATCTAGGTGCTGGCCTGTACCCTTGCCACCCCAGGACACAGGGTACAGCCAAGCCAAGGTGGGTTCAGCCCCAACAGCACGCAAGTCTGTGCAGCCATGCCACCCCAGGACACAGGGTACAGTCAAGCCAAGGTGGGTTCAGAATCTACAGCACACATCTAGTTGCAGTCCTGTACCCTTGCCACCCCAGGACACAGGGTACAGCCAAGGTGGGTTCCGCATCTACGCCACACATCCAGGTGCAGCCCTGTATCCTTGCCACCCCAGGACACAGGGTACAGCCAAGGTGGGTTCCGCATCTACACCACACATCTAGGTGCAGCCATGTACCCATGCCACCCTAGGACACAGGGTACAGCCAAGGTGGGTTCTGCATCTACACCACACATCTAGGTGCTGCCCTGTACCCTTGCCACCCCAGGACACAGGGTACAGCCAAGCCAAGGTGGGTTCAGCCTCTAAACCACACATCTAGGTACAGCCATGTACCCATGCCACCCTAGGACACAGGGTACAGCCAAGGTGGGTTCTGCATCTACACCACACATCTAGGTGCAGCCCTGTACCCTTGCCACCACAGGACACAGCCAAGCCAAGGCGTGTTCAGCCCCCACAGCACACACCTAGGTACAGCCACGGAACACTGACACCCCAGGACACAGGATACAGCCAAACCGAGGTGGATTCAGCCTCTAAACCACACATCTAGGTACAGCCATGTACCCATGCCACCCTAGGACACAGGGTACAGCCAAGGTGGGTTCTGCATCTACACCACACATCTAGGTGCTGCCCTGTACCCTTGCCACCCAAGGACACAGGATACAGCCACTTGCAGGCAGCAAACATGATGTCAGGGTACAGCCAAGCCGGGTTCAGAATCTACAGCACACACGAAAGTGCAGCCCTGTACCCTTGCCACCCCAGGACACAGGGTACAGCCAAGGTGGGTTCCGCATCTACGCCACACATCTAGGTGCAGCCGTGTACCCTTGCCACCCAAGGACACAGGATACAGCCACTTGCAGGCAGCAAACATGATGTCAGTGTGTTGGGATGGGTCAAGAGGAGCAGATGGGTGAATAGGAGCATGGTATGTCCCTGAGGAACAGAGACAAACATCACACTGAAAATAATGCTGTGATGTTTGTGAACAAAAACAGAAAACCAACAGTAAAGTATATTTCAAATGAAGGCGAGCAGGTCCAATAGCCCTTAAGGCTGCTCCCCATTCCTCAAAGGATCCCATTATGGGGTCCAATAGCCCTTAAGGCTGCTCCCCATTTCTCAAAGGATCCCACTATGGGGTCCAATAGCCCTTAAGGCTGCTCCCCATTTATCAGAGCATCCCACTATGGGGGCCAATAGCCCTTAAAGTTGCTCCCCATTCCTCAAAGGATCCCATTAGGGGGTCCAATAGCCCTTAAGGCTGCTCCCCATTTCTCAGAGTATCCCACTATTGACCCTTTCATGGAGACGGGCCATGCTGGCAATCATGCATTTGCAGTGTTTGAATTGCTCAGAGAGGCTAAAAGACCCCATTTCTTGCAAAACATCTTCAACCAACCCTGATATTTTGGCCAACACTGCTTTGCATTTTAGGCCTAGAAATATAAGGATGGGCTCAATTATTCCAGCATGCCAAGAGATTTTGGCTAAAAACAGCCAGGACTGTTGTCTGGAGGTGTCACACATGACATGAAGCCAGCTGGGTAGGATATTCTGGCAAAATAAAAGGCAGAAGAAGCTTCCACTTTTGTCAAAATTTCTTTGACATCCAGACATGCTGGGGCTCTTTTGATTACAGTATATTTTTAAAATTTGTAAATGGGATTTATTAGACGATACAAGTAACAGAACATATCGTTGAACATTTTTTAATATGTCTCTAGTCCCTCTGGCTTGCTTGATATGTTTTACACGGCAGACATTTATAGAGTGAGAAATCAAAAAGCATGATTGCAAATCAGTTTTGTCTACAATACTGTGCCCTCAAGCCCCCAACATTTATTGGCTTGCTTGCAAAAACATTTTACAGAACAATTGAGGAAATAGGTTTGCTGTTGAAAGGAGGATTGGGGGGCAGAAATGTGGTCTTAAAATGTTGGCAGGGCACTTCCACTGAATCTATGAACACACATCTAGGTTCCACAGGGAGGATTAATGAGGCAACCGCAACTCAAAAACTATGATTGTTCAGAAGAACCTCCCATAAACATGGATCCGCCCATGCATCTAGGACATCTCAGTAGGTTGACGCACCTGCTACATGCAGATTTCTGAATACTTGGATGGATTCAAATCTCACCAACTTGACCTTCATCCGTCATAAGCCATTAAAATAGGTACCGTTCTGTTCAGTACTTAAAGAGGAAAATTTACAGAATTAAGTGAAAAAAAATTGGGCGTAAGATCCATTTACACAATTAGGTAACCAAACTTCTAGGCCAAACCACCCTTTTTTTAGGCTACTTTCAACAATTATAAACTAAAGCTGATGCTCAGGATTAAATAATTGAGACACGAGGCATACAGGGTGAAATAATGATTAATCATCCGGTCAGTCGACCATTACAAAATATCATTGTGAAAGGCAGTACTTGAATTGTGAAAATTTAAGGGCAGGCTCCAAAGTTTTTTCCCAGGGGGCCATTGCTGATGCAGCCGAATACCAAATCTGCAGTCATGATCCCAGCTATTGCCTCTTTCTTCCCCCACCCTACACTGCCTGTCTCCCTATCTCATGAATACCAAATCTACAGTCATGATCCCAGCTCGTGCCTCTTTCTTCCCCTACACTGCCTGTCTCTCCATCTCATAAATACCAAATCTGCAGTCATGATCCCAGCTGTTGCCTCTTTCTTCCCCCATCCTACACTGCCCGTCGCTCTATCTCATGAACACCAAATCTGCAGTCATGATCCCAGCTATTGCCTCTTTCTTCCCCCACCCTACACTGCCTGTCTCTCTATTTCATGAATACCAAATCTGCAGTCATGATCCCAGCTTTTGCCTCTTTCTTCCCCCACCTTACACTGCCAGTCTCTCTATCTCATGAATACCAAATCTGCAGTAATGATCCCAACTATTGCCTCTTTCTTCCCCCACCCTACACTGCCAGTCTCTATCTCATAAATACCAAATCTGCAGTCATGATTGTGAGAAGTTGGCCTGGTATATGCTGTCCACTAGTTATAGTGGCCACCTTGCACCAGTCCAAACGACCTTTATTGATGATAGGTTAAAAGACAACCTTTATTGAAAGCTATCCTAGTGGTAGCTATGGAGAGCAGCCTTCAGGCTAAGTCTTGAAGGAGTGTAAAGCGGTTTGTTTTACCAGTCTATAATCTCATGAATGACCAAATGTAAGGAGAACCACACCAGGAATGTATGTATGTATGTATGTATGTATGTATGTATGTATGTATGTATGTATGTATGTATGTATATATATATATATATATATATATATATATATATATAATGTATTTATTACTAAACACTACCCACTAGTCTCTTTATGAGGCTAGAGGTCGAAGTACACAAGTTACAAGTCAAATAGCACAGTAAATTAGCACAATATACGATTAGCCCTAGGGGCGTACCAAACCATATATTAAGAAAGTGGTATAAGAACCACGACTTGACTAGACAAGGCCTAGAGCCTGTAGAATCGCTGGGACCTCAAGGAACCACCCAAGGTAGTGACACAGGGGACCCACGGGGGATGTGTGCAGTGTGTGAACACAGCCGCGAGCTCCGTTAGCGTCTATGGGGAAAGTCGCGGTTAGAGTTTTAAAGTTTAGGGACACTTCGGAGTGGACTAGGAACAAACCCTTTTGGACTTAGAGGGTTCTAGGGCCAACACCCACGGGAGCACCGAAGTACTCATGTTACCTCACCCAGGGAAGCCAGGTGCATAGGTGTCAAATGGTGTCGGGCCGCACTGTCGTTTTCAATGGCCGCTTGCTGGAAGGTGCTGCTGCCGGGAAGATGCGAAGTGTCCGAAGAGATCCAAGCCTGGATCGAGGATGAGAAGAACCTGAAAGCAGAGGGGACAGAGTCTGGGTCACTAGCCAGTGACCAGGGGCACGATAGTCGAATGCCCACCGATGTCGGGTGCTTCAAGTTCGAAGAGGTGAAGATTGTCTCTGCAGCCACGAGGACCAGGAGGCGTCGACGACGACCAGGAGCTGGATTCGAGCTGAACCACGAAGGTAGTAGCTTGCTGCGGTGTCGGTGCCCGGATTGGACCCAACAAGCCTTGGCAACAGCAACCCATGCAGAAAGAGAACAAAGGCTTCGGTGCGGACCAGCGAGGTCAGAGGGACTCCCCAAGCGAGGGAGAGTCAGGGCAGGCCTGGAGCAACCAGGGAGGCCCGTTGAAAGTAGAGTTGTCCTTCTGAGGGACCCACAAGTCGACGGACAAGGGATCGCGAAGGGACCTCGAGCGGAATCACAAAATGGCGGCCCACGGGTCGCTGGGAGTGGCCAGGCCAGCAATCTTCGGTGGATTCACTGCTCGGGGTCAGGGCTACAAGTAACCCAAAGCACAGCCTCTAGGATCGACCAGAAGCTTATGCACTTGCAAATGTGCACAGTGTCCAGGGGTTCCGGTTCCACGGTACCCACGAGGGCTACGGGTCTCAGCTTTGCTGGGGACTCGGGTCAGCCTCTGGGAAGTCTGGAAACCCACCTCTTGGGTTGCAAAGTCGTCGGCGTCCGGCGGGAGCTTCGGAGATGCAGACCGGACAGATGCGTCTTTGGTGCCTGCCAAGCAGGGGAGTAACTCCTTTACTCCAAGGGAGATTCTTCAGTCATCTGGCGTTTAACAGATCGTCGAAGGTCCAGGACTCAGTTTCAGAGTTTCGTCCAGGGATATCTAAAGTCCTGTTGCCAGGGGTTCCTATCTTATACCCAAGGAAGGGGTTGGACTAACTCAGGGGACCCACCTATGGGAGGGTTTGGAAAGAGGGGTGGCTACACCCATTTCCTTTGTCCAGTTTCGCGCCAGAGCAGGGTCTGGTAGCCCCTGCAACCGGTTTGAACTGGGCTATGCACAGGGACACCAAATGTGCCCCCAGTGCAGGACTTCAAAGCACTCAGAGTGCACCCACCCCCAATACACTAAGGCCTGTCTGGGAGGTGGTAACACCTCCCTGTGACAGGAAACCTATTGTCCAGGCCTCCCCTGCCGGAGTTTCGGTCGGCAGCAGGAGGCCAGACTCGTGTCTGTGGCTGCAGCATCCATTTTGTGATGCCAGGGCTGTGTTAGCTGGTACCGGGTATACCGGTGCTGTCATGTCTCTCCCTCTAGAAGGGTGGGATCATACTCCCACACCAGTTACTGGTGTGGGGGTATGATTCCAAGGTGTTTGACACCAAACACGACATGTTTCCGTGCAGCCATCCCAAAGTTAGTATTTTCCATTGAGTTATAATGCACTTAAGAGTATATGGTCAGGCTGCACTCACAGACAACCCCGGAGGATAGATTCCGAAGGCTGCAGAGGGGCTCTGCTCATGCATGGGCACCCTCTCGCATAAAACCAAGCACCCTGCCTTCAGGATTGATAAGGCCTGCCATAGGGGTGACTGATAGGTTTATATGTGCAGTGATAGGGTGAGATATAGTGAGCCTATATCTCAGTAAGGGGTGCATGCACCACCTCACTCAGGCTGCTGTAGCAGTCCTGTGGTGTCATTTTGGAAGGCTTTCCAGGGGTGGCATAAAACATGCTGCAGCCCCTGGTAGGCCTCTGGGGTACCTATGCCCTGGGTACATAGTATACCATATACTAGGGACTTATAAGGGCACCCCAGAATCCAATCTGAAGTGTACCTAAGGTACTGGGAATCCATTTTAAAGAGAAAGCAGATAAACTGGGGCCCTGAATAGCAGGGTCCCAGTCCAACTAAGTCGAAAACCAGCAAAACACCAGGAAAAAAGTGGGGGCAACCATGCAGTCAGATTCCACCTTCCTACAATGATCCCAGCTCGTGCCTCTTTCTTTCCCCTACACTGCCGGTCTCTCCATCTCATGAATACCAAATCTGCAGTCATGATCCCAGCTATTGCCTCTTTCTTCCCCACCCCACACTGCCTGTATCTCTATCTCATGAATACCAAATCTGCAGTCATGATCCCAGCTTTTGCCTCTTTCTTCCCCCACCCCACCCTACACTGCCTGTCTCTCTATCTCATAAATACAAAATCTGCAGTCATGATCCCAGCTATTGCCTCTTTCTTCCCCCACCCCACACTGCCTGTCTCTATCTCATGAATACCAAATCTGCAGTCATGATCCCAGCTCGTGCCTCTTTCTTCCCCCTACACTGCCTGTCTCTCTATCTCATAAATACAGAATCTGCAGTCATGATCCCAGCTATTGCCTCTTTTTCCCCCCTACACTGACTGTCTCAGTCTCTCTTCCAGTTTCTTTTTCATCCTTCTAACCAATCAAATCAGGCAGTTAAATAACTTAGGACTCTTGATAGCAGTCTGGCCTACCATGTATGCTATGTAAAACCTAAGTCCATAAACGCAGGAGGGAACAAAAATCAATCAATGATTAAATAAATCAATAAATAGATCTTGAATATGACATCTCCGGCCACCATGTGTTTTGTGATATGCAATCGCTACTTCAAGGCCATATCAAGTACACTTTAACCCATTCATGTATAAAATCAAAGACAACCCATTAGAAAAAAGTTCTAGAACCTTAAAATCAACCCATTCATTAATGGGGAATAACTGCCTCAAATTCAATCAGTGTCAGTTCAGTTAGTCTTTATTTCGATTATAAAATCATAAAAGACAGTACAGTCAGATAAAAATTAAAACAATATAAAAATGCAAAATTAAAAAAGACTAAGATCAACAGAACGCTACCATCTTATAAAAAGACCACAAGGGAAGCTACAGGAAATTATACACTGATACATCGGTCGACCCAGCGGTGGTTTGTGGATACGATAAAATTTAGGGTATCAAAACACCTAACCACTGTTTTGGACATACAACTGTGTCAATAAAAGGCATTCCATATTTGTCCTTGCTTCCTCACATCAGTGCTTTGCTGTCTGAATCCTCCTTTCTCCCAGTGCCTGTTTCCATATCTTTCTTCTACCCTCCACCACGTTTTCCAATCTTTGCTCCCCTTTTTCTGCCTTTCATTCTTTTGCTCCTGGTTTAATAATGAAACATACGTTTAGGTGCAGCACGTTTTATATTTTACCTTTCTACTTTTGTGGCACATATGCAATAACAAATAGCCATGCGCCACGTTGATAAAGTCAGACTACTGGCGTTGCCGATGCTTCACTGGTTAGTAGTGGAGGCACCAGCTGTATTCAACCTTCAAACTACATCAAAGGAAAGGGGCAGATTTGAAGAGCAGTATTTTAATGTCATTCGTTTTTACATTTCTTCAGGGATAAAAATCGCTTTGGTGGCACGCTGCCCATCAATACTATTTGGCGTATGGCTGGGGCCGTGCGTGTTACTATTTGTGCATAGTGACGCGCAGGGACCAGTGGGCGCTGCTCCGTCTCCCACCCTGTGCACATGTGTGCACTGTCTGTGTGCGCGCTGGTGGTCGCATCCTGCGCGTCCTCGTCTGCGCGGCCTTGGTGCCTGCGCTCCAGTGTGGCGCATCTGTGCGCGCATCTTTCTGCCAACCTGCAGGTGCTTCCCATTGAAATTTGCTGTAGTGATTAGTTTGGCAACCCACCATCAGGAGACCTACATTTTACCACATTCTTCACCATTTCACGCAATGACGTGATCCTGCGCATGCCAAGAACTCTCCACGTGCAGAGGGGACTCCTTTTCCAAAAAGTACGAGTATTATTACTGTGCGCTCGGCATGACGTGGGACTGCTTCTGTATTATGCAGTCTACGATTAAATGCGCCTTCTAGCAAACTTGCATATGATGCATGGAGTGGGGGAAATGAGCACGGGGCCCAGAGCGGAGCTTGGATGTTCTCCACCCGACACGTTTTCCTTCACTACAGATGAAGTCCGTGTCACTGTACGCTTCCGATGCGGATACTCCAGCTCGGATCATGGAGTCTGCTGGCCAGGCAGACGTCCGTCCATCCAAGCATCTCTGAAGCACACGATTGGCATGGACTCTGAGGTTTGTAAAGCGGCACACTGCCCTGTAGAGCAGAGTCTGCAACGCCTGAGTGCCTCCAAATAAAACTCACATCTCTAAGTGTCCATGCTGGCTGAGGAGACCAAGGCTGGAGAAAGACTCCCACGGTAGGGTGGGCCACGTGTCCATGGCTGCAGGGACCTCCTGCTCGAGCCTGACTGGACCCATCACCTTCGGATCTGTTCTGTGGACTACCCCACCCAACCTGTGTTTGTCTCCCTCTTAAGTGCAATCTGACAAGGGCTTGGAAGTCGCAGAACTCTTCAATCTTTCAGAGAAGCCTTGCTGGGCAAGCGCTACGTTAATGACCAGTGAGGCACTTTATATTGTGGGCCGCATCGGTGGTCCACGCTACGTTAATGACCTGTGAGGCTCTTCTTTATAATGTAAGCAGAGTTAGTGGTCCACGCTACGTTAATGACCTGTCAGGCTCTTCGTTATATTGTGGGCAGCATCGGTGGTCCACGCAACGTTAATGACCTGTGAGGCTCCTCTTTATATTGTGGGCCGCATCGGTGGTCCACGCTACGTTAATGACCTGTGAGGCTCTTCTTTATATTGTGGGCAGCATCGGTGGTCCACGCAACGTTAATGACCGGTGAGGCTCCTCTTTATATTGTGGGCAGCATCGGTGGTCCACGCTACGTTAATGACCTGTGAGGCTCTTTATATTGTGGGCAGCATCTGTGGTCCACGTTACGTTAATGACCTGTGAGGCTCTTCTTTATAATGTAAGCAGCGTTAGTGGTCCACGCTACATTAATGACCTGTGAGGCTATTCTTTATATTGTGGGCAGCATCGGTGGTCCACGCAACGTTAATGACCGGTGAGGCTCTTTATATTGTGGGCAGCATCAGTGGTCCACGCTACGTTAATGACCTGTGAGGCTCTTTATACTGTAAGCAGCGCGAGTGGTCCACGCTACGTTAATGACCTGTGAGGCTCTTCTTTATATTTTAAGCAGCATCGGTGGTCCACGCTACGTTAATGACCTGTGAGGTTCTTCTTTATATTGTGGGCAGCATCAGTGGTCCACGCTACGTTAATGACCTGTGAGGCTCTTCTTAATATTGTGGGCAGCATCGTTGGTCCACGCTACGTTAATGACCTGTGAGGTTCTTCTTTATATTGTGGGCAGCATCGTTGGTCCACGCTACGTTAATGACCTGTGAGGCTCTTCTTTATAATGTAAGCAGAGTTAGTGGTCCACGCTACGTTAATGACCTGTCAGGCTCTTCTTTATAATGTAAGCAGAGTTAGTGGTCCACGCTACGTTAATGACCTGTCAGGCTCTTCTTTATATTGTGGGCAGCATCGGTGGTCCACGCAACGTTAATGACCTGTGAGGCTCCTCTTTATATTGTGGGCCGCATCGGTGGTCCACGCT
Organism: Calotriton arnoldi; assembly: GCA_963921515.1. NCBI lineage: Eukaryota > Metazoa > Chordata > Amphibia > Caudata > Salamandridae > Calotriton > Calotriton arnoldi. The sequence continues at coordinate 3,398,577 of CAWUFW010000236.1, read as the reverse complement.
ACGTTAATGACCTGAGGCTCTTTATATTGTGGGCAGCATCTGTGGTCCACGTTACGTTAATGACCTGTGAGGCTCTTCTTTATAATGTAAGCAGCGTTAGTGGTCCACGCTACATTAATGACCTGTGAGGCTATTCTTTATATTGTGGGCAGCATCGGTGGTCCACGCAACGTTAATGACCGGTGAGGCTCTTTATACTGTGGGCAGCATCAGTGGTCCACGCTACGTTAATGACCTGTGAGGCTCTTCTTTATATTTTAAGCAGCATCGGTGGTCCACGCTACGTTAATGACCTGTGAGGTTCTTCTTTATATTGTAAGCATCGTGAGTGGTCCACGCTACGTTAATGACCTGTGAGGTTCTTCTTTATATTGTGGGCAGCATCGTTGGTCCACGCTACGTTAATGACCTGTGAGGCTCTTTATACTGTAAGCAGCGTGAGTGGTCCACACTACGTTAATGACCTGTGAGGCTCTTCTTTATATTTTAAGCAGCATCGGTGGTCCACGCTACGTTAATAACCTGTGAGGTTGTTATGTTATAGGAAATTTATTGAGCGCACGTACACCAAAGGTCTCTTGGCGCCGAGTTAAGAGCCACCCCTGAAGTTGTATCTAGCAATAGGCCTGAGTGAAAAGCCAAGTTTTCAGTTTTTTTCTGAAGCACATGTAATCCGTCGTATGCCTAATCTCAATCGGCAAGGAGTTCCAGAATTGGGGGCCCAGCATAGAGAGTCGTGAGCCACCCATTCTTTTGCGCTTAAATCTTGGAATCGTCAGCAAGTTCATTTGTGCCAATCTGAGGTTCCGTTTAGGGATGTACGGATGGATCTTCATAGAGATAAATTTGGGGCCCCTGTCGTAGATTGCTTTAAAGATAACATCTTTTAGACCTCAGCGCAGCCTTCGACACGGTCAACCACCAAATTCTGGTTCACCGACTTAGAGGTTTGGGGGTGACTGGAACAGTCAACTTGGCTGCAATCCTTCCTCGAAGAAAGATCCTTCCAGGTGTTTGAGGGTGTGGTCATCTCAAAATCCTTGCCCCTACATTGTGGAGTCCCCCAGGGATCGTCCCTGAGCCCCACTCTTTTTAATGTCTATATGGCTCCGCTTGCGGATATTGTGCTTCCTTTTGGGGTTCACATAGTGACCTACGCTGATGACACCCAACTGGTCATAGCATTGAATCACTACGACCAGGCTTCTACTAGCCTCCGTCCCTGCCTTGAGGAAGTCACCAAGTGGATGAATCAGTCGTATTTAAAATTGAATGGCGACAAGACAGAGCTTATGGTTCTTGGCAATCCTTTTTGCTTTAAAGCAGACACAATGTGGCCAGCTTGTATGGGCCCTGCTCCTGCTCCTAAGACCGAGATAAAGAGTTTGGGCATTTGGCTGCATCAGGACCTCAGCTTTAAGGTTCAGGCCAGGAAGGTTGCAGCCTCCTGTTATGGCATCCTCAGGATGCTTCGCAAAGTGCTCCCCTTCTTCCCTTCCTGGCCAAAAGCTGATGATCCAGGCACTTATCTTATCACGGCTAGATTACGGCAATGCCTTATATCTAGGTGCGCCGAGCTCGTCACTCGCGAAACTCCAGATAGTGCAGAACTGCGCAGCAAGGATGCTCATGGGGATTTCGAATCGGCACTCTGCGAGGCCCGCCCTGAAGTCCCTTCACTGGCTCCCTGTTCAGGAGAGAATCAACTTCAAGGCTCTGTGCATTACTCACAAGACGCTTGGAGGGAATGGTCCACCAATCAATCACTCTTTGGTTCAGCCCTACCGAGTGAACAGGCGGCTGCGCTCAGATGAGCTACACCTGGAAGTTGTTCCCAGGATCAAGAAGACCAGAAGTGGCGGCCGGCTCTTCTCTTATAATGCCGCCAGATTATGGAACTCCCTACCTCTGTACTTACGAAAGGAACCTAACCATCTGGCCTTCCGTAAACAGTTAAAAACGTGGCTTTTCCCCTAAGTGTTCTCTTCTGTCTCAGTCATCCGCTTCAGCGCTGGGATGTCTCCGGGTAGCTACGCGCTTAATAAGTGCTGCTTCATTCATTCATAATACAGCCTGTCTTAAACATGGACCGCTGTGCCACGGGAAGCCAATAAAGCCGCTTTATCAGTGGCTTAGTATGGCAGTGTTTCGGTGGTTGGTAAATGATTCTGGCAGCTTGATTCTATATCAGCTGGAGCTTGTAGATTTGGTTGGTGGGGAGACCTAGGTAGATATAGCATTGGCATAGTCTAACCGAGACAGAATCATAGCCATCATGATTACCATGCTTGCTTCCCTAGTGAAAAATCTCCTGATCTTTTTGAAGTTCCTCAGCTGATAAAAGCAGGATGACGTAACCATGTTTATCTGGGATTGCATAGAGAGGTTAGCGTCAATTTGAATGCTGAGGCTCTTTACAGAATTCTTAGGGATAGGTGGAGTTCCTAATGCATCCGGCCAGTGCGTAGGAGTCCAATGGTGTAGTCTGTTGTTGGAAATGACTATCTCTGTTTTATCAGAGTTCAATTTAAGGTGGTTGTGGTTCATCCAGTCTTTGATGAATAACCGTGTTTTGAAAAAATGCCTTGTGAATCCTCCGTCTCGTCAATTGAGAAAATCAATTGCATGTCATCTGCATAATTGTAGATCTTGACCTTCCTTTGTTGGAGGGAATGGATCAAGGGGCGAATATAGAGGTTAAACAGGTGGGGGGACAGGGAGGAGCCCTGTGGTACCCCGCAGGTGGTGGTAACAATGGCAGAGCTGTAGGGTGCAAGCCTGACTGATTGGGTGCGGTCCCTCAGAAAGGATTTCATCCATTCTAAGGCAGTTCCTCTCAGACCTGCCGCCGCCATTCTATCTGTTAATAGCGTATGATCCACGGTATCGAACGCCGCCGACAGGTCGAGCAGGACCAATGCCTGCGTGCACCCTCTGTCTGCCGCCTCCTTCAGGTCATCCACAACACTTAGGATTACTGATTCAGTCGAGTGAGATGGCAGAAAGCCTGCTTGGTGGGAGTCTAAGAATTTGGTCTCTTCAATGAAGGCACAGAGAAGTTTAGCTACATGTGCTTCAAGAATTTTTGCTGGATACGGGAGAAGCGAGATGGGTCTACAGTTGCCCAATTGTTGGGGATCCACACCGGCTTTCTTTTGAAGCGGGATTAGGACTGCGTCTTTAAAAGCACGCGGAACCACACCTTGCTCAAGTGACAGATTGAGCAGTGAAAGGGTGGTATCTGGGAAGCTGGTGAATATGTCTTTTTGCATTGCAGGGGGGCAAGGGTCTTTGGGTGAGCCAGATTTTACTTTATTTGTAAATTCTGTGAGACAATCTAAATTTATGCCTTGGAAGGTAGAGAGTATTACTGGATTGATGTATTGCTGTTGTGAATTCCAGTTCTGTGGACTAGGGGTAATGGAGTCTTGTATTATATTAATTTTGTTCACAAAAAAAACATTCAAGTCGTCACATAAAACCTGAGAGGGGGTGATAGCAGGTGTTATACGGTCCGGGTTTGATAGTTCCTTAACTATATTAAAGAGGTCTTTAGTTTTGTTTTCCGAGCTTAAGACTTTGCTCGTAAAAAGGCTTTTTTTGCCTCTAGAATGGCTACTTTATAGTCTGTCAGAGCTTTTATATAGGTTTCGCTTGTTTCTGGTTCATAAGTTCTCCGCCATTTCCGTTCAGCCTGGCGGGTTTTTAATTTTGCTAGTTTCAGCTCTGCGGAGAACCACTTGGAAGCCTCATGTCGCCTCAAGCAACAGGCTTTGCTTTGTAATGGGTCATGTATCTCACTCGCCTTTAGTTGCCAGTTTGTAATGGCTGTCTCGAACTTATCAACATTGTCTATTCTTGGCAGTAGATTAGATGCCAGGGTATTGTGAAAATCTGACAACTTGATACGATTCCAGTTCCTAGTCAGTAATTTAGGGCCAGCTGAGGGTTTGGCTAATGATAGACCACTTAAGGTAAAATTTATTAGATAGTGGTCTGACCAGACACATGGCTTAACTGTTGAGCTCTGGACCGAGAGATTAGTGGTCCATAACTGGTCAAGTGCATGACCTTTAATATGTGTAGGCTCGTGTATGTGTCCCTCTAGGTTCAGATTTTTTAGCAAGTATGTGAGTTCTTTGGAGCCCTTGCTCCCCTCTTCCTCATTTACCCAATAATTCAGGTCTCCCACCAACAAGATTTTTGCATTTATATTGTGGGCAGCATTGGTGGTCCACGCTACGTTAATGACCTGTGAGGCTCTTCTTTATATTGTGGGCAGCATCTGTGGTCCACGTTACATTAATGACCTGTGAGGCTCTTCTTTATAATGTAAGCAGTGTTAGTGGTCCATGCTACGTTAATGACCTGTGAGGCTCTTTATATCGTAAGCAGCGTGAGTGGTCCATGCTACGTTAATGACCTGTGAGGCTCTTCTTTATATTGTGAGCAGCATCGGTGGTCCACATTACGTTAATGACCAGTGACGTTCTTTATATTGTGGGCAGCATCGGTGGTCCACGCTACGTTAATTACCTGTGAGGCTCTTTTTTATATTGTGGGCATCGGTGGTCCAATCTACGTTAATGACCTGTGAGGCTCTTTATATTGTAAGCATCGTGAGTGGTCCACAATAGGCTAATGACCTGTGAGGCTCTTCTTAATATTGTGGGCACCATCGGTGGTCCACGCTACGTTAATGACCTGTGAGTCTCTTTTTTATATTGTGTGCAGCATTGGTGGTCCATGCTACGTTAATGACCTGTGAGGCTCTTCTTTATAATGTAAGCAGCGTTAGTGGTCCATGCTACGTTAATGACCTGTGAGGCTCTTTATATCGTAAGCAGCGGGAGTAGTCCACGTTACGTTAATCACCTGTGAGGCTCTTCTTTATATTGTGAGCAGCATCGGTGGTCCACGCTACGTTAATGACCGGTGAGGTTCTTCTTTATATTGTGGTCAGCATCAGTGGTTCACACTACGTTAATGACCTTTGAGGCTCTTTATATTATGGGAAGCATCGGTGGTCCACGCTACGTTAATTACCGGTGAGGCTCTTTTTTATATTGTGGGCAGCATCGGTGGTCCAATCTACGTTAATGACCTGTGATACTTTTTATATTGTAAGCAGCGTGAGTGGTCCACGCTACAGTAATGACCTGTGAGGCTCTTCTTTATATTGTGGGCAGCATCGGTGTTCCACGCAACGTTAATGACCTGTGAGGCTCTTTATATTGTGGGCAGCATCAGTGGTCCACGCTACGTTAATGACCTGTGAGGCTCTTCTTTATATTGTGGGCAGCATCAGTGGTCCACGCTACGTTAATGACCAGTGAGGCTCTTTATATTGTGGGCCGCATCGGTGGTCCACGCTACGTTATTGACCTGTGATGCTCTTTATATTGTGGGCAGCATTGGTGGTCCACGCTACATTAATGAACTGTGAGGCTCTTCTTTATATTGGGGGCAGCATCGGTGGTCCATGCTACGTTAAGGACCTGTGAGGCTCTGTGTATTGTAAGCAGCGTTAGTGGTCCACCACTACGTTATCGACCTGTGATGCTCTTTATATAGTGGGCAGCATCGGTGTCCATGCTACGTTAATGACCTGTGAGGCTCTACTTTATATAGTGGGCAGCATCGGTGTCCATGCTACATTAATGTCCTGTGAAGCTCTTCTATATATTGTGGGCAGCATCGGTGGTCCACGCTACATTAATGACCTGTGAGGCTCTTTATATTGTTAGCAGCGTTAGTGGTCCACCACTACGTTATCGACTTGTGATGCTCTTTATATAAAGGGCAGCATCGGAATCCACACTACGTTAATGACCTGTGAGGCTCTTCTTTATATTGTGGGCAGCATTGTTGTTCCACGCTACGTTAATGACCCATGAGGCTCTTCTATATATTGCAAGCAGTGTCATGTCCACTGACACATTAATCACCTGTGTGGCTCTTCTTTATATTGTGGGCAGCATCAGTGGTCCACGCTACGTTAATGACCTGTGAGGCTCTACTTTATATTGTGGGCAGCATCGGTGTCCATGCTACGTTAATGACCTGTGAGGCTCTACTTTATATTGTGGGCAGCATCGGTGTCCATGCTACGTTAATGACCTGTGAGGCTCTTCTTTATATTGTGAGCAGCATTGGTGGTCCACGCTACGTTAATGACCTGTGAGGCTCTTCTTTATATTGTGGGCAGCATCGGTGGTCCACGCTACGTTAATGACCCATGAGGCTCTTCTATATATTGTAAGCAGTGTCATGGTCCACTGATACATTAGTCACCTGTGTGGCTCCTCTTTATATTGTACGCAGTGTCAGTGGTCCACCGCTGCGCTAATGACCTGCAAGGCTCTTCTTTATATTGTAAACAGCGTTGGTATCCACAGCTACATTTATGAACCCCTTGATGGTCTTTCATACATTTAAGCCTGCCTCAGTGGTTTCTTGCTATACTCATGACCTCTTCGAGGATCTTCTTAATACTGCAGGCACGCACAGTGGTCCACACTATTATTCAGGACCACTCTGAACCTCTTCTTCATATTTAAGGCAGTCTTGATGACCCACACCTATATCCATGACCTCCTTGACGCTCTTCTTTCTATTTAACGCAGCCTCGATGATCCACACCCATATTCATGATCTCTTTAAAGCTCGTCTTTATATCGAAGGCAGCTTTGGAGGTTCTACACCTATATCCATGACCTCCTTGACGCTCTTCTTTCTATTCAACGCAGCCTCGATGGTCCACACCTATACTCAGGATCTCTTTTAGGCTTGTCTTTATATTGAAGGCAGCTTTGGAGGTTCTACGCCTATATCCATGGCCTCTTCGAGGCTCTTCTGTCTATTCAACTCAGACTCCGTGGTCCACACCCATATTCAGGATCTGTTTTAGGCTTTTCTTTATGTTGTAGGGAGCCTCGGTAGTCCATGACTATATTAAAGACCTTTCTTGGTCACAGTACTAAAGCAATACCGGAGAGTCCTCACTAGGGTGGTGGGTGATGTGCAATGGCCTCCAGTCCACAACTGTGGCACTCTTACGAAGATGCATCTCTTAGTGGATTCAAAGACGTGGAGTCACACGAGACATGGTAAATGTGCAACATTCTCCTGAAACCTGTTCTGGGACTCTTCATGAAAATGTCCTCATGAGCACCAGGCGGCACATTATGTGATGCAAATTTAGGCAAGGCGGCTGCCATGTAGGTGGCCAAGGGATTAAGCACTAGGTGTACTTACACCCACGACACAAGGAGAGATCTCAGAAAACAATGACCCAATCCTGCGTGCAAAGATACTCCTAAGGATTACAGCTCATCTTCTGTGCCCACCTCTGTTTTTCTTTAGGGGTGTGTAGATATCCTTTGGTTCCCTCTTGTAATATAACGCTATTAATCACAGTAAAAAAAATATGTCAGCTATCAAAGCAATGTCAATGCCAGTAAAACACATCATTACAGTGAGTAATTTTCCTGTTTACTTCAAACATTTTTTTCCCAAACTGCAGCTGGGCAGGTCTGATCAGGCAGAGCCTTGGAACGAGTTGTAGCGTCCTCAATTTCTACATAAATGCTGTAGGCAAGAGGGTGAAGGCAAGTCTCAACTGGGCTCTTTCCAGCAGCCCAGCTTCCCGGCGCCCCTGGTCTTGTCTTGTGCATTCCTCACGTGTACCGTCATGTCTCCAAGCTTTCAAAACCTGTCCCATCTGCAAGATTCAGACAAGAACACACGCAACCGCAGTCAACCCTGCCTTTAAAATACAGGGGGTATTTTTTAATGCTAGCTCACCTCTCCTGTTATGAGCACCCAGAGGTGAACATCTGACTTCAGGGCGCTTGATAGAGGAGTACATCCCGCACAAAGCAGTTCTTTTCACAATATGTGGACATTCCAGGGAAGGCCGAGTTGATTATGGACACACCGAACTCAACGGTGGATGAAGCCTACAGGTTCATCCAAGGCATCCATTCACCTCCTGATCTGCAACCTTCTAAGAAGTATCTTTGGAATTTCCCAAAGTAAAAAGTTTGCTGTTTACACCCCCTGCCACGCCCCTCAAAAACAAAACACTACATTTGGAACCAAGAATATTATTTTGAACTGCATAATTGTTACAATTAGTTAAAAAAAAAAAAAGGAATTTAGACTTAAAAGGGAAGATCTACTTTGCATGTGTAGAAGCAGCTCTACCACAAATTGTGCTTCTTGCCTCTCTCTCGCAACGTTTCCTTTCAGACTTGGAATAGTGAAATAAACATTGTCCAACGCACACATCTATACATCAATCTCGATGTATAAAGACCATCACAAAGACTCTGAAACGTTACACAATTGTTACTTATTTTACCAAATCAGCCATTTTCACCCTGTAACCACCTGATCTCTAGCCTGCATTTGATATAAATACTATACACACATCTCTCGGAGAAAAGCAGTATCTAGACCTGCACGCATGAGTTCAAGGGCCTGTCACTTCCCTGCCTGCAAAGGCCTCCAAGACTCAGGAAGCCACTGTTAAACGGAGGAACAGCCAGGAACCGGAGGAATGAGACCGCTTTCGACACTCCCGACCACTAAGGGCGGCGGCCACAAGTGGTCATGACCATGTGGTCATGGTCCCCGGGGAGGGCAGAGGCACAGGAAGGAGAAGTTTGCCTTTCCATCTCAATTAAATATGTAGTTAATGTAGACACAGAGCATATGTTCATCATACAATTTCCACAAAATTGGTTGAAAGTTGACCAACCTAACCAAACTTTCAATATCTTTTTTTTTTTAAAACAAAAAACAAAATTCAGTTTCTCCTCAGTAAACAAATTCTTACCCGGAGACAGAAATGTAAACCAATTATGACGTGAATGAATTGCTTTCTCTCCCCTTCCCCGATCTACAACACTGTAAATATTTCAATAAAAAGAAATAGGACAATCTTTCTTTGGGTTGCGGACTCCAAAGGTAGCTGTGAAGGGCACCATTCCTACTTTTGCAACCTCTCTCCGTAACACACATACTACAGGTATGGGTCCAAATCCGCCACAGCAGGGAGGCAGAAACTGGGTGCATTGTCTGCATTCCCACCTAAAACAGCTTAGAAAATCAAGGGTGGGGTAACTTATGTCCACCACACTCATGGCCTCAAACGCAGTCACTGGGTAAATAACCATTTCCGTCAACTATTATTTTCTGTCCTGTTTCAATACAACCGTTTCACACAGCTCTAGTTTGTGCGTTTAGCTCCATTATGTTTGATTTTTCATTCTATTTTGCTTTTGTTTTATTCTTTTTTTATCAATCTCTATTGGTCTACTCTTCGGGGTTTTTTATGCCGGTCTTATTTTCTGTGGCTTGCGTTCTTCTCTCAAACAACCTTAGCCTCCTCCGATATGTTACTTTCTCAATCTTCTCTCCTCTCTCTACCCAGCCTGCTCCCATCTTTGTGTTATTAATTCTTTCTGCCTTGCCACGATCTCTGCCTATCAAGCTATCCTGTGTTCTCTGAAGAAAGCCACGCTGCTCACAAAGTAGAATTATTTCTGGACAGTGCCAAGAACGCCATCCGGGTGGACAGGGGCATCTGGTTAGCTCGCTGATGCTGAGGTGTCCTGCAGATGTGCCTCCGACGCCTAAGAGTTCATGTGGCCTCAGCAGCGCTCCAGCCCCAGGCAGACATCCCAGGGCATCAAGCTGCTGGGGCAGGGTGACACACCGCAGCACCAGGGCACCCCGAGCACTGCTCAGGAGCAGACCACTGGCTTCTTTCTATTCGGGCAAAAGAAAGATTAAAGAAATGAATCTGGCAAGCAGCGCCTCGATTCACTCTAAAAGGTAACACTCTGGACAAAAGCTGCTGTGTTCAGAAAAGAAAGGGGTGTTACTTGATGTTTGATTTCAGGCCCAGCTGTGTTTGAATAAAACATGGCACAGCTCACAGTGGGATTAATGTCGAAGATGCAAAGAAAACAGGAGGCCAGGCTTTGTGGGTAGAATTCCGATTCATGTGTGTAGAAGTGAGGACAACCATTTTACTTAAAGGGGAACTCCAAGCTCCCGACTGCGACCACTCATACAATCTTCTTTTGCACCAGTGAGGGTTAAAAAGTGGTCATCACATTCATCATACACCGGACCTGTGACCGACTCTTCACCTGCCCTCCTGGCTTTCAGAGGCAAGGGTCCAAGCACCAGACGGAAGTAGGAGACACTACACTTTGGTCTAATTGGACGTAGGGAAGTTGCACTGGAGGGCATTTGGCAGTCGAGGAATAAGTACGACAAGGACAGGCTCTCTCTACTTTTTCAATAATCACTAGTTCTGGGTATCCAAAGATGGAAGGGACTGGCATTGTGGGTATCCAAAGACGGAAGGGTCTGGTACCGTGGTCACCCAAAGACAGAAGGGTCTGGCACCGTGGTCACCCAAAGACAGAAGGGACTGGCACCGTGGTTTCCCAAAGACGCAAGGGACTGGCATTGTGGGTATCCAAAGACGAAGATACTGGCACCCTGGGTATCCAAAGACTGAATGGACTGGCATCGTTGGTTCCCGAAGATGACAGAATGGCGTTGTGGCTATCCAAAGACAGAAAGGACTGGCATAGTGGGTATCCAAAGACTGGAGGGACTGGCATTGTAGGTATCCAAAGACTGAGTGGGACTGGCATTGTAGGTATCCAAAGACGGAAGGGTCTGGCACCGTGGTCACCCAAAGACAGAAGGGACTAGCATCGAGAGTAGCCAAAGACGGAAGGGACTGGCATCGAGAGTAGCCAAAGATGGAAGGGACTGGCATCGAGAGTAGCCAAAGACGGAAGGGACTGGCATCGTGGATATCCAAAGACTGAAGGGACGGGCATCATGGGTATCCAGAGACTGAAAGGAATGGCATCATGGGTACCCAAAGATGGCAGAGACTGGTATCGCAGATATCCAAAGACTGAGTGGGACTGGCATCGAGGGTATCCAAAGACGGAAAGAACTGGCATCGAGGGTATCCAAAGACGAATGGGAGTGGCATTGTGGGTACCCAAAGACGGAATGGACTGGCACCGTGGGTATCCAAAGACTGGAGGGATTGGCATCTACGTACATTACTAAACAACTAGATAGAAAAGGCGTTTTTTTGGTAATTTATGATCAGACATGCATTGAAAACACCCCTTAGCCCTTCCTTCTTAATACTGGAGCCTCCGTGCAAAATCATCGAGCTTAATATCAGTAACGTCTTTCTGCAAGTTTGATGAGGACTGGTAAACCTCAGACCAGAAGTCAAAACTAAATCGCAAGCAAATGTTCTCTTTCAAAAGTTATAAGCACAAAAAGACAGAATCGGTTTTAGAGAGGAATGTGCTATATTTCTGATAACAGACTGTCTTGAAGGAAATCCGTTTCTGATTTTCTAAAAAAATGTGTAACACCTTCTCAAAAATTAACTGACTGCAACAGAGTCTTCATGGAATCTAGAAAAAAAACATGCAAATAAAGAAAACACGAGGGAGTACGTGGAAGTCCACTTAGCCCAAAGATAAATAAAAAGGAGAGAGAGAAATGCCATAAGAGTGTGGCAAATGGTGAGAAAGCCGACGCTCAGGCGCAATATATGGAATTGTGCAAACACCATTAGACAGATTCCCTGTTTTAGATAGTAATATTTATTTAGTAATATACTCAAAACACATGAGCATCATTCACCAGAACTTTACAAGGACGTAACAAATTCATTCCTTCTCAATAAAGCAAACACCAAAAGCCTTCATGCAGCATAAAGGGAAACCGCAGTAAATCTTAGCAAAGGGGCTGACCAACCTTCAGAAAGACAAGGAAGAAAAGTGGGAAAAGGAAACTTGGCTGTCTGCTAATTCTGATTTGAAGTACCTATTAAACATTAGATTTACACAAATGGTTACGTGTAAAAACAGATTCTGATTTAAGTTTAAGAGGATAATTCCGGCAACCACCAAACATCTTTTTATTTCTCCAGTTTTTAAGTATCATTTGCCTATACTGTCACTGGTCCTGGTCACTTTATGTACCACAGATTAGAAAGGTCAGGCAATGAGGAGCTTCACAGCAAATTAATTTTTAGGAATCCCTGCCCCTTCAGATAGGTACAGTTCAGATGGTTCTCTCGAGTCCAGGGAAGCGCGCTGTCGTGCATTAGACCCTAGCAAAAACGAGAAGCTCCTATAAAGGATTCAACAGTAGATCACCACTCAGTGCACGTATTGAACATTCTCCTGGGTCAAGTGGGCCCTGAATATCAAATCCTCGCTGAGACCTTTAGAACGACTTTCCATCAAGGAATTTTGTTGAGGATTTAGAAACTGCCAGGTCCATTGTAGATATTTATCCCAAAAGCCTGAATCCAACTAAGCTTCCTACAGCATGACAATTCAGAGGCACTGGCAGCAGGGTCAGGCATCCCCAACTACAACCCCGGGGTTCAGGGGCTGACAACTACGGCTGGCCCATTTTGATAGTCAACAAAAATCTGATGGACTTTTTTTCTCCAGCTTCAACTGATGGAAACACGCTGAAGTCAGACCCCTCCTCAAGAAACCTTCCGCCAACCCAAAAGAGCTCAAGAACTACCAGCCCATCTCTCTGCTCTCCTTTCCCGTCAAAGTCCTGGAAAAGGCCATCACCCACTAACTGAAGGAATACCTGGAGAACAGTGATTTTCTGGACTCATCCCAATTCCGTACAAACCACAGCATCAAAACCACCTTGATCACAGCCATCATAATCAGAACCCTCCTAGACCATGAAGAAACGGCGGCCCTGATCCTCCTCGACCTCTCAGCAGCCTTCGACACAGTGTCCCATCACACCCTGATCAAGAGCCTTCATCAGACCGGAACCCAAGAGGATGCCCTCAAATGGATTGCATCTTTTCTCACCGGTAGAACCCACCTTTCACCTCAGAATCCATGAACATCATCTGCGGCGTCCCTCAAGGTTCATCCCTCAGCCTTACTCTGTTCAACACCTACATGACCTCTCCGGCCAACATCCTCAGAACCCATGGACTGAACATCATATCTTATGCAGACAACACCCAGCTCATCCTCTCTTTTTCTTAAGATCCATCCACCACGTTGGCCAACTTCCACTTGTGCAGGACCAGCGTCGTCAACTGGATGCAAAGCAACTGCCTCAATCTCAACACAGACAATACAGAAGAACTGATCTTCAAGAAAACCTCCCCGTGGAGCGACTCCTGGTGGCCTGCTGATCTAGGACCATCATCCACCCCTACAGACCACGCCGGAACCTCTGCATCACCATGGACCGCAAACTCACCATGAAAAACCAGATCAACGCAGTCTCCTCTGCCTGCTTTCGCACTCTTCGCATGCTCCGAAAGATCTTCAAATAGCTGCTGACCCACGCCTACAAAGCCCTGCACAATCAAGGACCAGCATACATCAACCACCACCAAGCTTCCACCAACCCTCCAGACACCTGCGCTCTGACTCCCTCGCTCACACCCACCGCATCTGCCGAAGCAACAGTGGAGGACGCTCCTTCTCCTACTTCACTGCATAGTCCTGGAACAGCCTCCCCCTCCGGACTTCACTCTCTTCAGGAATTCAGAAAGGGACTCAAGACCTGGTTGTTCAACCGACGCCACTGATTGGCTCTCTGAGCCTGGATACCATCGCGGGTGAATAGCAGCACTTTATAGATCAGGTTTGATTGATAATTGAGTGGGATTAACAACGTAGCAAAAACCTGTTATGGTACAGACCCTCCTTCTGGAGCTACCTGCATTTCATCTGTACCAATCCAACCTTTTTTGTATTTCAGGAAAATGAACAAATTGGGTGTCTGCTTCTGTTTTGCTGCCACGATCAACGTTTCACTGCTGTGCTTATAATGCCCAATCGAATCACCTTAACTATATGGGAGTTAAATGCACAAAGCGATGATTGAACTTCAGAACTGTGCCTGGTAAACTGAAATGAGGGTTGCGAGTTTGAGCCCAAATGTCACTCGGACAGAGAGCTAGTGGATTCTCATTTAGTCACATCATCACTTTCCACCCTACTGTGAGTCTGGTGGCAGCAATTTCGAGGTTCGGGTAGACAACGTGTATGGAGATGGTAAAGTCAACCATGGCAAAGCGTCCACTGGGTACTGAGGGAATATACGGCAGACTATGTGGTACTGGCATTGTAAAAGGAGATCCTTGGTGGAGGGACAAACTACACCTATGCTCAGACTCTCAATCCTAGAACTCAAAGGGACAGTTAGAAAACATTTAATACCAGCACATTTGGAGCTTGTAATGGTCAATTTTTCAGAAGCTCCGATAAAAACCCTAAACATGACGGTGCTTGCTTCATATGCATCACTCAAATCAAGCCAACTTGAGATGCATGTCTTTTTACACTCTTGCTGCGCGCTTACGTTACAGTAAAGGAATTCATCAGTAAAAGTATCCTTTGTGGAATGATCACCAAGGGTCCTGTGCAGAAATGGCCCCACCATGGCAGCCGCAACTCTCCAATTCTTGAAGCAAACAACATATTCCCCAAATATTGTTAAACCTCATAAGGAAGCAGCCGTCCACGAGCCTACTGAATTTCTTTCCATATCACATACAACTGCAAACATGCCTTTTCCATCCCACCTTCCCGAGGGTCTGGATGGGCTCGGTATTAACCCGGAGGAGCAGGTGCAGGGCTGAGGGGAATGAGGGGCAGGGTGGGTGCAGATCTTGTGGATGGAGGTCTCAGTACTGCTACACCGGTGCATTGCCAGTAACCATGCAGCCCGTGGTGGAAATGCACATGTCATGCTATTCAAACACATGGATCTCAAATGTTGAACACTGGGGCAATCCAAAGGAATAAACTGTTCACCTGGTTCTGTAAACGGCAAGCTTCTATTGGGGACTCGGCGTGCCGGCGCTGTAGACACCCCCCAACTGTATCAAATGCTTTCATTACTTTTTTTTTTTTTTACACTTCTTCCACTTTCTGATAATTACAAACCCTTAATACAATTAAGGTGCCTTCACAACCTCCAAGATGAAGAGACATGGTGTGTATGGAGGTTTTGGTCCCCGCCTGAAAAGGCCAACTAGTTACACCCATTACCTCTGTATGCGCCACACATCCCCTTTCCAGCATAAAGCAACATCTTTGTCATAATGCTGCAGTTCGGTCTATGCACACTGCGAAACACCAGGCAAAATCAGGCAGGTGGGCAATGATGGTAAGGCGTGTGCCAGCCCCATGTGCAGCACGTTGTCCGCACAATGTACCAAGCCCATTTCGATTACATGACTTCTACAAAACGAGAACACTATTCCCATCAAGGAGTAGATAAAAAAGGTAACAAAAACATTTTTATAAGGTGTAGTTGCTGTCGACACATTCACAAGATAAGTCTATTCCAAAGCAATGCACTCAGTTCACGCTAAGAGATCAAATGGACCCACAGGAATCCATCAACAGGACCGTAGGTACTGCAAACACAGGTGCTAACTACAACTCCACAGATTAATGTGGGAGGTTTCATGAAGTTTGTGTGCTCTCTTTTTCATCATGTACTTACTTCCTGCGCATCTGACTGCCGCCCTCTGGTTGTGGGTTGTCAGCATGAAAGTCCCCTTCTTCAGCAGTCTTGTGGTTGTGCAGGTGGCTGAGGTGAGTGATGCATTATTTTTAGGTTGTGATATTTGCTAATGTTCCCCAGAGTTCGGACACTACTTTGTAACACAGCCTTCATATCCCACAGCTCCAATTCTGGGTACGCTGATCCCCTGGGGCTCTCGCAGGTATTGTGGGGCGTGGAGTAACTATTTACTGGACCAATGAGCTTGTACTGGATTCACACTTGGTAATAACTGATGTGTTTAAAACCATGGTGATATTGTGCTGTGTCCCTTCCATGACACATGCATTTACCAGGAGAGCTCAAGGTTCAAGGGGAATGTCCTGGGGAGCGAAGGGAGAGGGCTGACACTTTCTGATCTCAGGAGCTGCAAGTCTTACCCCAGGCTGGCAGCGAGCTGTTCCGGTGTAGGAGACTCGTATGCTGAGCAAGTGTGAGGTATGTGCTAGAAGACTTCTGGTCTAGACCTCTGCCTGTTTCACACTTAGAAGAACCAAAGATCGCACCAACACGCTGCCCACCTGCCCCACTTTACATCAAGTCATGCTTTCCGCAGTGACCAAAAATGTCCAAGATCTATATCCAATTGGTAATTCAGAAAGAACTGGGCAGCCTACTTGTCATACTGTTAATGCCGGTTATTTTAAACACAATCAAAACACAAAGGGTCATCTAGAAAACAATATGGATGACAAACAACATGCTGCTGGTCGAGGAACAATCTGTGGGGAGAAGCCTGGGCTCCATACTGGTGGCCTCTCAATGCCTCGGCTGAACAATACCGGATGGTGATCAATGATCAATATTGAGTCAGTCACTGAATGCCCTTCCAATTATATCTTGGATTTGGTTACGGCTTAAAAAATCATCCAATGCTACACACTGTTGGGGAATGAAAGAGCTAGTATCAATCTTTGATTCTGCACTTAGCATCCACAACATTTCACGCATCCTTGGCTGTCATGAGAAAGGCTTCTGACCACCTTGTAAAGTGTAGCTATTTAGTTTAGACCACTATGATACTTGGGATCAAAAAGCATCAGTCTGGGTGCCATTTTAATGATCATTTCTGAGGTGGATACACTGTGAAGGACAGGCCATCTACAGCAGATATGCAATGCTGACAAACTGTAGACTAGGTAATCTACAATGTCTTCTCCAGAATGTGAGCTGTAAACTTGCATGTGACACCACAGTGAAGGCACAAGCTTTTAAGGGAGAAGAGAAGTTAGAGTGCAAACTGAGGATTAATCTTAGGAGAACGAGCACTTGGATCACGAGGAAGTGCACGAAATGCATGGCCTAAAAGGCTGCCCACCTACAAGTGCCGGGCTGGTGACAGGGGAAGCCGCTGCAGAAAAACACTAATACCAAAAATATAGCTGAAATAATACTGAAAATGTTTTATATTTTTAAATTATTTTCCTATAAATACAAGCAACTTTTGTCAGAAAAACAAATTAGGAGTTCTCCCGAAAAAATGCATATGAATGAAAGGGGAAAACGTATTTAGTGTGCATATGAAGCACAAAAAAATACACAGGAGTGGAGAGGGAATAACAAATGGCTTTTAGGGGAAAACAAAAAGCACTAGAGCACTGTACTTTTTTCCAATCTTGCTGTTCTGGCATGGCCATGTTGGAATAGCAAAGTCAAAATTAAAAAGTCAAAATGACAGTCCGCTCCTGATGACACATGGGCACATGGCAGTCATCTTCGAATGGTTTACAACATGGCCGCCATGTACACATATGCATCGCATAAGAATACGATGCAACTCTATACCATTCTAACAAGGCTAAATGCCATGTCAGAAAAGGAAACTAAAAAGCAAAAAATAAGTGCACGGGAGGGCACAAATGTGAAGCAGGAAGCACTCTGCAGCTGATGGGCGCTCGCAGAAAAGAAATGGAATGAAAAAAGTAAAGCCAATGCGTGTGTGGACACTCTTTTAAAGGTGTTCACATCCACAAAATACTGTGGGCAGATACCAGTACTGATGGACAGCCCTGTTCAGCACTTACCAATGCCAGTTGGACCACAGAAACCGATGGCTGAAAAGAGTTGCTCAAAACACCCATTCTGCATATTTATGCATGTGTATGTTATGTTATGTTATGTTATGTTAGGGTCATTTATAGAGCGCATGGCTGCCCCAGCAACAGGGCGTCCCAGCGCTAGCGGACGAGTGACCAGAAGAAATAAGGCTAGATAGAGGAAAAAAGCCAAGTTTTAATCAGTTTCCTGAATGCCCAATGATCATGAGTACTGCGGGCAGCCAATGGGATAGAATTCCATAACGCAGGGGACTGAGCTTTAAAGGAGCGCCCCCCTGCTCTACACCAGCGAATCCGTGGAACGCACAGCAGGTGGTGGTCAGCAGAGCGCAGTGCTCGCGATGGAACATATGAGGTGCATAGTCCCTGCAGGATTTGGGGACCCTGGCCGTGTAAAATCTTATGAGTGGTGCAGAGAGTTTTAAACTGGACTCTCTGTTTAATTGGTAGCCAATGAAGACGATGAAGGAGATTGGAGGTATGGCAGTGCTTTGGTAGGGCAAAAAGAGTACGTGCCGCTGCATTCTGTACCCGTTGGAGTCTCGCAGTAACTGTTTTATTTACGCCAAGCAGAAGACCATTGAAATAGTCTAGGCGCGATTGAACAACTGATTGAACTATCAGTTGGCGGGTAGGAGCATCAAAGAGCCCCAAAATGGGTTTTAGGCCGCGTAGGAGACCAAAACATGTACCGGCCACTTTTTTTGCATGAGGCTCAAAAGAGGGTGGTATCAATCGAGACCCCTAAATCCTTGACTGCGCTTTTCGGTTGAGGAGTAGTGCCCAAGGTCGCGGGCCACCATTGGTAGTCCCATTTATGGGTATCACGGCCTACCAAGAGCACCTCCGTCTTGGCAGAATTCAGCTGTAGATAATTGTCTGCCATCCAATCTGAAATGGCCAAAACATCTGCACGAAATTTCAGTTGGTCCTGAGCAGGATTGTTGGAAAAGGTGAATACCAACAGGGTATCGTCCGCATAAGATACCATTTTGATGTTCCGTTCTTTGGCCAAGAGGGCGGACATACACGTTGAACAACGTGGGGCTCAAGGCAGAGCCCTGAGGAACACCACAGCTAAGAGGGTAGTTACTAGACAGATAAGGGGGGGCATGTACCTGAAAAGAGCGCTCCGATAGAAACGAGGCGAACCAGGCCAGAGCCCTACCTTTGACCCCGATCTCCTCTAGCCGTTGGAGAAGAAACTTATGGGAGACCGTGTCAAAGACCGCACTAAGATCGAGTAGAAATAGTGCCAAAGTATTCCCCTCATCTAGCGTGGCCCACAGCTGCTCTGTGACCACCAAAGGGGCTGATTCCGTGCTGTGTTTGGATCGGAACCATTCGGAGATTTGTCTAGAATCTGATTAGCCTCCAGATATTTGGTCAGAGTGATGTTGACATGGGACTCCATAATCTTGGCCAGGTAAGGAAGCAGAGAGATTGGTAGAATATTCTCCGGCAAAGATGTGTCTAGTGTGGGCTTTTTCAGCAATGGAACGACTTTGGCATGCTTCCATGACTTAGGAATCACTGCCGCCAAGAGCGAACCATTGATGAATTCCAGGCCCTCAATCATAAGACAGTTATAGAGTGTAATGAGTGTGTACTGTGGTTATGTTGTCCCTGAGAACACAAGCTCTAGCATAACAACCAAAGTTTTCTGCAGACAATACCTAATGAAACAAGCATTGGCATAGCCAATAGGTCTCGCTTTTGGGACCTTATAAGTATTTAGTTATGCAGCACAATATCCTTGGTGCAACAACATCAACTGTTGCATGGGTAAACACTTATAAGGTCTCAAAGGTGAGACCTATTGGCTATGCCAATGCTTGTTTAGATTGAGGAGGAACAATCATATTTTGCAAAAACCATGAAAAAAAAAAAAAGAATTGGCAAAGGCAAAAGACTGACAGCCAACACCAGACATGTTGGCTTTGCCAATGCTTGTCTTCAATATCTCGTCAACCTTCACCAAATGGGCGGCTTACAGGGCAGTGCTATTGGAAGAATAAGACATCGGATTACAGCAGGTGTAACTGCTAATTGTATTGGCCTAAATGTTTCAAAATGACAAAGAACTGTGTGGCGTGGTTGTAATTAAGCCAGGGCTAGTAAACTGCTAATTCCTTGTCGAGGGGAAATTAAATAAACTTTAAAAATGTGGGATGTGGGATGCCGGCTGGCGCTCAGAGCAGAATGCCGCGGTCGCTCGGCCATTTTGATTGACAGCTCCATCACCCAGGCTCTTGTTTTCACAGGTTACTTCATTAACATGTGATATTTACTGACAAACCGAGCGCCCGACAGCGTGTCTCAACTCTGACCTTGCTATATTTTCCAGAATTTAGTTCTCATGTCAACACAGCCCAGTCATTGATTATAAGCCCACTCTGCGGGTCGCTCCCCGTTGGCAACCCCTCTCCCCGCGCAAGAAACAATTTTCTCTCCATCCAGAAGGGTCGGGGATCAAATGACTCTGTCACTTGTGAACAGGAGCGCGGGGTGGGGAGTGCAGAGAGTGGGAGAGACAGACGCGTTGCTGAGAAAGGAGCAAGGAAGGAGTGATGTTATCGGGAAGGGAATATTAAAAGAAGGCACCCACCAGGCTTGGCTCTAGGGCTGACAGACCCCGCCATATTCGAAAATCGAACGAGAGCCCTCTGTGGAGTTAGTCGAGTTATTTATTTATCTTGAGTTTTATATAGTGCCAAATCTTACCTCACAGTTACTTCAAGGCACCAACTTTTGTAAGCCCTTTTGATGGTGTCAGTACAGAAACCAGTGGAACAAGAGAGGAGCGGGGGCGAGCGAGCGCGGCAGCCTGCAGAGCTGACCAGACGCTCGTGCGTCATGGCCTTTTTCCCCGCACGGCCAGCATGTGTTTCCAATTATCGCGCCCGCGTCTGGGCACAATAATTGGAAACACATGTCTGCCGCGCGCGTAACCGCAGGTAAAAGGCCATGACGCACGAGCGTCTGGTCAGCTTTTCAAACTCCCTAACTATAAGTCTCGCAGAGCAACGCTTGCGCGCTACTCGAGGCTCGACCTAAAAAGTGGAGATTAAGAAAAGGGAGCATACAGGGCTCCATCCCTTAAGTGAAAAAAACAACCTTTTGAGCCTGAAAACTTTTCTTAATCAGTAAGAAGAATTTTACCACCTCTTCTAGGAGACAACACTGCAATAATAAAAGGTGCTTTCTACAGAAAATACATTCAATTAGTTTTGCGCGTGGGTGCAAAATGATCCCCATCATAATACAAGCAATGTTGAGCTGCCAAAGAGGGTTTGAAAGCCTCACTTGAAATAGGTTTCTCTGACTTGCACACTCAAGACTGAAAAAACAACAAGTAGGTCCCAGTCTGGCTGGCCGCACAACAAGACAAGAATGTCTGTCTCAGTGCAACAGAAAAGTGTTCATGCCGCTTGTGCTCCATAAGTACAATCGCTTTCAAGTTAATACGTTTGCTGCGTTCTGCATACACTCCTATTGAGGTATTAGAAGCGACTAGGCTCGGCGAGACGGATTGTAACCAAGTATCTTGTAACGGAGGAGGTTGGGATCAGAAGCAATGCCGGGTTGTAACCGAGGAGGTTGAAATCAGAAGCAATGCCGGGTTGTAACCGAGTAGGGTGGTATCAGAAGCAATGCCGGGTTGTAACCGAGGAGGTTAGTACCAGAAGCAATGGCGGGTTGTAACCGAGGAGGTTGGTATCAGAAGCAATGGCGGGTTGTAACTGAGGAGGTTGGTATCAGAAGCAATGGCGGGTTGTAACCGAAGAGGTTGGTATCAGAAGTAATGGCGGTTTGTAACCGAGGAGGTTGGTATCAGAAGCAATGGCGGGTTGTAACCGAGGAGGTTGAAATCAGAAGCAATGTAGGGTTGTAACCGAGTAGGGTGGTATCAGAAGCAATGCCGGGTTGTAACCGAGGAGGTTGGTATCAGAAGCAATGGCGGGTTGTAACCGAGGAGGGTGGTATCAGAAGCAATGGCGGGTTGTAACCGAGTAGAGTGGTATCAGAAGCAATGGCGGGTTGTAACCGAGGAGGTTGGGATCAGAAGCAATGGCGGGTTGTAACCGAGGAGGTTGGGATCAGAAGCAATGGCGGGTTGTAAAAGATGATGTTGGTATCTGAAGCTATGCAGTCAGGCTCAGCCAAGCCCAGTTGTAACAAAGTATGCGGTGTCAGAAGAGAAACTGCCAGGCTCAGTGGTGCAGGGTTGTAACAAAGGAAGTTTGCATCAGAAGAGAAGTCGCCAGGCTCAGAGAAGCCAGGTTGTTACAAATGATTTTGGTATCAGAAATGACGCTGCCAGGATTGGCAATGCCGGGTTATAACACAGGACACTGCCTCAGAAGAGATGGCTGGCTGTAAAAACGGGTGTTGCTTGGGTAATCTGCTGTAAAGCGTCCGAGGGGATGAAGATCCGAGTGAGGAAGCTGTATATTCAAAGTCGGCACAGGGATATTCCAGCTGTGTGCTTTCTGACTTCTGGACTTGACTCTGTCCATTATAAGTCGGCACAGGGATATACCAGCTGTGTGCTTTCTGACTTCTGGACTTGACTCTCTGTCCATTATAAGTCGGCACAGGAGAATACCGGCTGTGTGCTTTCTGACTTCTGGACTTGACTCTGTCCATTATAAGTCGGCACAGGAAAATACCGGCTGTGCGCTTTCTGACTTCTGGACTTGACACTCTGTCCATTATAAGTCGGCACAGGAGAATACCGGCTGTGTGCTTTCTGACTTCTGGACTTGACTCTCTGTCCATTCCAAGTCAGCACAGGAATATACCATTTGTGTGCTTTCTGACTTCTGGACTTGAGACTCCACTGTCCATTCCAAGTCAGCAGAGAGAGAATAACAGCTGTGTGCTTTCTGACTTCTGGACTTGACTCTCTGTCCATTATAAGTTGGCACAGGAGAATACAGGCTGTGTGTTTTCCGACTTCTGGACTTGACTCTCTGTTCATTATAAGTCGGCACAGGAGAATACCGGCTGTGTGCTTTCTGACTTCTGGACTTGACTCTCTGTCCATTCCAAGTCAGCACAGGGATATACCAGTTGAGTGCTTTCGGACTTCTGGACTTGAGACTCCACTGTCCATTCCAAGTCAGCAGAGAGAGAACAACAGCTGTGCGCTTTCTGACTTCTGGACGTGACTCTGCAGCTAGGGAGGGGGAGAAAGACCCAGCTGCTGGGAAGCATGCGGTCTGCTGGGCCACTTAACTGAAGACCCTCTGGACTGCTGGTGAGTAGGGGTGTTACACGACTCCACGACACATTGAAAGGTTCTAAAGAAGATTTATATTTGAACAATAATCGTCATACATGTATAAGATTAGCACATAAAACATTCATTATTCCAAAATGAGAAAGCTTGGTCTGTTCTTCTCTTCCCAGAGACAGACGTCACCTGGAGAACCAAGGACATCTCCAGTGTGTGACCTTTCATGACAGTAGAGCCACCCGAAGGAATGGGTGAACGGAGAGTAGATATCCGCACTGCGACAACGGTCGCGGATAGGATCGCAGATAGGATCATCTGTAGGCACATGGTTTGATATTCCAGCGCTGTACGAGCACACAACAGGGTCTGGGGTTTGGCATAAATATCAGATGTTGCCACTTTTGCATTAATTTACACTAAGTTTAAATGTGGCTTTAGATTTTATTCTGTGACGGTTTGTTCAGGAGGCCTGGCTGATGAAGCACTTGTGTGGCATGTTGAATTATGCGGCAGCTCTTCGCTGCCCTCCTTGCTCTGTGCATACATGCCACACAGACCTTTGCCCACATGTAAAGGTGGTGCTCGGTGATGGTTCACACTTTCCATTTTTCACTCAGAAATCACTTGAAGTATGCGGCGGTGGGTTCAGGCATTCCAGCCGCCGGAGACTTGTAGAGACAGGCATGAAGAAGCAAACAAGTCTTGGCCCCGTCTCAAACGGAATACCTCGGTTGCAGATGTTCCCCTGCAAGCCACATCTTGTCATATGCAAGAACATCTATCTCAAAAGTACATCTTTTTCAGTTCTCCTGCCCCTCCCCACCCCCCAGAACTTGACTTTCCAATTACCTGCACAAAAAGCGGACTTTGAGAAATGCGTTCATGTATGAAGACCTCAGCCATAGTACGTCTTCGGGGAAGTTTCCATGAACCCTACTCGATCAGTAATCACGGCCCTTCTAGGCACACTCATGTAGTAAACAGTAACGTGTTTTCATAGTGCCTCGCTGCGCAGTTACAAAGTCGCATAGCGCTTTCCTTCCTTGTTGGCTTTTGGCTGTTTGACATAACTTGACACAATTGTGGGTGGATGAAACCAAGGACTTGATGCCTTGTTTATGACGGGAGTACAGTATCACAACTGTTGTTGCTCACACTGACCTTGGACACCGATTCAAATCAGGCAGTTTATACAGGTAGCCCTACACAGAATGGGTCTGGTCCTTAAGAAAGACCCTGCACCCTGTGTTGGGGGCTTTTCGGCAGGCTGAAACATGTCGACCTCCTAGTAAAGCCGAATGATTCCCATGCGGTTAATTTTAACCCCACCACCTAGTGACAAGAATAAAGTGCTTGTTAGAAATGGGTGGTAGTTTTCACAATTTACATCCCACCTCTACTCACCCAATCAACCTATAGAAATCATGGTACCAAGAGCCCCGC
The DNA here is from genome assembly GCA_963921515.1 of Calotriton arnoldi. Classification (NCBI taxonomy): domain Eukaryota; kingdom Metazoa; phylum Chordata; class Amphibia; order Caudata; family Salamandridae; genus Calotriton; species Calotriton arnoldi. The sequence continues at coordinate 3,374,196 of CAWUFW010000236.1, read as the reverse complement.
ACAAGGTGAAAACTGAAGTTCTGCAAAGAGGGGGACCTATGATGAAGCGGGCCCCTACTATGTAGGTGAGCATTCTATGTCGCTTGAAATGAGACTCGCTACCAGTGTGGCCATAGATTTATTTCTGTCTAGGTCACCAAGGACAGTTAGGGCTTTACACTATAGAGTCTGGTTCCATTTCATTACCCATAGTACCATGTGTGTTTGTAATGTCTAATAAGGAGGATGTACTTCTTGGTTCTGTCCCCTCTTCCTTTCCCCAACAGTAAAACGAAGGTGAACAAGTAAGCAAACACAATGCACTACTACAACCCCCATAATACTTCTTGCGAAAGCATTGAGGCAACCTGCATACGGCTGGCGATCTGGTGCGTCTCAGCTCGTGGTACAGGATGGGGCCTAAAGAGAGAACAGTAGGAGATTTTGTAGAGTTCAGAATTCTCATACGAGACCTGAACTCCACTCGCTGCATCCAGTAAAACGATGGGCCATTTGCACGCTCCATTCTCATCACAGACTTTGGAGGGCCCAGTCCAGTAACAGCAGAAGGCGTCTGCAATGTAATGAATTGCTTGTTTTCATCAGACCTTTGCCACAGGAGCTCAAGGCAGCCTTGGTAGTTGGAGAAACCACACTCAGATGCACAGGAGCTGGGCAGTATCCGTGGCCTAGGCCTTCCATGCACGGCTTGGGAACGTGTCTGAAGGGTGGACTTTGAGAAACACAATGGGCAGTGCCTCAAGATTATGAAATTGCACCTTCTACTTTCCGTCTTGGGAGACAAGTGGCATCCAGCTCATTCTCAGGAAGAATGAAAGAGCTGAAATGTGTTCATCCAACTGACTGAGCTGATGCCAGAGTATAAGCACATTATTTGACACTGCATGCCAATCTACCATCAAATCACCGCCATGGGATGCACCTCCCCTGGCCAGACTGCTTACTGGGGGAAGTCGTGGCCATAACTCTAGGCCTCAATTTAAGGCTAGAAATAGCTACTTGACAACACCAATGGGATTATGTATCAACTGAGGACCATGAAGCTCCTCACACCCTTCCTGTCCTAACAGATTATCGCAGCAAGCTGTGAATCCATCTTGATGTATCTGCTAAACCTCCTCTTTGGCTTCAAAGAAGCAAGACCGCTACAGCACCATTGGGACCCAGCATGTCCAATCAGGTCTCTCTGACAGGGTCACTACCCTTCAGGGGGCTCTCAATCAGCCCAGGACCAATGAATATCGGAGATGTGGAAGAATCATGGGGCCCCTCATCATATTCTACATTGCTTTATGTTACACCACTGCTCTCTTGCACTGACAACGATGCACGTGCTCCCAGGAGACAATTTCATGCACATCTAAGTGCATGATGTACACAATCTTGTTTTAGGGCCTAGTCCAGTTTTTGGACTCCAAGTTCAATCACGGTAAAGCAGGGAGGACCTCAAGATCTTTCATTTATCCCCAAATGTGCTGTGGTTCAAGCCTCCTGCAAGCGCAGCACTCTACCGCCTTGGCCGAGACAGAAGAGCAGCGTAGCACTCTACCGCCTTGGCTAAGACAGAAGAGCAGCGTAGCACTAAACTGCCTTGGCTGAGACAGAAGAGCAGCGTAGCACTCTACCGCCTTGGTTGAGACAGACGAGCAGTGCAGCACTCTACCGCCTTGGCTGAGACAGACGAGCAGTTTAGCAATCTACCAACTAGGCTGAGACAGAAGAGCAGCGTAATCAGCTCAGGATCAGAAACTAAAAGCAAGGCTTGCCTAAGAATCATTTGCACGTGTACTTTCTCCTTAGCGCCCAGAAACTTTGGTAACCATGCGCTTTATAAGAAAAACAGAACCCATCAGCCTTCAAGCACTGGCCGCTTTCTCTGGGACTGCTTGATGCACACCCAGCCTATTGATGGGGTTCATGTGCATGACTTTTCCCCTTCGGTTTACTCCAAAAGGCAGACCATGTGTGCTGTCCAAATAGATTTGATGGAATTAATCCAAGACTTCTCTGTAAAAGCCAAGCAACATGCATGAGAGTTAGACCACCACCATCAGCAGACAGTCTAGGTTTTTCATTCACATTCTTCCTGTAGTCCTGCATTTATGGTGGGAGTGAACAAAAGTATAAGTATCAGAATGCAAAGAAAATAGACTCATGTCCAACCCATCCTGCGTGGAGTGAAGCGAGGGCTCATACTGTACCATTCAGGTTTTTAAAAATGTCTGAAGAACCCAAGACAAGGAAGTCAAGCACTGCGTTGTTTTCAGAGATAAGCTTCAGCGATACTTCAATACCAGAAATGAACTAATAATTACCGTAAGTGCTTTAATGCCAATTGTTACTATGGCCTCCTTTAAAGACATTCAATGAACGTTTATAAGAGGATGTCTCTTAGGTGAGAGACAAACGGAAACACTGACGTCCAAGACAGATGTTAACCATGGGTGCAAAAAAATGGGAAAAGGCCACTGTCCCCGAGAACTGGGAGAGAGGGCAATACGAATACAAAATGATTGAGTGCGCAATGCAAGGCAGGAGTATAGGGTCAGGCTCAAACTGAGATGCTGAGACAATAAGAGAGAGACACCGCCAAGAGAAGCCGAGGAGGCAGAGCCCGGACAGGTAGAGTGATGCGCAGAGAGCATGAACACTGACAGACTAGGGAGAGAGGCCCCTGCACTCAGGCAACCTCAGCGCTCCAAGTGCTTCATGGCAACACCACCCACATCCTCTAGTGCCTAGACTTCCATTTGTACACCACTGGAGGTAATTCAATGAGTTTCACTGAAGGGGTTTAGGACTACACATACCAGAATGCATCTCTGTTAAATTAAACCCAGGGCTGGAGCACGGCCTCCTTGGTGACATGAAATAATATGGTAATCTCAAGTCAACCTGCAAGTCCAGAACGAAGCTCCTTAAAAGGACCACAAACAATCATAATACATAATGCAATAACGTCTAAGGTGGCCTGCAGGAAAGGGCTGCCACATTACTTCCTGTGGACTGAGCAGGCACTGGCATGCCTCTAGGATTACAAAAAACAGACTTCTTAAACCTGAAGAACGTTTTTGGGGATAGCACACTGGCCTCCTACTTTAGACACTAGACGAGAGCTCACTGGAGGAGCCGGAGCAGAGGCCTGCTGTAGATGAAAGCAGATGTGTGAGCCCAGAACCAGGACAGAGAGCGGGCATCAGGGCAAGCTCTTCCTGAGCAGCCTGCGAGCCCCTGCCCCTCACTGCTGCCAGTGTGTGCAGTGATGTGATGCGCACCACCTGCCTCGAGGGATGCCCACGAGACAGAACAGAGCTGATCACCAGAACAGCCTGTGGCTGGATTCAGCCTGGTATGCGTGACTACACTGTGAACAAACGATGGTGCGTGGCCTTAGCCCGAATGCGTTTTTCTAACCTCGGATGAGTGACACTTGGCAGGGCTGCACAATGCATCCTGAGAGCTTGCGGGTACTTTATCCTTATTTAAGCAAGTAGCAGAGCCAACGCTTCACAACACCTATAACGCACCAGGCGCTAATTGAGCTGGTGGTGGGCGCTATGTTGGTGAACACCATCCTCACCAAGCACATCAGCAAGGAATCCATGCTGTCCCCTGGAGTAAGCACCCGGAGGGCTCCTGTCCCAGTGAGGACAGGGAGGGAGGGGACTGCTGGAGGACATGGGGGCCATACACGAGGGGGAAGCGGACACTAAATTAGAAGCCAGGCCTCTCCCCAGAGAAACAGGTGCTCCTGTTTTATGGCCGCCTGAAAACAAAGGGGTGAAGTTGTGGCCATCTGCGCAATCATCTAAAGCCTCGGAGCAGACATGAAAGGCTCCATTTAACATCCCTTTCCCACAGGCCTGAAACAGCTTTTTGAAAGCGATGATGACGCCTCACAGACAAATGCCAGCACCCTAATTCTCTCTCTCTGCCCCTTCGAGAAGGAACCAAAGGAACTTAGGCTGAACTCTTGGACCCAACGACAGCGCTGCCAACCTGTGACCCTAAACACTGGCGCTAACTAATTACGCATTATCTGAAGACACGTCATCTTTGCGGCCTTCATGGCGGTCGGGCCTACGGTTCCACAGGGCTTGGTGCATTTCTCACACAGCGATTCCATGGTTTAGGACAGACGCTCGGGTAACAAGCATTTACAATGCAATAGGTCTCGCAATGACATTGTTTTGAGCTATTGGCATTGTAAATGTTATTATTTTTTTTTTTTCCTTTCGTGTAGCATTAATTAAAATATTAAATGGTGTAATGCAAAATGGCAATAACTATAGTCATATGCCATTGTCAGATCAGAGACATGAACGTAATGCCCTCTGGTGCAGGGTATGCCACTACAATGGTATGGTCTCGTTTGTAATGATAATTATTTGATACGCTTCCTGTTAGTCAGTTGGTAAGATAGCTCAGTGGGTTAGCACGCTGACTGCAAAGATCTGTGAGTTCACGGGCAGGTCACCGATATGAATCCTTCTGGGCTGTCTCTGCATTTTGTCTTACTGCCAAGTTTGAAAAGGTGAGGATTTGAGACAGTCACAGCAGCTTTATTTTACAGCGCTAAGAATGACCAAACGGCAGAATCAAGCGCTGCACAAGATGACAAATGCGGCCATATTAACTCATTAAAACACAAACCTTCATGACATTTGACCTTAGAGGCATTTATGAGTTAAGGCCCTAGGCGTAAAGCATTAACAGTGAACCAAGCTGCACACGATGAAAAGAACAGGGTTAAGAGGCTGAAAGTGTGACATCAAACATGTTGTCATCCGCACCGTGTGCTCAGCTGTCACACTCGCTCCTGATGGTGGTAATGATGAAATTCGTGCCGCAGCGCTGTCATAGGTAAAGTCCCACCTCTGGGTTGCAGTCAAGCTTCTCACCGAGTAGGGTGACCAGAATTTTAAAGCCAAAAACCGGGACATTTCATGGAAATAGAAGAAGGACTACAGTTTTACTTCAAGCGAGCGCACAGAATGACAGCGCTCCTCAGCACGGAATTACAGAACAGGTAGTTAGACCATACATAAAATGCAATTTTTAAGCACAGAAGCTTCCCTGTTAATTAACTTGCTTTCTAGAAACAACTGCTCACTATCCCTGCTTTGTACAACATAAAAAACACCTCCCGCCGTTTTCAGTCGACCCTCTCTAAAAACCGGGACAGGAGCTAAATTTCCTGAAATCTGCCCGGACAGCTGGTGAAAAACCCGGACCGTCCGGGCAAATCCGGGACGCCTGGTCACCCTATCACTGAGGGATGCACTGACGTCCACGGCTGCTCCCTGGCTCCCGAGCCTCAGGGCTCCGCGCCCCGGCGCTGCTCCCCAAGTATCACCGATGGACTTGGAGGCAAAGGTAGGGGCAGATGAGGCCACATGGCAGGGGTGTCAGTCTAGAGATGGGGTGAACAGAAAGGAGAGATGGCCTCGGGGAGGGGGGCAGAGAATGAAACGAGGAGAGAGTCAGGACGAGGAGTGAAAGGGCGAGAGACACAAGGAGGGGAACGAGAACGAAAAGCAGGAGAGGGGGGGGGTTAATGGAGGGAAGAAGTGGAAAGAAGAAGGCAGTGATGAGACGGATGGAGAGAGGCCCAAGCAGGGGAGAGAGGCTGCCGAGTGAACCCGAGTGGAGAGGCACCCGGAGGTGGTGGGAGGGTGAGAGGATGCAGACATGGAAGGCAAGGCGAGAAAGACGGAAGGTGGGGGCCGAGAGAGGGTTCTAGAAGAGTTAAAGAGAGGGGGCTGGGAGGGGTCCAGTACATCAGTAACTTTAAAAGTTGGTAGGTAGTCGTAGTTTCGAAGATGTTTTGCCATATCTATAGTCCCCATTCCCCTCTATGCGCCTCTCTTCACCGCCGCTGACCCTAAATATATGTCGTAAAAGCGGCCAGTACACCCACTAAACGTGTCTCCGCGAAATCCCTCTCACCTTTTAATCCACTGCTTGAAGAAGTGGAGTTCAGGCCTCCTTAGCACATCCGTGTTTTGCTGGCAGAGGGTGACAAAGGCCAGCAGCTTGGGTCGGCGTGCGCCTGGCTGGGGGGTGCAGTCTCAAGGAGCAGCACGCGCTCACGCAAGGAAGCGACACGAGTACAATAACATTTTAGGATGGAGACTAGGGCTTGGGAGCGCAGGGGGTGGTGTAAAGAGACAGTGGGTGATGGCGGGGTTTCTAGGGGGGGGGTTATGCTCGGAACAGCCGACCTTGGAGGGGGGGGGTGGGGTGAGCTGGGTCTCGGCGTGGTTCAGGAGTCATTGGCCCGCAGGGGTGGAATGGCGGCAACGGTCTGGTGGTTTAGGACGGGAGGGGGTGGGGGGGGGGGAGGGCAGTGTGCTTGGAGCTGCTGACTTTGAGCGGGGGTGGTATTGGGTTGAGATCTGAAACTTGTTTATGATCCACAGTTAGTCTTACTTTCTTCACAGCAACTTGCATATTTTAACAAGCATTACTGAGGCTGTATTAAACAAGCGGTAGACTCCCAGCCCCCGATGCCAGTGTAGTACGCCTCCCTAATCCACTAGCACTCGTCACCTCACCTCTCCCTGCCGCCCGTTCCCAGCCGCCTTCTTCCCCAAGCTGCCATCTTGGAGAGTCGACACGCAAATGTCTCCATGGAGCAGGCCGCGTCACGGAGCTCTTGGGAAAGCCGAACACAGACACGCCGTGAGCGTGCACATCGGCTGTCCGGGCAAGTGCACATCAGAACGCGCCGTGAGCGTGCACATTTGCTGTCTGGAGATCGCCAGAAAAGACCAGCGTGACGGCGGCCGCATGGGCTGCGAGGTACACCGATCACCCTGTGAGCTCTGGGGACACGCTGCAGGGCATCGCGTGAAGCATGGCGGAACAACGGTAAGGTGGGGGTGGGTGGGGGTTGGCAGGCGCATGGCTGACTGACACTGGAGGGGTGCAAGGACAGCTGGGGAGTGCGTGCAATGCGGCTGGAGAGGACGGAAGGGGGACAGGAGATGTGCACATCGCGTGTCTGTACGTGCGTGTTCACGGTTGCAGTCCGTCCTGCGCGTGCACATCTCCTGTCTCCCTTCCGAAGCAAGTCAGTAACAATAGATCTCGCTAGCGACAGCGCTTTCGCGCTGCGTCGCTAGGCGAGACCTAATAAACGGCCCCAGTCTCTCCTCTCTTATTAATGAGAGGCGGCTCTTGTAATCTTGGGGCCGCTGCATTAGCAGTAACACCGCTTCTTTCTTGAAAGTCGTTTTAGCAAACAAGATAACAGTGTCTACAACGGGAAGCCAATCTTCGGGATATTAACCCCTCAGGACTGCAAGGCCAACAAAAAGCAGACAGTTTATGCTCACTTTCATTTAAGTCAGTGTTTCTTAACCTTCTGACTGCTGTGGACCCCCACTTAATCATTGAAAGAATCCGAGGACCACCTCTGAATCATTATTGTAATTCGGGGACCCCTAACTGAGTCATTATTGGAACCCAGCCTAAACAATTTCAATTTTAACCACAAAACAATACACAACATAGGGAAGCAAACGTTCAAACAAATGCACTAATGATTAAATATGCTTTTACAATAACAAAAAAAAAGTAAAAAAATTAATGTGAAGGTCGGTGCTTTTCTAAATTCAACTGTGGCAAACCACTGGCCATACTATATCTTGTTTGACGCATTTGCACTGCTCCCACAAAAAAACCTGAAGTTACCAATTTAATTTTTAGCCATCAATTTCAAAGTCCTTCACAGTTGCAAAATGCTTTAAAATTTTCAATTTTGCATTTGGATTCTTTATTTATATACACTTTCTTATTCTGTCAATAATATTGAATTTTCTAAGCCAACGCGGATCACCTAAATAGGCATCGCGGACCCCAGGCTAAGAACCGCTCGTTTAGGCCATTGCACTGAACACGGGTGACCTCGAAGATCCACTGTCCGCACAGGCCGCGTTTCTTCCACTGAACTTCTCTACCATCAACCTGCCAGAGGCACCCTGCAGCCATACAGCTGCAGCAATATTTCTGGCTGTCATTGCCCCTGGAATTCATAGGGTGCCCTTGGCACTGGCGTGTTGCACCCCTGCCACGCCCCTGAGGTGCTGAGAGCATCAGCTGCACCAGGTTCCCATCGCCAGCCTAAGGCGTGGAGGCAAACAATAGGCTCTCCTGCTGATATGACAGGCAGCACTGCCCTAGGACACAGACAGCCCCACCTAGGAATCTCATGACACCCAACTCAAAGCAGTATGGGATTGGTAGTGCATCGAAAGCTGTGCACCTAGAGCCAGGCTGACGTGCTACTACTTCAACCCAGAGGGTACTGGCTGTCAGATGCAATCACAGAGGACAGCCAGGAAACTTTGCAAAACATCACTATCTTCAACAAAGTAGTTCTTGGTGCCCAGAGGCGGGATGCAGGTAACACTTACTGACAAAGACCTTGAACGGTGGAAGGCAGACGCTACCATCTGCTCAACCAGTTTCTGCAGTGTGGGATTCAAAAACTTTCCACCGACACCCCATGCTCCTTCAGTAAACCAAGTATACCCCTGAGAAGCCCCATCTTCTCCATTACTGTACTGGATATGGCCTTGAATTACTTCTATAATGGCCTTCAGAAGACATAACTGGGGTCTCCGTTCCAGGGTTTCATAAACCATTCTGTAAAGCAATGTAACTTTCGGGTAGTATGTACCGAACGCTGTAGGGAAGGTAGTTATTACTGAATGCACAGGCCCTGACTGACATTAAAGTAGAAATGCTCAAAACTCAGGTGTGTATACTTGTATACAGAGAAGTCTGCACTTGAGTGCACTCTTGCCAACATACGGTCCCATAAGTCCTCTTTTTGTCTAAAGCAGAAGGAAATCCTTCTTACTTGTAAACCTAGTGGAGAAAACACATTTTTTTCTTGTTTCTTCTGATGTTGGAGGTAGACACTTCAATGTTGAACAGTTCGGTGACACCTACATATGTCAGAGAGGCCAGCTTTAATAGCATTTTTGCGTAGAAAACTATAGTATTGCAATTACAACCAAATCACGTTGTAGTATTTAGAGAATAAACGTGGAATAGTTACAGTAGCAGAAAACCTGCTCTAACTTAAGAAACATGAAGGAGAAGGTACCTGTTAGGTTATCATACACTGTGCTTCTAAGGAAGCCAGCAGCTTCCATTACCCATCATGCAGTGCACTGGTATGTTACTTCACTTTTTTGGGATCGTACTGACTGGACTTCAGGACACTTCAGGGTTTTCAACACTTCTTTTTCTGATGTTTTTTTCTTTAAAAAGTTAACTTTCACAAGTTTACTCAAAGTTTTTTTTTTTTTTTGAAGATCAACAATTTCCTTGAGTTTTAACACCTTCAGGGATTATAGTTTCCTTCGAAATATCTTCACTATTTGTGAAATGTCCCTCCTGTGGGAGAAAGAAGGCTGCTTCTGATCCTCATGACCTCTGGGTGTTCTGTTTACCTCCCTCTATTAAGGACTGGCCTTGTGCCTATAAATGACAAACAGATCCCACAAAAAAGGAATATGTCTGAGAGGAAAAATGGAAGCGCTCAGGGCTGAAGATAAAAGGAAAATGCACAGAAGAGATGGAGCGCCCTCTAAAGCACCAGGTTCCTCCCGGGAGAAGGACCCCCATTGAGGTAGGTTAAAGGGAGAGAAAACATCACCACCACTCCAAGCACTTGCTGTCCTTGATCGGTGGACCAGGTAAGTGACCGATCAAGTGTCAAGATTTTTAGGTCTGCTTAGAATTCTCCACTGCGGGTTTTGAGGGAGATTTCGGGTTGTCTAGATTTTAGGAGATAATTTGTCGTCATAGTTGTGGATGAACTTCATTCTCCAATTTTGCTTGCAATCTGTTTCTGCAAAGATGATATGAACTTTAAGAGACGTGTACGCTCCGTAACAATGCCTTCAGAAATTTGCTGTACGTAATAAATGCTACCCACAAATTTATAGATGCATAGTCATTATTTCAATGTGGGGGCTCGTAGCTCGCGAAGTTTGGGACCTTAAACTTCCACTTTGTAGAATCTTACACTATTAATAACAGTGCCCACTCCTTGGGCAGCAGACCCAAGGACATGAATAATCTCTTGGAGCTGACAAGCCTGGTTAGATCTCAATTAGCGGTGGTCCTTTAATCAAGACTAGGAAGGTCTATGGAGGTTCAACCATGTAAGCTTGATGTTGCACTGGGGTCTGCAGTAAAAGGCTTTGGCTCAACAAGCCATCCTGCAGGTATGCAGACTCGTGTGATCATCGATCCAAGGAGCTCCCATCAGAAGAAAGACAGAATCCTGTGTCGAAAATTACCAGATCTGCTGGTTCTGTTGAAAAGTATAACATCTGCTGGTTTTGTTCTGACTCTGAGATGAGCACGTCTTGTACATCTGGGCCAATGATATCTTTCAGATGCAACCAGGTACTCCAAGAGACCCCACGAACCACTGACACAACTCTGCAAACTTTCATTCATAGGAACAACAATACTTTAATTTAAGGGAGGGAGGCCAGTTTGCAACAACTAAACCTACCAAGGGTGAGAAACTACCAGGAATAGTCCTGGAGGCGGAAACATCCGAAAACTGGCTGGGTTAGAGGGAGCGTTCACTAATAAGGTCTCATTTCTGGGAGCAGTTTGTGCAGCCCTGCTGTACCAGGCTTTTGCAAGACTGTAGCCAACGAAATATCTACTCACACTGTCCAATCCATAAAACTGAACACTGTAGCCAATGAAATATCTACTCACACTGTCCAATCCATAAAACTTAACATTGCAACCAATGGGAAGGGCTCACTAAAGGGATCTGTGGGCAGCCTGTATTTGAAGGCTGCAAATACTGGCTGGGTCCACTTCGATCTTCCACAGTCAATGAGTGTGACTGAGTGACAGTGAGACTTTTTATATCAATTCATCTTCTGGAGTACTCCACACACAGCCAACCACATTTTAAGCTCTGATGACATTCTGTTACTATCAGTGAGACAGGAGAGGAGGGAATCACTTAAGGAAAAACACGTCTACTGCCTCTGATTTATTATTTCAGAGGCAGGTCCAAAACAGGGCTCATTTTAAAAATCAGAAAAACAAAAACACACCCTTACAAAACTAGCTGTAACCGGATTATCCAGCTAGAAGACTTGTTATGGTAAAAGAAAACATGGCGATTTAATTTCAAATACGATTTTATTTCCTGTATTTCAGGATAGCCCTGTAGTTTGCTTTTCAAGGCTGTCAACATTTTTTCTTCATTTTTTTAGACATGCAAAGCTTTTGAAGCACTGGAAAAACATGGGCATAGCACATGACCAACGAGTTGTGGGTCACAGAGCACGCCCACTTGACCTACTGGGCTTTCTCCTGGCAACTAGATGTGCACCAGGTCACACAGATGCAGCCGCAGAAGGCAGTGCCTTGCGCTGGGCTAAGATGTGATACGGGTCACACAGATGCAAGCCGCAGAAGGCAGTGCATAGTTGCAGCCTCAGAAGGCAGTGCTTTGCGCCGGACTAGGATGTGTTACGGGTCACACAGACCCAGCTGCAGAAGGCAGTGCATAGATGAAGCCGTAGAAGGCAGTGCTGCACCAGGATGTGTTCCGGGTCGCACAGATGCAAGCCGCAGAAGGCAGTGCATAGATGCAGCTGCAGAAGGTAGTGTTGGGCCATGATGTGTCCTAGGTCATACAGACCCAGCCGCAGAAGGCAGTGCATAGATGCAGCCACAGAAGGTAGTGTTGGACCAGGACGTGTCCCAGGTCCTATAGACCCAGCCGCAGAAGGCAGTGCATAGATGCAGCTGCAGAAGGCAATGCATAGATGCAGCCGCAGAAGGTAGTGTTGGACCAGGATGTGTCCCAGGTCATATAGACCCAGCTGCAGAAGGCAGTGCATAGATGCAGCCGCAGAAGGTAGCGTTGGACCAGGATGTGTCCCAGGTCATATAGACCCGGCCGCAGAAGGCAGTGCATAGATGCAGCCGCAGAAGGCAGTGCTGGGCCAAGATGCGTTACAGGTCACACAGATCAGCCGCAGAAGGTACTGCTTTGCGCCGGACCAGGATGTGCTCTGGGTCACAGATGCAGCCGCGGTAGGCCTGCTTGACACACAGGGCTTTGTGCTCTGCCCAATCACTGCGCCAGTTTTGTTTCGCCAAGTGCCACACTTTGCATTTGCGAGTCGTCCATGGGAACGTGCTACTGAAAAGATCAGCTCACAACCCTGTAGGTACATAGCGCTGCAGGACGTTACTTGCGCTGGGGAGCCGGGTGTGGCCCGACAGTACTCTGCTGTCCTAAACAAGGGTCAGCGCCTCCAGAGCATCTGCCAGGCAGGGTGACGGACACCGTCCCCACCCTGCCGTAGAGAGCGCTGAAGCCCAGTGTATGTTGTGACCCACCACAGGAAGAACCACAACATGCAGTAAGGAATCCTGTCCGCCCCACTGCACCGCGCCTCACAGTGGTGATGTAAAGATGGCGAACGAGCACAACCCACAAAAGCCTGGGAGCGTATGGAGGAGAAATGCAGCCCTCGGGCCAGGGACTGGCACGAGGGTGCTGAAGCAGGCAGAAGGCCCCCTGCAAGCTGGTGAAAATAGAACTCGTTACACAGCGCCTTCTGACAGTCTGTGAAATGTTAGCGCTGCAAGTGATTTATTGACACACAGTGTTATGGGACTGCAGCTGCACACTACAGTGAGGCAGCGTGCTGTGTATCCTCTACTTCAAGGGTTGCATCTTTAACAAAGCATTGCCCATGAATTCTGCCCAGTCACATGAAAACACGTTCTAACTAATGTTCCACATTAACTAGGGGTACATGAGGAAAATCAGACTTTTGTGCCATGTGTACCACACACACAAATCAGCCAGGTTAAGCGCTGGACGTGCACAGCCAATGAACGTGGGCATTTTAAGAGTATCTGACTTTCTTCAAAGCCAACATCAAAGCTTCCAAAATGTCAGACTTCCTCTCACCGGGGACAATTTGTTTCAACATTTCTGGTCCCATATTCCGTTCCCTTATTCTTTCATCTCCGGCTGGTAGTACTGTGCAGGCCCTGTCCAGTTCCTTCCTCTTCCTCCTTGTTCTGCACCACTGGTTAAAACTGCCAGCTGCGCTAACATAACCACTGTGAACCCCAAAGCTTCGCTGCACCCAGAAGGCATATAAATGTGTCCCTGGTCAGAGGCCGCTTCATCCAGTGTCTTAGCCCCACAGTGCTCAGCCAATGCCCACCCTTTAAGAACTCAAAGGTAGCCTCCCAATGGGAGCAGGAGGGAGGCACTGACTTTGTCCCAGCCACTCTTCCAGCCCTGTAGTTCCGAAAACTATTGTTCGCACCCTTGGAAACAATCAGGGGTGAAAAGTGACTCGGAGTGAATCGTGCCAGAACAAGACAGCTCCATCTAGGAGAGATCAATCCGCCAGAAATGACATACGGACATTTTTCAAAGAGTGCAAGCGTAAAAAAGTGTACCCAGGGCACAAGTCCTAAAAAAAGAAGTGGGGGGACTGACCTAGTTTGGCAGTATGCAAGTGACATCACGGCGTGCAACATCACGGCGCACGACATCACGGGAATTGACATCACGGGAAGTGGCATCACAAGCCACGACTTTACAGGAAGTGGCATCACAAGAAGTGACATCAGAATTAAAGCCCTCACATATATGTTTAGCAGGTCTATCATTTATTTGATTTATTTTGATGGTTTTATATAGCGCTAGCTTCACCCGAGGGTATCAGAGCGCTTTACATTTGCATGGTAATAAACAGGAAAGAACAACAGTTGTTATGAGGGAAACAATTATACAAGGTGGTCTAAAAGAGTATAATGAAAAATATAGAGTACGTAGTGAGAAAGGGAAGGAGAGGAAAGTCAACCAATCAGTAGAACAAAGGGCTCGGAGGTCATACTAGTGCGGGGGGATTGGGTGGGTGAGAGGGGTGGGATGGGAAAAGAGGGGTGGGATGGGAAAAGATGGGCTGGGAGGGGAGAGGGATGTGGAGGGGTCAGGAAGGGGGTGTGTAGGTGAGAGAGGGAGGCGGTGGTGCATTAAGGAAGGAGTGGGAAAATAGCCAGTACGGAGAGCGAGGGATTAAGTCCCCCAGTATTTAGTGAGCAGGTGTATTTTCAGGTCTCTTTTGAAACTGACATACGAAGGGTTACATCGAAGATCTTTAGGGAGGGCGTTCCAGATGCTGGGGGCCTTGCCAGAGAAGGAGCGGGATTGGGAGGCTTTTTTTTTTTTTTTTGAGTAGTGGGGGTATGAGGAGAAGAGAGTTGGTGCTTCTCAACGGTCGGGCGCAACCAGCTTTATTAAGTTTGGTTGAGAGGTAGAGTGGAGTCTTTTGATAGAGGGCTTTGTGCGTAATGCAGGCAATTTTATAGGAGGATCTGCCTTCGATGGGAAGCCATTTGAGGTCCTTGAGGGCAGGTGAGATATGGTCAAAACGTTTACAGTCAGTTGTTAGTCTGGCCGCAAGGTTGAGGACAGATTTGATGGGGGCAAGGTGGATTTTGGGAGTTCCGGAGAGTAGAGCATTTCCGTAGTCAATTTTTGATAGGACAAGAGATTGGATAACTAATTTGAAGTCTTCATCTGGAATGAAAGGTTTGATTTTTTTGAGATGCCGGAGTGTGAAGAGTGCTCCTTTTGCCGAGTTCTTTATATGGGAATTCAGCGTAAGCTTACTGTTGATGGTGATGCCAAGAGATTTGACTGATTCGGCGAGGGAGAGAGAACAGTTTAGGGCATTAAGGTCAGCGATCCATGTTTGAATGGGGAGAGGGTTGCTTTTGGGAGAGAAGAGAATGATCTCAGTTTTGTTAGGGTTGAGTTTGAGATGGTTGGTGTGGAACCAGGTTTGGATCTTGGTTAGGGCAGTGTTGAGGTGTAAGATATCTGAATGGGAATTTATTTTATAGCACAGTTGGGTGTCATCAGCATACAGGTGATAGTTAATTCCGGCTTGTTTAAGTATGAGGGTAAGGGGTTCCATGAAGAGGTTGAAGAGAGCGGGAGAGAGGATAGATCCTTGGGGGACACCGAGGGAGACAGATGTGGGGCGAGAGAGGCAGTTTTGAATTTTGATTTGTTGGGTTCTATGTTGGAAGTAGGAGGTGAACCAGTTTAGGACAGTGCCATTAAGGCCGAAGCGATCTTTGAGTGCATTGAGTAAGGTTGAGTTGTTAACTGTGTCAAATGCAGCAGTGAGGTCGAGAAGGATGAGTAGGCAGGTCTCGCCCTTGTCCAGGGCAAGGTGGATGTCGTCGACTATGTTAAGCAGTGCAGTTTCCGTGCTGCAACCTTTGCGGAAGCCGGATTGTAGGGGGTCTAGCAGGTTGTACGTGTCAATGTGTTTGTCCAATTGAAGTAGGGCGCATTTTTCAAGGGCTTTGGAGAGGAGGGGGAGGTTGGAGATAGGGCGGAGGTTGTTAGGGTCATTAGGGTCAGCCTTGGGGTTTTTCGGGATGGGAGTGATTTGTCCGAGTTGGAGGGAGATAGGCACACTCCCTGTTGAGAGGGAGGCGTTAATGATATTGGTCCAATAAGGGACAATGACGTGCTTTAGATCTTGGACAAGGGCAGATGGGAGAAGGTCTTTTGTGTGAGAGGATGGTTTAAGTTTGGATAGGATGTTGAAGACTTCCAGTTCAGAAACGGAGTGGAAATTCTGCCATGAGGCATTGTTTTTAAGCGGTGGGTTAATGAGGTAGGGTACAGGAGGGGTAGATGATGGAAGGGGAGGTGAGGGGGTCAGGGGTGGATTCAGGGGGAGGAGTGGCAATGGTGTAGTATCCAGGGGATGTTGAGGGGTGAGCGGGAGTTGAGTTCCAAGGAAGGCACGATCAATTTTGGCTATTTTTTCGGTGAAGAAGTTAGCAATTTCTTCACATTTGATTGTGGAGGCCAACAGGTTGGGGGGGTGCAGGGGAGGTTTGATTTCTAATAATGTTGAACAGTTCTCTGGGTCTGTTCTTGGCACGGGAGAGTTGCAGACGAAAGAAAGATGCTTTTTCAGAAAAGATAGGTTTTTGTAGGAAGATCTTGCGGTTCTAAGGAGAGTGAGATGGGAGGGGGAAGGGTGTTGTCTCCATGTTCTTTCAGCAAGTCTAAGTGAGCGTCTTTCTTTGTTTAGGTCTAAGGTAAACCATGATTTTGAGGGGACATTTTTTAGCGTTTTAAATTTCGGAGGGGCAAGTTGATCTAAAACCTCTGAGACAGTTTTGTTAAAGTGCTCAGTGAGTTCATTTGCATTTGAGGAGGGAGGGGTGAGACGAAGTTGGGTTTGGAGTTTGTGTTCCAGTGCGCCAGGAGGGATTTGCTTAAGATTTCTGGTCATAATCGTGGTTTTATTGTTTTTCACTGGGGCGGGTGGGGCTGGTGGGGAGATCGTGAACAGTATGAGATGGTGGTCAGACCAGTCGATGGGGATGATGTTGGATAGGGATGCCAAATCAGAGTTAGAGATGATGGCGTCAAGAATAGCTCTTTTGGAGTGAGTAGGGGAGTGGCAAAGTTGTTTGAGGTCGCTAATCTCAAGAAGATTATTGAGAAGGTTGATTGTGGGGTCATCAGGTTCATTCCAGTGAAGGTTAAGATCTCCTAGGAAGAGATTTTTGCAGGTAGAAAGTAACGATTTTGTTAGAAGGTCAGATAGTTCTTCGGTGAAGGGAAGGGGCTCACCAGGTGGGTGGTAGATGTTATGTAGTCGTATTGGGGGAGAGCTTTTCATTTTGAGTTCGGCTCCTAGGTATTCGAAGGTTGTGAAGTCTGTGTTCTTGATTAGGGAGATTTGTAGTTCTTTTTTTAAAAATAATTGCTAGTCCACCCCCTATTTTTTCAGGTCTGTCTTTTCTGAGAATGGAGTAACCGGGGGGGGGAAAGTAGGTCAATGATGGGTGTTGAGTGATCTTTGAGCCAGGTTTCCGTGAGGAAGGCGATGTCAATATCTTCGTTGAGGATGGTTTCTGATATTTCGGTCGCATGTCAGACAGCCGAGCGGCAGTTCACGAGCATGCAGGTAAGGGGTTTAGGATTGGTGTTGGGGGAGGGCATAGGTGAATGGCGGTGAGTTGAGGGGGGGTCTGGGGGAGCTAGGAGAACAGTGGATTCTGCTAGTCCCCGTGATAACAGGAATGTTGGAGTGAGGGGAGGAATGATCTTTAAGTGGGGGTTTGTTAAGGTAGGAGTTGCAGAGGTCAGAGAGGTCGGGGGCGGAGTAGACACTCGAGGTGCGAAGGGGTCTGTGTGAACGGGTGTGTAGAGGCGTTGTTAACCAAAGCTTGGGATATGGGCGTTTTCGAGGGCTAGTGCATGGAGCGGAGGACCTAGAGGGGCGGGTTCTGGGGTTGTAGGATTTGAACCGATTGAAATCTTCTCTGAGTCGGGTAAGTTCAGTAACCAGGGTAGAGATATTACAGTCCATGTTGCGAAGTGTCTGGTTCAGGAGAGTGAGGAGGGAAGTGGTTGGGGCTGAAATGGAGGAGGAGTTATGGACAGAGTAGTTCGGGTGAGATGGTTTATAGTTTGGAGAGGGCGGGAGGCCAGGGGGGGCAGACGTGGGTAGTACTGGGCTTGCAGGAGTGGGGGAGGACAGGGGAGGGGAGGGTGATGTGAGCCGGTGTTGGGAGAGAGGGAGGGGCGTGGTGCAGGACGGCCTAGTGATGAGTGAGGGAGAAAGGGAGAGAGGGGAGAGTGCGAGGGGTGTGAGGAGATGTGGTAACAATGTTGTGGGTGGTAGTGTAGTTCGGGGAGGGTGGAGGAGGGACAGGAAGGGATATGGGCGTTATGGGGCGGTTAAGAGGGGATGGAGGGGGTTAGGGAGGTGGTAGGGTGTTGGAGGGAGATGGTCCTTAGGGGACATGGTAGTTTGGGGGAGGGTGAGTGCATTAGAGGAGTTGAGGGGGTGGATTCAAGAGAGGGTGATAGAATAGAGGTCAAAGAAAGGGATATGTCATTAAGGGTAGGTGTGTCATGAGGGAGTGGAGTTTTCCTCTGGGAAGCGGGGAAGAGCCAGGAGGGGGCAAGGGGGTGAGCGGGTGTAGGGAGGGGGGAAAGAATTGAGTCGGGGGAGAGTTCAAGAGAGGGTGATAGAATAGAGGTAGGCGAAAGGGGAGTGTCATTAGGGAGAGGATTTAGAGTCGGGGCGGCAGGGGGGAGCCAGGAGGGGTCTTGGGATTGTGTAGGTGTTGGGAGAGGAGTAGGTAAGGACAACTGGTAGGAGAGAGTGCTGAAATAGTGCTCGAAAATGGCAAGGTGGTGTTCGGAGGCTTGAATCAGGATGTTGCCAGTTTTGTAAATGGAAATGTCTATTTCACCTGGGAAAAGTGAGGTTGGAGTAGTGGAAAGTTTGAAACCGTAGGGGATTTTGCTTGCGTTAGATACTGGGAGGTGGCGCAAAAAGGTGCTCTTCCATTTGGTGTAGAAAATATAGTTAGTTTTAATCGGGGACCTGAGGCTGTGGTAGTTGTCTACAATTAGGGTTTCGGGATGCCGGATTAGTAAATTATGTTTAAAATTCTTTTTGGCATTTTTTGAAAGATTAGGAGGGTAGGGAATGGTCCAAGAGTTGGGTCCATGTTTGGTGAGGGCGGGGTGTTTGTAGGTGGGGGCGGGGATGGGGCGGGATGTGGGAACGGAATTGAGGTGGGACATGATAGGGCAGTTTGGCTGGGGGAGATTGGAGGAGCAAAGAAAGGGGGGGGGGAGGAGTGATGGAAAAACAAGGTTTGGGCAATAGCGAGGAGGGAGGGGGAAGGGGTAAGAGGGTGAGGTTAGTTTTCACGGCAGAAGATCGGGAGGGGTTTGAATGGCGAGGATTGACGGGGCGCGTGAGGGTTAGAAAGTTCGGGCGAGATAGAGACAGGAGGGGGGATATTCGGATTGGAAGGCTACAAATTGAGAGCGAATAAGGCCGAGGTTAGTGTCCAAGACGGGGCTGGACAACGGCGGGAGAGGGGGAGCAGTGAGTAGGGGTTTGGGTTAAGAGGAAGTATGCAGGGGGGGGTTAAGAGGAGGTATGAATCAGAGTTCGAATAGGTAGTAACGTTCCTCTGTGTGCGAAGTATAGGGCACACACTAACTAGCAGAGTGGATAAAGGACAGAGGAGTGATTGAATGAATGGGGAGATGTGTGGTAATGAAGGCAAGGCAAACATCAACAATTGGAGAAAGCATAAGATCAAAACAGGCAGTTTATGACGCATACAGGTCCGATGAAATAGCAAATGGCTAAGAGGAAAAAAGTGAAATTGGTGAGGGACAAAATGAAAGCCGTAGCATTGAGTAGGGCATAAGATCATTACAGGCAGATTATAGTGCATATGGATCAGATTAGATAGTGAAGAGGAGTTGAATGGCAGTGAGGGTAAAGAAAGAAACAACAGTTAGATAGGGCAAAAGATCAATACAGGCAGTTTATGGTACATACGGATCAAATTAAATAACAATGAGGAAATACGAGGAAAAAAGAGCCATAGGGGAAATTAATGAGAAAGAAAGGGCAGGAGTGAATGGGGGAGAGATCAGAAAAGGCAGTTTAAAGTGCATGTAGGTAGGATTGGATAGTAAGGAGGAGATGAATGGCAGTGAGGGTAAAGGAAAAAACAAGAATAGGATAGGGCATAAGCTTAATGCAGGCAGATACTGACGCATAAGGATCAGAATAAATAACAATGAGGAGATACGTAGGAGAGAGCTATACGAGAAAATTAGGTTAATAATGGTACATCAGAGTCAAAGTAATCGGGATCTTCATCGGGCAGGGAGGCCCATACGAAGGTAGGACCAGCTAGAAGCGCAACGGCTACAGTGCGTCTGAGTAAGTACAATTGGAGAGATGGTGAGGGCGGCAGGCGGTGTTTTTTCGGACGGGAGGTGGGCTGCTCAGTAGGTCTAATTCAGCGGGACAAGCTTGTGTGAGACAGTGCTCGGCTTGTGAGCAGCAGCTAGAGAGAGAGAGAGATCTGGGCTAGGGGACTGGGCATGTCCCCGTGCTGTGGCGAGGCGAAGATAAGGTGCCTAGAGTCCATGGGGCAGGTCAAAGATTGCCGGTCTCGGTTGGCGAGGTTCGGAATGGTCGGGCCCCTAAGAGATTGCCTAAGATCATGGTCTAAGAGATCTGGGCCAGGGAAGTGAGCATGTCCCCGTGCTGTGGCGAAACGAGGATAAGGTGCCCGGAGACACTGGGGCAGGCCACAGATTGCTGGTCTCGGCTGGCGAGGTTTAGAATGGTCGGGCCCCCAAGGGAGTGCCTCAGAGCGTGGGGCCCCGTGGGATTCTGATCCGGGGCTCGTGGGTGGATTGCGTAGGATTACTTGAGCGCTCCCCAGTTTCTCGAGTGATGAGGCATCGGTGGGCCCGTTACAGCGGGGGGGGGGGGCGGCTGAGGAGGGCATCGGCCTATGGGGCTCCAATCCAGCCGGGGGATGGAGAAAGTCGTTAGCGAGCCAGAGAGCTCATCTAGGCCGGAGCTATGCAGTACCTCCAATTCACGTGTGTTGGGGCATAGGTGGGGGGCCCTTTATGCACCAGGAAGCAAGAGCGGGCTCAGACCTTCGACAGCGACTCCCACGCATCGGCGGATGCCGTAATCCGGGAGTCAAGCTGTGAGGCCTCGGCGGGATAAAGGCCCAGTGAAGGCCCGGCCGGGGGATGGGAGAAAGTCGTGCTTACCCGGGCCGGAACCAAGCAGTGCCTCTCCTTTTCGTGTGTTGGGGGGCAGGAAGCAGGAGCGGGCTCAAATCGTCGACAGCGACTCCAAAACATCGGCGGATGATAATTATCCGGGAGTCAAGCTGTGAGGCCTCGGCGGCAAAGGCCCAGTGAAACCCCACGTCGCCCAGATCGGCTTGAAGCAAGAGCGGCGTTGGACTGTCGATTGCGGCTCGAGACATCGGCGGCTGTCGAGATCCTTTGGTGAAATTGAGGGGCTTTGTCGGTAGGAGGCTCCGGGTATCCCAGCGTTGATCGGAGGTCGGGGGAGGCCGTCAGTGCAGCCGGAGAGGAACCGTGCTGCTCTTCATTGAAAGTTCGGGCACCGGAGGGTCTGCTCCTGGCATCGACTTCGAGGCAGGCAGATTTGTTGTTAGGGACCTCGGGGCAAATTCGGCGTCTGAGGAAGGTTGGTCCAATCCGGGAGCCGTGCAGCAGGGAGTCACTGTGCGGGCCTACCGGGTCTTTGGCGAAGTTCGAGGGGTCCC